>CM065802.1:141024095-142274095 GCA_033398695.1 Orobanche coerulescens | reverse complement strand
GAATGGCAAGTCATACTTTTATAATCTGAACTTGACATTACGTACGTTAATGAACGTGGTTAACGTACGTTATAGCCTTTACGTACGTAATCTTGTGATCATTACGTACATAACCAATTTCAGCAAATCTCCCTGCCTCAAAACACGCAATTCGTTACGTACGTAACTATGTAGCTATTACGTACGTAATAGCCGTTGACTTGGCTGTCGCGGTCGACTCCCGACCACCTACCCCTGCTCGGCCCCACCCGCCGAAAGGCGGACTGCTGGAGGATCTTCCGCATTACGTACGTTAACGTATTGATGTTACGTACGTAAGGCGACATACATAGCGTACGTTATGAAGACAGGTTAACGTACGTTAAGTACTATAACAAGCATAAATGGAATTCTCCCAATATCATCCAACAACTAATATAGTATGAATGACCATGAATCCAACTTAACATAATTCGTCGATACTTGCTACAATATCACAAATATGGTGCGAAAACACTTAACTTAAATCATGAAATACAATATTAAAGGCGAGGGTATTACAGACTGCTTCAAAAAGAGAATCATTTAGATTTTCCAATGTTTGAATGGCTTCTTGTGATTAAGTTGCTTCCTTTACCAGGGATTTATAGTTCTTGACAAAGTCAACTATTTCCTTTAAAAATTCTTGTTCAAAATGAATTACTCTCACATGAATTTTATTTAGACTAGGGATCAATATCAAAAATCTTTTTCATTTCTTTATGAAAACTCAAATTCCAAGTGTTTATATTTGGACTTGTTTTAGATTCAACAGTCCTTCGAAGTTGCTCAATCCTTGCTTTGACATCATCAAGATGTTTTCTCGCACCACTTGTGTTAAAAATGTTGTTAGAAGACATTTGTTCAATTTTGGAAAGATGTTTTCAAACAACAACTTGTTTTGAAACGGTTTTTGTAACACTTGATTTTTTGGAAAAGTTTGATTTGTGTATTTGTTCCTTTCTCTTGGGGGTTTGGAGAACAAATGCAACTCCAGAAAGTTTGTTTAACTTGTTGTAATCAATTGGTTGCAAATCAGGATTTTTTTATTTCATTTTTGATTTACTTAGTTCCTCAAGTTCGATTGTTTCGTTGGAATCTAAAACAACAAGATGGTCATATTTTTCAAATAAAACATTACTATTGTACAACACCCTCTATTCATTCCGAGCGTGGTATGCAAAAGTGGATCTTTGTTCTTATTAATCATGTGGATGGTTTGCTGTGAGTGACCAGTTTTAAGAAGCAAAGTTTCACGAAAACCCACAAATCAATTTTCAAGTTTGGAGAAAATAATTAATCACGAGGCTGCCGGTAATGGTGTTTCATATCTAATTGTATTTTTACGTGGTATATGATCATGAGCTCATATTAATGTATTGGTTTTTTCCTACATTTATGTGCTAAAGACGATTCCACTAGCTAATTCAAACTGAAATGAAAACGTGGAATAACAACTGGGAAGGGATTAATAGAGATGATTTCAACAAATGGGAACAAAAGAGTGGAGGTTGTTTTCAACCAGGAACTTTGGGTTGCTAATAATCCAGCTACTAATAAAAAGTTCACCACAAGCATAGGAATTGAAGTTAGGAGTAGAGCTCCAGTATGCAACAAAGGTTGGCACGAGATTGATGATGATATTAAGAGACAACTAAGAGAAGGGCTGACTGTAAGTTTATTCTATACAGTGGATTTGATGCATGTATTTTTTCTGCTGGCTAATAAATTAAATTTATGTGATATTACGTACATTATGTGGTGAACCTAGACCATCCAAATGTTATGCTATATATCAATGATAGAATGCGCACAACATATACACAGTTCTAGTGGAGGCTATATCATCATTATCTTAAATGTGGAACAACCAACACTACCCTCTGTAGAGCTTTGGGGTACTAGATCAAGTGAAGATTGGTATTGGCTATGTGATAAGCTATATACCGATGCAAAATATATTGTATGTAATTTCTTCTCAGATAATTACTTGTTACTTTGAAGTTGAGGCCAGGATATTGTGAAATAACAATACATAGAAAATAATTATATGCTTGCTTTTTGTGTTAGAAATAAAATGATAGAATATATATATTTCTTTTACGTAGGAAAAATGTAAGAAGAATGCAGATAGCCGAAAAATGCAACAAGGTACGCATCGAGGTGGTGCTATGCCTTTTATACAACATACTTTAATAGCTGCCCAGGTAAAAAAGAATGATTTTCGATCAACTTTGGCATTACTAAGTACTTAAATGTTTACCTTGTTGGTTTCTAATGAGTGGGAGTTTTGATATTGTAGGAAGGTAATCCCTTATCTTTGATAGAAAATTGGGGAAAGATGTATCAGGATTCTAAGGGTAATTGGGTCAATGATGCTGCCAACGGAAAATTTGTAAGTGATGTGGACCTTTGTCGGATCATTTGAACGTTTTCCTTTATAATAATAATAATAATTATTATTATTATTCTGTGGAACTCCTATTTATATTTACTTGTTTATATATTGTAGGATAAGTTGAAAGAAAAAAAAGAAGTTGTTGAAGGATAAATTGGCACTTGAGGTGTAATATCCGTGTTTTCTATTTTTAGTAATTTCTATTTTCGGTTTATATTCGTTTCGGACAACTCGCTTGGAACTGTTTTGGAATTCTGAATCTATTTTGTTCTTGGAGTTTCTCCGTTGGGATGAGTCTCGATGATGTTTTTACGTAATTTCATCTTGAGTTATATTTTATTGCATGTGTATTCGATTCTCGTTAAACTCGTTCGATTTGGTCATTTTCCTATTTTCATGAGTTCGTATGGTTGAGTAGAGCATGTTGTGAGTTTCGGATTGTTAATCCGACGTTGTATCGTCATTTTCGGATATTTGGGCCGTTTTTGTAATTTCCTATAAGTTTAGGGAATTTGTTCCTTGTTCGATTTTGGTTGTGAACCTCGGACCGTTTTGGGGTTTCCGTACTTCTATTTCGTGTTATTGTTTCCCAAATATCGATTCCTATTGCTTTTATCCTCTTCCCGGATCATTTTTCATCATTTTGGGACCCAAGGGGGGTGTGGGCCGCGGCACAAGGAATGTGCGCCGCGGCACACACATTGTCTAGTTTCTGGCCGAGCAGTCTGTACCGTGGGCCGCGGCACACTACCGAGTCACTGCCGCGGCACACTCGTCCGGGCCGCGGCACACTCGTGTTGCACTTATCGGCCAAACCATATGTACCGTGTGCCGCGGCACACTGCCGAGTCACTGCCGCGGCACATTCGTCCAGGCCGCGGCACACTGCCGATCACTGGGCGCAGTTTTGGCCTTGTGCCGCGGCACACTTCGGCTGGGCCGCGGCACACTGTGCAGTCAGCGCTATAACTGTGTTTTTTCAGCGAGATTCACTCATTTTCTTCCTTTTCTTCAACCATACGAGAGAGAGAGGCTTGAGAGGGAGATTTTCCTTCATCTATCACTTGATTGTGTAATTTTCTTCATCTCCTTTCGATTGTTTAGCTCGGATTGTGGATCTAACACGTGTTCTTCGGATCAAAGTGCTTGGATCTTCAAGAGGTAAGATCTCCTATACCCTAGTATGAATTTGGGGAGGGTTTGGTGGTGATATCGTCTTTTAATCCGATTTAACCGATGTTGTCGTTAGATTTCGATGGTATACTCGTGACCCTTGGTTCCCCTGTTATTGGATGGGATGAAATCCCTTTATTACACCGTTGACCGATTCCAATTCCCTATGCACTCTTGATGTTCGATGAATTGTCCCAACGGGTAGAATTAGGATTAATTCTTACCTTTCCGCATTATTGAGACTTGTTGTATACCGTTATTGTGTTAGGAACGGATTTGGGAGGATTGTTCGGACCAAAACCTATTCCTTCGTCGTTTCCTTCGTTTTGTCTTATTCAAGGCAAGTATATGTATTACATTTCATTATGTATGTTGTGTTTTCAAAATGATTAATGAATTGTGGTTTTTGAGTGCGTTAGTTGTGTTCCTTCCACCCGGAGTGTCCGACGGGATGTCTGGGGGTCGATACTAAGGGGTACAGCCGAGGAAGTGGACTTGGGTGCGTGTGTGGTTGAACTTCCACCCGGAGTGTCCGACGGGATGTCTGGGGGTCGATACTAAGGGGTACGGCCGCGGAAGTGGTATCCACCCGGAGCGTTCGACGGGATGTCTGGGGGTCGATACTAAGGGGTACGGCCACGGGATACCAGTTGTGATTTTGTGATATCGTGATGATTGAAACTGAATTGATTGCCAATGTAGTATTCCGGAATACGGCAAATGATATCTGATTGAGATAATTGTGTAAAAATCGTATTTGTATATAATGTTGTGTAATTGTGTACTTACACTAGCTATTCGAATGCTAACCCCTTAAATGGGGGAAATACCTCTTATGCATTTCAGGTACCGGGAGAGCTGAGGAGCAGGCAGGGGACATGCACGCAAAGGATGGGCTGGCTTGATGATGTGGCTCGAGTCTGTATTTTTATATTTTGTCATTGCATTTGTCGAGTACTGGAGTTAGACTGTTTTCTTTTAAACTTGGTTTAAGTCCCATGCGTGGGCAATGAATTGGTATTTAACCTATGTCTCATGTACTCCGTTAAAATGTTTTGGCCGAGGCCACAACCTTACTTACTTTTTGAGTGCATCATTTGGGATTACATTGTGGTTTATGTGTCATGTGTTAGCCTGGTAGACCTCACGAGGGTTCTACGGCGTGTAATGTCCCATTTGTGAATTGGGGTGTTACAATGGTATCAGAGCTTAGGTTTTGAATACCTAGGCTGTCGGTAAATTTTTGGGTCTGTCAGTTGCGTCATTGGAATCAGTCGTTGAGCCTAATATCATCATGCTACCGCCTTTTCGTGCGACCCGTGGCTGTAAGTCTCCTCGAACTCTTATATTTCTGTAATTCGTTTTCTTGCGTTGTTCGGAATTATGAATTGTGATACCAACTTTGCTAATTGTGAATCTTTCTGATCTTGTTCTTTTCATTATTCCTTTAGTATGTTGAGAGGTCGTGGTAGACCAGCTAGGGGACGCGGCCGAGGCCGTGGTTGGGGTGCTGATAATGAAGAGGGCTCACTTTCCCAGTCCTCTGCGGACTCAGCCTCTCACTCAGTGCCGTCGGGTAATAATGCCGACGCCGGGGCTACTGCCGTACTTCAGCAGTTAGTAGCCCAGCTTGCTCAGATAGCTCAGGGTGGACGCCAAAATCCGCCCCCGACACCTGAAGAGGAAGCTCGTAAGTGGCTTCAGACGGTGACTAAGATGCACCCTCCTCGTTTCTCCGGATCTTCTGACTCCCTCGGTTGGGAGAATTGGCTCTTTTAGTTGTCCAGGACCTTTGATGCTGTAGCTTGTCCCGAAGACAGGAGGGTACATATTGCCCAGTACCTCCTGGATAAGTAAGCTACGGAATGGTGGGAGGCCGTTGCGCCCAGAGACCGTCGAGCTACTTGGGAGGAATTCAAGGCTGCTATGGAAGCAGAATATTGTCCACCACCAGTTAAGGAGCACAGAATTGTGGAGTTCTTCACCGCTATGCCACAGGATGTGCCTATTTCTCAGGCCATCATTACTTACAATCAGCAGTTGGGTTTCGTGAGAGATCAAGTGAGGACGGAGGCAGATAAAATCCGTTACTTCAATATGCGCATGAAACCGTATATCAGGTAGAGTATGGCCCCACTCATGTGTGTCACTTTGAAGGAGTATCAGGATCGCGCTCTAGCGATCGAGATGGCCGCATCGGAATCAGAGTTGGGTACCGAGGCCAAGAAACAGAAAATGGTTGGCAGTTTTTCAGCCGGCAAGAGTGGCCGATTTTCGAGAGCACAGTCTACCCCTACACCGGGGAAGAGGCCATTTCATCAGGCTGGGGGATCTCAGGGTAATCGTTCAGTTCAGTCCGTTGCTTCTGGTGGCAAGGTTTGTTTTAACTGCAACCAATATGAGCATTTGATGAAGGATTGCCCTTCTCCTCCAGTTACTTGCTTTACTTGTGGGCAGGCCGGGCATCGGGCAGCTCATTGTGAGAGGGCCACCAGGGCCACTAGAGTTCCGACTACCACTGCCGATCAGAGGGATTACAGCACTCCAGCTACTCATGTTCCGCAGAATTCGGGTCGTGGTAGGGGTCGGGGTCAGTTGGATCGCCGTGCAGCATCGAGTTCGGGTTTAGTTCACCCCCGATTGAATCAGATGAGGCGCACAGAGGAGGCGACGCCCGTGACGCTGTACAACTCGATCCTTACTCATCCAAGGTTGCTTTTGATTCGGGTGCTACCCATTCCTTTATTGCATCGAATTGTGTGAGTCGCATTGGTTTTGAGTGCTTGTTTGAGTGTGAACCATTTGTAGTGAGTACGCCCAGCGGGGATCGTATGGTTGGGGACCGGGAGGTTAGGGATTACCCAGTGAGGATCGGGAGCCGGGATTGGCCCTCGAATCTCATTGTTATAGACCTTAAGGGTGAGGATTTGATCCTCGGATATGATTGGTTGGATCGTCACGGTGCTATCATGAACTATCGGACTCGTGCCATCTCGATAGTGGCCGAGGACGGCACCGAGCATACCCTCGTCGGTCGTATAGGTCGGGGAGTGTGATTAGCGCCTTGAAGGCGATTAAACTTCTGAATCAGGGTTGTGTCGGTTACTGGTGTTACGCTCTGAAGGCGGAAGATGATGGAGTTTATTTGTCGTCTATTCCAGTTGTTAGTGAATACCCCGATGTATTTCCGGATGACTTGTCGGGATTACCACCACATCGAGAGATGGAGTTTCCTATTGATCTAGAGCCAAATGAAGCCCCTATTTCTCGAGCGCCGTACCGTATGGCACCGTTGTAGATGTTAGAGTTGAAGAATCAGTTGGGAGAGTTGTTAGATAAAGGGTACATTCGACCGAGCACATCGCCTTGGGGTGCGCCCGTACTTTTTGTTAAGAAGAAGGATGGATCGCTTCGTTTATGCATCGATTATCGAGAATTAAACAAGTTGACCATCAAAGATAAATACCCTTTGCCCCGGATTGACGACTTGTTCGATCAGCTTCAGGGGGCGACAGTCTTTTCGAAGATTGATTTGCGATCGGGCTACTACCAGTTGAGGATTCGGGACATCGATATACTGAAAGCTGCCTTTCGGACGAGATATGGCCATTACGAGTTGTGGTTATGCCTTTCGGGCTAACCAATGCCCCAGCAGTGTTCATGCAGTTGATGAAAAAAGTTTTTATTTAGTATCTGGACAAATTCGTAGTCGTCTTTATCGATGACATTCTGATCTATTCACGGAGACGGGAGGAGCATGCCTTACATCTCCGGATTGTATTAGACATTTTGAGAGCTGAGCAGTTGTATGCGAAGTTCTCTAAGTGTGAGTTTTGGCTCGAGGAAGTGATGTTCCTCGGGCATGTGATTTCAGCAGAGGGAGTTCGGGTAGATCCGCAGAAGATAGAGGCAGTGTTGGCTTGGGAGCCGCCTAAGAATGTGAAGGAGGTGAGAAGTTTTCTGGGTCCTGCCGGCTATTACCGTCGATTTGTTGAGGGATTTTCTAGGATTGCTAAACCGCTCACTCAGTTGCTCCAGAAGACTCAGAAATTCGAGTGGACCGCAGACAGACAGAATAGTTTTGACGAGTTGAAGAGACGACTAACTACCGCACCCGCGTTAGCATTGCCTTTCGTGGTATATAGTGATGCTTCGGGCCTCGGACTCGGATGCGTTTTGATGCAGGGAGATAGGGTTATTGCTTATGCGTCCCGCCAGTTGAAACCGTATGAGGCGAATTACCCCACGCACGATTTGGAGTTAGCTGCGGTCGTTTTCACCTTAAAGATCTGGAGGCATTATCTCTATGGGTCGTCGTGTAAGATATTTACGGATCACAAGAATTTGAAGTATATCTTCAGTCAAAAAGAGTTGAACATGAGATAGTGAAGGTGGTTGGAGCTAATTAAAGATTACGACCTCAAGATACTTTATCATCCGGGTAAGGCTAACGTAATGGCTGATGCATTGAGCCGAAAACCGGTGGCGTTACAGATGTTAGAGGTACTCACGCCACAGAGCAGGATCCGTTGGGATTTTATTTGTCAGAATATCGAGGTTTGGGTTCAGAGAGTTCAGGGTCAGTTATGTGCGTTGGAGATCACTTTGTCCTTGACTAATGATATCAAGGCGAAACAGTATGATGATCCGTTTTTAGTCCAGCTGAGGGAAGATGTGAGGAAGGGGAAAGCCCCTGGATTTGTGGTTCAGGATGATGGCGTTCTGAGATTTCGCGGCAGATTATGTGTACCGAATGATATTGAGTTGAGACAGAAGATTTTGAGTGAGGCTCATACTACGCCTTATTCCATACATCCTGGTACGAGCAAAATGTACAAGGATGTGAGGAGTAACTATTGGTGGAGTAATTTGAAATCGGACGTTAGCGAGTTTGTGGCGAAGTGTTTGACCTGTCAGCAGGTTAAGATTGAGCATCAGCGGCCCGCGGGGTTTCTACGACCACATCTCATTCCGGAATGGAAATGGGAAGACATCTCTATGGATTTTATTACCGGGATGCCTAGGACTCGGACTGGAATGAACATGATTTGGGTTATTGTTGATCGACTAACCAAATCAGCTCATTTCCTGGGTATTATGGACACTTGGGGACGGGAGAGGCTGGCGCGAGTGTTTATTACAGAGATCGTGAGATTGCATGGGACTCCTAGGAGTATTGTTTCAGATCGAGATGGCCAGTTTGTATCACATTTTTGGCAGGCGGTTCATCGAGCTTTGGGGACTGAGTTGAGACTCAGTACGTCTTACCACCCTCAGACTGACGGACAGTCAGAACGGACGATCCAGACGTTGGAGGATATGTTGAGAGCTTGTGCCTTAGATTGGAAGGATGATTGGGAGTCGCACTTGCCGTTGATCGAGTTCACGTACAACAATAGTTGGCATGCCTCGATCAAAATGGCACCATTCGAGGCATTGTATGGGAGGAGGTGCAGATCACCGTTGTGTTGGGATAATGCGTCCGAGCTGATTGGTACCGAGCCCGATATGGTAGTTGAGACGAGAGAGAAGATTGACCTGATTCGCGATAGATTGCTGACAGCCCAGAGCCGGCAGAGGACTTATGCCGATACACGTCGCCGACCGTTGGAGTTTGAGGTGGAAGACCATGTGTTGCTTAAGGTGTCGCCAACACGGGGAGTTTACCGCTTCGGTAGGAAGGGTATACTTAGTCCTAGATTTATTAGGCCGTTCGAGATTCTAGAGAGAGTTGGAGAGCTTGCATATCGGTTAGGTTTGCCACCGTCCCTGAGCCACGTGCATAACGTATTTCATGTTTCCCAGCTTAGGAAGTACGTACCGGACCCTAGCCATATTATTGATTTTGGAGAGATCGAGTTGGGGCCCGACATTACCTTCGAGGAGAGGCCGATTCAGATCTTAGAGCGTCGGTGAAGCAACTCAGGCACAAAACCATTCATTTGGTTAAAGTACAATGGTCGAGGCATGGGTCCGAGGAAGCCACGTGGGAGACGAAAGAGAGTATGAGATCGAGATACCCCGAGTTATTCGTGTTGTAAGATTCGGGACGAAACTTATTTTTAGGGGGAGATAATATAATATTCGTGTTTTCTATTTTTGGTAATTTCTATTTTCGGTTTATATTCATTTCGGACAACTCGCTTGGCACTGTTTTGGAATTCTGAATCTATTTTGTTCTTGGAGTTTCTCCGTTGGGATGAGTCTCGATGATGTTTTTACGTAATTTCATCTTGAGTTATATTTTATCGCATGTGTATTCGATTCTCGTTAAACTCGTTCGATTTCGTCATTTTCCTATTTCCATGAGTTCGTATGGTTGAGTAGAGCATGTTGTGAGTTTCAGATTGTTAATCCGACGTTGTATCGTGATTTTCGGATGTTTGGGCCGTTTTTGTAATTTCCTATAAGTTTAGGGAATTTGTTCCTTATTCGATTTTGGTTGTGAACCTCGGACCGTTTTGGGGTTTCCGTACTTCTATTTCGTGTTATTGTTTCCCAAATATCGATTCCTATTGCTTTTATCCTCTTCCCGGATCATTTTTCATCATTTTAGGACCCAAGGGGGGTGTGGGCCGCGGTACAAGGAATGTGCGCCGCGGCACACACATTGTCCAGTTTCTGGCCGAGCAGTCTGTACCGTGGGCCGTGGCACACTCGTCCGGGCCGCGGCACACTCGTGTTGCACTTATCGGCCAAACCTTCTGTACAGTGTGCCGCGGCACATGCCGACGGGGCCGCGGCACACTGCCGAGTCACTGCCGCGGCACATTCGTATGGGCCGCGGCACACTGCCGATCACTGGGCGCATTTTTGGCCCTGTGCCGCGGCACACTTCGGCTGGGCCGCGCACACCGTGGCAACAAGACTATAATCGCATTTTTACAAATGAGATTCACTCATTTTCTTCCTTTTCTTCAACCATACGAGAGAGAGAGGCTTGAGAGGGAGATTTTCCTTCATCTATCACTTGATTGTATGATTTTCTTCATCTCCTTTCGATCGTGAAGCTTGGATTGTGGATCTAACACATGTTCTTCGGATAAAAGTGCTTGGATCTTCAAGAGGTAAGATCTCCTATACCCTAGTATGAATTTGGGGAGGGTTTGGTGGTGATCTCGTCTTCTAATTCGATTTAACCGATGTTGTTGTTAGATTTCGATGGTATACTCGTGACCCTTGGTTCCCTTGTTATTGGATGGGATGAAATCCCGTTATTACACCGTTGACCGATTCCAATTCCCTATGCACTCTTGATGTTCGATGAATTCTCCCAACGGGTAGAATTAGGATTAATTCTTACCTTTCCGCATTATTGAGACTTGTTGTATACCGTTATTGTGTTAGGAACGGATTTGGGAGGATTCTTCGGACCAAAACCTATTCCTTCGTCGTTTGCTTCGTTTCGTCTTATTCAAGGCAAGTATATGTATTACATTTCATTATGTATTTTGTGTTTTCAAAATGATTAATGAATTGTGGTTTTCGAGTGCGTGAGTTGTGTTCCTTCCACCCAAAGTGTCCGACGGGATATCTGGGGGTCGATACTAAGGGGTACGGCCGAGGAAGTGGACTTGGGTGCATGTGTGGTTAAACTTCCACCCGGAGTGTCCGACGGGATGTCTGGGGTCGATACTAAGGGGTACGGCCGCGGAAGTGGTATCCCACCCGGAGCGTTCGACGGGATGTCTGGGGGTCGATACTAAGGGGTACGGCCACGGGATACCAGTTGTGATTTTGTGATATCATGATGATTGAAACTGAATTGATTGCCAATGTAGTATTCCGGAATATTTACGGCAAATGATATCTGATTGAGATGATTGTGTAAAAATCGTATTTGTATATAATGTTGTGTAATTGTGTACTTGCACTAGCTATTCGAATGCTAACCCCTTAAATGGGGGAAATGCGTCTTATGCATTTCAGGTACCGGGAGAGCTGAGGAGCAGGCAGGGGACATGCACGCAAAGGATGGGTTGGCTTGATGATGTGGCTCGAGTCTGTATTTTTATGTTTTGTCATTGCATTTGTCGAGTACTGGAGTTAGACAGTTTTCTTTTAAACTTGGTTTAAGTCCCCTGGGTGGGCAATGAATTGGTATTTAACCTATGTCTCATGTACTCCGTTAAAATGTTTTGGGCGAGGCCACGGCCTTACTTACTTTCTGAGTGCATCATTTGGGATTACATTGTGGTTTATGTGTCATGTGGCCTGGTAGACCTCACGAGGGTTCGGCGTGTAATGTCCCATTTGTGAATTGGGGTGTTACATGAGGCACCTGAAGGTAGTGATCCAGAAACCATAGAAGTCAGCCCACAAGAAGAGATTTCAATTATGGCGGATGAGTGTGGGCGGAAGGGCAAAAGAGTCCGGGGCTTAGGATCTTTTCCTCGGCTTCAGATCCCGACAATATCTGCATTCTCTAATGTGCAAGTAAATTTAGAAGTTACTAGTCTTCGTGAAAATGTGGAGAACTTGACATCAACTGTCAATAGTTTGGCATCACAAAACAAAAAATTCATGGAAATAATTGCAGTATTGTTCAAGAAATTACCCCAAGAAGGTACCTCTTTTACCAATGCTGCAAATATGATAAATGAGGTTTATCACAACAGTGGAGATAGAGATGGTGATGATCATGAAAATGAAGCTTATGAAGAGAACAATGAAGCTTATGAAGATTAATTATGATACACCAGTTGGTGTAAACTGTTAGGCATCATATTATTACAGTTTATTTTTTAGCTATGAAAATGAAGTTTGTTTTAATTTCTGAATAATATTTATAGTAAAATATTTATTCCGAATTTGAGTATTATAATAAAGATCTTATCAGT
Organism: Orobanche coerulescens; assembly: GCA_033398695.1. NCBI lineage: Eukaryota > Viridiplantae > Streptophyta > Magnoliopsida > Lamiales > Orobanchaceae > Orobanche > Orobanche coerulescens. The sequence goes on along the minus strand of CM065802.1, from coordinate 142,261,666 downwards.
TAGGCTTTAGTGTTATTATTTGAGATCTATATAATGATCTTGAATATTATTTGTTACAACGAATGTGGATGTATCAAAAGCAATGTTTTGTGACATAAATTAGCATGGTCTTAACATTTGAATTATTGTAACATATTATCTCTGTTGGAAAATAGGATAAAAAATATATATAAAGCTTTACATTATAGTAATTGTAACCTTTGGTGAAGTCTTTCATTTAGAAGATTATAACATAATTTTATGTCTCCGACTAGGACATGCAAGGATATTGGAGCCTCGCATATGTTCTTCTGTAACATATCATGTCTCTTGAAAATTAAGATATAAAACATACATAAAGCCCCGCATACTAGTAATTGTGACATATGATTAAATCTTAGATATAGGATATTGTAACACAATTCTATGTATCCCAAACTATGATATGCAATGTAACGAAAACCTCACTGGTTACTAATGGTGACAAATTTAAACTCTCGTATAAAGTATATGGTAACACAGTTCCGTATCTCGTGAACTATATTTTGCAACAAAGTTAAGCATCCTATAGTGCTAATTGTGACACAAACTAAGTGTTGCATATTATATCATGTGACATGAGTAAAGTTTCACATGTTCCTAATCACAAGAGATATAAAGTGTCGCAAGTAGCATACTGCAGCACAATTTTTTGTCTTGCAACCTATTATAAGCAACATAAATATAGTCTCACAAACTAGTACTTGTGATGTATATACGTCTCACATATTGATTTTTCTAACACAATTTCTTGACTAACAAAAATGAATAAGTGAGATAATGTTTAAGTCGCATATAAATAAATACAAAAACTAAGTTTTTTTTGTCACTTTAGAGAATCTGTAAGATGTTTTATGCGACACATGGTAGCAACGAATCTAAACCGTCACATTTTACATTAAAAGAGACATAATGACTTTTTGCAACACTTTTTCGTTGTCACTTTTGACATATTTTCTTGTAGTGGTATGGACAATAGGCTCAAGAGAGGACTGCTCCACCGTGTCCCTGTCCAACTTCACAAATGCACTAGTCAGACCCACATCAATCCATGCAGCCTGGTATTCGAGAACCTAAACCACAACAGGCCTACTCCACTTATGTAGCCCAATCCCCTATTGGCTACACTCCAACAGATATTGAGGCGGCAATGCATACATTTTCTCTTACTCCACTGGATGGAAATTGGTATATGGATACCAATGCAACATGTCATATGACCTTAGACCAAGGTACACTCTCAACTTATTTTAATGTGGGCAATAGTAATCATCATTGTTGGTCACTAAGTATACAATAAACAGCTTAGGAAGTAAGAGTACAATAAGCTGTACATTTTTCGAAGTTAATTTACGTGACGGAAGTATGTTGTGTGAGTTGCAGTAAATATAGCAGCTAGGTGTTCTCCTGTTTGCTTGATGCGTATGGGGTTTAACAGTGTATACTAGATAAATCACAATAGACTGAAAACAGTAAAAATAGAAAGTAAATAACACACAGTTTAAAGTGGTTCGAGGTAAGTGGTTCGAGGTAAACTCCTCTATGTCCACTGGCCCTCCACATAGGAGTAAAGAGTTTATTAAAATCACTACATACACAACTACGTGACTTTAACTAAACCAGTCTCTGTATCGTTCACATAGATTAACACAGGGATTGTGGCTTTGGGCCGTTTACACAGATTGGCTTGAGCTCTTTCGACTCGCTTCTTCTCACACAGATCGAAGCTTCATCTTCAATGTTATTCCTCCCACACAGGTCGGAATACATAAGGATCCTTAGTCCACACAGGGCCAATGATAATCTTAACGATAAAGGGTAGAACAAATCTCCAAACAACAGCTTTATCTTTGAAGAACGATCGATGTATGCTGCGCTGTTTGCGTTGAGGACTTAGTATATTTCTTCGCTTAGATAATACTATATGCTCACGAAATATACTTCTTTGTAATCGCTACAATGTCAGAGTAACATGTCAGAGCTTTCACGATAATGAATAATGTGTCTATGAAGTCCTCTTGCTTGGGGCTATTTATAACCCTGGAATTTTATCCGTTATAAATGTAGCCGTTGTTGGTTGGTGAGATGTTGACGTATGTCTCTTGATTGGCAGCTGCTGAATATTTAAATTAAATCAGATCTCATTTAATGCTTCAGACATCATTTCTGTCTTTGCATTAAATGCTCTTCAGAGCGTTTAGGCTTGTCTCTCTCCGGCTGCATTAAATGTTAACCTATCAGCAATAAATGCTGCTTTAACCGTGAATACTTTATGAATAAACACTATTTATCTTACAATGGTTTAAAGCTTCTTTTGTTCAGTCCTGTTTGATATGTTTTACTTTTCCTAAGTAAAACATCTTCAGCCTGGATGCTGTATCCAATGCTCTAAGTCTATTTGTTGTATGATAAGGACTATGTAAGATGGACTGTAGAAGATCTTTTTGCTATAGGGACAAACTGTATGGATAGTCCTAACAGCTTCCATACCTAACAGAATTCTGAATCCTTTGAGATTACCTTGTGTATGTTGGCAATTATCAAAACAGGAATCTTTTTCCCAATAATTCTTTCCTTTCTGATAATGCCAAAACTTTTCTTTAGATGTCTTCATCTGGATACAGAGAGGCTATCTTCGAGTCTTCTGTCCGATTGATCTAATCTTCAAGACTAAGTCTATAAATGTGAACTGCTCACAGGCAAGTTCTAAAATGAAGAATCCTACATTGATGTGTATTACAACTGAACATATGATTGGCGCGTAGGCACAATCTTACAGTAGTCTATGTAACACCCCCAAAATCCCATTGAGTTATTACAGTGCCGTGGACCCCACGCCAGGAGATCCACCAGGCGAACACGACTAACATACATCAATCTGACCAAAAAGGAAAAATCACAGTCCCTACTATGATATCCGACATAATATTCCGACGTGGAATTTCAACAACAATGATGGGCCTACATGGCCAAAATAAAAATACAACAACATCCACGAGCCTTGCACGGAATTACATAATGACGATGACTGACAAACTAGAGAACACTCCGAATGGAATATCCAACATGAACACCAAAACAACTCGAGACTAGTATCGCTTGGATGCCTCGTCGCCATCGTCATGCCCCTGTGTCTCAACTCTCTCCTCACAAGCACCTAAAACATTAAAACATGTTCCGCCCCCATGGGGTCAGTCATCCAGATAATGAATATCAAATGCATGTACAACATGATCATCCAAAGTCAGAATAAACAGTTCAACAATGGTAATACGATATGATCACAAATCAAGGTAAGAACCGAGCATTCATGAAACAATATGCCCATGGCATACGATCAGTACCTGCTCAACAGGTTAGAACATAAGTGCCCAACGGCGAATCATCAATATAGAACATAACAATGAATTACCCGAAGGTAAACCAAACCAGAGCTGAAATAGATACGAATCACAATGCCCGAAGGCTCCAACGGAATTTCAAAACATCACAATGGCTTGAAAGCCCTCATCCGAAGCTGCAAAATATCACAATGGCCTGAAAGCTACTCAACCAAAGTTACCAATCATCACAATGGCCCGAATCTGTATCACATGAGTACCGAAGCCACGACACGAAGCCGTATCACAATGAGATCATCCAATGACCGTGACCTGCTGAATTGCAGGTGCTGGGAAAGCAACCTCAAAGGTTCAAGCCCCAGATGTACCCATAATGAGATCATCCAGTGACTGTGACCTACTGAACTGTAGGTATTGGGAAAGCAACTGCGAAAGTTCAAGCCTCAAACTTACCCATAATGAGATCATCAACATGACCATGACCTACTGAACTGTAGGTGTTGGGAAACCAACTGTGAAGGTTCAAGCCCCAAACTTACCCATAATGAGATCATCAACATGACCGTAATCTACTGAACTGTAGGTGTTGGGAAACCAACCGTGAAGGTTCAATCCCCAAGCTTACCCATCGAGCACTAGCCGAGACTAGCCTCCAAAACCATTAATAACGCACGATAACGATCACAAGATTACCGAATTCACTAGAACAATAGTGTGCTGCCTTGAGTCGGACAACACAACAACAATAACTCACGGATGGGCACTGTCCTCGGCGGGCCCAATTCAATACCTCGACTACCTTTAGAATGGCTAATCGTTAACAATGATATCACGAATAGGAAATGTCCTCGACAGTCCCAATTCAATACATCGATTACTTTAGAACGACCAATCGATAACAACGACTCAATGGATGGGAAATGTCCTCGACAGTCCCAATTCAATACATCGATTACCTTAGAACGGCCAATCGATAACAACGACTGAATAGATGGGCAATGTCCTCGACAGTCCCAATTCAATACATGGATTATCTTAAAATGGCCAATCGATAACAATGACTCAACGGATGGGAAATGCCCTCGACAGTCCTAATTCAATACATCGATTACATTAGAACGGCCAATCGATAACAACAACTCAACGGATGGGAAATGTCCTCGACAGTCCCAAATTAATCATCTCAAAATGATATTATCACCAATATCATCATCAAGAACATCATCAACACGACAAACATGATGTCTCTACCAATATCAATCACCAATTCTTCAAGAATTCGGATTAACCAACAAGATTAAATCAACCACTTCAAGATTATGATAATCATTACATAATTCATCAAAATTCTATACTAAAATGGTTAGAATCTCCCAAGAACACAAACAACAACAATAATCATCTCAAGGCTATGTTGATCATATAACAATCTTAACATAAACCTTCCTAGACATGATTATAACCTCCAAGTATTCTAAAACATCAAGAATAACTCCTCCTCAAGATATAATCATCATGTTCTTAATATAAGTTATAAAAACTCATCAAGAATCATGCTATCCTCCAATAATCACCAACTACATGAGGTGAAAAACAACAACATCATCATACTCAAAAAATCACTTGAAGAACAAGAGATTAAGAGAACTTACCCAAGAAAAACAAGATGAACTCTCCAAACACCGAAGGAGTATGAAAAGCATCCAACCTCAAGTCTCAATCCAAGATAGGATGATCAAAATCATATTGGAAAAGTCTAAGTATCAAGACCAAGTCCAGAGGGACGATTCTAGGGAGAGAAAATCGGTTTTGGTTTGTGAAGAAATGAAATACGAAACCAAGATTTATAATCTGACAACCTCATAACGTACGCTACCACCCAAATTTAACGTACGTAAGGTCTTATTACGTACGTTACGACGTCGACTTAGCGTACATAAACCTTGTCCAGAGCTCTCTGCTGCATTCTACGAAAGGTGTTACGTACGTAATCATGAACCACTAGTATACGTAAGTAGCACAATGACAACACAAGGAAGTTCCAACAAGTTCAATCCGAATGAACAAACACGATCCAAGCACCTTAACAATCACGAATGATATAATACAACACTTGTACAATTCCGAATGAATACGTACAACTCAATAGTAAAACGAAAAAAAGTTACCCCCCAATATTACATACTCCCCCCTTAAAAAGAGTTTCGTCCCCGAAACTAAGGGTACACAACTCGGGGTATGAACTATCCATCGGGGTCGAAAAAAATAACATCTCCCGGAATACTCCTCAATGCGAACCACTTCGCCTGAGAAACTGGAACAACCCCTCGGGTCCTCGCGTCTCCTCTGCCTGAACAAGGCGAAAATCAAGTGATAAAACACTCAACCAAGTGCGAGATCAGTTGAATCATGACTCCTCCGCTAGAGACCAGCTAGAAAGTCGCACCACCTGCATGACTTATAACACCGGCGCACACACCCCGCGGGAGCCACCCATTGTACATGTCTACAATCATCAGTGTACACTTTCCCATTCTCATAGGCATCGGATGCCCATGCAATCACTGACTCACGCCATAAAAAGAAAGCAACAACGCACAAGTATAGTCCTTAGGACCATCTGTGAAATGGAATCCGTGTTTGATATTCGTGGCACACCGTTTATGTATTGTGTCGAATATATGGATGGTTGGGCATCGAGTGGTGCAATACGATGTGGAAACTGTGAATCTTGATGTGTTCCAGAGAATGTATCGACGGTAGAGTTCATGAGGAACTCAGATGGGTAGTTTTGACGTATTTTTGAACTTGATGTTCGCAAATTATATTCGGTTGGATTTATAATCTCCTTTGCCAATTGGGCATGTAGTTTCAGGTGCGATTGTTTTTCGAATAGTTGTAATAATGTCCACTGCGTGTAGGTTTGAAAACAGTTTTCTTAATTGTAATTATGAGCTTGATTATGTCTGTAAAGAACCAATTTTTGAAAATACTTCGATGGTGCGGTTAAACAACAATTTTGTAAGGATTTTGAAATCGGTTGAACTTTGACGAGTTAGTCATCTATTTTTTTTTTTAAATTTGCAAAACGGCTTTTATTTTCAGAATTAAAAATGTTGTGTGTTTGTGTGTTGGGACTGAGTCATTGCAACAAGCTTGATATGCTGTTATGCCCATTGGAGAATTTTTACACTATTTTCTAAATGTCGGGATACATTGTTAGGAGTCGATCCTTAACCTTCGGAGCCGTTTTGAGGCTGCTGAGTTGCTTCTGACTGTCACGGTAGTAACTTTGTTGTTACAGTTATGTCTGTGCTCATTATCGATCGTTTAATCCCTGTCGACCTAGTCATATGGTCCGTCTGTGACGATCGTGAACTTTAACTACTGTGTCAGTAACGTCGCACTCCATTGTTTATCCTGTGTGGATATTACTGGCGTATTATTAAACTTTACCTTTTTTGTTAGCAAATTTTGGTTGTACAACTAGATGTTATGACTACATAGTTGGGTCTAATTGTATTATTCTATGACGTTATACGGATGTGATAGTTGATTGGTAGTAATGATGATATATGTTGATAAGGTCATTTTGATGATATTGTTTATAGAGTAGATTGATGTTTCAAAATGTTGTTTTGCAAATGACTTTCAAAACGAAATAGTTATGATAATGGGTTCATAGTTTTGATCAAATGAACGAGGTACTAAAAATATTTCTTTTCAAAAACTCATTTCAGCAAAACTCAGGAAATTTAAAATATTATCATTTGGACAATTACCTCGGAAATTTTATTTTTAAAAAAATATTACCCATATTTGACCATGATGATATGTATGTGGTTTTGACCGTGATTGCTTTGGTAAACGTAGTACGTTTTTGTTGATGTTACCAAGTGAATGACTTATGAATTTGAATTCTATCGTTGCAGTGATAGTTCGTGCATTCGTGTTATGACTCAGAATGAGTATTTTAATTGTGTTATTGTTGGTTGCCCTATATTGATTATGTGGTGTTTGTTTTGTCGTTCTGAACGTTTGCCTGTTCAGTATGCCGAGAGGTCGAGGCAATCAGTCGCACGATCAGGATCATGCTATCGGTGATGGCATTGGTATTGGTGTTGCTACTATACTTCAGCAGAACACTAGTGTGACTAAGAACGTCGGGTAGACTCAGTAGCTTAGAGAAGTGGTTTGTACGCGTCTCCTTGTTTTGCAGGCGGGGGCGATACTTTAGGCTGGGACGGTTGACTTTTCCAATTGGAGAAGATTTTCAAGACGGTTGGTTGTCTAGAGGAACGGAGGATTTCTATCGCTCAGTTCCTTCTCGATAGTGATGCTGCTAATTGGTGGGAGGCCGTTGAGCCTCAGGATCATGCTATTACTTGGGAAGAATTCAAGAAGTTGATAAAAGCGGAGTTCTGTCCGGAGCTGATCCGAGAGCAGAGGATCCGAGATTTTTATCTAGCCGAGCCGCAGGATGTACGCGTGTCGCAGGCTATTATCGATTATAGTCGACATCTCGCTTACGTGAAGGGGAAGGTGAGGACCGAGGAAGACAAAATCCATCATTTCGATATGCGGTCGAGACTAGAGATTCGACAGTACATGTCGGGTTTCACTTGTGCTACTTTGAGAGAGTATTATAATCGAGCCATGGCATACGAGATGGCATCGTTATCTACTGGGCCTTTGCATGAGCCGAAAAGGCATAAGATGTCTGGAGATTTTTCGGATAGTGCGGGAGTCGGAACTTCTTCCCATCGAGTTTCTCGTAGTCCTACGGTGAAACCTTCATTTTCTTCATGTGGTGGAACCAAGAGTTCCAATACATCTTCTTTGACTCTCAGTTGGACTGGGAAGTGTTTCAATTGTAACGTTGTGGGTCATGTGCAAGCTAATTGTCCTTCGCAGCCGATTACTTGTTATAACTGTGGACTCGAGGGCCACAGAGTTCAGTATTATGAAATACTCCATGATGTTTTCCATAATCGTGCTTCGGCATCGGTATTAGGATCGATTCGTCAGGATCGCTGAGATTTTGTCATCCGTGCTTTGTTGTTCGCGACTTCACCCTTTTTTTTAAGTTTCGGGACGAAACTTCTTTTTAGAGGGTTAAATGTAATACCCGTGATTTTCTGTTTCGGTAATTTTTCATTTTTGGCATTTTTATGATTTCCAGAACTCGCTTGCGAGCGTTTTGACATTTGGATAATGTTTTGTTCTGCGTGTTTGGTCATCTGAGTTTGTTTTAGGGTTTTTTTTACCCGAATCCTTGTTTTGAGCGACTTTTTTCCGCTATTTGGTTCATTCGTGTAATGGTGGTTCGAAACTATGATTTCGTGTTTCCTATAAGTCCGTCTAACTTTGTTAGACGTGTTGTGAACTTTGGTTTAGTTGTTTGATTCCATATCGTGATTTTCGGACTTTTTGGGCCGTTTTGTAATTTCCCAAAATTTGGGGGTAATTACTTCTGTTGTCGTATTCCGAACCTTCGGGTAGTCGGAATCGTGTTTTCTTTTAGAGCTTGAGTTTGTCGTTGCGTGCTCTTCGTGTGCATGTCTTCGTCTTATGTTGTTGTCGTTTCGCGGTTTCATCGCGCTCGTACTCGACGAGCTGAAATTAGCAGTTTGGAATTGCTAAGTGGCTTACGTACGCTATGTGATAAACATAACGTACGTTAACTCCATGTGCCTTACGTACGTTAAGCCTTACTCATAACGTACGTAAGGGTCTTCACAGTTTCGGACAGGAGGTTCTGTCCATCGATTGCGTACGTAACCTTGCTTTCCTTACGTACGTAAGACTGCTAACGTACGTTAACCTTCTTCTTTAACGTACGTTATGCTGGCACGGGTTTAAATACTCATGGGTTGACCGTGTTCGTCATCTTCATCCTCCCTTCATTCTTCCACGGCCGAGGCAATTTGTGGGTGATGTTGGGGTGATTTCGGAGCCTTGTAACTCCAAGCTTTCATCTCACTTGAGTTCTTGGTGTTGATTTCGGAGCCTTGTAAATCCGTGTTCTTCATCTTTGATTCGAGGTAATTTTCTTGAAACCCTTCTCGATGTATTTTTAGAATCATTAAGATTCGAGTTGTTCTTCATGAATCGTATTGTTGTATATCATCAATCGGTTGTATTGATCCTATCCCCATGATTTGATTCGTATTTCTTATCGTATTCGGGTTCAGGTGATGTTCTTGATGTTCCTGGGGAAGTATTGAACCCCAAGTGTTCGATCTTATGTTTATATGAATTCTTGTTTAGAATTTCGTGTGTTTTGCATCTTCCTTACGATCGACCTTGTAGTGATTATGTTGTTCTTGTGTTTTCAACCTAGTTGGAGGATTCGAGGGCTTCCGGTCGAGCTTTCCCGTTGCTTCGCGTGCTTTGGACTTGAGGCAAGTATCTCGTCTATATTATTATACTTCGAGAATGTGATTTGTCGTGAATTTAACGTGGACTTGTTAGTGATTGAACATCGAACCGTAACTTACTTTTAAGTAAATATATGATTTCTACGAAAGTGAATACGAACGTAAACTTGAGTTTCGTGAAGAATGATAACAACCGTGTCATGTTATATTGTGCTTAAAACGGATACTAGAAATGAGTAATTATCCGAGGAATTGTGGAATCGTGTAATAATTGTATTATTCGCTCGTTAGCCTCTTTCCTGAATGATGGTGTGTTGTGAATGTTGTGCCTTTGTGGGAGTTATGATGCGTTAACTTATGTTTTACGTGTTTGCGGTTGTGGTGAATATTGTACCTTTGTTGTTGTGTATCTTAGTGAATTGAGATATTATCCGGGTAGGGACCCATGAGGCCTCCGTCGGCGCGTGATTGCGAGTACGGCCAGACGATACATAAGGTTATCAATTCGGGTAGGTCTGGAGGGGGCTCCGAGAATCGTCACTTGCGAGTGCGATGTCACGATAACTTATGGGCGTGTTTGAATGATGTTATATGGGTAAGGATCCGTGAGGCCTCCGGAGGCGCGTGCATGCAAGTACGGCCAGACGATACGATTTGACCATAAGGTTATCTAATCGGGCAGGTCTGGAGGGGGCTCCGAGAATCGTCACTTGCCAGTGCGATGTCAAGATAACTTATGGGTGGGTCCTGTTGAGGCCACGGAGGCGATTTGAGTATTTGATTTGATATCTCTGAATTGTGAATGCTTGAATCTTGGATCCCGATTATATTGATGAATATGGTTTTGTCTTTGAGGCTTGGTTGAGAATTGAATCATTTATATGATTTTGAAAGAAAACCCCTTTGAATAAGAAGAATTATAAACCTTTTCATGATTTTACACTGAGACCCCCAATGTCTTCAATTATTCTTTTAAATGTGTTTTGAAGTTATTCTTATGATCCTTCCTAATGGAAACTATTTTCGAAAAGAATTTAGACTCGGGGATCGCGTTGCTACCTTGACGAAAGGTTATTTTCATAACGGTTGTATTCTTGATGTATAACTTTATAGCTTGGTTACTTACTAGCGATTTCCATCGCTAACCCCTCGTTGGGGATTATTTATATTCTTTTCAGGTGTCCTGATTGGAGAGAGTAACCACAGGATCGGATTGGAGGATGATGTAAAGCAGCGATACTAGTCACAGTTGAAGTCGGTTTTTCGTCAATGATCTTTCGGTCTGAGTGTTCATTTCTAGTTTCTTTGTCATCCTTAAGAGGATGGACATGTTGTGTAAGTTGCGATCAATTTGTAATTTGGTTTATCAGTTGTACTGCTGTGTTGTGTTTTGAGAGACCTAATCGGTCTACGGTTTTATGCTTTGGTCGAGTCGACCCTCGGTCACTTGGTGTTCGGGTGCTCCTGCAGCCGTTTTTGCTCCCTTTCTTTTCCACCTGTAGAAGTCTATAAAAATATGATAAAATTTTAAAAATTATAAAAATCACTCACAACACGGAAACGACAAAACAATCTTAAGAAACAAGACAAAAATCACAAGAAACATGACATAACACGATAAAAACAATAATAAAAATACTAAGAAAAATGGCCAAAGTAACTCTCCCGCACTTAACCATTTGGGGTTTGAAAATAAAATTTCAAAACTCACTCACCAGTTTGATTCTTTTGTCTCAGATTTACCGGCATTATTGGTGAACTTGTAGCATTCGGTGTCGTGTATACCCCAAAGGAGAAAAATATTAAAATATTCAGATCACTCCCTGCCTGATGGGATATTAAGACCACATCTATGCTATGGGTGTGTCTTGTAATTTAAATGACATATCTACTTTTGACCTCTTCTATGACCTTAAAGCTTTTGTGTATGATATTGACAGGAGAGAAATAGCTGAAGAGTCACCTGCAAATACTACAACACTCGCTGCTGTATCTGACAAGAGACATATCTCTGCCCCCAGCACCTCCAAAGCCACTCTAAAGCTGCTGACAGTGATGATGACATCCTGTCACAAGATGAAATAGCCTTGCTCATGCACAAATTTCGAAAATACATTAAGAGATCTAGAAAGGCTACCTACATGCCTAAACCCTTCAACAAGGTAAGTTCTGAATCGCCATCATCCGGAGACTCTAATCTTTGTTGTTATAACTGCAGGAAACCAGGACACTATGCAAATAAATGTCCTCTCCTAAGGTACATAAGCTGCCCGAAGCTGAGCAACAAGAGAAGGATGGGAAAAGACGTGTCTCGACAAACAAACTAAAGGCATTGATCTGAGAATCAGAACACACACCCACACCTATCAAAACCAAGGAATGTCTGCAGGCGATTACTGACAGTGACTCCTCTGATGATGAAATCGAAGATAAAGCCTACATATGCTTTATGCCAAAGGAAGAGGATGATAATGAAAGTGACGATGAGGTAAGCTCAACCTCAGTTAACCCTATAAATGCATCACATACCTTTGAAAATATGATGAATGAATTTAGAACCATTCAAAAAGCCCATGAGATGCTTAAACAAGAAAATCTAGATCCCTCTCTTTCAAATCTAGAGCTGAAGGATGATTATGCCATAAGTGTTCATATGCAACGCTTCCTATTGTTGCATTATGCCCCATTTTCTGTTGCCTTAGGCCAGAAATTGATATATCCAACACTTTTTGGGTGTTGCATCTGATCGCGTGGCATTTGACCTCTAATCCAATACTTTTCCTTTCTAAGGCAACAGAGGGAAAGTGATGCATTATATATATATATAGTGCACAAAAAGAAATATATGCAACAGAAAATAATGTTGGCTTAGAGGAGAATACAGTTTAGAACAGTGGGGTCCAAACAAATGACACATCAACAGTGGGCCCTTTGGCCATGTCAGCAGTGGGCCCTGTTGCCACGTCAATAGTGGGCCCTGTTGCCACGTCAATAGTGGTTCCCACTTCATCCACATCACCAGTAGGTCCCACCAAACATAATGCAACACTATTCTTATATCCAGTAATATGATTGTTATATGCATCACTAATTTGAGAATATGCAACACTAATTGGAGAATATGCAACAATAACTGAAAGATAAATACAACACTTTAAATAAAAATTTCCCAATAACCATTTCGTACGTACATCATTCCATACAAATAAAATACCATCCAATATTCACATCCTGCCATTCAGTACCAAGTACCAACATCCCAACAAACACAAAATACCAACTCCAACTACTATCCAACAAATCTTATACTAACGATTCGGCACGCAACATCCTCACCGCTAAGTAAGCATTTACAGAATCACGAGCTACTTCATTGGTTGCCTGTTGAAACACTTTACTGCATGTTGGTTTTAAAGCTGGTGCATGGTATGAACTTGTCTCTTCCTTCTCATTTTCAGTTCCAGTGTTCCTTGGTTCCTTCCTAGGTGCAGCTGCACTCGCTCGCGAACGGGTTCTCGGTCCCCATGTAAACTTCTTTTTCTTAGCATCTTTGACTCTCTACAAAACAAAATTTAAGTTTCGCATTAGTACAATTCATAAAATTCATATGCATAAAGCCAAAACAGTAAGCAATTGATATTGAATTCTGAAAGTTGGTTGGGTTTTCCTATATTTATGTCAAACCTGAAGGATACTTTGTTATTAAACCTTATTTAGTCTCTTTCTCTCTATCTCTCTGCTCTAAATAAAATAAAACAAAAGGGTTAAATACAAAAAGCTATATGTGGGGTATCGCCTGATTACAATAAAAAATGAATATTCTTCTGAAATTACAAAAATACCCTGATATTTTCTTGTAACTTACAAAATTGCCCTGTGTTTTTTCGAATTTGGAGAGACAAGTGGGTTTCTTGGGTAGTTTACTTTTTGTAATTATCCTTGAACAAAATGGTAAGGAATGTTAAGAGTGAAATACTGTAGTTCTATTGCAAGTTGGAACAAGAACACATTGAATGAGAAGATTGTAAGAGAAGCTGAGTGCTAATACAAAGAATGTTGTGCATCTAAAGATTTCGATGCTGAGGAGTTGTTATTTGATTGATTGCATGATAATGTGTATTTTTTAAACCAAACTAAAACTTCCTAGGGGTTAAGACGAAACAGAAACTTCAATGCTTTGTTTTGAAAACAGATCAAGCCAATCATCTATGTTTCGATTGCAGTGACTTATTTTTGGTCTTAATATATTTTAGTTGTGGTATTACAGTGGCATTAATGTGAAATGATTAATATTTGATTCGTGATCAGGAAATAAGTATTCTGTAAAACCAATGCATATCGATAAATATAACCAATGCATCTGTTATTGCTATGTAATGCATCTGGTATAGTCAAACTGATCAGATTGCAAGTTTTGTTCAAAAACAACCAATGCAGTTGGTGTTGCCATCTAATGCATCTGGTGTTGCTATCCAATGCATATGATCATGAAGTAAGTTTTGTTCAGAAACAATGCATCCAATGCATTTGGATAATATAACCAATGCATATGGTATTGCTATGTAATGCATATGTAAATCAAACTGATGTTGTACAATACCCCTTTTAAAACTGATTGATCTCACCATATGATGAATCTGTATGTAGAAACCTATGCATCTCTATGAATAACCTGATGCATGATTTTAGCATATGGAACGCAACAATATATATGTATGTGCAGCGATAGTAATGAATTACTCAAAACTTGGTAATGTCATATCAAAGTTGACAAACTCAAAAACATAACAAAATTATAGTATATATCAAAACACAGAAAACAATACACACATCCATGTAACAACTAAACAAAACGTGGAATAACAATGAACGTCCTTTGATAGCACAAATATACCAAAGGAAAACACAAACACACAAGCAAACATAACCATAACCAGAAGTAGAAAACAACCATCACCTGAGAATTGTTGGAAGTAGCAAATAGAAAGTTCCCAGCGGAAACTGTTGAAGCCAATTTAAGCAAACCTAACTGCCAACCAGAAACCTTACCAACCTGCACCGAAAGACCAGGAATCATCAAAACAGTTTAACATACAAAGAAATATATACAGATACCTACAAAAACAAACCACAAGAAGTAACAGGCCAAAATATACTAACCACAACCCGCGGGTATCCGTCATCCGTCGGATATCCGCAACCTACCACTCAGCAAAACACCCATGACGTCACCATCTCCAATCATTCCAGCAGCAAAAAATAAAAGCACGCACAGCGACATCATTCATAGGGATCCCACAAAAAACACTAAACTAGTACAATGCTCGAGCACGAATGCCCAAACAACACCAAGATCTCAAACACATTACAGTTCATCATCCTTCAGTTTTCTAATTGACTTATAAAAAGTATTTATCTAGCACTCCTTTATATAGCAACCCTTTATTCGTTACACTAAAAACTGAGAAGGAAAAAATACTAAAAAACTCGTGAGAGATGTAGTATAATACCCGTGCAGCGGTGGTGGTTCTGCGACCTGTGGGTTCTGCAAGTCCAAAAAACAAATAAAAATGGCAGTGAACATGATATTAAATGCTGCCAAGAATCTAAACACCGTAGAAAGAAAAAAAATGTAGAACAACAATTAGCAACGGAAGGCATGCCACCCAACCTGTGATACTCTACCAGCTCTTTGATAATAATTGGTACATCCAGCTCCTTAGCTAATCCTATTTGAACAGCAGAATGATACTTAACACTCAATTTATCCCTAGCAATATTATTATAATGTCCAGAAAGAGACCCAGTAGAGTAATTATTACCATCAATTCTCATATTTTCCCCACAAGAATAATCCAGAATAGCATCATTAACCTCAAAACATTCCCTATCCAAATAAGAAACAGGGCAAGAAACAATACCCACAGCCGGAAAATCAGCACGACGGGGATGGGAAGACCTAGAGCCAAGAACCGGGTCGACAAACGGACCACTGGTAGGGTCAGAACTAACAGGGCCAGATGCTGGGCCGAACCCCAGGTCACGTCTGGGCCGAATGGGATAAAGAACCCCTGACAAACCCGACTGCACTTCTCCACCGTCGACCAGTGACGACGACTGCTCACCTCCGCCGCCGCTGGCCACAGACGACCGGACTGAAGGTGGATAGATCCCTTCAACCCTATTTTTAAGCAACTCCAGCTCAGAATTACTAAGAACTTTCCTGCCTAGCTCTATAAAACCGCGAACGCCGAAAGGTTGACCAGGACCCGCCGCCGTGACCGGCGTAGAGAACACTGGCGTCAATCCACACGAACTGGAAAAAGACATGATGAAACGCGGATGAAAATCGACTATACAATCCAGACACGAATTCAATAAGAACTCAAACACCAACAAATCGAGCAACAAAATCCGTTCAGATGCGCGAAACCGCACCGCCCTAGACTCAGTCAACCCTCAAATCGCAAAGAACAAATTAGAAGGATAAATTCAACTAAAAATATCAGTAAGAAGATAAAGAATTTCCGATCCAACTTTGTGAAGGAAAAATCTCTGAAAGTAAGAACAAGATTAGGAACGAAGCATAAGAATGCCCGTTGAAGTGGTGATAAAAATCGCCCCCAGCGCTCCGCTTTAAGTCTCTTTTAGAATAGTTGTTAGGATAGGATATATAAGTAGGAAAATGAATTATTATTTTTCAATTTTTTATAATATTAATATAAATAAATTTTAATTTACATTTCTTATTATATTTTAAAGAGATGAATCTAGAAATTCAATTGTTTATTTTAATTTTAAATTATAATATCAAAATAAAAATATATGTATTCGTATAAATTTATTAATTTTAATCCGAAAATTTTTTTGAGTAAAAACTATATGTGCTCTTATAAAAAATCCGTTACAAAATTATTAAATAAATTTAAATAATTTATTTTGTTTTAGTGTAAAAATTTAAATTTGACGATATTTTTTTTGAAAATATTTAAATTATTTTTCGTAATTATGATTTAGTCTATTGCAACGCTTTTAAGTTCACGTATAATCCAACACTTTATGTTGGTGTTGCATTAATGTTTTTTGCAACAGTACATTCAGATCTAGTGCAACACTGATTGAGTAATATTGCAAAAGACCAAAGATCAGAGGGCTATTGTAGTATTTTTACTTGCAACACTGGAAATATGTGTTGCATATGAGCACTTATGGCGTAGTGTGATCTGCTAAAAAATAATTATGTAAATATGTCTTTAGATTGCGAAAACAGTAAGATCATTCATGAAAAACTCATGGAAAGCAATCATCAACTTGCAATCGAACTATATGAGGTAAACACTCATAATCAATGGAAGACAAATGATTATACTTTACTGGAAGCAAAGATACAGCTTCTCGGGAAAAGAGAAGGAGAACTCAAGACCATCCTTAAAACTTTTGAGAAATCATCAAGGAGGATGGAAGACATCCTAAGCACTAGACAACATGTCAATGACAAACGTGGCTTAGGATACGACCCGTTCTCTAACAAACGCAAAACTAACTAAAGAAGCTCTAAAGGCTGCTCCTGCAAATAGGGGAGTTTTTGTTTACCTTTTCCTCTTTTACCTTTTATAGCAATGTTGACATGTTGAGTGTGGGGAGAGGGTATATTAAAATTCATGCTTATTACTTTAATATGGTGTTGCATAGTTTACCTAGTTTATTTTCGGCAACTTTGCATTTGTATTAGGGTTTAGTTTCAAAAGAATGTTTGCATTTAAACACATGATCACAAATTTTCCAATGGTTACTTGATTTACGACTTTAATAAAGATTGAGGTTTATTGATATGCATATTAGTGAAAGTAAATGTTAGCTAGGACCGATGGGACTTGAAGTATTTGTGTTTCATGAAGTGATCAGCTGTGCTTTGTGTTTGGTAGTTGGTGGTTGTGTTTATGATGCATTAGATTTTGAATTTACAAGTAAATATGATTTTCTTATTAAATGTTTGAAAATTCTCAAAAATGGAGTGTTTAGAAATAATCTCACATGAGAAACGACTCGACGATTGAAGCATTGAAGGAAGAGGTCACTTATGATAGGCGATTCGGGTTAGATGCTTCATTGAGAAACATAATAATCCGTTGAGAGCTTGTTTCTACTAAGTAATGCTACGGTATGCACTATGTGCCTATGTCGCATTGAACGGTGGCACAAACATTGCACCTCGAGCGAAATTTTTTAAGTATATGTATGAGGGGTTCAAGCTAGCGCATTTGTAGGTACGGTATTGCGGTCGGGCGTAGGGTGCGATTCAGGATATGGATTAGCTACTTATATAGAGGATAACATGTTGAACAACCACCAGGGTTTGTCAACACTGAAGGTGGAGACTTAGTATACAGGCTACGGAAAGCACTGTATGGACTTAAGCAAGCACCTAGAGCTTGGTACAAAACCCCGTCCCTGTACCTTACTAATAATGGATTTGAGAAAGGTGCTGTGGACAAAACTCTATTCAAAATACAGGAAGGAGATGACCTGTTAATGGTACAAATATATTTCGGTGATATTATATTTGGTTCTACTGACCTTGCTCTATGTCAAAGGTTCTCTCATCTCATGCAATGTAAATTTGAAATGAGTATGATGGGAGAACTTAGTTATTTCCTAGGATTGCAGGTGAAGCAAAGGCCTACGGGAATTTTCATCAATCAGGAGAAGTACAGCAAGGAGCTACGCAACAAGTTTGGGATGACCAACTCCAAATCCTCGTCAACCCCCATCAGCAGTTCCATGCAAATTAGTGCTGATGAAGCTGGAAAGTCGGTTGATCAATCACTCTACATGAAGATTATTGGCTCACTCTTTTACCTAATGGCTAGCATGCCCGATATCCAGTTTGTTGTAGGAGTGTGTGCTCGGTATCAATTAGCACCTAAGGAGTCACACTTCACGACAGCCAAACGAATCCTTAAATACGTGAAAGGAATAGCGGATGTAGGATTGTGGTATCCTAAGTAAGGAGGATTTGATTTGGTTGGCTACAGCAACTCAGATCTCGGAGGCTGTAAGTTGGATAGGATGAGTACAAACGGTACTGTCACTTTCTTGGACCTAGGCTTGTGTCGTGGTTCAGTAAGAAGCAATTGGCAAACTCGCTTTATATAGCTGATTCGGAATACTATGCCGCTGGAAGTTACTGTATGCAGATTCTCTGGATGAAACATCAATTACAAGATTATGGAATCAGATTCTATGCCGTTAGTTTTAAAAGGACAGTTCCCATCCCTTAAATCTAACCGTTCACTGTATGAAACCCTAATCTTCCCTGCACCCTATAAAAGGACTATATTTTGGTCCCTTAGACTCTTTACGCTTTTTGCAATTTTAAACGAGTCTCAAGCAAAACACTCTACATATTCTCTGCATTTCAACTTTCTGCGATTTTTCCCAGCTTTCTTCAAAACCTTTTTTTGTGAAAATGTCTACTTCCCAGATTTCCTCCCTCTCCATGAAGAAAAGAGAAACTATCGTCGACGGACCATGATTATGGAGAGAATAAATCTCGAAGGAGAAGACTTTGTCGGGATGGAACTGGTTGTTCCAAGGGTGTACCAGAAACGGCTGTACCACCTTGCCAGTTGCCATGCTGACTTATACGATGAGCACATTATGGAAGAATTCTATTTGAACGCCTTGTTTAAGTACTCGTCTCAGAGAAAAGGAAGAGAAATTTCTGAGATATCTGCAACCGTTCAAGGGATTCAAGTCTCTCTGAAAAAAGATTTACTGGAAAAACTTCACAGGCTGTCGTCTGATGGCATGAGAATGGAAGAACTGGAGACCATCGGGCCGAAGGTCGGAGAAGTTGTTGACAACCTACTAGAGGATGTTCACCGGAGATGATAATGCTCAGAATGTTCATCCCTCATGCCGTAAGAAGAAATTCTGCCTGCCCTACGTCTACCTTCATGACTTCTGTGCCCGGATTGTTGAGAACTGGACAGGAGCCTTTGAGATGTGCCCATCATGTCCGGAGAAAAGGTTAACTGGTGCCAGATTTTGTTGAAGAGGATTCAGGAGGAGGCTGCCAAACCTGAGACTGCAAAGAAATCATATGGCCTCATTCTAAACTACATCCTCACAAACTGCGGAGTTAAGCAATCTACCGAAGCCAAGAAGATTGGCCACGGAAAAATCATTGGCGTAATAAAGGCCAATGTTTTCAACAAGTCACCCGTGATTGATAAGAGTCCGCATCCTCTAGAAATGCCCATCTCAAGTGACCCAAGGGACGTCACTGTGCGGATCCCAAGCGAGGAGAAGAAAAGAAAGAGAAGTGTCTATGACATCCGATTACCTCATGCTGTCGAGAAGACGAAGAAGAAGGCCAAGAAGTCTTCCAAGACTGAGCCTATAGTACCTGCAGCAGTTACTGTAGAGGCCACATATGCTCCTGTCGCTGAATCTATCCCACAGGGTGCAACCCCTATGGAACAAACAGTTGCTGCGAAATCAGCAGATCCCGAGCATGTGGCGGCTATGACGGATGAACAACTATTTGAGAAGCTGGATGGCTCTAGCGAGTCGGTTGCCCCCACAGAGCCAAAAGCTGCTACTCCTGACAGGGCACCCACCCCTGTACAGGATCCCTCTCCCCACAGGGTACCATCCCCTGTTCGGGATCCCTCTCCAAAACAGGCTCCCATACCTGCTGAGGATCCCACCCGCACGGTAGACCCAACCACTGTACGGAGTCCCTCCCTATCTGAAATAATCAATAGTCCTCTCCTTCAGGTACAAGTCGAGCAAGTGTACGAATGCTTCAAAATATGGAAGTCCTATAGGGTGGCCCCATACGACACCCTGTACAACTGGGCTAGCTAGAAGGAAGAAGAATTATTTGCTTTGGAGGTCATAGACACCCAGAATGTCGAGGTCTTGATCCGCTTGGAGGATCACTTTTGCTAGGAACTCATCTCTGACTACTTCAAGGCAAAGGAAAAGGCTAGACTGAAAGGGAAGTCACCGTCCGGTGACAAAGCTCCATCCAACAGCCACCACTCGGACCCTGACTCGGACGCCGACGATGATGCCCTACAGGCCGATCTGAGGATAAGCCGTGAAGAGGCAAGGGAATGTGAGATGGCCAATCACCAAAACCTATAGGGTCAGGGGACATCTGACAAACAACAGTCCCCTCCCCAGCAGCAGGAAGCCGCTAAAGATCAACAACAGGAGGAATCAGTCCCTCCTGTCACCACTGAAGAACAAGCAGCTCCTGAACAGGAAGCCCAGCCTGTCCCACTACACGAAGACGTCGCCTGCATCATCCACCAAGAGGATTCAGTCCCTCTTCTGGATCTGACGGAAGATGAGAGTCAGCAGGAGGATTCAGTCCCTCATGTACTTCCGACTACTGACGTACAAACAGAACAGGAGGAATCACTCCCTCTGTCTCCGGGACTGAATCTACTGCACCTTCTTCCGAAGCTCCTTCTTCTGAAGCTCCTGCTCCCTAAGCCCCTACTTCCGAAGTGCCTGCTCAAGATGCTCATGCATCTCCCTTATCTGAAAACTCCAAGCCTGATTCCGATGATGGTTTCTTACCAGAAGACAGACCACGATGCCCTCGTCATAATGTGGTTCTACGTCAACTTGAAGATCCCTAGGATTTCAAGATCACTCACCCTAGCTCCACGCACACCGAAGCCCGCATCGAGAAACTCCAAGCAATCGTCCGACAGACAGTGTTCCTATAGGATCCCGTAAAGGCACTATATGACGTCGGGAAAGAACTCGATTGGATGAGAGAAACTGCCCAGGATGAGCTACCCAAATTAAAGTCTGAAATCAACGATGTTGAGGGCGCGTTCTGCCTCATGCCTAACGCATTGTGGCAAGCGCTAAATCAACTCAAGCAGCATCAGGAAAAAATCCTTAGACAAGAACAGGAAAAGCTCAGGATTGTTGAGGCCAAAACGGTTGCTGCCCTTCAAGAGACCGGATCCAGACAGACTGAGCACGATCACAAGATAGATGATATGTCTCTGGTGCTCCGTACTTTGGTTGAGAAAATCAATACTCTGACTGACGTACATGATGCGTCTATGAAACTCCTACAGGAGTTTCTGTAACACCTCGAGATATTCAAGGCGCCGTAAATCCTTGATATGAGGATTTACTAGGATAAGAAATTTAAAACAACATTATTAAATACCAACAGCAAAATTTATTATTACATTACCAGTCTGGAAAAATGCCAATCTGTCAACCCCCGATAATAAACATCAAATACAACAAAAAACGACAACGTACTCAAGTACTTTATTAAAAAAAACACAACTGACAAACTCTTCTGGCCATAAACATCACTCTGCAGCCTCGTCATCATGCAGCTCTAGTGGTTGTTTCCCCACCCTCCTGGATCCTTAACATAAAACAAATGTTCACCTCCGAGGGGATTAGCACAACGATGCTAGTACAAGTACGATAATTACACAACAATGATTTATTCAGCGACCCCTGAACAATAACATCAATAATATCAACAGTGATAACAACAAGTTTCCCCAACGAGAAACAATAACAAGACAATGCACAACACAACATATCAATCTCAACATACTCGTGGTACTCCAACGATCCAGCGCACACAGCATAAATCCCATGATGATCCCGTCGGACCAACACATGGTGGAACTACCCATCCAACGATCCAGCACACACAGCTATAGATTCCCATGATGATCCTATTCGACCAACACATGGTGGACAAAACAATCACAATACATATGTACGACACATAACAACATAACCGACATCAACACGGATAAACATAATTAAAGTACTTGCCTTCGAAAGATGACAAGGGTTTAAATACTTCAATGAATGTCAAAACACCCGAAGGTCGCCCCTTCGATCAATCACTTTTCAAGGCTCGCACCTTAAACAAAAATGAAAATAACAAAGGCTTCAACCTACGCAACAAGGCTAACACATGAACATTCTAAATGTTTCCAATCTATGTCCGAGCGAATCATTATACGCATGGCCGATCTACGGTTCGCTACTTAAAGAACACTAAGCCGAACTAATACCATACTATATGTAAAATAAATGATCATCATGGGGTAAAAATGCCGATGTTCTACGAATTCAAGGATATTCAAATCATCACAAATCTACACTCCCAATTATGATTATCAACTCTAATGCTTGGTTCGGTTATTCTAACAATACCTAGCAAGGTAAACACATTCCAACTGAGTTCTAGGTTAATTCATCTCTACGATTCTCGTTCTTCCGCAAGTAATTCTTCTTGTCAAATTTCTACGTTCAAAACAATTATCACCAACCTAATCACTTCGTTCTAATCATCAATATGAAGATGAACATCAAAGAAACCTCTACAAGGCATGAACTATACTTGAAGAACACCCTCTACATTCAGCTTCTTGAATTCATCTAACATAGGTGATAACCTTAACCAATCATTCATCATAAGAGTGTTTCAAAATCATACAATTCCTGAAAACTCCATCCCGATGTTAGGCGTAATCAGGACTCAACTTATCTCAATGGGAAACCTAAGTTCATCAGTGTTCAATTTATTACTATAATAACGAACCCAATGATCTCAGTGGCATGTTCATGAAATTACTATGAACATGAATTTCAGGTTGGTATAGTCTCAACATACCTTACTACGGAGAAAAACGACGCACTCTTGAGGGAATTCAACACCGGAAGCTTTAGCACTAATCCAAGATGCTTCCCAACTTCATCGGCTAAGTAGAGATGTTAAATCAAGGTTATGTCGCAGGAGGGCTCTCTGAGTTTGCAGAAATCAGACAAGGAACAGAGGAAAACGAGTGTGAAATGAAATAAGGGGTGATGTCATATTTATACTAAATATGAGTTAACGTACGCTCACCTATCCTATTAGCGTACGCTAACGGCTACCCAGCCTACTGCCTTGTTCTGACGTCAGCATTACCTATGCTACAGAGTCATTATGTACGTTAGAGGTTGTCTTTAGCGCACGCTAGCACGAATTGCATACGCTATTGATCCCACGAATCTTACTGCCTCTCTGTCTCAACTTTAGCGTACGTTACTTCTATCAGGTAGCGCATGCTAATCACCTATTGACTCAACTTTCTGAAAGTCGTCCAAGTTTCATGCAAAGCATCCCTTAAAGTCCGTGATCTGGTTCCCACCTACTCCCCACTTCTTAATCTGGTTGACTACACATAGCGCGTGCTATGTGCTACGCGTAATGTACGTTAGCCAACATATTTAGTGTACGCTACACTTATATGTTAGCGTACGTTATCTGCATGCAGCCACATGCATGTATTAACGTCCTTAACAACATATAATTATACAATCATCAGTACTGGTTAATGGATACGGGAAAGTCATACTTCGATTTATACGACGTGATTAAATGCCAGAAGGTTCAAATATAGATGGAAATACATAACAAATATTTGGGTATTACATACTCTCCCTCTAAAAAGAAGTTACGTCCCAAAACTTAAGATGAAAATAAATCCGGGTATCGCGACTTCATACTATCCTCCGTCTCCCACGTTGCTTCTTCGACTCCATGTAGTGACCATTGAACTTTAACCAAGGAGATGGGTTTATTTATCAATTGCTTGACTCGACTCTCGAGTATCTTGATTGGCTTCTCCTCGAACGTGCTATCATTAGTTACTTCGATCTCGTTGAAATCAATGACATGACTGGGATCCGGTACATACCTCCATAATTGGAATACATGAAATACATT
This sequence comes from Orobanche coerulescens, assembly GCA_033398695.1. Classification (NCBI taxonomy): domain Eukaryota; kingdom Viridiplantae; phylum Streptophyta; class Magnoliopsida; order Lamiales; family Orobanchaceae; genus Orobanche; species Orobanche coerulescens. The sequence continues at coordinate 142,237,139 of CM065802.1, read as the reverse complement.
ATGAATATGACTCAACGATGGTGGCAAGGCCAATCTATACGCCAACTCACCAACTCTTTCAAGAATCTCGAATGGTTCGATAAATCTCGGACTTTAAAAGCATGTGGTCTCTGACATCAAATTCGAACGATCAACGACGTACATCTTCATAATACTTATGACAACTTTGGGTAGTCAATAATCTCTCATGGATCAGGGCTATCTTTCTTGGGTCTGTATTATCTATTCTGGTTCTGCCCCAATCAAGTCAGACGAATCGTCCCAACATAAGGGTGACCTGCACCTCCTCCCATATAAAGCCTCAAAAGGCGCCATCTTGATCGAGGCGTGTCAACAATTATTGTAGGTGAACTCAATCAATGGCAGATGAGGTTCCCAATCAGTCGACCAATCTAGTGCACAGGCTCTCAACATGTCTTCTACCATTTGACTAGTGCTCTCGGACTGTATGTCGGTTTGAGTATGATAAGCCATGCTGAAACTCAACTCGGTTCCTAAAACCTTATGGACTGCTTTCCAAAGATGCGATACCCAATCCGAAACAATAGTTTTTGGTGTTCCATACAGTCGAACTATTTCCGCAATAAACACTCGTGCCAACCTCTCTGGTCCCCAAGTATCCTTAATGCCGATAAAATGAGCCGATTTGGATATGCGATCAACTTACCCAAATAATATTCATTCCTGTCCTGGTCTTTGGCATATTGGTGATAAAGTCCATTGATATATCTTCCCACTTACATTCAGGAATCGGAAGTGGCTTCAACATTCCAGCGGGTCATTGATGTTCAATATTAACCTGCTGACAAGTTAAACACTTCGAAACATAGTCTGCCACATCGTTCTTCATGTTGCCCCACTAAAAATTTTGCTTCAGGTCTTTATACATCTTACTGGTGCCCGGATGAATAGATAGGGCATACTGTGAGCTTCCTTCATGATTGTCTGCTTCAAAACAATTTTATCGGGGACACAAAGTCGTCCTTGGAATCTCATAACTCCATCTTCATGAATTACAAATCCTGGGGCCTTTCCTTTGCCCACTTCCTCACGTAACCGAATCATCAAGGGGTCATCTAATTGCTTAGATTTGATTTCATCACTCAACGATGAAGTTAATTCCATCACATATAGTTATCCCTGGACTCCTTGTAACCATACTTCAATTCCTTCACGAATATACTCTCGTTGAATGCTAGACTGGGATGTGAGCGTCTCCAGCATTCGAATAGAAATGGGTTTGCGGCTCAGTGCATCAGCCACTATGTTCGATTTACCTGGATTATAAAGAATTTCCAAATCATAGTCCTTAATCAATTCCAACCATCTCCTCTGCCGCATGTTTAACTCTTTCTGATTGAAGATGTATTTAAGACTCTTATGATCTGTGAAGAGGCGAAAACAACAGCTGCCAGTTCCAAATCGTGAGTTGGATAATTTACTTCATATGGTTTCAACTGTCATGAAGCGTAGGCGATCACCTTCTCATTCTTCATTAGTACACACCCGAGACCTTAATTTGAAGTGTCACTGTAAACTATGAACCCTTCAGTTCCTTTCGGTAGCATTAAGATTAGATCCGTCGTCAATCTCTTCTTAATTTCGTCAAAACCGGCCTAACACACCTCGTTCCATTCAAACTTTTGGGTCTTCTGCAGCAATCGAGTAAGTGGGCGGGTAATTTTGGAAAACCCTTCCACAAACCGACGATAGTACCCAGCAAGTCCTAAGAAACTTCTGACTTCTTTCATGTTCTTAGGAGACTTCCATTCCAAAATTACCTCGACTTTTTGGGGATATACTCGGACCCTTTACGCTGATACCACGTGACAAAGGAACATCACTTCCTTTAGCCAGAACCCACATTTAGACAGTTTAGCATACAATTATTCGCTTCCCAAGAGGTTCAAAACGATCCGCAATTGATGTTCATGCTCTTACGGACTCTTGGAATAGACCAAAATATCATCAATAAACACTACTACAAATTTTTCCAAATACTCTACGAATACTCGATTCATCAATTGCATAAATACTGCAGGCGCATTGGTGAGACCAAACGGCATCACTACAAACTCATAGTGCTCGTAGTGAGTTCTGAATGCTATCTTCAGAACATTGGATTCTTTAATCCCCAACTAATGGTATCCCGATCTCAAATCGATCTTTGAAAATACTACCGCTCCTTGCAACTGGTCGAACAAATCATCAATCCGTGGCAACGGATACTTATTCTTGATCGTCATCCTGTTTAGCTCCCGATAGTCAATACACAATCGAAGCAATCCATATTTCTTCTGAACAAAAAGAAGTGGTGCACCCCAGGGCGAAACACTTGTCTAGATATAACCATTGTCCAGCGATTCTTCCAGTTGCTTAGGTGCCATACGATACCGTGCTTTATAAATAGGCATAGCTCCCAGTTCTAGCTTCATGGTGAACTCTACATCTCATCGTGGAGGTAGTCCGGGTAATTCATCAGGGAACACGTCTAGAAATTCATTTACAACAGGGATAGATGAAAGCTCTAATGTTCTTTCTTCCTTCTTCATTGTATAGCACCAGTATCCGGCACAACCTTGTTTAAGTAGTCCGGTAGCCTTCATTGCCTTAATGACTTTTCCTGAACTTCTTGGTCTCCATCCTTCAAATAAGATTTCGGAACCATCTTCAGCTATCATCGAAATATTTCTCTTTCTGTAGATCATAATAGCTCCATATCAGTTAAGCCAATCATCTCCAAGAATTAGGTCATCTCCTTGAATCTCTACTATGATCAGATTTGAAGGCCAGTCTTTGCCTCCAATTGATACCGGAAAATCTCTAGTTTCTAAATTCCCCATAATTCTTTCCCCACTCGGTAAACCCACAATATAAGGTTCATATTCATGAAAACATGAAATGTTCAAACGATTAACACAAGATAATGTTACAAACGATTGTAGTCCCTGTATCGAATAAAACACTAACTAGTTGCGAAAGGATCTGAACGGTACCTGATGCGACAGTTGCATTCTGATCGTCTGCCCTCCTCATATCATAAAGGCATGGAGGAGCGGATCTGGCACTCGGCTCCCCTTTGGTCGAACTGTCCTCTTCCTATTCCTCGACCAAAACTCTGGGGTGGCTGGACACTCTGCTGCATCTGCGGGACACTCGCCTCTTTCTGGGCAGGCTGCGAAGTACGAGCCCCAAATAATTTAGTGGCATCCTTGCAGAACATCGATCGATGACCTTCCTGACCGCATCCGTAACATGTCAACAGAGAATGAAAACAGCCATGCCACATGTGTCCTGGGCGACCACAATTAAAGCACTATTTTGCCGCATCAGTAAAGGCTGGTACAGATCTGGGTTCCTTCCGCTTTTGGATGGTTGTAGAGGCTTCTTGAATGAGTGGAAAGATGACTGAGCCTTGTGGGGCCCACTATTCTTATATTCTGAAAAACCACCATTGACTTTTTGCTTCTTGGATTCAGAAAACTTTTCCATTGTTACTTCTATCATTTCGTTTGCCAAAGCTTTGTCTTGATACTGGCGGAGAGTGGTGTATTCGAATCCTGACATGTACCTCTGTATCTACGGTTTCATTCTCATTTCGAAATGAATCATCATTTCCGCATCAGTTCTGACCAGGTGTCGAACAAACGCCAGTTGTTGATTAAATGTCTTAATCGTTTGGGCTACAGATTCGTCCGTCGGTTGTGCGGAGAAGAAATCTCGAACTTTAGCTTCCCTTACCGGACGAGGGCAGTATTGGGCTTCCACCATCAGTTTAAACTCTCCCCAATCGGCATTATGATCAATAGGTCAGGTGGATTCCCACCACTCGGACGCTTCTCCCGTCAGGAAATATTGTGCAATGGGGGTTCTCCGGTCGTCCTGGCAGTTAATCCCTGGAAATACTTTCTCTAGCTATATCAGCCAGTGATCCCATGTCAGTGCCTTAGAAAAACCATCGAACTTCGGCGGGTGCATCTTTGCCACCTCCTGTAGCCATCTGTCTCCTGGATTTCCCCAGTCTGGGATGCCTTGCTGTCTCTCTCCTGTCTGCAATCCTACTGCCACTTTCATTCTACCCACAACTTGAGCAAATTGAGTAATTTGGTTAACCAATTTACGAAGGATGTCGGGAACATCAGGATTGTAAAGTCTGTTCCTGATTACGGTTAACAGATTCCTGTTGCTCTCCAGAACTGAGGTTATCCTGATTTGACAGTGAACCAGGGACAGAGGGTGAAGCTTCCCTTTCAGCATTTCCACGTCCGCGTCCACGACTGTGACCACGTCCACGACCTCTTCTCAACATATTGTAAGCATACATACTCAATATATAAGAAACAATATCGTTCTAATGTTCAATTATCCAAAAAGGACATAACATGAAAAGGACAAGATAGAGTTTAAAAAACTTACAACCACCGCTCACACGAATACGAAGGCAGTACAGTGGTGTTATTCACGGGCGGTTACCTCAAAAGACACATATGAACCCTATTTTAACCCAACGGCCAAGATATCCCTAATCTTAGCTCTGATACCATATTTTGTAACACCCCGAGATATTCAGGATTATTACAGCATCGTAAATCCGTGATATGAGGATTTACTAGGCTAAGAAATTTAAAACAACATTATTAAATACCAACAGCAAATTTTATTATTACATTACAAGTCTGGAAAAATGCCAATCGGTCAACCCCCTATAATAAACATCAAATACAACAAAAACGACAACATACTCAAGTACTTTATAAAAACAAAACACAACTGACAAAATCTCCCGGCCATAAACATCACTCTGCACCCTCGTCATCATGCAGCTCTAGTGGTTGTTTCCCTACCCTCCTGGATCCTGAACCTAAAACAAATATTCACCCCCAAAGGGTTAGCACAACGATGCTAGTACAAGTACGATAATTACACAACAATGATTTATTCAGCGAACCCTCAACAATAACATCAATAATATCAATAATGATAACATCAAGTTTCCCCAACGAGAAACAATAACAAGACAATTTACAACACAACGTATCAATCTCAACATACACTTGGTACTCCAAATATCCAGCGTATACGGCATAGATCCCCATGATGATCCCGTCGGACCAACACATTGTGGAAGTACCCGTCCAACGATCCAGCACACACAACTATAAATTCCCATGATGATCCCATCGGACCAACGCATGGTGGACAAAACAATCACAATACATATGTACGACACATAACAACATAAACAACATCAACACGGATAAACATAATTAAAGTTTTTGCCTTCGAAAGATGACAGGGGTTTAAATACTTCAATGAATGTCAAAATGCCCGAAGGTCGCCCCTTCGATCAATCACTTTTCAAGGCTCGCACCTTAAACAAAAAGGAAAATAACAAAGGGTTCAACCTACGCAACAAGGCTAACACACGAACATTCTAAACGTTTCCAATCTATGTCCAAGTGAATCATTATACGCATGGCCGGTGTACGGTTCACTACTTAAAGAACACTAAGCTGAACTAATACCATACTATATGTAAAATGAATGATCATCACGGGGTAAAAATGCCGATGTTCTACGAATTCAAGGATATTCAAATCATCACAAATCCACACTCCCAATTCTGATTATCAACTCTAATGCTTGGTCCGGTTATTCTAACGATACCTAGCAAGGTAAACACATTCCAACCGAGTTCTAGGTTAATTCATCTCTATGATTCTCGTTCTTCCGCAAGTAGTTCTTCTTGTCAAAGTTCTACGTTCAGAACAATTGTCACCAACCTAATCACTTCGTTCTAATCATCAATATGAAGATTGTCACATCAAATAAACCTCTATAAGACATGAACTATACTTGAAGAACACCCTCTACATTCATCTTCTTGAATTCAGCTAACATAGGTGATAACCTTAACCTATCGTTCATCATAAGAGCGTTTCAAATCATCATTAAAGGCGTGTTACAATTCCAGAAAATTCCATCCCGATGTTTGGCATAATCAGGACTCAACTTATCTCAATGGGAAACCTAAGTTCATCTATTTAAATCCTCCTAAACATGGTGTTCGATTTATTACTATAATAACGAACTCAATGATCTCAGTGGCATGTTCATAAAATTACTAAGAACATGAATTCCAGGTTGGTATAGTCTCAACATACCTTACTACGAAGAAGAACGACGAACTCTTGAGGGAGCACTAATCCAAGATGCTTCCCAACTTCATCGGCCAAGTAGAGATGTTAAATCAAGGTTATGTCGCAGGAGGGCTCTCTGAGTTTGCAGAAATCGGACACGGAACAGAGGAAAACGAGTGTGAAATGAAATGAGGGGTGATGTCCTATTTATACTAAATATGAGTTAACGTACGCTATCACATCCTGTTAGCGTACGCTAACGGCTCCCAGCCTAATGCCTTGTTCTGACTTCAGCATTACGTACGCTACAGAGTCATTACGTATGTTAGAGGTTCTCGTTAGCACACGCTAGCACGAAACATTGCGTACGCTATTGATCCCACAAAGCTTACTGCCTCTCTATCACAACTTTAGCGTATGTTACTTCTATCAGGTAGCGCACGCTAATCACCTAGTGACTCAACTTTATGAAAGTCGTCAAGGTTTCATGCAAAGCATCCCTAAAAGTTCGTGATCCGGTTCCCACCTACTCCCCACGTCTTAATCTGGTTGAGTGCACATAGCGCACGCTATGTGCTATGCGTAACGTACGTTAGCCAACATATTTAGCATATGCTACGCTTATATGTTAGCGTACGTTATCTGCATGCAGCCACATGCATGCATTAACGTCCTTACAACAACAACAACAACATCTAAGCCTTAGTCCCAAAATGATTTGGGGTCGGCTAACATGAATCAAACTTTGAAACCGTCAATGATCGTTACATAAATAACATAAAAGGAGAAAATGAGGGAAAAAAGTAGAGAAAAAAAGCAAATAAAAATAGAGAATGAATGTAAAAAAAAATAAAAAAAAAATAAAAAATGAAAAATCTTGAAAAATAAATTAAAAGATAACATGGATTAAAAAAAAGAAATCATATTCCATCCACCATCCGTATTCTTTCCCGCCACTTTTGCCTCTCTATCGCCATACTTTCTCCAATTCCAAGAAACCGCATATCATTTTCAATCATCTTTATCCAAGTTTTCTTGGCTCTTTCTCTACCTTTCACAACATTACTTGTTCCCCAACTTTCTAGCCTCCTCACTGGGGCATTAACAGGTCTTGTTCTCACATGACCAAACCATCGTAATCGATTCTCCATCATCTTATCTTCTATAGCCGCAACTCTTACCTTCTCCCTAATCACCTCATTTATGAGCCGATCCTTTTCTATATGACCACACATCCATCGTAGAATACGTATCTCCGCCACATTCATCTTTTAAACGTGACACTGTTTTACAGCCCAACACCCGGTGCCATATAACTGCACAGGCCTAATTGCCGTGTGGTATAATTTACCCTTTAATCTATGTGGCATGTCAGGATCACATAAAACCCCTGTGGCAATCTTCCACTTCAACTACCCGACCTTTATTCTGTGAGCCACATCGCCATCTAGCTATCCATCCTTTTGGATAATAGATCCAAGATACCGAAAGAAAGTGGATCCATGAACAACTTTCCCATCAAATGTGATCATCCCCGCCTCTCTATCACTGTTTTCGCTAAACCTATATATTCAGTCTTACTTCTGCTCAGCCTAAAGCCTCGAGCTTCCAAAGTATCCATCCAAAGTTCCAATTTCTGTTGCACTCCAACCTTCGTTTCATCAATCAACACAATATCATCTGCAAACATCATAATGTCATTTTGAATTTCTCTTGTCAATTCGTCCATGACTATGGCAAAGAGAAAAGGACTAAGAGCAGATCCTTGATGCACCCCAATCGTAAGAGGGAATTATTCTGTCCTCCCAACATTAGTACGTACATTTGTACTAGCTCCCTCATATATGTCCTTTATAATGTCAATATATTTCCGCGATACACCCTTCTTTGCTAAGGCCCACCAAAGTACTTCTCTTGGTACTTTATCATATGCCTTCTCTAAATCAATAAAAACCATATGTAGATCTTTCTTTTTATCTCGATAATGTTCCATCAACTGTCGAATAAGATAAATTGCTTCCATGGTCGATCTTCCAAGCATAAATTCAAACTGATTTTCTGTTATCTTCACACATTTCCTGATCCTTTGTTCAATCACTCGTTCCCACAACTTCATGGTATGACTCATTAGTTTAATTCTGTGATAATTAAAACAATCTTGAACATCACCTTTGTTCTTATGCAAAGGGATGAGAATACTTTTCCTCCACGCTGATGGCATCTTATTGCTTCTCCAAATCTTATTGAAAAGCATAGTTACCCATTCGATCCCTCTCTCCCCCAAACACCTCCAAACTTCAATAGGTATACCATCTGGTCCTTCTGCTTTCTTTGACCCCATCTTCTTCAATGCAATTGTCACTTCACCCTTTTGAATGTAATATCCGTGTTTTCTATTTTTGGCAATTTCTAATTTTGGTGTATGTTCGTTTCGAACAACTCGCTTGACACTGTTTTGGAATTATGAATCTATTTTGTTCTTGGAGTTTCTCCGTTTGGATGAGTTTCGATGATGTTTTTACGTATTTTCATCTTGAGTTATATTTTATCGCATGTGTATTCGATTCTCCTAAAACTCGTTCGATTTCGTCATTTTCCTATTTCCATGAGTTCGTATGGTTGAGTGGAGCATGTTGTGAGTTTCGGATTGTTAATCCGACGTTGTATTGTGATTTTCGGACTTTTGGGCCGTTTCGTAATTTCCTATAAGATTTCCGCACGAGCACCTGCCCGTGTGGGCTTCTAGTGCACACTTGGTTGGTTCCTGCCGCACCTTGCCGGCCAGCGCCCAACCGCTATGACTCGATGACTCGATCCTCCAAAATCGCACGAAAACAGACATGATAAAACACTCAATAGGAGTCTCAATCACGAATTCAAATACTAATCAAGCACCAAGAGAAGTATAGTGTAAGAAAAGAACATACGGAAAATAATAGTACTATAAATGATACATCGGCACGAATGAATCACAAAAATCGAGATATACGAAAATGGGAAAAATAGGATTATTTTAAAAATAATCTAAATATATCTTTACATAATAACGTCTTTTACTAATTTCGAATAACCAGAAACATGGATTGGTCATTAGTATTTTATAATATAGTACAATGTATTACTGTAGTTATTTATGAAACTAATATTTTGATTTAAAATAACATGTAACTTTATCATATTCGTCTACTCAAAATGGTCATCACTTTTGATACAATTTATGTGGGATTATACCCTCGAATGCCACTCTAAGTATAAGAGACTTAGGTTTATAATTATGAAATTATGTTGTCTTGATTAATAGTTAGTTAATATTTCTTAATTTACTCTATGTCATTGGCATTCTTTATTTGGTAAATAAACAGAAATAATGCCCTTATAATTGAGAAGAAACATTTCAATCCTTATGAGATAAGGAGTCTGGCACTAGAAAAGGTTTAGAACTCAATTGCTTAATATGTCTACAAATCGATAAAACTGAACTAAGTATTACTCACACTCTTTGCTTCCTCCCACTGTTGAATAAGACGAATCGACAGAGTCGCGTAAACAAGATAGACGAAAGATTAATATGAGCTTATTCTCTCTTCGTGAATATTATATATTAGATGTTTAATCAAATTTATTGGATAAATTATCACAGCTTTAGATTATTTAATAATTAATTTAACTCGATCATGAATTAATTAAAGTAATTTATTGGAGGAATTATTTATAAATTATAGAGAATTTAATAAATCGGTTAATTAGATTAATTGATTTACATGAAATACTTGTAGCAGATCAGATTAAGTTTAGTGGCTAAGCTCACATGGGCCCGGATCAAGACCCATCGATCAGCCGATTTGAGCTCATAGGGAAGATGGTCTTGAGGCCTTTAGAAGGCTTACAAGACCAGGGTGAGTATTATAAATACTAATTCACCTTACCCTCTTAAGATTAGATTATTACAAACCAAAATTATAGCGACCAAGAGAGAGAAAGGAAAAGTTCCCCTCCTACTTTTTGTCACCTGGTTGTCAGCCTTCAAGGGAACAAGAAGGAGGCAATTTTTCTGGTGTGCTTCCGACGTGTGTTACGTAGAAAATAACGGCATTTCCATTATTGGATCGTGAAGCCTCTCATTATATCGAATCATCACCATCAATCAACACTCGCGACTGATCCCTTTTGTCTACAAGGGTATGTTTTTGCTTCAGCTTTTAGTTTACTTTGTGTATTGTTAGGAATACTTGTTAGATTTTGATGATGTCATTAATGTAATTCAAATGTTTATTACATGGCAAAATGTAAAGAAGAACCAAATGAGTATCTTCTATAGGCCAAAATAAGTTAGGCTCAAATCGGCTAAGTACAAAGGTACAACTAAGTACATCAGAGAAGTACAGCCGAGTTAAGTCAGAGAAGTTCTGGTCAACAAAATTCATCAGAGATGTTTGACCAGACTGCAGTCAAGTGACTTCAGACAAGTCATCTAATCAGACAAGTCTCAAACAAACACCATCAGAGAAGTCCAAACTGCAGAGAAGATGACTGTACATCAGCCAACTTGATCAGCCAAGTACTCCAGGTCCACGTCATCATGCATTGGAAAGTCAAATATTACGGAAAGTCACATGAAAGCGTGAAGAGACAAATTGGAGAGATTCCTGTAAGGATATGAATTAAATAATTCATCCCGACCCACCACTGAAGACTTTAATCTTATTGTATTCAAAAGATTCGGCGCCTCACATGCACAGTCTTCACAACGGTCTAAAAATGGATTAAAATATGGGAATCCAGCCTTGCAACGTTCAGAAAAATAAACAAAGAAGTCTATTTCTCCAACGGACGGATTTGTTAAAGGATTTGCAATGGCTATGAAGAATGCTCAAGGATCAACACCTATATATATCCGAAGATTTAAAGTTGAGCAACAACGGTGCGAACAAAGATCTAAAGCAATCAAAGCATTCAAAGCAATCAAAAAGTGAACTATAGCATCGTGAAAAGAGCAGTACTCAAAGTTCATATTTGAAGAAGCTCTTAGTTGGAGAAGACAAAAACTCGTGTCTTTAGTCCTGAGTTCGAGGTACTTCACTGGTTGAAGTTCAAGACTGTAAAGGCATCCAAGGATCGCGGATCAATAGGTGGAAGTCAGTCAAGGGAGTTGCAACGGCAAGGATTTCCACTGGTTGGAAGCTGTTGTAATTGGTTGAATCACTGTAATCTTTATCACTAGTTGACAATTATAGTGAATTCATCTCTAACTGGTTTGGAGAAAAGTGGATTAGTAGAGGATTACCCCACCTCTGAAACCACTATAACTGCCTGCGTATTTTACTGTTTCATAGCATCATACTTTAATTGTTGCATTCATTGTTAAGTGTTTCATTGGGTATTTGTGTATTCGTCATCAGCTGATTTCTGCACGTATTGAGTACAAACGACTCTAAGTCATTTGCATATCTATCAGCTGAGAAACTTACTCTTCGTGAAAAAGAGTTTAAGAGTTTCAGTAAGTCTATTCACCTCCCCTCTAGACTTATTCCTAGACGACTTGTGACCTACAAGTGGTATCAGAGAGGTTGGTTCATCTATTTCACGAACCAGATCCATATATCGAGGATATATATTCTTTTTTTAACTCTCATTGTAAAATGGAACACATGCATTCTAGATTACCTGTGTTTTCAGTTGACGAGTATGATCTTTGGAAGATAAGGATGCAGGCACACTTATCTTCAATCCATGATGACATGTGGTGCATCATACAGGACGGTCCATTCACCTTCGAGAAGGACAACACTCCCGAGGAGATTGCAGCAGGGAAGCCAGAGAAGATCCCAAAGAAGAGGACAGAGCTGACCCCCGAAGAAAGAAAGCTGGCCAACCTTGACAATCGGGCGAGGCGTCTTTGTATCAAACTCTTGACAAATCAACAATGGTCAAGATCAAAAACTGCAAAAACGCCAAGGAAATCTGGGACACATTAGCCTTAATGTGTGAGGGAACAGAGCTGATCAAAGAGAACAAGTTGTCAATTGCTACTCAAAAATTTGACAACTTCAAAATGAAGAATGGCGAATCAATAGACCAAGTGGACACAAGGTTCACTAAGATCATCAATGAGATCAACTCCCTTGGTAAATCTTATGGCAACAGGGAAATGGTGCTGAAGGTCCTAAGATCTCTCAATCCTGAATGGAGCATGAAGGCAGTGGCCATGAGAGAATCCAAATATCTTAATAAAATAAAGATCCAAGAGCTATTCTCCGAGCTGAAGGCTTATGACTTCGAGCTCCCAAGTTCATCATCAACCGAGCCTGCAGAGAAGGAAATAGCCTTTGCAGCCGAGTCCCCCGCCAAGAGCTTATCTGATGTAAAGCCTCCAAATCCATTAGATTTTGAGGAAGAAATGGTGTTCATAATGCAGAGGTTCAGCAACTTCCTGAAGAACTACTCCAAATACAAGAAGAATTATAAGGAGAATTCCAGAATAAACCAAAAAGCCGGAAGCTGGAAGGTGGAGTGTTACAACTGCCATAAGACAGGACACATTCAAATCGACTGTCCTGATCTTAAGAAGGACTGGAGCAATATGGAGGTGAGCCGAAAAGAAGACCGAAGTAAGGCCCTCATCGGAGAAGACCAAGAGCGTGTAGAGTCAAGCAGCATATTCTTCTCTGAAGATGATGAAGAGTATGATTGCCTGATGGCCAACCTAGCTGATGAAGAGGTAACATCAAAACCCTCTGTTTCAAATAATAGTTCAGCCATGTCACAAGATATGGACTTGCACGAATACGTAAATCATCTACTTAAGGATTTTGAGACATTAAAATCTACACACCTATCTGTATCAGCCGAGAAGACTCAGCTGCAAGATGAGAATAGGCAGCTGAAAAATGATTTTGAAAAACTCAGCCTAGAATTAAATAAAGTCAAATCTGATCTTGAAAACCAGGCTGCAGTTAACTTGAAAAACCAGGCTGATGTCACTACAGCTGAGATAAAACGATTAACTGTTTTAAATAGTGAAAAATCAGCTGCACTTGCTCATGTCAAGGCCGAATTTACTAAACTGCCTTAGGTAAGTAAGACTCAGGCACAAGAAATAACCTCCCTGAAAGCGTCTCTAACTCTGGACGAATTGTGTACTAATAAAAGGCCACTATATTCCAGATCAGGCCTTGTATATGATCCTCACACTCCCTCTAGTTCTAAAACCACTTTCATCAAGGGAGAAACAATTGTCTTGTCTGCTGAGCCTATATACAAACTGGTATTTAAAAATAGGCAACAGCCAAGTCACAAGTCTAGGCTGCAGCCAGGGTTCACAAGGCAGCCACCTAGACAAGCGACTAGGCAATGGCCAAGGCAGAAGCAGCATCCCAGACAACATGCCCATTATTATAAAAAACTCCCCAAAAATAGATTTCAAAATGGGAGGGGCAGATGGAAACCTCAAGGTTATCCTAATTTTCAAAATGAACAAGTGTGGAGACCTCAGATTTTTAATAAATGGTCTCAGCCAAGGTTTAGAAATGGCCCACACTATCAATATTATGAGGAATATCCGGTATACAATCCTAACATAGGATACAGACCCAGACCTTACACACCTTATAGGGGTAATAACAACAATTTTCACAATCCAAGGAGAAATCAATTCTCCAGGAAACCATCTAACCCTAGAGGACCCACACAGATTTTGGTACCTAAGTCTCTGCTTGTATGATTGCAGAAAAGGTGGACGGACTACTACCACATCTCCACAAACTCAAATTTTGGAGGTGAAGAATAGTTTGTAGATTTCGGATGCTCGAGGCACATGACCGGGAACAAGAAGATGCTGACAAAATATACGAAAGAAAGAGGTCCAGACGTAACCTTTGGAGATAGCTCTAGAGGACAAACCAAGGGCTTTGGAGAGCTGCACCCAGGAAATATTGTTATATCCAAAGTTCACTATGTCAAAGGGCTCAAGTATAATCTCCTGAGCATAAGCCAGTTTTGTGATGAGAAGAATCTAGTAGTCTTCACCATTTGGAAATGTATGGTGATTGATATCCTATCTGGAGAGGTGAAGCTACAAGGATTCAGAAGGAGAGATGTCTACATGATAGACTGGAATACAGAAACTCCCAATACCTGTTTTCAATCTAAGACAATAGCTGAGAATGGATGGCTGTGGCACAAAAGATTATGTCATCTGAACTTCAAAGCCATAAACAAGATTAGTTCTCAGAAGCTAGTCAGAGGACTTCCAGAGGAAGCATTAAAGAAGGAAGCTCTTTGTCATGCGTGTCAAAAAGGAAAGCAAACAAGAGCATCATTCAAGCCAGTTAAGCCTACAACCCTCACAACAAGGATCTTAGACCTACTTCACATGGATCTATTTGGTCCTATCAAGCCAAGGACTCTTAAGTGGCAGAAAGCATGCCCTAGTAGTAGTGGATGACTATTCAAGGTACACATGGATTATCTTCCGGTACAAGAAAAGTGAAACCTTGACCAAGCTACCTGAGCTGCTGAGAAGGATTAAGAATGAGAAATCCCTCTCAATCATCAAGATCAGATCAGACAGAGGAGGAGAATTTCTCAACAAGACAATCACTGATTACAGCAATCAGAATGGAATCCAGCATGAGCTCTCTGCAGCCAGGACCCCCCAGCAGAATGGTGTTGCCGAAAGAAGGAACAGAACCCTAAAGGAAGCAGCCAGGTCCATGATTGCAGAAGTAGACCTGCCCAAGAGGTTCTGAGCTGAAGCTGTCAACACAGCTTGCCATACTCAGAACAGGAGTATGATAGTAGGGAGACATGGCAAAACTCCCTATGAGGTTTGGAATAACAGAACACCTACTGTTTCTTACTTTCATATCTTTGGTTGTAAGTGTTTCATCCACAACAACGGTAAAACACAACTAAATACCTTTGATGCTAAAACTGATGATGGTCTCTTTATGGGATATTCACAAAGAAGAAAGGCATATAGAGTCTTTAATAAAAGAACCTTAGTTATCGAGGAAACACCCCATGTTGTATTTGATGAATATATTGTTGAGTACAGGAAGCAAGTTGAGCTAATTGAGGATAAGCTCAAATCCGCATCTCTCGAAGAAGTCATTATACATGACACTGGAATGGTGGACTCATCTGCAGATCAGCTTGAAGACCCAACTGTAGCTGCTGAAGACCCAACTGCATATCAGACAGGAACACCAAACCTACCTAATCCAGTTGTTGCTGATGAAGACCCATCTGTAGCTGATAAAGACGCATCTGCAGACCAGACCAGATCCCAACCTGCAGATGACAAGACGGTAGCTGATCCAATTGCAGACCAATGAGACCAGATCCAAGCTGATGCAGACATAGAAGAAATTCATACGAGCAAATCTACATGGGGAACAGACCCTGAAAAAGAAGATATCCCCAAGTGGCTCAAAGACCATCCAATCCAACAAATCATTGGGAAGCTGACTGATGGAGTTAAGACAAGACAGTCTACTTTACCCGCAGGAATGGAAATGTTCTCTTGCTTCATGTCCCAGATAGAACCCAAGACAATAGAGCAAGCCTTGGAAGATTATTCTTGGATCAATGCCATACAAGAGGAGCTTGAACAAATGGAAAGGAACAATGTTTGGAAACTAACAGAGAGACCAGATCATAAGAAGGTTATTGACACCAAATGGGTGTACAAAAACAAAAGCGACGAAGATGGAGCTGTTGTTAGGAATAAAGCCAGACTTGTTGCTAAAGGATATGCACAGTGTGAAAGAATAGATTTTGATGAAACCTATGCACCTGTTGCAAGATTAGAAGCCATCAGACTCTTCCTCGCATATGTTGCATTCAAGGATTTTGAAGTCTATCAGATGGATGTAAAGAGTGCATTCCTTAATGGAATCCTAGAAGAAGAAGTCTATGTGGAGTAACCACCAGGATTTGTCAAAGGAGACAAAGTCTACAAGCTATTGAAAGCTCTATATGGACTTAAGCAAGCACCAAGAGCTTGGTATGAAACCTTATCTGTATTTATTGAGAAGAACGGTTTCGGTAAAGGGAAAGTGGACAAGACCTTATTCATAGTGGAGCACGAAGGCTACATATTAATAGTTCAGATATATGTAGATGACATTATATTTGGCTCAACCAACCCAGAGCTGTGTGAGAAATTCTCAAACCTCATGCAAGAAGAGTTTGAGATGAGTATGATGTGAAATCTTAACTTCCTTCTTGGATTACAAGTCAAGCAGATGGAAAATAGAATTTTCATCAATCAAGCCAAATATACCCGAGACCTCATCAAGAGATTTGGAATGGAATCAGCCAAAACAGCAAGAATTACTATGAGCACAAGTACTCACCTAGATGCAGATGAGGGAGGCATATCAGTGGATTCAACCCACTACAGAGGACTTATCATTGTTATACCTCACTGCAAACAGACCAGATATATCTTATGTCGTAGGAGTATGCGCGCGATATCAATCCAAGCCAAAGCAGTCGCGCCAAGATGCAGCCAAGAGAATAATTAAATACCTTAAGTCTACGGTCAATGTTGGACTATGGTATCCTAAGGACGATAACTTCAAGCTATCAGGATATTCAGATGCAGACTTCGCAGGATGCAAAATTAATATGAAAAGCACTAGTGGAACGTGCCAATTCCTAGGAACCAGACTGATATCCTGGTTCAGCAAGAAGCAGGTTTATAACTCTATCTCCACCACAGAGTCAGAATACCTAGCTGCAGGTAGTTGTTGTGCCCAGATCTTATGGATCAGACAACAGCTGAGGGACTACAACATCATTGCCAATGAAGTTCCTATCTGGTGTGACAACAACAATGCTATTGCAATAACCAACAACCCGGTATTACATTCAAGGACCAAGCACATTGATGTTAAGCATCATTTCATTAGAGATCACGTGCTTAACAAGAGAGTCAGAGTTGAATGAGTTAGCACAGACTACCAAATTGCTGATATCTTCACCAAATCTTTGCCAGAAGAAAGATTTTTGGAGCTGAGTAGAGAATTTGGTTTACTAGATTGGGAATCTAGTACAGAAGAAAAAGCTAGCTGATGCAGACAAGAAGACGAAGGACAGACAAAGGAACCTAGATGATCAAAACCATAGGCGAGAAGTCAAAGGAGTCCACTCACCTGATGCAGAGCAGTCAACAGTCAACGGTCAACCAGCTGAGTTTTCTAAACCTAACCGAATTCTAAATATTATATTATTATCTGCTATTTATATAAATAGTATCATATTATTTTTGGATCACAAGTGGCATAATATTATATGCTTTAAAAATATACGTGGCAATCATAGGTTTAATCGACCTCCACTGTAACAAATTTAAATCCAACCGTCCAGTTTCAAACTCAAAACCTGGACCACCGATTAAAATTTGAATTTTAAAAAGGGATCTCAAAAGGTGAACCACCGATTAAAATAAATGATTATTTAATTACAGCGTCGTTTCATTTTCCTTATAAGGACGGAAAACCCTTTCACTTTACCTTCACCAAAATTTCGAAAACCCTAATTTACAGAGCAGAAATTCCTTCGAACTATCAATATACTAAGAAATCGTCTATCTTGCAGAAATGGAAACTTATTTTGAAGGCGTAAACCTGAAGGCAGTCAAGGACCAGATCATTTTCTCCCTGGTCGTTGATTTCGAGGGACTCCGAGAATCGAATCTGGAGAACAACGATGTTCTCTACCTTATCCGATCGATGAAGATGAATGGGATCTACCCATTTTTTGATATCAGTCCCAAGCTCTTGTTTAAAGAGGATGTTATTGCGTTTTTCCGAGAAGCCTAAGTGATTGAATTGGGGATTTGAAGCACTGTCGGAGGGATCCAAGTGGACATATCGCCAGAGAAGATTGGAAAAGCTTTTGGAATGAAGAATCGTGGCATGGCGGTCGAGGCCCTTAAACAGAGCGCATCCGATACTTGGCAGAAGATTAAGGCGATCGACCAATCGGAAAAACTTAAGCTCACCACCAAGAGAAGTGAGATTAAAAGAGAATACCGATATATGTTGGACATAACCAACAAAATAGTCATGGGCATGGCCGACAGCTACGACCAACTGTCGTCTGCTAAATTCATGGTGCTGGGAGCACTAATCCAAGACACACCAATTGACTGGATGGACTACATTTATAAGCAGTTGGTGCGTGAAGTCAACAAAGTCTAGTGGCTTGTTAAAGAGAAGAATTTCAAATCCAAGCTGGCATTCGGAACGCAGATAAGTTGGATTTTGGAGAAGATTGGTATGGCAAAAGGAAATACTGATCCTTTCCACATCAACAAAAGACTTGGTCATCTTGACAAGAAACCTTGAGGAGGCTAGGAAGCGAAAGAAGAGCAGCTCGGATCTTAAAAGAGCTGTCTGATTCAGGGACTTACAAATACCCTGAATCATCAGACGAGTCCGACTAGGCTGCAGCCCGCAACCCACCTGCAGCCCAGTCTGATACAGAGTCGGACAATACACCTATTGCTCTTCGGCCATCCATAATTCATTCCTCACCAGAACCATCTCCAAAGAGGCCCAGGCGATTGCAGTTCAGTGACGAGGAGCAGCCAGAGCAATACCTCAGCCCTGCAGCCAAGTCTCCTGCATATTTGGAGGACCAGCCTACTCCTGCCAGCCTGGAGACCCAGATTGTCCCCCTTCTCACTCCCCAGTACATTTCTTAAGAAGAGGAAGCGGGTTTAATCATCAATATACCTGAGGCAAATTACAGCTTCAACCTGCTTGATAACAAAATTTTCAACCTATCTATAGAGCAGCTTAAAATGGTAAAACCCCTTGCTCTAAAACACTCTTTCGTTCACATTTATGTGGAGTGGAAAATTTTTAAATCCTATTCTTTCACTCAACTACAAACTTTCGTTGAGGTGAGTGGCTGGGAATATCTCCAGGCCATTGAAGAAGCGCTGATGAATTATTTTAACGAATCAGACGCAATTGCTACTTCAGGAAAATTGGTTCATGTCCAATTTTAAAACTCACATGGACCAATTTATCCATACCATTATGTTTAGTATATTTGATGGATCTGTTGATAAAGAAGAAGAAGTTGAAGAGAAAGAGATAAGAATAGAGGAGTTAGTGCCGGAAGAAGAAGAAATTATTGTTATTGAAGAGGGGAGATAGGAAGAAAGAGAAGAAGAAAATATCTCAGTTGAAAAACAATCTGGAGAAGAAGAAGTCGAAAAAACTATGGAATTGGTGGATGAAGAAGAACAAGAAGAAGAACAAGGAGATGAAGTTGATCAGGAGGCTGAAGAAGAAAAATAGGATGATGATAAAGATGATGATGATGATGATGATGAAAAAGGATGATAAAGATGAAGATAAAAATGATGATGATGCTGGTGGTAAAGATGAAGGAGGAGAAAAAGAAGCTGAGAAAGAAAAGGAGAATGATGAAGAGGAAGAAGAAGAAGCTGAGAAAGAAAAGGAGAATGATGAAGAGGAAGAAAAAGAAGGAGAGAAGGAGTTGGAAAAGAAAGAATGAGATAAAGAGAAGGCGCCAGTAAAGGAGGCAGAAAAGGAAGCTGCATCAGAGAAGGTTGGGCCACCTGCCCGATATACCATCCTAGATGCAGACTTGGCTGAAGACTCTAGATCGGGGACCCCAGAACAGACCCCATCTGGTATGCCAGCTGCAGACAGGAGTCTGCAGACAGGTGGGTCATCCGCACACCCACCTGCAGGTGTAGAAGGTTCAGGCGAGCACTCTCCACAGACATCACAAATTACACCTGTGATGACTGAGCTGATCCGACAGATTGTGAAAGACACTGTTGGAGAGCTGCTTACTTCTCAAATTACTCCTGGTCTGCAGTTGATCAATGCCAAAATTGACACTTTACTACAGCGGAACATCCCTCAACCACCTCTTCCTACAAACAATAGAATGCCCCTTGGCATGTCTGACTGGATGCTTAGAATGGAGCAGCAATTAACCACCCTGGTTGATGCTGGCAAAAAGGGGGAAGAAAGGTTTCAGGGGAAGGTAGCAAGCAGGGGAAATTAGAGGAGCTCAAGAAATGAGGACCAAGAAGAGGCAAGATGTCCAAATGATCACTGCTGGGACATCTTCGGTAAAAAGGAAGGGAGAAGCTGAACTAGAGCAGGCTGAGGATCAGCCTGCAGTCAAAAGAAGGAGGATCAGAATTGGGGACCAGCCTATACAAGAATGGGAAGGCAGAGAGTTATGATATGTTGAAGATTTTATTCCTATCGAAGCTTTACCTATGTGGGGAACTGCAAGGAAGAAGTTTATCAGAGATTTTTATATCTGGGAGTTACTCCAGGATAATAGTTGCTCCCCGCAGCAGATTTTTATTAACTTCATGGAGGAAGCACATCCAAATCTCTGGGATGTCCTACTAAAAATGCAAAGGAATGTAATGCATACCCAATGATCCCTCCTTTCAGGCCTAAAGATCCTCCCACCTTGGAAAATGATGAATTGGATGAATTAGCACTTCAAAGGAAAATAAAGAAACTTTGTGATGAGCATAAGTTCTCCTCACAATAGGAACAAGACATTGCTGACCTCGTTGTCAGAAGGAAGTACGGTCTTGCCCCTGTCAAGATAAGGCCAATTGGAGCTAAGCCTATCAGACCTGCCAAGTAGCCTATTCGAAGAGGCAGAGGAAGAGGCAGATGATTTGTATTCATTTTTTTTATGAAAATTTTGTACTTGTAATTTTCCTGTAATCGTTTTGATCATTAAAAGCCATGTACTTGTAAAACAATACAGAATATTTTATAAACAGTCTTTTGAATGACAATTCTCAGTTGTCTAAAAAATAAGACTGATTTTAGTTTGTGTCTTGCACTCAAGTGCAAACTTGTTCTTTTGAATAATTTGCTTAAGTTTTGCCATCATCAAAATAGGGGGAATTTGTTAGGTATACTTGTTAGATTTTGATGATGTCATTAATGTAATTCAAATGTTTATTACTTGGCAAAATGTAAAGAAGAACCAAATGAGTATCTTCTATAGGCCAAAATAAGTTAGGCTCAAATCGGCTAAGTACAAAGGTACAGCTAAGTACATCATAGAAGTACAGCTGAGTTAAGTCAGAGAAGTTCTGGTCAACAAAATTCATCAGAGATGTTTGACCAGACTGCAGTCAAGTGACTTCAGACAAGTCATCTGATCAGACGAGCCTCAAACAGTCACCATCAGAGAAGATGATTGTACATCAGCCAACTTGATCAGCCAAGTACTCCAGGTCTACGTCAACATGCGTTGAAAAGTCAAATATTACGGAAAGTCACATGCAAGCGTGAAGAGACAAATTGGAGAGATTCCCACAAGGATATGAGTTAAGTAATTCATCCAGACCCACCACTGAAGAATTTAATCTTATTGTATTCAAAAGATTCGGTGCCTCACATGCAAAGTCTTCACAACAGTCTAAAGATGGATTAAAATATGGGAATCCAGCCTTGCATCGTTCAGAAAAATAAACAAAGAAGTCTATTTCTCCAATGGACGGATTTGTTAAAGGATTTGCAATGGCTATGAAGAATGCTCAAGGATTAACACCTATATATATCCAAAGATTTGAAGTTGAGCAACAACGGTGGGAACAAAGATCTAAAGCAATAAAAGCAATCAAAAAGCGAACTATAGCATCGTGAAAAGAGCAGTACTGAAAGTTCATATTTGAAGAAGCTCTTAGTTGGAGAAGACAAAAACTCGTGTCTTTAATCCTGAGTTCGGGGTGCTTCACTGCTTGAAGTTCAAGACTGTAAAGCATCCAAGGATCGTGGATCAAGAGGTGCAAGGTAGTTAAGGGAGTTTCAACGAAAAGGATTTCCATTGGTTGGAAGCTG
This sequence comes from Orobanche coerulescens, assembly GCA_033398695.1. Lineage (NCBI taxonomy): Eukaryota > Viridiplantae > Streptophyta > Magnoliopsida > Lamiales > Orobanchaceae > Orobanche > Orobanche coerulescens. The sequence goes on along the minus strand of CM065802.1, from coordinate 142,215,121 downwards.
TTATAATTGGTTGAATCACTGTAATCTTTATCACTGGTTGACAATTATAGTGAATTTATCTCCAACTGGTTTGGAGAAAAGTGGATTAGTAGAGGATACCTCACCACTGAAACCACCATAACTGCCTGCGTATTTTACTGTTTTATAGCATCATACTTTAACTGCTGGATTCATTGTTAAGTGTTTCATTGGTTATTTATGTATTCGTCATCAGCTGATTTCCGCACGTATTGAGTACAAACGACTCTAAGTCATTTACATATCTATCAGCTGAGAAACTTACTCTTAGTAAAAAAGAGTTTAAGAGTTTCAATAAGTCTATTCACCCCCCCTCTAGACTTATTCCTGGATGACCTGTGACCTACATGTATATGACTGTTAATTGATCCTTGTGGTACTTGGATGATTAAATTTTTTAGTGTCATCTGGTGCGTATTTTCTTGCCCAAATTCAACACTTTATTAATTAGATTGTGAATAATTTTGATAAAAATATTTAGTTTAGTTTTTTCAAAAGAATTGCTGGGACGACCATTAAAGAAACTTCTTTATTTACCAATTTTTTATTATACTTTATAAACTTCTTAATACTTCTTTTTTATCAGTTGTCGCAATAGTATGACTGCTTTATTTTATCAAATATATTATTAATTTATAAATTAAAACATCAACCTATGCTCAACAAGTTCATAGAGAGACTTCTTTAACAAGCAGACATGATCAGGAAACTTCGGGTCCCGAAAACCTAAAGGTTGATGCATATACACAGTTTCCGAGAGGTTGCCATGAAGAAATGTACTCTTGACATCGATCTGGTGTATGGGGCAAGAATGAAACAATGCAATGCTGAGAACTATGCGAATAGATGTCGTTTTGACTACCAGACTGAAAGTTTCTTCAGGCTCTATGGCGCTTGTTGTGCGGCGATTTATACGCCTCGATGGCGATCGGCATGATGGTCAGGAGCCAGCCAAAGAAGACAGACGCTGGGCAAGCACCTAGCGATCGGCGTCCAAGGCGATCGTCTGGCGATCGCCAATGATGTCTGACTGTAGACGATCATCCCATACTGCATGTGAATCCGACACCCGTCAAAGTCTTCGAAGACCGTATCTCGGACGTAGACCCACGTGCAGATCCACAAAAAGCGCCGCGAGATAAGGCTTTTGACCCCAGCCTGTCACCAACCTCACACCTAGCGACAGGCCCACCGAAAGGTACAAGGTGGGTCCTCCCCAGACAGTGACTCCGGATGCGTACAAGTTTCCCATTGGCTCGCACAGCTGGCTGCCAGCAGTAGCCTCGGACTTTAAGGGAACAACCACACGTGACGGGATGATCGCCCACCTTATTCTAATATAGAAAACGGCGGTCGCCCGCTATCGCCGGAGAGGACCCAACAACCTTGTCTCCTATAAATAGGAGGCATCCAACAATGGCCAAAGGGGTGAAAAAACGTACAGAGAGAGATACATTCCGAGAACAGTAGACTTACTGGAAAAACTCTTTCAGATATACAGAACACCAAAAGCAAGAACTCACAGAGCATCACATCTGGTTCTTCCGGCAACTTTTACGCTCTATAGCTAAGATAACTAGAATCTTTACACTCATTGTTATAGATTCTAACATTAGTATTTGTACTTCAAAGTATTCATATTAATAACATCTCGCGAGAGCATTCAAGCCCGGGACTAACAACCCCGGCAAACCTTGTGTTATTTATTTTCCCACGGAAGTGTTCTCGCATTTGTTTGTCACTCGACCATTCCAGCAATATCATCTCCGGATAATATTTTGGGTAACAACAATTGGCGCTAGAAGGAGGGGACAAGGTTGCTGGGTCCTCTCTAACTATAAATCCGTGGACACACTCGTGCGCCCTCAAAGTACATCATCTAATGTGATATACCCGGAGGTCTCCATCTAACATGGCGACCCGAGGTAGAAAAGTGCCAACAAGCCGCGGACGTGGAGTCGAATAAACCGACGACGCCCCGTGCAAGGACTCCTCCAGACCGAGACCGCTCACCTTTCGTTTAACTACAAGGCGGGCGCAGCCTAACGGAGGACCCTAACAATAAAGTAAGTCGCGGGTCATACCTACGGATGGAATATCCCTCGCACATAAAGACACGGTTACGGATATTGGTCCATCAAACTCAGCGACCGTACACACAGCCGTCCTCCCTCAAAGAATCAGCAAAACTCAAGATAGCTCGTCCAACACACTATTTCTGTTCCCTTACTTGCACTAAATAAACAAAAACAAGGGGCAAAGTGGAGCTATTCCTGAAATGCGATCGGGAGGAAGGGACCATACACGATCGGCTTCTTTCAAACACACGCATGACGATTGGTTTTTCCCAAGAAATTTACAAGTAAGAATTTTCTAGTGTATCAATACAATCGGATCCATTCAACATTCAAACAATCGATCGTACAAACAAGGCATCAGGTGCAATTGTGTAAACACTTGGGCAAATTCATATGCAAATATTCAGAAGAAACGATCGTACGGATAAAGAATTAGATTTGAAGAAGAAGTATTTCATTCCATTCAAAGCGACCGTACTTACAAGCCCGAAGGCAATACAGGAGAAAACTGGAAATTACAATGCAAAGGAAAACCAAATAAACTCCAACATCATTTAGGCCACCCCGGACTGGCCTTCTCCTCCAGCAGGTGGATCGGCGCGCACTTCCTCACCGGCTTCAGGATAAATAAGTTTATCCGGAAACGGATACCAGCTCAGATCAATCCCCAAGTCAGTGAGATCGAGGATCGGCAGGGAGAAGTCCGGATGAAAGGATGCTTAAGTGCATAGGCTTTGAAGGTCTCCATCATAGGGCCGACCTCGATCCCTACCTTCTTGGCAAAACGGACAGCATCGGCATAAGCCACATAGTATGCGAACTCGCCGACGTACCCCACATTAAGGTAGGGATCGGTCTCGATCGCCTTTAACTGTTCCTTCAAATTCAGCTGCCTTATCAAGATCCGCAAGCTCGATCGCTTGGCGCGCGATCCCCTTTCGTCTTCTCCAGTTCACCATTGAGACGATCCAATGTCGCCTTCAGCCCAGTCACCTCCTCTTGCGAAGCCGCGTGCAACCGACGAGCATCCGTCATCTGGTCGTTGAACCAATTGGCCACCTCCTTGGACCGCCCAAGCTCTTACTTCATCCGATCGAGATCTTGTTTAGCCCGTTTGGCCATCTCAATATATTCTTTCTCCATGGCCGCGATCCGGTTAGCGAACTCGGCATTCTGGTTCCGAGTAGCCTCGAGATCTTGATGGAGACGAGCATTAGAGGGTCATCCCTTATAATCCTTAGCGGCTTGGGAGGCCATCGTCGCCGCCTGGAGAGTCAGGGCGAGCGTCGCCTACATGGAATCTCCAGACCGCCGACGAGAAATCGCGTCGAGGTCGGTCGTCCAGGCCTTAGGAAGAGTGGTGATGGCCCGGGAGACATAAGAGGGAACGTCGAGAGACCGGTGCGGAGACTTGCTCGCCAAAAAAATCCAACACCATCGGCGAGGTGTCCGGATCGGCTGCAACACAAACAAAAGTAAACAAGGGAGTTAGAATACATTCTACACAAATAACCTAACTCAGAAAGATCAAATCGGTCTTACCTATTGACCAGCTCGGGGTCACGGCCGAAAAAGGGCTTGCCCCGAGGAGTTTCGGCTTCGGCGATCGCCACGGTCTTCAGGAAGGCAGCTGATGGCCTGGACCCCTCCGCCATCGGAACAGCAGAGATAGGTGGCGCGGCAACCGGCGGCTCCAGAATGGATACCTCCGCATCAGCAGTCGGCAGGGACTCCTCCGGCCTCCGCCTCTTGCGGTTGCGCTGGAGCTATTCTTTCTCCCGAACTTCCGGCTCGACGACTGGCACCGTAGTAGGTCTCACCACAGGGACAGGATGGGACGTCGTTGCTGGGGCATGACCCGTCTTCTTACCCTGGTGAAGATGACCCAAGAGACCGGGATTCGACATTGAGATCTCTCTTGGTGGCTCGGCGTATTGGGGAAAATGGATCTCTGTCAAAGAAGAATTTCAGACGAAGTTAGACATCTACTTTAATCAGACGATCGTCATACAGGAAAGAGGAAGTAAAAATTCATACCTGGAACCTTCAGGTGGCGAGGGAAGCGAAACAATCGATCTCCCAACCAATGATGTTCGTGGCCGAGTGAGCGAACGTCAATGTAGGAGTCCAGCAGACCGCGAATTCGCTCCCAGACGATCAAGAAATCAAAGAGGAGATCGCCGATCGCTGGAACGAGGGAGCCTGCAAAAAGGAAACCAAATTAGATCAGTTCAAGGTGTATCCAAATAAAGGGAGAGTTAAAACCCTTACTCGGATTCCTCTCCCGAAAACTGGTGGGGATCTCCAACTCTTCCTCCGGCTTATCACTCGATGCCAACCTCCAAGCTCCGCCGACCCAGCACCACTTTGCCAGGTCGCCCCGAACCTTGTTCGGCACCCCAACGACCACCCTACCCATGCGACCCTAGATATGGTAGCCGCCGATTGATCCCTTCTGCGCGGTCAGCTTGAAAAGATAGTTCATTTCCAGCGCAGAAGGCAGACGGAACAACCGATGACCGCCAAACAATGTCAAGGTGCTGATAATCTGCAGCCAGGCGTTCGACGTCAACTGGAGTGGCGCCACATTCCAGGCGTTCAGCAAATACGACACGGCGAACGGCAATGGAAACCGCAATCCGGCCCCAAGGATCATTTCATTGACAGCGACCATACCCTCGGGAGGCTGGTCGGCACGTTTGTTCTCCGAGGGAATGTGCAATGAAACATCAAAAGGGATCTGAAATTTCTCCCTCCAGCGAATCAAATCTTTCCTGGTCGCCGAACTCCGGATCTGTCCAAGGGTACATAAGGAATGGTCCGCGGCCCGGAATGACGTCCGCTTCACGGGCTCATAGGGGTGGGCGGTAAAATATGCTTCGAAATCAAACTCGGGACATGGTCAGGCAATCCTCTCCATAAGCTTAGCAAAATCTAAATAGGCGGGGCCGAACACGCTATTCTGCTCCCAGTACAGCCTTACCTCTTCATCCTCATCCACCAGCAAGCCCCTCTGCCTCGCCGCCGCCGACCTCGCCACGTCAGCTTCATTGAAAAGCTCTTCAATCTCCGCGGTTGCAATCCCCGCACGAATGGCCTCGACGGCCGTTTCCATATGAAGAACCACGGGGGTTTCTTCCCGGTCAGGCGAAGCCGTGGCGGCGGAAGAGCTACCGGCCTCGTATGTTTTAGATCCTCCTCCAGACATGCTCTTAAAAGTAAAGGGAGAAAGAAAATTTTGGTTCTTACCTAGAAAGAAAGACGGTCGGCACAAGGAGCTTCAGAGAAATTCGGCAGTCTTCGTCTAAAATGCAAAGGCGCATAAAGAGTTGAACTGAAATGGCCCTAGCCCTTTTTATAGGCTGGAGCAGGGGCCTTTGTGCAAATAGGCGGAATCCCAGGGGCTGGAGTGCAACCGTCGGGGGGGACACATTAAATGCAGCCCTCAAAACCCGCGTACGCATCGTTTCGAGGGCACGCCAGATGACAAGTCTGACAAAATCGTGGGACTCCCCCAACGATAGCGCGACACGTGTCCCTGCAACGTTTCAAGAGCCCGCCTCCATTTCCCGCTATTTCCATCGCCTAAGAAGATCGTCCGGATTCGAAATCAAATCGTCCGGATTCGAAATCAGATCGTCCTTGTCATAAACAGACGAGTCAATCGTCTAGAACAAAGCGATCGACAGCAGTGCCACCTCACCCTATGTTTTCAACATCGGAGCGAGCTAGGGGGCAATTGTCGTGCGGCGATTTATACGCCTCGATGGCGATTGGCATGATGGTCAGGATCCATCCAAAGAAGACAGACGCTGGGCAAACACCTAGCGATCGGCGTCCAAGGTGATCGTCTGGCGATCGCCAATGATGTCTGACTGTAGACGATCGTCCCATACTGCATGTGAATCCGATACCCATCAAAGTCTTCGAAGACCGAATCTCGGACGTAGACCCACGTGCAGATCCACAAAAGGCGCCGTGAGATAAGGCCTATGACCCCAGCCTGTCACCAACCTCACATCTACCGACAGGCCCGCCGAAAGGTACAAGGTGGGTCCTCCCTAGACAGCGACTCAGGACGCGTGCAGGTTTCTCATTGGCTCGCACAGTTGGCTGCCAGCAGCAGCCTCGAACTTTAAGGGAACAGCCCCACGTGACGGGACGATCGCCCACCTTATTCTAATATAGAAAACGGCGGTCTCCTGCGATCGCCGGAGAGGACCCAACAACCTTGTCTCCTATAAATATGAGGCATCCAACAATGGCCAAAGGGGTGAAAAAACGTACAGAAAGAGATACATTCCGAGAACAGTAGACTTACTGGAAAAACTCTTTCAGATATACAGAACACCAAAAGGAAGAACTCACATAGCATCACATCTGGTTCTTTCGGCAATCTTTACGCTCTATAGCTAAGATAACTAGAATATTTACACTCATTGTAATAGATTCTAACATTAGTATTTGTACTTCAAAGTATTCATATTAATAACATCTCACGAGAGCATTCAAGCCCGGGACTAACAATCCCAGAAAACCTTGTGTTATTTATTTTCACACGGAAGTGTTCTCGCTTTGTTTGTTACTCGATCATTCCAGCAATATCATCTCCGGATAATATTTTGGGTAACAACAGCCCTCAAAAGGACTATCTCTTTTTACGACAAAAATCCACACTTGCCAAATCACATTAACATTAGCAGGTCGTGGAACTAACTCCCATGTCCTATTATCAATTAAAGCATTAAAATTATCCACATGGCATTCTTCCAATTTGAGTCATGGGGAGCATTTACGGGATTTTTGGGTAATAGAGAGACGAAGGTAGTGGCCTCGGTGTTAAGATTGAGGGAATATTTCAAGTTGGGTTTGACAATGACATTATGAGATCGAGTTGTCATGCGGTGAAGCATAGGGTTGGTCGGACTTGCGTTGTTGACTGTTGTGGACTGCTGGGGAGTCTGAGCCAAAGGTGATGGAGATGGGACTGTACTCATTGGTCCAGAAGGGGGAGGATATGAGTCTCTAGATTGGGCAGATTGGGCATGCGGTCCAGCTGTAGTAGGCGGACTGGTTTGCTGCTGGGGGGAGTTTGGGCCGTGGTTAGAGTGTGAGTTGGGCGTGAAGCCATGACCAGCAGTGGATCAGTTTGAGGATTAAGAGTGGGTTGAGATGAGTTGTCATAATGTTGTTGCAAATGATGATAAATATATGGATTCACATCATGATCCAAGAAATCATATGTGTGAGGGTCGAGTGTATGAATTTTGGAGAATGGGAACGTGTGCTCATCAAATACCACATGACGGGCTATAAAGATTTTCGGGCTTGACATGTCATAACATTTCTAACCTCTATGATCGGGAAAATACCCAAGAAATACACATGGGGTGGACCTTGCTTGTAATTTACTAATGGTTCTGGATGGAAATAATAGCAAACATAAACACCCAAAAAAAACCCGAAGATGAGCATAGTTAGGATCATTTTGGTAGAGTTGAATAGGGGAAGAGGGTCCTAGCCATGGTAAGAGCATGATGCCAAGAGATCGAGGCATGGGCAGGAATGGTCCGAATGACATTATTTATGGAGCGGATGTGACGTTCGACTTTCCCATTTTGAGGAGATGTGCGAGGGCATGAGAATTGGAATTGCATTCCATGTGTATGAGCAAATAAGTGAAGAGGCCCATTATCAAACTCTTTCCCATTGTTACATTGTAAATTTTTTAATGGACCTTTCGAATTGGGTTTTGATAAAAGCATGGAATGTGGTGAAAAGAGAATAAACTTTAGAGTTTTTAGAGATGGGAAAAGTCCACAAAGATTTACTTAAATCATCAAGCAATGGCACATAGTAAATATGCCCACTAGAGCTAGCTACAAGTGATGTCCAAAGATCACTATGAACTATATCAAAAGGGAAAGCAGTGAATGACATCGAATCATAAAAGGGTAAATTAATTTGTTTTCCCTACAAACAAGAGGAACAAAGAAAAATTTTGGTCATATTACATTAAGCAAAATGCTTGCTACGAAGAGAACATAAAAATTGGCTCTCGGATGTCCTAAACGGATATGCCATAAATCAGGAGAAAAGGCAATAAAAGCGGAATGAGACTGTTAGGAAAAACAAACACCCTGTATCGATTCAGCCGGGATACCCGATCCCTGTATCGATTGTTATTTGTTATTGAGAAGGTTTTGACATATATGCCAAATACAGTAAGGGAAACTGTATCGAGGATTCAAGGATTTATCATGTATCGAAGACCAACCTCGAATCAGCATAAGTAAAGCTCGTCAGTACAGCAAGAAGACTTGTAATAGATCAAGTATGGAAAACTGTCTCGATGCCCTAAATACAGTCTCCTTCCATACAGTTCACAAAAGGACAAGAAAGAACACAAGTCAAAGTTCCGTTGAACAAAGAAGTATTTAAATACTCAAGGATAAAGTATTTAAATACTGTCAGTCTTCAGATCTTCAGAATCCCGCGAAATCCGGATCATGTCATATTCCCGTTGAAGGAAATCTTATTCAAACGGACATCTCAACGGATACTTTCTTCAGAGGCTATATATATCCTTGAAGACATTGAAGATCAGTTACACACCAATTACGAATCAAAGTAACTCTCAAAGCTATCAAGTTATCATCTGAGCAAACATATCTCCAAAGCATATCGCAAGTTAAAAGCGAAAGAGATATACAAAGTGCTCAAACATCAAGAACAACTATCATCGATCTTGATACTCAAAGTCACGTTCTTACCTGGTTACCTAACCTTTTACCTCGTGTAAAAACCGAGCTCTGTGTGAACTCAACAAGTTATTCGACCTGTGTGGGACGAATAAGGACGAAGCTTTGGAACTGTGTGTGAAGAAGCTAGTCAAGAAGGAAGCTTTAACTAATCATGTGACGGTTGAAAGTGACATTCTTTGTATCAATCATGTGAACGATACAAGGATAGGTTTGTTTATAATTACGTAGTTGTGTACGCAGTAATTATATAATAAACTTTTTACTCCTGTGTGGAGGACCAGTGGACGTAGAGGGGTTTACCTCGAACCACTTAAATTACTGTGTCATTTACCTTCAGCTTTTACTGTTTGAAATTACTGTGATATATTAAGTATACACCTAACACTCTGTTGCTGTATCCACAACTAATCATATCAAGACTTCCGCTACGCACTCAGATTTAGATTCCATACAGTTTGTTGTTTAAACTACTTTTCCAAACTGTATCCAGTATACTTAAGTGGCCAACAAGTGGTATCGGAGCAGTTGATTCTAAAAAGAATCGATCGTATTTCTTTTTAATCGAATCAGATTCAAATCACTTATTTTCAAAACAGTCTCTTTCATTCCTATATTATCAGTATGGATACTTCTATGATTAACAAAGTCCCTATGTTCTCTATTAATGAATTTGAAGACTGGAGAATTAGAATGGAAGCTCATCTTGCAGCAATGCACGAAGAGATGATCTTTGTTATACAGGATGGTCCGATCAAGATCATGAAGGTCAATCCAGCCGCAAGGATTGAGGGCCAAGCCCATGCTGAAATGCTCGAGAAGGAACGCGAGCAATTGACAACCGATGAAAGGAAGCGAGCCAATCTAGACAACGTGGCTAAGAACGCGTTATTTGTCACTCTTGACAAAGGCACGTTCTTAAAGGTAAAGAGTTGCAAAACAGCCAAAGAAATCTGGGATAAACTCAAGTTAATTTGTGAGGGAACTGAGCTCTCAAAAGAAAACAAGATTTCAAAACTTACTCAGCAATTTGAATCTTTTGAAATGAAACCAACGGAAACACTTGAGGAACTTGACCTCAGATTTACTGGTATTGTTGGTGAACTTGAAGCGTTGGGCAAGATTTACACCCAAAAGGAGAAGAACTTAAAAATTTTCAGATCTCTCCCAGCCCGATGGGACATTAAGACCACAGCTATGCGTGTATCATGTAATCTTAATGAAATATCCACTTTTGATCTCTTCTCTGACCTTAAAGCTTTTGAGTATGACATTGACAGAAGAGAGAAAGCTGAAGAATCTCCTTCAAAGGTCACAGCTCTCGCCGCTGTATCGAACCGTCGACACAAAGATGCCTAGCTCGTCAAGCCCGATCACAAGAACGGCCGATGGCAGCGACATCCCGTCACAAGATGAAATGGCGCTTCTAATGCATAAGTTCAAAAGTTCATTAAACATGCTGGAAAGACTCCTACGTGCCCAAACTCACAACAAGGTAAGTACCGAAACATCATCTGGCGATGCTAACCTGTGCTATAACTGCAGGAAACCAGGTCATTATGCAAACAAATGTCCTCATCCCAAAGTCCAAAGATTGCCTGAGGCCGAGCAACAAGAGCGAGATGAAAGAAGACGTGCTTGAAAAGACAAGCTCAAGGCCCTGATTGGAGAATCAGAAGCCTCTCCCACACCATCCAAATCAGCAGAATGTCTTCAGGTGGTCACTGAAAGTGATTCATCTGACGATGAGTTCGATGATAAAGCATACATGTGCTTTATGGCCAAAGATGTTCCAGAAGGTGAAGACAGCGACGATGAGGTAAGCTCAACCTCAGTTATTCCACCTAATGCATCTCATACTTTCGAAAATATGATGAATGAATTCAAAAACATTCAAAAGCCCATGAGACTCTAAAAACTGAGAATATACAGCTTCAATTAACAATCTAGAGCTGAAAGATGAAAATGACTTGCTGAAAATAAACTATGAAAATATGTCTCTTGATTGTGAAACCAGCAAGGTCGATTTTGAAAAACTCATGGAGAGCAATCATCAACTTGCTCATGAACTAAGTACGGTTAAAACCCATAATGAGAGCAAGACAAATGATTTGGTTCTACTACAAACCAAAATTACAACTCTCGAGAAGCGAGAAAATGAACTTGAGACCATTCTGAAGTCTTTTGAAAAATCGTCCAAAAGAATGGAAGAAATTCTGAGCACTGGGCAACATGCTCATGATAAAAGTGGCTTAGGATACAGCTCATGTTCGAATAAAGGTAAAACTAGTACTGTGTACGTCAAGAGTGTGGAACACATTCCGGAATCAAAAGATACTCCTAGTCCCATAAAGGAACCTGCTGTACCGAGAAAACCGAAAGCTGCCATTCCGCCTCCATGACTCTACTATTCGAGACAGTGGAACCAACAACCACTCAGAAGGCGTAATCTAAAGCATGCTCCACAAGTATATCATCAAAGCCGAAAGTCATTCAGAAAGAAGACGGTATCCAACCACCAAAGGCCCGCACAACAAGACCCTCAAGATGCACCTAGGTATTGATACAGAGCCCCGTTATCCCTCAAGACAAGAGATGCCGATTCGGTATCAACAACGGCATTGGGAATCCAACTGAGACCCGTAAGACAAGTCATTAGGCCTAAGAAAATGGCTCCACCTCCTAGACGGCACTCATCTTGGAATAATAATAATAATCCTGAATTTTACATGCATAATAATTATCATGATTATAACAACTACGGATATGCCCCGTAGATACCGCAATCTTGCACCGAGTACATCCTACAAGAAACCAATTCTTTGTCAGAAAATCTGGGTACCTAAAGGAACTAACATATATGGACCCAAAAATCAAAGGGGACCTAAATCTACCTAATTTCTTTGTTACAGACATCTTAGAGGAGGATACCTGTACTTCGATAGTGGATGCTCTCGTCACATGACGGAGACAGAGCAAGCTATCTCGATTTTGTAGAAGGTCGCGGTCCAAAAGTTCGCTTCGGTGATAAGTCTAAAGGAAGAACAAGAGGGAAAGGAAACCTACTTGTCGGGAAATTCAAGGTCACCGATGTTGCATATGTTGAAGGCTTACAGATAATCTACTTAGTATTAGCCGATTACGTGATAAACGCTTCTCGGTGAAGTTCTATATAGATCGTCAGAGTCAAGAACACCCAAACCAAGGAAGTTGTGCTTACAAGAAGCAGATCGTAATATGTACATTGCCGATCGAAGCCTATGAGCTCCTCAATTCCATGTTTTGTTGCCAAAGGCACTGCAGATCTTAGCCGGCTATGGCACAAGAGGATGTCTCACGTCAACTTCAAGACGATCAACAAGCTTTCAAGACAGTGGTATGGTTAGAGGTTTGCCGATGTGTCATTCAAGAAGGACAATGTCATGACCATGCCGTAAAGGCAAGCAAATCAAGTCAACCCCGAAAAGCAAATCCTACCTTTCAACCCAAAGAGTATTGGAAATGCTACACATGGATCTCTACGGTCCGTAGACCCGTAAGTTTGGGAGGTAAGAAATATTGTATGGTTGTTGTTGATGATTATTCCGTATGCTTGGACGATCTTTCTTAGCAAGAAGAAGGAAACAACATCAAGGCCGCCTGAGCTCCCGAGAAAGTTGCGTAATGAAAAAGCATCGAGTATCGTGTGCATTCGCTCCGGCAGAGGTACCGAATTTACTAACCGCTTTATAGAGCAATACTGCTCGAGAATGGCATACAAAGACGAGTACTGGGCCGTTCGTACACCTCAACAAAATGGTGTTGCCGAGCGAAAGAATAGGACGTTGAAAGATGCAACAAGGACAATGATTGCCGAAAGCAAATTGCCGCAGCGTTTCGGGTGAAGCAACCAATACAACGTGCTACACTCAAAACCGCAGATCGTCAACAAGCACCACAACAAAACAACTTACGAGGTATGGAATAACAAAACTCCATTAGTTTCGTATTTTCACATTTTTGGATGCAGTGTTACGTATTGAACAATGGGAAGGACCAACTTAGAACATTTGATGAAAAATCGATGAAGGAATATTCGTAGGATACTCCTCCACAAAGAAAGCTTTAATCTTTATTAAAAGGAGGTCGACGATCGAGGAATCGGGCTCATGTAGTGTTCGACGAACCACACCATGACCCTACAGAGTAGATGATATCACTCAAGACATTCACCATCTATCTATCTTGGATCCACCTACATCGATAGAACCCGTAGTTGATTTAGAAATCAACCCCGCACTGTAAGAATCGATGTGGATGAAGCCGACGCCTGCATGTCAAGCCGCACTACGTAAACTTTCGATACAAGACGGACCCCGAACTAGAACCCGACCGAAGATGGTTGAGAGATCACCCGCAAGAGCTGATCATTGGAAACATTAATGCAGTGTGTTTCTACTCGTAGGAGAATACAGAGTACACAAGGAAATGTACTTTGTGCACAAGAAGAATCTAATGTCAAGTCTCACAGCTTCGAATGGAAATCTCAATCCGAACTTAGGAGACTCAATATGTGCACTATCGCCGTATTCTTAGCCCACCAACTGTTTCACCATAGACGCTCTTAACAACTCTCATTGGATAACATCTATGGAAGAAGAGCTTAACGGTTTCGAAAGAAACAATGTATGGTATCTTGTACCAGACCGACACACCAATCGGTTATAGGAACCAAATGGGTATTTCAAACAAAAAGGATGGAAATGGACTTATCATAAGGAACAAATCCAGACTAGTAGCACAAGGCTATTGTCGTGAAGAAGGAATCGACTATGATGAAACCTTCGCCCGTAGCGAGACTAGAAGCCATCAGATATTTTTAGCCTTTGCCGCCCATAAGAGTTTTATCGTATACCAAATGGACGCCAAGAGTGCTTTCCGAATGGAGAGCTTTCAAGAAGTTTATGTTGAACAACCACCGTGGTTTGCCAACACAGACGGTATCGATCTAGTTTACAGCTAAGGAAAGCCCCGTACGGACTTAAACAAGCCCCTAGAGCCTCGGTACGAAACCCCGTCCCAAAGATCTAACCAACAACGGATTTGAGAAAGGTGTCACGACAAAACCTTGTTCAAAATACAGAAGGTGATGACCTTTTAATGGTACAAATCTATGTTGATGATATTATTTTTGGTTCAACTAACCTTGCTCTATGTCAAAGGTTCTCACATCTCATGCAAAACAAATTTGAAATGAGTATGATGGGGAACTCGCTTATTTCCTAGGTTTGCAGATAAAGCAGATGCCTACAGTATATTCATCAACCAGAGAAATACAAAGAAGGAGCTTCTCAACAAATTTGGAATGAACACTTCCAAATCCTCGCCAACCCCCATGAGCACTTCCGCAAATTAGTGCCGATGAAGCCGGAAAGCCGCTTGACCAATCACTCTACAGAAGCTCAATCGTTCGCTCCCGTACTAACGGCTAGCGTGCCCGATATCCAAGATGTCATTGGAGTGTGTGCGAGATACCAAGTTGCACCTAAGGAATCACACTTCAATACAATAAACGAATCTCGAAATACGTTAAAGGAACAATCGATGCAGATCGTGGTATCCTAAGGAAGGCGGATTCGATTTAGTCGATACAATGACTGGATCTCTGAGGTCGCAAGCTAGATAGGAAGAGTACAAGTGGAACTTGTCACTTTCTGACCTAGACTCGTATCTTGGTTCAAGAAGAAGCAATTGGCAAATTCTCTTCCACGGCCGAATCGTAATACTATGTCACGGAGTCGCCGTATGCAGATCCTTCGATGCAAAGAACAACCTGCCGATTATGGAATCGATGCTAGAGAGACTCCAATCATGTGTGATAGCACGAATGCAATTGCAATCACGCACAACTCGCTTTTGCACTCGCGCACTAAACATATCAACATGAAGCATCATTTTATCGTAAATCATGTCGAGAACAAGGATGTTCGCCGAAAAAGTCCATACGCACATCCAAATTGGCCGACATTTTCACCAAGCCGCCGACACAAAGAAGATTCAACATACTAAGAACAGACTGGGGATACCGCAATGCACTCCGTAAGTAAATTTACCGCTTTACTCAACAATTGAGGGGGAATGTCAGAAGACCCATGAATACAAGATTCAACATTAATTATATGTACACTTAATCATCAATACAAGATCAGAGCGAACGAAGGCATATGAATCCTACAAATGATGTGTGCAATAATTAAGGGGGAATATCAGAGACCCATGAATACAAAGATTAATCCAAATATTGCCGTATGGAATTTAAAACCTATTAGTACCTTTTTAAGGGGGAACGTCAGACGACGCGGAGAACAAGACATACTATAGATTTCGATTCAAGATACTATATAATATTATTTCCTTTTTAAAATAATTTTTGTCCACGTGCCCTGCTTTACGTCAAACGTCATGTTCATTAAATGCCTTACACGACATCTGGACAATCGAATCTCAAAAGTCGCGATGTTTTTAAATTGTTTATTATTTTTAAACCGCCGCTTTAGGCATTTAGGTAATCAACCTATGTCAAGTGGGACCCACGTATTTTAAAACCTTTTAATGGATTAGCGTACTCAGCCACACTAAATCCATCCCGACCGTCGATTTCAAAACCGGTTCCCATCCCTTAAAATCGACCATTCGTACTGCAAAACCCTATTTCGCCGCCTAAGTATAAAAGGATCAGATTCGCCATTAGAGACTCTTTACGCTTTCTCGCAATTACAAGAGATCTCAAGCAAACAAATTTACATATTTTCTCGCATATTCATCAATTTCTACTGCTTTCTTCCACCTTCGCTTTAAGAAAACATCCATGGCTACTCAATCTTCATCCCCGCTCAAGAAAACTTCCAAAGATCATTGATGGCCGGATCTTCTCTAAACCACCATCATCGAGCGTATCATCTCCAAATCAACGACACCGAACCAATGGAGTATATCATTACTCGTCTTGAACAACAAGGACTCTATCGCTTGGAAGCAAAATCGCCGACAAATACGACGCTCATCTAGTTGAGGAATTCTACCTCAACGCCGCCGCTCGCTTTCTCTCACTAGCCTGTGGAGGACATGTTGCCGACATCACCGCAATACCCAAGGAGTGCGAGTCCGCATCAATCGTGATTTACTTGAAAATCTACAGCCGCCCGCCGACGGCCTGACCATGGACCACTTGAGACGTTTGGGTCTCAAGACTTGATTACCAAGTTTTATGGACTTTTACCGGTCCAAAGTGGTTGATATGGTGACAACCACGTGCCACAAGAAAAATTTTCTTCTTCATTTCGCTTATCTCGCACGATTTCGCTCCAGAATCATTGAAAATCGAACCGGTGCTCGAGATGTGCACGAATCTTAGGTTCGTAATGATGGTAGCTATCTTGACTCGTGAAAAGGTCAATTGGTGCCAAATCATTTTGAAACGACTTCAGAAGAGGTGTGCAAACCGCCACCCAAAAGAAATCATTCGTTTAATGCTAAACTACATTCGACGAGGTGTGGAGTCCAAAGAATCCGCCGATGCCAAGAAAAACACTCACGGATATATTTAGAGGCCTCAAACCCTCTCGCCTATAACCAAAGCACAATGCATGCCAATCACCCGAGAACCGTGCACATGCCTATTTCTCGACAACCCCAGAGACGAAACCGTGAAGGTCCCCGAATTGGAATCTTCAAAGAAGAAGCGCAAGCGTTCTCACAAAGAAGAAGCACTCACGATGAGAAGTCGAAGAAGAGACTCCGAGGCTATCAAAAATCAAAGCCAAACACTCCGAGGATGTCTCGCCCGTGGCGCAACCCACGATATAGCACCCTGTGGCCCAACCCCCTCGCAGAAGAGGTGTCTCCTACTGTTCGACAAGAGATCCCGAGCCTTTGGCGGCTACGACGGATTTAGAGACATCTCGCTAACATTCAAGACGTTAGCACGTGGCCGCCCATTCGAGCCAAAAGCTACTTCTCCTCTACGGATTCCACACCCGCAGATCCAATTTCCTTCGGGCACCATCCCCTCGTAAGGAGTCCATCTTCCGTACAGATCCCATACTGCACGAATCCTCAAACAGCGTCTCCGCACGTGATTCAAGTCCCTCCCTGCACTCAATTATAAATCAAACACTTCTTTCAAGACAAATTGAACAGCGCATTTAAAGATTTCTCGCAATGGAAAAGCTTTAGGCTAGCTCCGCATTTACACACTGCATAACCGGAGCGAATGGAGCCACGAAGAGCGATTTGTCTCTCAAGTAACAGACTCAATCAAATTGAGGCCCTGCTACGATGGGACAACGCTTCTTGCAAAGATCTCATTGAAAGCCACCGCCGCACAAATCCGACGCCAAGAAAAGGAAAAGAGAAGTCGAGTACTCTCCCGTTAATCCAAAAGACGCATTTACGACCATGACTCGACGATGACGACGATGCTCTTCAAGCAGTGTCCGAGATTGAGCCGTGAAGAGGTCAAGCCCGAGCCGCCTCTCCACCTTAAAAGACGAAGGGCCATCTACCCAAGCTAATCCACCTTCGCCACAAATGTGAGAACATTCCGCATCAGAGGACTCACCCTCCAAATGAGGAAAATCAAGAAATTTTGGAACAGGCACCCGAGCCATTGCGACCAAGAAGCCATTCCCGCAAGGCAACAGAGGATTCAGCCCTCCCCGCATCCACATCTGCCGCAGTAACCTTCGCCACAGATGCTTCGAACCACTGCCGCCATTCCACAAGAAGCTTCTCCCGCTCCCGCAACCCCTGGAATCCAAGGACGGTACCGAACCCGAGGATGTCCAACTTACTTCACGTCCATCCGTGAACGTAAGAAGGTTGAATCTGCATCAAGACTTCGCCACTCGACTCTCCTATCTCTCGCGCACGCAAAGAGCGCCTACGAGCTCTTGGCCTTCGATCGTATTTATCCAAGATGCGCTAACGCCTCTCTTCCGTAGAAAAGGCATCAATCGATGCACACCTCTGCAGCTTGAAGAAATGACAACTCTTCAACACGAAGTATCTCGAGTTGTCGACGCATTCATCATCTTGCCAAGTGTTCAAGCAAGCCTTGAAGATTATGGAGGATAAACAAGCGCAATCGTTGAAGGAGGAAGCTTCAAAGACCAATTGTCAAGCCAAGACACTGCAATGATAGAGAATACTCTCAACAAGTGCGCATGACAAATCCATTCAAGAGATGTCGCAGACTCTTTCCTCCTCGTTGAAAGAATAAACAAGATCGAGACCAAACAGACGCCGCTCTTGAAATCCCGCAAAGTCTTGATGAAGC
Organism: Orobanche coerulescens; assembly: GCA_033398695.1. Taxonomy (NCBI): domain Eukaryota; kingdom Viridiplantae; phylum Streptophyta; class Magnoliopsida; order Lamiales; family Orobanchaceae; genus Orobanche; species Orobanche coerulescens. The sequence goes on along the minus strand of CM065802.1, from coordinate 142,196,948 downwards.
CAAAAAGGGGGAAGAAGCACGGAAGCCGCAAGGAGAATAAGACTTCAACAGAAAGGGAATTTGAGGTCGCCAGAGCAAGATTACCGCCGAATTGAACAAGCTAGCACCTCAACCCCAAAGCTTTAGAATTTCGTGCCCGCACTGTAATTCCATGACACAAATGTCCCTTGGCAAAATCTTGTTCAAAGACCTTCTAAATACGTCACAACCAACCGCAACCCAACCGCCAAGAAGTGAAGAATCGAGGAAGAATGAATCGATGAGATATTTTGTCGACTCATCAGGAATCCGCCATCTTCAAAAATTATAAGACATCGCTAAGCGCGCATAAGTTTTCAAAGATGTTAGAAGAAGGTAAGCTCCTCTCCAAATTGAAATGAAATCAAAACATAGAAGAGGAGATCGGGTCACCCATCCAGAGGATCGATACTTGCCTTTGATCGCTCATATGAAGGAAGAGCGATTTACCAGAACGAGGCAATGATTCACTTCAAAATCGGTGGCGCGGCACCGAGTATGAGCCAGAAAGAGACCATGGAGGCATGCGGATCAAAGATAAAAAGTCAAATTTATGTATATTAGTTTTGTTTTTGTAATTTCTATTCAACACAAACTTTGTACTCAATCTTTTGAATATCAATAAAACAGCTTTGTTTGTCTTGAAAGATTACAACTCGTAATCTATCGTGTTAATGTATGATTATTTAAAATTGTTTGATAAGAATCTCAAGTTAGATAAACTTGATTGAAAAATTAAGCTGTACGAACTAGTCTACGAACAGTTCATAGTTTCAGTTGTAAACTTAGAATACATTGTAAGATTGTGCCTGCGCGCCAATCATAGGCTTAAGTTGTAATAAATCTCAAACTATATCGAACATGCCTGCGAGCAGTTCATTATTGTAGACTAAGTCACTAAGTCGACCTATTGACAAGAGACCAAGAAATCGCCAAGAATCATCGAAGAAGAATGCTTCATGAGGAAGGTTTTGGCATCATCAAGAAGACTCAAGAGTTTAAGTTAAGTCTTGGAAAATTGTCAAAAAGGGGGAAATTGTTAGAAAAACAACACCCTCAGATCGATTCAATGATACCCGATCCTCAGATCGATTGTTATTTGTTATTGAGAAGGTTTTGACATATATGCCAAATACAAGAAAGGAAATCAGACGAGGATTCAAGGATTTATCATGTATCAAGACCACCTAATCAAGATAAGTAAAGCTCACAAGACAAAGAAGAAGACTTGTAATAGATCAAGTATGGAAAACTGTCTCGATGCCCTAAATACGCCTCCTTCCATACAGTTCACAAAAGGACAAGAAAGAACACAAGTCAAAGTTCCGTTGAACAAAGAAGTATTTAAATACTCAAGGATAAAGTATTTAAATACCGCGCCTTCGTATCTTCGAATCCCGCGAAATCCGGATCATGTCATATTCCCGTTGAAGGAAATCTTATTCAAACGGACATCTCAATGGATACTTTCTTCAGAGGCTATATATATCCTTGAAGACATTGAAGATCAGTTACACACACCAATTACGAATCAAAGTAACTCTCAAAGCTATCAAGTTATCATCTGAGCAAACATATCTCCAAAGCATATCGCAAGTTAAAACGAAAGAGATATACAGTGCTCAAACATCAAGAACAGCTATCATCAGATCTTGATACTCAAAGTCACGTTCTTACCTCGGTTACCTAACCTTTTACCTCTCGTGTAAAACCGAGCTCGGTGAACTCAACAAGTTATTCGACTGTGTGGGACGAATAAGGACGAAGCTTTGGAACTGTGTGTGAAGAAGCTAGTCAAGAAGGAAGCTTTAACCAATCTGTGTGAACGGTTGAAAGTGACATTCTTTGTATCAATCTGTGTGAACGATACAAGGATAGGTTTGTTTATAATTACGTAGTTGTGTACACAGTAATTATATAATAAACTTTTTACTCCTGTGTGGAGGACCAGTGGACGTAGAGGGGTTTACCTCGAACCACTTAAATTACTGTGTCATTTACCTTCAGCTTTTACTGTTTGAAATTACTGTGATATATTAAGTATACACCTAACACTCTGTTGCTGTATCCACAGCAACTAACTGTATCCAAGACTTCCGCTACGCACTCAGATTTAGATTCCATACAGTTTGTTGTTTAAACTACTTTTCCAAACTGTATCCAGTATACTTAAGTGGCCAACAGAGACTTTAAAGGTGGAGGCCGTGTGACATTGGAGAGTAGATAGAGGTCATCGCTACTGTCACATCTCATTATTTTATTCCCCATCAGTAAATCCTTCACACAAAAACCAAACAGGTCAAATCCCACAAAAACCAAGTTGTCAATGGTAAATTTTTGGACAAAGATGAGGTTTTTAATGAGCGTGGGTGCATGCAAAACATTTTTCAAGGTGGGGGAGGAGGGGGGTGGATGGGAAAAAGTAGTATTCCTGTAACCGTAAATTAGAATTAAATTCCCATTACCAACAACAATGTGATTGTTGGGAAAAACATTTATGTTTTGATAATTTCCAACATACAACAAGATAGTCTCAAAGGAGTCAGAATTCTGTTAAGTATGGAAGCTGTTAGGACTGTCCATACAGTTCTCCCTACAGCAAAGAGATCTTTTACAGTCTATCTTACAGAGTCCTCATCATACAGAAAAGAGACTTAAAGCGTTGTATACAGCATACAGGCTAAAGATGTTTTACTTAGGAATAGTAAAACATATCCAACAGGACTGAACAAAAGAAGCTTTAAACCGTTGTGAGATAAATATTATTATTCATAAAGTATTCACGGTTAAAGCAGCATTTATTGCTGATAGGACAACATTTAATGCAGTCGGAGAGAGACAAGTCTGAATGCTTTGAAGAGCATTTAATGCAAAGATAGAAAGGATGTTTGAAGCATTGAATGCGATCTGCTTTAATTTAAACATTCAGCAGCCACCAATCAAGAGACAGACGTCAACATCTCACCAACCAACAATGGCTACATTTATAACAAATAAAATTCCAAGGTTATAAATAGCCCCAAGCAAGAGGAATTCACAGACACAATATTCATTATCGCGAAAGCTCTGACAGATTACTCTGACATTCTAGCGATTACAAAGAAGTATATTTCTTGAGCATACAGCAGTATCTAAGCGAAGAAATATACCAAGTCCTCAACACAAACATCACAGCATACATCGGTCGTTCTTCAAAGATAAAGCTGATGTTTGAAGATTGGTTGTACCCTTTACCATTGAGATTATCATTAGCCCAGTGTGGACTAAGGATCCTTATGTATTCTGACCTGTATGGAAAGAATAGCATTGAAGACAAAGCTTCGATCTTTGTGAGAAGAAGCGAGTCGAAAGAGATCAAGCCAATTTGTGCGAATGTCCCAAAGTTATAGTCCCTGTATCAATCTGTGTGAATGATACAGAGATAGGTTTAGTTAAAGTCACGTAGTTGTGATATAGTGATTTTAATAAACTCTTTACTCCTATGTGGAGGACCATTGGACGTAGAGGGGTTTACCTAGAATCACTTTAAACTATTTGTTATTTACTTTCTATCTTTACTATTTTCAGTCTATTGTGATTTATCTAGCTTACATTGTTAAAGTTTGTACGCATCAAGCAAACAGGAGAACACATAATTGCTGTATTTACAGCAACTCACACAGCATACTTCCGCTACGCAAATTAACTTCAAAAAACGTACATCTTATTGTACTTTTACTTCCTAAGATATTTATTGTATACTTAGTGACCAACAAGTGGTATCAGTGAGGTTGATTCTAAAAGGAATCAGTGGATTTTTAACTAAGTCAAATCCACAAATCACTAGCCTTTGAAAACTGTATCAAATTTTCATCATCTTCCCTATTCCTTAAATGGATACCTCTATGATAAACAAGGTTCCTATGTTCTATATTAATGAGTATGATGACTGAAGAATTAGGATGGAAGCTTGTCTTGCAGCCATACATGAGGATATGATATTCGTCATCTAAGAAGGTCCAACAAAAGATAATGAAGGTTAGTTCTGCCGCAAGGATAGCAGGGCTACCTCATGCTGAAATGCTCGAGAAGGAGCGAGAGCAATGAACAGCTGACAATCGCAAGTGTGCAAACCTTGATAATGTAGCCAAGAATACACTGTTTGTCACTCTCTATAAAGGCACATTCTCAAAGGTAAAGAGTTGTAAGACAGCTAAGGAAATCTGGGAGAAACTCAAGATTATTTGCGAGGGTACTGAGCTCTTGAAAGAAAATAAAATTTCCAAACTTACTCAGCACTTTGAATCTTTTGAAATGAAATCTTCCGAAACGTTTGAGGAGCTTGACCTCAAATTCACTGGCATTGTCGATGAACTTGAAGCATTGGGTAAAGTGTATACCCAAAAGGAGAAAAATTTAAAAATCTTTAGATCACTCCCTACACCAATGCGAGTATCCTGTAATCTTAATGATATTTCCACCTTTGACCTCTTCTCTGACCTCAAAGCCTTTGAGTATGATATTGACAGGAGGAAAAAGGCCGAAGAGTCACCTGCCAAGACTACAGCACTGGCTGTTGTATCTGATAGAAGACACAGTTCTGCACCCAGCACATCCAAATCCGCACACATGATTGTAGACAGTGATGATGACATCCTGTCACAAGATGAAATGGCCCTGCTGTAACACCCCCAAAGTCAACCGGGAATATTACGGCGTCGTGGGCCCCACAATGGAATCCACAAGGCTAAAATCATTTTCGCAAACATTTAAAACGCAAAAAGGCCGATGACGGTAATGTTTTAAATACTCAAATATTTTTGAAAACATTGTTCCCAGTTACCGTCAGAAAATACCGTTTGAAAACACAAGGCAAAGACGCCAAAAGGGCATTAGAAAGTATACACGAGTTGGAAAAATACTGAAAGCCATTATAAAATTTCACGCGCAGCGAATAGAGACATAATTAAATACATTTGCAGCGGAATCATAACAACCAGAAAGAATACTCAAACCCCAATAACCATGCCATAGCCAGTATCACCGGTAAGCTCATCCCTTCACGACCACTACTAGCTCGAACTCCGAGTACCTAAGAGATAAATCTACGACGGGGTCAGCCATAATAGTCAACAATGATAACGACCACATCATCATCTACAATTACATATCAATGTAATTACAAGGTAAGAATATTTCCAATGTAATCTTACCGACATAACCTTACCAATTCGTGGTAACTTATATTAAACCAAGCATAATATACGTACCATCATCCCGACAATTCATATTCCATGATACCATTGCTATATGAATCATAAATGAAATGAAAACGAAATCGTTTATTAAACATTATGAACTGAGAGCATAACTTGCCTCGATACCGATACGATGAAGTTGTTACCAATCCCGTCATCTTCATCTACAAGCTCTGCAACCCTGACCAAGGCGATTCATGCATTCTCCAATTCCAATCGCAGCACAACGGTTAATCATCAATGTTCACTTAACGCAACCTAACGCAATGATCAATTAACGATGCGTTCAATAACAATCAACAACCTATATAACCAACCAATCAAACTCAACGGTTCAACGACATCTCGATCATACAAAACCAAACCATATCAACTCTTAACAATACGAATACAAGCCGAAATTTGATAATCAATAATTCTAACAATGTCTTCAACATTCTTGGTTCCGACTTCAATCTTAATTTCGGATTAACACGACTCATCTTTGTAAATACATAGAAATTCAATTACCGGTTTTCATCACGAATAACCATATACGGAAATTAACTGTAATCCTTCCAAATTCCGTAAAATCACGACATATATAACTCAATAGTTCTTTAAGAACATGAATTTATCCATAATCATGTTTGTAGCCAACAAAACAATGTTATTCGATGGGTTCTATCATCTAAACCATCATCTAATTCATAATCCAAGGTGTACATCATTTTGTTCTTCAATATAAAATTCATACAACCTCAATAATCACAACAACAACACCGTTTTCATCATTATACGAAGGAGAACATCAACAACAATATCAAAATATGACTCAAAGAGAAGAGTTATCCAAGGTACCTCTTGAAGAAGAATCCCAAAGATTAAATACTTCCAAAAACATCAAGAACTCCAAACTTCAAGAATCTAATCAACTCACCAAGGTCTTAACCAAGGTACAAGGGTCGGAATTAGGGCCAGGAGTGAGGAGGAATGAAGTTTGGGAGGAAGAGATGTGTTTCCTGTCGTGAGGAAATGAAAGACCGATTCTTAATATATAACCTGCACAGCTTGTTACGTACGTTAAAACCCAACCTTGACGTACGTAAGCCTCTTTAATGTACGCTACATGTCCTGTATATCGTACGTAATCGGCGTCCAGGGCTCACTGTCTTATTTCGCACCTTGTGTTATGTATGTAATACCCTCACCGTAGCGTACGTAATACACAGTTGACTTGATACAGTAACGCGCCTTCTTAATGTACGTAATGATACATCCTTAATGTAATACGCTCAAAGTTGACTCGCCTGTCCACATCCGCACCGAAAGCTGCCGACACCGGGCCCACCTGCCGACCACACCCCGATCCTGTCTGATTCCCTTATTAATGTACGTTGTGTACACAACTTAACGTACGTTAAGCTTGCTTAGTTACGTACGTAAGCTCCATTGTGTAGCGTACGTAATGGCTTTCATACTTAGCCATTTCTGCTCCCGTCTACCGTCTCAATATACTGAATACATATACGCACATACTGAATACATATGCTCATCCCAATATCATTCTCAGATGATACTTCTGATGCACGATACCTCGAATACAACTGTCGACCAAGTACGGCAATAGTATAATACTCATACAGTATATCCGACATCGAAAAACATATCAAGCATGTAATATCCTAGAATTAAATATAGCCTCTATAGATATACTGGCACGTCTGCCACAGTTCCCAAAAATTTCCACCCATATTTTGTCGGTCCCACTCTGTACAGTACAACTCAGATAAAATATTGCAAAAAATCATAGCGAAATTCTAGGATATTACACCTTCTTACGCACAAGTTCAAAAATTCATCAAACAGTCTGGAAAGACTCCATACAAGCCTGAGACTTTTCACAAGGTAAGTTCTGAATCTCCCTCCTCTATGATTCTAATCTATGCTATAACTATATGAAACCTAGACATTATGCAAATAAGTGTCCACATCCAAAAGTACAAAAGTTTTCAGAAGCTGAGCAACAAGAAAAAGGACGAAAGAAGGCTCGTCTAGAAAAACAAGCTTAAGGCCATGATTGGTGAATCAAAAGCTCCGCCAGCATTGAACAATATCGAGGAGTGCTTTCAGGCGATCACTGACAGTGACTCCTCCTCTGACGAGATTGAAGATAAAGCATATATGTGCTTTATGGCCAAATAAATACAGGACGATGAGTATAGCGATGATAAAGTAAGTTCTAATTCAACTACTCTTGTAAATGCATAGCATACCTTCTAAAACATGTTAAATGAATTAAAAACCATTCAAAAGGCCCATGAGACTTTAAAACGACAAAACATACAGCTCGAGATTTCAAACTTAGAGCTAAAAGTTGAAAATGACATGCTGAAAAACAACTATGAAAATATGTCTATTGATTGCGAAAGCAGCAAGGTCACACTTGAAAAACTCATGGAAAGCAATCATCAACTTGCCCACGATCTAAATGGGACTAAGTCTCATAATGAGAGCAAGACAAATGATTTTTCTTTACTCGAAGCCAAAGTAAAAACTCTCGAAAAGCGGGAAGGAGAATTAGAGACCATCCTCAAATCATTTGAGAAATCATCCAAACGGATGGAAGAAATTCTAAGCACTGGGCAATATGTTCATGATAAAAGTGGCTTAGGATACAACTCATTCTCCCATAAGGGAAAGTCTAGTACGGTATTCATCAGGAGTGTGGACCTCATTCCTTTACCTAAAGAAATCCCAATCCAGTATCGGTTACAGCTGCCCCACGTACAGAGAAGGTTGCGATTTCGCCACCAAGATCATATCACAGACAGCGGAAACCTCAACCTCCCATACCTGTAAGGTGTATTCAACAGCATGCTCCCCGAGCATATCAAAAGCGCCAGCAACCATCTAGATAGAAGGCTGCATCCAAATATCAAAGGAAAACACCATAGTACTATCAACAGTACAGTGGGCCTAGATATGAGATACAGGAGTCCCGTTATCCGTCAAAGAAGTAGGTCGCCGCGCAGTATCAACAACAGCTCTAGGAATCCAACTGGAGACCCAGAAGACAAGTTGTAAGATCTAAGAAAATGGCTCCACCTCCTAGACGACAATCATACTGGAACTATAACCCTAAATTTCACATGCATGATTATAAAGGTTATAGTGACTATGCGCCTGCCCCACGTAGACAATGCAAAATTGGACCAAAAGTAACCTACAATAAACCTATTGTTGTTAGGCAAATTTGGGTACCAAAAGGCACTAACGTACATGGACCCAACAATCAAAGGGGATCTAAATCTACTTAACCTCTTTCCTTGCAGGATATCAAAGGGAAGGACATCTGGTACTTTGACAGCGGATGTTCTCGACACATGACAGGAGATGTAAGTAAACTGTCGGATTATGTAGAAGGTCGCGGTCCAAAAGTGCGCTTCGGTGACAAGTCTAAAATAAGAACAAGAGGGAAGGGAAACCTATTTGTAGGAAAGTTCAAAGTCACCGACGTAGCATATGTTGAAGGCCTATAGTATAATCTACTTAGTATTATCCAGTTTTGTGACAAACAGTTCTCAGTGAAATTTTATATAGACCACTGTAGAGTGAAGGATATCAAGACCAAGGAAATTGTCCTCACAGGGAGAAGGTCAGGTAAGATATATATCACTGATTGGAAGCCTACGAGCTCCACTGTTCCTTGTTTTGTTGTCAAAGGCACTGCAGATCAAAGCTGGTTATGGCACAAGAGGATGTCACACTTCAACTTCAAGATGATCAACAAACTAGCCAGACAGGGAATGGTTAGAGGTTTTCCCGATGTGTCATTCCATAAAGACAGTGTTTGCATATCCTATCAGAAAGGCAAACAAGTCAAAACCACCCTGAAAATCAAATCATACCTATCCACCCACAGGGATCTGGATATACTACACATGGACCTCTACGGCCCTATATACCATGTAAGCTTGGGAGGTAAGAAATACTGTCTCGTTATTGTTGATGATTTTTCCAAGTATGCTTGGACATTTTTTCTCATCAAAAAGAAAAAAACTACAAAGAATTTGCCCGAGCCCCTGAGAAAGATTCAGAATGACAAAGGGTTGAGTATCGTGTCCATTTCTTCCGATAAGGATACTGAATTCACAAATCACTTTATAGAGCAGTAGTATTCGGATAATGGAATACAACACGAATACTCAGCATCCCGGACTTCTCAGCAAAATGGTGTTGCCAAGCGAAAGAATGGAACACTCAAAGAAGCAACAAGAACCATGATTGCAGCAAGCAAGTTGCCGCAGTGGTTCTGGGGCGAATCAACTAATATAGCATGCTATACACAAAACCACTCTATAATCACAAGCATCACAACAAAACAGCCTATGAGGTATGGAATAATAAAACTCCATTAGTTGCGTACATTCATATATTTGGATGCAGGTGTTACGTTCTGAATAATGGGAAAGATCAACTCAAGACCTTCAATGAAAAGTCGGACGAAGGGATATTTATAGGATACTCCACTGTCAGTGAAGCTTTCAGAATCTTTAACAGAAAAAAGCTGATAATAGAGGAATTTGTCCATGTAGTGTTCGGTGAACCTCATTTTGATCCTACGGGAGTAGAAGACTTAACCCAGGATATTCAAACACTCTCCATTAATGACCCTCAAAATCCTATAGAGACTGCCGTAGACTTAGATATTAATCCCGCAGCTGTAAGATCAGAAGTAGTCGAAGTTGATGCTATATAAGCTGAAGCTGAAACTACAGCACCACAAGATACAGTACGAGATGCCGAACTAGAACCTGGCAGGAGATGGTTGAGAGATCACCCACAAGAATTAATTATAGGAGGGTTGTCCACTGTTCCCTTTCTTTCTCAAGCATTTCTGCATGAGGTTGTGCTTCTATTCTGGCAGCTGGATTGACCTTCATAACTTTGATAGGTCCTTCTTGTATAATAAAAATCATTGTATGATTTTGAGGTAATCCTCTTTACGTCCACAGGTCCTCCACATAAGAGTACAAAGTTTATTAAAATCAAGGCGTACATAATTGTATGATTTTAACTAAATACGTCGTTGTGTCGTTCATACAGATTAATACAACCGACTATAGCTTGAGTCGTTCACAAAGATTGGCTGTAGGCTTCTTCGACTTGCTTCTTCTCACACAGATTGAAGCTTCGTACTTAAACTTTATTCTTCCCACAAAGGTCAGAATAGCTTGACTTAGTCCAGACATGGCTAATGGTCCCAATAGTAGGTTCTTGAAGTATCACGAATTGGACAACAGTTGTAGGATTTGTAAGCTTCGTTATAGTTGTGATGTTCTTTTTTGAGGACTTAAATATTTTTCACTAAAGATATATGTTGTATGCTTGAAGAAATATATTTCTCTTAGATGATAATCTCAGTGTTCAGTATAACTCTTGTGTAAGCAACTCGTGTAAGTGAGCAATGTCCTCTTGATTGGGCACTATTTATAACCTTGGAAATAGAGCCGTTATAAATGTAGTTGTTGGCTGGTTGGTGAGATTTGGACAGCTCTGATTGGCGGCTTCAGAATGTTTGAATTAAAGATGTTCTGCATTTGTTTATAATCTCTTCGGCTGCATTAAATGCTACTTAAAAATCTTGAATACTTTATAAATAAAGAAAGATTATTTCACAATGGATTAAAGTTCAATCTATGTCATGTGGGATTCGTGTTTTACTTTTTCTAAGTAAAACACCTACAACATTATTTATTGTAGCCGACGTTTCTTCTTTTGCTGTACTCGGGAGCTTAGAAAGGCTACAATTGCCCCTTCTCAGAAGCCAAAGGCTTCCATTCTGCCACCAAGCTCCTAGCATAAGCAACGGGAAACACAGTCCCACAGACATGTAAGACGCAATACTAAATATCAACAGTATGTTCCTCGAGCATACCAACAACGTCAGCAACAGCGTAGGCTATACCAAGTACCATCAACCAGGACGATTCGCATCTGATAAAATATATATTGTCTATCCGGGACGAGATGATTATCAAGTGTGGTTCAAGGCAGGAGGTTGAGAACCAACTCAGGACTTGGAGGGCAAATAGCAAGGGCAGACACCATCCGTATAACTTTTTCCGGATCGTTGGAACACCTAAGCCTTGGGCGAGTGTGGTTTGGACAAGTGGGGTCACGCCCAAGCATGCATTTTCTTTATGGCTTGCTGACCACGGGCACCTTCGGACTAGAGACAGAATTAGGCACCTCGGCCTGGACAAAACCTGTAGCTTTTGTGCTTCTCAGCCTGAATCCGTAGCACATCTTTTTTTATTACCCATTCGGTGCCCAAATCTGGGCTGCCATCAAAGAGTGGATAGGAATCACCCGTTCGATGACTACCTTGCGGAGTGCCCTTAAATGGATCAAGAAGGAGGCCAAAGGGAACTCCTGGCAAACTAAGGGGCAGAAGATTGTTTTTGCTTCTACCGTGTATCACATTTGGAATGGTCGCAACCGTATAATATTCGAATGAATAGTATTGCATATTGACTTCGTCATTCGCCATATTAAAATGCACGCATTTATGATTTTGTATGCTTTATTTCCGAACTATAAAGATAGTTTCTGTCGCCTAGCTCCCGAGCGAGAGTGAGGAGGCGACGTTGTGGCTGCCCGTATCCTTTGGTTTGTTTTGATTAACCCGCTTGAGGAGCCAACTTGTGGCCTTCCATTCGGACTGTATCTATCCCGGGTATGCCCAGTATATGTGTAACTCTTTGATCATTTAATTCATTTTTAACCGATAAAAAAAAACATGCACCTCCGTACTACCAACAGTACAATGCTCATAGATACTGGGTACAAGAAACCAAGTATCTGTCTCGTAATCAAGCTGCTGCGCAATTCTACCTACAGCAGGTCTGGGAATCTAACTGGAAACCCAGAAGGCAGACTGAAAAGCAGAGAAATATTGTTCCTCCTCCTAGACAACAACCTTACTAGAGCCAAAATTTCAAATTTTACATGCAAAATAACAACGCTTACAGCGATTAAGTGTCTGCCCCACGTAAACCTCGCAAAAGAGGACCAAATACAACCTACAGCAAACCCATTGCTGTTTGGCAAATATGGGTACCTAAAGGCACTAATAACCAAGGATCTAAAAATCAAAGGGGACCTAAATCTACTTATCTTTTGATTACAGGATATCAAAGAGAAGGACATCTGATATTTCAACAGTGGATGTTCTCGCCACATAACAGGAGATATATCCAAGCTAACATATTATGTAGAAGGTCGTGGTACAAAGGTGCGTTTCAGTGACAAATCAAAAGGAAGAATAAGAGGGAAAGGAACCCTACTTGTAGGAAAATTTAAGGTCACCGACATAGCCTACGTAGAAGGACTACAGTACAATCTTCTTAGCATTAGCCAAGTTTGTGACAAACAGTTCTCGGTCAAATTATATATATAAATCACTGTAGGGTGAAGGACATAAAGACCAAACAAATTGTCGTTATGGGAAGCCGGTCAGGTAACATGTATATTACTGAATGGAAACCCATTTGTACTGTAATTCCTTGTCTTGTTGCCAAAGGCACTGCAGATCAAAGCTGGCTATAGCATAAAAGGATGTCTCACATCAACTTTAAGACCATCAACAAATTAGCTCTATAGGGAATGGTCAGAGTCTTGCCTGATGTTTCACTACACCAGAATCACGATTTTGTGATCACAAAAATCACACAGATAACAAAAATAAATACAAAGGATCACATAAAATCACCAAATACAAGTTTTTTGTGACTATCAAAAATAAATACAAAACAAATGACAAAACCTCATTTATATGACTTTACAATACCACTTTCCATGGCCATAAATATCATTTATGATCACACATTAGCATACGAATTTTCACTTTTGTGACAACATTAAAATACGAATTTCAACTTTCGTGACTTCCATGGACAGTCACAAATATCATTTTTCTTGACTGTCTTGTGACTGTTTTTAGAAGTCACAAATGTTGAAAAAAAATACAAAAAAAAATAGTAAAACCCTACTTTTCTCTGAATGCCATCTAATTATTTTTCACAATAGATTCATAATACAATCCAAATATATTTCTCAAAGTATTCACACAATACTCCAATTAATTTTTACAAGACATAAAAGTCACAATGTAATCCACATGTAGTCGCATTTCTGTAGTAAGGATTTCTACAAGGTAGGAGGGATCCAGATGTATCCATGTGTTTGAACGTAACCTGCCTTTTCAAGTAACTTGTCAGCCTCCTACGGCCCTCTGTTGTCCACAAGAAAAACCTTAATAATGTAAATTCATGAATATTATTTTCCTCGGTAAGTAACTCCAATTCTACTGTCCACAAGAAAAACTCCCGTTATCTCACCAGATCTTTCATTAGTAACTTCTTTACAAAATCCTTAGCAGCACTACTCATTCCTGGCCATGGTTTGCGATTAAAGTCAGGCTTGTTCCTCAGAACCTACAAATGCCAAAGATGCAGTCATAATCTAAGTGCAGCATTACACTATGTCTGAAGACGCAATCAGACATATATGATGTATCACCATGATATAGAATCCAAATTTTTGTAGTGAGTCAATATTTAGAAACAAATGAGGAGGCTTCCAAATCCCATTTTCATATCGATCTATTTTCAAACTTACTGTATTATGTTTTTTTTTTTTTTGGAACAGTGTGGGGGAGGATCACAGTTGGAAGAAATAAAATAACTGAACAAGGATTTTATCTTACAACCAATTTATATATCAGAACATGCGATTTCCAGATACAGAAAAGATTGCCAACATAAAACATTCCAGAACATGAACATATATGCAGCATCTGATGCACCTCCTTGAAGATGCCATCCCCAGTTTTGTCCCAGAATGGCCAACGGCCGCAGAGTAAAATGTAAGTAATTACACCAATGCTCCACACATATGATTCAGGTCTAGATTTACGTTTCAAGACCTCTGGGGCAACATAATATGCACTGCCGACAATGTCTTGGAATTTCTTGCCTGATCAAATTTGGAGTTTGTGAAAGATGAGAAAACAACAACAGCAAAAAGAGATCACAACATATCTAGCATTTGGTATAAAAACAAGCATGATGTGCATGGAGTAGTGCACATTAAAAAGTGAATTGATGCAGTGATTAAAAAATTAGTTTCTTGATTGCTTCTGCTGTTGACGTGAAACCCGATTTTCCGATTTGGAAACCAACACCCAAGATTTTATTACCTATGTAAAATCTTGCCCAAAAAGATCCACTTGCTGACTTTCAGAAGAAGGTTCTGTTCAACAGCAAAAAAAATTTGCAAAATTATTAGTACTCAGACCATCCACGGTTTTACCTTAATTTTGCGGGCGAGATACACTCGGCCGAATTTCCCTTTGCCGAAGGGCTTGCATATCTCGAAATCAGAGATTGACCATTGCTTGTCCGGGATTTTCTGGGTTTTCTTGGGCGGCTAGGGTGGGTGCGCGGCCATCGGAGTTGATTGGATTCGGATTTCTCGAAAATGAAGATGAAGAAGCCAAGATGCAGCTCGTCTGGCTGGAAGAGAGCGCTTTGCTAAACGGGACATTCTCATCAAATCTCTCCTTCAGCAGCCTCACATCATCACATATTATAGCTATTTCTCCTCTGGATGATGGGTTTGAGAGGGGGAGGAGAGGAGGGAGGGGGTACATCAAAAGGCAATATTACAGTTTAAAAGCACTAATTCGCACAATAATGTAAAAAGGAAGTCATTGAACACAATGGCTGACACATGAATTACGTCTATATGATGGATACGACAGGATTTAAAACCTCCTCTAAGAGGAATTTATGAGACACTCCCTCCGTTTCATAAAAATTGTCACTTTGATTCATAAAAGATAATTAAAAAACTACAAAAATTATACCTCTCGGATTGTATTAAAAATATTTTTAGAACCTATTTGTCTTACTACATTTTGATAAATAATCTATGGTCAAAGTTCAACCTGGAAAATCATAACGACAAATAATATGCAACTGAGGGAGTAGCTAGTAACGAGCAAGATCCTAAGGACATGCTTGTGATGCTTCATAGGCGCTAATTTCAAGAAAGTCTTAGAAATACAAAGCTGATACCTTTTCGGTTTTAGATAATAAATATTACCTCTGTTTTTCTAATAAATGTCATTTTCACTTTTCGAGACGGAACTTTGATCATACACAACTTTCTAATTATATTATGAAAAATATCGAAAATAATATTATGAAAATATTTTGAAAAAATGTGTATAATGATTGAAAATATCTAAAAAGAAATATGGTCGAAGTTCAACATTGAAAAAGTCAAACGACAACTATTAAAAATCGGAGGTAGTATATAGTGTTAACAAAGGCGGAGAGAAAGATGCATGGGTGACACCAACCCAGAAATCTTACTTAATTCAAAGGTAGTGTTCTTATTATTATTTTTTTGCATTGTAAATAGTGAGTGAATACCAAAAGTACTGCTCTGCATTTGAAATATCTGCTAATTTCGAAAATGGTTTTTTATGTGCAAGAAAGTAGTCACCAATTGTTTTTGAAATTTTCGGGGTACGGATGGTCAGTAAAACCAAAATTAACAAGAAGAGAAAAAAGAAAAATTAGTCAAAAACTTGTAGAACTTACTGCAACATATCCACGACACGGCCACGATCCACAAGAAATTCCTGCAACTGCACCAGAACATGAACAAAATATTTACTATTGACCTAAAATAATTACTTCAGCAGCAAAGTACAGTACAAGCGTAAAAGAGACAGGTCGATGCAACATCAATAGGCAAACAACTCTCTATAATTAAATACATTGACTCAAAAATCAATATCACATTATACAATTTATTCACAAGTAGATAGGGGAGAAGTTACCTTGGAATTTTCTTCTGCCTGATGTCTCAGGATCTTCGACTCTTGCATCACTTTTTCCATAACCAATTCGTGGTCAGCAAGGGTTAATACTGTATTCTCGGGTCCTACTGTGTTCCCCTTAAATTAATGCACGCGTCATCTGTAGAGAGGTAATTGTATCTGTCTTCCTACAGTAAGGATATAATTTGTAGTTCTGAGTGTACGATTAATTAAAGTGGACACTGTATTCATGGGTCTTACGGCCTTCTCCCTTAATTGATGAGTGAAATTAAAAACTTACAGGGAGTTTAATCAAGTTGTAACATTCCCAATTCCTGGTGGAGCATACAGAACCTTGTTGTGTTAAGAGGCTTTGTAAAGATGTCGCTACTGAATGTCTGTATGAATTTTCTCGATCCGAACATCTTTATTCTCCACATAATTCCTAATGAAATGATGCTTCACATCAATGTGTTTGGTCTTCGAGTACAATATAGGATTGTGCGTGATTGCAATTGCACTTGTGCTGTCGCACATGATTGTAATTTCTCTTGCCTCTATGCCATAGTCCTGTAGTTGTTGCTGTATCCACAAAATCTGCATGCGGCAGATTCCAGTAGCATAATACTCTGATTCAGATGTAGAAAGCGAGTTGGCCAATTTGTTTCTTACTGAACCATGACACAAGTCTAGGTCCAAGAAAGTGACAAGTCCCGCTCGTACTCTTCCTATCCAACTTACAATCTCCGTCGAGTCGCTTTAGCCCACCAAATCTAATCCTCCTTCATTAGGATACCACAATCCTACATTGATTGTTCATTTAACATACTTAAGAATTCGTCTGGCTGCGGTGAAGTGTGAGTCTTTAGTGCTACCTGATACCGAGCACACCCTTCTACAGCAAATTGGATATCGGTCCTGATGGCTGTTAGGTATAGTACTGAGCCTACAATATTCTTGTAGAGTGATTGATCTACTGGACTTCCAGCTTTGTCAGCACTTATTAATGTGGAAGTGCTCATGGGGGTGGATGACGACTTTGAAGTGTTTATCCCAAACTTGTTGAGGAGATGCTTATTGTATTTCTCCTTGTTGATGAATATCCAAGCAGGAAGTTGTTTAATCCGCCACCCTAAGAAATAGCTAAGTTCTCCCATCTTACTCATTTCAAATCTGCTTTGTATGAGATGAGAGAACTTTTAACATAGATCAAGGTTAGTTGAACCAAAAATAATAATCTACATAGATTTGCACCATAAGAAGATCATCGCCTTCCTAGATTTTAAAGAGGGTTTTGTCAACGGCACCTTTCTCAAATCCATTATTGATGAGGTACAGTGACATGGTTTCATACCATGCCCTGAGTGCTTACTTAAGCCCATACAACGCTTTCCTTATCTTGTATACAAGATCTCCTCCTTCTGTGTTGGCAAACCCTGGAGTTTGTTCAACTTATACTTCTTTGGCTAGGTCTAGATTAAGAAATGTACTCTTTACATCCATTTGATATATGATAAAGTTCTTGTGAGCTACAAAAGCTATAAATATCCTAATGTGTTTTAGTCTGGCTACAGGGACAAATGTTTCATCACAGTGTATTTTTCTTTCCTGTCTGTAGCCTTGGGCAACTAATCTAGACTTGTTCCTCATGACAAGGCCATTTTCATCCTTTTTGTTTTGAAATATCCATTTGGTTCTTATGGCAGTTTGATGGGTTGGTCTAGGGACTAGGTCCCAAACCTTATTTCTCTCAAACAATTGAGCTCTTATTCCATAGAAGTGATCCAATGAGAATTAGTAAGAGCCTTATGGGTCAAAACTGGTTCAGATTGTGCTAAGAATACATCTAGAGTGCACATGGCAAGTATCCTAAGTTCAACTTGGGATTTCCATGCAGGGAATAGAGACTGTTGAGAACTGGATTTTGTATCTTCTTATGCACAGGTACAGTTCCTTGTGTACTCTGTATTCTTTTTCTGGTGGACACACCAGCATCCATATCACAAATTATTAACTCCCGAGGGTGATCTCTTAACCACCTTCTGTCGGGTTCTAGTTCATCATCCCTTGCTGTATCCTATTGAGTTGTAGTTTTAGCTTCAGCTTCTACAGCATCAATTTCGACTAGATTAATCTCTAGATTTACAAGAGGTTCATCCTGAGTCTATGGGATTCCATTAAGAGATAACTTCTGCATGCCTTAGATTAGGTTTTCTATTCCTATATGGTCACAATGGGGTTCATCGAAGTTGCAATAGGGTTCATCGAAGACCACATGAACTGACTCCTCTAGTGTTAGCTTTGTTGAATATCCTAAATACCTTGCTGACAGAGGAACATCCGATGAAGATACCTTCATCTGACTCTTCATTGAAGGTCTTGAATTGATCCTTCCCATTATTAAGAATGTAACACCTACATCCAAAAATACGCAACCATTAGAGTTTTATTATTCCATACCTCTGATATTGTTTTGTTGTGATGCTTGTTGATGATACAGCAATTATGTGTATAGCATGTTGTATTTATTGCTTCTCCCCAGAAACGATGTGGCAACTTGCTTGCAGCTAACACTGTTTTTGTTGCTTCCTTCAGCGTCCTGTTCTTTCGCTCGGCAACACCATTTCGTTGAGGAGTGTGGGCTACTGAGTATTCATGTTATATATCATTGTCCGCACAGTATTGCTCTATGAAGCGATTTGTGAATTTTGTGCCTCTATCGGAACAAATGGATACGATACTCACCCTTTTTCATTTTAAAGCTTTTTATGTGTTCCGACAGCTTTATGGTCGTGCCTTTATTCTTTCTTAGAAGATGGTCCAAGAGTACCTTGAAAAATCATCAACAATGACAATACAATATTTCTTACCTCCTAGGTAGAAAGGGTCTACAAGTCCATAAAGATCCATATGCAGCAAGTCCAGGACCCCGTGGGTTGAAAGATATGATTTGCTCTTCAGCGACGTCTTGACTTGCTTGCCTTTCTGACAAGGTCCACAGACGCTGTTTTTATGAAATGAAATACTACACCAAAATCAGGATTTTATGACATTAAAACTCGCTGGATTTGTGACTGTCAATGACAGTGACAACTTTATGACTGCCAATAATAGTCACAAAGACCAAATAGTGATAAATCCAAATGTTTGTGACTGTTAATGACTGTCACAAGTCTTCTGACTGTCTTGAGCAGTTACAAATCCAAATATTTGTGATTGTCTTGAGCAGTCATAAACTTTTTGGTTTTATGTATAAATACATTTTGGCAAACCCTATCTTCTCTTCCTTTTTCTTCTCTTTCATTCATATTTTCTTCTAGGCTTACACCAGATCTATCAAAAGCAAAAGAAAAAAAATCTTCAGGTTACAGATCGCGATCTGCCCAAATTTTTTCTTCTCTGCCAACATCTTCAGATTGCAAAATACCTCTCATTCTCTCTCTTGAACTCCAGCAAATTGAATCCTTCTTAGAGAACACATCTATCCTTGGTTAGAGCAATCTTATAACCCTAGTCATTCCCCAATTTTACTGTATAATTTCCATCCCCATTCAGTCTCGTATGCTCTCCCTGTCAGAGGAAAGAAACAAATCCCTTACTGTTCTTGATGAGGTGGTCTTGAACTCTACCAATTTTGTTCTAAATTACACTACTATGTTGTTTCTTGTTGCATATAGCTAGTGAATATCAACTGGGCTCGGCTTGTTAACAATGGTTTTTGAATTTCCGTGCAGATACGTTGATTTTTGGAGGTGAGGTTATCTGCAGCAGAGAACAAATTAAAATTTGCAGAGCATGAAAATTTAGAAAAGGAAAAGGCTTCAATCAATTGCTTTAAGAATTGAATCCTGCATGTACCTTTTAAAGGAGAACGCTATACTTTCGTGGATACAACACAAGAACTGTAGGATCTCGATTAATATTTTAAGCGTATCAAATCTCACACACTTAACCTTTTTCAAAACAGTTTTAGTCCACGTGCATCATATGAATCTAAAACGATTTATCTTTCAATACTAAAACGACATCCAGGCCTGTCCTGACATTTCGTTGGCCTTAGGCGAAGTCTAATAAATAGGCCCTTTTATTTAATTTAATATTCCAATTTAATTTTTAAAGCAAAATGGAGTAATGTTTAATGAGTCTCATTAAAATTTTGTGGCGCAAAATCCTCCTAAAGGGAAACACCATCAAGGAAATAGTACTCCATCCTAATTCATTGCAAGAAATAATGAAAAGTACAAACACTTGGATGATAAAACCAAACGAAGTGGATTCATAGAAACAAAATGACAGATTCCTAGCATGAGAACATGACAAGGCAACAACCAACCAATAAATAATTTTCCCTACCACTAGCATAGAATTAGAAACAAAACCACATATTTGTAATATCCGCAATTTTCGATTTTTGGTAAATTTCTTTTTTCGGCCGGAGTCCGTTTTGATGACTCGCTCATGACTGTTTGGTCATTTCGAGAATGATTAATTCTGCGCTTTTTGTCATCCGAGTTCGTTTCGGTATCGTTTTGTTGAGTTCCGAGCTTTTTAGCGACTTTTCCGCACTTGAGTTCGATTCTTGCGAATCTCGTCCGAAACTGTTGTTTCGAGTTTCTCGTAAGTTCATTTAATGTTATTATTCATGTTGCGAGATTTGGTTTGGTGTTTCGATCGCGTATCGTGATTTTCGGACGTTTTGGGCCATTTTCGTAATTTCCCAAAGTTTTGGGTAATTACTTCCGTTGTTGAATTCCGAGCCTTCGGGTGGTCGGAATTGTGTGTTCTCTTAGCTATTAGATTCATCTTTGCGAGTACGTCGTAACCGTATCATCGATTCGTATTCAGGTTTGGGTTTCGGGGTCGTTCGGGCCGTCGGAGTTGGCCCCGGCCGAGTCATGGCCGGGCAATCTGGGCCCAGCCGATCGGCCGAATCACGGCGGTAGTGCTCGGCGGCTCGCCGAGTCACGGTCGGCAAGTGATCGGCGGCTTCCGGCCGAGCAGCCGCACCGTGGGGCCGCGGCACATGCCGGGCAGGGCCGCGGCACACTGTGGCATTTTTCGGCCAAACTGACCGTGCAGTGCCGCTGCGCACACGCTGCCGAGCCATGCACACTGCCGACCACTGGGAGCCATTTTTGGGCCTGTTCCGCGGCACACTCCCGCTGGGCCGCGGCACACTGTGCAGCCTATTTATGGCCCTGCAGACGTTTTCTTCAGCCATTTTCACTCGGTTTTCTTCTCTTCCGCGGCTGGGGGTGTATTGATCATAGAGCGATGTTGTTGGACAATATATCCATGAAGTCTTGGAGTTCATATCATCAATCATCAATCCTATAACATCCTCCGATCTACCGAATCAGGTCAGATTTCCTAGAAATCTAGTTTTGGGGAATTTGGGTATTTTGGTTGTTTTCGTCCGATTAATCCGATTTAACTTAGGATTATGATGGATTGATGAATATTTAGATGTATTATATCATTTCCTTTATTATTCCATGGTTGGATCATTTCGATTCGTTGTTTTGGTCGAGTTCTTAGTCAACGCCTTGAAGGTGTCCGGTAAAATGTCTTAGAGGGGTTTTCGGGCGTTCTACAATTATTCCTAATCGTATGATCATTGATTTATTAATTATATGTTGTTAGGGTCGAGTTTCTTGCGAAGAAACCAAGTTGAACCCTTCCGTTCGTTGTCGTTTTCCTTTTCGAAAGCATCGGGCGTTTTGAAGCTTTCCGGTTGAGCCATGTTCGTCGGGATACTTGCGTGCCGATGTCTAGGCAAGTACCTTGTCCATACAATTCTTTTTTTGTGGATATGATAATTAGTAACCGTCTCTATGTGTTTATTTGATCGTGTGTTTCGAACTTTCAAAAGATTCGGTTTAGCCTTGTTAAAGGCTTGCTTTCAAAACGCGTGTGTTTTGTAAATGGTGTGGTTTGAGAATGACTATGTGAACTCTATGGATATATTTGGTGTTGATGTTGCACTTGGTATTGCGTGTGGGCGCATATTATTTCATTTCGGTGCGTTGTGGTTTGACGTGGTGTTTTGCTATGTGTTTGATGCCTCTTGCGAATTGTTTGAATATCCTTGATGTGATATGTTATTTGTGTGAATGTGTGGATATGGTTGAAAGTCTACGGTGACACATGGCACGTGATCATGTGGTCAGGATGCAACAAGTGATTGATCCAACCGTGAGAGCCTGAGATAATCTACGGTGGCACATGGCATGCGATCATGTGGCCAGGATGCAACAAGCGATTGATCCAACCGTGAGATGTGTGTAAATTGTTTCGCTAGCCAGCTCGGGAGGGCCCTTCGAGGCCTCGAGTGAGATTTGTGGCTTCGTCCCGGTCCTAGGCGATGCGCGTGTGCGATTATGTTTTGTTGATTTTATGTCCGTCAAGGACACGTGATGTTGGGCTCTGGCCCTGTGAATTGTTGTCGGTTTTCTATTTGCGAAAACAAAACCTTTGGGCTGTGACCCCTGTTGATTTTTGGAAAGAGAAGTATTCGGAAATCCTAAATTGTTTTCTATTAAAACTCCCGATGGCATTTTAAACTGTTTTATAAATTGTTTCTTTTGATTTGTGATCTTTCGGTTTTGGAATGTTTTACCAAACTCTTGCCTCGGGAAGTACTTTTCATTACGTTTAGATCTTTGAGGATTCCTGGTTATTGTTATTCATGGAATGTGAATTGTATGGCTCGTATTTGCACTTGTACTTGCACTAGCAAAACAGTGGAGTTTTGCTAACCCCCGAGTATTCGGGGGGTGGATGTCTATTTTTGCATTCAGGTTTTGGAGCATAGCACAGGGTAGGCACGAAGGATGATGAAAGATGAACGATACTAATCACACGAGGATCCGTTGATGTCGTTTTGGTTTAGTTGTGTTTTCTTTTTCCGCAAAGATCTTTTCCCCATTGTACGGGAGTTTATTGTATTTTGACCCCTGCGTGGGTATGTGTTTGGAATTGAGTTGTGTGTATTTATTGAAAGACCAAGTCGGTCTACTGAGTCATTTTAGCCTTAAAGGCGATGTTTAGATGTTTGATTTTAGTTATCAGCCTGGTAGATCCTCGAGGAGAGGGTCTACGGCGTGTAATATCCCCGAGTGGATTGGGGTGTTACATAAATGGTATCGGAGCTTAGGTTGTGGAAACCTAGGCCGGGGTCATGGTGTCTCGTTGAGTTTTTGGTCTCGTCGGATTTTGTCTGATCGAGTCGTCGCGACGCGTCGTGCGAGTTTGTTGGTCGTGATTAGTATCGTGGGCGATCATCATCTTCGTCGGCGGTGGATGTAAGTCTCCCTTCTTCGTGTTGTGCCTCGTGTGACACGAGCTATTTTTATGATTATTTGTTAAGTGACGGAATCCTCTTATGGATTTTGATTTCTTGATACGTGACTATTTGACTCTCATATTTCGTTCATGTGAGGAGTAGTGTTGCTGGATTGTGCATGTTGAACTGTATTTATTTTATCCGCTGCGTGAGTTTTTTTTTCAAATGGCTTTTGGATTTATGCCAACTGAGTTTGATTTCGAAAACCGATTCCCTTAACCGAGTTTTTGGCATTATGGCCTTGATCATTTTGGAGAAATTCTTATGACGGTATTAGTATTTTGGTAAATGGCTTTTGTGAGTTTTTGAAATATCACCGTCATCAGCCATTTTGGCGTTTTTGTAAATGGTTTTTAGCCTGGTGGGTTCTGGCATGGGGCCCACGGCGTTATAACATTCCATGTGATTACCTGAAATTTTGGGCATTCTAGCCCATTGAATTATCTTTGAAAAACTTGAGTATTTTAGAAAATAAATTTCAAGACGTACTTTTAAAATGAATTATCTTCTCGCGGTACTTTCAAGGTGCCTTTTAGTGCCGCAATATGTTTCAAAATTCTTCTACCTCGAGGACCCAAAATGTTTTGAGATACTTTCAATGTTTTATAAACACTTTTACTTAGACCCGAGGGTCGAATATTCTGAAAGTTTTTCACTAAGAGAAGGTGTCCTCTTTTTTGTTCAAACGCAAGATGATTTTCAACGTCTCGATAACAATGGTTGCACTACTTTTTGTAAAGTGATACTCAAGATCAACTGGTGTTTTCAAACTATTTTCAAAAGGTGGTTTTCGTTTTTAAAACCCATCATTTCATGCTTGTGGTCGGAGAAGGTGTGTACGATGTTGGTATTGTTGTTAGGGTATTAGCCCTCCGAATTGTGATTGAATTGGTGGTGTGAACGTTGAGTCGTTCGCCACGCATATGTTTTGTTAGCCCGTTGTGGGAGGTGTGTTGATGATATTTGATGTTGTCATTTTGTGGTGGCTTGCGTGTTATCGCACCTATGTGAGCTGTTAAAACTTGGATTTTTGTGCGTTTATGCACATTGGTGATTGTTTCATGATGTTTATGATTGTGTCTTTGGCTATCGTTCGGACCGTTGTAATCGTCGAACGATGCTGTTGTTGTGATTTTTGTATATGTTGATATGTTATGCTGAGTTGGCATCTCCGGTATGTTGTTTTGCGGTGTTATGTTCCATTGTATTTAGCATCTGTATTTTTGTTATGCCGAGCCGAGGCATTTCGAACGTGTTGTGCCGGGGGCATGTACGTGCAAATTTTCATTCTCGTCAGTAACGCTTTTCAAGTGTGGAGCCGAGAGACACAGGATCCAGTTTTGCGAGTTGGGTTCTGAGTCTTTCGGGGCGCGAACTTCAGTACAGATATGAGGATCGGCTCTGATAGGCCAATGGGAGATGTTTCTGTCGTTTGCTTTTTGTGTTGTCACCTTACTCCCGTTGTTGTGAGTTGCGGGAACGACATTTCTTTTATAAGAGGTCGAATGTAATACACGTATCATTTTTGACTTCCGCATTTCCTCTTTCTCATGTCTATCGACTCGCTCGTGTTCGTTGATACTTTCTGAACTTGTTCTGTATTTCGGTTTCATCGTCCGAACGAGCTGTGATCTTGTTTTGGGTCGATCTGGTTATCGCTGTAACTTTTTCGAGTTCGGTTCGATTCTTGTGAACCTTGTTCGGAAGTGACATCATGTGGTTCTATTAGTTCTTTTATTCAAAGTGGATCGGATTTTGAACTCTTGTGTTTTCGACTCTATCGACTCGTTTATGTTCGTTGACATTTTCTGAGCTTGTCCTGCCCCTTGCTTTTGTTGATCGAACGAGTGCGGTATTGTTTCGGAATAACACATTTGTCGTTGTGACTTTTCAATCGCTATTCCCATTCCGGTGGATCTTATGGGAATGCATGTCTTGTAGTTCTCACCAGATCATCCTGGGAGTTGTTGTTTGAATTTTATTATCCTCCGTGTTTCGGACATGATTGTTCGATTTTTGTTTTCTCGGTCGTTTGTTTGTTCGGTTTTTGTCCTCGTTTCGTGATTGTTGAGCATTCAGGCTCCTTCCTAATTTCCTTAAGTTCGGGAAATTAGTCTCGTTTTCGATCTTCCAACCCTTGGGCGGTGGAATTCCGTATTTCTTCAGCGTTTGGCTCGTGTTTGGATTGATGAACCGTTGGGTTGGTCAATCGTATTGATTTTCGTTCGTTGTGTTTTGTGATTGTTCGGATAATTGACTTGATTGTATTATCCATTTTATGACGCTTGTCACTTGTTGGTTTTATTATATCCCTAACGGCGACGTTGTGTTGGTCGTCGTGGAGCGTGTTTTCACGCTGTATACCCCTTTGCGTTGCTTGTAACGTTTCGCCAATGGGCGTAAGTTACGCGTTTCCTTGCGTATCTCGTTGAGTTTTCCTAGCGGGATATTGCTTCTCCCTACTTGTTTTAAGTTTCGGGACGAAACTTCTTTTAAGGAGGGTAGAATGTAATATCCGCAATTTTCGATTTTCGGTAAATTTCTTTTTTCGGCTGGAGGCCGTTTTGACGACTCGCTCATGACCTTTTCATCATTTCGAGAATGATTAATTCTGCACTTTTTGTCATCCGAGTTCGTTTCGGTATCGTTTTGTTGAGTTCCGAGCTTTTTAGCGACTTTTCCGTACTTGAGTTCGATTCTTGCGAATCTCGTCCAAATCAAGTTGTTTCGAGTTTTTCGTAAGTTCATTTAATGTTATTATTCATGTTGCGAGCTTTGGTTTGGTGTTTCGATCGCGTATCGTGATTTTCGGACGTTTTGGGCCATTTTCGTAATTTCCCAAAGTTTTGGGTAATTACTTCCGTTGTTGAATTCCGAGCCTTCGGGTGGTCGGAATTGTGTGTTCTCTTAGCTCTTAGATTCGTCTTTGCGAGTACGTCGTAACCGTATCATCGATTCGTATTCGGGTTTCGGGGTCGTTCGGGCCGTCGGAGTTGGCCCCGACCAGTCATGACCGGCACTGGGCCTGGGCCGGCCGCCGAGTCACGGCAGTAGTGCTCGGCCTTCGGACGAGTCACGGTCGGCGGTGATCGGCGGCTTCCGGCCGAGCAGCCGCACCGTGGGCCGCGGCACATGCCGGCGAGGCCGCGGCACACTCTGTGGCATTTTTTCGCCAAACTGATCAGACTGGTGCCGCTGCACACGCTGGCGAGCGTACACCGCCGACCACTGGAGCCATTTTTGGGCTCGTGCCGCGGCACACTCCCGGGGCTGCAGCGGTGTGCACTTATTTATGGCCCTGCAGACGTTTTCTTCAGCCATTTTCACTCGGTTTTCTTCTCTTCCGCGGCTTGGGGTGTATTGATCATAGAGAGATGTTGTTGGACAATAAATCCATGAAGTCTTGGAGTTCATATCTGTTGTTGCCCAAAATATTTATCCGAAGATTAATACTGCTGGAAGACGGACAACAAACAACAATTTGCGGGAGCACTTCCGAGAGAAGATAAATAATACAAGATTTGCCGGGTTTGTTAGGCCCGGGCTTGAATGCTCTCGCGAGATGTTATTAATACAAATATTCGTGGATACAAGTATTAATGAGAGAAATCTAAATACAATGAGTGTAAAAAGACTCTGTTAATCCGGCTCTTGAGCGAAGCTCGGTGTTCTTCGTCCCTGTCGATCGTCTGCTGGATGAGAGAGGCCGGGAGAAGAAGGACCGAATGATAGCTGTTGCCAAGAGTTGGAGATAGCCAAGTGCTGGGTGTTTTGCTTCTGTAATGTATACTGAAATCGCGATAATGCCGAGAGTTGGCCGAGTGCAGGGTGCCTTGTATATGTAGGGGCAGCCGGGTCTTGTCTCCTGGCGGGCGATCGCCTTCCGGCCATTATAATAATGGGGCGATCGTCTGCCGGCCAATATTAAAAGGGGGCGATCACCCGGGCTGTCGGGCTAAATTCCAAGGAAGAGGCTGGCAGTCTGCCTAAAGTCCAAAGCTACAGCCGGCTGCCAGCTGGGCGGTCCAATGAAGAGCCAGCACGCGTCCGGAGTCACTGTCACATGCGGCTCTACTGACAACTTTCGCGGCTCGCTTACCGGTGGACGGATGCTGACAGGCTGTGGTCAATGATCCGAGATTCGCGGATCTTGTCTCGGCTCTTGCACGTGGTGCCAGTCTTGAGGCTCGGCCTTTGCCGACTGGATGGCCATCGGCCCCTGATCGACATGAGGCGGTCGTCTCTAGCTGGTCATCAGAGGTCGCCATCGGCTAGCTGCCGAGGGTCGGCATTGGTCGGGCACCAAGGGTCGGTCGGCAGGTGCCGAGGGATGGTCGTCCGCTTGTCGGTCGCTAGGAGTCGGTCGCCGAGTACCGAGAGACGATCGTATTTGATGTCGATCGCTCGGAACCGGGACTTGTCCTGGGACCTTCGGTTGGCCGATTTAGCTTGTCCGCTGGGTAAAGGCTCGGCCGCCTGGTCGCTGGTCGGCAGTTCTGCCTTGGCTGCTCGGAAGTGGCTAGGTCGCCCGATCTCCGAGGCGATCGCCGGTCGGAGAGTGTAATTCTTGACACAACAATTGCCCCCCAGCTTGCTCCTATGTTGAAGACATGGGGCGAGGTGGTTCTTGCTGGCGATCGTGTTAGATGAGGACGGGCGATCTTGCTGAGCTGACTTAGGATTCGGACTTGGGATATCATGGTCGATTGGCTAGCTATCTTTCGGTCTTGTACCTGCAAAAAACAACATTGGCCGATCCCCCTTGGAATCTTGATGGTTTCGCTTGTTTGAGGAATCACGCATAGTCGCGGAATTCGATGGACCGACTCCATGACCGTGTCTTGTTGCGCGAAGACATTGAGTGTCTCGTGACTCACTTTATTATGAGGGTACTCTGTTAGGCTGCGCCTCGCCTCGTATTTAAACGAAGGGCGTGCGGTCTCGGTCTAGAGGAGTCCTTGCGCGGGGCAGCGTCGGATGAATCAACTCCACGCCCGCGGCTTGTTTTAGCTCTGCTTCCACCTCCGCCCGCCATGGAGATGACGAAACTCGACGGTGTACGTTGAGACGGGGGTAATGGCACGTGTCCACTGATTAATTTTGGAGAGCCCTCAGACTACGCCGGCCTCGTATTTAAACGAAGGGCGGGCGATCTCGGCCAAAAGGGACCTCGCATGGCCGAAGAAGCCGGTACCATCGACTGCCAGGACCATGGCTTTATGATGTGTGGTGGAGGCGATCGCGAATCTTAGTCCCTCATGTTAAATGGTGGACTGTAGGTGGCAAGCGAGTCCTCCGGCTCTGCTGGATAGTAGCGATCGGGCTGGGAGACTGGAGGTCGTCGCGCGGGCGCCGATCGCTCTACTCCTAGGCTAAGAAGAAGCCTTTGCCTGGCCAGGAAATCTACGGCTTTAGCTCGGAAGACCGCGTAGGTCGTGGGCTGGTCCTTCGTAAGATGCCTGAACATAGGTGAAAGACCATGGAATCCTGCTAGGACCACGTGGAGGGCGATCTCATCGCTTACGGGCTCGCCGTTGAGGATGATCTCGTCTACCCGGTCGATATAGTCCGAGTCGGACTCGTCTTTCCCTTGCTTGACTCGCAGCATGCGATGAGGACCTTCCGGTTGAGCGACCTTGGCGGCGAAGTACCTTGTGAATACGTTCGCCAGCTCGTTAAAGGAGCCAATGGACCGAGGTGGCAATATGGTGTTGTAGGTCACAAGTCGTCCAGAAACAAGTCTAGAGGGGGGGGTGAATAGACTTGTTGAAACTCTTGAACTCTTTTTCTCGAAGAGTGAGTTTCTTCAGCTGATGATCAAACAAATGACTAGGAGTCGTTTGTTCTTGGATATGTGCTAAGTCACCGATGACGAATATATATATTAACTTAATGAAACACTTAACAATGGATGCAAAGCTAGAGTATGATGCAAGAAAACAAGAATAACACAGCAATTTATAGTGGTCTCGGAGGTGGGGTAATCCTCTACTAATCCACTTTTCTCCAAACTACTTGGAGATGAATTCACTATAATTCTCAACCAGTGATAAATATTACGTTGATTCACTACAAACTACAATGACTTCCAACCGGTGGAATTCCGTGCCGTTGTACACAAACTTGATCGCCTTGCACCTCTTGATCCGCGATCCTCGGATGCCTTTGATACCGCTACTTCAACCAAAGAAGTACCCTTACTCAAGATTTAAAGACAAGAGTGTTTGTCTTCTCCAACTAAAGAGCTTCCTTGAATATGAACTTTGATCTCTTCTTTTCTCGATGCTATTTGTTTGCTTAGATTGCTTTGTTTGCTTTGATCGCTTAGAGTATAAGTTCGCACCGGTAGATTGCTCTGGCCAAATCACTCGATATATATAGATCACGATCTCTCGAGCTTCTTCCTTGTAGCCGTTGCAAATCAACAAATCCGTCCGTTGGAGAGAGACTTCATTGTTTAATCTTTTCGAACGCGTTGCAAGGTCGGATTCCCATTATTTAATTTCATCTTCGCATCACAGATGACTTCGCATGTGAGCGAATCTTTTGAATATAAAAGGATTAACGCCTTCACGGTGGGTCGATGATTTAAATAAATCATATCTCTTGCGGGAATCACTCCAATTTGTCCCTTCACGTTGCATGTGAGCTTTCCGTAATATTTGACTTTTCAAAGCATGCCGACGTGGACTTGGAGTACTAGGCAGTAGTTGAGTAGACGATGTGCGCTTACTTCTCTGCAGTAAGTCGTCTCACCGTATATCTTGTTTGAGACTTGTCCGATCAGTGACTTCCCGAGGTTCCTCGCAGCACTGGTCAAACTACTCGACAATTTTTAGTTGACGTGGCTACTCGATTGAGTCACTGTACTTCTCGATAGACTAGATGTACTTTAGTACTTAGCCGATTTTCACTTAACTAACTTTGGCCTACGTAAGATACTCATTTGGTTCTTCTTTACATTTTGCCAATTTTATACTTAACACATTTTGGCCTATGGAAGATACTCATTTGGTTCTTCCTTACATTTTGCCAATAAATAAACATTTGATTTTAAATTAATGACATCATCAAAATCTAACAAGTATTCCTAACAAATTCCCCCTATTTTGATGATGGCAAAACTAAGTAAGCAATCAAATGGCCAAGTCTGCACTTAAGTGCAAGACAAATCAAATCAGTCTAACATTGAGACAATCGAAAATTGTCATTCAACAGACTGTTCATAAAAGTTTTCGACTCATCATAGAAATTATACAAGAATGTTTAAGTACGTAAAATAAAATTACAAGTAAGAAAATATATAAAAGGTCATCTCGCCTCTTCCTCTCGCCTCTGCGAATGTGCCGCTAAGTGTGTCCGAATGGTTTGGCTCCAATGGGTCTTGCTTTGACTGAGCAAGGCCATACTTCCTTTTCACCACTAGAGCTGCAAGTCCTGCTCCTCCCGCGATCCGAATTTGTTTTCAAGGCACTCGCTTGATTTCCTCCTCGGAGTTTTAGTTCATCAAGTTCACCATCCATGCGATCGGTGCTTCTTCACCTGAATTTAGGGATCATGGGAAAAGCTTTTGTTCTTTTGCATGCTTCTTTAGAATAGCCCAAAGCTTGGGATGAACTGCTTCCATCCAGCTTGATGAAAATCTCCTGTGGGGAGAGTTTGTCATCCTGAAGAAGTTCCTGGACATAAAAGTCTCGATGAACTTCTTCCTAGCAGCTCCCAAAATTCAATAGCTTCAAGTGGGCGAAATCTTCCACATACCATAGCTCCAGACCTTCCCACTCAAGAGTAGGTTCAAGCCGCCTCCGGTCCTTCGCTTCCCTTCAGCCGGTCGGCCTTGTCTTCTTCTTCTACAGTTCCTTCCTCTTGCTAGATGGTCCTTCAAGCCGGGAACATCCCGCTTTTTCTTACTTCGAATTCTCTCCCTTCCCCGCATCCTCTCTTCCCCTTTTGCCAAAGATCAATGAGGGTTGTTAACCGGTGCTCCATGCGGCTCATCCAATGTGACATGCCAAAAGGCATTCTCATTTGTAGGAGGAGGAGGCCGAGGATCTGTCTTTGCGGCAAGGTATCAATCTTGGCATTTATCTCGTTGAAGGTCGAGTGACTGTGTTGACAAGCACTCCCAAGGGTGTCTCGACAATGCTTGATCACCACGGTCATGTTGGGAGATAATCGAGCTGATGGGGAGTGTTCTCCCGAGCCTTCAAAGAAGGGAGCCACTCGACCGCAGGCTCTGTCTGCAGCAGGAGGTCGATAGAGTCTTCTCCGGGGTGCCCGACCTTGAGTCTCGCGGCCTCCGCATCTAGGGTGTACCGGGAGGCACAACAATCCTATCTCGCAGTTCGTTGTGCTCCGCTCCTTCTCCGGCTCCTTTTCTCTTTCTTCCTCTTTCCCTTCTTCTTCATCGATTTCTCTTTTCTTTCTCCTCATCTTTTCTCTCTCTTCTCCACCCGCCACACCAGACTCCTCCTTCACCTCCATCATCATGATCATCATCATCATCATCATCATCCTTAGCATCATCCTTGTCCTTCTCTCCTTCATCATCATCATCATCCTTATTTTCTTCTTCTTTTTCTTGCTCCACCTCTTCTCCTTCTTCTTCAACTTCCTCATCTTCCACTTCTTGTTTTTTCAATTTCCTCTGTCTCCTTTTCAACTGGTATGATTTCTTCTTGTTCTTCTTTTGCTTCTTCATCCTCCTCAACCAAGTTGATAATTTCATTCTCTTCATCAACTTCTTCTATTCTAATCTCCTTTTCTTCTTTCTCTTCCTCCTCTTCTCCAAAAGTACCATCAAAAACACTCAACATTATAGAGTGGATAAAATGGTCCATGTTAGTCTCAAAGTGAGACATGAACCAGCTTATCCCTGGAGGAGTAAGGTTAAGTCCGACTCCTTGCAAAATCGGTCAGACATCCTCCGTGGCTTGGGGGTAATCCCAACCACTAGTTTCAATAAAAATTTGAAAATTTGAAAAGGACATGGTTTTAAGAGTTTTCCACTCCTTAAAAATATTGACAAAAGAATGTTTTTCTCGCTTGTGGCTTGACAAGTCGTAGTTGTTCTATGGAAAGATTAAAAGTGTTGTTTTCTATGATTGAATGAGTAATCGCTTGTGGATAGATATGATAAGACTCGCTTCCTCTTCTTCGGTCATGTATACGGGAGGAGTAATGACAGTACAATTGCTTTCGTGCTCGGGCAATTCTCAGGTGAGCTGGGACCGAATCGTGGATCGCATGATGTTCAGTGATCTCCTTCATCAATCTGCAGCCTTCCTTGGCCTCTTTGGAGAGGGTTCGGGTGATGACCGCAGTTGGAAGGTCCTTCGGGCTGGTCCCCTTCTCTTGAAACGGATGGCGATTGGAGTGTCATCGGACTCATGCTCGGACTCGACCGCAGTTCCGACCTCACCGCAGTTGGTCCGAGTCCTGCCGATCGCACCTAGGCAAAAGCTTGAGTCCGTAAGTCCTTCAATATCCGGGCCGCCTCCCGGTGACTCCAACCTTTTTCTTATCATGGTCCATATGACCTAACCTCTTGTTCGGGTGGAAAGGGTCAATGTTTCCTGCCACCCTGGGCCGCTTCCAAGAACCAACTAAGATGCGTGCCAAACGCCAACTTAGTCTTGAACTTCTTCTCTTCCTCGAGCCATTCGACCTTGTTCACTTCACGAACAAGTTGCCTGAAAATGTAATCGGCCCACTAACTTCTTCTCGCTGAATTAGCGCACCCAATACCATGAACTTTGAGGATGATAGTTGGTCATAGCTTCCTGCCATTCCCATGACTATTTTATTGGTGATGTCCAGAGCGACTCGGTAAACTCTTTTCAATTCATTTCTTTTCGCCGTAAACTTCAACTTCTCCGGACATTTTCAAGCTTAATCGTCTTCCATGTCTCTCGGGTGATTGTTTGAGTGCTTCACCGCCAAACCGCTATTTTTCATCCCGAATACAGAGCGAATCTTCTCTCGTATTGATGGTGACTTGAACTCCACCGACGGTGCTCAATCTGTGCTGAATTAGGTACGCGCGTTGCGGTAAAATTCAACCACGTCTTCTTTGAACAAGTGTTGGGGGTTGATTTCAAGAAACGGTAGATGCCGTCAGCCATCGCTCGGATTAGGTCGATCATATCAAAGTCGTCTAGATTTGCTTCCAAGAATCCTCGAAATCGACGACCATGGAAAAGATAACTGGTCCTTCATCGCCTTTAAGTTTGCTCCACAATGATGCCATTTCGCAAAAGATTTTAGGATTTAGTGTGTATTTTGCTCGTGAATTTTTGGGTTTCAAAGCGTAAAGAGGAAAGTGAAAGGGTTTTCTTCCTTATAAAGAAGATGAAGTGACGTTTGGATTAGTTTATTATAAGTTTAAACGGTGGTACGCCTTTTCATATTCTTTTGAATTTCAAATTTGAATCGGTGGCCCCATGTAAAAATTGACGGTTGATTCGATTGCCACCGTAGAGGTTAATTAAATGGGCGTGTGACGCGTGTATTTAAAATTGCCACTTGGCTTATAAGATGTATTTTTAAATGCTATTTCTTAAGCCAAAATAATATTATAAATATGGCGTATAAAATTGAAAATTAGAGATCGCTTTAGAGAACTTAGCCGGTTTGATTCGTTGATCGTTGACCGCTCTGCTACAGTGAGTTTGACTTCGCCCGGTACTCTGTCTGACTAAGTTGCTTCGATCGGCCTTCGTCTTCTCGCCGCATCGCCTTAGGCTGATTCTCGGGGGTTTGTCCTTCCTTCAACTTGCTTGAACTAGATTCCCAATCTAGTAATCCAAGATCTCGCTCACTCTAGGAATCTCTCTTCTCGCAGGGTTTGGTGAAGATGTCGGCTATTTGGTAGTCTCAGGCCGACTCTTTCAACTCTAACGCTTTTGTTAAGCACGTGGTCTCGAATGAAATGGTGCTTAACGTCAATGTGCTTCGTCCTTGAGTGCAAAACCGGATTGTTGGTTATTGCAATAGCACTATTGTTGTCACACCATATAGGAACTTCGTTGGCAATAATATTGTAGTCCCTTAATTGTTGTCGATCCATAGGATCTCAGGCACAACAACTACCGCTAGGTATTCGACTCAGAGTGGAGATAGAGTTAGAAACTCGCTTCTTGCTAAACCAGATATCACTGGTTCCTAGGAATTGACACGTTCCACTAGTGCTCTTCCTATTGATTTTGCATCCGTGAAATCCGCATCTCGAGTATCCCGATAGCTCAAGTTGTCATCCTTGGGGTACCATAGTCCAACATTAATGGTAGACTTTAGGTACTTAATTATTCTCTTGGCGCATCTAGGTGTGATTGCTTCGGCTTGATGGAATCTTGCACAAACTCCAACCGCATATGATATGTCCGGCTCGCTTGCTAGGTACGAAGAGATCCGATGAGTCCTCTCGTAGTGGGTTGAGTCAACCGATATTCCCGCCTGCCTCGCATCCAGTGAGTACTTGTGCTCATTGGAATTCTTGCAGTTTGGCCGATTCCATTCCATATCTCTTGATGAGATCTCGGTATACTTTGCTGGTTGATGAAAATTCCTTTTTCCATCTCGCTAACTTGTAATCCGAGAAAGAAGTTAAGCTTTCCCATCATACTCATCTCGAATTCTCCTTGCATGAGGTTGGAGAATTTCTCACATAGTTCTATTGGTTGACCCGAATATGATGTCATCCACATAAATCTGTACTATTAGAATGTGGCCTTCGTGCTCCACCCTGAATAGGGTCTTGTCCACTTTTCCTTTGCAAAAACCATTTTTCTCAAGAAACACAGACAGTGTTTCATACCATGCTCTCGGTGCTTGCTTGAGTCCATACAGAGCTTTTAACAGCTTATAGACTTTGTCTCCTTTGACAAAACCTGGGGGTTGCTCTACATAGACTTCTTCTTCTAGGATTCCATTTAGAAACGCACTTTTCACATCCATCTGGTAGACTTCAAAATCCTTGAATGCAGCATATGCGAGGAATAGTCTGATGGCTTCTAATCTTGCAACAGGTGCATAAGTTTCATCAAAATCTATTCCCTCACATTGTGCATATCCTTTTGCTACGAGTCTGGCTTTATTCCTAACAACAGCTCCGTCTTCATCACTTTTGTTTTTATACACCCATTTGGTGCCAATAACTTTCTTGTGATTAGGTCTCTGTCATAGTTCCCAAACATTGTTTCTCTCCATCTCGCTCCAATTCCTCTTGCATGGCATTAATCCATGAATAATCTTCCAAGGCTTGTTCTCATTGCCTTGGGTTCAATTTGCGACATGAAACATGAGAACATCGCCATTCCCGCCGGTAGAGTTGATCGTCTTGTCTTGACTCCATCACCAACTTTCCGATAATTTGCTGAATTGGATGATCCTTGAGCCATTTGGGGATCTCGTCCTCTTCTCGGGTTTGTTCCCCTGCTGATTGCTCGTGGTTATCTCAGCATCTGCTGGATTCTCGTTCGCAATCGATCGGCTACCGCCTTGTCATCTGCAGCTTGGTTCTGGATCGCAGATGAGTCTTTGTCGACTCATTGGTCTTCTTCAAGAAGAATCGGATCGGATAGGTTTGGTGATCCTGTCGATCTGCAGCTTGGGTCTTCATCACCGCATTGGGTCATCAGCCGATCTGCAGTGAGTCCACCATTCCAGTTGTCATGTACAATGACTTCTTCAAGGGTTGCCGACTTGAGCTTGTTCTCAATTTGCTCAAGTTGTTTCGTACTCAACAAGAGATTCATCAAAAACAACATGGGGTGTTTCCTCCACAACTAAGGTTCTTTTGTTGAAAACTCTATATGCCTTGCTTCTTTGGGAATATCCCATAAATAGACCATCATCGCTTTAGCATCAAAGGCATTTAGTCATGTTTTACCGTTGTTGTGGATGAAACACTTACAACCAAAAACATGAAAGTAAGCAACAGTAGGAGTTCTATTATTCCAAACCTCATAGGAGTTTTGCCATGTCT
This sequence comes from Orobanche coerulescens, assembly GCA_033398695.1. Taxonomy (NCBI): domain Eukaryota; kingdom Viridiplantae; phylum Streptophyta; class Magnoliopsida; order Lamiales; family Orobanchaceae; genus Orobanche; species Orobanche coerulescens. Next base: position 142,160,487 of record CM065802.1, on the reverse strand, counting down.
CCCTACTATCATACTCTGATCAGGTGTGACAGTGTGTTGATGCCTTCACCGTAACCTCTTGGGTAGGTCCGCTCGCAATCATGGACCTTGCCGCTTCCTTCGTGGTTCTTCCTTCTTTCAAGAACACCATTCTGGGCGTCCGGCCGCAGAGAGCTCATGCCGGATCCCATTCTCGATCGCCAAATCGCTTATCGCCTTGTTGAGAAACTCTCCTCCTCTATCCGATCCGATCTTGATTATGGAGAGGGATTTCTCATTCTGATCCTTCTCAGCTCGGGTAACTTGGTCAAGGTTTCACTTTTCTTGTATAGAAAAATGATCCAAGTGTACCTTGAATAGTCATCTACAATCACAAGAGCATGCTTTCGCCGCTCAAAGTCCTTGGCTTGATAGGACCAAATAGATCCATGTGGAGTAGATCTAAGATCCTTGTTGTGAGCGTTGTAGTCAGACCGGCTTGAACGACGCCTTGGTCTCGCTTTCCTTCTCGACATGCATCACAGAGTGCTTCCTTCTTGAATGCTTCATTTGGAAGTCCTCGACCAGCCTTCTCGAGAGCTTATCTTGTTGATGGCTTTGAAGTTCAGTGACATAGTCTTTGTGCCACGACCAACCATTCTACCATAGTCTTGGATAGAAAACAGGAGTTAGGTGTTCCTGTGTTCCAATCAATCATGTATACATCTCTTCTTCTAAACCTTGTAGCTTTATTTCTCCAGATAAGATGTCTATCACCATACACTTCAAGATGGTGAAGACTACTAGATTCTTCTCGTCGCAGAACTGGCTTATGCTCAGGAGGTTGTATTTGAGACCTTTGACATAATAAACTTTGGATATTACAATGTTTCCTCGGTGCAGCTCTCCAAAGCCTTTTGTCTGTCCTCTAGAGCTATCTCCAAAGGTTACATCGGGACCTCTTTCTTTGATATATTTGGTCAGCATCTTCTTGTTCCCGGTCATGTGTCTTGAGCATCCAGAGTCTACAAACCACTCTTCACCTCCATAATTTGAGCTTGAGGAGATGTGGTTGTAGTCCTTCCACCTCTTCTGCAATTAAACAAGCAGAGATTTAGGTACCCAAATTTGTGTGGGTCCTTTGGGGTTAGTGGGTTTCCTGGAGAATTGATTTCTCCTTGGATTATAGGAATTATTATTATTATTATAACCCTTATACGGTGCCTGTGGTCGAGGTCTAAATCTCCTGGTTGGATTGTATACCGGATATTCCTCAAAATAGTGTGGGCCATTTCTAAATCTAGGCTGAGACCATTTGTTAAACCTTTGTGGTCTCCACACTTGTTCGTTTTGGTAATTTGGATAACCTTGAGGTTTCCATCCGCCTCCCATTATGAAATCTATTTTTAGGGAGTTGTTGGTAATAGTGGGCATGTTGTCCTGGCCGCCGCTTTGCACAGCCATTGCTTAGTCGCCTGTCTAGGTGGTCATGCAGTGTAACTGATCACAGCCTTAGACGTTGACTCCGTTGCCTGCTTTTGAAACTCGGTTTATACAGTGCTCAGCAATGAGACCATTGTTTCTCCTTGATGAAAGTGGTTTTAGAACTAGAGGGAGTGTGGGGATCATATCCAAGGCCCGATCTGGAATACGGTGGCCTTTTGTTAGTACACAATTCGTCTGTGGTTAACGACGCTTTCGGGGAGGTTATTTCTCGCTGAGTTTTATTTATCTGTGCCGGCTTAGTAAACTCGGCTTTGGCATGAGCAAGTGCGGTGACTTTTCTTTAAGTAAAATATTTAGCCGGTCTATCTCACCAGATTGGCACTTGCACGGGTTTTTAAAATCACCGTATTTGTCTCGGTCTTATTTAAATCTAGATCGAGTTTTTCAAAATCATTTTTCAAATTGCCTATTCTCATCTTGCGGCTTAGTCTTCTCTGCTGATACACTTGATGTGCGATTTAAGTGTTTCAAAATCTTTGAATAATTGATTTACCGATTCATGTAAATCCATATCTTGCGACATGGTGAGCTATTATTCGAACCGGTAGGTTTAGAGGTTACCTCTTCATCGCCCAAGTTTGCCATCGTGCAATCATATTCCTCGTCGTCATCGTAAAAGAAGCCGCCGCTTGATTCGACATGCTCTGGTCTTCTCCGATGAGAGCTTTTCTTGTCTTCCTTTCCGCCACCTCCTTTTGGTTTCATCCTTCTTGAGCTCGGGACAATCCATTTGGATGTGTCCTATCTTGTGGCATTGTAACATTCAACTTTCCACTTCCACTTTCTGGTTTCTTCTGGGATTCTCCTTGTAGTTTTTCTTATACTTGGAGTAGTTTTTCCTGAAGTTCTTGAATCTTTGCATGATGAAAGCCATTTCCTCCTCAAAGTCTAGCGGATTTGGAGGTTTCACATCGCATGTGCTCTTAGCAGGGACTCGCCGCAAATGCGATTCCCTTCTCTGCAGGCTCCGAGGATGAACTCGGAAGTTCGAACTCGTAAGCCTTCGGATCGAGAGAATAGCTCCTGAATCTTTATCTTATTCAGGTCTTTGGACTCTCTCATAGCTACGACCTTCATGCTCCATTCTCGATTTAGAGATCCGAGGACCTTGAGTGCCATTTCCTGTTGCCATAAGTCTTGCCCAGGAGTTGATTTCATTGATAATTTCGGTGAACCTTGTGTCCACTTGGTCTATTGATTCTCCATTCTTCATTTTAAAATTGTCAAACTTTTGGATAGCTATTGACAACTTGTTCTCCTTGATCGCTCCGTTCCTTCACACATTAGAGCTAATGTGTCCCATATCTCTTTGGCATTCTTACAATTTTTGATCTTGACCATTGTGGATTTGTCAAGAGTTTGGTACAAGACATCTCCGGCCCTGTTGTCAAGGTTGGCACTTTCTCTCTTCGGGGTCACCGTTCTCTTCTTAGGAATCTTTTCGGGCCTCCCAGCTGCGATTTCCTCGGGCGTGTTGTCCTTCTCGAAAATGAATGGACCATCTTCAATGATGCACCACATGTCGTCATGGATTGAAGACAAATGTGCCTGCATTCTTATCTTCCAGAGATCATACTCGTCAACTGAAAAGACAAGTAGTCTAGAGTGCATGTGTTCCATTATAACGTGAGAGATAAGATATATATCTTAATAGATCTGGTTCGTGAAAAAATGAACCAACCGCTCTGATACCACTTGTAGGTCACAAGTCGTCCAGAAACAAGTCTAGAGGGGGGGGTGAATAGACTTGTTGAAACTCTTGAACTCTTTTTCTCGAAGAGTGAGTTTCTTCAGCTGATGATCAAACAAATGACTAGGAGTCGTTTGTTCTTGGATATGTGCGGAAGTCAGCTGATGACGAATATATATATTAACTTAATGAAACACTTAACAATGGATGCAGGCGGTTAGAGTATGATGCAAGAAACAAGAATAACACAGCAATTTATAGTGGTCTCAGAGGTGGGGTAATCCTCTACTAATCCACTTTTCTCCAAACCAGTTGGAGATGAATTCACTATAATTCTCAACCAGTGATAAATATTACAGTGATTCACTACAAACTACAACAGCTTCCAACCAGTGGAATTCCGTGCCGTTGTACACAAACTTGACTGCCTTGCACCTCTTGATCCGCGATCCTCGGATGCCTTTACTGATCTGCTACTTCAACCAGTGAAGTACCCCTTACTCAAGATTTAAAGACAAGAGTGTTTGTCTTCTCCAACTAAAGAGCTTCCTTGAATATGAACTTTTGGATCCGCTCTTTTCTCGATGCTATTTGTTTGCTTAGGATTGCTTTGTTTGCTTTGATCGCTTAGAGTATAAGTTCGCAGTAGATTGCTCGCCAAATCTCTGGATATATATAGATCACGATCTCGAGCTTCTTCCTTGTAGCCGTTGCAAATCAACAAATCCGTCCGTTGGAGAGAGACTTCATTGTTTAATCTTTCTCGAACGTTGCAAGGTTGGATTCCCATTATTTAATTTCATCTTCGCACCGTTGTGATGACTTACGCATGTGAGCGCCGAATCTTTTGAATATAAAAGGATTAACGTCTTCACGGTGGGTCGATGATTTAAATAAATCATATCTCTTGCGGGAATCACTCCAATTTGTCCCTTCACGTTGCATGTGAGCTTTCCGTAATATTTGACTTTTCAAAGCATGCCGACGTGGACTTGGAGTACTAGTCAGTAGTTGAGTAGACCGATGTGCGGCTTACTTCTGCAGTAAGTCGTCTCCAGATATCTTGTTTGAGACTTGTCCGATCGGGTGACTTCCCCGAGGTTCCTCGATTGCACTGGTCAAACTACTCGACAATTTTTAGTTGACTGTGTGGCTACTCGATTGAGTCACTGTACTTCTCTGATAGACTAGACTGTACTTTAGTACTTAGCCGATTTTCAGCCTAACTAACTTTGGCCTACAGAAGATACTCATTTGGTTCTTCTTTACATTTTGCCAATTTTATACTTAACACATTTTGGCCTATGGAAGATACTCATTTGGTTCTTCCTTACATTTTGCCAATAAATAAACATTTGATTTTAAATTAATGACATCATCAAAATCTAACAAGTATTCCTAACAGGTGTACCACCGGTGGGCGAGGTCGTCCAGCGTCATAGGGAACATTCGGCACCTGGTCGCGTCAGACGCCTCACACCCGGTCATGTAGATGTTGAACTTGCTCAGGTGCATTTCGGGGTCTGATCGCCCCTCGTACAAGGGTGTTTGCGGGGGAGCGATCTTGTGCTGCACGGGGGCGAGCTCGATGTCGATCGCGAGAGGCTCGCTTGGCTCGGCGATCGTCTTCATGGCGCCTGCCCTGGATTGCAGGAGCGCCTTCATGTCGTCGATCTGACGTTGCATCGCAGCCATCGTCGTGGCTCGGTCGCTTGCTGATGGGCTTTGGGAGCGGGAGCCAAGGCGATCGTGTACCGATCTCCGGACTCCGCTGCTGCCGACCTCGGCAATTTGGCGAGGGGGAGCCAGATGGCTGGGCTGCCTTCTGGGAGCCGGGTAGGCCGAGCTCCTGGTGACGGACTCAAACTCGCTGCCTCGTAGCCGGGCCGGACCGCCTTGGCCGCGTGTCGGGTCACTGCCCAGGCGATCGAAGACAGAGGTGCCCCGGCTGCCGAGCGCCTCCTCTTGCGGACGAGAGCCTCCTGGCGATCGCTCGGCCAGTAACGCCTTGAGCTTCTGCTTGGACTTCCGGCGGGCGGCCAATGGGGTGATAGCAGGAGGCGCGTCGAGAGCACTCCGTCGCTCCTGTTGGACGGCCATGACCTCGTCAATCTGTTCCTTGGTTCGGAGCTGATCGAGCGAGAGGCTTGGGCCGCCGTCCAGGGATGGGATCGAGCGTCTCTGACCGCGGCGACTCCCTTCCACCATCGGCTGCGGCTCAGATTGGGACGGAACGGGGGGTCTGGCCGGCTGGTCAGCGGCTTTCTTCGACGCGGAGGCGGAAGACATGATTTCTGAAAGATTTCTTTGAAGTGCAGTGAGTGTCACTTCAAGTATCTGCCCCGAGAACAGTGAGTGTTCTTCGGGACGGTAGGTATAAAAAATTTGAGGGTTGGATCCCCTTCCTCTAGCGCCAATTGTTGTGGCCCAAAATATTTATCCGAAGATTAATACTGCTGGAAGACGGACAACAAACAACAATTTGCGGGAGCACTTCCGAGAGAAGATAAATAATACAAGATTTGCCGGTTTTGTTAGGCCCAGGCTTGAATGCTCTCGCGAGATGTTATTAATACAAATATTCGTGGATACAAGTATTAATGAGAGAAATCTAAATACAATGAGTGTAAAAAGACTCTGTTAATCCGGCTCTTGAGCGAAGCTCGGTGTTCTTCGTCCCTGCCGATCGTCTGCTGGATGAGAAAGGCCGGGAGAAGAAGGACCGAGTGATAGCTGTTGCCAAGAGTTGGAGATAGCCAAGTGCTGGGTGTTTTGCTTCTGTAATGTATACTGAAATCGCGATAATGCCGAGAGTTGGCCGAGTGCAGGGTGCCTTGTATATATAGGGGCAGCCGGGTCTTGTCTCCTGGCGGGCGATCGCCTTCCGGCCATTATAATAATGGGGCGATCGTCTGCCGGCCAATATTAAAAGGGGGCGATCACCCGCGCTGTCGGGCTAAAGTCCAAGGAAGAGGCTGGCAGTCTGCCTCAATTCCAAAGCTACAGCCGGCTGCCAGCTGGGCGGTCCAATGAAGAGCCAGCACGCGTCCGGAGTCACTGTCACATGCGGCCGTACTGACAACTTTCGGGGCTCGCTGGCCGGTGGACGGATGCCGATGTGTGGTCAATGATCCGAGATTCGCGGATCTTGTCTCGGCTCTTGCACGTGGTGCCAGTCTTGAGGCTCGGCCTTTGCCGACTGGATGGCCATCGGCCCCTGATCGACATGAGGCGGTCGTCTCTAGCTGGTCATCAGAGGTCGCCATCGGCCAGCTGCCGAGGGACGGCATTGGTCGGGCACCAAGGGTCGGTCGGCAGGTGCCGAGGGATGGTCGTCCGCTTGTCGGTCGCTTGGAGTCGGTCGCCGAGTACCGAGAGACGATCGTATTTGATGTCGATCGCTCGGCACCGGGACTTGTCCTGGGACCTTCGGTTGGCCGATTTAGCTTGTCCGCTGGGTAAAGGCTCGGCCGCCTGGTCGCTGGTCGGCAGTTATGCCTTGGCTGCTCGGCAGTGGCTAGGTCGCCCGATCTCCGAGGCGATCTCCGGTCGGAGAGTGTAATTCTTGACACAACAATATCATCAATCATCAATCCTATAACATCATCCGATCTACCGAATCAGGTCAGATTTCCTAGAAATCTAGTTTTGGGGAGTTTGGGTATTTTGGTTGTTTTCGTCCGATTAATCCGATTTAACTTAGGATTATGATGGATTGATGAATATTTAGATGTATTATATCATTTCCTTTATTATTCCATGGTTGGATCGTTTTGATTCGTTGTTTTGGTCGAGTTCTTAGTCAACGCCTTGAAGGTGTCCGGTAAAATGTCTTAGAGGGGTTTTCGGGCGTTCTACAATTATTCCTCATCGTATGATCATTGATTTATTAATTATATGTTGTTAGGGTTGAGTTTATTGCGAAGAAACCAAGTTGAACCCTTCCGTTCGTTGTCGTTTTCCTTTTCGAAAGCATTGGGCATTTCGAAGCTTTCCGGTTGAGCCATGTTCGTCGGGATACTTGCGTGCCGATTTCTAGGCAAGTACCTTGTCCATACAATTCTTGTTTTGTGGATATGATAATTAGTAACCGTCTCTATGTGTTTATTTGATCGTGTGTTTCGAACTTTCAAAAGATTTGGTTTAGCCTTGTTAAAGGCTTGCTTTCAAAACGCGTGTGTTTTGTAAATAGTGTGGTTTGAGAATGACTATGTGAACTCTATGGATATGTTTGGTGTTGATGTTGCACTTGGTATTGCGTGTGGGCGCATATTATTTCATGTCGGTGCGTTGTGGTTTGACATGGTGTTTTGCTAAGTGTTTGATGCCTCTTGCGAATTGTTTGAATATCCTTGATGTGATATGTTATTTGTATGAATGTGTGGATATGGTTGAAGGTCTAAGGTGACACATGGCACGTGATCATGTGGTCAGGATGCAACAAGTGATTGATCCAACCGTGAGAGCCTGAGATAATCTACGGTGGCACATGGCATGCGATCATGTGGCCAGGATGCAACAAGCGATTGATCCAACCGTGAGATGTGTGTGAATTGTTTCGCTAGCCAGCTCGGGAGGGTCCTTCGAGGCCTCGAGTGGGATTTTTGGCTTCGTCCCGGTCCTAGGCGATGCGCGTGTGCGATTATGTTTTGTTGATTTTATGTCCGTCAAGGACACGTGATGTTGGGCTCTGGCCCTGTGAATTATTGTCGGTTTTCTATTTGCGAAAACAAAACCTTTGGGCTGTGACCCCTGTTGATTTTTGGAAAGAGAAGGATTCGGAAATCCTAAATTGTTTTCTATTAAAACTCCCGATGGCATTTTAAACTGTTTTATAAATTGTTTCTTTTGATTTGTGATCTTTCGGTTTTGGAATGTTTTACCAAACTCTTGCCTCGGGAAGTACTTTTCATTATGTTTAGATCTTTGAGGATTCCTGGTTATTGTTATTCATGGAATGTGAATTGTATGGCTCGTATTTGCACTTGTACTTGCACTAGCAAAACTGTGGAGTTTTTCTAACCCCCGAGTATTCGGGGGGTGGATGTCTATTTTTGCATTCAGGTTTTGGAGCATAGCACAGGGTCGACACGAAGGTTGATGAAAGATGAACGATACTAATCACACGAGGATCCGTTGATGTCGTTTTGGTTTAGTTGTGTTTTCTTTTTCCGCTGCAGTATCTTTTCCCCATTGTACGGGAGTTTATTGTATTTTGACCCCTGCGTGGGTATGTGTTTGGAATTGAGTTGTGTGTATTTATTGAAAGACCACGTCGGTCTACTGAGTCATTTTAGCCTTAAAGGCGATGTTTAGATGTTTGATTTTAGTTATCAGCCTGGTAGATCCTCGAGGAGAGGGTCTACGGCGTGTAATATCCCTGAGTGGATTGGGGGTGTTACAATATTCCTAATTCGCTAGCATTAAAACGTCCCTGATTCCTAGTTTCTCATTTTCTCTTAATCCATTTTTTCTGTTTCTTTCAAAATAAAGGCATTAGATACTAGTACAAATATCCCCTTTACTGACACTAAAATAATGTCAGTAATTATTTTTACTGACACTTTATAATTGTGTCAGTAATGCTAAAGCTAGAAAATACTGACACTAATTTTTAGTGTCAGTAATACAAGTGTCAGTAAATACCGACACTAAAATAGTGTCAGTAATTATTTTTACTGACACTAAAATAGTGTCAGTAATTAGTTTTACTGACACTAAACATTAGTGTCAGTATGTTCTGGCTTTAGCATTACCGACAATAATATAAAGTGTCAGTAAAAATAATTACTGACACTATTTTCGTGTCAGTATATGTTCAAATTTGTGAAAAAAAACTATTTTTATCTCAATTCTATTGTTATCTTAACTACATTTTTTGGTTTAATTACGTGAAAAAAATTACCATAAATTAAAATTATCAAACAGACAATTCACTTATAAAACATCCCAAATGCATTATTAAATTGAATAATCAACATCAATCGATGATGTTTTAGTCTCGAAAAAAAGAGCAGAGAATACAAAACTCAAAATCTTATTAAAGTACTACTAGAACGAAATCAAAGCACTACATAATCTTAGTAAAAGAGCACAACAGTACAACACAACTCAGAATCTAAGAATTCACATTAGAATCTAAGAATTCACATTAGCACAGCAGTCCAACAGTCCAGCACATTAGAATCTAAGAATTCAACTTGGCAAGTATACAAGTCTGTATTTTAGCACCACATATTTTTCCAGTAGAGCTAAAGTGGATCTCAATTAATTTCCCCTGCAACAAGTTTGAAACACTATCAAGCCAAATATTTGTAAGTTGACTACTAAAGATTAATGTTGGATACTAATTCAAGTAGGAAGTAATAAACACATGTCAAGGAAAGAATAGCTCAAACCAATGGACAAATGTTTATATGAATACCCTGTCTCAGGATTTTGAGGATTAACTACATCCCATACAAATCCTACAACAGCAAACATCTCTCTAATCTCTGCCACTGTAGCCTGCAAAGCAATAGTCAACAAAACTGACGATAAGGAAACCAGCATTTAGAAAACAAAATTAATAAGAAAGATCTTCCAAAAATTAAAGATAAAGCAAGACCTGAAAATGCAAACTTGATTATCGAACTTAAAAATCAAAATATCTAAGTAAATGTCAACAACCTTCAATGGAAGATTTCTGACAATAAGCTTCCACTTCTAAGTTTTAGAGCCCTGGGACGACACATATAACATTCAGAAAAAAAAATTCTTGGTGAAAAATCCATAAGAAACTCATGATTGAAGCAATAAGTGGCAACCAACAACTATAAACGTCTAAGCTACAAAACATAGAGGCTATGGAACTCTCTTATATGGACAATAGGTCAGAACAAGTTCAAAATCAAAGATAATACCAACCACCATGCAATCTAAAATTCAGGTGGCAAACAGGTCGAGCATAATCTGAATTTCCTCAATACATTCACTTTAAAAACAGCACATAAATTTTTGAAGAATCTATTCAAACATGAAAGGATTAAGCAACACGAGATCATTAATTATGAAGCATCCAAACAATTTTCATATCCTTCTACCATCAACATAAAAGCAGCAGGAGCACTGTAGATACACATCAGATTTCTCTATATTGTATATTATATATACACATCAGATTTCTCTATAGACATAACTTAAAAAAAGTAAAGCCAAATATTCACTCGTTCACATAAATGAAACAGTAGCCAGACCATAGTCCAGCAAATAAGCACCGCATTCCGTCCAGCATAAGCACAACTTAGTAAAACGTTCCAAAAAATAAAACTCACGCAAGAAAACTCAGCGTACTAAACCACCGAACATAAATACCACCAAAAAAATGAATTGCTTTGATTCACAGCTTATTTCCATAGAAAAAATGATGGACTAGACGCAGGCTTCTTCCTATTTCATTTAATTGAGAAGTTTCAAAACAAGAGATTCACTATATTTCCTACATACCAAGTTGGTCAACAATACACCATATTATTATAATCCCATATCTATCAACCCCGAAATTCAAGTGACTGCACAGATTATCAACTTCCACTTACAATTACAGTAGTAAAGGAAAATCAACAAGTATACCTTATGCGGCTTGTGTGGATCAATTCTACACTCCGGATACTCTTCATTAATTAAAGGGTCACTAATTAATTCACCCTAGGATCAGTGGCTCCCTTCTTTGTAGGCGGTCTTCAATTTCTTTAAAATCCTTATGCTGGTCAAGGAAAATGATAAAGCTTAAAAATCTTAATAAACCAGCGCATTACCTTCACTAACAATGATCGAATTGCAAAACAAAAGACATCCACAGTACCCCCATATGATGCTTCAATAAAAGCTTATGGATGAAAGGGATGAAAATAGAGAAGTCTTCCCCAAGAGCATGAGCTAGACAACAAAGCGCATCAACAACATCCTTCCTAAGCTCATCGTTTTTCCTGCAAAATCAATACCTAGCTTACTTGATGCTGAAATGAAAACTAAAACAACTATCACAGACAATAATCAGCTACTAAATTTCAGCAAGAAAACAGGTAATCCTCTTGATATAAGAGTGAACTCAGTATACATTTCAACCTAAGAATTGTGCCTTGCGAATCGAAGTAATTAATCCTCTCTTATCAGATTGCTGAGCATGTATTTCTAGTGTTGCATAAACAACTTTCTTGCAGAAAATCCCAATTGAATACACCCCTCAATTACCATTTCTTGATTCAACAAACAAAAAATGCACCCCTATGTTCAAAAATTAAAAGATAAAAACCTGCACTGAACCATCATGCCACAACATTTAAAATAGAGCAACATCCGATTCACGCTCTACAATGAACTGCATAACACCAAACAAAAATCAATCTGCATCCCACTACTTCCCCACAAAATACACAAAATATGACATCAAAATTTCATAGATATATGATATCCAGCAATTTGGGACCATGAAGGATGCTCCCGCATAAACAAAATACTCAAAAAGAAAAACAAACACTGAAGAAAAAAACAAGAGATCGGCATATGATTTGTCATAAAATTATAACTGATACTAACAGTTATAACCTTTAAGGAGCTACACACTACTTACAAAATGAAAAATACAGCTTCAAAACAGCACATACGAGTTCTTACAGTATTCAATAACAGTACATCAAACCAAGAAAATTATGACCCGCTGTCATTAAATAAGACAGATCAGAGTAGATATAGATAGATAACGAACCCAAATTCTTGTCAAGGGTTTTGGAGAATTGATGAATCACCGGCGGAACCTTCAATCACTCCTTCAAGATCCTCTTCATTCTCTGGATCCTCACACCTTTCGGCCATTTCGTAAACCCGCGAAGGTCCTTCTTGGGTGGTAGTGCACCTCTTATACCAAACTGCTTTGGCCTTTTCTCGAACAGAGAATTTACGACTTTCTCCGCCTTCTTCTTAGCAGCGGCCGGCAGCTTTACGCCCTTCTTTGGAGCCTGAAAAATGATGGCATTCAAAGAAAAAGAATTAGGAAAAAAAATAGGAAGCACATCACCATCGTGGGTAGAGATTAGAGTGGATTTTTACCATTTCCCTGTAGAGATTAGGGTAGATAATATTTCCATGAAGCTTCCTCAACTGAAATCGAAAAGAAGATAATATTTACTGGAGAAGGAAGAAAGGAGAAGGCTAATATAGAAAAAAAAAAAACAGAGAATAATATGGGATCGATTGTATGCATCGATTGATGCTCGATGAAGATGAACCCTAGAATCGCACGGAGATGCTCGATTGTGTTTACCTGAGGAAGATTTTGCGGAAGAGGGAGAAGGAACCCGACGGAGATCGAACCATCGTTGGTGAAGCTGAAGAATGTGAGAATGGGGGGCGGCGTGCTGATGTAAATGAGGGAGATAGAGATTTTTATTGAGTAGGGTTAGGTGGGAAGTATTATAAATAAATAATATGTTTTAAATAAATTGAGTTTTTTTTATTATTATTGATATTTAAGTGTCAGTAAATTTTGATACTCAAATTACTGATACTTAAGTGTCAGTATTTTATGACACAATTATGTTAAAAAAAATGAGTCAAATGTCTGAAGTTACTGACACTTTTGATAAAGTGTCAGAAACTAAGTGTCAGTAAATGCTGTTTTTATAGTAGTGAGAGGAATAAACACAACTAAAGGCACAATTTAAGGTCATATAAACTACTAAACCTGCATATTATATAACTAATTGAATGGAATTGGTGGAAAGAGAAGAGAGTAACAAAATTAATTTGGAGTTGCTGCCAAGTTGGAAAGTGGAAACAATCTTGCCCCACTTTAATCTTTAAATTACAAAATTGAAAAGTGGAAACAATCTTGCCCTTTCAATATTGTTTTTCATAGAAAACACGCTAATCTTAAATGGGTAGGTATTTTTTTTTCAGTTTTGGGCCATGTATTGAGTAGGAGTGGTAAAAATAAATTCGTTTGGGACTCTTTTTGGGTTGGGCCCAGGACCGGCACACTCATGGCCTACCCTCCTGGCCAGCCCTAACAACATCTGGACTTTAATCTCATGATTTTAAAATCTCAAACTGCCTAAATGTGCAATAGTGGAAGCTAAAATGTGTCAGAGGTGGGACCGGGCATTAATTTTGAGAAATGATGGATTAGATGTACTAGTTACATCTGATTTCATCCTATATGTTTATTAAAAAAACGGTTCCCATCCCTTAAATCTGACCATTCGCTGTAACCTAGCCTTCATGCACACTATAAAAAGGCCAGTATGCTGATCTACAAACTCTTTACGCTTTCTGCATATTAAACGAGCCTACAACATGCAACTTATATATTTTAAAATCTTTCTGTCAATCTCGTTAAATCTTCTCTATCTACTATAAAATGTCTTCTTCACAAACTTCACTTTCTATGAAGAAGAAGGACACAATTATTGACGGACATATCTTCGCTCGCTCTGTTCTTCAAGAGCATATCATCTCTGAGGAGGAAGACATGACTGGGATGAACCTTGTCATTTCTCGTGTCAAGCAATCAGGTCTGCATAAACTGGGTTGTCTTCACCCAGAAAACTATTATGAACAGATCGTGGAGGAATTTTATTTGGATGCCGAATTCAACTATGCACCTGAGAAAGTGATATCCTTAACTGCTAATGTGAGCACTGTGCAGGAGAAGGAGATCCCCTTAAATAGGGAGCTCCTTGAGAAACTGTATAAGTTACCCTCCGATGGTCTGACTCTGGAGGAGCTGGAAAATTTTGGCTCTGACAGTTTGTTGGAAGCCTATTGAAATCTGTTCATCGGCAACTCCATGCCGTCACAAATCCATCTGTCATGCCATTTGAGGACTTCACCCTCCCCTACTATTATCTTCATGAATTCCATTTAAGGGCTGTAGAGAACCGCACCGGAGCCTTTCAGATATGCACAAATCTGAGGTTTTATATGATGATCGCCCTCATGTCTAGAGAGAAAGTCAATTAGTGCCAAGTGATCATCAAGCGCCTACAGGAGGAAGCTTTCAAGCCAGATTCGGCAAGGAAGTCCTTCGGCCTGATGTTGAACTATTTATTGACTTGCTCTGGCATAAAGTAATCCCCCGTTGCAAAGAAGATTCATGCTGGAAATTTTTAGCTAGTTCCAAGCCCAACATGTTCAACAAAGCAACACTTCTTGCCAACAGACCCAACCCCTTCTCATTGCCAACTCCGAGTAAACCAAGAGACGTTAACGATCACTCATCCAAGGCCAAGACTGATGGTAGCAAGAAGAAGCACATTAATAAGAAAAGATCTGTTCTTGACAGTAGCTCTCCTGCAGCTGTCGAGAAGAATAAGGAAAAGCAAAAGACAATGAAGTTTCAAAGTCGGAAACTTCCTTCAATACCTCAGGTGACTACATCGGTCATTGAGGCAATTCCGCCTACTGCACCATCTGCCGCAGTAGTAGACCCACAAGATGCAACTCCTATGAAAGAAACACTGGCTGCTCCCACAGCAGATCCTGAGCCTGCTACGGCTATGATGGATGACCAGTTGTTTGTTAAGTTTGAAGGAATTGGTGAATCGAATGTCCCTTTGGAGCCGACAACCACCACTCCTAACAGGGCCCCTACCCCTGTAAGGAGTCCCCCTCTCAATAGGGCACCCCACCCTGTCAGGGATCATTCTCCTCAATAGGCTAACATACCTGTAGAGGATCCCAACCGAATATTGGAACCCTCTAGTGTTCGTAGTCCCTCCCCCACTGACATTATTAATAAAACACTTCTCTAGGGCTAGATCGATGAGACATTTGAAGGTTTCAATGTATGGAAGGATTACAGGGTCACCCCATACAACACTCTTTATAACTGGGAGGACCGGAAGGAGGAATAATTGTTTGTCTCGAAAGTTACGGACACCCAAAACATCAAGGTCCTAATTAGATGGGATGATCCCTTTTGACATGAGCTGATCACAATATATTATATGGAAAACGAAAAGACCCGACTGAAAAGGAATAAACAGTCTGAAGATAGGACTTGAAGCTCAATCCATCACTCAGATCCCAACTCAGATGGGGATGATAAATGCGCCACAAGCAGGTTTGAGGATGAGCCATAAAGTTGCTCACGAGACAGATTTTGCTTAGGCCAAGGCTGCCGAGGGCCATGAGACATCATATGATCAACCCAAGTTCCCCACCCCTCAAAATAAAGCAGGACGGAATGGCAAGGTATATGGGGAATCAGTCCCTCTCGTGACTACTAAAATTGCTGCACCCGACTAGCAGCTAGAGAAACCAGCATCTCCCGTTAAGGAGAAATCAGTCCCTCCGAGTGAGGAAGATGCATCCCGCGCCATCCAATAGGAGGATTCAGTCACTTCTAATTAACAGGCTGAAGCTGGGAGCCAACAAGAGGAATCAGTCCCTCCTGTACAACTGTCTACAGACACCGCAACAAGGGAGGTAGAATCAGTCTCTTCTGTCTCCCAGACAGTAACACCAACCGAACCGACAGAGGTTCCAGCCACTGAGCAGGTATCAACTCCAATCCCTACAGGTTAACTGAACCCGATGAGGACTTTATAGCTGACGACAGTCCTAAAAGGTCAAACCATAATGTCTTCATCAAAAAGTTAGGAGAGCCCCCCGATTCAGAACCTGATCATCCTCACTCCTGGCATCGAAGCAAGAACAATGCAACTGCAGCAAATCGGTCGCCAAACCGTCTTCTTATAGGATGCTATCAAAGCACTGTATGATGTCACAAAGGAACTCGACTAGATGCGAGAAACGGCCCAAGCTGAACTCTCCAAACTTTTAAGAGCTATGAAGGATGTTGAAGAAGCATTCTGCCTCATGCCGAATGCTTTATGGCAGGCAATGAACCAGCTTAATAAACATCAGAGAGGATCCTTAAGCAGGAGCAGGAAAATTTGAGAGTTGTGGTGGCCAAAATGGTTGCCTCCCTCGAGTACAACGAATCCAGACTTACTGCCCATGATCAGAAAATTGATGACCTAACTGTAGTAGTCGCCATTCTGGTGGACCCAATGAATGATATTAAAGACAAGCAGGCTGAATCAATGAATATTAGTAGGCATATTCATGGTAAAGTCACAGAGCTTGATAATACCAAAAAGGGGGAAGAGGCCCGTGAGGCTGGAAGAAGATGGAGGATGGAGAAAGAAATGAAGATGGAAGTAATACTTAATGACAATGTTGCTACAGCCATCGAAAGACTGGCCGAACTCGGGCCAGGTCAAAGAGCAACATGTTACAGTGTAACTGGTTCTCGTCCCTAGTTCCAAGATCCCAATTTTCCTTGAAAAAATACAATGTAGAATCCCGCTAAGGTCTAACTCCCTACATACAGACGACCATCAGCAGAAGAGTTGAAGGCATGGAAGAATAATGAACTGTTGAGAAACTTCTGTACTCTCATCGGAGAATCTGCCATGTTGAAACACTTTAAGACACTGAAGGATGTTGCAAAGAAGATCTCAAGGCTCATGTCATAAGGAAAGCTACCTTTACAAATTAAACTGAAATCTAAACACCTGAAGGGTGATCGGATGACTCAGCCAGAAGACTGGATTCGCATCTTCAATGTCTCCCAGGAAGGAAGAAACATCTATAGGGATCGAGGCAGAGATTCCTTAGTCAATTGGTGGAAAGGAACTGAGCATGACCCTTCTCGAAAGTCTTGGAAGCATCAGCATTATAGAGGATAACTTATGACAGATGTATTTTAATTCATTAATGTTATCCGATGTGATATGTCAATTTCTAAACAGTATTATAATCCAGATTATCAATAAAAATCTTATTTTACCTCAAAAGATAACAATTCAAATTGAAATATTTACTAAGTATAATTTTTACTAAAGTCTCAAGATGTAAGAACTCGTCTCTAAACAGTTCATAGATTAAGTTGCATTCAAGTAGGATTACTTATTGTAAGATTGTGCGTACGAGCCAATCATAATTTAAATTGTAAAACGCTTAATATTGTAGGATTTAAAGTTTTAGAACTTGCCTGCGAGTAGTTCAAATTTTAGTCTAAGTCTCAAAGATCAGATCATTTGACAGAAGACATGAAGACAACCTCGTATTTTCTTAAGATGGTTTTGGCATTATCAAAAAGGGGGAAATTATTGGAAAAAATAATACCCCAAAGTGTTTTGATAAATGCACCATACAGCCTGTCCCTACAAAGTAATTTCAGAAGCGCCCAAACAAGACAAATCCCACAGTTAAGATCCAGAATATAACAAAAGAAGAAATGTTGGCTATAAAAAAAAATGTTGTAGGTGTTTTACCTAGTAAAAGTAAAAACACAAATCCAACAGGAGATGGACTAAAATTTAAACCGTTGTGAAATAACCTTTCTTTATTTATAGAGTATTCACGACTTTAAAGTAGCATTTAATGCAGCCGGAGAGACTACCGAAAAAAGAGCTAATACGGAGAATGTATAAAGTATTAAATGCGAAACATCTTTAATTCAAACATTCTGAAGCTGTCAATTGGAGCTGTCTAAATGTCACCAACCGGCCAACATCTATATTTATAACATATCTATTTCCAAGGTTATAAATAGCCCAAGCAAGAAGACATTGCTCACTTACAAGAGTTGCTTACACAAGAGTTATTCTGAACACCGAGATTATCATCTAAGAGAAATATATTTCTTCAAGCATACATCGTATATTTTGAGTAAAGAAATATCTAAGTCCTAAACAAAGAACAACACAACTATAATGAAGGTTACAAAGTCTACATCCGGTGTTCAATTCGTGATACTTCAAAAATCTACCATTGAGACCCTTAGCCCTGTGTGGACTAAGTCAAGCTATTCCGAACTGTGCAGGAAGAATAGAGTTTAAGGCGAAGCTTCAGTCTATGTGAGCAGAGGCAAGTCGAAGAAGCCTACATCCAATCTATGTGAACGGCTCAAGCTACAATCGGTTGTATTAATCTCTGTGAACGTTACAGTTTGTACGCCTTGATTTTAATAAACTTCTTACTCCTTGTGGAGGACCTGTGGACATAGAGGGGATTAGCTCAAATCATATTAAAATGTGTGTTATTACTTTATGTCCTTATCCTTTTTCCTACTGCATGTGATTTTAGTATACTTGTCTTCAAACCATGTCAGCACCACGCTACAGGAGATTATTTAGTAGATGTACTTACAACAACTTAGACTAAGACTTCTGATATGGAAACTTAAACTTCTAAAAAAGATTATAGCTTATTCACTCCCTTCTAAGTTGTATAATAGTATACTGCGACCAGCACTCAAGGTCTTGACGTCTTGACCGATAAGCAAGCACCAAAGGAGATGTAAGTCCAGCTTGGCAAACTTGTTGGACTCGTCCTTCCCGCAAACGAGGTAGAAAATGAGCTTGAGCCAAATGATGAGTCCTCGATCGCAGAAGATTTAGCTGCTAGTCCCTTTCTTAAGCAGGGCCGACAACTCAACGAGAGAATCCCAAAATTCATTTTTATTATACTCCAAGGACTCTTTGTTTGGCCTGCCGAAATATATGTCAAAGCTAAAGATATCCTCAAACATGCAATCTTCAATAAACACATCCCATCCACCTATATGACACATAAAACCACTCAGAATATCATCCCAAACCGCATGGCAGAATACCATTCGAGGACTAGCTCTTTGTACCCCATTGACACACTTGAAAATTTTTTGTGCCACTTGATCCGCGAAATGGAGGCTCGTATCTCATCATAAACGCCCAACCATTGCATCATAGCCCAATTGAGGCCATGGGTCCATATGAACGAATGCTCATGAAAGACTTTGATGGCGTTCGCCTTTATGATGGAAAATGGCATATTCACCAATTGAATTACAGTTATGATTGAACAACTGGATCCTCAACTCCTAGTTTCGATTCATGCTAAAATACTTGATCTTATCTGCCTCAGTATGGATTACAGATGAAGCAAAATAAATAAGTCCATGAAACTTCTCAACAAAGATAGCAACACCCCCGTCCTCGATCGATTTGGGGTTCAAAACCTCTGACAACTTGGCTTCACAAATTATAGCCGGATAATACCTCTCTTACTTGATAGTCTTGAACTCGAATAAAATATAATTTACGATTGGTGGGCTTTATAGATAGCCACTAATAATAAGCACCCTTACTCAAGTAGAAACTGCTAATGCCACATTATTCCCTTCCGAACACTAAACTATGCCGAATGGTTTATCAAAATATTTAAGCCAATGAACAATGTCAGTGGGTTCAAGCAAACCCTCAAAAGTAGTCGATCTCTGTCGAGAGATATCGCCAATGATATGACGCAAACCCCTAGCCTGCCCATGAGACAGTATCTGGGACCCTGTTGCAGTTGACCATGAGCCAATGAGGCCTGTATGGTCTCCAATATCTAGGCCATCATGTCCCTCACAAACAAGAAAGGGTCGATGTGTCAACCCTCAGTCTATTCGGCCTCTCAAGTACGACGTCTAGAAGGAGATTTGTTATCCATCAGAGTGTTGGTGACATAATCAGGCGAGTAGGTAGCATAACTGCTGCTGAACTCTGATCCATCCTTGCGTTGGTTCACATATTAACATGAGGTCCCGAGTTTCGGCCCGCTATGCGGCCTTTATCTCCTATGCCACATCCTCTGGTTCCTCATTCTATACTGAAAGAATAACTTCCAATCATGAGCATAGCTCAAATACGCCTCAACGGTTAATCTAGAATGCTAAGTTAATATCCAAACACGAGCCCACAAGCTCAATATATAAACATTTATATCAATCGTGTTAAGATAGATGATATATAGGCCACAAGCTCCGAAACAAATAACCATGAATTAGTCACACCACAAGTGCCACATACAAGTTTTCAACAAAATATGCATAATGAATGACATAATGAATGTTATGAACATAAAAAGAGAACATGGTTCTAACACATGTCATATGAAGGTGTGTCTTTCGATACTAGTTCTCACTAACAAAGACTCAATTAAAGAATGACCCATACAACCGACCAACTCTGGCGACGCACAAAACCTTACAGTCCAGGTTGTCATAACCCGATGGTCTCGCTACTACCACATCTCTAGAGCCAAATAACACACAAGTCAAGGTATCTCACAATCTATTTAGTGATACCATCTTCTATAAACACAGCTGTAGTCAGATCAAATTAGGTACTCGTCTGATCAGGTAACTTATGTCAACTCTCAGTTAATATGCGGAAGAACATATGACTAGAAATGGAACAACAAATATGATTGCAGCAGATAAGTATGATAAAATGCAATTAAACACACAAACACTTATAGTGGTTTCAGAGATGGGGTAATCCTCTATTAATCTACTTCTCTCCAAACCAATTGGAGATATATTCACTATAACGTTCAACCAGTGATTGTTACAATGAATACTCAGTTACAACATCTTCCAACTAGTGGAAACCCAGGCCATCGTAACTCCCTTTGGCTGCCTAGCACCTCCTGATTGAATACCCATGGACGCCTCAACAACTCGCAAGTTGTGTATCACCTTCCAATCAAGAGCCCATGGATGCCTAAACAACCTTCAACTTCTAAGAACCTCGTTCAAGGAAGTACCGCATACTCAATCTTTAAGACACGAGTGTTGTCTTCTCCAACTTAAGAGCTTTTCTTGAATATGACTTTTAAGCTTGCTCTTCGCGATGCTATAGATTGCTTTGTTTGCTTTGATTGCACGCTTGCTTTGTAAGTGTTGTTCGCATCGTACTTTGCTCAATATGTTTTTCATATATTTATAGTATGAATCTTAAGCTTCTTCATAGCTGTTGCATCTCTTGTAACAAATCCGTCCGTTGGAGAGTGGACTTATTTGTTTATCTTTTCATTCCGTTGCATGGCTTGATTCCCTTTTCAATTCCGAACATTTGAAGATATTCTTTTTTCCTCGCCGCTCTCTTGATTTATATATTCATAAGTCTTCGGAGCGTGGATCTCGCGGAATATTTTATTCCTAAACTTCCAGGAATCTTCACTTTGTCTCTTGCTTTTATGTCTGCATGTGTCTTTCCGTTATTGTTTGTAATATCCGCAATTTTGATTTTTCGGTAATTTTATTTTTTTCGACGGAAGTCCGTTTTGACGACTCGCTCATGACCGTTTCGTCACTCCGAGAATATTTAATTCTGCACTTTTTGTCATCCGAGTTCGTTTCGGTATTGTTTTGTTGAGTTCCGTGTTCTTAAACGGCTTTTCCGCACTCGAGTTCGATTCTTGCGAATCTCGTCCGAAACTGTTGTTTCGAGTTTCTCGTAAGTTCAATTAATGTTATTATTCATGTTGTGTGCTTTGGCTTGGTGTTTCGATCGTGTATCGTGTATTTCGGACGTTTTGGACCATTTTCGTAATTTCCCAAAGTTTGGGGTAATTACTTTCCGTTGTCGAATTTCGAGCCTTCGGGTGGTTGGAATTGTGTGTTCTCTTAGCGCTTGGATTCGTCTTTGCGAGTACGTCGTAACCATATCTTCGATTCATACTCAGGTTCGGGTTTCGGGCCTGTCCGGGCCGTCGGAGTGGCCACGGCCGGAGCCGGGCCTCGCCTGGCCGAGTTACGGCCGTAAGGTGCCGGTTACGGCCGTACGTGCTCGGCAGGCATGGCTTGACGAATGCCGGTTATGGCCGTAAGGGCCGAGAGTTACGGCCAGACGGTGCTGTGCACTTCACGACGAATGCGATTCTGGCCGTAAGGACTGCTTGCACGGCCAGAGGCCGAGTTACGGCCGTAAGTCCTTGTCGGTTACGGCCGTAAGCGATCGGCTGGGGCTGGGCGGGTTTTGACGAATGCCGGTTACGTCCGTAAGTGTTGCCGGTTACGGCCGTAACCCGGTCGGCCATATATAGGCTGTGACCTGCCAAACCCTCATTTTTTCATCATTTCTTCACCCGGGTGCGGCTGGCGACGGGAAAAATTGGGAAATGGAGTTTTTGGTCGATTCCACTCGATTCTAAGCGTTTTTGAGATCCTTATCGATTATATCAACATCAAATCATTGTTCTTCGTCGGATCGAGGTAATTTCTTGAAATCTCCTAGGATTGGATTTTTCGAGATTTGTTCTTGATTTTCGATTCTAGTCCGATTTTGATGAATCGGTTGATGTTAGTAAACATTGTTAATCGTGTTCTATGGATTGTATATCCATATTTTCGATTCGTTCAACCCGATTGATGATTCTTAGGCTCTTGAGGAACTTTGAACATTTAGTGTTCGATTAAATGCCTCAAAGAGTTTCTTTCGGTCGTTATGATGATTTCGATTGATATTGTGTTATTGAATGATTTGTATTTCATTCAAGGTGGTTCGAGTACTTGTGTTTATCGGAGGACGCCGTTCGTTGTTCGTGGAAGGATAATTGTCACCGGTGTTGTGTAAGTTAATTCTTACTCGGTTAAAAGGATATTCATTCCTTTCGTTGTTGTTCATTCATAATCATAATTCATTCATAAGGTACTAACCGTTTCAAAACGTGTAATTGTCACTTCATTACTTCATTCACGAGGAACGACTGTTCCAATTATTTCATTGAGCTATCATTCATTTCACTGTCATTTCATCTCGGTGAGTCATTATTGATTTTGATGTCACTTTTGGTTATATCGTATTCGGTCGTCGACCGGGCGTGCCGGTTGGTATGTGTAGGATTTTCATGTCGGGCACATTATAGTCGTGTGTTGGTTGGTGGCCTCACATTGGACTGTGCACACGAGTTGATGGCTTCGTGAGACTGATTAGGTACAAGACCACACGTGTATTCGATCGATACTCGTTGGTGGCTTGTGCACGGACACATTTCCATACCGGGCGTAGTGTGGCGCCATTCCTTTGAGCCGTACTGGTAGTTGATTCATATAGCATGTTTGATTGCGTATGTTTCAACAGGATATTTCATAACTTCAGTTATATCATGATTGTGTATTTTCAACCCTTGAGGATTGTTGTTACGTAATCGACGGTTGGGATTCTGCTGTGTCATGGCAAGGCAAAAGCACGGAATAGCATGTTGACGTCGAGGAGTCCCAGTGATACTAGTAGGGGCCCCGATCTTCGATTATCCATGTTGTTGTCCTTTAATTTCCGCTGCATACTTTCATTTGGATACTCCGTTTCATTCAGTGTTGTGTATTTTATCTTCATATAAAACATACTAGTATTCGGTATTGTCCTGGTGTGTTGTACTTAAACTCCTCATCGGAGTATTTGGTAATATAATGTGGTTCGGTACTACAATTATATTATTTAATTC
Organism: Orobanche coerulescens; assembly: GCA_033398695.1. Lineage (NCBI taxonomy): Eukaryota > Viridiplantae > Streptophyta > Magnoliopsida > Lamiales > Orobanchaceae > Orobanche > Orobanche coerulescens. Next base: position 142,137,029 of record CM065802.1, on the reverse strand, counting down.
ATCATTTTCATTCGCCTGGTGGGTCCCAGTCGGGGATTCACGGCACTGTAATATCCGCCTAGTTTGGGGTGTTACAGAGTTGGTATCAGAGCGTGGTTTTGAATACTACCTTCCGAGTCATGTCCCATTTGAAATCATCGTCATCAGATTAGTATCATTGGACTTTCGCATCACGTGTGACCTGTGCAAATGCCGAGCCAATCAGACCGAAAGAACTGTAAGATTTCTAACGCCAGGATATAATTTCTGGCAATAGTCATTCATTCATCATTCATCAATTAACAATCCTCAAACATCATCATTCATTGTGAGTAGGACGATCATGTTAACTCATTAATCACTTAATTCATTTCATTACTCAGTTAATGATCAGGACGATCATATTAACTCATTAGTCACTTAATTCATTTCATTACTCAGTTAATGATCAGGACGATCATATTAACTCATTAATCACTTAATTCATTTCATTACTCAGTTAATGATCAGGACGATCATGTTGACTCATTAATTACTCAATTCATTTCATTACTCAGTTGTCGATCTGGATGATCATATTATTAATCTAGTTAAGTTGTTCAAGATAATCATTTCAAGAATTTCATCAGATAATCATGTCACTTCAGTAAATCATTCATATAATCACTAAGTTAGAGCATGTATACTCATTTTCATCATCTCATGACATAGTCATAACGTGATAATCATGCGGGAGATATAATCATTATGCGACCTTCCTACTTCAGTATGGAGAGTCGTCAGGATGCACGGAGAGGTCAGTGCGGGCCGAAACCCGGGAAATAATTTTAGTTGTCGGGAAATCGTGCCCAGGACTTGGCTCGATCAGAAGATATTCGGGTTAATCCACTCACTTTTATGCAGGCCATGATGACCCATGTGCAATTGCTCAATCATCATTGCGCCACTCTGGCCGGATTAATCGAGAGAACTCTCCCGTATGAGCCAGCTGCTAAGGAAAGTGCTGAACAACAACCTTCATCTGTCAGCAAGAAATCAACGAAGCGTAATCAATCCGAAGGCGGTCGATCAACCTTCAAGAAGCCTCGTGAGTCCTATCGCTTCGAGCGACCTCTACAGGCATAATCGTGCGGGATCTCGCCCCGAGCACGTGTGACCGTGTAAGCGTTAAGGATCAACTCCTTCATCGCTTAATAATCCTCAATCATCATTTTGATCTCGCTAATTCATTCACCACTACCAATATCATTCATCACTCGCTTAATTCATTCATCACTCGCTTAATTCATTCATCACTCGCTTAATTCATTCATCACTCGCTTAATTCATTCATCACTCAGTTAATTCATTCATCACTCAGTCAATATCATTCATCACTCAGTTAATTCATTCATCACTCAGTCAATATCATTCATCACTCAGTTAATTCATTCATCACTCAATTAATTCATTCATCACTCAGTTAATTCATTCATCACTCAATTAATTCATTCATCACTCAGTTAATTCATTCATCACTCAGTCAATATCATTCATCACTCAGTTAATTCATTCATCACTCAGTTAATCTCATTATTCAGTTAATTCATTCATCGCTCAGTTAATCTCATTGTTCAGTTAATTCATTAATCACTCAGTTAATCTCATCGCTCAAATTAATTCATTCATCACTCAGTTAATCTCATTACTCAAGTAATTCATTCATTACTCACTCAATCTCATTGCTCAATTAATTCATTCATCACTCAGTCAATCTCATTACTGAATTAATTCATTCTTCACCCAGTCTATCTCATTGCTCAGTTAATCATTAATCACTTATTCAATCTCATTGCTTAGTTAGTTCATTCATCACTCACTCATTGCTCAGTCAATTCATTAATCATCCAGTCCATCTCATTGTTCAGTTTTTGATCTTGTGGATCGAATTTTCAACCTTGTTAACTTGTTCAAGGTAATCATTTTAGGAATTTCATCAGGTAATCATGTTACCTCATTTGATCTTTCATGCGATCTTATCATATTCCGGTGTCACGTGGACGATCATTTTACCGCATTATTAATGCATTCATTGTGTTAGAGCGTGTATGCTCATTGTTATCATTCCGTCTCATAATCATAATGCGATCTTCATACGAGATCTGTAATTATCACGTGACTTTCCTGCCTCGGTATGGAAAGAGTCGCCGAGGAACATCGGACTCGACGTCCCAAGAGATCGTTTTCTAGTCGTCTTCGTGGCCGAGAGCATCTTCATCTCGGACGACGAGTTTGACTGTTGTTGCTTTAACTGTGATACAATAGGACATTCATCACCGGTTTTGAGCAAGTTAATTCTTGTTCGGTAATAGGATAATCACTCATTTCATTTGTCGTTCATTCATTCATATAAGACATTCATCATATATCAATCACGTTGAGACTTATAATTATCAAACTAATCATTCAATTCACGGGGAACTATGGTTCCAATCATTTCATTTGAGCTGTCACTCATTTCATTATCATTTCACCCCGGTGAGTCATTCTTGATCCTTGTTGGATTTCGACTCATTATCATTCATTGTGATCATTCTTGTTCGTGGTTATCTCGTTGATTTTTTTCCTCGCGGTATATTGCTTCTCCCTACTTGTTTTTAAGTTTCGGGACGAAACTTCTTTTAAGGGGGGTAGTATGTAATATCCGCAATTTCGATTTTTCGGTAATTTTCTTTTTTCCGACGGAAGTCCGTTTTGACGACTCGCTCATGACCGTTTCGTCACTCCGAGAATATTTAATTATGCACTTTTTGTCATCCGAGTTCGTTTCGGTATTGTTTTGTTGAGTTCCGTGTTCTTAAACGGCTTTTCCGCACTCGAGTTCGATTCTTGCGAATCTCGTCCGAAACTGTTGTTTCGAGTTTATCGTAAGTTCATTTAATGTTATTATTCATGTTGTGTGCTTTGGCTTGGTGTTTCGATCGTGTATCGTGTATGTCGGACGTTTTGGGCCATTTTCGTAATTTCCCAAAGTTTGGGGTAATTACTTTCCGTTGTCGAATTTCGAGCCTTCGGGTGGTCGGAATCGTGTGTTCTCTTAGCGCTTGGATTCGTCTTTGCGCTTGGGTTTCGGCCCGTCCGGTTGCCGGAGTGGCCACACGAGCCGGCTCGCCTCGCCGAGTTACGGCCGTAAGGTGCCTAAGCATGACCGTACGTGCTCGGCAGTGCATGGCTTGACGAATGCCGTTACGGCCGTAAGGGCCGAGAGTTACGGCCAGACGGTGCAAAGTTCCTCGACGAATGCCGGTTGCGGCCGTAAGGACTCGCCGGTACGGCCAGAAAGCGAGTTACGGCCGTAAGTCCTTGTCGGTTACGGCCGTAAGCGATCGGCTGGGGCTGGGCGGGTTTTGACGAATGCCGGTTACGGCCGTAAGTCCTGCCGGTTACGGCCGTAACCCGGTCGGCCATATATAGGCTGTGACCGGCCAAACCCTCATTTTTTCATCATTTCTTCACCCGGGTGCGGCTGGCGACGGGAAAAATTGGGAAATGGAGTTTTTGGTCGATTCCACTCGATTCTAAGCGTTTTTGAGGATCCTTATCGATTATATCAACATCAAATCATTGTTCTTCGTCGGATCGAGGTAATTTCTTGAAATCTCCTAGGATTGGATTTTTCGAGATTTGTTCTTGATTTTCGATTCTAGTCCGATTTTGATGAATCGGTTGATGTTAGTAAACATTGTTAATCGTGTTCTATGGATTGTATATCCATATTTTCGATTCGTTCAACCCGATTGATGATTCTTAGGCTCTTGAGGAACTTTGAACATTTAGTGTTCGATTAAATGCCTCAAAGAGTTTCTTTCGATCGTTATGATGATTTCGATTGATATTGTGTTATTGAATGAATTGTATTTCATTCAAGGTGGTTCGAGTACTTGTGTTTATCGGAAGACGCCGTTCGTTGTTCGTGGAAGGATAATTGTCACCGGTGTTGTGTAAGTTAATTCTTACTCGGTTAAAAGGATATTCATTCCTTTCGTTGTTGTTCATTCATAATCATAATTCATTCATAAGGTACTAACCGTTTCAAAACGTGTAATTGTCACTTCATTACTTCATTCACGAGGAACGACTGTTCCAATTATTTCATTGAGCTATCATTCATTTCACTGTCGTTTCATCTCGGTGAGTCATTATTGATTTTGATGTCACTTTTGGTTATATCGTGGCATTCCGGGTCGCACTGGCGTGCCGGTTGGTATGTGTAGGATTTTCATGTCGGGCACATTATAGTCGTGTGTTGGTTGGTGGCCTCACATTGGACTGTGCACACGAGTTGATGGCTTCGTGAGACTGATTAGGTACAAGACCACACGTGTATTCGATCGATACTCGTTGGTGGCTTGTGCACGGACACATTTCCATCCCGGGCGTAGTGTGGCGCCATTCCTTTGAGCCGTACTGGTAGTTGATTCATATAGCATGTTTGATTGCGTATGTTTCGACAGGATATTTCATAACTTCAGTTATATCATGATTGTGTATTTTCAACCCTTGAGGATTGTTGTTCTGTGTAACTGACCCCGGTTGGGGATTCTGTTTTTCAGGTCATGGCAAGGCAAAAGCACGGGAATAGCATGTTGACGTCGAGGAGTCCCAGTGATACTAGTAGGGGGCCCCGATCTTTCAGTTATCCATGTTGTTGTCCTTTAATTTCCGCTGCATACTTTCATTTGGATACTCCGTTTCATTCAGTGTTGTGTATTTTATCTTCATATAAAATATACTAGTATTCGGTATTGTCCTGGTGTGTTGTACTTAAACTCCTCATCGGAGTATTTGGTAATATAATGTGGTTCGGTACTACAATTATATTATTTAATTCATCATTTTCATTCGCCTGGTGGGTCCCAGTCGGGGATTCACGGCATTGTAATATCCGCCTAGTTTGGGGTGTTACATTGTTGACTTTTAAATGCTTGCTGACGTGGACTGAGCTTCTTTTCTGATACTCAAACTTGACTGCAGAATTAGTTTGGTCAACCTCCTATGATATTCTGTTTGACCGAAAATCTCGACTGATAAGGAACTCATCTGTAGTCAAACCCCAGTTGATATTTCTTTTGACCTGAAAACTCGCCTGATAGCTCGCATGTTAATATCTCATATGTGGTCAGACCTCAGCTGATACTCTGTGATGACTAAATCTCGTCTGAAAATAACTCGTCTCTGGTAAGACTTCTCTGATGTATTCTGTTGACCAGAACTTGCTTGATATATCGCCTGATATTATCTTGCCTGCGTTCAACCTTCTATGATATGTTGAGTTGACCAGAGCTCGCCTGATATTATACTTTCTTCAGAACTCGGCTGAAATCTTATCTGATATTTTGACAGTTCTATACTCGATTTTCTATCTGATCAACACTTGATCAATACTTAGCCTATTCAATAGATTATAGAAGATACTCATTTGGTTCTTCTTTACAATGCCAAGTACTTAGTGCATACATTTGAATAGATCATGAATACAGGGATGACATCATCAAAATTTAAAAAGTATTCCTAACAATTTCTCCCTATTTTGATGATAGCAAAAACTTAAGCACTCAAATGTAAATAAGTCAGCACAAAAGTAAAGTGCAAGAAAAAAAAAACTCAGTCTTTTCGAGATAACAACTGGTAGGCCTGTAAACGATTCGAGGTTTTTTCGAGCAGTTCGAACTCGACATGAAAAAAGCTCGACTCGATACTCGATAATTCGAGCTCGAGCTCGAACCCGAGCATATAGTATAGATCGATATATTAATTGAGCCGAGTCTGAATATATATATATACTCGGCTCGAAAGCTCGGCGAGCTGCTCGATATTTATTAATATATTTATTAATATATATTTATTACTTTATATATATATATATATGTGTGTAACACCCCAACTAGGCGGATATTACAGTGCCGTGAATCCCCGACTGGGACCCACCAGGCAAATGAAAATGATGAATTAAATAATATAATTGTAGTACCGAACCACATTATATTACCAAACACTCCGATGAGGAGTTTAAGTACAACACACCAGGACAATACCGAATACTAGTGTATTTTATATGAAGATAAAATACACCACCCTGAATAAATAAACATTACAAACGGAATTTGCAGCGGAAAATACAAATGACAGAAATAACTGAAGTGACTGAAAATGACTGAACAAACGGAATGACTGGGGCCCCCTACTAGTATCACTGGGACTCATCGCCGTCAACATGATCTTCCCGTGCCTTTGCCTTGCCATGACCTGAAAACAAAATCCCCCAACGGGGTCAGTTACACAGAACAACAATCCTCAAGGGTTGAAAATACACAAACATGATTTAACTGAAGTTATGAAATATCCTTAGTTATGAATTACGCTGAAGAGGAGCATCATAGTACGCCCGTAGTGTTCTGTGCAAGTGTACAATACGGATGACCGGACACACCCGTCCTTGTACCTAATTAGTCTCACGGAGGTAATCGTTACCGTGTGCACAGTCCAATGTATCACTCCCAATACATGGCCATCACGTGCCCGACTAAAATTCCACACATCCGCACCCGGCCACGCAATATGAACCCAGAAGGTCATATGAACAAGAATGACCATAATGAATATCAATGAATAATACTAATCCGACAAAGTCAAGAATGACTCACCGATACGAAAGTGATAATGAAGTGATTGATAGTTTTCAATGAAATGATTGGAACCGCTGCTCGCTAATGAAATGATTATCCGACAATTACAAGTCTCAAAATGATTAATACAATGATGAATGAGTTATGATTATGAATGATCAACAACAAAAGGAATGAATATCCTTTTAACCGAGTAAGAATCAACTTACACAATACCGATGAAGAATGTCCGTCCACGAACAACGTCCTAAGTGAAATACCGGTCGCTCGAACAACCTTGAATAACAATAATTACCAACAACCGATCAATACACGAATCAAATACGATCATAACCGACCCAAACGTCGATACAACAATATCCGAACTCGTAGATGAACTCTCACGAAAACATTGAGATACCCGTTGGTTAAAACCAAACCCGAATTATCGAACCAACTCCAACATGATTGATTCAAACCAGCAAAACATTATCAATGACATCAATAATCTCATAGAAATCCACAATTCAAGTTTATAATACGACAATCGGAAATCCCCAAAATAACCGAAGTCAACCCCAAGGGTTCTTGAAATAATTCCGAAAATAACCATTAAATCCGTAAGAATATACTTATCCAAGGTAGATAATCCATATCTAACATATTCCAATGATAATCCAAGCTTACACGAAGAAATCGGAAGGAAAACCCAAAAATCCGAAATTCTAGATCCAAGAGATTAATACCTTTGATTCGATGTGATGAAGATGATGAAATGATGATTAATCCGAAAGATGAGCTTGAAGATGATGATTGATGATTACACCTCGAAGAATCCTCTCCGAATCGCTCGAAATCGCCCAAAACTACCGAAGGAATGAAATGAGATGAATAATGACGAACTCTGACTAAACTGTCCAATTTATAGTCAGTCCAGGTTAGCGTGCGCTAGCCCTTGTGCGTAGCGTGCGCTAACGAGTGATTTGAGTAGTCCAGTACCCACTGTCCGAACACGGTAGCGCGCGCTACGTACCTTCTTGTAGCGTGCGCTACGGCCATTTTACTAGCGTGCGCTAAGATCCATCATTAGCGTGCGCTAACGAAATATTGATGCCCAGTACTGGAGTCCAGAAAACTGTCTGCCCTCTGATCTGACCTCGATAGCGTGCGCTAATATATCGGTTGCGTACGCTAACAACAACACATAGCGTGCGCTATGAAATAATCCAAAGGCGCCCAAAGAGCCACCGGACTCAACTCGATCCGCCCCAGCGCGTTACACCTCATATTAGCGTGCGCTACTTCAAACCGCTAGCGCGCTACTTACCAATCGTAGAAGGCGCTGCTTATAACTCACCGCACCCAAGTACCTTCCGGATCGCAGCCAAGGTAACCTTAGCGTGCGCTAAGGTCGAGTGGTAGCGCGGCGCTACCTATACCCAATTAGCGTACGCTAAATGGAGTATGTAGCGTGCGCTACTCCTCACGCACAGCTCGCAACGAAAATGACAATGATGATAAACACGGCACGAAACTCCAATCAGATTAGTGATGAATGACGATTGATACACGATACAATTACTCTGAATGATGAATACCATGACTGAATATGATGACAAATGATCAATGATGAATGAAATTACTGAGTCTTAATTACTGAATGATAAATACTGAATGATAATTATTGAGTTACAACTGGGTATTACATACACCCCCCCTTAAAAGAGTTTCGTCCCCGAAACTAAGGGTCAAAACAACTCGGGATAACTCTCCCGCATACTATCCTCGGTTTCCCAAGTAGCCTCTTCGACTCCGTGTCTAGACCACTGAATTTTAACCAAAGGAATCGTCTTATTTCTCAACTGTTTGATTCGCCGCTCTAAAACTCGTATAGGACGCTCCTCATATGAATGATCGTCGGCGATCTCGATTTCATCGAATCAAGTATGTGACTGGTCGGCAACATACTTCCGCAATCGAGAGACATAAAACACATTATGAATTCGGCTCAACGCCGAGGTAAAGCCAATCGATAAGCTAACTCGCCACTCGATCCAAAATCTCGAACGGTCCAATGAATCTCGACTCAACTTCCTCTTCCCAAAACGGAAAATACCACGACTGGGATACCTTGACCAACACATGGTCGCCACCAACTCTAATGGTCGACGGTTATCTCGCATATGATTTATGTCGACTGAGCCGCCAAAAACGACTTCGATCAAAGCTACCTTCTCACGGCGGCTATAAGCATATCGGGCTCGGTGCCCAATGATTCTCGATAGGTCGTCCCAACACAACGGAGATCGACAACGACGACCGCATAAGGCCTCGTAAGGTGCCATCTTAATCGAAGCATGCCAACTATTATTATACGTGAACTCGATCAATGGTAGTTGGGCTTCCTAATCGTCTTTCCAATCGAGGACGCATGCCCTCAACATGTCCTCTAATGTCCGAATGGTCCTCTCGATTGTCCGTCGGACCGAGGATGAAAAGCGATCGAGATTAAGCCGAGTTCCCATAGCACGATGAATCGATTTCTAAAAATGAGACACAAACCGTCCGTCACGATCAGAAACGATACTTTTAGGAGTACCGTGAAGTCTCACTATCTCTTTGATGAAAAGCTGGGCAAGTCTCTCGGGACCCCACGTATCCTTGATCTCAAGAAAATGAGCTGATTTGGTTAAGCGGTCCACGATCACCGGATCGTGTTCATGCCACGACGACTGGCCGGCAAACTCGTGATGAAATCCATAGAAATGTCTTCCCACTTCCATTCGGGAATAGGAAGAGGTTTCAAGATACCCACGCCGCTGATGTTCAATCTTAACTTGTTGACAGGTTAAGCATTTCGAAACAAATTCTGCGACTTCTCGCTTCATATTACTCCACCAGTAATTTTGTTTCAAGTCCTTGTACATCTTGCTAGACCCGGATGAACGGAATAAGGGGTAGCGTGAGCTTCTCTCAAAATAGAGTTTTTCAACTCGTCATTCGCCGGTACGCACAACCGATTCTTAAACCTCAAAAGTCCATCCTCGTGGACCACAAATCCAGGGGCTTTCCCCTGAGCCACATCCTCTCGGATGCGCAACAATGATGGGTCCGAACCCTGATTCTCTCGGATTTCCTCCTCGAGTGAAGATGAAATCTCTAACATACAAAGTCGCCCCAGACTCGCTGCGACCTCGATCTCGGATCTAAGGAATTCCTGCTGAAGCTCCTTCTGAACTGTTAAACGGGCAAGCATCTGCTCCTGAACTGACTTACGACTCAAGGCGTCGGCGACAACGTTCGCCTTGCCCGGGTGGTAAAGGATCTCGATATCATAATCCTTGATTAACTCCAACCACCGTCTCTGACGCATATTTAACTCCTTCTGAGTAAATATATACTTTAAACTCTTATGATCGGTGAATATCTGACATGTAACGCCATAAAGATAATGACGCCAAATCTTCAAAGCGAACACCACGGCTGCTAGCTCCAGGTCGTGGGTCGGATAATTAACCTCGTAAGGTCTCAATTGTCGTGAAGCATAAGCAATAACCTTCCCGTTCTGCATGAGTACACATCCGAGACCCTGTCCGGATGCATCACTATAAACCACAAATCCTTCCGTCCCCTGCGGCAAGGAAAGTACATGTGCTGACATTAACCGGCTCTTGAGTTTCTCAAAACTCCGTTGACACGCGTCGGACCACGTGTATTTCTTATCCTTCCGCAGAAGGTTCGTTAAGGGTTGAGCGATTCTAGAAAATCCTTCCACAAACCGCCGATAATAACCCGCTAATCCGAGAAAACTTCGGATTTCCTTAACGTTCTTCGGAGGTAGCCAATCCCAAATAGCCTCCGTCTTCTGAGGATCGACACGAACTCCGTCTGATGAAATTACATGTCCGAGAAAAGTCACTTCGGACATCCAGAACTCACATTTGGAAAACTTCCCAAAAAGTTGTTCTCGTCTCAACACGCCGAGCACTTGATGAAGGTGAAACTCGTGTTCCTCCCGGTCACGAGAATAAATCAAAATGTCATCGATGAAGACAACAACAAACCGATCCAAAAAGTCGATGAAGACCCGATTCATTAACTCCATGAATACCGCAGGTGCATTAGTCAATCCGAACGGCATAACCACAAACTCATAATGACCATAGCGTGTTCGAAACGCCGTCCTCGCGATATCCGACTCTCGGATCCGCAACTGATGATATCCAGATCTTAAGTCGATCTTGGAAAATACTGAAGCTCCCTGAAGTTGATCTAAGAGGTCATCGATACGGGGTAAAGGATACTTATTCTTGATCGTCACCCGGTTCAACTCCCGGTAATCAATACACAAGCGGAACGAACCATCCTTCTTCTTGACAAATAATACGGGTGCCCCCCACGGGGACACACTCGGTCGAATATAACCCTTATCGAACAATTCCTCAAGTTGGTTCTTTAATTCTTGCATTTCGGTCGGGGCCATCCGGTACGGTGCCTTCGATATCGGGGACGTACCAGGCTCCAACTCAATCGTGAATTCCACATCCCTCTGTGGAGGCAAACCAGGTAACTCGTCTGGAAAAACATCGGCATATTCCCTCACTACCGGAATATCCGTCAATATTACTGATGATTTCTCGGTTTTGGTCATATAGCACCAATAACCGACACATCCCTGATTGAGTAATCTTACTGCTTTCATCAAATTAATGACCTTACTGCAATGTAGGGATTACCTCCTCAAACACACATTCCACCCCATCGTCAAATGATAGTGACCATACGCTTACGGACACTAATGATGGCATCATGACGATCCATCCAATCAATGCCCAAGATGACGCTGCCTCTCGGCAAATCTACCATGATTAAGTCCGGCCATACACGACTATGAAGTCGAATCGACAATCAATCTCACGACTTCCGACAATTCGTCTACCATCGTGTAGGCCAATGACATAAGGCTCACAACTAGTAGCACTACCTGCATTTAGTCGACTCAAACATGACTCGGAAATGAATGAATGAGATGCACCAAGATCAAAAAGGGTACACACAAAGTTGAGATAGAATATCGAGTGTACCGAGATCATTCGGGCCTCTGGATCATCGGTCTTCTTCATCTCATAAATCCGGGCTTGCTAGTCCCGCAAGGACGCTCCGTCGATGGCTAAAAGCTCCACCTTTAGTCGCTCCCGCTGCTTTAAACGACGCCGATTGAGTGGCTCGATTCTCAACGGCCGACCGCTTAGGTGCTCGAGATGACGCCCGAGTAGGTTTGGAGTCCCTACGGCAAAACGGGCCTTATGTCCCACAATTCCACGCTTATGACACGTGATGCATCGTCTTGACACTTGGTGCCGACATGACCAAGATCCCCACAGCTTGTAACAAGTGATGGCCGAATCGCCGCTCGTGATCGAGATTCCGCGGGTTTAGACGACACCGGAGGTCGCTCGAAAGCAGAGCCCGCACGGGGTTTCTTGAAGGTTGTCTGACCGCCTTCAGACTGATTACGATTCTTCAATTTCTTGCTAGCAGACGAAGGTTGCTGCTTAGCAATTTCCTTAGCAGTAAGCTCATAAGTGAGAGCTTTCTCAATGAATTCAGCCAACGTGGTGCAATTATGATTAAGTAACTGAAGTCTCATACGGGGTTTCAGCCTCTTGCTGAAATATTTGATCTTATCCGCCTCTGAATGAATGATGGATGAGGCGAAAGGAAGAAGTTCCTGAAATTTCTCGGCAATGGCGAGAACATCCTCGTTTGTTGAGGGATCGGGGGTGAGCAATTCCGACAGCTTGGCCTCTCTGAGTGGGGCCGGATAATACCTCTCCATCATGAGAGTCTTGAAATGATCCCAAGTACAAGATCCTTCGGTGGGCTTCAACGATAACCACCAAGAATGTGCGCTCTACCTGTAGTAAGTCGCAACTTAAACTTTGTGTCCTTCGGGACACTCTACCATAGCAAACAATTTCTCGAAATGCTCGAGCCAATGAATGATATCTGCCGCTCGACGAGCCCTCAAAAGTAGGTGGCCTCGCGAGAGATATCGCCGATGATATTACTCACATTCCTCTCTTGCCTCCGAGGTGGCGGCGAGGAGCTCGCTGATTCGATTGACGGAGTTATGCATCGTCTCCATCAACCGAGCCATCCGGGTCATTTGGGCCATCATGCCCCGCATAAAGCGAGTGGGTCAACCCGACACCCTCCGATCGAGCCGTGTCCTGCACGACTCCCGATAGTGAATGATCGCGCCTGTGTGAATGAGTGGCGCGCCGCCGCTCAATGAGTTAGCGTTATTCTGGCATTTGCACGTGTATTCGCACGAGTTCCTGGATTCGCCCGCTCCACGGCCTCGTCCTCCACGCCCTCCGCCACCTTCCATACTGAAGTGTAAAGTCATATGATGATTATATATCTCGCATGAGTATCACATTATGATTATATTATGAAATGACGAAAATGAGCATACGCGCTCAAATACAGCGATTACATGAATGATTAATTGACGTGACATGATTATCCGATGAAGTTACTGAAATGATTATCTTGAATGAGTTAACAAGATTAATGATTCGATCTTCCTGATCAACAACTGAATAATGAAATGAATTGAGTGATTGAGGAGTTAACCTGACCGTCCTGGTCAAAGTGACAATGATGATTGAGGATTGTTAACTGATGAATTATGAATGAATGATTAATGCCGGAAATTATAACATGGCATTAGAAACCTTACAGTTCTTGGTCTGATTGGCTCGGCATCTGCACAGGTCACACCTGACGCGAAAGTCCAATGATAATAGTCCGATGACGATGATTTCAAACGAGACATGACTTGGAGGGTAGTATTCAAAACCACGCTCCGATACCAACTCTGTAACACCCCAACTAGGCGGATATTACAGTGCCGTGAATCCCCGACTGGGACCCACCAGGCAAATGAAAATGATGAATTAAATAATATAATTGTAGTACCGAACCACATTATATTACCAAACACTCCGATGAGGAGTTTAAGTACAACACACCAGGACAATACCGAATACTAGTGTATTTTATATGAAGATAAAATACACCACCCTGAATAAATAAACATTACAAACGGAATTTGCAAATGGAAAATACAAATGACGAAATAATCAAGTGATCAAAATGATCAACAAACGGAATGACCGGGGCCCCTACTAGTATCACTGACTCGCCGCCAACATGCTCTTCCCGTGCCTTTGCCTTACCGTGACTCGAAACAAAATCTCAACGGGCCGCCATACGTAACAACAATCCTCAAGGGTTGAAAATACACAAACATGATTTAATCAAGTTATGAAATATCCTTAGTTATGAATTACGTCAAGAGGAGCATCATAGTACGCCCGTAGTGTTCTCGTGCAAGTGTACAAGACGGATGACCGGACACACCCGCCCTTGTACCTAATTAGTCTCACGGAGGTAATCGTTACTGTGTGCACACCCAATGTATCACTCCCAATACATGGCCATCACGTGCCCGACTAAAATTCCACACATCCGCACCCGCCACGCAATATGAACCTAAGGTCATATGAACAAGAATGACCATAATGAATATCAATGAATAATACTAATCCGACAAAGTCAAGAATGACTCACCGATACGAAAGTGATAATGAAGTGATTGATAGTTTTCAATGAAATGATTGGAACCGCCGTGCCTCGCTAATGAAATGATTATCCGACAATTACAAGTCTCAAAATGATTAATACAATGATGAATGAGTTATGATTATGAATGATCAACAACAAAAGGAATGAATATCCTTTTAACCGAGTAAGAATCAACTTACACAATACCGATGAAGAATGTCCGTCCACGAACAACGTCCTAAGTGAAATACCGGTCGCTCGAACAACCTTGAATAACAATAATTACCAACAGCCGATCAATACACGAATCAAATACGATCATAACCGACCCAAACGTCGATACAACAATATCCGAACTCGTAGATGAACTCTCACGAAAACATTGAGATACCCGTTGGTTAAAACCAAACTCGAATTATCGAACCAACTCCAACATGATTGATTCAAACCAGCAAAACATTATCAATGACATCAATAATCTCATAGAAATCCACAATTCAAGTTTATAATAACGACAATCGGAAATCCCCAAAATAACCGAAGTCAACCCCAAGGGTTCTTGAAATAATTCCGAAAATAACCATTAAATCCGTAAGAATATACTTATCCAAGGTAGATAATCCATATCTAACATATTCCAATGATAATCCAAGCTTACACGAAGAAATCGGAAGGAAAACCCAAAAATCCGAAATTCTAGATCCAAGAGATTAATACCTTTGATTCGATGTGATGAAGATGATGAAATGATGATTAATCCGAAAGATGAGCTTGAAGATGATGATTGATGATTACACCTCGAAGAATCCTCTCCGAATCGCTCGAAATCGCCCAAAACTACCGAAGGAATGAAATGAGATGAATAATGACGAACTCTGACTAAACTGTCCAATTTATAGTCAGTCCAGGTTAGCGTGCGCTAGCCCTTGTGCGTAGCGTGCGCTAACGAGTGATTTGAGTAGTCCAGTACCCACTGTCCGAACACGGTAGCGCGCGCTACGTACCTTCTTGTAGCGTCCGCTACGGCCATTTTACTAGCGTGCGCTAAGATCCATTATTAGCGTGCGCTAACGAAATATTGATGCCCAGTACTGGAGTCCAGAAAACTGTCTTCCCTCTGATCTGACCTCGATAGCGTGCGCTACAACCATTGTTTAGCGTGCGCTAATATATCGGTTGCATACGCTAACAACAACACATAGCGTGCGCTATGAAATAATCCAAATGCGATCCGGTAGCCACCGGACTCAACTCGATCCGCCCCTTAGCGCGTTACACCTCATATTAGCGTGCGCTACTTCAACCAGCTAGCGCTACTTACCAATCGTAGCGTGCGCTACTTATAACTCACCGCACCCAAGATCTTCTGGACTGCAGCCAAGGTAACCTTAGCGTGCGCTAAGGCTGAGTGGTAGCGTGCGCTACCTATACCCAATTAGCGTACGCTAAATGGAGTATGTAGCGTGCGCTACTCCTCACGCACAGCTCGCAACGAAAATGACAATGATGATAAACACGGCACGAAACTCCAATCAGATTAGTGATGAATGACGATTGATACACGATACAATTACTCTGAATGATGAATACCATGACTGAATATGAGTGACAAATGATCAATGATGAATGAAATTACTGAGTCTCAATTACTGAATGATAAATACTGAATGATAATTATTGAGTTACAACTGGGTATTACAATATGTGTGTGTGTGTGTGACCCTAACCCTAAAAACTAAGTAGCAACCTTTCAATCTCACGAGCTGAGCTAATTCGAGCTTGGTAATTTTTGAGCTCACGAGCCGAGCTCGGATAGGAAAAATTTATGTCGAGCTCGAGCTCGAACTCGAGTTCGAGCCACTATGTTTTAATGCTAAATGAGCCGAGCTTTGTGAAAGCTCTACTTGGCTCGGCTCATTTACATGCCTAACTACTGGTTGTCATTCAAGTTGACTATTATAAACTTTCAGAGTTACATATTACATTACAGTCTTTGAATGAAAATACAGGTAAAAATGAAAATTACAAGTACCATAAAAAAACATTTACAAGTAAAATTACAATGAAAATTCATCTCCCTCTTCATCTGCCTCTTCCTCTGGTCCTTGCTAGAGGGAGTGTCTTCAAAGGCTTTGCTCTATGGGTCTTTTTGCAACAGGGGTTAATCCATATTTTTTCTTGACAATCAAGGAGGCAAATTTTTGGCCTTCAGGGGTTGGTATTTGTTCTTGATACAGATGGCCTTGATCTTCTCCTAAAGATCCATGTCATCCAGCTTTCCATTGATATCAATTGGGGGATATTTTGGCCTGAAGTTGGGAATCATAGGATATATGCATTGAAATCTTCTTCAGCCACCTTTTTCAAGATCTCCCATAGATTTGGATAGTTGATTTCATGAAATCAATGAAAAATTGTTGGGGAGACAGTCTTTATCCTAAAGTATTTCCCATAGGTAATACTTTTCTATAAATTCCTTCTTTGCTGTTCCCCACAAGGATCCAGCTCCAACGGGCAAGAATTCCTCAACATATTGAAGCTCTTTACCTTCCCATTGGAGCCTCACCATTTGATCTTGTCCAGTTATTTTTCTCTTAGCTGCAGGTGGGTCTGATGGTGCAGTTGGATCTTTCCTCTTCAAGGAACTTAAAGTACCTGCCTGGATCAATGGTATTTCTTGTCTCCTGTTTGATCTTAGTTCTTTTTCCTTTCTCTTTTCAGCTTCTTCCTTCTCTTCCCCTTTTTTCCAGCATCAATGACTTTTGCTAGCTGTTCCTCCACCCAAAGCATTAAATATGTCATACCAATAGGCATCCTTGAGCTTGAAGGTGGTGGATGGGGTTCCTTTCGGTTGATCAGGGTGTCCATCTTCTCATGTAGACACCTCAGTTTAGGTTTAACATCAGTTGCCAAGAGTTTGGCGACTGTCCCTTCAACAATACCTCTAACCATCTCAGAGAAGTTATGAGGCAGGTGATATACATGTGCCTCTGCATGAGCAATATTCTCTCCTGATTCCTCCTCTGCAGTTGGCCTCTGAGCAATAAATTTCTCAGATGAGACTTGCCTATTAGCTGGTCTCTTATTAGATGGAGTTTTATTAGGGTTTCCTGATTTTTCATATATGTCCTCATATGCAGGTGACATAGATTTCTTTTATGTAGATGACTTCCGTTGAGAGGGACTTTTCTCAGGTTGTTCCCCATGATTTCCTGGCTTCTCTGCTTTCTTAGGGTGATCTGAGCTAGAGGCCTGATCAGGTGACTTCTGATCATGGTCCTCATCTTCATCTTCTTTTCTTCCTTCTTCCTTCTCGTCCTTATCCTCTTTTTCTTTTTCCTCCTCATCCTCATTTTCTTCTTATTCTTTCTTTTGAACTACTTTTTCACCTTTTTCTTCTTTCTCTTTTTCGACTTCTTCTTCTCTATCTTCCTTTTCAACTTCTACCTTCTCTTTTTCAACTCCTTCTTCTCCTTTTCCACTTCTTCAATTGTAATTCCTTTCTTTTCTGTCTCTCCTCCATTCTTTTCTTCTTCTTCTTTCTCCTCACCAAGGGTCTGTCCTTGTGCTACACCTGCCATGATATAAAGGATGAACTGGTCCATATTCTGTCTAAAATAGGAGATGAACCAGTTCTCCTCTAGTAGCAACTTTATATCTGTCTCCTGACAGAAGTGCATAGTGAGTTGCTCTATGGCAATTGGATGATCCCATCCACTTCTTTCAACAAATTCTCTAAGCTGAGGGAAGCTAAGATTCTTCAACTCCTTCCATTCTTCATAAATATTGATAAAAGAGAATTTCAGGGCTTGTTGTCTTACCAACTATAATTGAGTTTTGGTAAGTCCCAGGGGATTGTTTTCCTTAAGATTGAAGGAGTAATCTACATTTGGCACTTCAATAGTTTCCTCTGCCTCTTCTTCCTCAGTAATGCTTGGAAGAGTGAGAAGGGGGATCACTTCTGCTACCAGTTCAGAGGGGTGTTCTGGTTGTTCTTCAACAGGTGCAGGTGCAGGTGATATCACAATCTGCATTTCTTTCTTTAGTGTTTGAACCACCATTTCCTTAATCTTCTTTGGGGTAGATTCAGGGGAGGAGGTTGTAACACCCCCAAGATATAAAGATATATTACAGCACCGTGGGCCTCTACCTGGGACACACTAAGCTAAATAATAAATACCACTCGTCTAACCATCACAATTAGCGAGAAGACACACATCACCAGGACGACAATTAAATAAAATGCCCGTTATAACCGGCAACGCAGACATCACTGTCAATCAAGAATAGCATTTAATAATACAAACCGTAATCCAATTAAAATGCCTAAGCGCGAGTACTATCTACAAGTTCACAAGTTGGAAAAAACCATATCGAAATGGATAACGGAAATAAAGAAACTCATTTGCACACGTCAACAACCCTGGCCAGCATCCTCGTACTGTCCCAGTGCCCGCTCGTCCGGCTGAACATAACCTGAAATTCATAGCAAGAATTTCCCCAAAACGGGTCCCCAGAGGGGATAGCAATTACGCTAGTACAAGTAATCAAGGCAACCCATTCACTTACACATTTCATAGTACATGCATCAAGTTATTTCAAAAACCAAAACGAGACATATCTTTTCCGGAAACAAACAGTCAATAATCAATTTGCCTAGGACCGGGGTGAAGCCACTGGTCCCATTCAAGGCCTCTAAGGACCCTCCCGAACTGGCCATATCATAAAATAAATCACGCACAAGCATCGCGTAGGATCGGGGTGAAGCCACTGATCTTATTCGAGGCCTCTAAGGACCCTCCCGAACTGGCTAGCGAAACAAGCTCGTGAATATGGAGTGAAGTCACGGATTCCCCCGAGGCCTGTTCATACCCTCCCGAAGTGATCAAAGCACACACAAATACATCACCATTTCATGCTAAGCATAAAGTTTTCCAAGAATACTTGCCTTGAGTAACTGACGACGACACGAACGGGGGGGGGGGGGGGGGAGAAGAATATGAGTAAAGTGGCGAGTCTGGGTCAACTCTCTGGCATATATAACCAGAGGGCTTAGCGTGCGCTAACGGCTCACGGTTAGCATGCGCTAACCAGCCAAAACTAGTCTAGAACTTGCAGTTCTGGCCCGTTAGCATGTGCTACCAGAACATAACATGCGCTAACAGTCCCCCGATAGCGCGCGCTATCGGGCCATAGCGTGCGCTACCTGGTCATCAGACCGAGTCCAGAAACATTCTGCCAAGTCTGGACTACTAAAATCGAGCGCGCTACCGGACACCCAACGTGCGCGAAGTCTCAATCATAGCGTGCGCTAATATACAAATTTAGCATGCGCTAAGCTGATCGTCCAGAGAGCAAAGAGCAGAAACAGCCTACTGCCACTGATGTGCTCGAGTCACTAGCGCGCTCTACAGAACAATCATAGTGTGTGCTACACAACGAGACTAGCATGCGGTACACTACAGAAACAGCGTGCGGTAGCAAATGCAGACAGTAGTACAGACAGCACCCTAAAGATGGAAACGACGAATTCTTCCCCGAATGAAAACAACGCGAACCCGGCATCAAACAACGGCCGGAAGAAGACACACGAATGATGAGTTCGAATCAGAACTAAGGTACTAAAAGAAAACATGATTCCGAATACCCAAAGGTTCGGAAAACAACAACAATAATAATTACCCCATAACTTTGGAAAATTACAAAATGGCCCAAATCATCTGAAATGCACGATACCTAATCTAAACACCAAACGAAAGCTCACAACATGCATAATAATAGAAGATGAATTTGCGTCAACCCCGAAATGGCAGTTCCGATCAACGATTACAAGAATCGAACCAAATAGCGACGGAAACGACATTAACGCGGAATTGAGTAAAACAAGTTCGAAACAAGCTCGGATGACAAAAAGTACAGTATTAAGTAATCTCAAAATACCAATACGGTTACAAGAGAGTCACTAAAAATGAGAAATACACAAAAATGAAAAATACCAGAAAAGAAAAGGTGCGGATATTACAGAGGTGACATGGACAACTTCCTCTGGTTCAGGAGACTTTCTTTTAAATAGCTTGGACAGAGGTAGGTTGTCACTGTTAGAGTTATCTGTAGGTGATACTTCAGGTGCAAGTGACTTTTCCACAATCTCAGCTGCAGTTGGAGCTGACGTCATCTCTTCTGCAGTTTTCTCAAGTAGGTTTTGGGCAGCTGCGTCAGACTGGACCTCATCTGAGTCTGTAGGTCCTCTGTAAGAAGATGTTCCGCTTCTCATCTTCTTAATTATCTCAGCTTCTTTGAGCTTCTTGTCTCCAAGTTTCTTCAATGCATCTTGGTCTAGGTGACCAAGTCTCTTGCTGGAATGAAAGTGATCTGCTTTGCCCTTAGCCTTCCCGAGAAACTCGAGAATCCAACTGACCTGAGTTATATAAGCCAGCTTCTGAACAAATTTGTTATTTTCTGAATCCCAATTGACTTCATTCAATTCTCTGACCAACTGCCTGTAAATGTAATCAGGCCAGTTAATCCTCTGTTTTGGATTAGAGCTCCCAAAACAATATACTACGACGAAGACAGTTGATCGAAGCTTCCGGCCATGCCCATAATCATTTTATTGGTAATGTCTAGCATGTATTTGTATTCCTTCTTCAGATCTCCCTTCTTGGCTGTGAACTTGACTTTCGTCGTCTGTTCTTGCATTTTTATTTTATCCCAGATATCAATCGGACTTTGTTTCAGAGCCTCGACAGCTATGCCCCTGTTCTCTATTTTAAAGGCCTCGGTGAGCATCTGTTTGGCGATAGTGATTAGCTCACCAAAAATCAAACTCTCAATCTCGAACTGTGTAACCTGCGCCTCCTTGAAGAAGCAGATGATGTCTTCCTTAAAAAGTTGCAATGGGTTAGTGTACAGAAAATGATATATGTCGTTTTTCTTCATGTTCCGATCAAGTGCGCCATCTGTAATATCCGCAGTTTCGATTTTTCGGTAATTTTCTTTTTTTGGAGGAAGTCCGTCTTAGGAACTCCATTGTGATTGTTTCGTCATTACGAGAATATTTAATTCTGCACTTTTTATCATCCGAGTTCGTTTCGGTATCGTTTTGTTGAGTTCCGTGTTCTTAAACGGCTTTTCCGCACTTGAGTTCGATTCTTGCGAATCTCGTCTGAAACTGTTGTTTCGAGTTTCTCGTAAGTTCATTTAATGTTATTATTCATGTTGCGAGCTTTGGCTTGGTGTTTCGATCGTGTATCGTGTATTTCGGACGTTTTGGGCCGTTTTCGTAATTTCCCAAAGTTTGGAGTAATTACTTTCCTTTGTCGAATTTCGAGCCTTCGGGTGGTTGTAATTGTGTGTTCTCTTAGCGCATGGATTTGTCTAGAGTAATTCGTAACCATATCTTCGATTCATATTCAGGTTCGGGTTTCGGGCTCGTCCGGGCCGTCGGAGTGGCCACGGCCGAGTCACGGCCGCACTTCTTGGAGCAGGGCCTGGCCTGGCCGAGTTACGGCCGTACGTGCTCGGCAGACATGGCTGGACGAATGCCGGTTACAGCCGTAAGGGCTGTCAGTTACGGCCGTACGGGTGCCAGGCAGTGTTCGGACGAATGCCGGTTACGGCCGTAAGGACCTACCGGGTACGGCCCTAAGTGCCGAGTTACGGCCGTAAGGCCCTGTCGGTTACAGCCGTAAGCGATCGGCAGGCGCTGGGCGTATTTTGACTAATGTTGGTTATGGCCATAAGGCCCTGTCGGTTACGGCCGTAACCCTGTCGGCCATATATAGGCAGTGACCGGCCAGACCTCATTTTTTTCATCATTTCTTCACCCCGGTGCGGCTGGCGACGGGAAAAATCGGGAAGTGGAGTTTTTGGTCGATTCCACTCGATTTCTAAGTGTTTTTGAGGATTCTTGTCGATTATATCAACATCAAATCATTGTTCTTCGTCGGATCGAGATGATTTCTTGAAATCTCCTAGAATTTGATTTTTGGGATTTCTTCTTGAATTTCATTGTTCATCTGAATTTGATGAATCGGTTGATGTTAGTAAACATTATTAATCGTGTTCTATGGATTGTATATCCATATCTTCGATTCGTTCAACCCGATTGATGATTATTAGGTTCTTGAGGAACTTTGAACATTTAGTGTTCGATTAAATGTCTCAAAGAGTTTCTTTCGGTCGTTGTGTTGATTTCGATTGATATTATGTCATTGAATGAATTGTATTTCATTCAAGGTTGTTCGAGTACTTGTGTTTATCGGAGGATGTCGTTCGTTGTTCGTGGAAGGAATTCATCGCCTTCGGTTGAGGCAAGTTTTATACTTGTACTAGTCAATGAGATTAATGTTATCATATATGTGTATGAATGTGTTGTATCATTCCGAGACTTAGTCTCTTCATAAGTTCATTGATATTAGGGGATCGTTCGATATGATACTCTTCGGCAATTATGCCAAATGTTTATTATCATTCATTAATGGCCGGTAAGCATTGAGATATTCGTTGTTAATGTTATTATCGATCACCGATTCGCGGTATCGATGTATCGGTTGTTGTTAATATTGATGTCGATCTAAGACGTTGTTGTAATCATTGTTATTAATGTTGGCGTCCTGTCATTCATGTTGTATTTTCCGATTGAAGGCATTGTCGTATTCGTTCTTATCATCGTCGTCGGTAGCCGATTAAAGGTGCCGAGGCATTCATTGTATCATTGTTATCGATTGGCCGTTCTAAGGCAATCGAGGAGTTCAATCATTCATTGTATCATTGTTTTCGATTGGTCGTTCTAAGGCAATCGAGGTACTCAATCATTCGTTGTATCATTGTTATCGATTGGCCGTTCTAAGGCAATCGAGGTGCTCAATCATTCATTGTATCATTGTTATCGATTGGACGTTCTAAGGAAATATAGGTGCTCAATCATTCATTGTATCATTGTTATCGATTGGTCGTTCTAAGGCAATCGAGGTGCTCAATCATTCATTGTATCATTGTTATCGGTTTGGCCGTTCTAAGGCAATCGAGGTGCTCAATCATTCATTGTATCATTGTTATCGATTGGCCGTTCTAAGGCAATTGAGGTGCTCAATCATTCATTGTATCATTGTTATTGATTGACCGTTCTAAGGCAATCGAGGTGCTCAATCATTCGTTGTATCATTGTTATCGATTGGCCGTCCTAAGGCAGTCGAGGTGCTCAATCATTCGTTGGATCATTGTTATCGTTGAATCATTATTTAAGTATACACTGCACATCGAGTTGCTGTATCCACAGCAACTTACTATTTAAGACTTCCGCTACGCACTCAGATTTAAAAACAGTACAGCTCGTTGTTTGAAACACTTTCCAAGCTGTATCCAGTATACTTAGTGGCCAACAAGTGGTATCGGAGCGGTTGATTCTAAAAAGAATCAATCGTATTTTTAACCGAATCAGATCCAAAATCACTTATTTTTGTAAAATGATCTTTTTATTTCCTATATTCTCAAATGGATACATCTATGATCAACAAAGTTCCTATGTTCTCTATTAATGAATTTGATGATTGGAGAATTAGGATGGAGGCTCACTGGTATTGTTGGTGAACTTGAAGCTTCGGGAAAAATTTATACCCAAAAGGAGAAGAATTTAAAAATTTTTAGATCTATCCCTGCCCGATGGGACATTAAGACCACAGCTATGCGTGTGTCGTGTAATCTAAATGAAATATCTACGTTTGATCTCTTCTCTGACCTCAAAGCTTTTGAGTATGATATTGATAAAAGAGAGAAAGCTGAAGAATCTCCTTCAAAGGTTACAGCACTAGCTGCTGTATCGAACTGTCGACACAGCATGCCCATCTCATCAAAGCCAAGTCACAAGAATGCTGATAGTGAAGACGACATCCTGTCTCAAGATGAAATGGCGCTTCTCATGTATAAGTTCAAGAAGTTCATCAAGCAATCGGGAAAAACTCCCTACAGGCCAAAACCTGTCCACAAGGTAAGTACCGAAACTTCATCCGGTGATGCTAACTTGTGCTATAATTGCAGGAAACCAGGACATTATGCAAATAAATGTCCTTATCCTAAAGTTCAAAGGTTGTCGGAAGCCGAGCAACAAGAAAATGATGAAAGAAGACGTGCTTGGAAAAACAAGCTAAAGGCCCTGATTGGAGAATCAGAAGCCTCCCCCGCACCATCCAAGTCCAAAGAATGTCTACAGGTGGTCACGGACAGTGATTCATCCGATGACGAATTCGATGATAAAGCATATATGTGCTTTATGGCCAAGGACATTCCGGAAGATGAAGATAGCGAAGATGAGGTAAGCTCAACCTCAATCATTCCTTCCAATGCATCTCATACTTTTGAAAACATGATGAATGAGTTTAAGAACATTCAAAAGGCCCATGAGACACTGAAAAATGAGAATATACAGCTCCAACTGTCTAACCTAGAGCTAAAAGATGAAAATGACTTGCTGAAAATAAATTATGAAAATATGTCTATTGATTGTGAAACCAGCAAAGTCGACCATGAAAAACTCATGGAGAACAATCATCAACTTGCTCATGAACTAAGTGAGGTTAAAACTCACAATGAGAGAAAGACAAATGATTTTGTCCTACTTCAAGCCAAAGTCAAAACTCTCGAAAAACGAGAAGATGAACTTGAGACCATTCTGAAATCTTTCTAGAAATTGTCCAAAAGAATGGAAGAAATTCTAAGCACTGGGCAACATGCTCATGATAAAAGTGGCTTAGGATATAGCTCATTTTCAAACAAAGGGAAAACTAGTACAGTGTTTGTCAGGGGTGTGGAACCCATTCCTGTCTCGAAAGAAACTTCGAGTCCTGTGAAGGAACCTGTTTCACAGCGAACAGCAAAGGCTGCTATTCCGCCACCTCAATCATACTCCAGACAGCAGAATCACCAGCCATTCAGACCTGAAAGGTGCACTCAACAGCGTGCTCCCCGAGCATATCACCAGCGCCAATAGTCGTTCAGAAAGAAGGCTCTATCCAAATATCAAATACCCGCACGGCAGTACTATCAGTACAGCATGCCTAGGTATTGGATACAGGAGCCGCATTATCCATCGAGACAGCAAGTGTCCGCACAGTATCAACAATAGCTCTGGGAATCCAACTGGAGACCCAGAAGGCAAGTTGTAAGGCCAAAGAAAATGGCTCCACCTCCATAAAGGCACTCGTACTGGACTAATAATAATAACCCTGAATTTTACATGCATAACAATTATCATGGTTATAGCGACTATGTATATGCCCCACGTAGATACCGCAACACTGTACCGAATGTGACCTACAGTAAACCAATTGCTATCATGAAAATATGGGTACCTAAAGGCACTAACATTCATGGACCCAAAAAATCAAAGGGGACCTAAATCTACCTAATCTCTTTGCATACAGGACATCCTAGAGGAGGACATCTGGTACTTCGATGGTGGATGCTCTCGGAACATGACAGGAGATAGAAACAAGCTATCAGATTTCGTAGAAGGTCGCGGTCCAAAAGTTCGCTTCGGTGATAAATCTAAAGGAAGAACTAGAGGGAAAGGAAACCTTCTTGTAGGAAAATTCAAGGTCACCGATGTTGCATATGTTGAAGGCTTACAGTACAATCTACTTAGTATTAGCTAGTTCTGTGATAAAAAGTTCTCGGTGAAATTCTATATACATCACTGTAGAGTCAAGAACATCCAGACCAAAGAAGTTGTGCCTATAGGAAGCAAATCAGGTAACATGTATATTGCTGACTGGAAGCCTATGAGCTCCTCAATTCCATGCTTTGTTGCCAAAGGCACTGTAGATCTAAGTTGGTTATGGCACAAGAGAATGTCTCACGTCAACTTCAAAATGATCAACAAGCTCTCAAGACAGGGAATGGTAAGAGGATTGCCAAACGTGTCATTCAAAAAGGACAGCATCTGCGGACCATCTCAGAAAGGCAAACAAATCAAGTCCACCCTGAAGAGCAAATCCTACCTTTCAACCTACAGAGTGTTGGAGATGCTACACATGGATCTCTACGGTCCTGTAGACCCAGTAAGTTTGGGAGGTAAGAAATACTGTCTTGTCGTTGTTGATGATTACTCCAGGTATGCTTGGACAATTTTCTTAAGCAAGAAGAAGGAAACAACATCAAAGCTGCCCGAGCTCCTGAGAAAGCTTCAAAATGAAAAGGGATTGAGTATCGTGTCCATTCGTTCCGACATAGGTACAGAATTTACTAACCGCTTTATAGAGCAGTACTGTTTGGAGAATGGGATACAGCACGAATACTCAGCTACCCGTACACCTCAACAAAATGGTGTTGCCGAGCGAAAGAATAGGACGCTGAAAGAAGCAACAAGGACAATGATTGCCGCAAGCAAGTTGCCACAGCGTTTTTGGGGTGAAGCAACCAATACAGCATGCTACACTCAAAACCGCTGTATCGTCAACAAACACCACAACAAAACAGCATATGAGGTATGGAACAACAAAACTCCATTAGTTTCGTATTTTCACATTTTTGGATGCAGGTGCTATGTGTTGAATA
The DNA here is from genome assembly GCA_033398695.1 of Orobanche coerulescens. Lineage (NCBI taxonomy): Eukaryota > Viridiplantae > Streptophyta > Magnoliopsida > Lamiales > Orobanchaceae > Orobanche > Orobanche coerulescens. The sequence continues at coordinate 142,110,219 of CM065802.1, read as the reverse complement.
ATGGGAAGGATCAACTTAGAACCTTTGATGAGAAGTCAGATGAAGGAATATTTGTAGGATACTCATCCGTCAGTAAAGCATACAGGATCTTTAATAAAAGGAAGATGATGATCGAGGAATCAGTTCATGTAGTGTTCGATGAACCTCACCATGACCCTACAGGAGTAGAAGCTGTTACTCAGAACATCCAACAACTTTCCATCTTAGATCCACCAACTCCCATAGAACCTATTGTTGACCTAGAAATCAACCCCGTAGTTGTAAGAATCGACGTAGATGAAGCCGATGCTGTACAAGCTGAAGTTGAAACTACAGCAACTCAAGATACAGTTCGGGACCCCGAGTTAGAACCCGACCGAAGATGGTTGAGAGATCACCCGCAAGAGCTTATCATTGGAAACATTAATGATGGTGTTTCTACCCGAAGGAGAATACAGAGTACACAAGGAAATGTACTGTGTGCACAAGAAGAACTAGATACTGAGAAATCACCATTTCCTGAATGGAAATCTCAATCCGAGCTTAGAAGACTCAATATGTGTACTATTGATGTATTCTTAGCCCAGTCCGAACCTGTTTCTACCATAGAAGCTCTTAATAATTCTCATTGGATAACATCTATGGAAGAAGAGCTTAACGTTTCGAAAGAAACAATGTATGGTATCTTGTACCCAGACCTATGCATCAATCGGTTATTGGAACCAAATGGGTATTTAGAAACAAGAAGGATCAAAATGGACTAATTATAAGGAATAAATCCAGACTAGTCGCACAAGGCTATAGACAGGAAGAAGGCATAGACTACGATGAAACTTTTGCCCCTGTATCCAGACTAGAAGCCATTGGGATATTTTTAGCCTTTGCCGCCCATAAGAGATTCATTGTATACCAAATGGATGTCAAAAGTGCATTGCTAAATGGAGACCTTGCCGAAGAAGTTTATGTTGAACAACCACCAGGGTTTGCCAACACAGATGGCATCGATTTAGTATACAGGCTGAGGAAAGCACTGTATGGACTTAAGAAAGCCCCTAGAGCATGGTATCAGACCCTGTCCCAGTATCTAACCAATAATGGATTTGAGAAAGGTGTTGTGGATAAAACCTTGTTCAAAATACAGGAAGGCGATGACCTTCTAATGGTTCAAATCTATGTTGATGACATTATTTTTGGTTCAACTAACCTTTCTTTATGTCAAAGGTTCTCTCATCTCATGTAAAGTAAATTTGAAATGAGTATGATGGGAGAACTTAGTTATTTCCTAGGTTTGCAGGTAAAGCAGTTGCCCACGGGGATCTTCATCAACCAGGAAAAATACAGCAAGGAGCTTCTCAACAAATTTGGAATGAACACTTCCAAATCATCGTCAACTCCCATGAGCACTTCCGTGCAAATTAGTGCTGATGAAGCCAGAAAGTCGGTTGACCAATCAATCTACAGGAAGTTTATTGGCTCTCTCCTGTACCTAACGGCTAGCAGGCCCGATATCCAGATTGCTGTAGGAGTGTGTGTGAGATATCAAGTAGCACCCAAAGAATCACACTTTAATACAGCTAAACGAATCCTGAAGTACATTAATGGAACAGTCGATGTAGGACTATGGTATCCTAAAGAAGGTGGATTCGATTTAGTTGGATACAGTGACTCGGATCTCGGAGGCTGCAAGCTAGATAGGAAGAGTACAAGTGGAACTTGTCACTTTCTTGGACCTAGAGTTGTTTCTTGGTTCAGTAAGAAGCAATTGGCAAACTCACTTTCCACGGTTGAATCATAATACTATGTTGCTAGTAGTTGCGGTATGCAGATCCTTTGGATGCAGCAACAGTTGTCAGATTATGGGATTGAAGCCAAGGAAATGCCAATCATGTGTGATAGCACGAGTGCAATTGCAATAACGCACAACCCTGTACTGCACACGTGCACTAAGCACATCAACATGAAGCATCATTTCATAAGGAATCATGTCGAGAACGAGGATGTTCGGCTTGAAAAAGTTCATACAGATATTCAGTTGGCCGACATCTTCACCAAACCTCTCGACACAGCAAGATTCAACATGCTTCGATAAGAATTGGGATTGCTACAGCCTGACTCCCTGTAAGTATTTACTGTTTTTACTCAACAATTGAGGGGGAATGCTGTAAGACCCAAGAATACAGTATCCACCATTAATTATCTGTACACTCAGAACCTTCAATACAGCACTTTAGAGAACAAAGTGATATGAATCATCCTACAGCTGACGTGTGCAATAATTAAGGGGGAATACAGTATGACCCATGAATACAGCATTAATCCAAAATTTGTTGTATGGAATTGAAATGTATATGTACCTTTTAAGGGGGAACGCTGTATCGTCACGGATACAGCACATACTATGGAATTTCGATTCATTATATATATTATAATTCATTTTAAAAATAATTTTTGTCCACGTGCCCTGTTTTCATGTCAAACGTCGTTTACATTAAATGCCTTACACGACATCTGGACAATCGAATCTCAAAAGCCGTGATGTTTTCAAATTGTTTAATATTTAAAACCTCTGTTTCAGGCATTAAGGGTAACAACAAATGTCAGAAGTGGAACCCGCTCCTATTTTAATATTCCATGGATAAGTGTACCAGTTACACTCAGTCCATCGTGACCGTTCATTTCAAACACCGGTTCCCATCCCTTAAATCTGACCATTCGTTCTCTGAAAACCCTTCTTCGCCGCCTAATATAAAAGGACTGCAAATGCCATTTGAGACTCTTTATGCCTTCTGCATATTTTAAGAGCACTCAAGCAAATTCAGCCTACAAGTTTTTCGGTGTTTACTGCAAATTTCTCTTAAATCTTCTTCATCTTTTCTTGAGAATCTTCAATGGCGTCTGCTCAGACATCTTCCACCGCTCTCAAGAAGTCTCTGAACTTCATCGATGGACGGATCTTCTCCAGATCTGTCGTGATGGAACGCATTCATGCTGAAACTGATGACGTCGATACGATGGAGGTCATCATCACCAGAATTCGTCAACAAGGCCTTTACCGCCTTGGGAGCCACACCACAGAGAAATATGACGTTCATCTTGTTGAGGAGTTCTACCTCAATGCCGTGGTTCGTTTTCTGCCTCTGGCACTAGGAGGACATGTTGCTAATATCACAGCAGTCATTCGCGGTGTGGAGATCCGCGTCGACCAAGATCTTCTCAAAAATATTTTCAGGCTACCCTCTGAAGGCCTGACCATGGAAGAACTTGAGACATTTGGGTCTCAAGAGTTGCTGACTCAATATTATGGCTTGTTCACCAGTTTGACAACGGTTGAAGTGGTTCACACCACATGCCATAAGAAAAATTTTTGCTTACCGTTTGTTTATTTGCATGATTTTTGCTGTCGCATCATTGAAAATCGTACAGGTGCATTTGAGATGTGCACAAATCTTAGGTTTAGGATGATGGTAGCAATTATGACCTGTGAAAAGGTCAATTGGTGTCAAATTATTCTGAAACGCTTGCAGGAAGAAGTGTCCAAACCTGCTACTCAGAAGAAATCATTTGATTTATTCTTAAACCACATTTTGACAAAGTGCGGACTTCCACAATCCGCAGATGCAAAGAAGATAAGTTCGCGGATATTCTTGGGAGGAGTCAAGCCCACTGCCTTCAATCAAAGTATTCTGATCGCAAACAGGCCTTTCATTCGGAACTTGCCGCTATCTGAAGATCCAAGGGACGTTTCTTCTAAGTCCCAGAGTGTGGAATCTTCAAGGAAAAGAAAGAGATCTCACAGCAAGACACCTGTTGCTTCTGAGAAGCCGAAAAGGAAGCTAAGAAGGCTCACGTGGCGCAACCCACTGATCAACTACCCCAAGGCCCAACCCCTATAGAAGAGATGCCCGCTACTGTATCGACAGTAGATCCCGAGCCTTTGGCGGCAACGACAGATACGAGGACATCTGCCAACTCAAAAGACTCTAGCGAGTCGGCTGCCCCTTCGGAGCCAAATGCTACTTCTCCGATCAGGCTTCCACACCTGGAGAGGAAGAAATCGCTACAGCAGATACAAACGTTGTACGAAGTCCCTCCCCGGACACTATTATTAATAAAACCCTTCTTTCTGTGCAAATTGAACAGGCCTATGAAAGATTTCTTCAATGGAAAAGCTATCGGCTAGCTCCATACGATACCCTGTACAACTGGAGCGAGTGGAGCAATGAAGAAAGATTCGTGTTGGAAGTGATGGACTCCAAAGAAGTTGAAGCCCTGATCCAATGGGATAATCTATGCTGCAAAGAGTTAATTGAAAGCCATTTTTTGTAGTAAACAGAGGCCAGAAGGAAAGGAAAGGATAAGTCTGAGGAATCTCCCAAAAGTCCAAAAGAAGACAACGACTCAGACGACGACGACGATGCCTTTCAGGCAGGTCTGAGAATGAGCCGTGAGGAGGCTCACGAAAGAGAAGTCCCTCAAGTTCAACAAAATGATGAAGGGCCATCAATCCGCAATGAGCCCCCTTGCAACAACCAAATATTATTCCCAAGCAGGAGGAATCAATCCCTCCTGTCGCGAAGGATCAACCATCCGTTTCGAAACATGCACCCGCGCCTGCCACCGAGGAGAAATCAACAGCGAAACAGGTACCCGAGCCTGCTGTCGCTGCCGAAGAAGAAAAATCACGTGCCTTCCAGCAAGAGGAATCAGTCCCTCTGCCGGAACAAGTGGATGCTGAGAGACACCAGGAAGAATCAGTCCCTCATGTATCCATGTCTACAGAAACCTCTTCGAAACAGGAGGATGTCGCACCTCCTACCGCCGAAACTGAAACAACTGCTCCCGCCCCACCAACCGTCTTGGAATCTGATGACGGTACTACACCTGAGGATGTCCAACTCACTTCACGTCCTAACGTGAACTTGAGAAGGTTGAATGGAGTAGAAGACTTTGCCCAGCCAGATTCTCCCAGCACTGAAACTAGGAAAGAGCGATTACGTGCTCTTGGCCTCCAGACTATATTCATTCAGGAAGCAGTGAATGCTCTACACTCAGTTGAAAAAGCTCTTGATTGGATGCACACATCTGTCGTTGAAGAAATGACTGGACTGAAGCATGAAGTCTCCTGAGTGGTGGAAGCCTTCACTGTCCTGCCACATGTCTTCAAGCAGGTCCTGAGCCAATTACAAGAAAAACAAGAGAAGATCCGGCGAGAAGAGCAATCCAAGATATGTGTGTCCGAGGCCAAGACAGCATCAGCTATGATCGAATCAGGTTCTCAACTGCGAATCCATGACAAGAACATTAAGGATATGTCGCAGGTGCTCGCCTCCCTTGTTGAGAGAATGTCAAATATGGAGACGAAACAGGATGTCGCTCTGGAGATCCTGGGACGTCTTGATGAAAAGGTGTCATACCTTGATGACACCAAAAAGGGGGAAGAAGAGAGAGAAGCCGCGATGAGAATGAGGCTTCAGCATGAAAGAGAATTCAATGCTGCTCAAGACAGCATTACTACAGAACTAAACAAATTGGCTGCACCCGCTCAAGGATACAGGATTTCAGGTTCTCGACCTGAGTTCCATGATCCCAGCGTCCCATGGCAAAACATGATCCAAAGGCCTTCTGAAATTCGTCTGCCAACCAACCGCCATCCCACTGCTGAAGAAATGAAGCAATGGAGGAGAAATGAACTGATGAGATATTTTTCAAAACTCATCAGGGAATCTGCCATCTTCAAAGGATATAAAACCTTAGCGGAGGCTGTGGATAAATTTACAAAGCTGTTAGAAGAAGGAAACTTCCTCTCCAACAAGAAATGAAGTCCAAACATAGACGAGGAGATCGGATCACCCATCCAGAGAACTGGATTCTCGCCTTCGAAAAATCATACGATGGTAGAGCAATCTACTTAGATCGAGGCAATGATTCCCTACAGCATTGGTGGCTTGGAACCGAGAACGATCCCGACAAAAGGCCATGGAGGCACTCAGATCATAGGAGTTAAATTCCTTGTATTTTTGTTTGTAATTATGTTTTCAAAACAGCAAAATATTGTAATCCTTGTTTCAGTATCAATAAAATATTTTCCTATCTTGAAAGATTACAACTCGTAATCTACTGTGTTATTGTATGATTACGTAATTTAATTTAATTGCTGAAATTAATCACAAGTATAGAAACTTGTTTAAAAATTAAGGCATTTAACTTGTCTCATGAATACAGTTCATAGATTCAGTTGTATGCATCTATAATACATTGTAAGATTGTGCTTGCGCGCCAATCATAAGCATAAGCTGTAAAAACTCTTAGCTATATCGAACTCGCCTGCGAGCAGTTCATAAATTAGACTAAGTTGCTGAAAGCCAGATCATTCGACAGAAGACCAAGATATCTGCCCGAAGTCATCAAGAAGGTTATTAGCTTCATGAAGAAGGTTTTGGCATCATCAAGATGGCTTGAAAGATTTAAGTCTTAGCAAATTTTCAAAAAGCGGGAAATTATTGGGATAACAATACCCGGTATCAAAACAGTTAGGACAAACAATCCCTGTATCGAATAATGGTGATAAGATATTTTGACAATATGCCAATCCAGCATACAGTAAGCAAACTGTATCGAAAAGCTGATCAAAAGTGTCAACCTGTATCGAAGACCTCTCGTAGATCCAGCATACAGTGGAACCTATCATACAGCAAAGAAGTCTCATAAAGACTAAGTATGGAAGCTGTCTCGAATTGACAATACAGCTATCATTCCATACAGTTTCAAACAGGACAAGAAGGAATCTTTGTTATTCGTGAAAGTCAAACTCCTGTTGAAGAAGATATATTTAAATACTAAAAGATACAGTATTTAAATATCAAAGTCATCAGAGATCTTCAAACAAGCGCAAAATCCGGATCGTGTTTTATTCAAACACATCATCCCGTTGGAATGGAATCTTGCTCAACGGATTTATCTCAATGGATATATTTCAGAAGACTATATATATCCCCGCAAGGCTTTGAAGATCAGTGACCAAAAACTTATGAAGTTATTATCATATACATCAGAGCAAAACATATCTCCCCAAGCTTTCTGCTATTCAGATATAAGAGATATATAGTGCTCAAAACCTTGAACAACACGTCATCAGCTTATAGCCCATAAAGTCATAGCTGTTGTTCAACCCTGTTCTATCTTTGAACAAACTTATATCAGCCCTGTGTGGACTGAGGAATCTTTGCTACTCCGGAACTGTGTGTGAAGGACTTGCATTGAAGAAGACGAAGCTTCAAAACTGTGTGTGAAGAAGCCAGTCAAGTGTTAGCTCAAACCAATCTGTGTGAACGGTTGAAGCTAAGATCTTTATATCAATCTGTGTGAATGATATATTGATTAAGTGTTGTTATAATTACGTAGTTGTGTACGCAGTAATTATAATAAACTTTTTATTCCTGTGTGGAGGACCAGTGGACGTAGAGGGGTTTACCTCGAACCACTTTAAATACTGTGTTATTTACCTTCTGCCTTTATTGTTTTATTAAATTGTGATTATTTAATTATACACTGCACATCGAGTTGTTGTATCCATAGCAACTTACTATTTAAGACTTCCGCTACGCACTCAGATTTAAAAACAGTACAACTCGTTGTTTAAAACACTTTCCAAGCTATATCCAGTATACGTAGTGGCCAACAAAGGATTACTACCGTTTTGCATGTCATCGTCTCGAGGGTGTGAAGAAGAGGGGGGTGTTTGTGAATTCAAGAATTGAGGTGGTGGTGGTACCGAAATTCCCGATTGACACACGGTCTGACTCAATGACATCATACTGCATCATGGCCTGCTGCTGAGCTAACATCTCTTGTTGAACCTTCCTTTGTTCCTCTTGGAATTTCTGGAACTGGTCTTGAGACTTCCTTTGCTCCTCATCTCAGAGCTCCCTCTCGATCCTCAATTGCTCCTCCAAATAGGCCTTTTGAGTGTCGCCCCTTTGATTGTGCTGAAATCCTGTAGTATTCTTCAATAATCCGGTGCCTTCAGCTCCCATCATCGGCGTCCGGTGATGACTCCATTTAGGAGGGTAAATGTTAGCCCACACCCTTGCCCTAATGTAGGGATCAGCCTGATCGATCTCTCGGCGTGCTAACTCGAGACCAGTCTCGTCCAAATCCGGATGCTCCTCCCTCGCCATCTCTATCAACATCCTCTCAGACTCCTCAGTCACTCTCTCCTAATTAAGTGGGAACAAAAAAGTAACCGAATATTAATAAAGTTTAGAGGTAAAGACTGATAGCAGTATTAAAATGGTTAGGATACATTTACAACTTACAAGTCTATCCGGATAGTTAGGATATGCCTTCTGAGTCACGTAGACAATGGCATTCGCCACATTTTCATCAGAAGTGGCCTCGTGCGAAACTCTCGCTAACGACCGCGAACCTAAGCTGTGGTGCTCCGTCAAACCCTTACGGTTAACAGTGTTGGTTGAATTGCTCGCCTACACATAGAAACATGTAATTTTCATTTAACAAGGAGAAATATTACCACAAGTAAGTTTCATATATGTTACATATCTTTAAACAACAATAGCATTACGACAATATTTACAGCTCGATTACATACAATATAGTCCGGGTCGCTAAAATGTGCGCATAGCCACCTCCACTCGTACTCTCGATACTTGAACTCCTCGGGAGTAGCCTCACGGGAATTACCCCAAGCTAACTGTAACACCCCAAATTAGGCGGATATTACAGTGTTGTGGATCCCCGACTGGGACCCACCAGGCGAATGAAAACTGATGAATTAAATAATATAATTATAGTACCGAACCACATTATATTACCAAATACTTTGATGAGGAGTTTAAGTACAAAACACCAGGACAATACCGAATACTAGTATATTTTATATGAAGATAAAATACACAACACTGAATGAAACGGAGTATCCAAATGAAAATCTGCAGCAGAAAATAAATGACAACAACATGAATGACTGAAAGGATCGGGGGCCCCTACTAGTATCACTGGGACTCCTCGCCGTCAACATGCTCTTCCCATGCCTTTGCCTTGCCGTGACCTGAAAACAATATCCCCCAATGGGGTCAGTTACACAGAACAACAATCCTCAAGGGTTGAAAATACACAATCATGATATATCTTTAGTTATGAAATATCCTTAGTTATGAATTTGATCTGAAGAGGAGTATCATAATACGCCCGTAATGTTCTGTGCAAGTGTACAAGACAATTGCCCGGACACACCAGTCCTTGTACCTAATTAGTCTCACGGAGGTAAACGTTACCGTTTGCACAGTCCAATGTATCGGTGAACCCAATACATGACTATCGCGTGCTCGACTAAAAATTCCACACATCCGCAACCGTCCACGCAATATGAACCCAGAAGGTCATATGAATGAGAATGACCACAATGAATATCAATGAATAAAAATCCGACAAGGTCAAGAATGACTCACCGAGATGAAAATAATAGTGAAGTGATTGATAACTCAATGAAATGATTGGAACCGTCGTTCCTCGTGAATGAAGTGATTATTCGACAATTAAAAGTCTCAATATGGTTAATACAATGATGAATGAGTTATGATTATGAATGAACAACAAAAGGAATGAATATCCTTTTAACCGAGTAAGAATTAACTTACACAACACCGATGGAGAATGTCCTTCCTCGAACAACGTCCTAAATGAGATGTCGGTCGCTCGAAACAACCTTGAATAACACAATTACCAACAATCCACTCAATATACGAATCAAACACGATTATAACGAACTCAAAACGTCAATACGACTAAACCAAGTTCATTGGGGCATTATATCGAATACGTTGTGGCCAATCTTCCATTGTTAACAACCAAACCTCAATTATACCGATATCAAATCCCCAAGAAGTGTTTCAACCCAACAAAACATCTTCAATATGATCAATAATCCAAAATGAACATCCAAATTCGTGATTACAACAACAATTAATCGAAAACCCCCAAATCCAACTCAATATTCAAAGTGTTCTTGAATAATCCTTCAATAATCCATTGAATAATCATACATATCCATAATCATGCGTACTTCACTTCATACAACATGATTTTAACGTCCAAAACATCATATCTCAATACAAAATCGAAATCCAAGATGTTGAAGAAATTACCTCTTGAAGATCCAACCACTTCGATCCGATGAACACGAGTTAAAACGAGTATCCAAGCTTCCCAAACGAATGAAGATGATGAAAATCTAACACTCAAGTGATTGATGATGAAAATTCCTCCCGCAAACCCTCTCTCTCGGAAGTAGGACGAAGAAAAGGTGAAAATGATGAAAAAGTCCCGGCCAAGTCCTTATAAACTGCCGGAAGTTACGGCCGTAACTCGGCCTACTTACGGCCATAACATCCCCAGGTCAACGGCCTTACGGCCGTAACCAGCCAGCTCGTACGGCCGTAACTCGACTTCGTCCAGAAACTACCGACAGCCATATGGCCGTACCCGCACCAGACTTATGGGCGTAACTCGACCTCGTCCAAAACACTTGCCGACACCCATACGGCCGTACCCGCTCACCTTACGGGCGTAACTCGACCGATACGGCCGTAACCGGACAAACTTACGGGCGTAAGCCCCCTTCGTCGAAACTGACCAGGCACCTCGCCTGTAACGTACGGCCATATCCGGCCAAGCCTTACGGCCGTACTTGCCTCATCTTACGTCCGTATGCCGCAACCCTTACGGCCGTAAGTCCTTCTCGTCCGACACACCCTGAAAAAATACAAATACCTCTTACAGCCGTATCCTGCCCATCTTACGGCCGTAACTCGCCTTCGGCCAAAACGCCTGGGCACCCTGCTCGACACGTACGGCCGTATCCGGCCAAGCCTTACGGCCGTACCTGCTCAACTTACGGCCGTATGCCGCAACCTTATGGCCGTAAGTCCCGTTCGTCCAAAATGGCCTGATATCAACGAACGCTTGTTATGGCCGTATCCGACAATCCTTACGGCCGAAACTCGTTGCTGGCCAAGGTGAAAATCCGATAACTCCGATTTCTCGCTACGATTGATGAATGATCTGACATACCATATGTTAGGCGTATTTTTATACGCTTATTTATCATTATTTTGTATTATTTTGGAGAGTGAAATTGTTTAAATGAGCCTTTAATGCCTTAATTTTGTATGTTTGTCAGGAAAGTGAAGTCCGGAAGCTAAAACGAGGCGAAACGGTAAACGGCAAATTGGGCTATGAGCCGCGGCACAAGGAAGGTGGCCGCGGCACAGAAGACACCTACCGAGCGCAGAGTAAATCAGATTGTGGCCGCATGGCACCAGTGAGCCGTGACACAGAAGAATTTAAGGACGCCTAGGCATCCAGCTGAAGGTAATGTGCCGCGGCACAGATTTAGTGCGCCGCGGCACACTAGGCGGTTTTTGTATGTCCGCGCGGATTTGGGCCGTTTCGAAGCCAGTTTTCGACCTACTCATACGGACGCGATTTGGAGGATGTAAAATCTATAAATAAGGGTTTAAGACCCTAATTAATTATCTTTGAATCTTTTATCTTTTGGAGCTTAAGCTTGGAATCAGAGAGGAGAGACGGCAGAAGAGGAGGGAAGCAGAAGACTTCAAGGGCAGAGGGCGGAAGCCGAAGAACGGAGGAATCCGAGCTTCATCTGCGTTTGATTTTAATGTTTTCATTCATTTATTCTGTCTTTTCAATTATTAGTATGTTAGGCTAAAACCCTAATCTAGGATTTTGATGAAACTTACGTTTTGACGAATTTGCTTGAGATTGTCTAATTAATTACCTTTTTGTTGAGTTTTCCCAATTGTGTTTAATGCTTGCAATTATCTGGCCAATAGTTGTATTGATTTAATCATTCAATTCGACTCGGGAGAGGAGAATTGGTGAGGAACTATTGGTGAGGACCGTTTTATTCTGTGAGATAGGAATATACTCATAGGAACTGCCTGGCCTTTTGGAGATTTTATGCTTTTCGCCTATTGACTAATTAATTCACCTAGGGATAGAGTGCGTTATTCGCCTTTAGACAAATCTATTGACCTCGGGAGAGGCGGTAGAATATATTAGAAATCTCCGCCTTCAATAAATTGGGAAAATTATTTATTATGGATAATCAAGAGTAAATTTGGATAAACCGAGGTGGATTCAGAATCCTAGACTTATTCATCATTTGATTTCCCTTTATTCAAGCTATCGTTTTCTACTGTTTAGCCTTTTAATAATTCTTTTAGAAATTAATTGCAAAACCCATATTCGATTGTTCGAATAAAACTAGAATACACAAAATCGGTAGTTAGTGATTCAGTCCTCGTGGGAACGATACTCAACTCATCACTTTATTACTTGTAAACGATAACGAGCACTTGCGTGTAAGAAATATCGCAACAAGTTTTTGGCGCCGTTGCCGGGGACTGAAATTTTCTAATATCGATTTCAGTATTTCTAGTCTTAGTTTGAACGTTTTTATTTTTGTATTTAATTTTGTTTATTTGTTTTTCCTTTCAGGATCTTTCGCTTAGTGCATGAGAAAACTCGGTAACGAAGGCCTACTACCTTTGGATACCGAGCTCGAGCGCACTCTAAGAAGGAACAAGAAGGAGAAACGAGAGTTACAGACGACGGTGATCATGGCCGAGAATATCGAGATTCAAGGAGGAGATAACCATGTGCAGCAAGTGCAACCAGCACTAGCTCTTCGAGATTATGCCATGCCGCAGATCAACGCAAATTTTTCGGGAATTCGGCGTCCCACTATCCAAGCCAATAATTTTAAGATCAAGCCTGCTATAATTCAGATGGTGCAGGCGAGCCAATTCTATGGACTGCCGAATGACGACCCAAACGCTCATATTGCTTCTTTTCTGAAAATTTGTGACACATTCAAGAATAATGGTGTCACCGACGATGCGATCCGATTACGGTTTTTCCCTTTCTCTTTGAGGGATAAAGCGAAATTTTGGTTAAATTCCTTACCGCCGGGGTCGATCACAACTTGGGCAGAGTTAGCGCAAGCCTTCCTTTCCAAATTCTTTCCACCTTCTAAAACGGCGAGATTAAGAAACGAGATCACCACTTTCGGTCAGTACGATATGGAATCGCTCCACGAGGCTTGGGAGCGATATAAAGATTTGTTACGGAGATGCCCTCATCACGGCCTTCCTGATTGGCTTCAGATTCAGACGTTCTACAATGGTTTGAGTGCCTCTACACGCACTCTCGTGGATGCAGTCGCCGGTGGGGCTTTGATGGGAAAGACTATGGCCGAGGCACACTCGCTGTTGGAAGCTATGGCCGCAAATGCATATCAATGGCCATCGAAAAGATTGACGCCGAAGCGAGTTATGGAAGTTTCAAGTAATGATCCGATTTCCACATTGTCAGCTCAAGTCGCCGCCTTGACCCAACAGCTCCAAGCATTTTCGCATGCTCCTTCCCCCGTTACCATTGAGACATGCAATTGGTGTAACGGATCACACCCGAGCGCGGAGTGTCAAGTTGGAAACCCGTTCGAGCAACATCCGATGGAGCAGGCTCAATTCGTGGGAAATGGAAATCGGCAGAATAATCCGTACTCCAACACGTATAATCCGGGGTGGCGCAATCATCCCAACTTTTCGTGGAGAAACGGACAGAACTCAAACCAGCCCCCGTTCGCTCAGAACCAACAGCAGCCCCCTCCCGCTCCAAAAGTTTCTCTCGAGGAAGCACTTGCGAAATTGGCGGCGAATACGAGTCAATTCATGACCCGTACTGAAGCAACATTGCAAAATCATTCCGCTTCCATTCGAAACTTGGAGGTCCAGCTGGGCCAAATTGCTAATGTGTTGACAGCCCGCCCGGAGGGAGCATTGCCTAGTACAACAGAGACAAATCCTAGAGAGAGTCTAAACGCAATCAGCTTGAGAAGCGGAAAAGAGGTGTTGGACCAGCCCGAACGGTGTGAAAAGAAGAAGGAAATTGAGGAAAAGAATATTTTAGAGACAGAGGAGTCACAAGATTTGAAACCTTCAATAACGTTGCCGGATAACCCGAAGACATGTGTGCCCCCCGTCCCGTTTCCGCAGAGATTACAGCAGAAAAAGGCGGACAAACAATTTTCTAAGTTCCTTGATCTGTTCAAAAAGCTTCACATTAACATTCCGTTCGCCGACGCGTTGGAACAAATGCCGAGCTACGCTAAATTCATGAAAGAGATATTGTCAAAGAAAAGAAAACTCGAGGAGTTTGAAACTGTCGCCTTGACGGAGGAATGCAGCGCAATTCTTCAAAAGAAGCTCCCACGAAAATTGAAAGATCCGGGAAGTTTCAACATATCGTGCACCATGGGGAATCTTTCGTTTAATAAGGCATTGTGTGATCTCGGTGCTAGTATTAACCTCATGCCTCTGTCGATTTTCAAAAAGCTGGACATAGCGGATCGATCGATTAAGTATCCGAGGGGAGTGATTGAGGATGTTTTGGTAAAGGTGGATAAATTTATTTTCCAGCGGACTTTATCGTTCTTGACATGGAGGAAGACGAAGATATTCCGATTATCTTGGGACGACCATTTTTGGCGACCGGCAGAACTCTTATTGACGTGGAAAAAGGTGAATTAACTCTGCGGGTCCAAGACGAGCATGTTACGTTCCAAGTGTTCAAATCTGTTCCATGTCCCGGAAGTGTAGATAAAAGCCCACAAATTGAAAGTGTAGATGCCGTTGAAAGAGGAAAGCACCGAACACATCGTCGGTCGAAAAATTCAGATGTTGTGTCAAATGGTCCAATTTCTAAGAACGATGTAGAACGAGTAGCATTTCTCGAGCACTCAGACAAGTCTGCTGCAGTCTTGAGTGCGTTCGTGAAGGAGGAAAACAAGCCGGAATTCAAACGGATATCTAATCATGAGAAAAACGGGTGTTTCGGGAAGTTGTTCACGTCGAAACCTTTCCGCAAACAACATTTGATGTCCGAACCGAAAGTCAAATCGTTAACGACCGATGGTCATAATTTTAAAAAATATATTAACGGTTCGATAAACGGGGCGGAAACCAAATGGAGTTTGCGAAAAGCGAACTAATATTTTCAAATAGGTCTGGCTGAAGATTATAAACTTAGCGCTTCTCGGGAGGCAACCCGAGTTCGTAGTTGTAGATTTTTGCGTTTCTTTATTTTTCTTGCATTCTTGATTTTTATTTTTCATCATGTTTGTGCTTCAATTTGCTTCTGCCTCTCGTTTTTAACGTGTTATTCTCAAAATTCTATGCAGGAAAGTCCGAGGGGAAAAACTGAAGCCTGAGCCGCGTCACACGTATTGTGATCCGCGGCACACATAAATCGTAAGGGAAAGCAAAACCCACTGTACCCTGTGCCGCGGCACGGCATAAATGAGCCGCGGCACACTTGAGCACTGAGCCGCGGCACACGAAATCTGTGTCGCGGCACACGACAAAACAAACGAACAGCCAAGAAGGAACTGTACCCGATGTCGCGGCTCACTTGAGCTGTGCCGCGGCACACCATGCGCAATTCGAAAGGCCCAGGTACCTTATAACTCTCAATCGGCCGACCACCCAGGTAAGTTTTCCCTTCCTGTTCCTTTCCCTCCCCTGCGCGCGACCGGCCGAAACACTCTTCCATTTTTTTCTTGCGATTTCTTCTTGCACTCTTCACAAAACCAATCAAGGTATGTTCCAATCTCTAATCTCTACTTGTTTATGAATTTAAATTTGAAGTCATTTATGCTGTGGATGGATTGAACATGTTTATTTTCCTTCAAAAAAAAAAAGTTCTAGGATGGTTTAGGGGATAACATAGTAGTTTGAATCGAATTTTCATGGTTAGTTTGGAATATGAATGAATTGAGTGCGTTGTTTTGATGACGAATGAATTGTGTTTCTGTTCTTGGGGGTTGAATCGAGCTATAGCCATGTTTATTCTTCAAGTAAACTCGTGCCCTTAAGGTCTTTGATAAAATGTCTAAGTGAAAAATTTTCTTTGTTAAAGTAATCTTTTGAATCGTTGTGCAACGTATTCGTTCTGAAGTTACAGCAAGCCCAACCCTTACGTCCAGTTTAAACGTTTAAGTCCAATTTCATTTTTCTCTCACGGATGTGCTATCTTTTTAAATTCTTGACTTACGGCTGGACATTTTTTTAACCAGTGATGATTATTGTTGTTATTGTTTGCGTAAATAAACCCTGGTGTTTTATTTTTCAGGACTGACTATGGCTAGAACAAAGAAGCTGAGCAAGAGAGCTAGGACCCAGTCATCCCCCACTCGAGGGGAGACCTCTCGTAGTAGGGCCGAGTCGGAGGGGCACCAGTTTTCGGACCCTGAAATTCACAAGATCTTCAATGAGAAGATTCGGCCTCGACCTCTTATCCCGGAGAGGGCATTTACTCCAGCTCCCCAAGACGGGGAATTGCTTACCATGATTGATGAGATGGGGTGGGCCAGATTTGCTGCACCCCCCGAGCCAGCGGTTATCTCGATTGTGCAGGAGTTCTACGCCAGTGCACTACTGAAGCACATTCGGGCAGGCCATACGTTGCCGTCATTAGAGTCTCGGACTCAGGTCGATGTCCGAGGTGTTATAGTTGATTTCTCCACAGCTGCTATTCAGAGGTTGTTTGGGCTTCCGGTGGTTGATGAGTCGGCCTATGACTGAGTGATGACTAGCCTCACGAAGGAGGCCCTGCTCGAGACTATTGCACAGCCCGATTCCGACTGGGAGCAGCGCGCACAGGGTTCTTCCACTTTCCACTTCAAGAGCTCGCGCCTCATCCGGCTTGGGCGTGCCTGGCTTTATTTTATCTGCGCACGCATTGACCCCACCTCCCAGATCCGTACTATTTTTCTCTCCCGCGCCCGGACACTTTATGCTATCACTTCTGGGCTGCGTTTCAATGTGGCCCCCATCTTGGTCCGATCTATCTTCCAGTGTATCCAGGGGGGGCCAAGACGGGGTTGAAGCACCCCTCTCTCATCTGCGCTTTGTGTCGGCAGTCGGGGCTGACGTGGTCAGACGACGAGCCGATGTTTGCTCCCCAGGCCCCGATCGACCACCGCATCATATTACATTTTGACCAGTGGGGAGGAGCGCCGGCACACGCTCGGGGGAGAGGATTTCTGCTGGAGGAGGCCCAAGAGGGGTCCCCCGAGCCTCTTTTGCTGACATATGGAGATGCCGGCCCGCCGCCCGACAGAGAGAGATTGCAGGAGATGTTTGATGGGCTGAGGGAGGATCTGAGGAGAGAGAGAGAGGAGCTAAGAGAGGAGATGAAAGAGGAGGCGAGGAGAGAGAGAGATGAGATGAGGAGAGAGAGGGAGAGGTTGATGGCTGCCATGCGAGAGGAGCAGCGGACGGAGCGAGAGAGCGTTATTGCTGCCGTCAGAGCTGAGATGCGAGAGCAGGCCCGCCGGGCCAACCGACGAGAGGCGAGGCGTCTGGCAGTGAGGGACGCCTATCACCAGGAGCACCTTGCTGCTTGGACGGCCCATATCATGCATCCCGACGGGCCATTTATTGCACCCGCTCGGCCAGCCACACCACCCTCCTCACCGGATGATGCCGGCACCAGCTCGTGAGAGGACTGGAGGGGAGTACTTGACCTTTTACTTTTCTTGCATATCATATTTTGTCCATTGAGGTCAATGTACGTCCTAAGTTTGGGGGGGTTAATTTTTGTCGCTACATTCATTGCTGTACTTTATTTCGTTGCACTTTTCATTACTTTGCGTTAATTTTTTTTCGATAGCCTTGCTTGTCTTAATTTTTCTCTATTCGTGAATTTTTTCGTGCTTCTATTTGTGTGATACTGATGTTACGACACTGTTTTTCTCTCTGAAGAAACAGTCGAGTTCTAGTTGCGTTGTAGTCAGTGATTTCTGTTTCTGCTTAGTATTCATTTAGGTCCAAAATTTTTCGTGATTGTAGAGGTCTTGGCGGAGAAGAGAGGATACATACTTGTTTTAAAATCACCGTCGATACGTTTAGTTACATTTTTCGGTTAGTTAGTCGTACAGTTACATTAGTCGTGTTGGCACCTAGATTGAGTTTAGAGTCGGTCAGTTTTTCCCAAAAGTCGAGATAATGTTGTTCTATGAGGGGAAGTCTAGTAACCGGGGGTATTCGCGTGACCCGTTGTTTACTCTCGTGTAAAACGACGACCCTGATTAGACTAGTGAATTAGAGATTTCACATGTGCCGATGATAGGGAGCCTAGTAACCGGGGGTATTCGCGTGACCCGTTGTTTACTCTCGCGTAAAACAGCGACCTTGATTCGGACATGCAGGAATTATATATTCGAGTTGTTCTCCACTGTAGAAGGGAACATATTGACGGTCGATTTGATTCACGTTTGTTAATATTTGAGCTAGATTTTCTTCATGAACGAGTAACTAGGACTGAACTTGATTACTTTGTGGGATCAGTGTTCTGAGTGTAGCTCGCTATTACGACACTCGTATTATTCAGAGAGAAGTACAGGATAGTATTGATTAGGTTGAACACTACGAGTCGCACGATGATTCACGACATTCTTTTATTGTAATTAATTCTTTTTGCTTGAGGACAAGCAAAGGCTTAAGTTTGGGTGTATTTGTTAGGCGTATTTTTATACGCTTATTTATCATTATTTTGTATTATTTTGGAGAGTGAAATTGTTTAAATGAGCCTTTAATGCCTTAATTTTGTATGTTTGTCAGGAAAGTGAAGTCCGGAAGCTAAAACGAGGCGAAACGGCGAAACGGCAAATTGGGCTATGAGCCGCACAAAGAAGCAGGCCGCGGCACAGAAGACACCACCGAGCGCAGAGTAATCGTACTCTGTCGGCACACCCAGTGAGCCGGCACGAAAGAATTTAAGGACGCCCAGGCATCCAGTTGAAGGTAATGTGCCGCGGCACAGATTTAGTGCGCCGCGGCACACTAGGCGGTTTTTGTATGTCCGCGCGGATTTGGGCCGTTTCGAAGCCAGTTTTCGACCTACTCATACGGACGCGATTTGGAGGATGTAAAAGCTATAAATAAGGGTTTAAGACCCTAATTAATTATCTTTAAATCTTTTATCTTTTGGAGCTTAAGCTTGGAATCAGAGAGGAGAGACGGCAGAAGAGGAGGGAAGCAGAAGACTTCAAGGGCAGAGGGCGGAAGCCGAAGAAGGGAGGAATCCGAGCTTCATCTGCGTTTGATTTTAATGCTTTCATTCATTTATTCTGTCTTTTCAATTATTAGTATGTTAGGCTAAAACCCTAATCTAGGATTTTGATGAAACTTACGTTTTGACGAATTTGCTTGAGATTGTCTAATTAATTACCTTTTTGTTGAGTTTTCCCAATTGTGTTTAATGCTTGCAATTATCTGGCCAATAGTTGTATTGATTTAATCATTCAATTCGAATCGGGAGAGGAGAATTGGTGAGGAACTATTGGTAAGGACCGTTTTATTCTGTGAGATAGGAATATACTCATAGGAACTGCGTGGCCTTTTGGAGATTTTATGCTTTTCGCCTATTGACGAATTAATTCACCTAGGGATAGAGTGCGTTATTCGCCTTTAGACAAATCTATTGACCTCGGGAGAGGCGGTAGAATATATTAGAAATCTCCGCCTTCAATAAATTGGGAAAATTATTTATTACGGATAATCGAGAGTAAATTCGGATAAACCGAGGTGGATTCAGAATCCTAGACTTATTCATCATTTGATTTCCCTTTATTCAAGCTATCGTTTTCTACTGTTTAGCCTTTTAATAATTCTTTTAGAAATTAATTGCAAAACCCATATTCGATTGTTCGAATAGAACTAGAATACACAAAATCGGTAGTTAGTGATTCAGTCCTCGTGGGAACGATACTCAACTCATCACTTTATTACTTGTAAACGATAACGTGCACTTGCGTGTAAGAAATATCGCAACACCATACGTATGTGAAAGTGAACAAGTCCAACACATGCCAAAAATGATACTTCCAGTACAAGATTACCAATCACGATGAAAAATGATAATACTCCCGTCTCGATCTATAAATGGAGATGAAATGATGATCGGTAACTGATATACGGTTACAACATGCCAACAGTGAACGCAAATGAATGAATCATGAATGATGAGTGATTAATAATGAGTGAAAATTACTGAGTGATAAATACTGAATGAAAATGAATGAATTACAACCGGGTATTTAATACCCCCCCCCCCTTAAAAAGAGGTTCGTCCTCAAAACTAAGGGTCAAACAACTCGAGATAATTCTCTCGCATACTCTCCTCGGTTTCCCATGTAGCCTCTTCGACTCCGCGTCTAGACCACTGAATCTAGACCAAAGGAATCATCATGTTCCTCAACTATTTGATTCGCCGCTCTAAAACTCGTATAGGACGCTCCTCATACGAATGATCATCCGCGATCTCGATTTCGATGAACTGAAGTATGTGGCTCGAGTCGGCAACAAACTTCTGCAATTGAGAGACGTGAAACACATTATGAATTCGGCTCAACGCCGGAGGTAAAGCCAATCGATAAGCTAACTCGCCTACTCGATCTAAAATCTCAAACGGTCTAATGAATCTCGGACTCAACTTTCCCCATTTTATGAAATGAAAAATGCCTTGACTCAGGGATACCTTTACCAACACGTGGTCACCTGTCTCGAACTCTATTGGTCGACGACGATTATCTGCATATGATTTCTGTCGACTCTGAGCGATCAACAGACGACTCCTGATCAAAGCTACCTTCTCACGGGAGGCTATAAGCATATCGGGCTCGGTGCCGATTGACTCTGATAAGTTGTCCCAACACAAAGGAGATCGACAACGACGACCGTACAAAGCCTTGTAAGGTGCCATCTTAATCGAAGCATGCCAACTATTATTGTACGTGAACTCAATCAACGGTAATTGGGCTTCCCAATCGTCCTTCCAATCGAGGACGCATGCCCTCAACATGTCCTCTAATGTCTGAATAGTCCTCTCTGATTGTCCGTCGGACTGAGGATGAAAAGCGGTACTGAGATTAAGCTGAGTTCCCATAGCACGATGGACTGATTTCCAAAAAATGAGACACGAACCGTCCGTCATGATGAACAACTGGGCCAGTCTCTCGGGACCCCACGTATCCTTAATCTCAAGAAAATGAGTCGATTTAGTCAAACGGTCTACAATTACCCAGATTGTATTCATGCCACGGCGACTCGTCGTCAAACTCGTGATGAAATCCATTGAAATGTCTTCCCACCTCCACTCTGGAATAGGGAGAGGTTTCAGCATACCCACCGGTTGCTGATGTTCAATCTTGACTTGCTGACAGGTTAAGCATCTCGAAACAAATTCTGCGACTTCTCGCTTCATATTACTCCACCAGTAATTTTGTTTCAAGTCCTTGTACATCTTGCTAGACCCCGGATGAACGGAATAAGGGGTAGCATGAGCTTCTCTCAAAATCGAGTTTTTCAACTCGTCATTCGCCAGTACGCACAACCGATTCTTAAATTGCAAAAGTCCATCCTCGTGGACCACAAATCCAGGGGCTTTCCCCTGAGCCACATCCTCACGGATGCGCAATAATGATGGGTCTGAACCCTGATTCTCTCTGATTGTCTCCTCAAGTGGCGATGAAATCTCTAACATGCAAGGTTGCCCTTGCACTCGCTGAAGCCAGACCTCGATCTCGGGTCTAAGGAATTCCTGTTGAAGCTCCTTCTGAACTGTTAAACGAGCAAGCATTTGCTCCTGAACGGACTTACGACTCAAGGCATCGGCAACCACGTTTGCCTTACCCGGGTGGTACAGGATCTCGATATCATAATCTTTGATTAGTTCCAACCACCGCCTCTGTCGCATATTCAACTCCTTCTGAGTAAATATATACTTCAAACTCTTGTGATCGGTGAATATCTGACAGGTAACGCCATAAAGGTAATGACGCCAAATCCTCAATGCGAAAACCACGGCTGCTAACTCCAGGTCGTGGGTCGGATAATTAACTTCGTAAGGTCTCAATTGCCATGAAGCATAGGCAATAACCTTCCCATTCTGCATTAATACACATCCGAGGCCGTGTCCGGACGCGTCACTATAAACCACAAATCCTTCTGTCCCATGTGGCAAGGAAAGTACAGGTGCTGAAATTAACTGGCTCTTGAGTTCCTCAAAACTCCGCTGACACACGTCGGACCACGTGTATTTCTTAT
This sequence comes from Orobanche coerulescens, assembly GCA_033398695.1. NCBI lineage: Eukaryota > Viridiplantae > Streptophyta > Magnoliopsida > Lamiales > Orobanchaceae > Orobanche > Orobanche coerulescens. Next base: position 142,088,032 of record CM065802.1, on the reverse strand, counting down.
CCTTTCGCAAAAGGTTCGTCAAAGGTTGAGCAATTTTAAAAAATCCCTCCACAAACCGCCGATAATAACCGGCTAATCCGAGAAAGCTTCTGATTTCCTTAACATTCTTCGGAGGTAACCAATCTTGGATAGCCTCCGTCTTCTGAGGATCAACACGCACTCCATCTGATGAAATTACATGCCCGAGAAACGTCACTTCGGACATCCAGAACTCACATTTGGAAAACTTTCCATAAAGTTGTTCTCGTCTCAACACGTCGAGAACCTGATGAAGGTGAACCTCGTGCTCCTCTCGGTCACGAGAATAAATCAAAATGTCATCAATGAAGACAACAACAAACTGATCCAAAAAGTCGATGAAAACCCGATTCATTAACTCCATGAATACCGCAGGTGCATTAGTTAACCCGAACAGCATTACCACGAACTCATAATGACCATAGCGTGTACGAAACGCTGTCCTTGCGATATCCGACTCTCGAATTCGCAACTGATGATATCCAGATCTTAGGTCGATCTTGTAAAATATTGAAGCTCCCTGAATTTGATCTAAGAGATCATCAATACGGGGTAGAGGATACTTATTCTTGATTGTCACCCTCTTCAACTCCCGATAATCAATACACAAGCGAAATGAACTATCCTTCTTCTTGACAAACAACACTAGTGCTCCCCACGGGGACGCACTCGGTCGGATATAACCTTTCTCGAACAATTCCTCAAGTTGATTCTTCAACTCCTGCATTTCGGTCGGGGCCATCCGGTACGGTGCCTTCGATATTGGAGACGTACCAGGCTCCAACGCAATTGTGAAGTCCACATCTCTCTGTGGAGGCAAACCGGGTAACTCGTCTGGAAATACATCGGCATATTCCCTCACTACCGGAATATCCGTCAACATTATTGGTGATTTCTCGGTTTTGGTCATATAGCACCAATAACCAATACACCTCTCACTGAGTAATTTCACCGCTTTCATCAAGTTGATGACTCTCCCGGAACAACTAGGATTACTCCCATGAAAAACACATTGGACCCCATCGTCTGAAATGATAGTGACCATACGCTTACGGACACTAATAATGGCATCGTGACGATCCATCCAATCAATACCCAAGATGACGTCGTCTCTTGGCAAATCTATCACAATAAGGTCTGCTAGCCATACACGACCCTGAAGCTGAATCGGACAATTCTGAATCTCACGATTCCCGATAATTCTTCTACCATCAGGTAGACCAATGACATAAGGCTCACAACTAGTAGCACTACCCAGACATAGTCTACTCAAACATGACTCGGAAATGAATGAATGCGATGCACCAGTATCAAAAAGGGTACACACAGGTTGAGATAGAATATCGAGTGTACCTGAGATCATCCGAGCCTCTGGATCATCGGTCTTATTCATCTCATAAAGTTGGGGCTTGCTAGTCCTGGCACTGGACGCTCCCATATGATGACTAAAGGCTCCACCTTTATTCGCTCCTGTAGTCTTGAACGACGCAGACTGAGTGGCCTGATTATGAACAGCTGACTGCTTCGGGGCCTGAGATGACGCCGGAGTAGGTTTGGAGTCCCTTCAGCAAAAATGGGCCTTATGCCCAGCAATCCTGATTATGACACGTGATACCGCCGGGCACTTGGTGCCGACATGACCAAGATCCCCACGCTTAAAACAGGTGATGGCCGAATCGCCGCCGGACTGCGATTCTCACGGCCTCATGCGCCACAGGAGGTCGCTCAGAGAAAGTAGTGCCCGCACGAGGCTTCTTGAAGGTTGTCTGACCGCCTTCAGACTGATTACGATTCTTCGATTTCTTGCTAGCAGGTGAAGGTTGTTGCTTAGCAATCTCCTTAGCAGTGAGCTCATAAGTAAGATCCTTCTCAATGAATTCGGCCGGAGTGGTGCAATTATGATTAAGTAACTGCATCCGCATCCAGGGTTTCAGCCTCTTGCTGAAATACTTAATCTTATCTGCCTCGGAGTGAATGATAGATGAGGCGAACGGAAGAAGTTCCTGAAATTTCTCGGCAATGGCGAGAACATCCTCGTCCGCTGAGGGGTCGGGAGTGATGTTAGGCGTATTTTTATGCGCTTTTATATCATTATTTTATATCCATTTTGAGCCTAAATCAGCATAAATGAGCTTTTAATGCATTATTTTTGTATGTTTTGCAGGAAATCGGAGTCCGGAAGCCAAAACGATGAAAAACGGGCGAAAATAGCATTTTTTGATCATGAGCCGCGGCACACACCAAGTGAACCGCGGCACACGAAGAAAACCAGCGAATAATGTGCACACTGTACTGTGTGCCGCGGCACACACAAAGTGAGCCGCGGCACACAAAGCGCAAAAAGACGCCACTGGGAGCCACACCAGGAAAAGAAGTATGCTGAGTTTTAAAAAAATGGGCCGCGTAGGTGGGCTTTTGATGGATGATTTTCTGGACATCAGCTTTTGGGCCGCTTGTGCCGTGAGGAGCACTGGGAGGAATGGAGATTGGAGAATTTTGTTTTCTAGGAAAAAGACCACCTACTGGAGAGTAATTGAAAAAAGAAAAAAAAACTATAAAAGGCAATTATGATGAGAACAAAAAAAACGAGGAGGACCAGGCAGGTTTTCGGCGGAAGAAAGAAGGAGAACACAAGGAGGAGATTTGTGGGGCGACGACAAGACCACGGATCCCTACGGTTTTTCTGCATCTTAGTTATTAGATTTATTCGAGTAGGATTTTGATTGTAGCCAATTTCATGACGGTTTGATTATTTATTATTATTTCGATTTACTCGTTATTCTATTGAATTGGATTCTTCTTACTGTTCTTAATGCTTTTTAATTGTCTGGCCAACAGTTAATTTGTTTTGAATGTCTTTATGGATTCGGGAGATGAAATTTAGGCATAGTTCTTGTTAGACGAATCATAATTTTCGTGAGATAGGGATATACTCATGCGAATTGTGAAGCCTATTTATTGTGGGAATTCTTGAACTGTTTTAGCTATTAATTATCTAATTCGAATAGGGATATATCGAGTTAGTAATTCGTAGTATTTTCTATCGACCTTGGGAAAGGCTTTAGAATAATTTAGGAATTCCTGGCTTACAATCAATTGAATAACAGTGAATTGAATCGAATAAATATCATTCCCGATTGTTTGAGGTGACAATCATAATCCTACCCCTTATTAGTATTATTATTATTAGTATTATTATTAGTACTATTAATTACTTTCTGCAATTAGTTTAGATATAAACTCTATTTAATTGTTCTTCAATTAAAATTGTGAGTTGACTATATTTTGGTACTTAGTGAAATCAGTCCTCGAGGGAACGATACTTTACTTATCACTTTATTACTTGTTGACACCGTGCACTTGCGGCATATTGTGAGGGATTTTCCCACAACAAGTTTTTGGCGCCATTGTCGGGGACTGATTTTTCGCTAATATCAATACCAAGCGACTCTAATTTTAATTTGAAGTTTCTTTTTTAGTTTCTATATTTTTATTTTTTGTCATTATATTTTCCTATGAGTATCGTGACCCTTGGCATTTCATAAATCCCAATGTTCTTAATAATTCGCCAAATATGGTCAGTCAGCCCCCTCCCCCAAAACAAAAGACCATGCTTGAACAATGTGTAGACGTTCTTAAATATCCTGATAGTACCCTTTTTGAGCTAGAATGTGCACATCGTGGTCTTGAAGTTCACTATGGTTATTTTCCAGCTCATTTATTTAGTAGTGAAGTTGAGGGGGAGGTTGAGAAGAACGACATGTTGAGTTTTATGGTCGATCCCCCAGCACCTAATGATTTCATAAAGTGTGATGAGCCTAGAGAAGAAGTTATCATTGATGATGTTTCCAAAGAAATTCCATTAAATTGTCATCAAACTTCGACTAATAAGGTGAATACTTTTGTGCCAAAAATTTTATTAACGGTGCCACGCATAATTTTTCCTAGATCCATAATGGGAGAGATTGACCCCATTACTCATGATTTTGTTGAGGCTGCTTCTTCGAGTTCTAATGAGGTTATGCATGATAATTCTTTATTATTTGCCCATTCGAACTCTGCTTATTTTTTTATGCCTTATCATTATTATATTCTTCCATCATTTTTTGGTTGTCCGCATAATTATTCTTATTCATTATTTTTGGCAACCGGGCATGAGCCAAAGTCTCCCCTATGGAATAAGAGGCTTATTGATTGCAAGAAGAGGGTATTTGGCAATCTCCCTAGAAAGAAGCCACGTTAAATTCTTTTTGCCACGTCGTGCTCAAGACGTAAAATAGAGCGCTGGATGGGAGGCAACCCATCATTTTTACTTGCTTTCTAGTTAGTTGTTTTTATTTGATTTTTCGTTAGTAATTTATTTTTCTTTGTTTTGTTATTTCGTTTGGATTCGTGTATTCTTGTTGGCCCTTATTTCTATGATATTTCTTTTTAACCCTATGAGTTATTATTCTTCATATTCTAGTCTTTCTTGATTTAATGTCTACTGTTATTTCATGACTAGAGACTAAGTTTGGGGGTCCCTCGTGATGCTGAGCATTATTTGAAGTATGGATTGATCGACGTTTCCACTCAGACATGTGCGGGTGTTCAAGAAGACATTTGGAATAAGTTTCACTTTTCCTTATCTCTTTTATTTTCACATGAGTTTTATTATTGATAATGTTATGTGTAGTGGACTTTATTTTGCATGATGTTGATGGTTTTTGCAAGCTTGAATTTTTCGTGAATTTTTCGTGCTTCCATGTGTAAAACCGATTTTACGATACTGATGTCTCTTGGAAGAAACGGTTGACTTTTGGTCGAGTTGCAGTCAGCGATTTCTGTTTCTATTGAATATTCAATTAGGTCCGAAATTTTATCGTTTTTGTAGAAATTTTAGCAGATAAGAAAAGAGACATACGTGTTTTCAAATCACCGTCTATACGTTTGGTTAAATTTTTCGTGTAGCTAGTCGTCCAGTAATATGAGTCTTGTTGGCACTTGGATTGAGTTTAGAGACGGACAGTTTTTCCCAAGAAAAAGTCGAGATATTGATTGTTCTATGATGGGAAGTCTAGTAACCGGGGGTATTCACGTGACCCGTTGTTTACTCTCGCGTAAAACGACGACCCTGAATAGATTAATAATTTAGAAATATCGTATTACCGATGATGGGAAGCCTAGTAACCGGGGGTATTCACGTGACCCGTTGTTTACTCTCGCGTAAAACGGTAACCTTGACATGCGGGAATTGCTATTCGAGTTTTTTCTCCGCTGTAGAGGGGGGCTTAGTAACTAGAAGCATCTATGTGCCCCATGAGTGCCTTTTACGTCAAACGGTTCCCCGATACATGAGAATGGAAATCCACCCTAGGATCATCCCGATGAAATATCCCGAGAGCCGAAACCTAGTGGTTAACTCGAATCATATTATTGAGCATACATAAGGGAATACTATCTGAGGATTAATTTTGATAATGAAACTCTTGAAATTTTTGCCACTAGACTGTGGGACTGGGCGAATTAGGTTGTTTATTTCAACCCTTCATATTGACGGTCGGTTAAATTCACGCTTGTTAATCTTTGAACTTGATTTTCTCCATGAACGATTGATTAGGACTGAAATTGGTTACTTAGTGGAATCAGTGTCCGGGACGTGACTCACTATTACGATACTTGTATTATTCTTTGAAATTTTCAGGGTAGTATTGATTAAGTTGAGCACTATGGATTTGCATGATTATTCACGATACATTTTGTTTAAAATTGAAATTGTTTGCTTGAGGACAAGCAAAGGCTCAAGTTTGGGGGTATTTGTTAGGCGTATTTTTATGCACTTTTATATCATTATTTTATATCCATCTTGAGCCTAAATCAGCATAAATGAGCTTTTAATGCATTATTTTTGTATGTTTTGCAGGAAATCGGAGTCCGGAAGCCAAAACGATGAAAAACGGGCGAAAATAGCATTTTTTGGTCATGAGCCGCGGCACACACCAAGTGAACCGCGGCACACGAAGACATCCAGCGAATAATGTGCACACTGTACTGTGTGCCGCGGCACACACAAAGTGAGCCGCGGCACACAAAGCGCAAAAAGACGCCACTGGGAGCCACACCAGGAAAAGAAGTATGCTAAGTTTTAAAAAAATGGGCCGCGTAGGTGGGCTTTTGATGGCTGATTTTCTGGACATCAGCTTTTGGGCCGCTTGTGCCGTGAGGAGCACTGGGAGGAATGGAGATTGGAGAATTTTGTTTCCTAGGAAAAAGACCACCTACTGGAGAGTGATTGAAAAAAGAAAAAAAAACTATAAAAGGAAATTATGATGAGAACAAAAAAAAACGAGGAGGACCAGGCAGGTTTTCGGCGGAAGAAAGAAGGAGAACACAAGGAGGAGATTTGTGGGGCGACGACAAGACCACGGATCCCTACGGTTTTTCTGCATCTTAGTTATTAGATTTATTCGAGTAGGATTTTGATTGTAGCCAATTTCATGACGGTTTGATTATTTATTATTATTTCGATTTACTCGTTATTCTATTGAATTGGATTCTTCTTACTGTTCTTAATGCTTTTTAATTGTCTGGCCAACATTTAATTTATTTTGAATGTCTTTATGGATTCGGGAGATGAAATTTAGGCATAGTTCTTGTTAGACGAATCATAATTTTCGTGAGATAGGGATATACTCATGCGAATTGTGAAGCCTATTTATTATGGGAATTCTTGAACTGTTTTAGCTATTAATTATCTAATTCGAATAGGGATATATCGAGTTAGTAATTCGTAGTATTTTCTATCGACCTTGGGAAAGGCTTTAGAATAATTTAGGAATTCCTGGCTTACAATCAATTGAATAACAGTGAATTGAATCGAATAAATATCATTCCCGATTGTTTGAGGTGACAATCATAATCCTACCCCTTATTAGTATTATTATTATTAGTATTATTATTAGTACTATTAATTACTTTCTGCAATTAGTTTAGATATAAAATCTATTTAATTGTTCTTCAAATAAAATTGTGAGTTGACTATATTTTGGTACTTAGTGAAATCAGTCCTCGAGGGAACGATACTTTACTTATCACTTTATTACTTGTTGACACCGTGCACTTGCGGCATATTGTGAGGGATTTTCCCACAACAAGTGAGTAATTCTGATAGCTTGGCCTCTCTGAGTGGGGCCGGATAATACCTCTCCATCATGAGAGTCTTGAATTGATCCCAAGTACATGATCCGTCGGTGGGCTTCAACGACAACCACCAAGAATGAGCGCTCTTACCCAGATAGTAAGCCGCAACTGAAACTTTTTGTCCTTCAGGACACTCTACCATAGCAAATAACTTCTCGAAATGCTCGAGCCAATGAACAATATCCTCCGGCTCAGATGAGCCCTCAAATGTGGGTGGCCTTTGGCGAGAGATGTCGCCGATGATACTGCCCACACTCCTCTCTTGCCTCTGAGGTGGCGGCGGAGGAGCCTGTTGATTTTGATTAGCTGAGTTATGTATCGTCTCCATCAGTTGTGTCATCTGAGTCATTTGGTCCATCATGCCCTGCATAAAAGCGAGTGGGTCAATCCAAACACCTTCTGACTGAGATATGTCTCGGGTACGACTTCTCGATAGTGAATGATCACGCCCAGGTGAATGAGTGGCAGCGTTGCTGCTTGATGAGTTAGCATTATTCCTCGCATTTGCACGTGTATTAACGCAAGCTCTTGGGACTCGGCCCGCACCACGGCCTTGTCCTCCGCGTCTTCTGCTTGCTCTCTCCATACTGAAGTAGGAAAGTCACATGATGATTATATCTCTCGCATGAATATCACATTATCATTACGTCATGAAATGATGAAAATGAGCATACGCGCTCTAGCACAGTGATTACATGAATGATTAACTGAGGTGAGATGATTATCTAATGAAATTCTCGAAATGATTATCTTGAACAAGTTAACCAAATTAATGATATGATCCTCAAGATCAACAACTGAACTGTGAAATGAACTGAGTGATTAATGAGTTAACATGATCGTGCTGATCAAAATGAATGATGATGAGGATTGTTGACTAATGAATGATGAATGAATGATTCTTATTGCCAGAAATTATACCATGGCGTTAGAAATCTTACAGTTCTTTCGGTCTGATTGGCTCGGCATTTGCACAGGTCACACGTGACGCGAAAGTCCAATGATACTAGTCCGATGACGATGATTTCAAATGAGACATGACTCGGAAGGTAGTATTCAAAACCACGCTCCGATACCAACTCTGTAACACCCCAAATTATGCGGATATTACAGTGCTGTGGATCCCCAACTGGGACCCACCAGGCGAATGAAAAATGATGAATTAAATAATATAATTGTAGTACCGAACCACATTATATTACCAAATACTCCGATGAGGAGTTTAATTACAAAACACCAGGACAATACCGAATACTAGTATATTTTATATGAAGATAAAATACACAACGCTGAATGAAACGGAGTATCCAAATGAAAATCTGCAGCGGAAAATAAATGACAACAACATGAATGACTGAAAGGATCGGGGGGCCCTACTAGTATCACTGGGACTCCTCACCGTCAATATGCTCTTCCCGTGCCTTTGCCTTGCCGTGACCTGAAAACAATATCCCCCAACGGGGTCAGTTACACAGAACAACAATCCTCAAGGGTTGAAAATACACAATTATGATATATCTTTAGTTATGAAATATCCTTAGTTATGAATTTGAGCTGAAGAGGAGTATCATAGTATGCCCGTAATGTTTTGTGCAAGTGTACAAGACGAGTGCCCGGACACACCAGTCCTTGTACCTAATTAGTCTCACGGAGGTAAACGTTACCGTGTGCACAGTCCAATGTATCGGCGAACCCAATACATGACTATCGCATGCTCGACTAAAAATTCCACACATCCGCACTCGGCCACGCAATATGAACCCAGAAGGTCATATAAACGAGAATGACCACAATGAATATCAATGAATAAAAATCCGACAAGGTCAAGAATGACTCACCGAGATGAAAATAATAGTGAAGTGATTGATAACTCAATGAAATGATTGGAACCGTCGTTCCTCGTGAATGAAGTGATTATTCGACAATTACAAGTCTCAATACGGTTAATACAATGATGATTGAGTTATGATTATGAATGAACAACAACAAAAGGAATGAATATCCTTTTAACCGAGTAAGAATTAACTTACACAACACCGATGGAGAATGTCCTTCCACGAACAACGTCCTAAATGAGATGTCGGTCGCTCGAAACAACCTTGAATAACACAATTACCAACAATCCGCTCAATATACGAATCAAACACGATTATAACGAACTCAAAACATCAACACGACTAAACCAAGTTCATTGGGGCATTATATCGAATACGTTGTGGCCAATCTTCCATTGTTAACAACCAAACCTCAATTATACCGATATCAAATCCCCAAGAAGTGTTTCAAACCAACAAAACATCTTCAATACGATCAATAATCCAAAATGAATATCCAAATTCGTGATTACAACAACAATTAATCGAAAACCCCCAAATCCAACTCAATATTCAAAGTGTTCTTGAATAATCCTTCAATAATCCATTGAATAATCATACATATCCATAATCATCCGTACTTCACTTCATACAACATGATTTTAACGTCCAAAACATCATATCTCAATACAAAATCGAAATCCAAGATGTTGAAGAAATTACCTCTTGAAGATCCAACCACTTCGATCCGATGAACATGAGTTAAAACGAGTATCCAAGCTTCCTAAACGAATGAAGATGATGAAAATCTAACACTCAAGTGATTGATGATGAAAATTCCTCCCACAAACCCTCTCTCTCGGAAGTAGGATGAAGAAAAGGTGAAAATGATGAAAAAGTCCCAGCCAAGTCCTTATAAACTGCCAGAAGTTACGGCCGTAACTCGGCCTACTTACGGCCGTAACATCCCAAGGTCAACGGCCTTACGGCCGTAACCAGCCAGCTCGTACGGCCGTAACTCGGCTTCATCCAGAAACTGCCGACAGCCATACGGCCGTACCCGCACCAGACTTACGGGCGTAACTCGCCCTCGTCCAAAACACTTGCCGACACCCATACGGCCGTACCCGCTCACCTTACGGGCATAACTCGACCGATACGGCCGTAACCGGCCAAACTTACGGGCGTAAGCCCCCTTCGTCGAAACTGACCAGGCACCTCGCCTGTAACGTACGGCCGTATCCGGCCAAGCCTTACGGCCGTACTTGCCTCATCTTACGGCCGTATGCCGCAACCCTTACGGCCGTAAGTCCTTCTCGTCCGACACACCCTGAAAAAAATACGAATACCCCTTACGGCCGTATCCTGCCCATCTTACGGCCGTAACTCGCCTTCGGCCAAAATGCCTGGGCACCCTGCTCGACACGTACGGCCGTATCCGGCCAAGCCTTACGGCCGTACCTGCTCAACTTACGGCCGTATGCCGAAACCTTACGGCCGTAAGTCCTGTTCGTCCAAAATGGCCTGAAATCAACGAACGCCTATTACGGCCGTATCCGACAATCCTTACGGACGTAACTCGTTGCTGGCCAAGGTAAAAATCCGATAACTCCGATTTCTCGCTACGATTGATGAATGATCCGACATACCATACGTATGTGAAAGTGAACAAGTCCAACACATGCCAAAGATGATACTTCCAGTACAAGACTACCAATCACGATGAAAAATGATAATACTCCCTTCTCGATTTATAAACGGAGATGAAATGACAATCGGTAACTGATATACGGTTACAACATGCCAATAGTGAATGCAAATGAATGAATCATGAATAATGAGTGATTAATAATTAGTGAAAATTACTGAGTGATAAATACTGAATGAAAATGAATGCATTACAACCGGGTATTACACTGACTAAAACATGTGTAGCTCATTTTTCCAAGATTTGTACATATAACAAATATTTATAAATAATAATCAAACATTAGTCAAATATATTTGTAAAGAATTTTGTAAATTATGTATTTATTTACTGTGATTTGTGTTATTGTTTTATTCTAATTCATAATGTTATTTATTTATTATGTTATTCATAAATAATCTGTTGTGTGTATACAGTTGTTATTATGCAGTTGAATGTCAAAATTTAAGTTTAGTGATTATGTTACATGTCATTTTATATTTATTGTTTGTGTATGAGTATATAATGTTAATGTGTTAGTTTTATTATTTTTATGTATAATTAATATTATAATGTTTTATGTATATTCTAAAAGTGTATGTTATAATACTCATAATTATAATTAAATTAGAATGTTTACCATGTTTAAATTTATCAATCAAATTACCTTCCATTTATACAAGTTGTGAATTTTAAATTACAAATTGTTTTGTATTAATAAATAAATTATTAAAGCATTTGACAAATACATATTTTTAACAATAACAAAAATAATGCAAAAAATTCTCGAGTAATTACTCAACTACGTATTGTGAAAATTACTTACTTGGTTGTTTGCACCTCATCACACCAAGTATGTAGTAGGAAAGAAGGAACCTCAAACCAAACCTACAATTAGCATATAATATATATTACTAAATTTTTTCTAAATTTAAATACACAAAGTAGCTTTCGGAATTGAGATAAACTTACCGACATAGCATTGTTCAATGCATCCTTCACACTTTGTGGCACATCCTCCCACTCGGCTCACAGTACCGGAACTCTATCGCGTATAACAAACCCAACATTATGACAATATGCCGTACAAGCATCCGCAGCCAAAATGGGTCGTCGATACTTTTCATTTACTTCTATCTTGTGACGGCCATTTTTTGAAACATATGCGTCAAGTGCTAGAACCTTCGATGGGCCACGAGTCTTCTTCTTCTTTTTCGGTTCGTCTTCGATACGACCCTCCTCATTCTCAAGCTCCGTAAGTGATGCGTACAACTTCATCTTAGATATCCGACATGTCCGCCAAATCATTTTCTCAGGCCACGCCTGGAACACATACGCCTCTGTCGAGTTAACCAAGCTATATAGCCAGCGGACTCCATTCTCATCGACCCCTGGAATTGATGGTACCATAAAGGGCATAAATAGAGTCGACGGCGGACCGGAAGGCACCTCGGATGACGTGCTCGGTGTAGATCAGCTGCTCCCAGATGTAGTGGGGGGGAGGGAATGCGGTGTATAGGAGGCATACGAGGCTGAGTCGTCTCGACAGTAGTGGGGGTCGTCCGCGATCTGGTAGTCTGATACGATAAGCGCCTCGCAATAGTATGTGCGTCATCTGTCGGGTACAAGTTCTCATCCTTAAACTTCAGTCCACTATTCTCTACTAGTCCACGTATGCGAGCGTTACTCTGATCCAAATATTTACCGACAGGATCCGCACGATTGGAAGCTTCGGAACTATCTCCCGACTCCGGAGTCTTCGATTTTTGCTTACCACATGCTAGTCTCTTTAGTTTATCCATTTAACCTGTACAAATTCGAAAACTATCACATTAACTAAATTCACACATACCAATATACACACTAGAACAACAAATTCAACATTCAATAAACTCAACAATCAACACTATTATCCCAATAAATTCAATAATCATTCCAACACAAGACATAATTCTATACAAACAAGACATAAAATTCTTGTCCGCAAACTAGTGGGAACAAATTGTGAAGGTAATTTTTAATATGCAAGTTATTTTCATAGAGTGCTCTTCAGTGTGATTCAGGTTTTACTGGTGTTTCATAACTGCATTTTACTTCCTTAGTTCTAGGCAGTGAGATATTGTATTCTCTCCCCTTTACAGGGAGCAATATTCCTTATCCAAGATGTATACAAACAAGACATAAAATTCTACATTATACCAATTATCTCACATTTTTAATCAAAATCAGAATTCAAAACTGTCATTCAACATCAAAACCTACTTATAATTTTTTTCCAAAATTTCAAAGCAACAGCAAATAGTTTGTTCATTGGATATTCTTATCCTTCGGGGCCGATGGAGGAGGAGCGGCGGCTGGCTTATGGAGGAGCGGTGGAGGAGGAATGGCTTCAGAGGCGGTCGGATTTGGTGCTGGGTGTTGGGTGCTGGGTGCGGCGGTCGGGGGTCGGTGGTGGATAAGGAACGGCTTCGGTGCTGGGTGCGGCGGTCGGCTTCGGAGTTTTCAGTGCTGGGTGCGGTGGTCGGGAGTTTTCGGAGGAGGAACGGCTTCGGAGTTTTCGGGCGGATGAGGTTCTGGGAAAGAAAGGGAAAATGGGGAAGAAAGTCGCGTTTTTTTTATAAGGGAACTTTAGCCGATGACAAAGGACATCGTCGGCTAAACTTTAAGGACTTTAGCCGACACCACCGTCGGCCAAACACAAGTCCGACTCGACCGTGTCGATCGACACGGTCGGGTTATACGTCCAGAAACTTTTTTGAATGTAGACAACAACGACTCGACCGTGTCGATCGACACGGTCGGATTATATTTAAATTTAATTGTAAATATATTTAATAAAAATTAAAAAAAATACTTTAGCCGACGACAAAGGTCGACGTCGGCTAAACTTTAAGGACTTTAGCCGACACCACCGTCGGCCAAAACACCAGTCCGACTCGACCGTATTGATCGATACGGTCGGGTTATCCGTTCAGAACCTTTTTTGAATGTAGACCACAACGACTCGACCGTGTCTATCGACACGGTCGGATTATATTTAAATTTAATTAAAAAAAATACTTTAGCCGACGACTAACGTCGTCGGCTATTCTTAATTCCAACAAAAAAAACATGACCAAGTGGTTGTCGGGGTTCGAACCCGGGCCATTTATGTAAGTAATATGGCATGTTGCCACTGGGTCATGTTTGTCATTCAAACATTTTAACCCAGTTTTATATTTATATATGTCTTTTATATAACATAATATTTTACATATTTGAATTTAATTATAAATATATATATAATATGACGATATATTTATATAGTTTTTATATAATAATATTTTATATATTTAGACATGTTTTTATATAATAATATTTTATATATATTTGAATTTAATTATAAATATATCTTATAAATATTTAGACATGATTATATATCAGTATATTAATTTATACAGTTTTTATAAACTAATATTTTATAAATTTATACTTGTTTTTTATATAATATTAATAGTTTGTATATTTATACTTGTTTTATTATAAATGGAACAATGAATATATAACAAAATAAAAAAACAGGTAATAATATCACTTTCCGGCCGGCCGTCAGCCGTTCTCCGGCTAGTTGTCGGCTAAAGTGTTATTTTTTGTAGTGTGGTGCTCCCCAAGGAGATATTCCTCGTTGGATAAATCCAACCTCTAGCAATCTTTGTAACTGAACCTTCAGCTCTTGTAGTTCTAATGGGTTTTGGTACGACGTCCTAGCCATAGATGCCTTTCCTGACAAGATATCAATGCTAAATTCAACTTCCCTATCAGGAGGTAGGGAAGTAAGTTTCACGAGAAATACATCAGGTTATTCTGATACTACTGGTATAACTTCAATCTCCATTTTGGTCTTGGGTTTGTTGATGACAGATGCCAAATATCCCTTGCTCCCTTCAAGATAGCCCTTCTCGCATTCGTGGCTAATATAGTTGGGGCCAAATTGATTCTAGTATTCCCGTGTAGTTCAACTATTGGGTGGTTGAGTTTGCAGAATCACACTATCTTAGAATGGCAATCGAGTTTCGCATAGTGTTTAGATAGCCAATCCATCACAAGTATGAGGTCATACTCGAGTATGGGAAGAAGAATTAGGTCGGCAAGAAAACAATGACCCTCAACTATTACTTCACAATCCTTAAATACTGAATCTGTTTCTTGGCTTGCACCCATAGGTGTGGATACTTCTAGGCTTAGAGGTAGTGATTCCATGCAGGAGTTCAATTTTTGTGCATAATGAGGTGCAACAAAAGAATGTGATGATCCTGGATCTAACAATGCATGAGCAGAGTGGTTTGACACGAGAAACATAACTTCCACCATGTCGGTTGCGTTAGGGGATTCTTGTCCGGCTAAGGCGAAAACTCCTGCTGGTGCCTTCCCTTTGATGCCCTTGCGATTATCTTGCTTAGCCACATTGCTCTGCTGGTTGTTGCCCGGTGCCTCCCACTTTGGGCATTCCCTGGTTGGATGTTGATTATATCCACAATGTAAGTATCTCCCTTGCTTCTTCCAGCAGTCCTCGGATTTATGTCCCATTTTATTGCAGTGGGGACATGGTGGCAGGTTGTTCACAGGTCTCTTTCCGAAGTTATATACAGCAGTCTTGCATTGGTAATTCTGTGGTGGTCTATGATTTGATTTGATGCAGATCTATTAAATTTCCCAGTCGTGCAATCATTTGCCTGTCCTGACTAAGTCATTCCGCTCTCCATTTGGCTTGCAGCCTCAACTGCTTCTATCATGGTCATCACTCTCACTAGCAGCAACCTCTGCTGACTAGTCACCTCAAACCTTTTGTAAAGTTTGTCCTCCTTCGTGCTCATTAGTCCTGGCACGTACTTGGAGAGTCGATTGAATCGGGACTCATACTTTGCTACAATCATTGCCCCTTGCTTAAGATTGTAACACCCCCAATCCGCTCAGGGATATTACACGCCGTAGAACCTTTCCTCAAGGATCTACCAGGCTGGTAACAACAGACGAACAATTCGACAATGCCTTTAAGGCTAAAAAGACTCAGTAGACCGATTTGGCCTTTCAATAAATACATACAACTCAATTATAATACATGCCCACGCAGGGGTCGAATACAACACACTCCCGTACAACGGGGAAAGAATACTGCAGCGGAAATAAAATGCAACAAAACCAATAACATCATACGGATCCTCGTGTGATTAGTATCGTTCATCTTTCATCATCCTTCGTGCCGACCCTGTGCTATGCTCCAAAACCTGAATGCAATACAGACATCCACCCCCCGAATACTCGGGGGTTAGCAAAACTCCACTGTTTTGCTAGTGCAAGTACAAGTGCAAAAATACGAGCCATACAATACAAGTTCCAAGAACAATAATAATCAGAAATCCTCAAAGTTACAAACGTAATGAAAAGCACTTCCCGAGGCATGAGTTTGGTAAAACATTCCAAAACCGAAAGATCACAAATCAAGGGAAAACAATTTATAAAACAGTTTAAAATGCCATCGAGAGTTTTAGTAGAAAACAATTTAGGATTTCCGAATCCTTGTCTTTCCAAAATCAACAGGCACACCAAAGGTTTTGTTTTCGCAAATAGAAAACAGACAACAATTCACAGGCCCGAGCCCAACATCACGTGTCCTCGACGGACATAAAAATCAACACAACGTAATCACGCACGCGCGCATCGCCTAGGACCGGACGAAGCCACAAATCCCACTCGAGGCCTCGAAGGACCCTCCCGAGCCGCTAGCGAAACAAATCACACACATCTCACGGTTGGATCAATCGCTTGTTGCATCCTGGCCACATGATCGCATGCCATGTGCCACCGTAGATTATCTCAAGCTCTCACGGTTGGATCAATCACTTGTTGCATCCTGACCACATGATCGCGTGCCATGTGTCACCGTAGACCTTCAACCATATCCACACATTCACACAAATAACACAATGCAACAAAGATATCCAAACAATTCACTCAGAGGCATCAAACACTTAGCAAAACACCACGTCAAACCACAACGCACCGAAATGAAATAATATACGTCCACACGCAAATGCCAAGTGCATCATCAACACAAAATATATCCATAGGATTCACATAGTCATATACAAGACACAACATTCACAAAACACACGCGTTTTGAAAGCAAGCCTTTAACAAGGCTAAACCGATTCTTTTGAAAGCTCGTTTCAAACAAACAATCAAACAAACATATAAATACGATCACCAATTATCATATCCATAAAACAAGAATTATATGGACAAGGTACTTGCCTCGAAATCGGCACGCAAGTATTCCGACGAACACGGCTCAACCGGAAAGCTTCGAAACGCCCAATGCTATCGAAACGGAAGACGACGACGAACGAAAGGGTTCAACACGGTTTCTTCGCAAGAAACACGACCCTAACATCATACAATCAATAAATCATCGATCATACGAGGAAGAATAATCGTAGAACGCCCGAAAACCCCTCTAAGACATTTTACCGGACACCTTCAAGGCGTCGGTCAAGAACTCGACCCAAATAACGAATCGATACGATCCAACCATGGAATAACAAGGGAAATGATATAATACATCTAAATAATCATCAATCCAACAAAATCCTAAGTTAAATCGGATTAAACGGACGAAATCGAACAAAATACCCAAAATCCCCAAAATTAGATTTCTAGAAAATCGATTGATTCGCTCGATCAAAGGATGTTATAGGGCGGATGATTGATGATATGAACCTCAAAACTTCATGGATTCATTGTCCAACAACATCTCTAGAAGATTCACACACCCACAACACAGACGGAAGAGAAAGAAGGAGAAAATGGTCAAGAAAACCATCCGCAGCCTTAAATAAGCCGATCACGGCCGTTACATACGTAATCGCCACGCTTACGACGTAATCGCCATGGCCGAACTCTCTGCCTGAAAATGCCAAACGCTACGACGTTACGCCGTGGCCTTACGTACGTAACCGGCCTTACGTACGTAATGGCCGATCATTACCGCACGTTACTCGGCCAGGGCTGGCCTGGCCCGATCATGCCCGGCCATGACTCGGCCGGGACTAACTCCGACGGCCCGAACGACCCCGAAACCCGAACCTGAGTACGAATCGAAGATACGGTTACGAAGTACTCGAAAAGACGAATCCGAGCACTAATAGAACATACGATTCCGACTACCCGAAGGCTCGAAACTCGACAACGGAAAGTAATTACCCCAAACTTTGGGAAATTACGAAAATGGCCCAAAACGCCCGAAAATCACGATACGTGATCGAAACACCAAGCCAAAGCTCGCAACATGAATAATAACATTAAATGAACTTACGAGAAAGTCGAAACAACAGCTTTGACGAGATTCGCAAGAATCGAACTCAAGTGCGGAAAACCGCTAAAAAGCACGGAACTCAACAAAACGACACCAAACGAACTCGGATGACAAAAAGTGCAGAATTAATCATTCTTAATTACGAAGCTTAGTCATGAGCGAGTCGTCAAAACGGACTTCCGAAAAAAAAGAAATTACCGGAAATCAAAATCACGGTATTACATTCTACCCTCCTTAAAAGAAGTTTCGTCCAAACTTAAAATAAGTAGGAGAAGCAATATCCACGTCAGAAAACTCGACGAGATACCCAAAACCGAAAACTCGCGCCCGACGGCGAAACATTGCAAGAAATGTAATCGGAACATACGGCGTGAAAACACGCTCCACGACGACCAACCCAACGCCACCGATAGAGAAATAATAAAACCAACAAGTGACAAGCGCCATCAAATGGATAATACAATCAAGTCAATTATCCGAACAATCACAAAACACAACGAACGAAAATCAATACGATTGACCAACCCAACGGTACATCAATCAAAACGCGAGCCAATCGCTGAACAAATACGGAATTCCACCGCTCAAGGGTTGGAAGATCGAAACGAGACTAATTTCCCGAACTTAAGGGAATTAGGAAGGAGCCCGAACGCTCAACAATCACGAAACGAGAACAAACCGAACAAACAAATGATCGAGACAACAAAAATCGAACAATCATGTCCGAAATACGAAGGATAATAAAATTCAAACAACAACCCCAAGGTTCACATCTCGACTCGAGACAATATATGATCCGGTGAAAACAACAGATGTGCATTCATATAAGATCCACAGAAAGGGAATAGCAATAGAAAAGTCACAACTACAAACGAGTTATTCCGAAATAATACCACACTCGTTCGATCAACAAAAGCAAGGGGCAGGACAAGCTCAGAAATGTCAACGAACATAAACGAGTCGACAGAGTCGAAAATACAAAAGTTCAAGATCCAATCCACTTGAATAAAAGAACTAGTAGAACCAAAGATGTTACTTCAACAAGGTTCACAAGAATCGAACCGAACTCGGAAAAGCCACAGCGAAAACCAGATCGACCCAAAACAGGATCACGGCTCGTTCGAACGATGAAACCGAAATACAGAACAAGTTCAGAAGGTATCAACGAACATGAGTGTATCGATAGACTGGAGAAAGAGAAAATATAGAAGCCAAAAATAATACGGGTATTATATTCGACCTCTTCTAAAAGGAGTGTCGTCCCCGAAACTCACAACAACAAAATCAAGGAGACGACACAACAGGCAATCAACAGAAACACCCTTCAAAGGCCTCTCAAAGCCGATTCTGATATCTGTGCTGAAGCGCGAACTCCGAAAGTCTCGGTAGCCGATTCGCAAAACTGAATTCGGTGTCCCTCGAGTCCACACTCGAAATGTGTTACCGACGAGAAGGACAAATTGCACGTACATTCCCCCGGCACATCACGGTTGAAACACCTCGGCTCGGCATACCGAAAATACAAATGCTAGATACAATGGGGCATAACGTCGCAAAACAACATAGCGGAGATGCCAACTTAGCACAACAAAGAATCATAACACATATCATATACGCATTACCATCGTAAAGTAATATATACACATACACCACAAAGAACAACGGTATCGTTCGCGACCTCAACGACCCGAACGATATCCAGCACGTAATTACAAACATCATGAAACAATCACACATGTACACCAACGCACAAACCCAAGCTTCAACATCTCACCCTCGTGTGACACACGCAATCCACCACGAGGCGACAACCATTAAATACCAGTTCACCTCTCACAGAGGGCTAGTACAACAAATACGTGGCAACGCCTCAACGTTCATGCCACCAACTCGATCATATTCGGAGTTAACATCATAGCGACAAAGCCAACATCATACATACATACCCGGCCCTCAAACGGAATGGATAGGTTTTAAAACGAAAACCTCATTTGGAAAATAATTTAGAAAAACACCTCGATCTTGAGTATCACATTTCCAAAAAAGTAAAAACGTGAAACATCATTATCGAGACTTTGGAAAACCATTTCGCATTTGATAAAAATGAGGACACTTTCTTTTAGTGAAAAACTTTTCAAAATATTCGACCCTTGGGTCTAAGCAACTGCATTTGAAAATATCTCAAAATATTTTTGGTCCTCAACCGGGAAATTTTTGAAATGTATTGCGGCATTAGAAAACACCTTGAAAACACCGCAAGAAAATAATTCGTTTTAAAAGTACGTCTCGAATTTTAATTTTCTAAGATACTCAAGGTTTTCAAAAATAATTCAATGGGCTAGAAAGCCCAAAAAGTTTAGGTACTTACACGGAACATTATAGCGCCGTGTGTCCCGCTACGGAACCCACCAGGCTAAAAACCCTTTACAAAAATGCCAAAAAGGCCGATGACGGTAATATTTCAAAACTCACGAAGCCATTTAGAAAATAATAAATACCATCATAAGAATTTTGCCAAAACGATCAAGGCCATAATGCCAAAAACTTCGGTTAAGGGAATCGTTTTTCCAAATAAAACTCGGTAAAATACCGAAAGCCATTACAAAAGAACTCACGCATCGGATAAAAGAAATAAAGTCAAACATGCACAAGACAAAGAACACTACTCCTCATATGAGCGAAAAATGGGAGTCAAATAATCACGTATCACGAAATCAAAATCCATAAGAGGATTCCGTCACTTAACAAATAATCATAAAAATAGCTCGTGTCACACGAGGCACAACACAAAGAAGGAGACTTACATTCACAGTGTCGCACGAAGATGATGATCGCCACGATACTAATCACGACCAACAAACTCGGCGACGCGTCGCGACACGACTTAGTCGACAAAATCCGACGAGACAAAAACTCAATAGACACCATCGACCCGACACCTAGGTTTCCACAACCTAAGCTCGATACCATTCTGTAACACCCCCAATCCGCTCGGGGATATTACACGCCGTAGAACCTTTCCTCAAGGATCTACCAGCCGGGTAACAACAGACGAACAATTCGACAATGCCTTTAAGGCTAAAAAGACTCGATAGACCGATTTGGCCTTTCAATAAATACATACAACTCAATTATAATACATGCCCACGCAGGTCGAATAACACACTCCCGCACAACGGGAAAGAATCCGCAATGGAAATAAAATGCAACAAAACCAATAACATCATACGGATCCTCGTGTGATTAGTATCGTTCATCTTTCATCATCCTTCGTGCCGACCCCGTGCTATGCTCCAAAACCTGAATGCAATACAGACATCCACCCCGAATACTCGGGGTTAGCAAACTCCACTGTTTTGCTAGTGCAAGTACAAGTGCAAAAATACGAGCCATACAATACAAGTTCCAAGAACAATAATAATCAGAAATCCTCAAAGTTACAAACGTAATGAAAAGCACTTCCCGAGGCATGAGTTTGGTAAAACATTCCAAAACCGAAAGATCACAAATCAAGGGAAAACAATTTATAAAACAGTTTAAAATGCCATCGAGAGTTTTAGTAGAAAACAATTTAGGATTTCCGAATCCTTGTCTTTCCAAAAATCAACAAGGGCACAGCCCAAAGGTTTTGTTTTCGCAAATAGAAAACAGACAACAATTCACAGGGCCCGAGCCCAACATCACGTGTCCTCGACGGACATAAAAATCAACACAACGTAATCACGCACGCGCATCGCCTAGGACCGGGACGAAGCCACAAATCCCACTCGAGGCCTCGAAGGACCCTCCCGAGCTGGCTAGCGAAACAAATCACACACATCTCACGGTTGGATCAATCGCTTGTTGCATCCTGGCCACATGATCGCATGCCATGTGCCACCGTACATTATCTCAGGCTCTCACGGTTGGATCAATCACTTGTTGCATCCTGACCACATGATCGCGTGCCATGTGTCATCGTAGACCTTCAACCATATCCACACATTCACTCAAATAACACAATGCAACAAAGATATCCAAACAATTCACTCAGAGGCATCAAACACTTAGCAAAACACCACGTCAAACCACAACGCACCGAAATGAAATAATATACGTCCACACGCAAATGCCAAGTGCATCATCAACACAAAATATATCCATAGGATTCACATAGTCATATACAAGACACAACATTCACAAAACACACGCGTTTTGAAAGCAAGCCTTTAACAAGGCTAAACCGATTCTTTTGAAAGCTCGTTTCAAACAAACAATCAAACAAACATATAAATACGATCACCAATTATCATATCCATAAAACAAGAATTATATGGACAAGGTACTTGCCTCGAAATCGGCACGCAAGTATTCCGACGAACACGGCTCAACCGGAAAGCTTCGAAACGCCCAATGCTATCGAAGCGGAAGACGGCGAACGAAAGGGTTCAACACGGTTTCTTCGCAAGAAACACGACCCTAACATCATACAATCAATAAATCATCGATCATACGAGGAAGAATAATCGTAGAACGCCCGAAAACCCCTCTAAGACATTTTACCGGACACCTTCAAGGCGTCGGTCAAGAACTCGACCCAAATAACGAATCGATACGATCCAACCATGAAATAACAAGGGAAATGATATAATACATCTAAATAATCATCAATCCATCAAAATCCTAAGTTAAATCGGATTAAACGGACGAAATCGAACAAAATACCCAAAATCCCCAAAATTAGATTTCTAGAAAATCTGACCTGATTCGCTCGATCAAAGGATGTTATAGGGCGGATGATTGATGATATGAACCTCAAAACTTCATGGATTCATTGTCCAACAACATCTCTAGAAGATTCACACACCCACCACAGACGGAAGAGAAAGAAGGAGAAAATGGTCAAGAAAACCGTCCGCAGCCTTAAATAGCCGATCGCCACGGGTTACGTACGTAATCTTGCCACGGCTTACGACGAATCGCCATGGCCGAACTCTGCCTGGAAAATGCCGAACGTTACGCACGTTACGCCGGGCCTTACGTGCGTAACCGCCTTACGTGCGTAATGGCCGATCATTACCGCACGTTACTCGGCGGTGGCCTGCCCGATCATGCCCGGCCATGACTCGGCCGACTAACTCCGACGGCCCGAACGACCCCGAAACCCGAACCTGAGTACGAATCGAAGATACGGTTACGAAGTACTCGAAAAGACGAATCCGAGCACTAATAGAACATACGATTCCGACTACCCGAAGGCTCGAAACTCGACAACGGAAAGTAATTACCCCAAACTTTGGGAAATTACGAAAATGGCCCAAAACGCCCGAAAATCACGATACGTGATCGAAACACCAAGCCAAAGCTCGCAACATGAATAATAACATTAAATGAACTTACGAGAAAGTCGAAACAACAGTTTCGGACGAGATTCGCAAGAATCGAACTCAAGTGCGGAAAAACCGCTAAAAAGCACGGAACTCAACAAAACGACACCGAAACGAACTCGGATGACAAAAAGTGCAGAATTAATCATTCTCAGAATGACGAAACGGTCATGAGCGAGTCGTCAAAACGGACTTCCGCCGAAAAAAAAAGAAATTACCGGAAATCAAAATCACGGGTATTACAAAGATGGTAAAACTCGTCGCGTCGAGCTTCACGAGCAGCCTGAGATATGTACTGGTCATGAAGAGCCTTTATGAAGTTCTCCCATGTTTGGTCAGTAGCTTCCCTTGTCCACTTCTCCACCAGTCGTAAGCCGCCGACTCCAATAAAAAAGCCGCCAGTGTTAACTTCCATTCCACTAAGTGTTGAAGGTTAACGAAGATGATTTCTATCCTCTCAAGCCAGTGTTTGGCTTTCTGGTCATCAAGTTCACCGAGGAAGGTAGGGTGATTAAATAGGAGAAACCGTTATAGGACCCGATCATGTGGTACCGGTCCATTCGGGTTTGGAGCAATATGTTGTTGCATGAAGGTTACTAGTTGGGCGATTGACTGAGGAGTGTTATTATCCCCTTGGAATGGGCTTGCATATCTTCTGTGTGGTTCTTCATTGTCATCATGATGGACACGAGGACTTCCACGTCCATGGTGTTCAACCATCTATAGTTAGTGATTATTAAAGTGAACGTTATATTGTGAAATCTAAAGATACTCATATTCGGTTATTAAATATCAAGAAAGATTATCGTTACACAACCTTATTATTACATTCGCAATGATGTGTCATGGAAAATTACAGCATTAGATAAGAAATATTATGTTTTCTTGCCAACTATCAATTATTAATGTTCAACTCGAAACATCAAGACATAGTTTAGTACAACACATATTAATCAAATAGAAGTAAAATAAATCACTCAGTCCTCCCCGGGATCCATTAGATCCTCCTCAGGGTCTTCCTCCTCAGATCTGGAGGATGCATCAATCATCTCCCTGTTAGGAATATGCCCTGGAATGCCACTTAGGGGATGAGAGAGTAGGGGCATTGTACTTGTAATTATGGAATAATTAATAAAAGGCAATATGATTCATTCAGTGTTTATTGTATTTCAAATGCATTCTTGATTTGGTAAACATTGAAGTGAAGTCCATGTAAATAAGAGCGAACATTCCACTCTCGTTATCGGATAAGAGAAAATACACTGGAAGTGTTTAAAGTTTATTTATGTAAACCATTCGCAAGGCGATAAACTTAATTGGGCATTAAGTTTTGAGTAAGACTTGTATAACTGATTCTAGTGCATGTCTTGATAGCATAGTTATAAGTATATTGGTGGGACCAGTATACTCGAACAATAACTCATACTTGATTCAGTCACATGGTATTCACTCTTGGAGAGTCGATGACGAATCGAAAGGTTGTGATAGTATACGTGGACCTTTGACTTTAGGGTTCAGTAGGAGATGTACCTGTGATGTTTAGTTTGTCATTAGAGTAGTTAGACTCATTTGCTTAATCGCTGAGTCAACCTCGAAGTACGGACTATATGGGCAGATAGCAGTCTTTATTGTACGCTAAGAAAGGATTCTATCTCCTGTTAGTGAGCAGGCGAATGTCCTATAAGGTTAATGGCTAATAAGATCCTAAGTCTTTGGCCAAAGCATTCTGATCTAGTCGTGTTGGATACACTAGTAATCAATCGGTCTTCATTTGCATTAACACATGTATAGTGTATAGTCAACAGTAAGATTTAACTTTACCGTGATCAGAAGACTTGACCGGGACATCTGATAAAGGGTCTATACGTATATGATATTCACGACATAATGGTTCTGGAATGATCCCTTCATTCGTTCTCAGTCGGGGTTTACAGTGGGGCCCGCTAGGCTGGCTAAGTGTTGCCCGCACTCATTGGTTCCTCCCAATGCCGGCTGAGACGGACCTACAGAGTCGCGCATCAGGATCATTGGCGGATAAATAAGAATTTATCATCTCTCTATTAATATTAGATATTGAATATCTAATTATGATTTATTGGATAAATCAAATAGCGGTCTTATGAATTGAAGTTAAGTTACTGGGTAATTAATCTAATTCATAAATAATATATCTTAAAGAAATATATTTGTATTTGATATAATTAATTAGTATAAATACATTGGAGATAAAATGGAGTGTATTTAACGGAGTCGTTTGACGAACGTCCGGTACACAAGCCGAGTGACTCGGCTCGTTTCCTAGAAATTTCCATATCCCCCCCTACACACACACACACACACACACACACACTCACGTTACTTGGTAGTTTTTATTTTGCTGTTTTGTGATAAATAATTCCCACCATGATATGTCAACACATGGTGCCAAATATCACTTGATATGGTGGGATCACTTAATCACATTATATAACAAAACACATCTCACCACCACCACTAAGCATGCTACGGCCGAACCATCATTGAGAGGAGGGAGAATTTATTTTCCACTTGTTCATCATTTTAGAAGTGAAAAACAAGTAAGAAAAATAAGAGAGAAAAATTCCTACGACACTTCCTAGCCGTGTTCTTCATAGAACGGAGTCTTGTATATTTTTTTGGTCAAGTTCCGACGCATGTGAAGTAGAGACATCGGGCTTTCGGTGTTTGCAACGAAGGGATTTCGTGCTCGTATCCGGGTTCGTGATCATCATCAACATACGGAGATATTATCAAAGGCTTCAAAAGTATGGGACATTGATCCTTTTATCTTCGTTGTTTTTTCATATATACGTTACTTGATTGATCTAGTTTGGGATTCTTTATTGTGTATTATTATTCCGCTGCATATTCGTTTTTGTATCCGGAATCCCAACACTCCCCTTAAGTGGGGGAAATGCGTTTCATGCATTTCAAGTATCGGGCGAGCTGAGGAGCCAGCATGGGAACCGCATGCAAAGTATGATCAAGCATGATGATAAGGCTCGAGTCTATGTTTATTATGTTGTTTTAAGTTTACGTGGATTGTTGTAGTAGTCGAGCAAACTTACTATTATTTTGAGGAAGTTGAAAAGTCCCCTGCGTGGGCAATGAACTCATTTTACTTTATGCTTTCTATAAATGAACTAAAATATTTTGGCTGAGGCCACAGCCTTATTTCTTAATATTAATCTCTTAATGGGATAAAGATTGTGAATTACGTGTCATGTGCTGGCCTGATAAACCTTGTTGAAGATTCTACGGCGTGTAATGTCCCTTATGAAATTTGGGGTGTTACATTTATGGTATCAGAGCCTTCGATTGTGAATACTTAGGTTGCCGGTTAAATTGGGTCTGTCAGTTGTGTCGTAAAATTCATTTGTTGAGCCCAATATCGTCGTGCTACCATCTCTTCATGTGACCCTTGGCTGTAAGTCTCCTCAATTATTACGTTTCTGTGTTATTTCTTTTACGTGAGTTGGAATTGAGAGTTGGGATACCAACTTTGAAATTTTGAGTTGTGCTGATCTTATTTATTCTACTCTTATTCTTCAGTATGTTGAGAGGTCGTGGTAGACCAGCTAGGGGACGACCGAGGTCATGATTGTGGTGCTAATAATGAGAAAGTTCCGCTTTCTCAGTCATCTGCTGATTCGGACCCTCATTCAGTGCCGAATACTCTGCCCATGAGTTCTGACGGGCAACAAGACTTATCATTCAGTTAGGACCAACCGTCGGGTAATAACGCCGACCCAAGAACTACTGCTATACTTCAGCAGTTAGTAGCTCAGTTAGCTCAGATTGCTCAAGGTGGCATCAGAGTCCGCCCCCGACTCCAGAAGACGAAGCTAGTAAATGGCTTCAGAAAGTGACTAAGATGCACCCCCTCATTTCGCTGGCTCTACTGACTCCCTAGGTTGGGAGAATTGGCTTTTTCAGTTGGGAAGGACATTTGATGTTGTAGCTTGTCCTGACGACGGGAGGGTACCTATTGCTCAGTACCTCCTAGATAAGGAAGTTGTGGAGTGGTGGGAGGCTGTGATGCCCATGGACCGTTTAGCCACCTGGGAGGAGTTTAAGACTGCTATGGAAGCGGAATACTGCCCACCACTGGTTTGGGGGCGTAGGATCATGGAGTTCTTTACTACTACGCCTCAGGATGTACCGATCTCTCAGGGCATCATCACTTATAACCAGAAGTTGGGATACGTGAAAGAGCAAGTGAGGACCGAGGCTGATAAGATTCGCTACTTTAATATGCGCATGCAGCCTCATATCAGGCAGAGCATGGCACCACTCATGTGTGCCACATTGAAGGAATACCAGGATCGCGCTCTAGCGATTGAGATGGCAGTACCGGAGTCAAAGTCAGGTTTCGAGGCTAAGAAACAGAAGACTACTGGCAGTTTCTCAGCCAATAAGGGTGGTCAGTTTTCGAGGTTACAGTCTGCTCCAGTATCTGTGAAGAAGCCGTTTCACCAGGATGTAGGGTCCTGGAGTAACCGCTCAGTCCAGTCCACTACACCTGGTGGCATAGTTTGTTTTAACTGCAATCAGTACGAGCATTTGGTGAATGATTGTCCATTTCCGTTAGTTAATTGGTTTACTTGCGGGTAGACCGGGCATCGAGCAATTCATTACGAGAGGGCTACCAGGGCCGCCAGATCTCCGACTACCACTGTCGTTTAGAAATAGCATAGTGTTTATCAAAAGACTCCAGTAACTCAGGTCCCTCAAAGTTTGGGCCGTGGTAGGGGTCGGGGTCAGCCAGATCGCCGTACAGTATCGAGTTCGAGCTCAGTACACCCCCGGTTATATCAGATGAGATGCACGGAGGAGACAGATGCTCCAGGGGCATCAGGTACCACTCAGATCCTTTCTCATCCAGTTTCAGTGCTTTTTGATTCGGGGGCTACTCAATCTTACTTCGGATTGTGTATGCCGTATCGGTATTGACTGCTTGTTTGCATGTGAGCCGTTCGTATTGGGTATGCCTAGTGGGAATCGTATGGTTGGGAACCGGGAAGTTAGAGATTGCCGAGTGAGGATTGGGAACCGAGATTGGCCCTTGGACCTCATTGTTGTAGACTTAAAGGGTGAGGATTTGATCCTCGTAGACGATTGGCTGGATCATCACGGTGCTATCATGGACTATCGGACTCGTACTATCTCCATAGTGGCAGATAATGGAACTGAGCATACTCATGTGGGTTGTAAGTCGGGTAGATCAGGGAATGTGATCAGTGCCTTGAAGGCGATGAAACTTCTAAACCAGGGTTGCATAGGCTATTGGTGTTACGCTTTGAAGACAGAAAATGATGGAGTTGACATGTCATCAATTTCAGTTGTTAACGAGTATCCTGACGTATTTCCAGATGATTTGCCGGCATTACCACCGCAGCGAGAAGTTGAGTTTCCTATTGATCTAGAGCCAAATGCGTCTCTTATTTCTCGAGCACGGTACCGTCGGAGATGTTGGAGTTGAAGAAACAGTTGTGGGAATTGCTAGATAAATGGTATATTCGACCGAGTGCGTCACCTTGGGGTGCGCCTGTTCTTTTTGTTAAGAAGAAATATGGATCGCTTTGTTTATGCATCGACTGCCCAGAATTAAACAAGTTGACCATCAAAAACAAATACCCTATGCCCCATATTGACGACTTGTTTGATTAGCTTCAGGGAGCGACAGTCTTCTCGATATTAATTTTCGATCGGGTTATTATCAGTTAAGGATTCGGGATAGAGACATACCGAAAGATGCCTTTCGAACGAGATATGGCCATTACGAGTTTGTGGTTATGCCTTTCGGGCTAACCAATGCCCCATAAGTGTTCATGCAGTTGATGAACAATGATTTTATCGAGTATCTGGACAAATTTGTAGTTGTCTTTATCGGCAACATTCTTATCTATTCCCGGAGTCAGGAGGAGCACATTATACATCTTCGTATTATGTTCGATATTTTGCGAGTTGAGCAGTTATATGCGAAGTTTTCTAAATGTGAGTTTTTGCTCAAGGAAGTAACATTCCTCGGGCATGTGATATTAGCAGAGGGAGTTCGGGTTGATCCACAGAAGATAGAGGCGGTACTGGCATGGGAACCGCCTAAGAATGTGAAAGAAGTGAGGAGTTTCCTAGGACTTGAGGGCTATTATCGTAGGTTCGTTGAAGGATTTTTCAAGATCGCTCGGCCACTCACTCAGTTACTTCAGAAAACTCAGAAGTTCGATTGGAACGTAGATAGGCAGGATAGTTTTGATGAGTTGAAGAGACGGTTGACTACTGCACCAATTTTAGCTTTGCCTAAGAGAACGAGGATTTGTGGTTTATAGTGATGCTTTGAGCCTCATACTCGGATGTGTTTTGATGCAGAGAGATAGGGTTATTGCTTATGCGTCTCTTCCTCATGAAGCAACTTAACCTACACATGATTTGGAGTTAACTGCGGTTATTTTCGTTCTAAAAATTTGGAGGCATTATCTATATGGGTCGTCGTGTAAGATTTACACGGATCACAAGAGTCTGAAGTATATCTTCAATCAGAAGCAGTTGAACATGAGACAGCGTAGGTGGTTAGAGTTAATTAAAGATTACGACCTCAAGATTCTTTATCATCCGGGCAACGCCTATGTAGTGGCAGATGTGTTGAGTCGTAAGCCAATGCTGCTACAGATGTTAGAGGTACTTACGCCTCAAAGCAGGATCCAGCGGTATTTGATTTGTTAGAATATCGAAGTTTGGGTTCATAGAGTTCGGGGTCAATTATGTGCGTTAGAAATCACTTCGTCTTTGGTTGATGATATCAAGGCGAGACAGTATGATGATCCATTTTTAGTCCAGTTGAGGGAGGATGTGAAGAAAGGGAAAGCTCCTAGGTTTGTGGTTCAGGATGATGGAATTCTGAGGTTTCTAGGCAGATTGTGTGCACCGTGTGATGACGAGTTGAGACATAAAATATCGAGAGAAGCTCATACTATGCCTTATTCCATACATCCTGGTACGAGCAAAATGTACAAGGATGTAAGGAGTAACTACTAGTGGAGCAATTTGAAGACGGACGTTAGCGAGTTGTGTCAAAATGTTTGACCTATCAGTAGGTTAAGATCGAGCATCAGCGACCCGCAGAGTTATTGCGACCAATTCCTATTCCGGAGTGGAAGTGGGAGGATATTTAGATGGATTTCAATACTAGTATGCCTAGGACTCGGACTTGAATGAACATGATTTGTGTCATTCTCGATTGACTAACCAAGTCTGCTCATTTTGTGGGTATTAAGGGTACTTGGGGACCGGAGAGGCTAGCATGGTTGTTCATTGCAGAGATCGTGAGGTTGCATGGGACTCCTAAAAGTATTATTTATGATCGAGATGGCCGGTTTGTATCGCATTTTTGGAAGGCTGTTCATCGGGCTTTGGGGACTGAATTGAGACTCAATGCATCCTACCATCCTCAGACTGACGGATAGTCGGAGCTGACGATTCAGACTAATGCTTAAGGACACTGTTCAAAACCATACAATTGAATGACCTCATCAAATCACATGTTCCAAGACCTTGATGCTTGCTTGAGACCATAAATGGCTCTTTTAAGCTTGCACACTAAGTGCTCCTCTCCTTCAGCAATGAATCCCTCAGGTTGGCGCATATAGATTTTCTTATCAAGACTCCCGTTCAAGAATGAAGTCTTGACATCCATCTGCCAAATCTCCATATCCAAATGCGCAGCTATAGCTAAGAGAATCCGGATCGATTTAAGCATGGCTACTGGCGAGAAGGTCTCATCCTAGTCGATGCCCTCCTTCTGTGTGTAACCTTTCGCAAAAAGCCTTGCTTTGAAGGTTTCAACCTTCCCTTTCGATCCTCTCTTATGCTTGTAGACCCACTTACTTCCAATGGGTTTTACCCCATCGAGTAGCTCTACTATCTCCCACACTTGATTAGAATCCATAGATTCTGTTTCGGATTCCATTGCTGTTTGCTAGGATTCAGCATCCTTGTCTTCAACTGCCTGCTTATACGTACATGAATCTGTTTCATCCTGGTCAGGGGAGTAGTCCGAAGACGCTCTCACGCCGATAAAATGTTCAGGTTGACGAACAACCCTCCCACTATGATGAGGCGTGTCCTTGGTTTGCGTATCCACAATAGTGTCGATACGTGGTTCACTAGGTGTTTGTATAATTGGTATTGTCAAAATCTCACCCCTAAGTTCTTCTAGAATGATCTCACTCCTAGGCTTGTGGCTTATTATATACTCCTCCTCTAAGAACCGGGCATTGGTGCTAACAATGACCGTCTGGTCTTTAGGACTGTAGAATAGGCCACCCTTCGTTCCCTTCGGAATCCTACAAACCCTCGTACTTCTGTACGAGATGCTAACTTATCAGATTCCTTATTCAGCACGTGTGCTGGTGAACCCCAAATCCGAACATGTTCTAGACTGGGCTTGCGCCCATTCCACAGTTCTGGGGTGTTTTTGGAACTAATTTCGAAGGTACGAAGTTTAGAATATATGCCGTTGTTTCCAATGCGTATCCCCAAAACGAAATAGTCAAATCAGAATAACTCATCATTGACCTAACTATTTCTAATAAAGCATGATTCCTTCATTCAGCAACACCATTTTGTTGTGGTGTACCAGGCGCGGTGAGCTGGGAAGTAATCTCCTCATGTGCCAAGAAATCTAGAAACTCTCGACTAAGATACTCGCCACCACGATCAGATCGCAGTGACTTGATACTCTGTCTATGACGCTTCTCTATTTTAGCCTTGAATTCTTTGAACTTATCAAAAGATTCAGACTTACATCGTATCAAATAGATGTATCCATATCTCGAATAATCATCTATAAATGTGATGAAGTATTCGAAACCACCCTTAGCCTGGATGTTCATTGGACCACATACATCGGTGTGTACTAATTCCAATACATTTTGTGCAGATTTCCTTTACTTTGGAAATCCCTTTTAGTCATTTTACCTTCTAGACAGGATTCGCAGGTTGGAAATGACTCAACTTGGAGCGAATCCAATGGGATATCGCTCATCAATATTTGAATCCTTCTAAGGTTAATATGACTCAATCGTAAATGCCACAAATATGTTTGATTTATGCTCGAAGGTTCTTTTCTTTTATTAGGATTAGTCAAAGAATTAAGCAATTTATAATTATGGGAGCTGGTGCAACATTAATGATATAAAGTTCTTCATTATAAGTACTCCCGCAAACATATTCACCATTTCTTTTAATAATTGCATTATCTTCAAAAGAAACTGAATATCCATCACGACGCAATTTAGAAACTGAAATTAAATTCATTCTAAAATTGGGTACCAATAATACATTATTTAGAACTAAAATCCTATCATCAACTTTTAATTGCACCACTCCCACTGCAACAGCCTTCAGCCTGGAATAGTTGCCCCAGCTTATTGTAATCTCATCCGCACTAAGTACCTTGGTTACTTGGAACCCCTGCGAGTCATAACAAACATGATCAGTGGAGCCCGAATCCACTATCCACGAAGTGATAGAACAGGCAGCCAGATATATTTTGACTACTAGTGCATGAGACGTACCTTTCTTAGGGCAGTCACTCTTGAAATGCCCTTTCAGACCGCAATTGAAGCACTTGCCCTTAGGCTTTTTGTTCACCTTGGACTGAGGAGCCTTTGACTAAGGATTCTTGCCCTTAGCTTTGAAGGTTGCCACTTTCTTCTGGCCAACCTGCTTTTTCTTCTTTCCCTATTTGGGTTTTGAAGAAATAGCACCGGTTGCCGCAAGAATTTGATAATAACCTTGTTTGAAGAGACCTTCGGCAGACTGAAGCTCTGTCAGAAGTTCCGCCAATGTGTAAGTCCTACGATTCATATTGTAGTTGAGGCGGAACTGCTCAAAGCTTCTTGGTAAGCTGCCCAAGATAATATCGACATGCGACTCGGCATCGATAGTGGCCCCCAGTATACTCAGTTCGTTAAAATGAGACATCATTTTAAGAATGTGATCCCTTGCTGGGGTCCCTTCAGACATTTGGATTGTCATCAAAACTCTCATTTCATTTTGCCTAGCCGCCCTGTTCTGATGACCAGACATCTCAGTAAGATTTTTCATCATTTCTGCCGCCGAGCCCATCGTCTCATGCTGATGTTGCAATACATTTGTCAGTGAAGCCAAAATGTAACAGCGAGCCATCTCATCAGACTTTTTCCATTTTGGGAATTCAGCCAACTCTTCAGAGTGGCATCCGTTTCTGGTTCCAAAGGGCTCTCCTCAGTTAAAACAAATTTATGCCCCTCGGCGGTCAAGACAATATCAAGATTTCTTTTCCAGTCGGCAAAGTTAGTGCCATCAAGTTTGTTTTCTTTGAGAATAACAGTTAGTGGATTGAAAGACATCTGAGAATAAAATTAAAAACACTATCCATCACATAATTCGACGCAAAATATATTGAAAAACCTTAAAACACAATATATATATATGCAATCAACAACAACTTGAAAAACCACACATGCAAGCCACGATAGTGTGGACGTTTACACGTACATTTTCAAGTAGATTTTAACGTCTTTAATTTTACTATCTAGCCAATACACCTAAGTAAACACCATAATTTAACAAACCTTATAATATCATTTAATGATAATAGTCCTACAGGTGGAGAGGTTCTATCATAAAAAATAATATTCACCTTTTTGTTATCAAATTTGAAGTTTAAAAACTAGTGAGCCAATAATTAGCACATCCGATGTGGAGGAAGACTCTAATGTCAACGCGCATGCTAATTATTTCATAATTTAAACCAATTATGGAGGGCAATTTGATTTTGAAAAATCAATTTAAAATCACTTAGTTGTTTTGAAAAATAAGGTTTTTAATTTTCTCGTCCTAACATGCAAGGAAACATATCACGCATACATCTATACATGCCATACATCAAAACAATAAAAACTAACAAAATAAATAAAAAATTGGATAATTAAATCCTATTATCATGGCTTTTATTCCTCGTTTTGAATAACGAGAAAATCTTCGGCTCGTTTGCCCCCACTGCTTCAAGCATCTCGCGGAAAAATGAATCGAACGACCCGAATCCGGACAACTTGATCCGCCACACGCCCGACTCACGCCACGCCCGACCTGCCGCCGAATCGCCCGACTCACGCCCGATTGCCGAACCATCGCCGCCGAGCGCAGCAGCCTGGGGCTGGCCGAGATACCGCTGCCGAGTCCCGATCGCCACTGCCGTTTCTCGGTCGGTTCGTCCGATCGGGACTCCTCTTCGCGCTGGACTTCTTTCTCTTTCGTACTTTGTGTATTCCAATTCGATTACAATTTTATTCGAAATAAAATACATCGAATTTACAGCAAATTACAAGAAAAATAAATCGTATTCTACCCGTGGATTTTCTCACGGGAAAAACTTATACATGCCACAAAAACCGAGCCAAATTACCAAAAACGCGTAAATAAAAAAAACATCACATAGCCATGATAATTGGATCATATTCTCCTGCAAGACAAATTCTAGCAAAATATTCCAAAATCATACTATATGATTATTTAATTGCTAGCATATTAATCACCAAATTAATTAAATTAAACAAAACCTAAAGACCGGCTCCGATACCAATTGTTGGAATAAAACGCAGCAGAAGCTAGTTGGTGAAAATATTTTATAAACGGTTTTATAAACTAACCAACATAAAAACCAGATCTATTTAGGCTTGTCAATTAATTAATTAAACAGATTAATAAATAACTAAATACATATATTTACGCATGGGAGTCGGTAATTTATACCTTTGAATCGAAGTGTTAGAAGATCCCTTTTGGTTGATTTATCTAATCTTCGTACTCCTCTCTGATCTTCTTGTATTTCTACCTCAAGATCTTCTAGAGTATATCCCGCCTATCTCCGGATGTCGTGTGGGCAACAATCTACCGGACTAAACTTGGACTGCAATGGGGTCGGCCGAATTTTCTTCTCAAGAAACTCACGATTTTTGTTCTCTCTATTTTTCTTGAATATTTTGGTATTTTTAGAAAAATATTGTGTTAACTAAATTGTGGAATCCAAGACACAAGTCAAGATCCACAATTAAACACATACACAAAAATATATTTTTCTTGGACAATAAAGGTGTGAAAATCGGCCAACACTCATATCCTATTTATAGGTGCTTTGAGCTACTCTAGGGACCTTTAGCAGGATATGGTAAAGACTCCCAATAGATATCTTCTTTCCAATATTAGGACTCTTCCTAATATTAAGACTCTATTAATATCAACTTAGTCCACTAAAAGGTTGTGTTGGGATAACAAAATACCCTGTATCGAAATTGTTGGGATAACAATACCCGGTATCGAAACAGCAAAACAAACCCTGTATCGAATAGTGGAGATAATATGTTTTGACAATATGCCAATCCTCAATACAGTAAGGAAACTGTATCGAAAAGCTGAAGTGTCAAGTTCTGTCGAAGACCTATCGTAGTTCCAGCATACAGTGGAATCTTTCAGTACAACAAAGAAGTCTTATAAAGACTAAGTATGGAAGCTGTCTCGAATTGTCAATTCAGTGATCTTCCATACAGCTCTCAACAGCACAAAGAAGTAATCTTCAGTTCCCACTAGAAGTCAAGTCCCGTTGATAAAGAAGTATTTAAATACTAAAAAGATAAAGTATTTAAATACTGTAAGTCAATAGATCTTCAAATACCGCAAAATCCGGATCGTGTTTTTCATCCCGTTGGAACGGAATCTTGCTC
The DNA here is from genome assembly GCA_033398695.1 of Orobanche coerulescens. Lineage (NCBI taxonomy): Eukaryota > Viridiplantae > Streptophyta > Magnoliopsida > Lamiales > Orobanchaceae > Orobanche > Orobanche coerulescens. The sequence continues at coordinate 142,051,835 of CM065802.1, read as the reverse complement.
AACGAATTTATTTTAGAGACTATATATATCTCTAGAGTTTGAAGATCGTAGACTACTGAACGATTAATCTTCTGAACGATTTACAAACGATCAAGCTTACAAAGAAATATTCAGAGCAAAATATATCTCCAAAGCTCACTGCTATTCAGATCTAAGAGATATACAATGCTCAAACAGTGAACAACACATCATCAGCTAGAAGCTCAGAAAGTCAAAGTTGTTGTTCATATATTGTTCTATCCCTGAACAAACCCAGATCAGCCCTGTGTGGACCGAGTAATCTTTGCTTCTCCCAAACTGTGTGTGAAGGATTTGCATCGAAGAAGACGAAGCTTCAAAACTGTGTGTGAAGAAGTCAGTCAAAGCATTATCTCAAACCAATCTGTGTGAACGGTTGAAGCTAAGATCTTTATATCAATCTGTGTGAACGATATATTGATTGTGTGTTGTTATAATTACGTAGTTGTGTACACAGTAATTATAATAAACTTTTACTCATGTGTGGAGGACCAGTGGACGTAGAGGGATTTACCTCGAACCACTTTAAATACTGTGTTATTTACCTTAAGCTTTTACTGTTTCATTTAACTGTGATTATTTAAGTATACACTGCACATCAAGTTGCTGTATCCACAGCAACTTAATATTTAAGACTTCCGCTACGCATTCAGATTTAAAATCAGTACAACTTGTTGTTTAAAACACCTTCCAAGCTGTATCCAGTACACTTAGTGGCCAACAGGTTGATATTGCACTTCCTACCAAAAATCCCAAATTACGAAATTGGGCTCATTTTCGAATTAATTATTTCCCGTGTTTAAGATATTTCATGTCCATTAATTAATTTAAGCTACTGAAAACTTTTAATTAATTAATATATTATACATGAGTATACCACTCGACCTTTATTATTATATCGGAAAATTAATTCCACCTGCAGGGTTTAATATAATAATCCTTTCGAGTGTCTCAAGGGACATGATCAACCCGACTGATCGGGACACGATTTTTAGCTATAATATTAATTATCATATAAATAATAATGTTGCCCAAAATATCGAGCGTATTGAGTCAATCATTGTGGCTCTCAACCATGATAAATCAAAGCAATAAATATTAAATATATATAGTTAAATATTAATCACAAGAATTAAGAAATAATAATTGTCTGAGATGTACGTTCTTCTTATAGTCAGTACAGAAGAATCTATCTCACCTCGATCATGTTCAACATATAGCGAATACGCTAATATATGCTAATGGTCAAGATCAACCAATCTCAAGCATATACTACCACCTCTCACATAACGGTCTAATGTTATATAGGTTGTGAACTAAATATTCTCATATAAGGAACCGATAATGTGATCTTCCGTGTGACACGACACACCACATTATCTACAATCTAAAGTAATTTAGACTACATTTGCATAACCATAGCGTGAATAAATATGCAAAACATGGGATAAATGAATTAAATGTTCTCATAGATAATGATCGGGAAATTAGGTAATACAAGCATAAAGTATGCTTTGATGTATACAACCCTAACAATTATTATGTTCGAAACAGTAAGTAAAGTACAAACAGAAAACACTATATCAAGACCATCGCACATGATTTAAAATTAGCCGAATAAACATGACATAATTTACAATTTATATACTTTCCCAAAGAACATATGGGAATTCATATTACATTTAGGTATCTCTAAATACCTTATGATATACATTCCTAAATCATTAGATACACATGCATTCCTCAACCATTAAAATAGTACTCCCTCCGTCCATGATCTCTTGACCCAAACTGATGGGCACGATATTTAATGTATTGTGATGATGTCTTAAAGTGATTCTTCTGGGTCATATTTTTTAGAGTAGATTAGCTATTTTAATTGTTGGGTGATGTGTTAAAATAATTCTTTTGGGTCCCATTTGTGGAACCATCATGTATTTTAGTAATAATTTATGTAATTGAAGGGATAAAAATATCTACTTTCTAAAATAGAAAGGTTCAACATATTGTGGACGTCCAAAAAATACAATAGTGTCAACAGATCATGGACGGAGGGAGCCAACGGTTATAAATTTAACCTGACGTGAAGCATTTCAGTATACTGATTAAATTGTACTTTCGTATTACCAGATGGTAATTTTACTTACCCAAGTAAATCGTTATACGGTTATGATTTCTACATTATGGTTATTATAAATAGCATATAGTTGAGCATAATTACCATAATTACCGTAGCCTGACTAATCAAATATATATGATATTATTACTATCTAGTAATTTGATAAGGAAACTACTAATTATTTATTACCATACGGTAATTTTAGATTTCCATATATGTGCCATTCCGAAATTACAACATGGTAAACTTAAATTATTTTCTGTAGACCAGATTAAAAACAGTAACAAAATACATAAACTCCGACGAACAAAAATAGGGCTCTGTTAACAATAAACAAGCATTATATTACAGAAATAACCAAGTTTTTAGGCGATAAGTCGTCTTCAAGAGCAGGAAAGGATAAACATATAAACTCCAGCAAGCAAAATAGGGATGAGAACTAATCCTACATGTAGGGATGACAATTCGTGCGTGTCGGGTCGTTATCGGGTCGACACGATAACGACACGACACGATAAGGTCAAATACGAACACGACCCGTTAAGTATATGCCCGACATTAACACGAACATGACACGAAAAGTTGAAACACGGACACAACACGAACACGACACGGACACGATATGACACGATATTTTTCGTGTTGACACGACACGAATCGATAAATTCAAATAAAAAATTAGAAAATAAACTAAAAATATTTAAAATGATAATAAAATTAATGCTAATAATATATAAATATTATCGGGTTACACGAACACGACACGACACGACACGAACACGAAAGTTATCGTGTTATACGAACACGACACGAACCCGACACGAACTCGATACGAAATTAGCGTGTTCTTATCGTGTCGACACGATAAGAACACGAACACGATAAGGCCAAACACTAACCCATTAATTTCGTGCGTGTTCGTGTCGGGTTATCATGTCGTGTCGGAAATTGCCAGCCCTATTTACATGTCGATACGGTTGTGTAATGAACATTCTCAATTGACATGCGGACGAGAGAATACCCCAAATCTGAAATTATCATATCGTCATATGAAATTATTATCTTCAAAATAGTAAATAAATACAAACAGAAAACATATAAACTTCGACGACCAAAAATAGGGCTCATGAACACTCTTACATGCCGATACGGTTGCGCTAGTAATCTTTTTCGGTCACGTTGAAACAGAAAGTTACCCAAAAAGTCGGACAACTTTCTTCACCGTCTGCCTCGCACCGCCTAACTCCAAGGATTTCAAATTTATGTTCTTAGTGACATCGAGAAAAGTAAATGGAAGGGAAAAGACGCCTGAGGTTAACACTGCTTTTTCCAGAAACATCCTACCCGAGTCGTCAGTTGATGGGATTGAGTGCACAATCAGGCCAAATATTATTTAGGGAACATTTCGGTAGTTTGCAACAGATTTGGGTTATGGGGCAAAAACTTAAAGTAATTAGATTTTGAGTCACTTTGTTTTATCTTTGTAGTTTCAAAACCCAAAATTTATACCGTTACTTTACTGGATATTCTCAAGAAATATATCTGACATCGAACGTTGGATTGTCTAGTCGGGACCTATCCCTGTGCTGTTCCAAGTACTCTCTATAATTTCTAGCTCGAATTCTTTAGAGTTTATTCAGGTTCAGCTCAAACTGAACATTGTTTATTAGTATTAGATATTATAACAGCTAATATTAGGATACTATTTCCTTATAAAGATAAATGATTTTTTTAATAACCCATTGAAATTGAATCTATAGTAATAACTTGTATAATAATAATAATCTAATAATAATAGCAGTGAATTAATTTCTTAATCATCAAAATTTAATTTTAATCAATAGAAAGTAGTTTCAATTACTAACAATCAATTGAATCAGTAAGTATCAATAGAAATAAAGCAGAGAAAATAGCAATCTAGTAGTATGTTTGGAGGATAGGCATTGAAATCACTCTGGTTATATATATATATATATATATATAATAGCGTTACGGATTATAAGCACACATTAATTCTCTTTCCTATGTGGCATTCTCTTAATTTTGGATTCCTATTTATTAAATATTTGAATCACATATTGATTTAAAATAGTACTTAACCGATTGATAACTTAAATAAATAGAATTAAATATTTTGACCACATCGATTTAAAATAGAACTCCACCAATGAAGAACTTAAATAAATACTTATGATTCAATGTGTATTTTTCAACCCCATAGTTATTTCACACAAGCTTAAAAATTTTATTTTTATTGTGTTTAATTTGGCCAATTATTAAGTTGAACAAATATATAGTTTAATTTATTAGTGAAAATTTAATTTGCTCAATTATTAGAACAACTTATATTTGATTATTTAGATTTTATATACTTTAATAAATTTGGATAATTAGTGCATATAACTATATAGATTTGCGAGGAGAATATGTACTAAAATTATCTTATAATCGAGTTTGAGACGGGTATAAATACATAATACCTAAATAGGTTTCAGATGGTTGGATCCTAGCTATATTATTTCGGGTATCACTATATTTGTTTGGGATGAAAACGCATAGTAAATTCATCTTTAAGTCAGATTTCGGACGGGTACAGTTATATAAATTATAAACTGGTTCGAGTGGTTGAATCTTTGCCTCATATTTTTGGTTTTTCGTTGTGCTCTGCCACGGTGAGGAACTCCAAGTGGCTGAACCTAAGAATATGTATCACTAGCGAGTTTTTTGCATTAATAAAATACTGTCACGCATCTAGAGCAACTTTTTCTCATACTTGGCATTTTTTATTTTGTAGATTCTTATTTATTTAAATTTTATATTCTACCTTGATTTTTCATTGTAATATCCGGTATTTTTCTTTCCCTTGTATTTTCATTTTTGGTATATTTCTCGGTCATAGTGACCCTCATGTATCTTTCAGTATGTCCTTCCTGTCAACTGTTGAATTGTATTCTCGTTATTGTTCGTTGTTTCAACTTTCCTCATATGAGTTCGACTTTGTTAGATCACCATTAATTTTGGTGACTCCAAAATTATAAATCTTTGCAATATTATAGAACATCGAGTTAGCTTTCCAATGGTTCAAACGGTGAGTCAATCGGAGTCCGGACGAGAGAGTTATGGTCGTTTCAGTTTTTGGCCGAGCACTTCCAGGAGCCTTTCGGCCGATAGGGTGGGTCGATAGACTCTACTGCCGGCATTCTGTATGGGTATCGGTCGGGCCTATCGGCCGATAGGCTGGCCGATATGTAAATTTCTTCACCTTCGAACTTCCAGGAGCCTTTCGGCCGATAAGGGGGGTCGATAGACTCTACTGCCGGCATTCCGTATGGGTATCGGTCGAACTGTCTACCGATAGCCGGGCCGATAGGTTCTCATTGTTACACTATAAATGTGTTGTTTTGAGCGAATGCTCATTTCCTTCCCCATTTTTCCATCGCGTCGCGAGAGAGAGAATATAGAGGAGAGTTCTTCATCCGGGGTCGATTTTCATCATTTCTTTTCGGTTGTGAGGCTCGGATAATCAATCTAACGCGTGTTCTACGGATCTTAATACTTGAATCACTCAAGGTAATATCTCTTGAAACCCTACCTTTTTGGATAATTGGGGATTTTGGGGTTTTGTCCGATTCTTTCCGTTTCGTTGATGGATTCATGATGAATATGATTATTCTTGTTGGTATTCTTAATTTCCCTACGGATTCATGGTATATTTCGTGATTTTTACGGAATCGAGAGGGTTCGGTTGTGGTCCGCCCTCGTTGTTGTTTGTATACGAATATACATGAATCGTAGGCGGGTTTCCGGGAGTATTCCATTTCCATAATCGTTTAGAAGTGGTTGTGATTGTGCTATTCAAATCGTTAGGTTCATTTCCGCCGGTTCCTTGTGGTCGTGTTCAACTCTTCCGTTCCGTTCGTGTCACCGTCTATTTAATCGAGGCAAGTATCCTTATGAACTTACAATCTTGGCATAGTAGTTTTGTATGAGAAATTGTGTGTGTGTGTATGCTCACTACGGGTTAGACTCGACGGGGTCTCGGTAGGGGTCCACGGAGGTGTGGATCGACGAGCTTTGCTTTTAACCACTACGGGTTAGATCCGACGGGGTCTCGGTAGGGGTCCACGGAGGTGTGGATCGACGGTTAATTGTGGTGAATTTTACTAATGTGATTTGATATTGGCATTTCCGGAAATGAGTGCTTTCGAATGGTTTTCTTTATTGCATGCATTTACTATATGTGTAAGATGTAAGTTGTTCATCTGGTTACTTGTACTAGCGTAATTGCTAACCCCTCTGGGGACCCGTTTTGGGGAAATTCGTTTTATGAATTTCAGGTCAGGTTCATCGGGACGGCGGGTCTTTGGACCGATACGGATGATGGCCATGCGTGATGATTGTGCATAAGAGACGTCTTAATGTCTTTTTGTCTTTTCATCTTTTATGGCTTTTGAACTAATAGCTGTACTCGAGTACTTAAGAGTTCTTGTTCGTCCAGATTGTATTGTTGTGTTTATGTTGTGTTGGATGATGATGTTATATTGGCCGGTTGAACCGGTGGATTGTTCGCTTTGCGTCTTTATGACGTGGTGTTATTTTATCGTTTCGGTGAGTCGTTGTGTATGATGTCTTTGTTCGGCTGGTGGGTCCCATATAGGGATTCACGGCGTAATATACCTCGGATATCCCGGGGTGTTACGGAAAATGGTATCGAGCTCTAGGTTTATGGATACCTAGGCTTGTTGGTTTATTGGGTCTTGTGGTGTTTGGTTTTGCACATCATCGTCACATTGCCATGATTCCAGATTACCAAAGGTCCGTAAGTTTTCTTTCCTCTGTTCATTAATTCCTTGTATCGTACCCTTGATTCTCGACTTGTGATTGTTCTTTTCTTGTCGATCCTCGTATGGCTTTTGCTACTTATTTAACTCCAGTATGGATGCTTGAAGAGGTCGTGGTCGCGGTCGTGGTCGTGGACGCGGCCGGGACGTGGGGCAATGGGGCGGCCACGTCACGATCTTCCGAGCCGGCGATCGGCGACCGTCATAGCCATGCTTCTTCTCGGGAGCGTGCCGATCTTGGTATCGCGGCCGTAATGCAACAAATGTTGAACCAAATGGCGGCGATAGCTCAGTCTGTTCAGAACCCGGATCAGGCCCACGCTAATCGGGGAGGAGCGGATCGTTGGCTCCAAGATGTCATCAAGATGCATCCTCCTCACTTTACCGGAGCTTCCGACCCGAAGGGCTGGGAAGCGTGGAGTAAGGAGATATCTAAGGTCGTCGGTGCCACTATGTGTCGCGAGGAACGTTGAGTCCCTTTTGCTGTATATTTTCTTACTGGGGTCGCTACGGTCGGGTGGGAGGCCGTTGGGCCCTAAGAACATGCTTCTTCGTGGGCTGAGTTTCAAGTGTTTATGGAGATCAATATTGCCGTGGCGATCGACGAGGCTCGGGTACATGCTTTTATGATGCTCAACCACGGGATATCCCCGTAGCTCAAGCCATTGCTGATTTTAACAAAGAGTTGGGTTATGTGAAGACCCAAGTTGTCGAGGAGAGTGACAAGATTTTCCATTTCTCCAGACGGATGAAGTTGCCGATCCGGGACTATATGTCGGGCTCGTATGCACTACATTGAAGGATTATCGAGTACGGCCCTTGCTTATGATATGTCGGTGACGGCGAGTGAGGCGGCCCGCGAGAGTAAGAAGCGTAAGTCCGGGAACTTTTCGGGCCACAAGAGTGGGGGTCACAGAGATCCCAATCGCTAACTTCCCGGCGGTGGTCGGCTCGTTCCACCGGGTCCTCGTGGAACTACCGGTGCTCCTTTTCGTGATGTGAAGTGTTTCAATTGTGGTCGACGGGCCACATCGGTCGTACTTGTTTGAGCCCTTTGCCGACGTGTAATCGCAGTGGCTGACGGGCCACAGAGCCGTCTGTCTTTGAGAGGGAGAAAATTCTTGGCGCCCGGCTTCCATTCCAGCCTAGGGAACCAAGTGTGAATCGTGGATCGTTTGCTCCTCGGTCTCCGCCGAGTGCTAGTCGGGGAGAGGTCGGGTCGACCCTCTAAGGGGAGCTTCTGTCGGCTCCGCCCATCCGCGTGTCTATGAGATGCGGAGAGCCGATGATCCAGGCTACCGTGGCGGCAGTACCGTTTATATTCTTTCTCATCCTGTCGGTGTGCTTTTCGATTAGGTGCTACGCATTCGTTCATATCTCTGGATTGTGTGCGTCGTTTGAGTCTCGACCGTTTGACGCCTTGTGAACCCTTCATCGTTAAGCTTCCTAGCGGCGATAGGATCGTTGGTGATCAGGAGGTTCGAGACTGCTCTGTACTTATTTGTGAGAGGACTTGGCCCTCTAATCTTATTGTTGTGAGTATCGAGGGTGAGGATTTGATTCTTGGTGATGATTGGCTCGAGCGGCATGGTGCGATCATGAACTACCGCACGAGGATCATCACTATGTTAGCCGAGGACAAGAGAGCACTCTTTCGCGGGCGAAAGAGGGGAAACCGAGTCGTTATTAATGCCTTGAAGGCGATGAGTCTCTGCGAAAGGGGTGTACGGTTATTGGTGCTATGCCTTAAAGGCGGAGGATGGTGGAGTCGAGCTTTCGTCGATTCCGGTCGTTAATGAGTTTCTGATGTATTTCTGACGACCGGGATTGCCACCGGACCGTGAGGTTGAGATTGCTATAGAGTTAGAGCGGGCGCGGCTCTATTTCGAAGGCGCCGTATCGCATGGCACCTTCGAGAGATGTCCGAGTTGAAGAAGCGATTGAGTGAGCTTCTTGAGTCGGGGTATGTTCGACCGAGCGCCTCGCCTTGGGGCGCACCGGTCCTGTTTGTGCGGAAGAAGGATGGTTCGCTACGTTTGTGTATCGACTATCGCGAACTAAACAAGGTGACCATCAAGAACAAGTATCCTTTGCCGAGGATTGACGACTTGTTCGACCGATTCTGGAGCTGCGGTATTCTCGAAGATTGATTTGAGATCGGGGTACTATCACTCCGGTGAGGGAGTCCGACGTGCAAACAGCCTTTTCGGACGAGACACGGACATTATGAGTTTGTAGTTATGCCTTTCGGGTTAACTAACGCGGCGCGGTGTTCATGCGATTGATGAACAAAGTCTTTATCGAGTATTTGGATAGGTGTGTCGTCGTCTTCATTGACGATATTCTTATTTATTCGAGGAACGAGGAAGAGCATGCCCATCATTTGCGGGTAGTGTTAGACATTTTGAGGACCGAGCAACTCTATGCGAAGTTCTCGAAATGTGAGTTCTGAAAGAAGTGATGTTTTGGGCCACGTGATTTCAAGAGGGAGTTCGAGTAGATCCATGAAAATTGAGGCGGTGTTGGATTGGGCATCGCCACAAATGTGAAGGAGGTCCGTAGTTTCTTGGGTTTGGTGGCTACTACCGTAGGTTCGTGAGGGTTTCTCAAAACTAGCTCGACCACTTACACGATTGCTCCGTAAATCCGAGAAGTTAAATGCGGACCGATGAGAGGAAGCCGAGTTTTGAGGAGTGAAGAAGCGTTTGACTTCAGCCCCGGTTTTGGCATTGCCATGTGGCAACGAGGGTTTCGCCGTTTTAGCGATGCTTGGTCGTGGTCTTGGGTGCGTATTGATGCGGACGGCAAGACCATTGCCTATGCGTCGAGACAGATTGAGGCCGTATGAGCTTAACTACCCTACTCACGATTTGGAGTTAGCGGCGGTGGTCTTTGCACTCAAGATTTGGCGTCACTATCTTTTCGGCTCTGCATGTCGATTTTTACCGATCATAAAAGTCTAAGTACATATTTACTCGAGAGTTGAATATGAGGCGGAGGAGGTGGTTAGAGTTGATTAAGGATTATGACCTCGAAATCCTTTATCATCCAGGCGAATGTCGTGGCCGACGCCTTGAGTCGAAACCGATTGCGTTGCGAACGCTTGAGGTCCTTACGCCTCGCCCGAGCTTCGGCGGGCTTTGATCGGGTTAGATGTTGAGGTTTTGCCGCTGGATCTGTCGGGCAACTTTGTGCCTTAGAAATTTCGTCGTCTTTGATCGATGAAATTAAATCAAGCAATTAGAGGATCCGATGATTGCTCAAATCCAGAGAACGTTCTTAAAGGAAAGTCTCCGGGTTTGTGATTCACGAGGATGGCGTTTTGAGATTCAGTCGGCTTTGTGTGCCGAACGACTCGGAGTTGAGGCGAGTATTTTACGGAGGCCCATGCTACACCTTATTCCGTTCATCCTGTGCGAGTAAGATGTACAAGGACACGAGGAGAAATTTCTGGTGGAATGATATGAATGAGGAAGACACACAGTTTGTGTCGAGATGTTTGACTAGCAAGCAGGTCAAAATCGAGCATCGACCGGTGAGTTATTGCGATCACTTCCGTTAGGAATGGAAATGGGATGATATATCGTTGGATTTCGTTACGAGTGTGCCGATATCGAGGTCGGGCATGAATATGGTTTGGGTGATTGTTGATCGCTTTGACCAAGTCGGCACATTTTCTGGGAATCAAGGACACTTGGGGCCGGAGAAGTTAGCTCGTGTGTTTATTGCGCAGATCGTGAGACTTCACGGTACTCAAGTCTATTGTTTCGGATCGTGACGGCCGTTTTGTATCGCACTTCGCGGGCGGTGCATAAGGCGTTAGGTACCCGGTTGCGTTTGAGTACCTCTTTTCATCCCGATCGGATGGACAGTCGGAACGCACTATCCAGACATTCGAGGACATGTTGCGTGCTTGTGCCCTCGATTGGAGCAGTGACTGGGAGGAGCATTTGCCATTGATCGAATTCACGTACAACAATAGTTGGCACGCGTCGATTCGGATGGCACCGTATGAGGCACTTTATGGGCGACGATGTCGATCGCCGATTTGTTGGAATGAGGCGTCCGATTTAGTCGGGACCGAGCCGGATGTCGTTTTAGAGACGAGGCGGAAGATAGAATTAATTCGAGAACGGATGTTGACGGCCCAGAGTCGACAAAAGTCATATGCCGATGTCCGTCGTAGACCTTTAGAATTTGAGGTGGGAGACCATGTTTTGCTGAAGGTGTCGCCAACGAGAGGAGTTTTCCGTTTCGGGAAGAAAAGGAAGTTGAGTCCGAGATTTATCGGCCCCTTCGAGATTCTCGAGCGAGTCGGTGGGTTAGCATACCGTTTGGCGTTACCTCCGGCCTTGAGTCATGTTCATAGCGTTTTTCATGTTTCCCAGTTGAGGAAATATGTTCCGGATCCTAGTCACGTCATCGATTATGGCGAGATTGATATTGCTGAAGATATTACTTTTGAGGAGCGTCCTTTGAAGATTTTGGAGCATCGTGAGAAACGACTGAGGCATAAGACCATCCCTTTGGTCAAAGTTCAGTGGTCGAGACACGGTGTTGAGGAGGCAACTTGGGAAACCGAGGATAGCATGCGTGCTAGGTACCCGGAGTTGTTTGTTTCTTAAGTTTCGGGACGAAACTTATTTTTTAGAGGGGTAGAATGTAATATCCGGTATTTTTCTTTCCCTTGTATTTTCATTTTTGGTATATTTCTCGGTCATAGTGACCCTCATGTATCTTTCAGTATGTCCTTCCTGTCAACTGTTGAATTGTATTCTCGTTATTGTTCGTTGTTTCAACTTTCCTCATATGAGTTCGACTTTGTTAGATCACCATTAATTTTGGTGACTCCAAAATTATAAATCTTTGCAATATTATAGAACATCGAGTTAGCTTTCCAATGGTTCAAACGGTGAGTCAATCGGAGTCCTGACGAGAGAGTTATGGTCGTTTCGATTTTTGGCCGAGCACTTCCAGAGCCTTTCTACGATAGGGTGGGTCGATAGACTCTCTGCGGCATTGCAGTATGGGTATCGGTCGGGCCTATCGGCCGATAGGCTGGCCGATATGTAAATTTCTTCACCTTCGAACTTCCAGAGCCTTTCGGCCGATAAGGGGGTCGATAGACTCTCTTCACGGCATTAGTATGGGTATCGGTCGAACTGTCGGCGATAGCCGGCCGATAGTTCTCATTGTATTACACTATAAATGTGTTGTTTTGAGCGAACAGCTCATTTCCTTCCCCATTTTTCCACTGCGTCGCGAGAGAGAGAATATAGAGGGGGAGAGTTCTTCATCCGGGGGTCGATTTTCATCATTTCTTTTCGGTTGTGAGGCTCGGATAATCAATCTAACGCGTGTTCTACGGATCTTAATACTTGAATCACTCAAGGTAATATCTCTTGAAACCCTACCTTTTTGGATAATTGGGGATTTTGGGGTTTTGTCCGATTCTTTCCGTTTCGTTGATGGATTCATGATGAATATGATTATTCTTGTTGGTATTCTTAATTTCCCTACGGATTCATGGTATATTTCGTGATTTTTACGGAATCGAGAGGGTTCGGTTGTGGTCCGCCCTCGTTGTTGTTTGTATACGAATATACATGAATCGTAGGCGGGTTTCCGGGAGTATTCCATTTCCATAATCGTTTAGAAGTGGTTGTGATTGTGCTATTCAAATCGTTAGGTTCATTTCCACGGTTCCTTGCGGTCGTGTTCAACTCTTCCGCTCCGTTCGTGTCACCGTCTATTTAATCGAGGCAAGTATCCTTATGAACAGACAAACCTGGCATAGAAGTTTTGTATGAGAAATTGTGTGTGAGTATGCTCACTACGGGTTAGACTCGACGGGTCTCGGTAGGGGTCCACGGAGGTGTGGATCGGCGAGCTTTGCTTTTAACCACTACGGGTTAGATCCGACGGGTCTCGGTAGGGGTCCACGGAGGTGTGGATCGACGGTTAATTGTGGTGAATTTTACTAATGTGATTTGATATTGGCATTTAGGAAATGAGTGCTTTCGAATGGTTTTCTTTATTGCATGCATTTACTATATGTAAGATGTAAGTTGTTCATCCAGTTACTTGTACTAGCGTAATTGCTAACCCCTCCGGGGACCGTTTTGGGAAATTCGTTTTATGAATTTCAGTCGGGTTCATCGGGACGAGCGGGTCTTTGGACCAAGATTACGGATGATGGCCATGCGTGATGATTGTGCATAAGAGACGTCTTAATGTCTTTTTGTCTTTTCATCTTTTATGGCTTTTGAACTAATAGCTGTACTCGAGTACTTAAGAGTTCTTGTTCGTCCAGATTGTATTGTTGTGTTTATGTTGTGTTGGATGATGATGTTATATTGGCCGGTTGAACCGGGTAGATTGTTCTGTTTTGCGTCTTTATGACGTGGTGTTATTTTATCGTTTCAGTGAGTCGTTGTGTATGATGCTGTTCAGCCTGGTGGGTCCCATATAGGGATTCACGGCGCTGTAATATACCTCGGATATCCTGGGGGTGTTACATTCATGACACTCTACTGATCGAATTACTAAATAAATATTTAAAAATAAATATATTTACTATCGATAATTATTTACATCACCACTTTAGTTTGGTCATCTATTGAGTTGGTCAAATAAATTATTTTATTCTTATTAGAAATTTTAATTTAACAAATTATTAAGTAAACCTCAATGGTTCAAATATATACCTATTTACCTTTTTAATATCAAATTTATATATGCATAAATATTATTCTAATATTTATTATTATTTTTTTAATAAGCCGATTTTCTTCACTTTCAAATATATATGTAAATTATTACTAGCAACACGATTTCAAAGTACCATGTTAACACTCTCTCTCCTACATGATTTTTTTTTATTTTTTATTTTTATTTATCTAAAATCTTGAATCCCACATCAAAGTATATGTATATAAATTGTAAATGATTTTTTAAGTTGTATAATTCCAAACTTATACTAGAAATATAATTTTTAATCTTTTATCATTTATAATATTATTCTTAATCTTTACTTTATAATGTTTGAGTTTTTATTGAGATGGACTAACCAATTACTATAGCAATTTATATTTAGTTATTTAAATTATATAAATTAGAATATATAAAATAATTAGCATATATTATATAAAATTCTGGGATATAAATGGTTAATACAGTTAGACCCTGTTCTTTTGGACTCATTTTTCAGTTCAGTTCATTTCAGTTCAGTTTAGTTGAGGCTCATTCAGTTTAGTTCAATTCAATTATTATTATTATTATTATTATTATTATTATTTGTGACATTTGATACATTTGGGGCATTCAGGACATTTGGGGCATAGTTATTATTATTATTACTATTATTTTTGTTATTATGATTGTAATTAATTATATTATTATTATTTTTATTATTTTATTATTTTTACTATTATTTATCATATTTATTATTTTTAATATTTATTATAATATTATTATTATTTTATTATTATTATACTCTTAATATATATTTCAATTGAGTTCAACTCAATTCAGTTTTCGGTTCAATTCAATTGATTCGGTCAAAGAAAACAGACAAAGCCTTATAATTTTCCATTGGTTTTTTTGGTTCTTGTAAACGGTGATAATTCACCATCGGAAATCATACTTTAAACAGAAAATACACTTCTCTACTCTCTCTGTTTCGTGGGTTCTATGAACAGCAGAACGTTTCACCGACCAAACCAAGGAAGAAGTCCATGTGAAATAAAAAAACCCGAACCCCACAGTTCAAATGCCCAATAATTCTGGTATTTTCACCTTCCGGCTTCCTTAAAAGAGATATGTGCACGACCCGAGAGAATTCGAGTGAGGACACATTGAAGGCCGTGAAAGTTATATCAAAGGAGAAAACCGGTGACATCCTTACGACGTCGTTAAGGTCTTCTATTGCCATCGTCCTAACCTTATCGATTTCCTTCGTTTTCTACTCAACTCTCCACACCACCACCCGGCCCACTTTCTTCGGATGGCCCGAGCTTCCTGACCCAGCCTTGTACATGGAGCAACTCAACTCCGACCAATACCCCACAAACATTTACCACATAGCCTTCGGCATCGGAGGGTCGACCCCGACTTGGGAAAGACGGGGCGAGTACTTCAATCTCTGGTGGAAACCCAACATGACTCGCGGGTTTGTCTTTCTCGAGAAGAAACCGAACCCGAGAACCCGGTTTAAAATCCACCACCGCGTTTCCTCCGATTGGAGGAGGTTCAAGCGCTCTGCCGGGTCGGAGTCAGCGGTTCGGATATCCCGGGTCGTGGTGGATCTGTTCCGGGTCGGGTTGCCGAACGTGAGGTGGTTTGTTATGGGAGACGACGATACAGTGTTTTTCCCGGATAACTTGGTGGCGGTGCTGGCGAAGTACGACCATCGGAAAATGGTTTACGTCGGCGTGAACTCGGAGAGCGTGGAGCAGGACGTGTTGCATGCGTACGATATGGCGTTTGGTGGCGGTGGATTCGCGTCAGTTATCCATTAGCCGCACAGCTGCTCGCCAAGATGGACGGCTGTCTCAATAGGTACCACTATTTCTACGGTTCAGATCAGAGAGTGTGGGCTTGTGTTTGTGTAGGGGAACTCGGTGTGGGGCTAACTAGAGAACCGGGGTTCCACCACCAGGTATGTTTTTTTTTTTTTTTTTTTGCCTCGGGTACGACCCCATTTTTCATTTCCTGAATTAACCCGCAGTTGGATATTTTCCCTTTTCAAATTTTACTTTTGAACATGAATTCTGATTAACTGAGAGCATCTCCCGTGAGCTCTTAATTGACTTCTAAATATAATATAAAATATTAAGCTCCTATTACTATATTTCTTTTCTATTTTATTTTTTATCATATTTGGACCCTACTATGACAAAGATTCAAATTCAAACTTGTACAAGGGAAAATTAATCAAATACTCATGCTATAATTAGTCTTTTGTAATATAATATAATATAATTAATATTTTAATATTATGAACTAACAAACTAAATTATTAAATTACTGCAATATATTCATATATTATTTATAAATTTTGAATTGTTGATGTAATTAACGAGTCAAGAGTTATTTATAAATATATATCATTCAATTAATAAGAAATATATTTTCAAAATATTTTGTCTAAAAGTGAAATAAAAGAGAGGGAAAAGTAATGAATAATTTGGAGGGAATGAATTTTTTATTAATAAAAACTAGTTAAAAGCAATGTGTTGGCTCCTAAAATAGAGGAGAGAGAGGAGGCTCTTAACTTGATAAAGAGCTGGCGCCTGCTTTTTGAACTTATTTTTCGATTTTCGAGTCGAGTCGAGTCACAGTCGATTCGATTCGGTTCATTTCGATTCTTCCTCTTCTTATTATTATTGTTAATCTTAATTATTATTATTGTTATTATTACTAATAATATTACTATTATCGTTGTTGTTGTTAATTACTATTATTATTATTATTAAAGTAAATTACACCGTTCGTCCTTGTGGTTTTCGCTGACCGACGCTTATAGTCCTTTGACCAAAAAAGTTGCACCACTCGTCCTTAAGTGTCCCTTCCTCTAACGGGGTCTACTAAAAAATGGATGAAAACATAAAAAAATAGATGAAAACGGATAAGAATGGATAAAAACGTAAGAAAAGCAGATAAAAGCGTAAAAAAACAGACGAAAACGTAAAAACAGACAAAAACGTAAAAAAATGGATGAAAACGTAAAAGACGGGTGAAAATGTATAAAAACGGATAAAAAAAGAAGATAAAACGGATGAAAACGGATAAGAATGGATAAAAACGTAATAAAAATGGATAAAAATGTAAAAAAACGGGCGAAAACGTAAAAAAATAGACGAAAGTGTAAAAAAACGGATGAAAACATAAAAAAGGGACGAAAAAGTAAAAAAACAGACGACAACGTAAAAAAACAGACGAAAACGTAAAAGAACGGCCGAAAACGTAAAATAAATAGCGAAAACATAAAAAACGGACGAAAACGTAAAAATTGGGCGAAAACGTAAAATAAACAGGCGAAAACGTAAAAAAACGTAAAAAAAAACAGACGAAAACGAAAAAAAATGGACGAAAGCGTAAAAAAAGGACTAAAAGCGAAAAATGGCACCGTTCGTCCTTATGGTGCAAAATGACGATTATACTCTCATGAGAAAACAAGTTAACGAGCGTTAGTAGACTCCGTTAGAGGAAGGGACACTTAAGGACGAGTGGTGCAACTTTTTTGGTCAAAGGACTATAAGCGTCGGTCAACGAAAACCACAAGGACGAACGGTGTAATTTACTCTTATTATTATTATTATTATTTACCATTATTATTATTATTATTATTATTTACCCTTAATATATATTTGATTCGATTCGATTCAGTTACTTCGATTGATTCGATTCATTCGATCAAGTTAACGAGCAAGAAATCTTTTGAGCACTATTTTTATCTTGACCTTTATTTTTTTTAGTTAAGAGTCTATATAGAGAGCCTCTTGGAGATGCTCTTAAAAGTATGCTCCCGTTTCGGCAATCATTTTCTATCGAATCATTTTCTTCTTAAATCACTTTCTCATGGTCCTACCTAAAAACCCGCAAGAATAAGAAGTTGGTGGAATAGGTGAACGCGGAATTGAAAGGTCATGATTTCGATTCAGCCTCCCAACACTCTCTTGGTTAAGCATATCACACAATGTTGTCTAGTGTGGTTTACTCAATGTGCGATACTTGGTCTAAAGAAGTGCTCATTTGGAAGTCCAATATTTTATTAAATACCTTAAATTACATCAAATAATTTTTTTTAAAATTTCTAGCCCCATACATTTTTATTCTTCTTATATGCCCTTTTTAAGGCTACCAGACATACTATGTATATTTTTCTTTTGACGCAATTGCATTTGCGTACACGAGCTCACTTTCTCACTCATTTTTTACTCACGTTTGCTTTATCTTAGAAAATATTACTCCCTCCCGATTTCAGTCAAATGTTGGAAATAGAAATAAAAATATACTCTCTCCGTCCATTAAAATTGTATCATAATTTATTTTTACGATCTTCAAAATACAAATTTGATTATTAATAATTTTAGTTATATATAAATAAAAATTATAGAAAAAATAATATTTTAAAATACACATTAAGATAAATCTCAAATAATTACATGGCTATAATAATTTTATAGGGCGATTTACATCTGACTACCTTTTTAAATGGTCTAATTACAGTTTGGTCCCTATTGTTTCAGATATTACAATGAAAGACAAACTTTGCACTGTCCAGAAATTATATTTACAATGAAGGACAAAAGTCAAATTTTCAGATGATGTCACTGGAGAGAGAGTACTGATATTCCGAATTTGCCCTTTTATTTTTCTATTTTTTGTTTACCCATTTATTTTCCGCCTCATGTGGGTGACACATGCTGGACCTCATTGTAATATATATAACACTTTTGGGCTTCAGTGTAATAAATTTTCAAGCTTTCTAGAAAAAAATATTTTTCCAAAAAAGAAAGTATTTTCTGGGAAAAAAAACATTATTTTTCGAAAAAATAAAAAAATATTTTCTGGGAAAAAAACTTATAAGCTATTTGTTTAATATGAAATGTATTTTAAAAGAAATGTTTTATTCAAATAAATAGAGGGGCATTTTCGTATTTTTAATAGAAGTCAACACCAATAGGGATTAAAGTGTAAATAGGCCATCTAATAGGGTAGTTGGCTATAATTTCCCCTAATTTTATATAAGGATTATTATTTATAGTTAAATTTTATTAAATTTGATCGAAAATGTCAATTGTGATATGCTTTTGATGGATGAAGGAAGTACAATAGTTTAGATGAATATAATTGTTTAATTTGTATATAAATATTGATGGTCAGTGCGTATTGAACCTAGAAGAGAAGAGATATTGGGGCTGGTGAGTGGTTGAGAATGGCCCGGTTTGAGGGGGAGGCAGTTCAGCCGCACCCTCCAAAATTAAACCACTGATTTACTTTTTTAATGTAATTAATTGTGTATTTTTATAATTTTATTTAAAAATATTGTATGCGATGCCTCAAAATTAGATTATAATATAGAACTCTTATCTCTAAAAGTTTTATGTTTGAAAAATTCAAAACCAGACTAGAGACGATAACTCAAAAGATCTGCTCCGCAACAATTATTCTCGAAGTTTGATTGGATTATTTTAGCAAGTGATCTGTTTGTCGTGATTTCTATTTGCCATCAATTTGTTTAATAAATTGGCTGCGAAGAATTGTGATCTTTTTAAGTATTCTCCCATTCCTAAATTTTGTTCTTAAATATTTTTTTAGTACGTTCCTCAAATTATTCTTATATTGTTTATGGACACCAGTTAACTTACGCCCTACTAATATGAGACACATTCTTCATTTACATTACACTTTACAATACATTCAATAATTTCTTTATTGAAACTCGTGTAGAAGATATAGGGCAAGGAAGTATTTCTAGAGTTAACCAACACTTGTGTTTTCTGATGAATTTTCTTTCTTTGGCTTTTACTATTGATCCAGGAGCCTTTCTTTTTTATGTTTCGATGCTTTTGTCTTAGGGCTTCAAATTTGTTGGGATCTACCCCAAATTGAGCTTAAACGATGTGATTGTTTTGATTTGATTATATAAAAATAATAAATAAAAGGTTTTTGAAAGGATAAAGTTAGAAGGCAATTGTACCCCATATTTCATGCGCACTTAGAAAGCTGTTCATATTTTTATATTGGGAATGATATACGTTTCTACATATTTTTAGTTCATACAACTGCATATCAATCTTTCTATGTGGCCAATGAGCACTTTGCTAGATATTTCTAATATGCTGTTTTAGGACGTGCTGAATTTAGAATGAAGTGTAGATCAGAGAAAGTATGTAATCTAAGGCATTTTAACACCGCTTAAAATGCATAAACTAATCACTCGTTTATGGTCGCGGGTCAATTATGTTCGGTTTGATAAAATTAATTGAGACGGTAGTTAAAACCAGAAATAATATTTGAAATCTGAAAATGTGAAAAGATAACTGAAAACTGATAAATTAATTTATTAAATAGGTGTGTTTGATAGAAATAACAGAAAAAGTAATTGAAATAATATAAAATGACATTAGATGATGATGATGCCAAAACGTATCGGATCAGCCCTTATCCAAGCGGTTCGGATAATTCTGGCGAGTGAACTTCCTGACCGGACCTACACACAAGAAAACACGTGAACTGAGTCGGGGCTTCACCGGCGAAGGCCCTCTGATGTGAGAGTAAGCGTATTGAATATATGGTGGAAATAAATTTAATTGACTGTATTGAGAGTCAAGAATTATGTGTGTACCAGTGTAGGTGGAGGACACCTATTTTATAAGCATGATTATTGCAACCCTAACTTGCGGAGAAAGTATATTGGACTTCTTATATATATGGGAAGTAGAATCCTGATAAAGATTGTGGATATAGTTTCTTTGTGGAGAAGAGTCCTTGTTAGGTAAGTACATCTTTATTTGTCTCTATCTTGGATTTCGTCAGATTTCGTGTGCTTGAAGGATAGGACCATCTACTAACAAGGAGTGTAGATTTGCTGATCTCGGCTTATTCTGTCACTGAGCCGAGTCTGCGCAACAATTCGGTTGCCTGAATCAAGTCTTGGCTTGAGCCTGAGCTGAGGTACGCCGAGTATGGTCCTGGCTCTCAGGTCGGCCTCGACGTCATACTCTATGCCGAGATAATAAGTTTATTTTTGGGCTCTGTGGGGTCTTGATTTATGGGCCTTGCTGGGTCTTACACTCAAGTTCTCCAGATCCATGTAATCAATTCGGTTTATGTCATTCAGTGGCCCCCGAGTTTCTATCTCGGTAGGCCGAGTAGGAACTCAAGTCCATCCTTTGTGCTTCAGGGTTTTGGTTGCTTCTTTTGAGTCGGATTCGCTTGGTGTCATGTCGGCCTTGACCTGGTTGGATGTTCCACTGAATTTTAAGGGTTCTCTCATACCAATCGCTTCATATCCCGTCATATAATTGGACGGCGTGCGCGTGGGGAGGTGAAGAGATAATCTCCTGGGAATCCGCGCCCATTAATGCGGTGTAATTATGACACCTGTGTGCCCTCTATAAAATTAAATTTTTTTCTTCATTTTGCGGATTCCGAATCAGAGAGTAGAGCTTGTAACAGCCCGGCGACACTTCACACCGTGCCATTTCTGTTCGTTTTTCCGACGATTTACTCCGGCCAATTTCTCAGGCGCTGCTTCCATTTGTTATCCTTGCTTTTTGAGGTATTTTTTGGCTCCACTTCCCCGTTCTTTTTTCCGTCATTCTTGATTTTTCAGAGCTTCAAATCTCCTCTGTGAAACTTCGCGTCTTTAAGATGTCTAAGCCTGTCTATCTCGAAAAGAATTCCACTTACGGTTTTTACACTAGGAACTCTAGGATTTATGTTAAATCCAATGGGTCGTGGAAGCTCTTATCCCTTGCGGCCATTGGAAAAATGTTGTATATGAACAAAACCCCTAGAAAGGATGTTAGATATCCTTCTGGGTCTTTTGCGCCTAGGACCGTAGACGGTGGCAATGCTGATGTATTGACTCTTGATAGTTTGGACGAAGTCCTAGACTGCATCTTTTTGCATTATGTCAAGGACAAGTCTCAAGATCGGCTTCGTTTTTCGGGGGGGGGGGGGCTTATCCTTGGCCGTGGTAGTTGAGACGAGGGAGAAGAACACCTCGTCATCTTCACATGGTGAGTGTAATCCCTTGTCTTCTTCTACAGGTATGACTGAGGAGAGTACTTCTAACAGGCCCGTCGGGGAGTTCGACTCCGAGGTTGTCGGCTCAAGATGGAGCCGAGGCAAAGACCAGATACACCTGGGAGGCTCCTCTCGGCTTAAGCATCCCAAAGGTGGGGACGAGATGCTTGAAGAGCTTTATACCATGTATGAGGTGGATAGGAATGAGTATAGGCTCTACCATAGTTTGGCCACTCCTTTCGCCGATGAGCACGAAGCTAAAACTTTCTATTATAATGATGCCTTCCTCCCGTTTTATTTCAAGAAATTCCACCTTGGCCGGAGGCTGCCCTTGGACCCTTTCATTAATCAATTTTTGGAGGAATGGGAAATTGTCCCAACCCACCTCAGTGCCAACGCAGTCAGGTATCTTACCGCCTTCATTATCTTATGTTGTGGTCTCGGATTCGAGCCATGCATGCTTGCCTTCTATCACTTCTTCAATTCGTCTTACAACTCCAAAACCAGAACTATCACCATTAAGTCCGACCCCAACAAACCCAAGCTCATGGCCCCCATTTCAAACACCGTCAATAAGGTCACGGGTTGGAACAGGCACGTGATCAAGGTTGAGAGCCGGCATGGCTGGGAATTTACAGCACCTGTTAATTCGCAGCATCGCCCTTCGTGTGTTCACGAGCCGGACTGGAGTGCGGACTTGATTGCGAAGCTCGAGCAGTTTTCCTCCGTTGCCATTCTTAACTGGGCCGAGTTAGAGACTGATTTTTGCTATCATGCTCAGGCCGGCCTGATGAGATAGCTGGGATTAGACCTTTGGTCGAGGTCCCAAGAGGGGCTCAGTTTCCTGATTGGGTTGTCCACCCCAATTTTATCTTCCACGAGGATTGCTCGACCTGCCGTGTTGAGAACGACGGATGCTTAAAAGCCGTGGATATGTAGGATGTAATTTTCTTATCTTTCATTGTCGTTTTTTCTGCCATCTCGTTTTGGTGTTAACATTGTTTTTGCGCATATCTCTCGATGGAGGACATCCATAAGGTGGATGAGGAGTATATCGACCCCGTGATGGCGGCTCGAAAAAAGAAGAGGTTGTCCCGATTGAGGGGAGTCGAAAGTAGACATGCCGATATGGCGTCTCGGCAAAAAGAGCTGCAAGATAAAGGGGAATCATCGTTTCCCAAGGAGCCACCCATTATCCAAGCCAGAGCTTCGTCCGAACCTGAAGCGGAAGTTGAGAGGGCGCCCATCGAGGAAGCTAGCCCTACTCGGACTCGTGCCCGGAGTCAAGGCCGGGGGCACTCTCAAGGATCGGGCCGAGATCTTGGGCCGGACTCCGAGGCAGAGAGTCGTCAGAGACAGAAAAGGCCGAGGGAAGATGGAGGCCGAGCTCGAGAAGAACCTTCTCAGAAGAGAACTATTCCCTTGCCACCTTGTTCCTCCTCGGCTTTCGATCTTTCTGATGCCGAGATCAAAAATCTGGTCGACTCTTTCGTTGTTGCGCCCATTATGTCGGGGTTTGATTCGACAGTTCGCTCCGGGGCCGCCCTGAAGCTTGGGGGACCGGTCATTAAGCGCGCCATGAAGACGTCTCATATTGAGCGGCTTGTTGCTGATAAGCGTGTTGGAATATTTATTCCACATATTAATAAATAGTGTTTTGATGATTAAGTTGCTAAACAAAACAAAACAATAAAGAGGCGAAGCAAATCGACGAAGGAATCAAAGACGCAAAAAGCTGGACATAATACAAAGCTAGCGCATGCTAACGGGTCCCGGATGCAGATCGGACGAGTTCGAAGTAACCTGAAAGTGAAGTTACCTGATGAGGATAGCGCACGCTACACATAAGGACTAACGCACGCTATCGAAGACTTGTTACCGTTGTGAAGAGAATTCAAACACAGAATGATGTATGCACTGAAGTAAGCTTAGCGCACGCAAGATATGATATTTAGCGCACGCTAAATATCAGTTTGAATCAAGTCAATCAATCCGTTGGGGAGAATCTGCTACAAGTCAAAAAGTATTAACGGATATATGACGCATGCAATGATGCATGATTAGCGCACGCTACAAGAAAGTGTTAGCGCACGCTAACTGTGAAGGACAGAAGCCACTGGACTGAAAATGGAAGACGTTAACGTACGTAACAGTACATAACGTACGCTAAGGCTAAATACACGCGATAGCGCACGCTAGGGAAGTCAGCCTAGCACACGCTAATATCAACTGGCAGTAACGGCTAGTTTGTGGAAGAAGGCTATAAATACCAAATGAGTTGGTATCAATCCACACAACAATATTGAGCAATTCATTACACTTGAGATATCATTGTAAACATTATAGTTGTTGTTCTTGAGCTTAATTTAGAGTGATTGAGTGTTACACATAAAATCATACACGAGTGAGAAAAAGAAAAGATACGATTGGATTCGGTGTTATTAGGATCAAGGATCCGGCATTGTTAGAATCGCAATCGCTATCTTAGTGAGGTTTATCTAGCACCAATAGAAAGCTAGAGTGGTTGATTCCTTATCCAATAGAAAAGGAAAAACGGTTTTACTCGAACCGATAGAAGACGAGCTTGTAACGGTAATCCCTCGACCGATAGAAGAGAGGTGCAAAGGTTTTGATCTTGAACCTATAGAAAAAGATACATCGAGATAAGACGTAGGCACGTTTGGCCGAACCTCTATAAATTCTTGTGCCATTTATTTTCCGCACTTTAAATTCGCTTCCATACAAACGGCGCATATTCCGATATTGCTCCAACAATTGGTATCGGAGCGGTACTCCTATAAGCGACTTTACATCCGAGGAGAAAAGATCTAATGGCATTTCAACTTGCTCCCGTCGAAGGCCTTGCTCTCAACCGACCACCATTTTTTGATGGCTCAAACTTCATGATGTGGAAGAAGAAGATGTCTATATTCATCCGAGCATATGACATCGAGCTTTGGAAGGTGATTTGTCTTGGTCCGAAAATTCTGACGAATTCCAACGGTACGCTTAAAACTTTCGAAGAATATGACAATTCTGATTGGAAAAACGACCACTACAATTGTAAGACAACACAACTTATTTATTGTGCCTTAAATCTGGAAGAACACAACCGGATATCATCGTGTGATAGTGCCAAAGAAATTTGAAAAATGCTTCAGGTAACACACGAAGGTACGTCTCAAGTTAAGGAGACGAAAATAAACATGCTCCTTCACGAATATGAACTATTTCAAATGAAGGACGACGAATCATCACGATAATGCTTGACCGTTTTTCGGTTATCACTAATGGATTAGCATGTTTCGGCAAACCTCTTTCGAGTAGTGAGAAAGTAAAATAAATACTCCGATCACTACCGCGAGAATGAGACGGTACGGTTACGACCATAATGGAGTCTAAAGATTTAAATAATCTTGATTTTAGTGCTCTCGTTGGTTCTCTTATCAACTACGAGATTGTTCTAAAATCTCGGAATGCCAAACCGAAACCGAAGGAGAGGTCGATAGCCATGAAGGCTAAAATGTCGAGAAAGAAAGAAGAAATCCCGGTGGACGAAAGCGACGAAGAATCGGCATATTATGCCAAGAATATTAACAAGTTCCAACACTTATTAAACCGGAGGAAGAAGGACATTCAAGCGGGCGAATCTAAGAAATTCGACAACACCTGTCGATTATGTGGTAAACCAGGCCACTTTGCTAAGAATTGTCGGGTTAAACCCAAGGAGGTCTTAGTGGCAACATGGAGCGACGAAGATCCTGATGAAGATTTCATGAATCAAAATAATCTCGCACTCATGGCCCGGAGTTCATTCGACGATAGCGACGTCGAAAGTCAAGTAAGTAATTCTTACGACGAACTTTTTGAAGCATTCGAGTTATTACATACCGATTATCAAAATGCTTTAAAAGAAATTAAATCCCTTCAAACTAAATATAATTCTTTGGAAAATGAAAATTCCAAAATTCTAGAAAAGGGAAAATATGTTGAGATCGATCATTCAAAATGCGTTGAAAACTAGAATAGTTTAAAGAATGATCTTGTTAAAATTCAAACCGAGCTAAAAAATTTAACGAAGAAATTTTCTCTCGGAAATGAGAAATTTGAAAATATGCTCTCGGTTCAAAAATACACGTTAAATAAAGAGGGGTTAGAATTCAAACCACGTTCTAAAAATGAATCCGTAAATTTTAAAATACCTCGGTGTGAAAAATGTTTGAAAATTGGGCATCACATTTCAAATTGCAAAAGCCCAAGACGGACGATAAAAGTTGAGAAAATTTGGGTTCCTAAAGGAACAATTGTTTCAAATATTGTCTACGTCTCAAAAGAAAAACCGACTTCCGGTTGGATCCCCAAAAACTAATTTTTAACAATTGGTATTATACTCAGGGGGAGTAATATTTTTAAAGGGTGTATATTATTTTCAAGGGGAGTTTTATACTCTATTATTGCATATTTTGTATGTTCACGCATATTTTCAATATGGTACCCTTTATTTTTTTTTACACTTTTTGCTGAATACAAAAAGGGGGAGAAGAAGTTGAATAGGATAAAAGCATCATGGAAGATATGACGAGAACAATAAAAAGTAAAAAGGAGAAGAAAATAATAAAAATCGAAGAAGTCGAAAAGGAGAAGAAAGTATACAAAAAAGGGGAGAAGTGAAGGAGTTGAAAAATAACAAACGAAGAAGTCGAAAATGACAAGAAAAAGAAAAAGGATGGGTGAAACTAACGAAACGATCAAAGTCGAAAACTTTGAAACGTACATATATATATAGTTTTATTTTGCAGGTTTATCCAATTCAAGAGTTGTTTTCTAATCATCAAAAAGGGGGAGATTGTTGGAATATTTATTCCACATATTAATAAATAGTGTTTTGATGATTAAGTTGCTAAACAAAACAAAACAACAAAGAGGCGAAGCAAATCGACGAACGAATCGAAGACGCAAAAAGCTGGACATAATACAAAGCTAGCGCCCGTTAGATATATAAGTTAGCGCACGCTAACGGGTCCCGGTTGCAGATCAGACGAGTTCGAAGTAACCTGAAAGTGAAGTTACCTGATGAGGATAGCGCACGCTACACATAAGGACTAACGCACGCTATCGAAGACTTGTTACCGTTGTGAAGAGAATTCAAACACAGAATGATGTATGCACTGAAGTAAGCTTAGCGCACGCAAGATATGATATTTAGCGCATGCTAAATATCAGTTTGAATCAAGTCAATCAATCCGTTGGGGAGAATCTGCTACAAGTCAAAAAGTATTAACGGATATATGACGCATGCAATGATGCATGATTAGCGCACGCTACAAGAAAGTGTTAGCGCACGCTAGCGTGAAGAGCGAAGCTGGGTGAAAATGGAAGACGTTAACGTACGTAACAGTACATAACGTACGCTAAGGCTAAATACACGCGATAGCGCACGCTAAGGAAGTCAGCCTAGCGCACGCTAATATCAACTGGCAGTAACAACTAGTTTGTGGAAGAAGGCTATAAATACCAAATAAGTTGGTATCAATCCACACAACAACATTGAGCAATTCATATAAACTTGAGATATCATTGTAAACATTATAGTTGTTGTTCTTGAGCTTAGTTTAGAGTGTTGATTGTTATACACAAAATCATATACGAGTGAGAAAAAGAAAAGATACGATTAGATTCGGTG
Source organism: Orobanche coerulescens (assembly GCA_033398695.1). Taxonomy (NCBI): domain Eukaryota; kingdom Viridiplantae; phylum Streptophyta; class Magnoliopsida; order Lamiales; family Orobanchaceae; genus Orobanche; species Orobanche coerulescens. The sequence goes on along the minus strand of CM065802.1, from coordinate 142,024,414 downwards.
TTATTAGGATCAAGGATCCGGCATTGTTAGAATCGCAATCGTTATCTTAGTGAGGTTTATCTAGCACCAATAGAAATCTAGAGTGGTTGATTCCTTATCCAATAGAAAAGGAAAAACGGTTTTACTCGGACCGATAGAAGATGAGCTTGTAACGGTAATCCCTCGACCGATAGAAGAGAGGTGCAGAGGTTTTGATCTTGAACCTATAGAAAAAGATACATCGAGAGAGGACGTAGGCACGTTTGGCCGAACCTCTATAAATCCTTGTGCCATTTATTTTCCGCACTTTAAATTTGCTTCCGCACAAATGGCGCATATTCCGATATTTCTCCAACAAAGCGGAGTTCACTCCAACTCTTCAACAGGAAGGGTTTAATTCTTAGTGAGGTACCCTTTATTCCGTCTCGATTTTCCATACTTCGCTATTTCTTTTCTGCAATTTGCTTGAATTGAGTTTGTCTTTTCTTTTTGTAGCTCGACTCCATAGCTCAGCACGAGTATGCCGTATTCAGGCAGGTGGTGGATCTGGTGCACAAGAATGAGGCGGAGGCCAAGTCGGCTCAGGAATCCACCATTAGGCTCACTGAGAAGGTTGAAGCCCTGGAGAAGGAGAAGGCTTCTCGTGACACCGTGCTGAACGAGGCCGAGCTGAAGGCTGAACAGGCCAAGGCGGCCAGGAAGTCCGCGCTTGACGATTTGGGGAAGTTAAGGGAGGCGCTGCTTCAATCCAAGACGGCCCTGAAGATTGCCAAGGTCGAGGCCGAGGCACAGAGGAAGAGGGCCGAGGTTCTGGCACTGGAGAAGAATGCCGCGGATGAAAGGCTGGCCTTTCTTGAGGAGAGCATGCCCGGGAAAGAGGAGGCCGCCGTCGAACGATATAGGAAGAGCAAACAGTATCGAGACGACTTGGCTGATGAAGCGGGCTCCGTCTACGGTGATGCTTGGTCCAATTTATCTCGGCTTCCCTACATTGACCCAGAAGTCGAGGTGCCTCTGGAGAAGCTCTCTCTGCTCTTCGTCCAAGATCCTTACAGTGCCGAAGCTAGGGCTGCTCACTCCGTAATCCCTTATTCTGAGAATGCTCTAAAAAAGATAAGGGCTAGGGATTCTTAGAAGGGGAAGCCGACATGGGATCCCCCAACTCCTCAAGAGAACAACTTTGACGACTTGATAGCACTGGTCGAGGAGGATGGCGCCAGGCTGGGATAGTCAGACTTTTGTTTTTATGTCTTGCATAAGAGTCGTAAAGCCGATTTGGCTAGAACAATGTAGTCTTTATAAGAACATTTATGACACCTGAACTCGATCGTTTTGTCGGCCTTCATGTTTTCATACATTCTTCTATTTTTGGCCAGATTTTCAACCCGGTGTGGGTGTTCTTGCCGTATCTATTTCTGTACATCTATTTATATGATCTGTGCTTAAGTTTCTAATCTCGCCAATCGAGAATGTACTTGTTCGCAATTAACCAATTGTGAACTGGTTTAACGTCGGGCCGAGCAGTTGATGTCGGTCTTTCTGAATGTATCTCAAGGGGAGGTCTCGCCTTACATCGAAGTAAAGTCGAGATGTATATCTTGGTTCGTTTATGTTTATTTTGGCCAGTACGAGCCAAGTGTAGACGAGCCAGGGGTTATCTGTCCGTGATCGGCGTGTCGTTTATCTTGTTGTTTTAGAATTGGCTTCGACTTGTTTGAGTTAAGTGCCTTAACTCGGCATGCTGAGTGTCCTGTTATTAAATTCGAGCAGTCTAGTTGTCAGAACTAGGCTCAGATCGTCTTGAGTTATATGTCTTAATCTTAACTCGGCATGTTGAGTGTTGTGCACTTGTTTTTAGATTTGAGCAGTCTAGTTGGCAGAACTAGGCTCATCATCTTTGAGTTATATGTCTTAATCTTAACTCGGCATGTTGAGTGTTATGTACTCATTTTTAGATTTGAGAAGTCTAGTTGTCAGAACTAGGCTCAGATCATCTTTGAGTTAGATGTCTTAATCTTAATCGGCATGTTGAGTGTTGTGCACTCGTTTTTAGATTTGAGCAGTCTAGTTGTCAGAACTAGGCTCATCATATTTGAGTTATATGTCTTAATCTTAACTCGGCATGTTGAGTGTTATGTACTCATTTTTAGATTTGAGAAGTCTAGTTGTCAGAACTAGGCTCAGATCATCTTTGAGTTAGATGTCTTAATCATGTTTTATCTTAACTCGGCATGTTGAGTGTTATGTACTCATTTATAGATTTGAGCAGTCTAGTTGTCAGAACTAGGCTCAGATCATCTTTGAGTTAGATGTTTTATCTTAACTCGGCATGTTGAGTGTTATGTACTCATTTTTAGATTTGAGCAGTCTAGTTGTCAGAACTAGGCTCAGATCATCTTTGAGTTAGATGTCTTAATCTTAACTCGGCATGTTGGTGACCAGACATGTTATGTATGCTTTAGCCTTTATAGGGACCCAACTTTCATCTGAATTTGCCAGAGTTGCCTTGCTTTAAATGTTTAAGTCAGGCGTTAGTGGTCCAGACTTGTTTAAATGTTCAGACATTGTTACGTAATGTCTAAGCATGTACGAATTAAGTACTTGACAGAATGATGAAACAGATTTTATAGATAAAAGGCCATTACATCGAAGGTGTGAATGGATAGCTCGTCTTAACTTATTGGTAATACTTTCTCAAGGTCTCGTAACATGCTGCAAGTTCCAGGGGTCTCGACCATTTCCCGAAGGATCTCTTTAGGGGCTCGGCCCTGTAACTTTGGTGGATTTGGTGATGGTGATGTTCTTTTCCGGGGTGTCGATTTCCATCTTATCTTTCGTTTTTCTAGATCTCATGACATGTTCCAAGAAGTTTTTGGGAGTCCCCAGGACACATCCTATTCCCGCTGGTGTGGGAAACTTCGCTCTTTGATGAGGTAGGGAGTCGACCATGCCGAGTTTGCCCTGACTCGGAGAGCCCAGAATGCCATGATAATCTGATATTAAGTCCACAACAATAAACGTTGTAGTGGCTGAGGTTCGGAAGGGGTAGTCTCCAACCTCGAGTATTAGGTCTACGGTCCCATTCGCCTATGCTTTATGGTTTGTGAATCCTTCTAATCTTCCATTGTAAGGAGACATCATGCTGTCAGGTAGCCCCATCTCTTTGAATGTTATGTAGTATAAGATATCTTTCGCATCCCCTGAGTCGATTAGGAGCCTCTCTGATTCGCAGTTATCTATCATTACTTGGAGTTGTTCCCTGGTGGCTCTGTTTCCTGCCAACTCATTTGGAGAAAAGATCATCATCTCCTCGCCCCTATGGACCCATGGGGGGATGTGATACACCTTACTGAGCTCGTGGATCTGCTCCTTCAATTTGGTATTTGACGGGATTTCTTCTCTGATGACGTGCAGTTTGGCCCTGGGCGGCCTGTTTCCTTCCTCCTATTGTCTATCGTCCCTTAACCTCTTACCATCTTTTTCATGACGTACCGATCTAGCTTCCCTTCATCGATCTATTTTTGCACTATTTGTTTCAAGGAGTAACGATTCACCGTTTCGTGTCCATTATCCTTATGGTATACGCAGTATTTGTTGGCGTCTTTAGGGTATTTCGGGTTGTCTCTAATGCGCTTGAGTGGAGGAAGATCCACAAGAGTTATTCTGAACACCGCGATTATCATCTAAGAGAAATATATTTCTTCAATCATACATCGTATATTTTGAGTGAAGAAATATCTAAGTCCTTAACAAAGAACAACACAACTATAATGAAGCTTACAAAGTCTACATCCGGTGTTCAATTCGTGATACTTCAAAAATCTACCATTGAGACCCTTAGTCCTGTGTGGACTAAGTCAAGCTATTCCGAACTGTGCAGGAAGAATAGAGTTTAAGGCGAAGCTTCAGTCTATGTGAGAAGAAGCAAGTCGAAGAAGCCTACATCCAATCTATGTGAACGACTCAAGCAACAATCAGTTGTATTAATCTCTGTGAATGTTACAGTTTGTACGCCTTGATTTTAATAAACTTCTTACTCCTTGTGGAGGACCTGTGGAGATAGAGGGGATTAGCTCAAATCATATTAAAATGTGTGTTATTACTTTATGTCCTTATCATTTTTCCTACTGCATGTGATTTTAGTATACTTGTCTTCAAACCCTGTCAGCACCACGCTACAGGAGATTATTTAGTAGATGTACTTACAACAACTTAGTCTAAGACTTCCAATATGGAAACTTAAACTTCTAAACAAGATTACAGCTTATTCACTCCCTTTTAAGTTGTATAATAGTATACTGCGACCAGCACTCAAGGTCTTGACGTCTCGACCGATAAGCAAGCACCAAAGGAGATGTAAGTCCAGCTTGGCAAACTTTTTGGACTCGTCTTTCCCGCAAACGAGGTAGAAAATGAGCTTGTGCCAAATGATGAGTCCTCGATCGCAGAAGCTTTAGCTGCTAGTCCCTTTCTTAAGCAGGGCCGACAACTCAACGAGAGAATCCCAAAATTCATTTTTATTATACTCCAAGGACTCTTTGTTTGGCCTGCCGAAATATATGTCAAAGCTAAAGATATCCTCAAACATGCAATCTTCAATAAACACATCCCATCAATCTATATGACACATAAAACCACTCGGAATATCATCCCAAACCGCATGGCTGAATACCATTCGAGGACTAGCTCTTTGTACCCCATTGACACACTTGAAATTTTTTTGTGCCACTTGATCCGCGAAATGGAGGCTCGTATCTCATCATAAACGCCCAACCATTCCATCATAGCCCAATTGAGGCCATGGGTCCATATGAACGAATGCTCATGAAAGACTTTGATGGCGTTCGCCTTTATGATGGAAAATGGCAGATTCACCAATTGAATTACAGTTATGATTAAACAACTGGATCGTCAACTCCGAGTTTCGCTTCTTGCTAAAATACTTGATCTTATCTGCCTCAGTATGGATTACAGATGAAGCAAAATAAATAAGTCCATGAAACTGTAGGCCACAAGTCGTCCAGGAACAAGTCTAGAGGGGGGGGGGGTGAATAGACTTGTTGAAACTCTTAAACTCTTTTTCACGAAGAGTGAGTTTCTTCAGCTGATAGGTAAACAAATGACTTGGAGTCGTTTGTTCTTTAATATATGCGGAAGCCAGCTTATGACGAATATAAAGCAACTAATGAAACACTTAACAATGAATGCAGCAGTTAAAATATGATGCTATAAAGCAGTAAATAACGCAGGCAGTTATAGTGGTCTCAGAGGTGGGGTAATCCTCTACTAATCCACTTTTCTCCAAACTAGTTGGAGATGAATTCACTATAATCCGTGCCGTTGTACCACACTTGACTGCCTTGCACCTCTTGATCCTCGATCCTTGGATGCCTTTACAGTCTCTTAACTTCAACCAGTGAAGTACCCCGAACTCAGGATTATAGACAAGAGTTTTTGTCTTCTCAAACTAAGAGCTTCTTCAAGTATGAACTTTTTAGAACCGCTCTTTTCACGATGCTGTATTTTGCTTTTTTTGATAGCTTGAATGCTTGATCGCTTGAAAGTATGTTAGCACCGGTAGTTGTTATCGTAAGGTTTTTCTCAGCTTCAAATCTTCGGATATATATAGGTCACGATCTCTGAGTTTTTCCTTATAGCCGTTGCAAATCTTTTGAACAAATCCGTCCGTTGGAGAGGTAGACTTCATTGTTTTCTTTCTGAACGTTGCAAGGCTGGATTCCTATATTTTAATCTATCTTCCGACCGTTGTGAAGACTCTGAATGTGATGTGCCGAATCTTTTGAATATAAAACGATTAAAGTCTTCAAGGTGGGTCTGGATGATTTATTTAAATTATATCTCTTGCGGGAATCTCTCCAATTTGTCTCTTTACGTTGCATGTGACTTTCCGCAATACTTGACTTTTCAACGCATGCTGACGTGGACTTGGAGTACTTGGCTGATCTCGACTAGGCTGATGAACAGTTAACATCTCTGCAGTCTGGACCTCTCTGATGTTCACTGTTTATGACTTGACTGATCAGGTGACTTGTTTGAGGTACCTTGGCTGTAGTCTGGTCAAACATCCCTGATAATTTTTGTTGACCAGAACTACTCTGACTTGACTCGGCTGATCATCTCTGATGGACTTAGCTGTACTTTAGTACTTTAGCCGATTTTTAGCCTAACTTATTTTTGGCCTATAGAAGATACTCATTTGGTTCTTCTTTACATTTTGCCAAGTTTTATACTTAACATTATTTGGCCTATGGAAGATACTCATTTGGTTCTTCCTTACATTTTTGCCAAGTAATAAACATTTGAATTTATAGTGATGATATCATCAAAATCTAACAAGTATTCCTAACAAATTCCCCCTATTTTGATGATGGCAAAACTTTAAACAAGTAATCAAATGCACAAGTCTGCACTTAGGTGCAAGACACAAAATCAAAACCAGTCTTGTTTTGAGACAACTAGGAGTTGTCATTCAAATGACTGTTATATATTAATTTTCTGTTGATTACAAGTACATGGCTTGAATAGAGTAAATACAGAAAATTTAATCAATTACAAAAATTACAATTATATCCAAAAACTATCTGCCCCTTCCTCTCCGCACAGTTTGCTTGGGAGGTCTAAATAGTTTTGCACCGATTGGTCTACTATTGATGGGTGCAAGACCATATTTCCTCCTTACGACTAGGGCAGCAAAGTCTTGGTCTTCTTTTGAAGAGAACTTGTGCTCTTCACATAGCTTTCTAATTTCTCCTTGAAGCTCTAGCTCGTTAAGCTCTTAATTCCTCTGCTCTGAATGGAGGAATAATTGGATAAGCTTGCCATTTGGCTGCATATTTAAGCATTATCTTCCACAGAGTAGGCCATCTAGCATCCATGTAGTTGATGAATGATTGTTGGGGCGAGCATTCTTTATCATCGAGTATCTCCCAGAGGTAGAACTGCTCTATGAATTGTTTCTTGGCATTCCCCCAATTGTTCATGAATTCTGTTGGTAAGAATTCTTCAACATACCACAGCTGTTTGCCTTCCCATTCGAATCTTTGCTCATCTTTTTCTTTTGTTCTTCTCTTCTTCTCCACATACTGCTCTTCAGGTTGGCTGGGGGCAGATATCTCCTTTCTTTTCAGACTTGATGGTCCTCCTTCAATTTGAAGAATATCTTGCCTCTTCTTTGATCTAAGCTCTGCCCTTATTTCTCCTTGATCATTTCCTTCCCCCTGAATTCTATCTTCCCCCTTTTTGCCAGCATCAACTAAGGTAGTCAATTGCTGCTCTATTCTGCTCATCCAGTCAGACATGCCAAATGGCATTCTGTTGTTGGTAGGGGGAGGAGGTTGAGGAACTTCTCTATGCAGCAAAGTGTCAATCTTTGCATTGATGGTTTGGAGGTCAGGAGTGACCTGAGATGCCAAAAGCTCTCCAATCGTATCTTTCACTATCTGCCTGATCAGCTCAGTCCTTGCAGTGAGGCGAGGTGGTGGAGAGTGCTCGCTGAGCCTTACGCAATTGAACCTTTGGGCGCAAGCTTCTATCTGCAGTGGTACTCAGATGGGGTCTTCTCTGGGGTCCCGATGGAGTCCTCGGCTAACTCCGCGTCTGAGTGGTGTCTGCGGCGGAGTGCCCGATCTATCTGCAGCCTCTTGTGTTGGCTCTTGCTCCGGCTCCCTTTCTCCTTCTTCCTTCTCTTGCTCTTTCTCCTGCTCTTCCTCCTTTTCTTCTTCAATATGTTCTTTTTCTTTTTCTTTTTCAGCTCCTTTATCTCCTCCTTCATCATCATCCTCATCCTCATCATTATCATTATTGTCATTATCCTTTTTCTTATCTTTTTCTCCTTCATCCTCATCATCTTTGTCTCCTTCCTCATCTTCCTGTTCTACTTCTTCTCCTTCTTCTTCTTCTTCAATCAACTCTGTTGTGCGACGATTAATTCGCCACGATAGGCGATCGGCGACCTCCCTGAAAAGTCAACCATAGAAGCCAAACTCCGGACGAACACCTAAAGTCCGGCATAATATAGCGATCGTCTTTTGGTAACCAGCGATCGTCTTTTGATACCTGGCGATCGTCTTTGTCTAACGGATCAGAGGCGATCGTCTCATGCCACGTGGGGATCCAGCGTCCGTCAAAGTCGTCGAAGACCGAATCTTGGACGATGGCCCACCCGCGGATCTTCATAGGATACCAACAAAAAGGATCATTGACCCCAGCCTGTCACCTACCGCACCTACCGACAAGGCCGCCGAAAGGTACAAGTGGACCCTCCTCGGGACGGCGACTCGCGGCCAGCGTCGGCTTCCCATTGGTTCACCGGTGGCCTCCAGCGCAACCTCGGACCTCAAGGGAACAGGCCCACGTGGCGGACGATCGGCCGTTTATTTTAATATAGAAAACGGCGATCGCCGCGATCGCTGAGGATCCCAACTACTTAGTCCCCTATAAATAGAGAACTCACTATTGCGGCCAAAGGGACGGATTCTACCACGAATTAAGTGCAAAAATACACAAAGAGAGAACAAAAGGCTCTTTTGGCAAGCACTAACATATTCATAGTGACATTCACACACATTCATCATAAATTCCAAGCAAGAACTCACGGATTCATCCATCCTGGTTCTTAGGCAATCTGGCGCTCTAAAGCCTAGATAACTAGAAGCTTTTACACTCATTGTATTAGATTCTAACATTAATATTTGTACTCGACAGTATATTTATTAATAACATCTCGCGAGAGCATTCAAGCCCGGGACTAACAACCCCGGAAAATCTTGTGTTATCCATTTTCCCACGGAAGTGTTCTCGCATTTTGTTTGTTACTCGATCGTTCCAGCAATACTATCTCCGGATAATATTTTGGGTAACAACAAACTCTTCTGTTTTCTCCACTTCTTCAGATTGTTTTTCAACTAGAATGTTTTCTTCTTCATTTCTCTCTTTCTGCCCTTCTTCTTCGTCCAAAACAATAACTTCTTCTTCTCCATCTACCTCTTCAATCCTAATTTCTCTCTCTTCCTCTTCCTCCTCCTCTTCTCCAAAGGAACCATCAAAAATACTAAGCATAATGGAATGGATGAATTGGTCCATGTTGGTTTTAAAATGAGACATGAACCAATTATCCTGGAGGATCAACACTAAGTCTGATTCTTTACAAAAATGAATCAGTACCTCCTCTGTGGCTTGGGGATATTCCCAACCACTAGTCGCAATATAAGCTTGAAGATCAGTAAATGACAGAGTTTTGAAAAACTTCCACTCTCCAAAAATATTGACAAAAGAGTGTTTTAAGGCTTGTGGTTTAACAAGCTGTAATTGTTTAATGGATAGGTTGAAAATATTGTTTTCTAGCAGGTTAAATGTATAATTGGCTTCAGGAATTGAGATTATTAGACCTATTTCTTCTTCCTCAGGACTGTATGCTGGAGTGAGGACAGCCACAATCTGAGTCTCAGTGCTGGAGCAGTGGGTCTTCAGTGAGTTGGTGACACAGGCGTGGGACTAGCATAGTGATCATTGCTCCTCCTCACTAAACTGCAGTCTCACAGGCCTCTTGGGAGAGGGTTCTGGGGATGATTGCATGATCGATGGCTCTCCAGGGGCTGGTCCCCTTCTCTTGAATCGGACAGCTATTGGAGTGTTATCGGACTCGGAGTCTTACTTGACTGCAGTTGGGTTGTCGGCTGCAGGTCGGTCCGACTCGCCTGACGAATAATATCTCGGGTAGGTCCTTGTGTCAGGTAGCTCCTTCAACATCTGGGCTGCTCTCCTTGTGCCTCCCAATTTTCTCAACGTTTCTTGGTCCAGATGACCAAGTCTTTTGTTGGGGTGGAAGGGGTCAGTGCTTCCCTTCGCCATACTTGTCTTTTCCAGCATCCAACTCAGCTGCGTTCCAAACGCCAGCTTTGTTTTAAATCTCTTCTCATCAACAAGCCATTCGGCTTTGTTGACCTCGTGAACAAGTTGCCTAAAAATGTAATCTGCCCAATCAATTTCCTCATCTTGAATTAGTGCTCCCAGCACCATGAACTTCGCCGACGACAGTTGATCATAACTGCCGGCCATCCCCATGATGATTTTGTTGGTTATATCCAACGCAAAACGATAAACCTTTTTAATCTCACTCCTTTTAGCAGTGAGTTTGACTTCCATTTGAATCTCGTCTTGATCTTCTTCCGTGGTTTTCAAAGACATCTTGTTTGAGTGCCTCGACGGCTATGCCGCGGTGCTTCATACCGAAAATTGTACGAATCGACTCTCGCGATATGTCGACTTGTCTTCCACCAACTGTGCTCCGAATTCCATCTTGAATCAAACAGGCTTCGCGATAGTTAGCGATAACATCTTCCTTGTACAAATGTTGAGGGTTGATGTCCAGGAATGGGTAGATTCCATTGAGCTTCATCGAGCGGATTAGGTTAAGCACGTCGTAATCCTCCAGATTTGCTTCCAATAATCCTTCAAAATCAACGACCAGCGAGAAAATAATCTGGTCCTTGACCGATTTCATGTTGACGCCTTCGAAGTACGATTCCATTTCTGCAAATAAAGGATTTTTAGTGTATTTGGAGTTCAAGAATTTTTTGCTCTGTAAATTTTTTGCACTGTAGATCTAGGGTAAGCGTAAAAGGTAAAGTGAAGAGGTTTCTTTCCTTATAAAGAAGATGAAAAGACGTATGGATTAAATTATTATATATTTGAAACGGTGGTACGCCTTTTGAGATTCTTTTGAATTTCAAATTTGAATCGGTGGTCCATTTTAAAATTTGACGGTTGGTTTTGATTGGCCAGTGGAGGTCGATATAACAAGCGATTGCCACGTGTATAAAAATTTCCACTTGAGAACCATTTGTGAACCAAAATTAATATAATAACATAAAGCATAGGGCAGATAATAATTAAATATTCAGAGTTCGGTTATGTTTAGAAAACTTATTTGGTTTTATTGTTGTTGACCGCTCTGCATCAGGTAAGTTGACTCCATGGACTTCTCGCCTGGGATTCTGATCAGCTAGGTTCCTTTGTCCGTCCTTCTTCCTCTTGTCTGCATCAGCTAGGATCTGATTTCTTTAATCTGCTGGGTCCGTCCTTCCTCTGAAATGCTTCAGCTTGCTTCAGTACTAGATTCCCAATCTAGTAATCCAAGATCTCTGCTCAGCTCCAAAAATCTTTCCTCTGGCAATGGTTTGGTAAAGATGTCAGCTATTTGGTAGTCTGTGCTGACTCTTTCAACTCTAACTCTTTTGTTAAGCACATGGTCTCTGATGAAGTGGTGCTTAACATCAATGTGCTTCGTCCTTGAATGCAAAACTGGATTGTTGGTTATTGCAATAGCACTATTGTTGTCACACCAGATAGGGACTTCATTGGCAATGATGTTATAATCCCTCAGCTATTGTCTGATCCATAGGATCTGTGCACAACAGCTACCTGCAGCTAGGTATTCTGACTCTGTGGTGGAGATAGAGTTAGAAACCTGCTTCTTGCTAAACCAGGATATCAGTCTGGTTCCTAGGAATTGGCACGTTCCACTAGTGCTCTTCCTGTTGATTTTGCATCCTGCGAAATCTGCATCTAAATATCCTGACAGCTTGAAGTTATCATCCTTGGGGTACCATAGTCCAACATTGACTGTAGACTTAAGGTACTTTATTATCCTCTTGGCTGCATCTAGGTGTGATTGCTTCGGCTTGGATTGGAATCGCGCACAAACTCCAACGGCATAGGATATGTCCAGTGCCTTGCGGTGAAGTGCAGTGATCAATAAGTCCTCTGTAGTGGGTTGAGTCCACCGATATGCCTACCTCGCCGCATCCGGTGAGTACTTGTGCTCATAGGAATTCTTCTTTGGCTTGGCCGATTCCATTCCATATCTCTTGATCAGATCTTTGGTATACTTAGCTTGGTTGATGAAAATTCCTTTTTCCATCTGCTTAACTTGTAGTCCGAGAAAGAAGTTAAGCTTTCCCATCATACTCATCTCAAATTCTCCTTGCATGAGGTTGGAGAATTTCTCACAAAGCTCTGGATTGGTTGAGCCGAATATGATGTCATCCACATATATCTGGACTATTAATATGTGGCCTTTGTGCTCCACTCTGAATATGGTCTTGTCCACCTTCCCTTTGCAAAAACCATTTTTCTCAAGAAATACAGACAATGTTTCATACCACGCTCTAGGTGCTTGCTTAAGTCCATAGAGAGCCTTCAACAGCTTGTAGACTTTGTCTCCTTTGACAAAACCTGGGGGTTGCTCTACATAGACTTCTTCTTCTAGGATTCCATTTAGAAAAGCACTCTTTACATCCATTTGATAGACTTCAAAATCTTTAAATGCAGCATATGCAAGGAATAGCCTGATGGCCTCTAATCTTGCAACAGGTGCATAGATTTCATCAAAATCTATTCCTTCACACTGTGCATAACCTTTTGCTACAAGTCTGGCTTTATTCCTAACAACAGCTCCGTCTTCATCACTCTTGTGTTTGTACACCCATTTGGTGCCAATAACCTTCTTGTGATCGTGCATGCATTAGTTCCCAAACTTTGTTTCTTTCCATCTGCTCGATTATTCTTGCATGGCATTTATCCAAGAGTAATCTTCTAAGGCTTGTTACGTCGTTTTAGGGTCTATCGGTGACATAAATTATGAGAACATAGCCATTCTATGTAGTAGGGTTGATGTCTTGTCTTAACTCCATCGATCGGCTTCCGATGATTTCTTTGGATTGGGTGATCTTTGAGCCACTTGGGGATATCGTCTTCTTCTGGGTCTGTTCCCCCTGTTGAATTGCTCGGGTGGATTTCTGCATCAGCTGGGTTCTGGTCTCCTTGGTCTGCAGCTGGATCAGCTACCGTCTTGTCATCTGCAGGTTGGTTCTGATCTGCGGATGAGTCTTTGTCAGCTACAGCTGGGTCTTCATCAGCGACAACTGGATCAGATAGGTTCGGTGATCCTGTCTGATCTGCAGTTGGGTCTTCAGCAGCTGCAGTTGGATCATCAGGCTGGTCTGCAGGTGAGTCCACCATTCCAGTGTCATGTACAATGACTTCTTCAAGGGTTGCTGTTTTGAGCTTGTTCTCAATTAACTCAACTTGCTTCCTGTACTCAACTGTAGATTCATCAAAAACAACATGGGGTGTTTCCTCCACAACTAAGGTTCTTTTGTTAAATACTCTATATGCCTTGCTTCTTTGTGAGTATCCCATAAAGAGACCGTCATCAGTTTTAGCATCAAAGACATTTAGTTGTGTTTTACCGTTGTTGTGGATGAAACACTTACAACCAAAAACATGAAAATAAGCAACAATAGTTCTATTATTCCAAACCTCATAGGGATTTTTGCCATGTCTCCCTACTATCATACTCCACATTACGTGTATGGCAAGTGTGTTGGCGGCTTCACCCGAGAACCTCTTGGCGAGTCATCGCAATCATGGACCTTGCCGCTTCCTTCAGGGTTCTGTTTCTTCTTTCCGCAAGACCATTCTGCTGGGGTCCTGCCGCAGAGAGCTCATCTTTGGATCCCATTCTGATCGCTGTAATAAGTGATCGCCTTGTTGAGAAACTCTCCTCCTCTATCTGATCTGATCTTGATGATGGATAGGGATTTCTCATTCTGGATCCTTCTCAGCATCTCAGGTAGCTTGGTCAAGGTTTCACTTTTCTTATACAAGAAGATAATCCAAGTGTACCTTGAATAATCATCTACTACAACAAGTGCATGCTTTCGGCCGCTCAGAGTCCTTGGCTTGATAGGACCAAATAGATCCATGTGGAGTAGATCTAAGATCCTTGTTGTGAGAGTTGTAGGCTGGACTGGCTTAAATGATGCTCTGGTCTGCTTTCCTTTCTGACATGCATCACAAAGCGCTTCCTTCTTGAATGCTTCATCTGGAAGACCTCTGACCAGCTTCTGAGAACTAATATTGTTGATGGCTTTGAAGTTCAGGTGACATAGTCTTTTGTACCACAGCCATCCGTTCTCAGCTACTGTCTTGGATAGAAAACAGGAGTTAGGTGTTCCTGTCTTCCAATCTATCATGTAGACATCTCTCCTTCTGAAACCTTGTAGCTTCACTTCTCCAGATAAGATATCTATCACCATACATTTCCAAATGGTGAAGACTACTAGATTCTTCTCGTCGCAAAACTGGCTTATGCTCAGAAGATTGTATTTTAGTCCTTTGACATAGTGAACTTTGGATATCACAATATTTCCTCGGTGCAGCTCTCCAAAGCCCTTTGTTTGTCCTCTAGAGCTATCTCCAAAGGTTACATCGACCTCTTTCTTTGGTGTATTTGGGTGACATCTTCTTGTTCCGGTCATGTGCCTCGAGCATCCGTAATCTACAAACCATTCTTCACCTCCAAAGTTTGAGCTTGTGGAGATGTGGTTGTAGTCCTTCCATCTTTTACGCAATCGAGACAAGCGAGATTTAGGTACCCAATCATGTGGGTCCTTTGGGGTTAACTGGTTTCCTGGAGAATTGATTTCTCCTTGGATTGTGAAAGTTGTTATTATTATTATAACCCTCATAAGGTGTGTAAGGTCGAGGTCTGAATCTCCTGTTGGGATTGTATACTGGATATTCCTCAAAATTTTGATAGTGTGGGCCATTTCTAAATCTTGGCTGAGACCATTTATTAAATCTTTGAGGTCTCCACACTTGTTTATTTTGGAAATTGGGATAACCTTGAGGTTTCCATCTGCCCCTCCCATTTTGAAATCTGTTTTTAGGGAGTTGTTGGTAATAGTGGGCATGTTGTCTGGGCTGCTGCTTTTGCCTGGGCCATTGCCTATTCGCCTGTCTAGGTGGCTGCCTTGTGTAACCTGACTGCAGCCTAGACACGTGACTTGGCTGTTGCCTGTTTTTAAATATCGGTTTATATGTAGGCTCAACATCAAGGCGAGCTGGGGGGCAATTGTTGTGCGACGATTAATTCGCCACGATAGGCGATCGCCGACCTCCCTGAAAAGTCAACCATAGAAGCCAAACTCCGGACGAACACCTAAAGTCCGGCATAATATAGCGATCGTCTTTTGGTAACCAGCGATCGTCTTTTGATACCTGGCGATCGTCTTTGTCTAACGGATCAGAGGCGATCGTCTCATGCCACGTGGGGATCCAGCGTCCGTCAAAGTCGTCGAAGACCGAATCTTGGACGATGGCCCACTCGCGGATCTTCATAGGATACCAACAAAAAGGATCATTGACCCCAGCCTGTCACCTACCGCACCTGACAAGGCCGCGAAAGGTACAGTGGACCCTCCTCGGACGGCGACTCGCGGCGTCTTTGGCTTCCCACTGGTTCACCCCGCGGGCCTCCACCTGCACCCTCGGACCTCAAGTGCACAGGCCCACGTGACGGGACGCGCCGCCGTTTATTTTAATATAGACAACGGCGATCGCCCGCGCTCGCTGAGGATCCCAACTACTTAGTCCCCTATAAATAGAGAACTCACTGCTGCGGCCAAAGGGACGGATTCTACCACGAATTAAGTGCAAAATACACACCAAAGAGAGAACAAAAGGCTCTTTTGGCAAGCACTAACATATTCATAGTGACATTCACACACATTCATCATAAATTCCAAGCAAGAACTCACAGATTCATCCATCTGGTTCTTAGGCAATCTACGCGCTCTAAAGCCTAGATAACTAGAAGCTTTTACACTCATTGTATTAGATTCTAACATTAATATTTGTACTCGACAAGATATTTATTAATAACATCTCGCGAGAGCATTCAAGCCCGGGACTAACAACCCGGCAAATCTTGTGTTATCCATTTTCCCACGGAAGTGTTCTCGCATTTTGTTTGTTACTCGATCGTTCGGCAATACTATCTCCGGATAATATTTTGGGTAACAACAATTGGCGCTAGAAGGAGGATCCAAACCTTCATTTTCCTACTGTCTCGAAGAACACTCACCATTCTCCGGACATATACTTGAAGAAACACTCACTGTTCTTCAATAGAAAAACCATCAGAAAATGACATCGGCAACAACCTCCAAGAGGCCACCACGAGATCTGCCGGAAATCTTATTCCGGCGAGGACCGAGTCCCGGCCCACGGCGGAGGCGAACGTGGCGACGCTAGGCTCTCGCTCCCGCCCCGAGGGACGGTTCTAGCCTCTCACTCGACCCGGTTCAGGACATCGGAGCAGTTGAGGAGGCTATAGCCATCCTCGAGGCGGCAGAGGGCCGCGATACGCCTACCATCACCCGTCGGCTAACCGGGCAAGCAAAAGGAAGCTCAAGGGGATCTATGTTGAGAAATCGGCAGAAAGCCCGAGCGGCTGGAGAAGGCTCTCGTAAGGCGGGACGATTCCGTCTTGGCCGCCAGGAGCGATCCCTCATGGCGGCCAGGGCACTCAGGCCCCAGTAGAGACATCGATATCTGAATCCTTTACCGGGAGTTCGCGTATCCGACTCCCAAGAGATGGCAAGACGAGCCCCTGCTCGCCCAAGAAGGGAACCCTGCGGCGGGGAGATCGTCATTCACCACGGAGCTAGGGGATCGGTACACGATCGCCTTGGTTCGCGATCGAGAGCAATCGGCGGCGATCGAGCGGCAGCGATCGCCGCTATGCAACGCCTTGACTCGGCGAGATGAAGACGCTCCTAGAAATTGGGGCAAACGCCAGAGACCGATCGGCCAGGCTAAATGAGCCACTCGCGGTCGGATCGAGATCGCTCGGTCAATCAACGATCAATCCCCACAAACACCTCTGTACGAGGGAGAACGGATCGGGAACCCACTTAAGCAAATTCCGGATCTACATGGTGGATGCGGAGCTTCGGATGCGGCGAAATGTCGTATGTTCCCGCTAACTCGGCGATCTCGCCCACGTGGTACATCTCGCTACCATCTCGCTCAATCAATTGCTTTGAGAAGGCGGCGACGACTTCACGTCATACTTCGCCGCCAAAGTCGCCGCCGGAAGGTCCCACCGCATGATGAAAATCGAGGCGGGGAAGGATGAATCGGATGAGGATTATATCGACCGGTGGGACGAGATAGTCCTCACCGGTGAGCCCGTCGGCGAGATCGCTCACCACGCGATCTGAGCGGATTCCACGGACGATCGCCCATGTTCGTGCACCTCACAAAAGATTTTCCACCGACCTATCTGACGTTCGCGTCGAGCCGCGATTATCCGGCCGGGCGAAGATGCTCTCACTCCGCTGGGACGAGGGACGGTCAGAAGAAGGAAAGCACCTTCCCATGTCCAGAAGAAGACGGTCGCCAAGCCCAGAAAGGCGGTCGCCAAGCCGCCTGGCGAGTTCAAAGCCTTCGAGGATGTAGAGGTCCACCTTCTTCACAACCTCAACTTATCTCCGGCCCATATCTTCAACGCGATCAAGGGTCGCGAGTGGCTTTCCAAGCCAAAGCCGATAAGGGACCACGGTCATCTAGACCGCAGCAAATTCTGTGCCTATCATAAGAGTCCCGGCCACAACACTAGCCAATGCCGCGACCTCCTCAGACAGCTCGCGACTGTTTGAGGAAGGCAACCGGATAATTTGATCACCAAGCCGTAACCCAGGACGGAAAGAGCCGGAGGGCGCGAACGCCGACCGAGCGAGAGAATTCCTCCCAATCCGATCGCCAGATCGAGCATGAGCCGGAGTACTGCGATGAATCGATCCCTCCGATCAACCACGGCGGTCGGATCAACATGCTCCAAGCGGAGGTGGGAGCCTCGGGGCCTTTCCCGGTTTCCACCTGTCAAACAGAAGCGAAAAGGCCGAGGGCCTTCGCCAAGTCCATGTTGTAGTACCTCCGAGCCGACCATCTCTAGAGACGCGCTCATCACCTTTTCCAACAAGGACAGGGAAGGAGTGCAATGTCCCAAAGAGGATGCACTAGTGATCTCCGCTTGCATCCTTGGGAAGACGGTCGATCGCGTGTTGGTCGACAATGGGAGTTTTTGCAACATCATATTCAAATCCGCCCTAGACCAACTCTGCAACCTGATCAAATTCATCAAGCCTTTCGACACCGTGCTCCAAGGGTTCGGCGACAACACAGTCCAAGCCTACGGGAGGATCAAGCTCTCCGTCGAGCTAATATGTTTTTATGATCACAAGGTTAGGATTACTAGGAACCTAAGCTTTGTAATCATAGATAGGCCCAGCATCTATAATGGGTTCCTAGGTCGCCCCTTTTTAGAAACCTTTGAGGCGGTCGCCTCATCTTTCTTTTACTGTATCAAATTCCCCACTGCCGATGGGACGGTCGGTACTGTAAAAGGAGATCAGCTAATGGCAAAGAGATATTTGAGTTACTCCTATGTTGTTAATTCTTTCAATACTTCCCGTACTGTATGTAACATTGAAGCGGCCAAACGATCAACCCATGGAGATCGACGAGCACGAGACCGTACCAACCCGACTCGGGGACGCCATCTCTCATCGATCGACGGGACGACATCGAGCCAAGGATCGGTTTCGAGCGAGTCTCGACATCGATCCAAGGACCGAGTCCGAGGTCGTACCAAGCGAGGCGCCGTTCTGTCGAAGAGTTGGAAAGCATTACGATGGATCCGGATCATCGAGCGGGAGGTACGGATCGGCGCGAGCATCGCGAATTAAAGGGAGATCGATCAACTTGCTACGTAAGAACATCGGTGTCTTTGCTGGTCGCATCAAGATATGGTTGGCATAAGTCCCGAACACGCCGCCATTATCTCAAGATCGACCGCAATGAAACTGTTCACGAGCGTAGGAAGTTCGGTCCGAGAAATACGCGGCGCTCGACATAGAAGTCCGAAGTTACTCGGCAACGGTGATCGGAGTAGCAGGCGACGAACCACGGTGGGTCGCCAACGCGGTGCTCGCCAAAAGCCGATCGCTCTGGAGATTATGCATAGACTTCACCGACCTCAACGCGGCATGTCGAAAGATCACTTCCCAATGCCTCATATCGATCATCGGTCGATAGCACGGCAGTTGCGAAATGATGTCGTTTATGGATGCCTTCGCGGATATCATCAAATCCCAATGGCGAGAGGAAGACATAAAACACACATCTTTCCACACGAGAAAAAGACATATACTTTTGGGTGAATGCCGTTCGGCTTGAAAAAGCAGGGCGACCTACCGGCGATTAGTCAACGGGATGTTCGCCGATCGGATCGGCAAGACCATGGAGGTCTACATTGACGATATCGTGGTCAAAAGCCTCAAGAAGGAAGATCACCTCAACGATCTTGCCGAGACGTTCGCCATCCTTGAGAAGTTTAACATGAAGTGAACCCCAAGAAATGCAACTTCGGGGTGGGCTCAGGAAGTTCTTGGGGCACATAGTGAGCCAAGGGGATCGAGGCGAACCCGCCAAGATACGAGCGATCCTTGACATGCGGGAACCGCGAAACATCAAGCAGTGCAACGCCTCACAGTGTCTAGCCGCCCTCAACTGTTTCATATCACGGCTCGGCGATAAAAGCAAGCCTTTCTTCGCGACCATCAAGAACAAGAAGTTCGCATGGACGAAAGAAAGCCGAGATAGCATTCGCCAAAATAAAGGAATATCTATCCAACCCCAGATCTGGCAAAGCCGATCCCGGTGAAAAATTATTCCTTTACTTAGCGGCCTCGGAGGTCGCATGGCAGTGCCGTTGCAGTGCGAGCGGAGGGCAAGCCCACTTGCCGATCTACTATGTTAGCCAGCGCTCCACGACGCCGAGACACGTTACACACCATTGGAGAAGATCGCTATGCCCTTATCATGAGTGTCTGGCGAGAGCTTACTTCTTCGATCACCAGTGGAGGTCCTAACCACTCTACCTCTAAGACAAGTCTGCACCGGCCAGGACACCAACGGCGACTCCTCAAGTGGTCGCCGGAGATCGCACAATACGGTATCACTTACGCTCCTCGCACGGCGATCAAAGGCCAAGCTCGCGGACTTCGTGGTGGAATTAACGTTCCCTCACGGTCAGGCCAGTCGGCCGACCTGCTGAAATTATACGTGGATGGCTCGGCGACCAATGCGAGAGCGAGGCGGATTGTCCTCATTAGCCCAGACGGTGAGTTTCACAAATGCCGTGCGTTTCGGTTTCGTGCGACCAACAATGAAGCCGAATACGAAGCTCCAGTAGGCGGGCTTGATCTAGCCCTCGCCCTAGATGTTCGACGCCTCCATATCTACATGGACTCCTTTTGGTCGTGAACCAAGTCAAGGGGGAATATGAGGCACGCGGCGAACGGATGGTCAAATACCAAGAGCCGGTGCCGAAATGTGCACAAAATTTGAAGAAGTACTAATCGAGCAAGTCCCGAGAGAGCACAACTCCCGTGCCGATGCACTTTCCAAACTAGCATCATCGGATGGGGCACCACTTCTCCAACATCAAATCACAAAGTCGGCAAGGCCGCGATCAACAGAATTTGGTTACCACGGTCGCCATCGCCGAAGAGAATTGGATGACTCCGTTCATCAAATACTTAAAAAGGAACGGTCCTCGACGGCGGCCGTGTTAAAGCTCGCCAACTCGGCCGTGCGACCGTGTATACCCTATTGGACGATCGGATTTACAAGCGAGCCTTCACCTTCCCTCCTCAAGTGTATTACAGGAGGAAGGTCGGCTCGTTTTAGCCGAAATCCATGACGGGATTTGTGGGAACCACGCGGGCGGCGAGCCCTCCTCCATAAGACGACTGCACAAGGATTTTTCGGCCATCACTTCGGAAAGATGCGATCGCTTATGCCGAGATCTTGTCATAGATGTCGATAATGGGCCCCAACATAAAACTATCACCCGATGACTCACCTCCATGTATAGCCCTTGGCCATTTGCGCAATGGGGCATCGACCTTATAGGTCCCTTGCCGACGGCTCGAGTGTAAGTTCGCCATCGTTGGGTCGATTATTTCACCAAATGGTGAGGCCGAACCGCTCAACAAGATCGGCCAAGAGCAAGTGATCAAGTTTATATGGAAAAACATAATATGCCGATTCGGTTTGCCCGAGGCCATCATCTCCGACAACGGGAAGCAGATTCGGCGGCTTAGAAGTCATGCAATTACGTGAAAAGTGGGAGTCAAAAGGTTATTCTCGGCGCCCTATCACCCTCAGACGAACGGGCAGGTAGAGGCAGTGAATAAGATCCTCAAACACACGATCAAAGCACGACTCGAATCCACGCAAGGAAGAAGGGCGAGCGAGCTCCCAGACGTTGTATGGTCCTACCGAACGACGACCCGCACTTCAACCGTGAAACCCGTTCGCCCTTACCTTCGAATGAAGCGGTGATTCCTTCGGAGTTCGCCGTCCTCAGCAATCGAACCGTACAGGAGATGACGTCCGACTACGATGTAGCCCGGCGTTTCGACCTAGTCATGCTTGAAGAAAGGCGGTGACCTCGTAAATGAAGAACACAATCCACAAAAGGAGAGCCGAGAAGTTCTTCAATTCAAAGGTCGAGAGAGAAGATTTCAAGTGGGCGATCTCGTCCTCAAGAAAATCAAACCCATACAGGCGTCTTTGGTCAATCAGGAAGGACCTTTGAGTATCCAGATGGTTAACTAAAGGAGCCTACTGGAACATCTGACGGTACTCGGACCAATACCCTGAACGCCGTGCATACGAAAAAATACTATCGGTGATAAATTTGTATTCGATTTCAATGATGTACAAGGAATATAATGAGATTTTTGTTATCCCATCTGTTATGGCGATCGCCCCACCGTGCATCGCATATCACCGACGATCGCCGATCACGACGATCCTAGGTAAAATTATTGCGACCATGGTCACGGAGGTCGATGGGAACCGACTTCGCCCATGCAAGGTTCCTTTGGCTGAGATCGTCCGCCCTTCGTTTAAATACGAGGCCGACGTGGCGAAGGACCCTCCAAAATAAATCGGTGGCGCGATCGCACGTTCTCAAGGTACATCATCTAACATGGTGAACCCGAACAATGCGACGTGCCGTTACCCGTCTCAACGCATGCCGTCGAGGATCGCCATCTTCATGGCGGGCCGAGGTGGAAACAGGTGACAAGCCGCGGACGTGGTGTCGAATAAGCCGACAACACTCCGCGCAAGGACTCCTCCAGACCGAGATCGCCCGCCTTTCGTTTTAACACAAGGCGGGCGTAGCCTAACGGAGGACCCTCACAAAAGTGAGTCGCAGGATACTAAATATCCCGCGCACACGAAGACACGATTGGGAGATCGGTCCATCGAACACCGCAACCACACATTACTCTTGAGAATCGGCAAAATGAAGATAGCTCGCAGATAGACTAGTCTTTGTTTCCTTACTTACTATAAGTGAACAAAGACAAGGGGCAAGGATAGGTCGAGCTAATCTCGATACGATCGAACAAAGAGGAACCATACTCGATCGGCTTCGCTAAAAAACATGCGGAGCGATCGAGGTCGTCCGACGAAAATTACAAGTAAGAATTCCAATTCAAAACATGTCAATACTTTCAACACTCAGACAATCGGCCGGACGAACAAAAAATCGAAAGCAAATATACGCGTACTCGTAAAAATTGCACACAAACAGTCAAAGGCGATCGCATATGAGGCAGTACGCGGAATGAGAAAAGGAGTATTTTATTCATAAACACAAGCTTCATACATTTCGAAGCCCGAAGGCCTTACAACAAAAAGTACAAGTTACGAAGGAAAAACAAAAAGCCTCTCAAAGCCCCGCCTGCTGGTCTTCGCCCTCGGGTTGCGGATCGGCTTGGGCACCCCCATCGGCCTCGGGATGAATGAGTTTGCCGGTATACCAACTCAAGTCAATCCCGAGGTCGACCAAGTCAAGGATCGGCAGAGAAATTGCAGATGCAGAGGATGCTTGGAGACATAGGATCTGAAGCTTTCCATCAGGGGACCGGACTCGACCCCTGCCTTTTTAGCAACTCGGACAGCGTCAGCATAGGCCAAATAGTAAGCGAACTCGCCGACGTGCCCGACGTTAAGGTAGGGATCGACCTCGATCGCCTTCAGCTGCCCTTTCAGATCCGCCGCCGTCTTCTCGACCTCCGCCAGTTCGGCCGCCTTGGCAACATTCTCGCCCCTGGCCTTCTCCAGCTCTCTCTTCGCCGCCTCCGGCTCACCACCAGGCCGATCCGCATGACCTTGGCCCGTCGCCTCCTCTGCGAAGCCTCGAGCTTCGGCGAGTCTCCTTCTCCTTATTACAGATCGATCGGCGGCTTCCTTGGGCGACTCGGCTCTGCTTCAATCGATCCACGTCCGCTTAGCTTGCAGCGGTCTCCTCATACTCTTTCTCCATCGACCGGATCCGGTTGGCATCCTCGATATTTGCTCCGGCGGTCTCGAGCTCGCGATGGAGATGAGCAGTGGAGGTCGCCTCAAAATCCCGGCGGCAGGCGGCCATCGTCGCCGCTGAAGAGCCTGTGGCAACGGCCGCCGCATGGCATCTCGGATCGCCGACGAGCGATCGCGTCAAGGTCGGTCGTCCAAGCCTTGGGCGGAAGTGATTGCACTGCGAACGTAAGCGAGGACTTGACGAGAACCTTGTGGAGCCTTGCTCGGCAGAAATCCAAAGACCATGGGGGCGACGTCCGGCCGAGGCGAACCTGCAGCGCAAACCAAGGAAATCAAGGAGTTAGCCCATACCATGCTCGGAATGCCTAACTCGGAAAAACTTTGACCCACTCTTACCTATTGACCAGCTCGGGGTCGCGTCCGAAAAAAGGCTTGCCCCGGGGTGTCTCCGCATCGGCGATCGCCATCTTCTTCGCCGAGCCGCCGGATGACCGGTCGGTGGCCGTGGGCTTGGCGCCAGATCGCTCCATCATCGGGATGGCGGAGATAGGAGCCGCGGCGACCGGAGGCTCAAGAATCGATACGTCCGCCTCAGAGATCGACGGGGACTCCGACCTCCGCCTCTTGCGGCGTTTGAGCTGTTCCTCTCCCTCGACCACCGGCTTGGCGACCGGCGCCTCAGCGGGTCTCGTCACCGGGGCAGGTTGAGACGTCGTCGCAGGAACGCGCCCAAATTAAGGCGACCAAGAACTCCCAAGTCCGACATAGCTATCTCTGGCGGAGGTTCGCGGTCGGGAAAATAAGCCTCTGTCAAAGAAAAGGTGCAAACAAGTTAGATAAAATAAAACAACATCTTGGAGACGATCGTCAAAGAAAGGAAACACCACTTAACCTCATACCTTGAACTTTCAAGTGACGAGGGTAGCAAAACAAACGAGCCCCCAACCGATGAGCTTCAGTACCAAGCGATCGAACGTCAATAAAGGAGTTCGGCAACGCACGAATACGCTCCCAAACGATCAAGAAATCAAATGGGAGGTCAGTCATTTAGTACGAGAGGTCTGCAAAAGAAAACAAAATTAGATCGAGTCAGACAAGCTCAATCAAAGGGAGAGTTTAAATCCTTACTCGGATTCCTCTCCCGGAAAATAGTGGGAATCTCCAACTCTTCATTCAGACCCTTCACTCAACGCCGATCGCCATGCCCGCCGACCAACACCATTTTGCCTGTGTCGCCCTTGGTCTTATTCGGCACGCCAAGAACCACTCTCCCGAGTCGGCCCTGGATATGATAACCGCCGATCGTCCCTTTCTGTGACGATTTAAACAAATAATTCATCTCCGGTAGCGCTAAGGTGACGAAATAACGGTGACCGCCAAACAAGGTCAACGTGCGGATGATCTGCAACCAAGCATTGGCGTCGATTGAAGAGGCGCCAAATTCCGTGCGATCGGCAAATAGGAGACGGCGAGTGGCAACGGAATCGCAGACCCGCCTCCATAATCATCTCGTTGACGGCGACCATATCCTGGGGCGGTTGGTCGGCGCGCTCATTCTCCAAAGGCACGTGAAGGGAAACGTCGGAGGATGTGATATTTGGCCCTCCGTAGCTCGAGTCATTCTTGGTCGCCGTACTCGGATCGGCCGAGTCCACGGAGACGGGACGGCGGCTGAAAGACCGTCCGATTCACATGTTTGTAAGGGTGAGCGGCGGAGTAGGCCTCAAATCGAATTCGGGCAAGGTCCGATCGTTTCCATCATCGAGCAAAAGCCACATAGGAGGGCCGAATCTGCTCTCTCTTTCCTGTGCCTCCCGCACTGGATCGTCTTCATCCACCGCGAACCCCCTGCTCCGCCGTCTCGCCGTCCTCGCCACCTCGGCCTCGTTGAAAAGTTTTTCGAGTTCTTGGTGCAATCCCGCTCGAATAGCTTCGGCCGTCTCCATATCCACTCTAACGGAACCTCCTCCCGTTCGAGCAACGCGGCAACGGAAGAACTTAGGTCTCGAAGGTTTCCGATCCTCCCGACATATTGGAAAGTAAAGATAAGGAGAAGGTTAAATTTAATCTTACCTAGAAAAAGAAGAAGATCGGCACTCAAAGGCTCCGTAAATTTCTGCGAAATTCGGCATGGATGCTAAGGGCGCGTAAAAGTGAAGGAGAAGAAGCCCTCCTTTTTATAGATGGGATCGAGGGCCTAAGTGCAAAAAGGAGAAACCTCGGGGGGAATCGGAACCGTCACGTGGAGACGCATTAAATGCGGCCCTCGAATCCGCATACGCGTCTTTTCGAGGGCATGCCCGGTAAGCAGTCGACAAACCGTCGGATTCCCCCAACGGCGGCACGACGCGTGTCGGCCGCTTGTGAAGGCCCGCCTTCTTTTCCCATTGCTCCCGACGCGAAAGAAGGTCGTCCATATTTGAATTCGGATCGGTGAGTCGTCTAAACATCGGCGATCGCCAACGGTGCCACCTCACCCCGTGTTTTCAACATCAAGGCGAGTGGGGGCAATTGTTGTGCGACGATTAATTCGCCACGATAGGCGATCGCCGACCTCCTGAAAAGTCAACCATAGAAGCCAAACTCCTGACGAACACCTAAAGTCCGGCATAATATAGCGATCGTCTTTTGGTAACCGGCGATCGTCTTTTGATACAGCGATCGTCTTTGTCTAACGGATCGAGGCGATCGTCTCATGCCACGTGGGGATCGGCGTCCGTCAAAGTCGTCGAGACCGAATCTTGGACGATGGCCCACCGCGGATCTTCATAGGATACCAACAAAAGGATCATTGACCCACTGTCACCTACCGCACCTACCGACAAGGCCGCCGAAAGGTACGAAGTGGACCCTCCTCGGACAATGACTCGCGACGCGTCTTGGCTTCCCATTGGTTCACCCAGTGGCCTCCAACCGCAACCTCGGACCTCAAGGGAACAGGCCCACGTGGCGGACGATCGGCCGTTTATTTTAATATAGAAAACGGCGATCGCCCGCGATCGCTGAGGATCCCAACTACTTAGTCCCCTATAAATAGAGAACTCACCGTTGCGGCCAAAGGGACGGATTCTACCACGAATTAAGTGCAAAAATACACACAAAGAGAGAACAAAAGGCTCTTTTGGCAAGCACTAACATATTCATAGTGACATTCACACACATTCATCATAAATTCCAAGCAAGAACTCACAGATTCATCCATCCGGTTCTTAGGCAATCTACGCGCTCTAAAGCCTAGATAACTAGAAGAGATTACACTCATTGTATTAGATTCTAACATTAATATTTGTACTCGACAGGATATTTATTAATAACATCTCGCGAGAGCATTCAAGCCCGGGACTAACAACCCCGGCAAATCTTGTGTTATCCATTTTCCCACGGAAGTGTTCTCGCATTTTGTTTGTTACTCGATCGTTCCAGCAATACTATCTCCGGATAATATTTTGGGTAACAACAAACTCTTCTGTTTTCTCCACTTCTTCAGATTGTTTTTCAACTAGAATGTTTTCTTCTTCATTTCTCTCTTTCGCCCTTCTTCTTCGTCCAAAACAATAACTTCTTCTTCTCCATCTACCTCTTCAATCCTAATTTCTCTCTCTTCCTCTTCCTCCTCCTCTTCTCCAAAGGAACCATCAAAAATACTAAGCATAATGGAATGGATGAATTGGTCCATGTTGGTTTTAAAATGAGACATGAACCAATTATCCTGGAGGATCAACACTAAGTCTGATTCTTTACAAAATGAATCAAGATTCTCCTCTGTGGCTTGGGGATATTCCCAACCACTAGTCGCAATATAAGCTTGAAGATCAGTAAATGACAGAGTTTTGAAAAACTTCCACTCTCCAAAAATATTGACAAAAGAGTGTTTTAAGGCTTGTGGTTTAACAAGCTGTAATTGTTTAATGGATAGGTTGAAAATATTGTTTTCTAGCAGGTTAAATGTATAATTGGCTTCAGGAATTGAGATTATTAGACCTATTTCTTCTTCCTCAGGACTGTATGCTGGAGTGAGGACAGCCACAATCTGAGTCTCCAGGCTGCCTGGAGCAGGCTGGTCTTCCAGGTGAGTTGGTGACCTGGCTGTGGGACTAGCATAGTGATCTGACTGCTCCTCCTCACTAAACTGCAGTCTCCTGGGCCTCTTGGGAGAGGGTTCTGGGGATGATTGCATGATCGATGGCTCTCCAGGGGCTGGTCCCCTTCTCTTGAATCGGACAGCTATTGGAGTGTTATCGGACTCGGAGTCTTACTTGACTGCAGTTGGGTTGTCGGCTGCAGGTCGGTCCGACTCGCCTGACGAATAATATCTCGGGTAGGTCCTTGTGTCAGGTAGCTCCTTCAACATCTGGGCTGCTCTCCTTGTGCCTCCCAATTTTCTCAACGTTTCTTGGTCCAGATGACCAAGTCTTTTGTTGGGGTGGAAGGGGTCAGTGCTTCCCTTCGCCATACCTGTCTTTTCCAGCATCCAACTCAGCTGCGTTCCAAACGCCAGCTTTGTTTTAAATCTCTTCTCATCAACAAGCCATTCGGCTTTGTTGACCTCGTGAACAAGTTGCCTAAAAATGTAATCTGCCCAATCAATTTCCTCATCTTGAATTAGTGCTCCCAGCACCATGAACTTCGCCGACGACAGTTGATCATAACTGCCGGCCATCCCCATGATGATTTTGTTGGTTATATCCAACGCAAAACGATAAACCTTTTTAATCTCACTCCTTTTAGCAGTGAGTTTCAGCTTTTCCGGCTGAATCTCCGTCTTGATCTTCTTCCAGGTTTCGGCAGCATACTGTTTGAGTGCCTCGACGGCTATGCCGCGGTGCTTCATACCGAAAATTGTACGAATCGACTCTCGCGATATGTCGACTTGTCTTCCACCAACTGTGCTCCGAATTCCATCTTGAATCAAACAGGCTTCGCGATAGTTAGCGATAACATCTTCCTTGTACAAATGTTGAGGGTTGATGTCCAGGAATGGGTAGATTCCATTGAGCTTCATCGAGCGGATTAGGTTAAGCACGTCGTAATCCTCCAGATTTGCTTCCAATAATCCTTCAAAATCAACGACCAGCGAGAAAATAATCTGGTCCTTGACCGATTTCATGTTGACGCCTTCGAAGTACGATTCCATTTCTGCAAATAAAGGATTTTTAGTGTATTTGGAGTTCAAGAATTTTTTGCTCTGTAAATTTTTTGCACTGTAGATCTAGGGTAAGCGTAAAAGGTAAAGTGAAGAGGTTTCTTTCCTTATAAAGAAGATGAAAAGACGTATGGATTAAATTATTATATATTTGAAACGGTGGTACGCCTTTTGAGATTCTTTTGAATTTCAAATTTGAATCGGTGGTCCATTTTAAAATTTGACGGTTGGTTTTGATTGGCCACCGTGGAGGTCGATTTAACAAGCGATTGCCACGTGTATTTAAATTTCCACTTGTGAACCATTTGTGAACCAAAATTAATATAATATCATTATGCATAGGGCAGATAATAATTAAATATTCAGAGGTCGGTTATGTTTAGAAAACTTAGCTGGTTTGACTGTTGACTGTTGACCGCTCTGCATCAGGTAAGTTGACTCCATGGACTTCTCGCCTGGGATTCTGATCAGCTAGGTTCCTTTGTCCGTCCTTCTTCCTCTTGTCTGCATCAGCTAGGATCTGATTTCTTTAATCTGCTGGGTCCGTCCTTCCTCTGAAATGCTTCAGCTTGCTTCAGTACTAGATTCCCAATCTAGTAATCCAAGATCTCTGCTCAGCTCCAAAAATCTTTCCTCTGGCAATGGTTTGGTAAAGATGTCAGCTATTTGGTAGTCTGTGCTGACTCTTTCAACTCTAACTCTTTTGTTAAGCACATGGTCTCTGATGAAGTGGTGCTTAACATCAATGTGCTTCGTCCTTGAATGCAAAACTGGATTGTTGGTTATTGCAATAGCACTATTGTTGTCACACCAGATAGGGACTTCATTGGCAATGATGTTATAATCCCTCAGCTATTGTCTGATCCATAGGATCTGTGCACAACAGCTACCTGCAGCTAGGTATTCTGACTCTGTGGTGGAGATAGAGTTAGAAACCTGCTTCTTGCTAAACCAGGATATCAGTCTGGTTCCTAGGAATTGGCACGTTCCACTAGTGCTCTTCCTGTTGATTTTGCATCCTGCGAAATCTGCATCTAAATATCCTGACAGCTTGAAGTTATCATCCTTGGGGTACCATAGTCCAACATTGACTGTAGACTTAAGGTACTTTATTATCCTCTTGGCTGCATCTAGGTGTGATTGCTTCGGCTTGGATTGGAATCGCGCACAAACTCCAACGGCATAGGATATGTCTGGTCTGCTTGCAGTGAGGTACAGAAGTGATCCAATAAGTCCTCTGTAGTGGGTTGAGTCCACTGATATGCCTACCTCGTCTGCATCCAGGTGAGTACTTGTGCTCATAGGAATTCTTGCTGGCTTGGCTGATTCCATTCCATATCTCTTGATCAGATCTTTGGTATACTTAGCTTGGTTGATGAAAATTCCTTTTTCCATCTGCTTAACTTGTAGTCCGAGAAAGAAGTTAAGCTTTCCCATCATACTCATCTCAAATTCTCCTTGCATGAGGTTGGAGAATTTCTCACAAAGCTCTGGATTGGTTGAGCCGAATATGATGTCATCCACATATATCTGGACTATTAATATGTGGCCTTTGTGCTCCACTCTGAATATGGTCTTGTCCACCTTCCCTTTGCAAAAACCATTTTTCTCAAGAAATACAGACAATGTTTCATACCACGCTCTAGGTGCTTGCTTAAGTCCATAGAGAGCCTTCAACAGCTTGTAGACTTTGTCTCCTTTGACAAAACCTGGGGGTTGCTCTACATAGACTTCTTCTTCTAGGATTCCATTTAGAAAAGCACTCTTTACATCCATTTGATAGACTTCAAAATCTTTAAATGCAGCATATGCAAGGAATAGCCTGATGGCCTCTAATCTTGCAACAGGTGCATAGATTTCATCAAAATCTATTCCTTCACACTGTGCATAACCTTTTGCTACAAGTCTGGCTTTATTCCTAACAACAGCTCCGTCTTCATCACTCTTGTGTTTGTACACCCATTTGGTGCCAATAACCTTCTTGTGATCGTGCATGCATTAGTTCCCAAACTTTGTTTCTTTCCATCTGCTCCAGTTATTCTTGCATGGCATTTATCCAAGAGTAATCTTCTAAGGCTTGTTCTGTCGTTTTAGGTTCTATCTGTGACATAAAGTATGAGAACATAGCCATTCCTGCTGGTAGGGTTGACTGTCTTGTCTTAACTCCATCAGTCAGCTTCCCGATGATTTGCTGGATTGGGTGATCTTTGAGCCACTTGGGGATATCGTCTTCTTAAGTGCATTCCCCTGTTGAATTGCTCGGGTGGATTTACGCATCACCGGGTTACGGTCTCCTTGGTGGTTTGGATCGGCCCTACCGCCTTGTCATCTGCAGTTGGTTACGATCTGCGGATGAGTCTTTGTCGGCTACTGGTGGTCTTCATCGGCGACAATGGATCGGATAGGTTCGGTGATCTGTCGATCTGCATTGGGTCTTGGCACTGCAGTTGGATCATCAGTGGTGATGCAGTGAGTCCACCATTCCAGTGTCATGTACAATGACTTCTTCAAGGGTTCTTTGTTTTGAGCTTGTTCTCAATTAACTCAACTTGCTTCTGTACTCAATCAGATTCATCAAAAACAACATGGGGTGTTTCCTCCACAACTAAGGTTCTTTTGTTAAATACTCTATATGCCTTGCTTCTTTGTGAGTATCCCATAAAGAGACCGTCATCAGTTTTAGCATCAAAGACATTTAGTTGTGTTTTACCGTTGTTGTGGATGAAACACTTACAACCAAAAACATGAAAATAAGCAACAATAGTTCTATTATTCCAAACCTCATAGGGATTTTTGCCATGTCTCCCTACTATCATACTCCTGTTCTGTGTATGGCAAGCTGTGTTGACAGCTTCAGCCCAGAACCTCTTGGGCAGGTCCGCTTCTGCAATCATGGACCTTGCTGCTTCCTTCAGGGTTCTGTTTCTTCTTTCAGCAACACCATTCTGCTGGGGGGTCCTGGCTGCAGAGAGCTCATGCTGGATCCCATTCTGATCGCTGTAATAAGTGATCGCCTTGTTGAGAAACTCTCCTCCTCTATCTGATCTGATCTTGATGATGGATAGGGATTTCTCATTCTGGATCCTTCTCAGCATCTCAGGTAGCTTGGTCAAGGTTTCACTTTTCTTATACAAGAAGATAATCCAAGTGTACCTTGAATAATCATCTACTACAACAAGTGCATGCTTTCGGCCGCTCAGAGTCCTTGGCTTGATAGGACCAAATAGATCCATGTGGAGTAGATCTAAGATCCTTGTTGTGAGAGTTGTAGGCTGGACTGGCTTAAATGATGCTCTGGTCTGCTTTCCTTTCTGACATGCATCACAAAGCGCTTCCTTCTTGAATGCTTCATCTGGAAGACCTCGACCCGACACGAGAACTAATATTGTTGATGGCTTTGAAGTTCAGGTGACATAGTCTTTTGTACCACAGCCATCCGTTCTCAGCTACTGTCTTGGATAGAAAACAGGAGTTAGGTGTTCCTGTCTTCCAATCTATCATGTAGACATCTCTCCTTCTGAAACCTTGTAGCTTCACTTCTCCAGATAAGATATCTATCACCATACATTTCCAAATGGTGAAGACTACTAGATTCTTCTCGTCGCAAAACTGGCTTATGCTCAGAAGATTGTATTTTAGTCCTTTGACATAGTGAACTTTGGATATCACAATATTTCCTCGGTGCAGCTCTCCAAAGCCCTTTGTTTGTCCTCTAGAGCTATCTCCAAAGGTTACATCGGGACCTCTTTCTTTGGTGTATTTGGACAGCATCTTCTTGTTCCCGGTCATGTGCCTCGAGCATCCAGAATCTACAAACCATTCTTCACCTCCAAAGTTTGAGCTTGTGGAGATGTGGTTGTAGTCCTTCCATCTTTTCTGCAATCAGACAAGCAGAGATTTAGGTACCCAAATCTGTGTGGGTCCTTTGGGGTTAACTGGTTTCCTGGAGAATTGATTTCTCCTTGGATTGTGAAAGTTGTTATTATTATTATAACCCTCATAAGGTGTGTAAGGTCGAGGTCTGAATCTCCTGTTGGGATTGTATACTGGATATTCCTCAAAATTTTGATAGTGTGGGCCATTTCTAAATCTTGGCTGAGACCATTTATTAAATCTTTGAGGTCTCCACACTTGTTCATTTTGGAAATTGGGATAACCTTGAGGTTTCCATCTGCCCCTCCCATTTTGAAATCTGTTTTTAGGGAGTTGTTGGTAATAGTGGGCATGTTGTCTGGGCTGCTGCTTTTGCCTGGGCCATTGCCTAGTCGCCTGTCTAGGTGGCTGCCTTGTGTAACTTTGTTGCGGCTGACACGTGACTTAGGTTTGTTACTGTTTTTAAATATCGGTTTATATGTAGGCTCATTGATCGAGACAATTGTTTCTCCCTTGATAAACTTTCTTTTAGAACTAGAGGGAGTGTGAGGATCATATCCAAGGCCTGATTTGGAATATAATGACCTTTTATTGGTACACAATTCTTCCAGAGTTGAAGACGCCTTCAGGGAGGTTATTTCCTGCGCCTGAGTCTTATTTATCTGAGTCAGCTTAGTAAACTCGGCTTTGGCATGAGCAAGTGCAGCTGATTTTTCTTTAAGTAAAACAGTTAGTCGGTTTATCTCAGCTGTATTAACATCAGCCTGGGTTTTAAATTCAGCTGCAGTTATCTCAACCTTATTCAGTTCTAGGCTGAGTTTTTCGAAATCATTTTTCAGCTACCTATTCTCATCTTGCGGATGAGTCTTCTCTGCTGATACAGTTTGGTGTGCAGATTTGAGTGTTTCAAAATCATTAAATAACTGATTTACTGATTCGTGCAGATCCATATCTTGTGACATGGCTGAACTATTATTTGAACCAGAGGGTTTAGAAGTTACCTCTTCATCAGCTAGGTTGGCCATCAGGCAGTCATACTCTTCATCATCATCAGAAAAGAATCCGCTGCTTGATTCTACTTGCTCCTGGTCTTATCCGATGAGGGCCTTTCTTCTATCTTCTTTTCTGCCCACCTCCTTCTTGCTCTCGTCCTTCTTGAGATCAGGACAGTCCATTTGGATGTGTCCTGTCTTGTGACAATTGTAGCACTCTACCTTCCAGCTTCCAGCTTTCTGGTTCCTTCTTGGATTCTCCTTATAATTTTTCTTGTATTTGGAGTAGTTATTTCTAAAGTTGCTGAATCTTTGCATTATAAACGCCATTTCTTCCTCAAAATCTAATGGATTTGGAGGCTTTACATCAGATAGGCTCTTGGCGGGGGACTCGGCTGCAAAGGCTATTCCCTTCTCTGCAGGCTCAGTTGAGGATGAACTTGGAAGCTCGAACTCATAAGCCTTCAGATCAAAGAACAACTCTTGAATTTTTATTTTATTTAGGTCCTTGGACTCTCTCATGGCCACGACCTTCATGCTCCATTCAGGATTGAGAGATCTGAGAACCTTCAGTGCCATTTCCCTGTTGCCATAGGTTTTGCCGAGGGAGTTGATTTCATTGATAATCTCAGTGAACCTTGTGTCCACTTGATCTATGGATTCGCCGTTCTTCATTTTGAAATTGTCAAACTTTTGAATAGCGATTGACAATTTATTTTCTTTGATTAGCTCCGTTCCCTCACACATTAAAGCTAATGTGTCCCAGATTTCCTTGGCATTCTTGCAGTTCTTTATCTTGACCATGGTGGATTTGTCAAGAGTTTGATATAACACATCTCTGGCCCGGTTATCAAGATTGGCCAGCTTTCTTTCTTCGGGAGTTAGCTCTGTCCTCTTCTTTGGAATCTTCTACGGCTTCCCTGCTGCGATCTCCTCTGCAGTGTTGTCCTTCTCGAAGATGAATGGACCGTCCTCGATGATGCACCACATGTCATCATGGATCGAAGATAAGTGTGCCTGCATCCTTATCTTCCAAAGATCATACTCGTCAACTGAAAACACCGGGAGTCTAGAATGCATGTGTTCCATTATAAACTGAGAGTAAAGATATATCTCTGATATAGATCTGGTTCGTGAAATAGATGAACCAACTTCTCTGATACCACTTGTAGGCCACAAGTCATCCAGGAACAAGTCTAGAGGGGGGGTGAATAGACTTGTTGAAAATCTTAAACTCTTTTTCACGAAGAGTGAGTTTCTTCAGCTGATAGGTAAACAAATGACTTGGAGTCGTATGTTCTTTAATATATGCGGAAGTCAGCTGATGACGAATATAAAACAACTAATGAAACACTTAATAATGAATGCAGCAGTTAAAATATGATGCTATAAAGCAGTAAATAACGCAGGCAGTTATAGTGGTCTCAGAGGTGGGGTAATCCTCTACTAATCCACTTTTCTCCAAACCAGTTGGAGATGAATTCACTATAAATCTCAACCAGTGATAAATATTACAGTGATTCAAATAAAACTACAACAGCTTCCAACCAGTGGAAATCCGTGCCGTTGTACCACACTTGACTGCCTTGCATCTCTTGATCCTCGATCCTTGGATGCCTTTACAGTCTCTTAACTTCAACCAGTGAAGTACCCCGAACTCAGGATTATAGACAAGAGTTTTTGTCTTCTCCAACTAAGAGCTTCTGCAAGTATGAACTTTTTAGAACCGCTCTTTTCACGATGCTGTATTTTGCTTTTTTGATAGCTTGAATGCTTGATCGCTTGAAAGTATGTTAGCACCGGTAGTTGTTATCGTAAGGTTTTTCTCAGCTTCAAATCTCCAGATATATATAGGTCACGATCTCTGAGTTTTTCCTTATAGCCGTTGCAAATCTTTTGAACAAATCCGTCCGTTGGAGAGGTAGACTTCATTGTTTTCTTTCTGAACGTTGCAAGGCGGGATTCCCATATTTTAATCTATCTTCCGACCGTTGTGAAGACTCTGAATGTGATGCGCCGAATCTTTTGAATATAAAACGATTAAAGTCTTCAAGGTGGGTCTGGATCATTTATTTAAATTATATCTCTTGCGGGAATCTCTCCAATTTGTCTCTTTACGTTGCATGTGACTTTCCGCAATACTTGACTTTTCAACGCATGCTGACGTGGACTTGGAGTACTTGGCTGATCTCGACTAGGCTGATGAGCAGTTAACATCTCTGCAGTCTGGACCTCTCTGATGTTCACTGTTTATGACTTGACTGTTCAGGTGAATTGTCTGAGGTACTTGGCTGCAGTCTGGTCAAACATCCTTGATAATTTTTGTTGACCAGAACTACTCTGACTTGACTCGGCTGATCCTCTCTGATGGACTTAGCTGTACTTTAGTACTTCAGCCGATTTTTAGCCTAACTTATTTTTGGCCTATAGAAGATACTCATTTGGTTCTTCTTTACATTTTGCCAAGTTTTATACTTAACATTATTTGGCCTATGGAAGATACTCATTTGGTTCTTCCTTACATTTTTGCCAAGTAATAAACATTTGAATTTATACTGATGACATCATCAAAATCTAACAAGTATTCCTAACAGAAACTTCTCAACAAAGACAGCAACACCCCCGTCCTCGATAGATTTGGGGTTCAAAACCTCTGACAACTTGGCTTCACAAATTGTAGCCGGA
The DNA here is from genome assembly GCA_033398695.1 of Orobanche coerulescens. NCBI lineage: Eukaryota > Viridiplantae > Streptophyta > Magnoliopsida > Lamiales > Orobanchaceae > Orobanche > Orobanche coerulescens. The sequence continues at coordinate 141,988,468 of CM065802.1, read as the reverse complement.
TAATACCTCTCTTACTTGATAGTCTTGAACTCGTCTAAAATATAATTTACGATTGGTGGGCTTTATAGATAGCCACTAATAATAAGCACCCTTACTCAAGTAGAAACTGCTACTGCCATATTATTCCCTTCCGAACACTAAACTATGTCGAATGGTTTATCAAAATATTTAAGCAAATGAACAATGTCAGTGGGTTCAAGCAAACCCTCAAAAGTAGTTGATCTCTGTCGAGAGATATCGCCAATGATATGACGCAAACCCCTAGCCTGCCCATGAGACAGCATCTGGGACCCTGTTGCAGTTGACCATGAGCCAATGAGGCCTGTATGGTCTCCAATATCTAGGCCATCATGTCCCTCACAAACAAGAAAGGGTCGATGTGTCAACCCTCAGTCTGTTCGGCCTCTCAAGTACGACGTCCAGAAGGAGATTTGCTATCCATCAGAGTGTTGGTGACATAATCAGGTGAGTAGATAGCATAATTGTTGCTGAACTCTGATCCATCCTTGCGTTGGTTCACATATTAACACGAGGTCCCGAGTTTCGGCCCGCTATGCGGCCTTTATCCCCTCTGCCACATCCTCTGGTTCCTCATTCTATACTGAAAGAATAACATCCAATCATGAGCATAGCTCAAATACGCCTCAACGGTTAATCTAGAATGCTAAGTTAATAGCCAAACACGAGCCCACAAGCTCAATATATAAACAGTTATATCAATCGTGTTAACATAGATGATACATAGGCCACAAGCTCCGAAACAAATAACCATGAATTAGTTACACCACAAGTGACACATACAAGTTTTCAACAAAATATGCATAATGAATGACATAATGAATGTTATGAACATAAAAAGAGAACATGGTTCTAACACAGGTCATATGAAGGTGTGTCTTTCGATACTAGTTCTCACTAACAAAGACTCAATTAAAGAATGACGCATACAACCAACCAACTCTGGCGACGCACAAAACCTTACAATCCAGGTTGTCATAACCCGATAGTCTTGCTACTACCACATCTCTAGAGCCAAATAACACACAAGTCAAGGTATCTCACAATCTATTTAGTGATACCATCTTCTATAATTGCCCCAAAATCCCATTGAGTTATTACAGTACCATGGACCCACCATACGAAATCCACCAGGCTAACAATCAAGAAGGAAAATCACACTCCTTACTATGATATCCAACAAAATATTTCGATATGAAATTTCAACGACACAATGGGATGCATGGCAAAAAATACAAATACAACATCCACGAGCCTTGCTCAAAACAAAGTATCAACAACCGACAAGTTCGAAATATTCCAATAATACTAACTAACCAACATGAATCCTGAAACAACACGGGACTAGTATCGCTCGAATGCCTCGTCGCCATCGTCATGCCCCTGTGTCTTAACAACCTCCTCGCTAGTACTTAATAGAACATATAAATATATTCCGCCTACACGATGCCAGTCATCCATATAATGAATACCAAATACATGTATAAAATGTAGGTCATAAGTCGTCAGGAATAAGTCTAGGGGGGAGGGGGTGAATAGACTTATTAAAATTTTTACTGAAATCAACTGTTTACAAAAACACAGTTGTAGTCAGATCAAATTAGGTACTCGTCTGATCAGGTAACTTATGTCAACTCTCAGTTAATATGCGGAAGAACATATGACTAGAAATGGAACAACAAATATGAATGCAGCAGATAAGTATGATGAAATGCAGTTAAACACACAAACACTTATAGTGGTTTCAGAGGTGGGGTAATCCTCTACTAATCCACTTCTCTCCAAACCAATTAGAGATATATTCATTATAACGTTCAACCAGTTATTGTTACAATGAATACTCAGTTACAACAGCTTCCAACTAGTGGAAACCCAGGCTGTCGTAACTCCCTTTGGCTGCCTAGCACCTCCTGATTGAATACCCATGGACGCCTCAACAACTCGCAAGCTGTGCATCACCTTCCAATCAAGAGCCCGTGGATGCCTAAACAACCTTCAACTTCTAAGAACCTCGTTCAAGGAAGTACCGCATACTCAATCTTTAAGACACGAGTGTTGTCTTCTCCAACTTAAGAGCTTTTCTTGAATATGACTTTTAAGCTTGCTCTTCACGATGCTATAGATTACTTTGTTTGCTTTGATTGCTCACTTGCTCTGTAAGTGTTGTTCGCATCGTACTTTGCTCAATATGTTCTTCATATATTTATAGTATGAATCTTGAGCTTCTTCATAGCTGTTGCATCTCTTGTAACAAATCCGTCCGTTGGAGAGTGGACTTATTTGTTTATCTTTTCATTCCGTTGCATGGCTTGATTCCCTTTTCAATTCCGAACATTTGAAGATATTCTTTTGTCCTCGCCGCTCTCTTGATTTGTATATTCATAAGTCTTCGGAGCGTGGATATCGCGGAATATTTTATTCCTAAACTTCCAGGAATCTTCGCTTTGTCTCTTGCTTTTATGTCTGCATGTGTCTTGCCGTTATTGTTGACTTTTAAATGCTTGCTGATGTGGACTGAGCTTATTTTCTGATACTCAAACTTGACTGCAGAATTAGTTTGGTCAACCTCCTCTGATATTCTGTTTGACCGAAAATCTCGACTGATAAGGAACTCATCTGTAGTCAAACCTCAGTTGATATTTCTTTTGACCTGAAAACCCGCCTGATAGCTCGCCTGTTAATATCTCATATGTGGTCAGACCTCAGCTGATACTTTGTGATGACTAAATATCGTCTGAAAATAACTCGTCTCTGGTAAGACTTCTCTGATGTATTCTGTTGACCAGAACTTGCCTGATATATCGCCTGATATTATCTTGCCTGCGGTCAACCTTCTATAATATGTTGAGTTGACCAGAGCTCGCCTGATATTATACTTTCTTCAGAACTCGACTGAAATCTTATCTGATATTTTGACAGTTCTATACTTAGCCGATTTTCTATCTGATCAACACTTGATCAATACTTAGTCTATTCAATGGATTATAGAAGATACTCATTTGGTTCTTCTTTACAATGCCAAGTACTTAGTGCATACATTTGAATAGATCATGAATACAGGGATGACATCATCAAAATCTAAAAAGTATTCCTAACAATTTCTCCCTATTTTGATGACAGCAAAAACTTAAGCACTCAAATGTAAATAAGTCAGCACAAAAGTAGTGCAAGAAAAAAAAACCAAACTCAATCTTTTCGAGATAACAACTGGTAGGCCTGTAAACGATTCGAGGTTTTTTCGAGCAGTTCAAACTCGACTTGAAAAAAGCCTGACTCGATACTCGATAATTCGAGCTCGAGCTCGAACTCGAACCCGAGCATATAGTATAGATCGATATATTAATTGAGCCGAGTCTGAATATATATATACTCGGCTCGAAAGCTCGGCGAGCTACTCGATATTTATTAATATATTTATTAATATATATTTATTAATATATATATATATATGTGTGTGTGTGTGTGTGTGTGTGTGTAACCCTAACCCTAAAAAATAAGTAGCAACCATTCAAGCTCACGAGCTGAGCTAATTCGAGCTTGGTAATTTTCGAGCTCACGAGCCGAGCTCGAATAGGAAAAATTTATGTCGAGCTCGAGCTTGAGCTCGAGTGGTGAAGCTCGATCGACCTCGAACTCGAGTTCGAGCCACTGTGTTTTAATGCTTAATGAGCCGAGCTTTGTGAAAGCTCTACTCGGCTCGGCTCATTTACATGCCTAACTACTGGTTGTCATTTAAGTTGACTATTATAAACTTTCAGAGTTACATATTACATTACAGTCTTTGAATGAAAATACAGGTAAAAATGAAAATTACAAGTACCATAAAAAAACATTTACAAGTAAGCTCAAAAATTACAAGTAAAATTACAATGAAAATTCATCTCCCTCTTAATCTGCCTCTTTCTCTGGTCCTTGCTAGAGGGAGTGTCTTCAAAGGCTTTGCTCTATGGGTCTTTTTGCAACAGGGGCTAATCCATATTTTTTCTTGACAATCAAGGAGGCAAATTCTTGGCCTTCAGGGGTTGTGTATTTGTTCTTGATACACATGGCCTTGATCTCCTCCTAAAGATCCATGTCATCCAGCTTTCCATTGATATCAATTGGGGGATATTTTGCCCTGAAGTTGGAAATCATAGGATATGCATTGAAATCTTCTTCAGCCACCTTTTTCAAGATCTCCCATAGATTTGGATAGTTGATTTCATGAAATCAATGAAAAATTGTTGGGGAGACAGTCTTTATCCTAAAGTATTTCCCTTAGGTAATACTTTTCTATAAATTCCTTCTTTGTTGTTCCCCACAAGGATCCAGCTCCAGCGGGCAAGAATTCCTCAACATATTGAAGCTCTTTACCTTCCCATTGGAGCCTCACCATTTGATCTTGTCCAGTTATTTTTCTCTTAGCTGCAAGTGGGTCTGATGGTGCAGCTGGATCTTTCCTCTTCAAGGAACTTAAAGTACCTGCCTGGATCAATGGTATTTCTTGTCTCCTGTTTGATCTTAGTTCTTTTTCCTTTCTCTTTTCAGCTTCTTCCTTCTCTTCCCCTTTTTTCCAGCATCAATGACTTTTGCTAGTTGTTCCTCCACCCTAAGCATTAAATCTGTCATACCAATAGGCATCCTTGAGCTTGAAGGTGGTGGATGGGGTTCCTTTCGGTTGATCAGGGTGTCCATCTTCTCATGTAGAGACCTCAGTTTAGGTTTAACATCAGTTGCCAAGAGTTTGGCGACTGTCTCTTCAACAATACCTCTAACCATCCCAGAGAAGTTAAGAGGCAGGTGATATACATGTGCCTCTGCATGAGCAATATTCTCTCCTGATTCCTGCTCTGCAGTTGGCCTCTGAGCAATAAATTTCTCAGATGAGACTTGCCTATTAGCTGGTCTCTTATTAGATGGAGTTTTATTAGGGGTTCCTGATTTTTCATATATGTCCTCATATGCAGGTGACATAGATTTCTTTTATGCAGATGACTTCTGTTGAGAGGGACATTTCTCAGGTTGTTCCCCATGATTTCCTGGCTTCTCTGCTTTCTTAGGGTGATCTGAGATAGAGGCCTGATCAGGTGACTTCTGATCATGGTCCTCATCTTCATCTTCTTTTCTTCCTTCTTCCTTCTCGTCCTTCTCCTCCTTTTCTTTTTCCTCCTCATCCTCATTTTCTTCTTATTCTTTCTTTTCAAATTTTCACCTTTTTCTTCCATCTCTTTTTCGACTTCTTCTTCTCTATCTTCCTTTTCAACTTCTACCTTCTCTTTTTCAACCCCTTCTTCTCCTTTTCCACTTCTTCAATTGTAATTCCTTTCTTTTCTGTCTCTCCTCCATTCTTTTCTTCTTCTTCTTTCTCCTCACCAAGGGTCTGTCCTTGTGCTACACCTGCCATGATATGAAGGATGAACTGGTCCATATTCTGTCTAAAATGGGAGATGAACCAGTTCTCCTCCAGTAGCAACTTTATATCTGTCTCCTGACAGAAGTGCATAGTGAGTTGCTCTATGGCAATTGGATGATCCCATCCACTTCTTTCAACAAATTCTCTAAGCTGAGGGAAGCTAAGATTCTTCAACTACTTCCATTCTTCATAAATATTGATAAAAGAGAATTTCAGGGCTTGTTGTCTTACCAACTATAATTGAGTTTTGGTAAGTCCCAGGGGATTGTTTTCCTTAAGATTGAAGGAGTAATCTACATTTGTCACTTCAATAGTTTCCTCTGCCTCTTCTTCCTCAGTAATGCTTGGAAGAGTGAGAAGGGGGATCACTTCTGCTACCAGTTCAGAGGGATGTTCTGGTTGTTCTTCAACAGGTGCAGGTGCAGGTGATATCACAATCTGCATTTCTTTCTTTGGTGTTTGAACCACCATTTCCTTAAGCTTCTTTGGGGTAGATTCAGGGGAGGAGGTTGTAACACCCCCAAGATATTCAGAGTATATTACAGCGTCGTGGGCCTCTACCTGGGACACACTAAGCTAAATAATAAATACCACTCGTCTAACCATCACAATTAACCATCACCATGACGACAATAAAATAAAACGCCCATTATAACCGGCAACGCAGACATCACTGTCAATCAAGAATGGCATTTAATAATACAAACCGTAATCCAATTAAAATGCCTAAGTGCGAGTACTATCTATAAGTTCACAAGTTGGAAAACAACCACATCGAAATGGATAACGGAAATAAAGAAACTCATTTGCACACGTCAACAACCCTGGCCAGTATCCTCGTACTGTCCCAGTGCCCGCTCGTCCGGCTGAACATAACCTGAAATTCATAGCAAGAATTTCCCCAAAACGGGTCCCCAGAGGGGATAGCAATTACGCTAGTACAAATAATCAAGGCAACCCATTCACTTACACATTTCATAGTACATGCATCAAGTTATTTCAAAAACAAAAACCAGACATGTCTTTTCCGGAAACAAACAGTCAATAATCAATTTACCTAGGACCGGGGTGAAGCCACTGGTCCCATTCAAAGCCTCTAAGGACCCTCCCGAACTGGCCATATCATAAAATAAATCACGCACAGGCATCGCGTAGGATCGGGGTGAAGCCACTGATCCTATTCGAGGCCTCTAAGGACCCTCCCGAACTGGCTAGCGAAACAAGCTCGTGAATATGGAGTGAAGTCACGGATTCCCCCGGGGCCTCTTCATACCCTCCCGAAGTGATCAAAGCACACACAAATACATCACCATTTCATGTTAAGCATAAAGTTTTCCAAGAATACTTGCCTTGAGTAATTGACGACGGCACGAACGGGGGGAGGGAGAAGAATATGAGTAAAGTGGCGAATCTGGGTCAACTCTCTGGTATATATAACCATAGGGCTTAGTGTGCGCTAACGGCTCACGGTTAGCACACGCTAACCATCCAAAACTAGTCTAGAACTTGCAGTTCTGGCCCGTTAGCATGTGCTACCAGAACATAACATGCGCGCGCTATCGGGCCATAGCGTGCGCTACCTGGTCATCAGACCGAGTCCAGAAACATTCTGCCAAGTCTGGACTACTGAAATCGAGCGCGCTACCGGACACCCAACGTGCACGAAGTCTCAATCATAGCGTGCGCTAATATACAAATTTAGCGTGCGCTAAGCTGATCGTCCAGAGAGCAAAGAGCAGAAACAGCCTACTGCCACTGCTGTGCTCGAGTCACTAGCGCGCTCTACAGAACAATCATAGTGTGCGCTACACAACGAGACTAGCATGAGGTACACTACAGAAATAGCGTGTGGTAGCAAATGCAGACAGTAGTACAGACAGCACCCTAAAGATGGAAACGACGAATTATTCCCCAGATGAAAACAACGCGCACCCGGCATCAAACAACGGCCGGAAGAAGACACACGAATGATGAGTTCGAATCAGAACTAAGGTACTAAAAGAAAACATGATTCCGAATACCCAAAGGTTCGGAAAACAACAACAATAATAATTACCCCATAACTTTGGAAAATTACAAAACGGCCCAAAACATCTGAAATGCACGATACCTGATCTAAACACTAAACGAAAGCTCACAACATGCATAATAACAGAAGATGGATTTGCGGCAACCCCGAAACGGCGGTTCCGATCAACGATTACAAGAATCGAACCAAATAGCGACGGAAACGACATTAACACGGAATTGAGTAAAACAAGTCCGAAACAAGCTCGGATGACAAAAAGTACAGTATTAAGTAATCTCAAAATACCAATACGGTTACAAGAGAGTCACTAAAAATGAGAAATACACAAAAATTAAAAATACCAGAAAAGAAAAAGTGCGGATATTACAGAGGTGGCATGGACAACTTCCTCTGGTTCAGGAGACTTTCTTTTAAACAGCTTGGACAGAGGTAGGTTGTCACTGTTAGAGTTATCTGTAGGTGATACTTCAGGTGCAAGTGACTTTTCCACAATCTCAGCTGCAGTTGGAGCTGACGTCATCTCTTCTGCAGTTTTCTCAAGTGGGTTTTGGGCAGCTGCGTCAGACTGGACCTCATCTGAGTCTGTAGGTCCTCTGTAATAAGATGTTCCGCTCCTCATCTTCTTAATTATCTCAGCTGCTTTGAGCTTCTTGTCTCCAAGTTTCTTCAATGCATCTTGGTCTAGGTGACCAAGTCTCTTGCTGGCATGAAAGTGATCTGCTTTGCCCTTAGCCTTCCGAGAAACTCGAGAATCCAACTGACCTGAGTTATATAAGCCAGCTTCTAAACAAATTTGTTATTTTCTGAATCCCAATTGACTTCGTTCATTTCTCTGACCAACTGCCTGTAAATGTAATCAGGCCAGTTAATCCTCTGTTTTGGATTAGAGCTCCCAAAACAATATACTACGACGAAGACAATTGATCGAAGCTTCCGGCCATGCCCATAATCATTTTATTGGTGATGTCCAGCATGTATTTGTATTCCTTCTTCAGATCTCCCTTCTTGGCTGTGAACTTGACTTTCGTCGTCTGTTCTTGCATTTTTATTTTATCCCAGATATCAATCGGACTTTGTTTCAGATCCTCGACAGCTATGCCCCTGTTCTCCATTTTAAAGGCTTCGGTGACCATCTATTTGGCGATAGTGATTGGCTCACCAAAAATCAAACTCTCAATCCCGAACTGTGTAACCTGCGCCTCCTTGAAGAAGCAGATGACGTCTTCCTTAAAAAGTTGCGATGGGTTCGTGTCCAGAAAATGATATATGTCGTTTTTCTTCATGTTTCCGATCAAGTGCGCCATCTGTAATATCCGCAGTTTCGATTTTTTGGTAATTTTCTTTTTTTGGAGGAAGTCCATCTTGGCAACTCCATTGTGACTGTTTTGTCATTCCGAGAATATTTAATTCTGCACTTTTTGTCATCCGAGTTCGTTTCGGTATCATTTTGTTGAGTTCCGTGTTCTTAAACGGCTTTTCCGCACTTGAGTTCGATTCTTGCGAATCTCATCTGAAACTGTTGTTTCGAGTTTCTCGTAAGTTCATTTAATGTTATTATTCATGTTGCGATCTTTGGCTTGGTGTTTCGATCGTGTATCGTGTATTTCGGACGTTTTGGGCCGTTTTCGTAATTTCCCAAAGTTTGGAGTAATTACTTTCCTTTGTCGAATTTCGAGCCTTCAGGTGGTCGGAATCGTGTGTTCTCTTAGCGCTTGGATTCGTCTCTGAGAGTACTTCGTAACCATATCTTCGATTCATATTCAGGTCCGGGTTTCGGGCTCGTCCGGGCTGTCGGAGTGGCCACGGCCGAGTCACGGCCGCACTTCTTGGAGCAGGGCCTGGCCTGGTCGAGTTAAGGCCGTAAGGTGCCGGTTACGGACGTACGTGCTCGACAGACATGGCTGGACGAATGCAGGTTACGGCCGTAAGTGGCCGCCACTGGCCGTACGGTGCCGTGCAAGTTGTTCGGACGAATGCCGGTTACGGCCGTAAGGACCTGCCGGGTACGGCCCTAAGTGCCGAGTTACGGCCGCAAGGCCCTGTCGGTTACGGCCGTAAGCGATCGGCAGGTGCTGGGCGGATTTTGACTAGTGCTGGTTACGGCTGTAAGGCCCTGCCGGTTACGGCCGTAACCCTGTTAGCCATTTATAGGCAGTGACCGGCCAGACCTTATTTTTTTCATCATTTCTTCACCCGGGTGCGGCTGGCGATGGGAAAAATCGGGAAGTGGAGTTTTTGGTCGATTCCACTCGATTTCTAAGCATTTTTGAGGATTCTTGTCGATTATATCAACATCAAATCATTGTTCTTCATCGGATCGAGGTAATTTCTTGAAATACTGAATTGTGATGTGTTATACTCGGATGTATTGGATATGGTTTGAATATTATTTCTATTGTATTTAATTTCATTGAACTTGGACCTCCTCGGTCAAAGTTCATAGTTCCGCATATAAATAGCCTTGTGGGTCCCACGACGGGGTTCACGGTACTGTAATATAATCTGAGTAACTTGAGGGTGTTACAGAATACAGTATCAGAGCTTAGGTTTATGGATACCTAAGCTATTGGTCTTTTGGGTCGATTGAGTCATCATTTGTCACAGCATGACTACTTTGCCGCATCATAGTGCGACCGGTACTTGTAAGACCTTTTACTCTCCTAATGTTTCCTTAGTCGTTTTACTTTTGAATTGGTATTTTGGGAATCGGTCACTTCGATGACGTGCGATGTGAATTGTACTTACGTGCTTTGTGTATCCTTCATAATGTCTGCTGATAGAGGACAGAGACGAGGCCGTGGTCGTGGACGCAGACGAGGACGTGGCGTGCCCGCTTCCCTCAGTTTCATTGCGGGGTCAACCACTACTAGTTTATCTAACTCAGTGTATCCTGATACCGAGGGTCATCACGACCAGTCGACCGGCCAAGGAAATAACGCAGATTTTGGAGTTACGAATGTCCTTCAACAATTGGCTAACCAGATGACTATCCTGGCCCAAGCCGTTCAACTGAACAATCCGAACACGAACTCGGATGCCTTGCTTCAGAATGTGATCCGTATGCACCCTCCGTAGTTCAGCGGTGATACAGACCCGATGGGTTGGGAAAATTGGTTGGCAGAGTTAGAGAAAGTGTTCAAAGCGGTTGATTGTCCGGAAGTGAGGAAGGTACCGATTGTTCAGTACTTCCTTACCAAGGAAGCCGCGACTTGGTGGAAAGTTATCAAGCCTCAGGATAATGCTGCTACGTAGGGAGAGTTTAAAGAGCTACTGGAGGCCGAGTTTTGTCCTTGGCCGGTGCAAGAAGGCATAATCCGAGCCTTTTTCGAGACTAAGCCACAGAATATTCCCGTCTCTCAGGAGATAGTGGAATACAACCAGCAATTGATCCACGTGAAGAATCAAGTGCTGGATGAGCGTGACAAGATCCGTTATCTTGATATGTGGATGAATATGGATTTACGGCGTTATATGGCCAGATTTGCTTGTACTACCTTGAAAGATTACCAAGACAGGGCCTTAGCATATGACATGTTGAGTTCCAACAATGATACCACGGAGGAATCGAAGAAGTAGAAGACCGCTGGTAACCTTTCTGGCTCTAAGGGTGGCAACTTCCAGAAACCCCAAACGGCTAACCATTATGTCGGGCAGTTGTCACGTTCTTTTAGAGGGAGGAAGAGTTTCCGTTTTGCTCCGAGCACCTCAACTCGCCTGGTAACCTGTTTTAATTGTGGTCATCCAGGCCACATCAATGTGGAGTGCAACTTCCCACCTCTGAAGTGCCATACTTTTGGTCAGATGGGGCATAGAGAAGCTTATTGCCCCGAACAAGATCAGACTTTGGACACTCGGGCTTCTGCCCCAGCACCTTTCGCTCAGAGTATGAATCAAAGGCAACCAGTTGGACAATCACAGCAGTGTTACGGCAGAGGCCGGGTACGGAGTCAGAACGCTAGAGGAGGTGATTCTAGTGTTGGTTTGGTACAACCAAGAGTCTATGTGATGCGTCAAGCAGACGAAACCGACGTGGCGGTGGGGCACCTTATCGGGTGGCACCTTCCGAGATGCAAGAATTAAAGAGTCAGCTGGGAGAATTATTGGAGAAAGAGTACATCAGACTGACCGCTTTGCCTTGGGGCATGCCTGTTCTTTTTTCAAGAAGAAGGATGGGTCATTATGTTTGTGCATTGATTACCGTGAACTGAACAAAATGACCATCAATAACAAGTATCCTTTGCCTCATATAGATGATTTATTTGATCAATTGCAGGGAGCCGCAGTATTCTCTAAGATTGATTTGAGATCAGGGTACTATCAGCTCTGGGTGAAAGAATCCGATGTTCCAAAGACTGCGTTTCGGACGAGGTATGGACATTATGAATTTGTGGTCATGCCTATTGGGTTGACTAATGCACCGGTAGTGTTTATGCAACTAATGAACCAGATATTCATCGAATACTTGGACAGATGTGTGGTCGTCTTTATTGACTACATCTTGATTTATTCTCGAGATAAGGAGGAGCATGCCCGACATTTGTGTTTGGTACTAGATATTTTGAGGGCCGAGTACCTCTATGCAAAGTTCTCGAAATGTGAGTTCTGGTTGGAAGAAGTTATGTTTCTCGGCCATGTGGTTTCGGCCGAAGGGGTTCGTGTAGACCTGCAGAAGATTGAGGCAGTGCTAGATTGGGCACCGCCTAATAATGTTAAAGAAGTTCGTAGCTTTTTGGGTCTTGTTGGGTATTACCCTCGGTTTGTCGAGGGGTTATCGAAACTCACTCGGCCGCTTACAAAATTGCTCCGAAAGACAGAAAAGTTTGTTTGGACAACTGAGAGACAATAGAGCTTCGATGAGCTGAAGAGACGGTTGACCTCAGCGCCGATTTTAGCTTTACCACAGGGTAGTGAAGGATTTGTAGTTTATAGCGACACATCGGGACAAGGGCTTGGATGTGTGCTTATGCAATACGATAAGACGATAGCTTTTGCATCACGACAGTTGAAGCCGTATGAGATGAACTATCCTACTCACGATTTAGAGTTGGCCGCAATTGTCTTCGCACTTAAGATTTGACGGCATTATTTGTATGTCTCTCCGTGTTGGATTTATACCGATCACAAGAGTTTGAAGTATATCTTTAGTCAGAAAAAGCTTAATATGAGACAGAGACGTTGGTTGGAATTGATCAAGGATTACGATTTGGAAATTCTTTACCATCCAGGAAAGGCCAATGTCGTCGCGGATGCTTTGAGCCACAAATCGGCATGGCTTCAGATGCTCGAGGTTCTTACATCTCAGACGAAGATTTGTCAGGATTTAATCGAGCAAGGAATAGATGTTTGGCTTCAAAGAGTGCAAGGACAGTTGTGCACTCTCGAAATTACTTCGTCCTTAATTAACGACATCAAAGGGAAACAGTGGAGTGACCCGATGACCTCTTAACTAAAGGGAGATGTAATTAAAGGAAAAGCCCCTGGTTTTATGATCCATGATGATAGTATTGTGAGATTTCAGGGCAGTCTTTGTGTTTCGAATGATCTAGAGTTGAGGCAGAGAATTCTCCGAGAAGCCCATGCTACGCCTTACTGTATTCACCCCGGAACGAGTAAGATGTACAAGGACTTGAAGCAAATTTTTTGGTGGAATAATATGAAAAAAGATGTCACGGGGTTTGTACTATGGTGTTTGACTTGTCAACAAGTCAAGATTGAACATCAACGACCGGCGGGGTTGTTGAAACTGCTTCCCATTCCCGAGTGAAAGTGGGAAGACATCTCTATGGATTTTATCAGTGGGATGCCGAGAACTAGAGTCAGAATGAACATGATTTGGGTAATCGTCGATTGGTTGACCAAGTCTGCGCACTTTCTAAGTATTAAGGACACTTGGCGACCGGAGAGATTGGCTCGAATTTTTATAGCTCATATCGTGAGATTGCATGGTGCCCCTAAGACCATTGTTTCCGACCGAGATGGACATTTCATATCGCATTTTTGGTAGGCCGTTCATCAGGCCTTGGGCACCGAATTGAGGTTGAGCACGTCATTTCATCCTCAGTCAGACGGGCAGACGGAACGGATGATTCAGACATTGGAGGATATGTTGCGGGCTTATGCCCTAGAGTGGAGTAATTATTGGGAGCTTCACTTCCCGTTGATCGAGTTTGCCTACAATAATAGTTGGCATGCATCGATCAAAAGGGCACCGTTCGAGGCACTCTATGGTAGGCGGTGTAGATCACTATTATGTTGGGACGAGGCTTTGGAGCTAGTTGGAACAGAACCGGATATGTTGTTGGAAACTAAGGAGAAGATTTTTATTATTCGGGACCAGTTGTTGACTGCCCAGAGCCGTCAGAAATATTATGCTGATACTCGTCGTCGACCTTTAGAATTCAAAGTGGGAGACCATGTTCTACTCAAAGTGTGGCCGACCAGAGGAGTTTTCCGCTTTGGGAAAAAGGGGAAACTTAGTCCGCGGTATATCGGCCCGTTTGAAATTTTGGACAGGGTTGGAGATTTAGCTTATCGCTTGGCGTTGCCTCCAGCTTTGAGTCATGTCCATAACATTTTTCATGTTTCTCAGTTCAGGAAGTACGTGCCGGGTCTGAGTCATATTATCGACTATGGTGAGATCGATGTGTCTGAGGATGTTACCTTTTCGGAGAGACCAGTGATAATCCTTGAACATTGTGAGAAGCAGCTTCGGCACAAGACCATCCCGTTGGTTAAAGTGCAGTGGTCGAGACATGGGGCCGAGGAGGCGACGTGGGAGACGGAAGAGAAGATGCAATCGGAATACCCCGAAATTTTTCTTTCTTAAGTTTCGGGACGAAACTTCCTTTTAGAGGGGGAGAATGTAATACCCGTACTTTTTGTAAATTTTTCACTTTGGTACTTCTATGATTTTTGACACCCATTGTTATTGTTTAGTAAGTTGAGATTGACCTTGGAGTTCATATCATTTGGAATTTACTATTTCTTGTTCGGATCGTTGTTGTTTGGATCTGGGATGCGATGTTATCACCTGTGTGTGAGGCGTAGTGCACGTTATGTTCCATTTATACCACACGCTATTTAAGTAGCGCACGTTATCTGTCGGCATTAGCGCACGCTACTAGTGTATTTGAGGCAGCCAGTCCAGTAGGTACTGGATTAGAATGGGGAACTCATAGCGCACGCTATGTGTAGTAGACATCGCGCGCTAGATGTATTAGTAGCGCACGCTAAGGCTCGAGCAGGGCAGAGGACAGCAGGTTCTGGACTCACATTTATGGGCAACAACTACCAGGTAGCGCACGCTAACTCTCGGATAGCGCACGCTAGAGGAAGGCGTTATCGCACACTACATTATATGTAGCGCACACTAACGATGCTGACAGAAGCCACTGGACTACCAGGTGACCCCGTTAGCGCACGCTAATATTGAGGCGTAGCGTGCGCTAGACTGGACACAGTATATAAGGGACAGTTGACCCTGCACTTGTCATTCTCCATTCATTTTCACTTTTTCCGATCGAGAGAGCTCGTGAGAGGCGATTTGGGGCGGTCCTTCTTCATCAATCATCATCTTGAGTTGGATAACAAAGATTACACAACATCTAATCCATTCATATCCTCCAAATCAAGGTAAATTCCTTAGAATCCTAGTTTTTGGGAATTTTGGGGATTTTCTTAGATTCGTCCGATTTACCCGTTCTGGAGCTTGAGATCTTTGAGAATATGATGTATCTACCCCATACCTATGTTTCCCCTACGATTATATGGATTGTTTTGTACCTTGTTTTAGACTTGAGAAGGTTTGGGTGATTTTCAAACCTCTAGATATTTATCCTTGTAGTTTCGTGAATCGTAGGCGGGTTTTGGGAGTTTCTTCGTATGATTTGAGTATGGATTATTGATTATCGTATCCCTTACGAATCGTTTAGGTGCCGGAAGTGCATTCTTGGACCTATCGAACTTATACTCTTTTCCTTCCGAATTCTCGATGTCTCAAAGGCAAGTATATGTTTATGATTGTGCGTTCTCGACTTTGAAAGTGAGGTATATGAATTGTATAATTGTATATATTTACTCTAGGACGGACCGACGGGTCCTCAGAGGGTTCCGTGGCCTTTGGTGGTTCCATGAATAGTTTGGGTTAGGCAGGTACTGGGTCGGCATGAAGATGATGGGCAAGTGTGATGCTGTGTCTTGTCTCTGGTTGTGTTTTGTATTTCCTCCATTCAGTGTTGTTGTATTTTAATGGTTTTTGAATACTCGAGTACTGTTTTCGGTTTCCTTGATATTCCGGCCTGTGTTGATGTGGTACTGAATTGTGATGTGTTATATTCGGATGTATTGGATATGGTTTGAATACTATTTCTATTGTCTTTCGTTTCATTGAACTTGGACCTCTTTGGTCAAAGTTCATAGTTCCGCGTATAAATAGCCTTGTGGTTGTGGGTCCCACGATGGGGTTCACGGTACTGTAAAATATCCTGAATAACTTGGAGGTGTTACAGAGAATCGCTACCGTCGCGAAGAGAAGAGAGAAGGGTGGAAAATGACTAAAAATCGGCTGTTGTTAGTTTATATACTGACAGATGTTACGACCATAACACCACTTACATACGGTCGTAACTTATGGATATTATGGCTGTAAGTGTATCACTTTACGGCCGTAACTGGCCCTGGGGAAGGATGTGGACAAATTACGAAGCCTACTTACGGCCGTATAACTATAAGGTTACGGCCGTAACATTTCTTACGGCCGTAACTTGTATATATTACGCCCGTAAGTTTCCCACTGGATCAATGCAGAAAAATGAAGCTTGGTTACGGCCGTACAAAAAAAGAATATACGGCGGTAACAATTGAACATTACGGTTGTAACAGTCCTGGCTTATGGCTGTAATGTGCCTCTGGCAGCAGGCCAGATATGCACGAAATGACGTATCGACGATGCTCGAACGGAGAATACAAAGGTGTGCCAACGGATACAAGAAGGTTTTCTTTTGATGAGACAATTGCACCATTTATCACATGACCCCGGCCATCCGGAGGTCGGAATAATCGAATATCAACATTAATGCCCAATAAAGTAGGAATTTACAAAACGATCCCAACCTTCGAAAATCCAGATTCGAGGTCAAAACAACAATCTTAGAAAGTGGTAACATGTCCAAAAGTATTAAATGAAATCATAGGAGTAACGAAATATCATAATAGAACAAGATTTACGAGAATCGAGCCTTAATGCGGAAAAGTCACACCATAAGTAAAATCTCATAAAACAACTCCAAAACTCGTCCGGATGGTAATGGATGCAGAACAAAATAGATTCAGCACACCAAAACAATTACAAGCGAGTCATCCAAAATGAAATTATACCAAAAATAGAAATATACTAAAAATTGAAAGAAATGATAAGTTTTCTTATCATAAAACTATATGATAAGTTTTAATAAAACTATAGATGTCATTAATTTTTTTTTAATAAATTATATATTACATGGTTGTACATGTCATTAAAAAAAGAAATGATAAGTTTTCTGCTTAGAACATAGAACTTGTAGTTAAACATACTAGAAACATGTTTTAGTTATTTAAATAATATATTATTTGAGTACTATAAAAACTATTTCATTATATATTGATATAATGGAAATCTAAAAATTATTCGAAAAATGTGAAATATTTTCAGGAAAAATATGTTAGAAAATCTTATAAATATTTCAAAATATCTAAAAGTTAATCAATAAATAAAAATAAAACTATTTATGTAATCTGAGAAGTATATTAAAACGACAAGATTTTGAGATAAAATAATTGAATAGACTGTATAATACTGATAAGCTTATATATTTATTTGAATAAATTATATGTGCATGTGCAAGATATTCTTATTTGGGCAGGTAATATTTGTGATCGTGTATGTGCCATGTACGGATAATAATATGTTTCTTTAAAACAGATGTCAGATAGAAATAGTATTATAACTTTCAAATATATTTGAATATACATACCCAAGAAATCTGGCATTAAAAGATAATATTCGTTAATTTAAAAAAAAAATGGATGGAAAGCATACCAGAAACTCTTTTTTTTTTTTTTTTTTGAAAAGTATACCAGAAACTTTTAGAAGTGTTTAAGTCGTTTGACGTAAAACAAGAAGAATATTTTAGGAAAAGTCACAACCACTGTACCCACGCGTGCGTTTCTTAAATTTTATCATTTTGTTAGGTTTTCACAAAAAGTGACATTCAAAAAATGCATTCAATATTTTATTTAATAGTTGAACCACAATTAATGCAACCAATGATTTAATAAATATTTTTACCTTATTTTGTATATATAAATAAACACTTGTTTTTTCCACATCCCTCAAATTTGCAGTCTCTCTTATTCTCCCCAAAAATATTTTTTTGTAAAATAATAAAATGCAGCCATCATCTTTTTTCGTGAAAAGATTTAACTCCATTTGTATTTCTAGTGGAGCTAATCATGGAAAAGGTACCTTCTTTACTCAAGCAGTCCAAAACTTGAATCGTACGTTAGGAGAAAAATATATTCATGTAGTTTACGAAGGAGAAAATCTCTGATTAATCGGACATACTGCTGCTTCTGTCTATATAAAAGGAGTAAAAGTGATAGATATCATTAAAAAATCTTTGGCTAAAAGTTCAATCACCGAGACAACCATTGGAGATGAGTTTAGCTAGAGCTGTGAATATACAACTCATACGATAAGTAATGATGACGTCTTTATCACCGTTCCAGGTGGTTGGCACTCTAGAAGAAGTTTTTCTTGTGGGTACCAGATCCCAACTAAATTTGCATAAAAAACAACAAATCCGCTAAATATTAATCGTTTATTCGATAAATTACTATATTTCATTGACTACTCTCTGAAATGGTTCTATTTTTTAGCGTGCTAAATGAATCATAGTTGTTGCAATAACACTAGAAGAGGTGGTCGAGAAAATATATTGTCTTTTTTTCTCAACTAGACCCTTTGAATGGAAGATTTAATGTGCGCAATTCGCAAAATTGACTCGTTCCTTTTTTCTTTGAAATTTTACTTTATTCTTCTTATTATTTCGTTTACCGTGTGTAAAACTCTCGAATAGATGCTAATTTAAGGAGTTTGTAAAACTCTTTGAATAGATGCAAATTTAAGGAGTTTGAAACTCTTGATGTGCATTTAGTCATGATTGATAAATTCTACTCCCTTCGTCCCATCGATTTTGGTTCATATTTCTTTTTGAGTCGTCCCAAGATACTTGGTCATTTCCTTTTTAAGACATTTTTATCTCTCACAACTTTAAATAATATATATTCATACTATCACTTTACACACTACTTTTCAACTTTTCTTAAATCCCGTGCCGAAAAGCAAATGCTCAAGATGGATGGCACGGAGGAAGTACTTTATTTCTTTTATCATTTCGTCTAGTGTGTGTATAACTCTTGAATAGATGCTAATCTAAGGAGTGTGTAAAACTATTGAATAGTTGCTGATTTAAGGAGTGTAAAACTCTTGGCATTTATTCACGATTGATATAATATTTTTCCTATGTTTGCGAGTTTTTTGTTTATTTCATAATAATATTTTTGATGGCAGCTCGAATACTCTTATGATTTTCTTGAAGTCGTTTGTATTATCCGTAAGAGTATATATATTTCCTGTTTCGCCATATATTTTTAAATTTACGAAAGCATATGCAATGCATCATTTTCAAATTTACGAAATTCTTAACTCGTGCTCGATTAGTGCACAAAGCACAATGAAGAATTGTATATTACTACAAGTGTGGAAATATAGAGAAATTTTTTACTTCTCTTAACATTTTTTATTAGGTTAATATCATTGATTTTTATCTGATTATTTTTTAGTTTCTGTTTGCGTACCAAACAATTATATGCATAATATTCTTGAATATTTATATCATTGTAAAAAGATTAATTATCTTAAAAACCTAATAAAGATATGCTTGTTGAATTTTAGTTATTTTTAATATTAGTTTTATTTATTCTTTTATTTATCAAATAATCATATACATAATATTTCTCTTATCACACAAATGGTTAATTTTCTTTGATCATTTCAATTATGCCACCGCGTCATTTTTAATATCAGCTTTTTCAGAACTGATGTTAAACGAGCGATCAATAATGCATTTTTGCTGTAGCGTATTTTTAAAATAAGCAATTAAAATTCTATCCTTTATTAATTTGAAAAGTCCTATATAAGTTTTTTTATAAAAGATTGAAGTCTAAAAAGGATCTGCAAAAATATCTAATACTCCCTTCATCCTATAAGAGTTTGTGTAATACAAAATTATCTAATACTCCCTTCATCCCATAAGAGTTTGTGTAATACCCGAGATTTTTGTTTCCGGTTGTGCTGAATTTTTTTCTACTGTTTAGTGGATTGTATGTCGTTTGTGCCTATATGATCGTGTGTCATGCATTGGAGTGTGTTTGATTGCGATTCAGATCGTTGCGTGTTTGTCGTCCCGGTGTGGAGTATTGTTGTTGTGAGGAGTTTTGGTTCAAAAGAGGTGTAGCGCACGCTACTAGTTGATGTAGCGCGCGCTACTGTACAGAGTTAGCGCACGCTATATAGCTCTATAGCGCGCCCTAAGGTGTGTTGTTAGCGCACGTTACGGGGGTAGCGCACGCTACCTGCTTAGGCCGAGACAGTCCAGAAGCTACTGGACTAGGACTGGGGCCTCGTTAGTGCACGCTAACGCTTGTAGTTAGCGCACGCTAACTTTGTTTTTGGGCAAACCGTGTTGTTGTATTGCTTCGATAGCGCGCGTTAACCCGTGTTAGTAGTGCACGCTAAATGTATCCAGTATAAATACTGGACATCAGTCATATTTCATCATTTCACCTTCATTTCCTTCTTCCTCCGTGGGTTTGAGACAAGGGCGATTAGGGTTCGTGATCTGGCCCGATTTTCTTCCATTCGAAGGTGTTTTGGAGGTCTCTAGGGGATTAGAACATCATCATCTAATCCATTGTTCTTCGTCGGATCGAGGTAATTCCTTGATTTTTCTTCGAGTTGACTTTTTGGAGAATTGTTCTTGATATCGATCGTAGTCTGATTTTAATGAATCGGTTGGGGTGGTGTGAGGTTATTAATCGTATTCTATGGATTGTATATCCATATTTCGAGTTTGTTTAACTCGATTGACGATTTGAATATTCTTGGGAATTATTGGACATCTAATGTTCGATTAAATGATCCAATGAGTTTTCCTTGATAGTTTGGCGTGATTTCAGTTGTTGTTGGTCTTGAACCTCATTGTGATCGTGTTTTCATTGTGTCTTGCGAAAGTTGTAGGTTTCGAGGCACTTTGGTCGATCCGTGTCCGTCGGAGTATTTGCGTGTTGATTCGAGGCAAATATCTTACTTATACAACTTGTATCTTGTGATTAAAAATCGTGTGTTGTGTTTTGATGATTGGTTTACCTTTGTAAACATGGTTCGTGTGAATTAATTATGTCCTAACCGTTGTAAAGGCTTGGTGATGACTGTGTTATTTTAGTATATGTATTGTGTGTTGTGTTATGTGTGCAGAATTGTGATAATCGTGTTGGCTTGGTTGTACACATAGTTGTGCAATGTATTGTGTATTGATCATGAGTTATGTTGGTTGTGTGTCGTTGATTGATGATGGTTGATGGTGATCAATGTGATTGATTGATGTGTTCGTGGTTGATGGAATGTGAACGTGAGTAGTGTGCGTTGTGGTGCTAAGTTCACTCGTGCGGGTTCGACGGGGCCTACGAGGATTCAGGGCAGTTGATCCAGGCATTGGAACGTAGTACGTGGTGCTGAGGTCCAATCGTGTGGGTCTAACGAGTCCTACGATGACACATGACAGTCGATCATGGGGTCAGGGCCAATACATCCAGCCGTGCGGGTTCGACGGGGTCTACTGTGACTCCTGGCAAGAGATCACGGAGTCGGGACTGGATGTTGTGATTGTTTTGTTTGGCATAATCCGTGCAGATTGATGAACCTACAGAGCCACATGACAAGGGATAACGAGTGTTATGTTTGTTATGTTTGATACGTGACAAGAGTTCACGGTGTTGTGATAGTTTTGTTTGGCATAGTCCATGCGGGTTGATGAACATACGGAGCCATGTGACAAGGGATCACGAGTGTTATGTTAGTTGGGTTTGATACATGACATAAGTTCATGGTGTTTAATTATTGTGTTTGGCATAGTCTGTGCGGATTGATGAACCTACGGAGCCACGTGACAAGGGATCACGAGTGTTATGATTGTTACATGTGGTATATGTGACAAGATTTCACAAGCGTCTTGATTGATTGTTGAGCATGTTTTAATGTAAAAGTATTTTGACAAACATAGGACATGAGTTCCTAAAGGATTTTGACAAACTTAGGACATGAGTTCCTAAAGGATTTGCGCTTTATAAAATTACCAAGATGACAGTTTATTTTATAAAGATTCCACTTGTGTTGGTTTCTATATTATTAAAACTTCTAGGGAATACGTGATTGGTTGATTTGTGATTGATAAAGTGTGGTTGCCTAATTTATGATTTGTAGTTGATTCTAACATTTTGTATAGTTTGATACTTGCACTAGTAAAACAATAGAGTTTTGCTAACCCTCGAGAAATTGGGGGGTGGATATCTATATTGTGTCCAGGTTCATGCAGGCGCATGGGAGCAGTCACAGGATCGGCACAAATGATGATGGGCCGTATTACTAATAAAGATATATGGAATTCTATTGGTTATTGTTGTGCGTTGTATTATTTCTCAGTCTTCCGCTGTGTTGTATCATTTTGTATTTTGGACCCCTATGTAGGTATCAGTTGTAAACAAATTATTACGTTTGATTTTGTTGTGTGACCTTATTGGTCCGTGTCCTTATGCTGTTTGATCCCGGATGGTCAAATATTTGGTCGTATGATTGTGTTCAGCCTGGTGGATCCTCGAGTATGGGGTCCACAACATGTGATATTCCCGGTTGATTTCTGGGGGTGTTACAATTATGGTATCAGAGCTTAGGTTGTGGAAACCTAAGCTGTCGGGTCGAGTCGAGTACGTTTTGTGCGGTCATTCGAGGTGTCGATTGACAAGTTGAGTTGAGTTGAGTTGTGTTTTGTTCCGTCACTTGAGTTGTCGGATGATGAGAGAAGATTAGTATCGTGGGCGGCTGTCATCTTCGTGCGATCTATGATGTAAGTCTCTTCTACTGTATTTTGTGTCATTGATTTTGTCACAAGTTTGTTGTGAAATGAAGTTTGTATTTGGTGTTTGTGATGCATTACGTGTGTATTGATCAGAGATGCTCAGGGGAAGCATTGATGGTTTCGACATGTGTTCGAAACGGTGTTCGTAAATTATGTTATTAAACTTGGATGGATGGGTTGACATGTGTTTGAACCCGGTATTTGTGAGAAGTTTGTAGAATTGTTGATTTTATATGCCGAATGGGCATGTGTTTCGAAATAAATAGATTTCAGATTGTTTATTTAATTATATCCACTGTGTGTGTGCGTATGAACGAACGTTTTGAATTATTTTGGATACTTGGTAAAATGTTACCAATGATGAACTTTTGTTGGGTTTGAAAGAATTTTGAGAAAATCTCTTTTGCGTGTTCGTGCTATTTCCAAATGATTTGAGTATGTGATTTTAAAACCTTCACACCATGAAGTTTTTGTATTTATAAATCAAACACGATTTTTATTTCAAAAAGGGTGGAGGATAAATCTTCCTAAATTGTGTCAGGTAGCGCACGCTAATGTGCTATTTAGCGTACGCTAACTGGACTTGGCAGACTAAGTGATATAGTTAACGCACGCTAATTGTAGGTTTAACGCGCGTTAAGATGCATTGTGTTGTATGGCTTGGATGGGATTGTTGATATGTGGGAATTTCTGTTGTATATATGAATATGTTGCCCAACCGAGTATGGTTCGGTGAAACCTCTAGGGGTGGATGCCAAGAGAGCATGACCACGGGATAACTTATGTGCTGTTGATTGTGATGATGTTGAGTGGTAACATGCGATTACCTTATGTGTTGTTGATTGTGATGATGATGAGTGGTAACAGGTGATTACCAGGTATGTTGATGTTTGTGATGATGTTGTTTTCAAAGAATGTGATGTACTCCAGATGATGTTCTGGAGTATTTATTTGCAAATGATTTCAAAACGAGCTATTGCGATCTATGAGTTATGGTAAAACAGCCAGTGTATTAAAGGTATTTTCAAATTTGACTTCGAAAAAATATAGGAATTCAAGGATTTCCAAATGTTATTATTTAAACAAATACCTCGTGGAGTTTTAAAAAGAATGTGGTCAGTGATTGGTTAAAATGATGTGTAGTCGTTATGACCGTGGTCGTATCGGGAATGTTGATGTGGTCTTGTGATTCGTTTACGATTGTAAGTTCCATATGTTGCAATGATAGTTCTTGTATTCGTGTAATTTCCCGAACTGGATATTTTTGTCGTGTTGTTATTTGTTGCCTTACGTTGGTATGTCATGCTGAGTGGGAATTTCGGCATATTGATTTTCTATGTGTTGTGCTGAGTTGGCATCATGGTACGTTGCTCTGCGATGTTACATTTTGTTGTGCTTAGTGATTGCATGTTTGGCATGCCGAGGAGACAAGGTCGAGGTTGTGGTTGTGGTTGTAAGCATGAGTAAGGGTAGCAGTGTGAAAACGTGTTTCAACTGCAGTTGTGTGGGCCATAAGTGAATTGTTTTAAGTGTGGTCAAGCAGGACACCAAGCGGTGCATTGAGAGACTGTTGCTAAAATGTTCGGGAAGAGGAATTCCGTTCCTACTCCTGGAGGGCCCAGCGGTGCCCATTGATAGTATATTATGTTTTGTCTTGTGGATTTTATCTCATGTGTATATTTGATTTGTGATGTTTGATGTATGGCACTTGATATCTGATATTCAGGTTTGAATATTTCCATGTGGGTTGTTGTGATTGTTGTGTTGGCTCAATCCGTGTGGGTTGTGGAACCTACGGAGACATGTGTCAAGGGATCATGAAGTCACGAGCATGATTGATGTTGATGTACTATTTCGGCTCAATCCTTGTGGGTTGTTGAACCTACGGAGACACATAACAGGATATCACGGGGTCACTTCAAGATTGAACATTTTGGTTTTGTTTTGCAACACTGTAATGCCTTTGTTTTAAGTTTCGGGACGAAACTTATTTTTAGGGGGATAGAATGTAATACCCGAGATTTTTGTTTCCGGTTGTGCTAAATTTTTTCCTAATGTTTAGTGGATTGTATGTTGTTTGTGCCTATATGATCATGTGTCATGCATTGATGAGTGTTTGATTGCGATTCAGATCATTGCATGTTTGTCATCCCGGTCGGGAGTATTGTTGTTGTGAGGAGTTTTGGTTCAAAAGAGGTGTAGCGCACGCTACTAGGTGATGTAGCACGCGCTACTGTGCGGAGTTAGCGCATACTATACAGCTCTATAGCACGCGCTAAGGTGTGTTGTTAGTGCACGCTACGGGTGGGGTAGCGCACGCTATGGGTGGGGTAGCGCACGCTACCTGCTTAGGCCTAGGCAGTCCAGAAGCTACTGGACTGGGACTGGGGCCTTGTTAGCGCACACTAACGCTTGTAGTTAGCGCATGCTAACTTTGTGTTTGGGCAAACTGTTTTGTTGTATTGCTTTGATAGCGCGCGCTAACTAGTGTTAGTAGCACATGCTAAATTGTGTCCAATATAAGTATTCAAAAATCATTCAAATACAACAACATTGAATGGAGGAAATACAAAACACAAACAGAGACAAGACACAGCATCACACTTGCCCATCATCTTCATGCCGACCCGGTACATGCCTATCCGCTCTCCTAGATCCTGAAATACATGAAAGTATTTCCCCCATAAAGGGGTTAGCTGTCGAATAGCTAGTACCAGTATATCGAATATGAAACACAATACTTCTCGACGATAAACTAAAAGTAACCATCAATTCATCATTTCAAGACAAGTATTCCGGAATAACTATATCTCATTTCAGTACATACATGATTAACCATGGAACCGCACCAAAGGCAACGGAACCCTCTGAAGCCCCGTCGGACCCTCCCAGAGTGGCTAACCCAAACTATTCATGGAACCACACCAAAGGCCATGGAACCCTCTGAGGACCCGTCGGTACGTCCCAGAGTGAATATATGCAATTATACAATTATATGTTGAACAACAGGGTTTTCCGACACAGAAAGAGGAGGTCTTGTATACATGCTAAGAAAAGCATTGTATGGGCTTAAGTAAGCACCTAAGGCATGACATTAAACCGTGTCACTAAACCTCATCAATAATGGATTTGAGAAAGGTGTCATTGACAAAACCCTTTTCAAAATCCAGGAAGGTGATGATCTTCTTATGGTGCAAATCTATGTAGATGATATTATTTGGGTTCAACTAATCTTGATCTGCGTAAAAACTTCTCTCATCTGATGCAAAATGAGTATGATGCGATAACTTAGCTATTTCTTAGGGTTGTAGGTTAAACAACTTCCTATATGTATATTCATCAACCAGGAGAAATATAGCAAGGAGCTGCTCAACAAGTTCAGGATAAACAATTCAAAGTCCTCATCCACCCCCATGAGCACTTCCACACAGATAAGTGCTAACGAAGGTGGAAAGCTAGTGGATCAATCACTCTACATGAAGCTTATATGCTCACTCTTGTACCCAACAGCCAGCATGCCCGATATCTAGTTTGCTGTAGGAGTGTGTGCTCGGTTCAGGTAGCATCTAAAGAGTCGTATATCACCACAGCCAAACGAATTTTGAAGTACAACAAAAGAACAATCAATGTAGGATTTTGGTATCCTAAGGAAGGAGGATTCGATTTGATAGGCTACAACGACTCAGATCTCGGAGGCTGTAAGTTGAATAGGAAAAGTACGAGCAGGACTTGTCACTTCCTTGGACCTAGACTTGTGTCATGGTTCAGTAAGAAGCAATTAGCTAAACTCGCTTTCTACAACTAAGTCAGAATATTATTCTGTTGGAAGCTGCTGCATGCAGATACTATGGATGCAGCAACAAATACAAGACTATGGCATTGAGGCAAGAGAAACTCCAATCATGTACGACAGCACGAGTGCAATCGCAATCACGCACAATCCTGTATTGCACTAGAGGACCAAGCACATTGATATGAAGCATCACTTCATTAGGAATCATGTGGAGAATAAAGATGTTCGGAGTGAAAAATTTCATACAGACATTCAGTTAGACGACATCTTCACAAATCCTCTAAACACAACAAGGTTATGTATGCTCCGTCTAGAATTGGGAATGCTACAGCTCGATCTCCCTATAAGATTTTAATTTTCCTCATCGATTGAGGGGGAATGATGTAAGACCCATGACTACAGTATCCACTTTCATTAATCATACACTCGGAACTACAAGTTATATCCTTACTGTAGGAAGAAGAAGGTACAATTACCTTTCTACATATGAAGTGTGCATTAATTAAGGGGGAACACATTATGACCCAAGAATACAGTAATAATCATCCATTGTTGTAAGAATTGAATCCTGTATGTACCTTTTAAGGAAAAACATTGTACTTTCGCGGATAGAGCACTTACACTAGGATTTTAATTAATAAGCATATCAAATTCTTTATACTTAACCTTTTCGAAAACAGTTTTAGTCCAGGTGCATCGCCTAAATTTAAAATGATTCTACTTTCAATATTGAAACGACATTTGTACTACCAGACCTTGAATCCCGTAATTTTAAAATTCAAACCACCTAAACGTGCAATAGTGGAAGTTTTAATGTGTCAGAGGTGGGACTAGGCAATAAATTCTAAAACTGATGGATTATACGTACAAGTTAGATCTGAATTCATCTTGTATGTTCATTCAAAAATGGTTCCCATCTCTTAAATATGACCGTTTGCTGTAACATAGCCTTCCTGCACACTATAAAAGGGCATGCATGCTGATATACTTACTCTTTAGTCTTTCTGCATATTTAACGAGCCTATATCATACAACTTATATACTTTGAAATCTTTCTGCCAAGTTCATTTACTCTCTATCTACTGCAAAATATCTTCTTCACAAACTTCATCACTTTCTCTAAATAAGAAGGACATAATTATTCATGAACGTGTCTTCGCTCACTCTGTTCTTCAAGAGCGCATCATTTTTGAGGAAAAATACATGACCGAGATGAACCTTGTAATTTCCCGTATCAAGCAATCAGGACTTTACAAACTAGGTAGCCTTCATCTAGAAAACTATGATTAATAGATCATAGAAGAATTTTGAATTGATGCTGAATTTAACTATGCATTCGAAAATAAGGGCTCTGCATTAAATGTGATTTTTAGCACTGTGGAGAAGAAGGATATCTCCATCAATCAGGATCTTATTGAGAAATTGTACAAGTTGCCTTCCGATGGTCTAACTATGGAGGAGGTGGAAACTTTTGGCTCTAACAGTTTGTTGAAAGCCTACTGGTCGGCAACTCCATGGCGTCAGAAATCCATCCATCGTGCCACAAAAAAACATCACCCCTCTACTTCTATCTTCATGAATTTTGTTGCAGGGTCGTGGAGTACCACACTGGAGCCTTTCATATGTGCACAAATCTGAGCTTTCGTAGGATGGTCGCCATCATGATTGGGGTGAAAATCAATTGGCACAAAGTGATTATGAAAATCCTATAAGATGAGGCTTCCATGTCAGATTCGGCAAGGAAGTCCTTCGACCTGATGCCGAACTATGTGCTGACTTGCTGTGGCATACAACAATCACGTGTGGCCAAGAAGATTTTGGCTAGAAAATTCATATGTTGTTCCAAGCCCGCCTTGTACAACAAGGCAACTCTACTTGCCAATAGGCCCAACCCTTCTCATTGCCAATGTCGAGTGATCCAGAAAACGTCACCGATTATTCCACCAATGCCAAGGCTGATGTTAGAAAGAAGAGGCACGTCAGTAGGAAAAGATCTATTCCCAACAAAAGCTCTCTTACAGCAGTCCAGAAGAAGAAGAAAAAAAAAGGCAGAAGACAAAGAAGTCTTCAAAGTCGAAAGTTATTCCTACAGCACCTCAAGTGTTTATAGTGGTCACTGAGGCAGATCCGCCTACTGTACCCTCTACCGCAGTAGCAAACTCAGAGGAAGCTTATATGAAAGAAACACTGGCTGCTCCCACAGTAAATCCTGAGCCTGTTACGTCTTGATGGATGACTAGTGCTTGTTAAATTAGAAGGAATTGGTGAATCAGCTGCCCCTTTGGAGCTGACAGCCACCTCTCCCGATAGGGCACCCCACCCTGTCATGGATCACTCTCCTCAACAGGCTCTCATACCTGTAGAGGATCCCAACCGGATATTAGAATCCTCTAGTACTCAGAGTCCCTCCCCCCATTGACATCATAAATAAAATAGTTCTCCAAGTCCAAATCGACGAGGCATTTGAACACTTCAAAATGGAAGGACTCAGGGTCGCCCCATATGACACTCGGTCCAACTGAGAGGACTGGAAGCAAGAATAATTGTTTGTCCTAGAAGTCACGGACACCCAAAAAGTCGAGGTCCTGATCAGATGGGATGGATCCCTTTTGCCATGAGCTGATCATGACATACTATGTGGAAAAGGAAAAGGCCCGACTGAAAGGAAGAAACAGTCTAAAGATGGGACTCGGAGCTCAGGCCATCACTCATATCCCTACTTACATGGGGATGATGATGCCTTTGTTGAAAATAAAACGCAGCGGAAGCGGAGTTTGAGAAAGTTTGATAATTGCGTTTTACGCGTCCACGAGCATAAGATCTATTTAGGCATGTTAATTAACTAATTACTAAGACTAAGCAATTTAAATATTATTTATTATTTATTAAATAAATATATTGGTTACTGAAATATCCTAATCTAGATCTAAAAGATCATAGGATATTACCTTTGAAGCGAATTGGTTGCTTTCGTCTTGATCACCATATATTTATACCTTTAGATCTTCTAGAGTATGATCCGCCTTAACCCAGACGTTGTGTGGGAAACGAGCTATCGGATATTGCTTGGACACAATATGGATCAGCCGAAATTCCTTTTGTATGTGGTCACTTGATTTTTTTTTTGCTTTCTAGTATTTTTTTGAACACTCTTAGAAAATTAATGTGTTATCTAAATTGTAGAATCAAAGACACAAGTCTAGATCTACAATTAAACACAAGAGGAAAAATTTAATCTCACAACCTTACAAAAGACTTGGAAAACCGGCCTCCCCCTTATTGTCCTATATATAGGCTCTTGGACTACTACTAGGGATCTTAAGGAGGATTATGGAAGGACTCCCTTCATCTTACCATATTAGGGCTCTTCCTAATATAAAGAATATATTAATATCAACTTAGTCCAGTAAAAGGTTGATATTGCACTTCCTACCAAAATCCCAAATTACGAAATTGGTCTCCTCGTGTTTAAGATATCGAATGTCCATTAATTAATTATAAGCTACTGACAGCTTTAATTAATTAATATCTTATCTAAGAGTAGTACCATTCGAACCTTATTATTATATCGGAATTAAATCCACTTGCAGGTTTTAATATAATAATCATTATCGAGCTCCTCAAGGGGACATCATCAACCCGCACAAGTTGGGACATGATTTCTAGTAATAATAATAACTGTCATTTAAATAATATTATTGCCCAAGATACGAGGCTTATTGAGTCGATCATTTTGACTCTCACCCTTGGTAAATCAAAACAATAAGTATTACAAATACTCAATTATATATTATATACTTAGAATTAAGAAATAATAATTATCCAAGATTTACGTTCTTCTTACAGTCAGTACAGAAAACACTATCTCACCTCGATCCAGTTCAACATATGCAAATACGCTAATGTATGCTAATAGTCAAGACCAACTAATCTCTAGCATATACTACAACCTTTTATATAATTTTTCTAATAATTAAATAGGTTGTGAACTATTATATTATTTTATAAGACACTGATAATATGATCTTCCGTGTGACACCAACACACCAGATTATCTACAATATAAATAATTAGACACTTCATTTGCATAACCATAACGTGAATAAATATGCAAAATATGTGATTAAATATAATTAATATTCTCATATGTAGTTACAGGGAAATAAGGTAATACAAGCATAAAGTATGCTTTGCAGTATACAATCCTAACAATATCCACTTATACTCAAAGCAATGCTGCCATACACCGTAATCCCATTCTTTCCACATGCCTTTTAAAAAATTTTGAGGTTAGGCCTTTCGTGAAAGGATCAGCAAGATTATCTTCCGATGCAACCCTGGCTACAACTACATCTCCTTCCTTTACGAAGTGTCGTATGATGTGGTACTTGCGGTTGATATGTTTACTTGCCTTGTGAGCTCGTGGTTCCCTCGAATTTGCGACTGCACTAGTATTATCACAATAAAGTGTAATACCCTTTGGCAAAACGGGAATCACATCTAAGTACAGCAGGAAGTACTTGAGCCACACCGCCTCCTTGGCTGCCTCATAGGCTGCCATGTACTCTGCTTCCATGGTAGAGTCCGAGATGCATTTCTGCTTCACACTCTTCCAACTAATGGCTCAACCTCCCAGGCTAAACACATAACCCGAAGTAGACTTGAACTTTTCTTTGTCCGATGGAAAATCTGAGTCAGTGTAACCCACCGGACACAGGTTGTCTGATTGATATACAAACATGTACTCCCTGGTCCTGGGTTTGACTGATATCTAGCAGCCATGCCTACGGCATGACAGATATCTGGTCTAGTGCAAAGCATAACATATATGAGGCTTCCCACAGCTGATGCATAAGGGACCATCTTCATGTCATCTATCTCCTTTTGTGTCTTGAGACACATATCATTAGATATTTGAATTCCATGTCCATAAGTTAGCATTGTATCGATGTAGGATGTCTGGGATAAGCACAACATCCTTTTCTTCCGATCACGAAAGATCCTGATTCTAAGTATGAGTCCTGATTCTCCTAGATCCTTCATATCAAACTGCTCAGATAGCCATACACGTACGTCCGATAATTCCTTCACGTTGTTTCCAATCAGAATGATATCGTCTACACACAGTACAAGAAACACCAACACGTTTCCATTGCATTTCTTATACACACAACTCTCACTCGGACATTGGACGAATCCATATGATTGGACAACCTCGTAAAAACAAGTGTTCCAAGATCTATATGCTTGCTTAAGTCCATAAATGGATCTCATAATCTTTCACACCAAGTGCTCCTCTCCTTCAGCAATGAATCCCTCTGGTTGGCGCATATAGATTTCCTTGTCTAGACTCCCATTCAAGAATGCAGTCTTGACATCCATTTGCCAAATCTCCATATTCATCTTCGCCTGGGATTGAGTCTGAAGACTTTCACAGGCCTATGAATCATTCCGGCTGACGAACAACCCTCCCACTACAACGAGGCAAATCCTTAGTTGGTGTAGAAGTCTCAGAATCGATATGTGGTGCAGTGTTAGTTGGCGCTTGTACGATTGGTATAGATGGAGTCTCGCCCCTCACCTTTTCTAAAATTATCTCGGTCATGGTCTTGTGATTAATCATATAATCCTCTTCCAAGAATCGGGCATTGGTGCTAACAATGACCTTCTGATCTTGAGGACTATAGAACAAGCCACCCTTCGTTCCCTTAGGATATCCTACAAACACTCGCACTTCTGTACGAGATGCCAACTTATCAGCTTCCTTATTCAGCACATATGCTGGAGTACCCGAAATCCAAACACGTCCTAGACTAGGCTTTCGCCCACTCCACAGTTCTGTGGGTGTTTTTGGAACTGATTTCTAGCACACCATGTTTAGAATGTACGCCGTTGTTTCTAAGGCGTATCTCCAAAACAAAATAGGTAAATCCGAATAACTCATCATTGATCTAACCATTTCTAAAAGAGTTCTATTCCTTCTTTCAGCCACACCATTTTGTTGTGGAGTTCCTGGCGCGGTGAGCTAGGACTCATTCTTCAAGAAATCCAAAAACTCTTCACTAAGGTATTCGCCACCACGATCAGATCGTAGTGACTCTGTAACACCCCAAACTAGGCGGATATTACAGTGCCGTGAATCCCCGACTGGGACCCACCAGGCAAATGAAAATGATGAATTAAATAATATAATTGTAGTACCGAACCACATTATATTACCAAACACTCCGATGAGGAGTTTAAGTACAACAAACCAGGACAATACCGAATACTAGTGTATTTTATATGAAGATAAAATACACCACCCTGAATAAATAAACATTACAAACGGAATTTGCAGCGGAAAATACAAACGACAGAAATAACTGAAATGACTGAAAATGACTGAACAAACGGAATGACTGGGGCCCCCTACTAGTATCACTGGGACTCGTCGCCGTCAACATGCTCTTCCCGTGCCTTTGCCTTGCCGTGACCTGAAAACAAAATCCCCCAACGGGGTCAGTTACACAGAACAACAATCCTCAAGGGTTGAAAATACATAAACATGATTTAACTGAAGTTATGAAATATCCTTAGTTATGAATTACGCTGAAGAGGAGCATCATAGTACGCCCGTAGTGTTCTGTGCAAGTGTACAAGACGGATGACCGGACACACCCGTCCTTGTACCTAATTAGTCTCACGGAGGTAATCGTTACCGTGTGCACAGTCCAATGTATCACTCCCAATACATGGCCATCACGTGCCCGACTAAAAATTCCACACATCCGCACCCAGCCACGCAATATGAACCGAGAAGGTCATATGAACAAGAATGACCATAATGAATATCAATGAATAATACTAATCCGACAAAGTCAAGAATGACTCACCGATACGAAAGTGATAATGAAGTGATTGATAGTTTTCAATGAAATGATTGGAACCGCCGTTCCTCGCTAATGAAATGATTATCCGACAATTACAAGTCTCAAAATGATTAATACAATGATGAATGAGTTATGATTATGAATGATCAACAACAAAAGGAGTGAATATCCTTTTAACCGAGTAAGAATCGACTTACTCAATACCGATGAAGAATGTCCGTCCACGAACAACGTCCTAAGTGAAATACCGGTCGCTCGAACAACCTTGAATAACAATAATTACCAACAACCGTTCAATACACGCATCAAACAACAAAACACGACTAACCCAAAGGTCGAAACAACGATAATCAAACTCATTGGGGCATTCTAACGAATACGTAACCAACCACACGACTTCGAAAATATCCAATCCCGAATATGTCGAAACCAACACTAAAATGAGTATTTCGAACTAACAAAACGCTTCAATGGTATCAATAATCCATTAGGAATCCATAATTCATGATTACAACAACATCAATCGGAAAATCCCCAATTAACCGAAGTCAACCCCAAGGGTTCTTGAAATAATTCCGAAAATAACCATTAAATCCGTAAGAATATACTTATCCAAGGTAGATAATCCATATCTAACATATTCCAATGATAATCCAAGCTTACACGAAGAAATCGGAAGGAAAACCCAAAAATCCGAAATTCTAGATCCAAGGGATTAATACCTTTGATTCGATGTGATGAAGATGATGAAATGATGATCAATCCGGAAGATGAGCTTGAAGATGATGATTGTTTATTACACCTCGATGAATCCTCTCCAAACGCTCGAAATCGCCCAAAAATACCGAAGGAGTGAAATGAGATGAATAAATGACGAAGTCGACTAATCGATTTATAGTCGGTCCGAGGTTAGCGTGCGCTAGCCCTTGCGTAGCGTGCGCTAACGAGTAATTTGGGTAGTCCGGTACCTTTGTCCGAACACGGTAGCGCGCGCTACGTACCTTCTTGTAGCGTGCGCTACGGCCATTTTACTAGCGTGCGCTAAGATCCATTATTAGCGTGCGCTAACGAAATATTGATGCCCAGTACTGGAGTCCAAAAAACTGTCTGCCCTCTGATCCGACCTCGATAGCGTGCGCTACAACCATTGTTTAGCGTGCGCTAATATATCGGTTGCGTACGCTAACAACAACACATAGCGTGCGCTATGAAATAATCCAGTGCAGTCCAGTAGCCACTGGACTCAACCTGATCCGTCCTTAGCGCGCGTTACACCTCATATTAGCGTGCGCTACTTCAACCCGCTAGCGCGCGCTACTTACCAATCGTAGCGTGCGCTACTTATAACTCACATGCAGTCCGGTACCTTACGGATGCGGCCCAACAACCTTAGCGTGCGCTAAAGCTGAGTGGTAGCGTGCGCTACCTATACCCAATTAGCGTACGCTAAATGGAGTATGTAGCGTGCGCTACTCCTCACGCACAGCTCGCAACGAAAATGACAATGATGATAAACACGGCACGAAACTCCAATCAGATTAGTGATGAATGACGATTGATACACGATACAATTACTCTGAATGATGAATACCATGACTGAATATGAGTGACAAATGATCAATGATGAATGAAATTACTGAGTATCAATTACTGAATGATAAATACTGAATGATAATTATTGAGTGATAATTACTGAGTGATAATTACTGAGTTACAACTGGGTATTACATACACCCCCCCTTAAAAGAGTTTCGTCCCCGAAACTAAGGGTCAAAACAACTCGGGATAACTCTCCCGCATACTATCCTCGGTTTCCCAAGTAGCCTCTTCGACTCCGTGTCTAGACCACTGAATTTTAACCAAAGGAATCGTCTTATTTCTCAACTGTTTGATTCGCCGCTCTAAAACTCGTATAGGACGCTCCTCATATGAATGATCGTCGGCGATCTCGATTTCATCAAACTGAAGTATGTGACTCGGGTCGGCAACATACTTCCGCAACTGAGAGACATGAAACACATTATGAATTCGGCTCAACGCCGGAGGTAAAGCCAATCGATAAGCTAACTCGCCCACTCGATCCAAAATCTCGAACGGTCCAATGAATCTCGGACTCAACTTCCCCTCTTCCCAAAACGGAAAATACCACGACTGGGATACCTTGACCAACACATGGTCGCCACTCGAACTCTAATGGTCGGCAGCGGTTATCGCATATGATTTACGCCGACTCGAAGTACATCGACAAACGACTCGATCAAAGCTACCTTCTCACGGGCGGCTATAAGCATATCGGGCTCGGTGCCCAATGATTCGATAGGTCGTCCCAACACAACGGAGATCGACAACGACGGCCGTACAAGGCCTCGTAAGGTGCCATCTTAATCGAAGCATGCCAACTATTATTATACGTGAACTCGATCAATGGTAGTTGGGCTTCCCAATCGTCTTTCCAATCGAGGACGCATGCCCTCAACATGTCCTCTAATGTCCGAATGGTCCTCTCTGATTGTCCGTCTGACCGAGGATGAAAAGCGGTGCGAGATTAAGTCGGGTTCCCATAGCACGATGAACTGATTTCCAAAAATGAGACACAAACCGTCCGTCACGATCGGAAACGATACTTTTAGGAGTACCGTGAAGTCTCACTATCTCTTTGATGAAAAGTCGGGCAAGTCTCTCGGGACCCCATGTATCCTTGATCTCAAGGAAATGAGCCGATTTAGTTAAGCGGTCCACGATCACCCAGATCGTATTCATGCCACGACGACTCGTCGGCAAACTCGTGATGAAATCCATAGAAATGTCTTCCCACTTCCATTCGGGAATAGGAAGAGGTTTCAGATACCCGGCCGCCGATGTTCAATCTTAACTTGTTGTGAGTTAAGCATCTCGAAACAAATTGCGACTTCTCGCTTCATATTACTCCACCGGTAATTTTGTTTCAAGTCCTTGTACATCTTGCTAGACCCGGATGAACGGAATAAGGGTAGCATGAGCTTCTTTCAAAATCGAGTTTTTCAACTCGTCATTCATTGTACGCACAACCGATTCTTAAACCTCAAAAGTCCATCCTCGTGGACCACAAATCCAGGGGCTTTCCCCTGAGCCACATCCTCTCGGATGCGCAACAATGATGGGTCCAAACCCCGATTCTCTCGGATTTCCTCCTCGAGTGACGATGAAATCTCTAACATACACACCGCCCCGAACTCGCTGAAGCCGGACCTCGATCTCGGATCTAAGGAATTCTCTTTGAAGCTCCTTCGAATCAAGCGGGCAAGCATCTCGCTCTGAATCGACTTACGACTCAAGGCGTCGGCGACAACGTTCGCCTTGCCCGGTGGTAGAGGATCTCAATATCATAATCCTTGATTAATTCCAACCACCGTCTCGACGCATATTTAACTCCTTCGAGTAAATATATACTTTAAGCTCTTATGATCGGTGAATATCGGCATGTAACGCCATAAAGATAATGATGCCAAATTTTCAAAGCGAACACCACATTTGCTAGCTCCAGGTCGTGGGTCGGATAATTAACCTCGTAAGGTCTCAATTGCCGTGAAGCATAGGCAATAACCTCCCCGCTCGCATGAGTACACATCCGAGACCCTGTCCGGATGCATCACTATAAACCACAAATCCTTCCGTCCCCTGCGGCAAGGAAAGTACAGGCGCCGACATTAACCGGCTCTTGAGTTCCTCAAAACTCCGTTGACATGCGTCGGACCACGTGTATTTCTTATCCTTCCGAAGGTTCGTTAAGGTTGAGCGATTCTAGAAAATCCTTCCACAAACCGCCGATAATAACCCGCTAATCCGAGAAAACTTGGATTTCCTTAACGTTCTTCGGAGGTAGCCAATCCCGAATAGCCTCCGTCTTCGAGGATCGACACGAACTCCGTCGATGAAATTACATGTCGAGAAAAGTCACCGGACATCCGTAACTCACATTTGGAAACTTCCCGAAAAGTTGTTCTCGTCTCAACACGTCGAGCACTTGATGAAGGTGAAACTCGTGTTCCTCCGGTCACGAGAATAAATCAAAATGTCATCGATGAAGACAACAACAAACCGATCCAAAAAGTCGATGAAGACCCGATTCATTAACTCCATGAATACCGCAGTGCATTAGTCAATCCGAGCGGCATAACCACAAACTCATAATGACCATAGCGTGTTCGAACGCCGTCCTCGCGATATCCGACTCTCGAATCCGCAATCGATGATATCCGGATCTTAAGTCGATCTTGGAAAATCTGAAGCTCCACGAAGTTGATCTAAGAGATCATCGATACGGGGTAAGGGATACTTATTCTTGATTGTCACCTGTTCAACTCCGATAATCAATACATAAGCGAAATGAACCATTCTTCTTCCCGACAAACAACACCGGTGCTCCCCACGGGGGCACTTTCGGTCGGATATAACCTTTCTCGAATAACTCTTCAAGTTGGTTCTTTAACTCCTGCATTTCGGTCGGGGCCATCCCGTCGGTGTCTTGATATCGGGGACGTACGTGCTCCAACTCAATCGTGAATTCCACATCCCTCTGTGGAGGCAAACCAGGTAACTCGTCTGGAAAAACATCGGCATATTCCCTCACCACCGGAATATCCGTCAACATTACTGATGACTTCTCGGTTTTGGCCATATAGCACCAATAACCGACACATCCCTGATTGAGTAATCTTACTGCTTTCATCAAATTAATGACCTTACCAGAACAGCCGGGATTACCTCCCTGAAACACACATTCAACCCCATCGTCTGAAATGATAGTGACCATACGCTTACGGACACTAATGATGGCATCATGACGATCCATCCAATCAATGCCCAAGATGACGTCGTCTCTCGGCAAATCTACCACGATTAGGTCCGCTGGCCATACACGACCATGAAACTGAATCGGACAATTCTGAATCTCACGATTACCGATAATTCGTCTACCATCAGGTAGTCCAATGACATAAGGCTCACAACTAGTAGCACTACCCAGACGTAGTCTACTCAAACATGACTCGGAAATGAATGAATGCAATGCACCAGTATCAAAAAGGGTACACACAGGTTGAGATAGAATATCGAGTGTACCTGAGATCATTCGGGCCTCGGGATCATCGGTCTTCTTCATCTCATAAATCCGGGGCTTGCTAGTCCCGACCGACGCGCTCCGTCGATGGCTAAAAGCTCCACCTTTAGTCGCTCCGTCGTTTTAAGCAGCCCGATTGAAGTGGCTTTGATTACGAGCAGTGTTGCTTAGGTGCACGAGATGACGTCGAGTAGGTTTGGAGTCCCTACGGCAAAAGCGGGCCTTATGTCCCACAATTCCACAGTTATGACACGTGATTCGTCTCGGACACTTGGTGCCGACATGACCAAGATCCCCACGGTTATAACAGTGATGGCCGAACCGCCGCTCGTGGATCGAGATTCCGCGGGTTTAGGCGACACGGAGGTCGCTCGAAGCAGAGCCCGCATGGGGTTTCTTGAAGGTTGTCATTGCCTTGATCGATTACGATTCTTCGATTTCTTGCTAGCGACGAAGGTTCTTTGCTTAGCAATTTCCTTAGCGATAAGCTCATAAGTGAGAGCTTTCTCAATGAATTCGACCAACGTGGTGCAATTATGATTAAATCAAGTCTCATACGGGGTTTTGACCTCTTGCTGAAATACTTGATCTTATCCGCCTCCGAATGAATGATGGATGAGGCGAAAGGAAGAAGTTCTGAAATTTCTCGGCAATGGCGAGAACATCCTCGTCTGCGAGGGGTCGGGGTGAGCAATTCGACAGCCTTGGCCTCTCTCGAGTGGGGCCGGATAATACCTCTCCATCATGAGAGTCTTGAGATCCCAAGTACAAGATCCTTCGGTGGGCTTCAATGATAACCACCAAGAATGTGCGCTCTTACCCTGTAGTAAGCCGCAATGAAACTTTGTGTCCTTCGGGACACTCTACCATAGCAAACAATTTCTCGAAATGCTCGAGCCAATGAATGATATCTGCCGGCTCAGACGAGCCCTCAAAAGTAGGTGGCCTCTGGCGAGAGATATCGCCGATGATATTACTCACATTCCTCTCTTGCCTCTGAGGTGGCGGCGGAGGAGCCTGCTGATTCTGATTGACGGAGTTATGCATCGTCTCCATCAACTGAGCCATCTGGGTCATTTGGGCCATCATGCCCTGCATAAAAGCGAGTGGGTCAACCCGGACACCCTCTGACTGAGCCGTGTCCCGGGTACGACTCCCCGATAGTGAATGGTCGCGTCCAGGTGAATGAGTGGCAGCGTCGCTGCTCGATGAGTTAGCGTTATTCATGGCATTTGCACGTGTATTCGCACGAGTTCTCGGGATTCGGCCCGCTCCACGGCCTCGTCCTCCACGTCCTCTGCCAGCCCCTTCCATACTGAAGTGGAAAGTCATATGATGATTATATATCTCGCATGAGTATCACATTATGATTATATTATGAAATGACGAAAATGAGCATACGCGCTCAAATACAGCGATTACATGAATGATTAATTGACGTGACATGATTATCCGATGAAGTTACTGAAATGATTATCTTGAATGAGTTAACAAGATTAATGATTCGATCTTCCTGATCAACAACTGAACAATGAAATTAATTGGTGATTCATCGAGTTAACTCGATCAGTCCGGTCAAAATGACAATGATGATTGAGGATTGTTAAATGATGAATTATGAATGAATGATTAATGCCAGAAATTATACCATGGCATTAGAAATCTTACAGTTCTTGGTCTGATTGGCTCGACATTTGCACAGGTCACACGTGACGCGAAAGTCCAATGATACTAGTCCGATGACGATGATTTCAAATGAGACATGACTTGGAGGGTAGTATTCAAAACCACGCTCCGATACCAACTCTGTAACACCCCAAACTAGGCGGATATTACGGTCTGTGAATCCCCATTGGGACCCACCGTGCAAATGAAAATGATGAATTAAATAATATAATTGTAGTACCGAACCACATTATATTACCAAACACTCCGATGAGGAGTTTAAGTACAACACACCAGACAATACCAATACTAGTGTATTTTATATGAAGATAATATACACAACCCTGAATAACGAAACATTACAAACGGAATTTGCAGCGGAAAATACAAACGGCAGAAATAATCAAATGATGAAAATGGTGAACAAACGGAATGACCGGGGCCCCCTACTAGTATCATCGACTCGTCGCCGTCAACATGCTCTTCCGTGCCTTTGCCTTGCCGTGACACGAAAACAAAATCCCCAACGGGTCGATTACGTAACAACAATCCTCAAGGGTTGAAAATACACAAACATGATTTAACTGAAGTTATGAAATATCCTTAGTTATGAAATACGCTGAAGAGGAGCATCATAATACGCCCGTAGTGTTCTGTGCAAGTGTACAAGACGGATGACCGGACACACCCGTCCTTGTACCTAATTAGTCTCACGGAGGTAATCGTTACCGTGTGCACAGTCCAATGTATCACTCCCAATACATGGCCATCACGTGCCCGACTAAAAATTCCACACATCCGCACCCGGCCACGCAATATGAACCCAGAAGGTCATATGAACAAGAATGACCATAATGAATATCAATGAATAATACTAATCCGACAAAGTCAAGAATGACTCACCGATACGAAAGTGATAATGAAGTGATTGATAGTTTTCAATGAAATGATTGGAACCGCCGTTCCTCGCTAATGAAATGATTATCCGACAATTACAAGTCTCAAAATGATTAATACAATGATGAATGAGTTATGATTATGAATGATCAACAACAAAAGGAGTGAATATCCTTTTAACCGAGTAAGAATCGACTTACTCAATACCGATGAAGAATGTCCGTCCACGAACAACGTCCTAAGTGAAATACCGGTCGCTCGAACAACCTTGAATAACAATAATTACCAACAACCGTTCAATACACGCATCAAACAACAAAACACGACTAACCCAAAGGTCGAAACAACGATAATCAAACTCATTGGGGCATTCTAACGAATACGTAACCAACCACACGACTTGAAAATATCGATCCCGAATATGTCGAAACCAACACTAAAATGAGTATTTCGAACTAACAAAAGCGCTTCAATGGTATCAATAATCCATTAGGAATCCATAATTCATGATTACAACAACATCAATCGGAAAATCCCCGATTAACGAAGTCAACCCCAAGGGTTCTTGAAATAATTCGAAAATAACCATTAAATCCGTAAGAATATACTTATCCAAGGTAGATAATCCATATCTAACATATTCCAATGATAATCCAAGCTTACGAAGAAATCGGAAGGAAAACCCAAAAATCCGAAATTCTAGATCCAAGAGATTAATACCTTTGATTCGATGTGATGAAGATGATGAAATGATGATCAATCCGGAAGATGAGCTTGAAGATGATGATTGATGATTACACCTCGAAGAATCCTCTCCGAAACGCTCGAAATCGCCCAAAAATACCGAAGGAGTGAAATGAGATGAATAAATGACGAAGTCGACTAAGCCCAATTTATAGTCGGTCCGAGGTTAGCGTCGCTAGCCTCATGCGTAGCGTGCGCTAACGAGTAATTTGGGTAGTCCAGTACCCTATCCGAACACGGTAGCGCGCGCTACGTACCTTCTTGTAGCGTGCGCTACGGCCATTTTACTAGCGTGCGCTAAGATCCATTATTAGCGTGCGCTAACGAAATATTGATGCCCAGTACTGGAGTCCAGAAAACTGTCTGCCCTCTGATCTGACCTCGATAGCGTGCGCTACAACCATTGTTTAGCGTGCGCTAATATATCGGTTGCGTACGCTAACAACAACACATAGCGTGCGCTATGAAATAATCCAGTGCAGTCCAGTAGCCACTGGACTCAACCTGATCCGTCCTTAGCGCGCGTTACACCTCATATTAGCTTGCTCTAATTCAACCCGCTAGCGCGCTACTTACCAATCGTAGCGTGCGCTGCCTAACTCACTGCGATCCGGTACCTTACGGGATCGGCCCAAGGCAACCTTAGCGTGCGCTAAAGCTGAGTGGTAGCGTGCGCTACCTATACCCAATTAGCGTACGCTAAATGGAGTATGTAGCGTGCGCTACTCCTCACGCACAGCTCGCAACGAAAATGACAATGATGATAAACACGGCACGAAACTCCAATCAGATTAGTGATGAATGACGATTGATACACGATACAATTACTCTGAATGATGAATACCATGACTGAATATGAGTGACAAATGATCAATGATGAATGAAATTACTGAGTATCAATTACTGAATGATAAATACTGAATGATAATTATTGAGTGATAATTACTGAGTGATAATTACTGAGTTACAACTGGGTATTACAGACTTGATACTCTTCCCATGACGCTTTTCTATTTTAGCCTTGAAGTCTCGGAACTTGTCAAAGGCTTCAGACTTACGTCGCATCAAATAGATTTATCCATATCTTGAATAATCATCTATGAACGTGATGAAGTATTCGAAACCACCCCTAGCCTGGATATTCATTGGACCACATACATCCATATGAACCAATTCTAACATATTCTGAGCACGATTTCCCTTGGTTTTAAAAACCCTTTTGGTCATCTTACCTTCCAGACAGGATTCACAAATTGGAAATGACTCAACTTGGAGATCATCCAATGGTCCATCATCTACCAATCTTTGAATTCTACATGCCCTAACCGTAAATGCCACAGATATGTTTGGTTTATGCTTGAAGGTTCTTTTCACTTTTTAGGTTTAGACAAAGAGTTAAGTGATTTGTGCATAGGAGTTTCTGCAACATTAACGACATATAGTCCATCATTAAAAATACCTTTGCAAATATATTCACCATTTTTTTTCCTAATAATAGCATCATTATCAAAATAAACTGAATAACCATCGCATTTTAGTTTAGAAATCGAAATTAAATTCATTATAAATTCCAGTGCTAATAATACATTATTGAGGACTAATAATTTATCATTAATCTTCAACTGCACGTCTCCCACTGCAACAGCCATAAGCCTGGAATAATAGCCCCAATTGATGGTAATCTCGCCCGCACTAAGCTGCTTGGTTACCTTAAAACCATGCGA
This sequence comes from Orobanche coerulescens, assembly GCA_033398695.1. Classification (NCBI taxonomy): domain Eukaryota; kingdom Viridiplantae; phylum Streptophyta; class Magnoliopsida; order Lamiales; family Orobanchaceae; genus Orobanche; species Orobanche coerulescens. Next base: position 141,945,006 of record CM065802.1, on the reverse strand, counting down.
GTCAAAGCAAACATGATCAGTGGAGCCTGAATCAACTATCCACCAAGTGGAAGAACAAGATGCCAAACATGTTTTGACTACTAGTGCACGAGACATACCTTTGTTAAGAGCAGGGCAATCCAATTTAAAATATCCTTTCTGACCACACTTGTAGCACTTTCCCTTTAGCTTTTTGTTCGCCTCGGGGTGAGGAGCCTTGCTTTTCACCTTGAGAGTTGCCACTTGCTTCTGGCCAACCTGCTTTTTCTTCTTTCCCCATTTGGGTTTGGAGAAAGTAGCACCAGTTGCCGCAAGAATCTGATGATAACCTTGTTTGAAGAGACCTTCAGCAAATTGAAGCTCTATCAGAAGTTCCGCCAAAGTTTATGTCCTACGGTTCATATTGTAGTTAAGGTGGAACTGCTCAAAGCTTCTTGGTAATCTGCCCAAGATAATATTGATCTGCAACTCCGCGTCGATAGTAGCCCCCAGTATGCTTAGTTCGTTCAAATGAGACATCATTTTCAGAACATGATCCTTTACTGGGGTCCCTTCAGATATTTGGGTTGTCATCAACACCCTCATTGCATTTTTTTCTAGGTGCCCGGTTCTGATGACCAAACATCTCGGTTAGATTTTTCATCATTTCCGCGGCTGAGCCAATCGTCTGATGCTGATGCTGCAATACATTTATTAGTGAAGCCAAAATGTAACAGCGAGCCATCTCATTGGACTTCTTCCATTTTTGGAATTCATCCAACTCTCTAGGAGTGACATCCGGTTCTGGATCCAGAGGTCTCTCCTCAATTAAGACAAATTTATGCCCCTCAGCAGTTAGGACAATGTCAAGATTTCTTTTACAATCGGCAAAGTTAGTGCCATCAAGTTTATTTTCTTTGAGAATAACAGCTAGTGGATTGAAAAACATCTGAGATAAAAATTAAAAACATCCATCACATAATCACTAGTAGAAAAATACCATTTCACATTGGACATTTTAGATCGGTTCTATAATAACCGATTTAGAAAGTGATGCGGCCATTTTCTAGATCGGTTCTAAAATAACAGATTTAGAAAGTCCACTTTCTAGATCGGTTCTAAAATAACCGATCTAGAAAGTGACATGATCATTTTCTAAATCGGCTGTTTTAGAACCGATCTAGAAAGTGGACTTTCTAAATCGGTTATCTTATAACCGATCTAGAAAGTGGACTTTCTAAATCTGTTATTTTAGAACCAATCTAGAAAGTGCACTTTCTAGATTGGTCATTTTAGAACCGATTTAAAACCCACTCGAGAAATTATATTTAAATTTAATATAAATGCAAGTTTCTCAAACAACTCACCTTAGCCTAGTGGTTGGGACTTTACTCCCCAACCACAAGGTCAAGGGTTCAAACCCTCATGGCAACAAATTGAAATACATTGATATTTCAAGACTGGGTCGGGCCCAGTCTCGGGTCGGGTTTCGGGCTGAGCTGTGGTCGGGTCGGACCCGAGCTGGGTTAGGGTCATTTTTTGGAAAAAAAATAAGACTTTCTAGATCGATTCAAATAGACATTCTAGATCGGTTAAATAACCGATGTAGAAAGCAGACTTTCTACATCGGTTGGATCTATAGCGGTTATTTAACCGATTTAGAATGTCTATTTTACCCGATTTAGATAGTATTTTTTCTAGTAGTGAATGCATAGCAAAATATATCGAAAAACCTCAAAACCCAATATATATATGCTAGCAACCAACACCTTGAAAAATCCGCATATGCAAGCCACGATCGTGTGGACGTTTACACACACATTTTTCAAGTAGAGTTTACGTCTTTAATTTTACTATCTAGTCAACTTACGTTATGACAAGTAAATTAATAGATGGTTCCTCTCCATGTATTAATTAAAATAGATTCCGATGGAGAGCTTATTAATTAATACACCTAAGTGAATACCATAATTTTGTAACACCCCCAGATCCATCCAGGAATATTACAGCGCCGTGGGCCCCGAGATGGAACCCACAAGGCTGAAGGGAAATTTTCGAAAATATTTACAAACGTCCAAGAGGCTAACGACGGTATTATCTATTTAAAACATTCGAAGACTTTATAAAATTCGTTTATCAAAACCGTCGTAGAATCTCATTTGAAACCACAAGGCCCAAAATGCCAAAACTCAACAGTTTAAAAACATACGTTAAGCTATCGCTTACACGTACCGACAGAATAGATTTAGAAAATGATTGCCAAAGTAACCTAAGTTACCGGATACCAAAAGGCCACTTAAAAATACTCACGCAGAGGATAAAGACAAACAATTAAAATACTCTAGCAACGGAATACAACAACTGATCAGAAACTCAAAACACAAATACATGCCCTTGCCAGTATCCTCCGGGAAGTTCATCTCTCCACGACCGCTACAAGCTTGATACTCATATGACAACGTCAATATGATCACAATAATAACGACAATGTATACTTATGGCAAACCCATAATATACATATGCACAACAACAATACATGGCAATCCGATGATCCAGCGTTCACTGCCTAGATCCCACGATGACCCCGTCAGACCAACCGTGGTGGAAAAACCTGTCCGATGATCCAGCGCGTGCTAGCATAGATCCCCCGATGATCCCGTCAGACCAACACGAGGTGGACATATGACAACAATGCACAACTGCACAAAACAACAGTACAAAATACACGACAACAACAATGCACAAATGCATGACAACAACGATACACGAATGTATCACGACATGATCGACACAAATGATAAAAATGATTAGAGTACTTGCCTCGAGTCCTTCGAGAACGATCTCAATGTCTAAACCATCACAAACCATTATTCTGAATATTCACCGATCCAAAACATCACGGACGGTAGATAATTCACGTTTTCGTCAATACCATGATGTATCCTCGATAACAAGTATACCAATGACAATTGTAAATCATATACATTATGATTTAAATTTCCAAAACTCGAATACAACCTATAATTCCAAATCTCCTGTAATTATGATTTATAAACATTGCTATACGAATTATAAACGAATGAAACTGAAACCATTCATTAAATATTATAAACTGAGCAAGTAATAACTTGCCTCGATACCAATGAAGCCGTTACCAATTCCTTGCCGTCGTCTACATGTCCCTCGGCCCTGATCAAAGCAATCTACGAACATTCTTGAATGCGACCGCAAAGCATGATTCTAAACATCGATCAATAATCTCAACCTATTACAATAATCGATTTAACACACATTCGATAACAATCAACAATCGATATAACTAATCCACAAACCCAACGATTCTAAAATATCTCGATTAAACACAAGTCCGAACAATCTAACTCAAACAATTATGAATTCATTCCCATGATTCCACAAAGCCCACATATCGATTCGATAAGGCGAGTATACAAACTTAACCGAAATATTCCAATCAATTTCTCTTTCAAAACTTCAATCAAACACCATGAAGGCGGAATTCAAAGGTATATTCGAATCATCAATCAACAAACACCAACCACATCAAGAACACGAAGAACATAATCACAAACATATATATATCCTTCAACATTATATGATTCTAGCCATCGATACGAACTAAACCACCAAAATATATCAAGAATCTCAAACATCCCAAAATATTATAGTTCAAGCCAATTACCTTCAATCCGGCGGAAGAATCAATAATGATGTTATGATCCTTGTTCCAAGCTTTCCTAGATGTTATCACTTGATAAACCAACTCAAAAGCTGAGGTTTAGTGGTTAAAAACCGAGTTTGGGTGATTTGGGACGAAAGGGGATCGTGTAGGATGGGTTGGGAAATGAAATTCCCGACTGTTTTACGTTTTTATACGCCCAGGCACGTTAGCGTACGCTAACTTCATCAATAGCGTGCGCTACTGCTCCCGAATACTGCATGATAGCTTTTGCCATTTTGAGCATAACTCACTCATCCAGACTCCGATTAACTCACCGTTTGAACCATTATAAAGCTAACTCGATGCTCTATTATACTGTTATGTTTCAGAATTTTTGGAGTTTTCAAGAATCGGTGGTGATTTTCCAAAGTCGAACCTTATACACATTACTTTCCAAACAAGTGTCAAAATCTTATTTCCACTAACATTTCAACATATAGTCTTCTTAATCATATCATATACACCAAGAATCATAATCACTTGTATGTTCATCATCATACGAAGTAAACAATAACATCAACATCAAAACCCGAAATGAAGGGAGATATTAACCAACATATCTCTTGAAGAAGAACAACACCATTCCAAACCACACGAATCATATCAATATCCGCATATCAACAATATCATCAACATAACTCGGTAATCCATCTCATAATCATATACTCATCAGCTCATATACATGACGATTATCAACTCAAGAACATCATATACAATTCAAAATGAAATCCCAAAGTGAAGAGTAATTACCTCTTTGAAGGAATGGATTGAATCCCAAGGTTGAATCCGTTTTCAATCACTTCCAAGCTTCAAATGTTGTTAGGAATGATTAACTCAAGTGTTTGGAACCTCAACTTCTCTCTAAGACCTCTCTCTATCGGTTCACATGAAGAAATGGATGGAAATAACGAATAATGGCCAACTGCACTTATATATATACTGTACATTATTAACGTACGCTAACATCTTCATTTAACGTACGTTACAGCTCTAGCGTGCGCTAACTGTCTTTGTTAGCGTGCGCTATCGTAGTCCCGAGACTACTGACTTGTTTCGTACATGAGATTACGTACGTAATGCCCATGCATTAGCGTACGTAACTTACACTGTCTAGCGTACGCAAGTCCTTGCATTTAGCGTGTGCTAATATCAGTTGACTCGTTTGTGTGTATGCTCCGAAGACTGGTCCACACGCCGAAAGTGCTGACGAGGATAAGATTCCTTTTCGTCCGATATACAGTTAGCGTGCGCTAACCAACATGCATTAGCGTGCGCTAACACTACATTACAACATCCGTTGACCTATCAGAACGTGCACCGAAAGTGGCCTGGTCCACACGTAGATTCCTTCTGAGCTGTTCTTCACTAGCGTACGCTAAGTTATGTCCGTAGCGTGCACTAAACCTGCACGATAGCGTGCACTAATTGTGATTATTAGCGTGCGCTAATATGGCTATACTTAGCCATTCTCAACTTATTCTTATCCAATGTATCAACATACAGAATACGAATATACGAAATACTGAATACATATACTCCTTCCAACAATATTCTCAAATACAATTGTCGACCAAATACGACAATTATACTAATACAGATGTCTCAGTCCTTCAATTATTTTATCTATACTGTACAGATTCCACGCTGTACAACATAACTCGAATAAAATAACATTAAAAAATAGTAGTAGAAATTCCGGATATTATATACTCCACCACTTAAAATAAGTTTCGTCCTCGAAACTTGCTATCCATCATAGAAAAACAAACAAACCGTTCAACTGAAATATTCCGACACCATCACGACAACGATCAATACAGAACCCCAGAGACAGATATACGGACGAATAAAATTCTCAAAACGTTACACAAATCACATACAGTGGATCTCAAAGAAACGCACCCGAATGTGGAACATACCCTTCGGCATACGAACAACCAATCACAAACCGACGAACATACCCAATCATACCTGGAGTGGGAACGACCAATCAATATCCAAAACAACCATCCTGGAGTCACCTTCCCCAAATTTACACTTAAAATGAAATCATTCAAAAATCACTATGATAAAATCACAATATTACCATACCAATGGAATCACATAGCACACATGTCCCGGTTTCACAAACTCCAAAGTTCCAAAATTACATCTTGTGCATGAATCTACAACACGCAGCATATTTCTCTTATCCGATAAATCAATCGATCATCCTTGCATAACCAAACGACCATACCAAAGTCCGGATCCCTATTCATCGTTCCATACTGATGTCTCATCCAGTTCGTGAGTCATTCTCAGAACTTCACCATGATATGCATTATGCACTAAATGCGTATGTATATCAATCACATTTTCAAAACCAGTTTGAAATCATAAATCTCGTCAAGAAGACAAATTTTCGAAAGTCCTTTCAAAAAAAAATTCAAAGCTCAAAACATAAATTTTAGTAAGACTATAAAATCAATTTTCGAAAAATTAAACTGGCTCTCTAATGCCAAGTATTTGATAACAGTTTCCTTCGAATCCACACGATTTCGAAGTTTTAAAATGAAAACTATGCAAATGATTGACCACATCCATACTCTTGTACACCGCCGGTTCGTCACCAATCGACATTCGGTCGGAAAACCACACGGTAGAATCCAAAATCTCAATATATATAGACTCCGATAAGAACTCCTTTTCCACATATGATTCGCAACGTCAACCATTAATCCATCCTGGATCACATCTAATATGCTATGACAAAACATTGAATGACCAACAACTCAAACACAGCGAAACACTTCCCGAGAAGTTTCATTTGAACAAGTAACCCAAAACCGCGAAAGGCAGTAGGAAAATAAATAAATGATTGGTGAAGCATTTTACAAATCTCGAGAGTTTTAAGAAAATAGAAAATCCGTTTGAAACATTAGGGTCTCAGCCCGTATCTCGTTCCGCATTACAAGAAGTTTAAAAAGTAGAAAACCCTTTTTCGGACCCCAAGTCCTGAGTTATAGAACCATTTCAAAATCGATTGGGTCTCGGCCCAAAAATCATTTTCCGTAAAACATCCGTAAAACGTTCATTTTGAAAAGTATCGTTTTCAAATGCTCAAAAGCGGTTTCATGTATTTCAAAATGACTTAACATGACTACATGCTCTTCTCAACCATGCACAATATTTCTCCCAAATGTACAATTCCGTTCCAAACTTAACCGACATACTAATTTCCAATATCGTAACTTCTCAAGATTATCAATCTTGTCCCAACTCTGTCACCTTATACTGTAACGCATAATATTTGCTGAATCTCAAAGCATATCAACTTAGAACGGCAGTAAATCTCAATATAATTCAAGAATCCAAATACTTACAGATCGTGAAGCCGACGATTCCCCGTGATACTGGCACATGTCTCGACTCAAGAAAATACTCGACACAGATATTTTCAAAACACACATTTTGCAAACTCGGCCGACTCGAGAACACAACACGATTCTATCTCAAGAAACACGTTAACACCATTTGGAAAAAGTTACAACAATCCCAAGACCACCTTTGGTAAATCACATAACGCACAAGCCCGAGTGAACAACAAAAACCCAGAGCTCAAACACTTGTCAACTGACAACTCGAATGACACGACAAAAGCACGACCCAACTCGACCCGACTGCCTAGGTTTTCTCAACCTAAGCTCTGATACCATATTCTGTAACACCTCCAGATCCATCCAGGAATATTACAGCGCCGTGGGCCCCGAGATGGAACCCACAAGGCTGAAGGGAAATTTTCGCAAATATTTACAAACGTCCAAGAGGCTAACGACGGTATTATCTATTTAAAACATTCGAAGACTTTATAAAATTCGTTTATCAAAACCGTCGTAGAATCTCATTTGAAACCACAAGGCCCAAAATGCCAAAACTCAACAGTTTAAAAACATACGTTAAGCTATCGCTTACACGTACCGACAGAATAGATTTAGAAAATGATTGCCAAAGTAACCTAAGTTACCGGATACCAAAAGGCCATTTAAAAATACTCACGCAGAGGATAAAGACAAACAATTAAAATACTCTAGCAACGGAATACAACAACTGATCAGAAACTCAAAACACAAATACATGCCCTTGACAGTATCCTCCGGGAAGTTCATCTCTCCACGACCGCTACAAGCTTGATAATCCAAGAACCTAAAAAGAAAGCCCACGACGGGGTCAGCCATAATATCCAACAATGATAACCATCACATCTCGTCAATAATTACATATCAATGGAAATACTAAGTAAGAATACGACCAATGTAATCTTACCGTCGTAACTTTACTAGAATCCACGATTCGTATTCTTAACAACACATTAAGATAATACCGAAATATCTGTACGGTATCTCGACAATACTCAAGGTTCTCAAAACATTATCATAACTCGCGATACGGAAATTATACCAACTCTGGCCAATTCAATCCATCGGATAACATCAACAATTCCAATACGATAATCGATTGTCTATCAAAGACAAGTACCAAGGAAATACGAAACATACCTCAAGATACGAAATACCATGACAATCACGTCAGTCTAATCCGAGATCAGATCAACATAACATACGGACATGGTCCTAACACAAGACCTACAAATGCATACTCATATGACAACGTCAATATGATCACAACAATAACGACAATATATACTTATGGCAAACCCATAATATACATATGCACAACAATAATACATGGCAATCCGATGATCCAGCGTTCACTGCCTAGATCCCACGATGACCCCGTCAGACCAACCGTGGTGGAAAAACCTGTTCGATGATCCAGCGCGCGCTAGCATAGATCCCCCGATGATCCCGTCGGACCAACACGAGGTGGACATATGACAACAATGCACAACTGCACAAAACAACAGTACAAAATACACGACAACAACAATGCACAAATGCATGACAACAACGATACACGAATGTATCACGACATGATCGACACAAATGATAAAAATGATTAGAGTACTTGCCTCGAGTCCTTCGAGAACAATCTCAATGTCTAAACCATCACAAACCATTATTCTGAATATTCACCGATCCAAAACATCACGGACGGTAGATAATTCACGTTTTTGTCAATACCATGATGTATCCTCGATAACAAGTATACCAACGACAATTGTAAATCATATACATTATGATTTAAATTTCCAAAACTCGAATACAACCTATAATTCCAAATCTCCTGTGATTATGATTTATAAACATTATTATACGAATTATAAACGAATGAAACTGAAACTATTCATTAAATATTATAAACTGAGCAAGTAATAACTTGCCTCGATACCAATGAAGCCGTTACCAATTCCTTGCCTTCGTCTACATGTCCCTCGGCCCTGATCAAAGCAATCTACGAACATTTTTGAATGCGAACGCAAAGCATAGTTCTAAACATCGATCAATAATCTCAACCTATTACAATAATCGATTTAACACACATTCGATAACAATCAACAATCGATATAACTAATCCACAAACCCAACGATTCTAAAATATCTCGATTAAACACAAGTCCGAACAATCTAACTCAAACAATTATGAATTCATTCCCATGATTCCACAAATCCCACATATCGATTCGATAAGGCGAGTATACAAACTTAACCGAAATATTCCAATCAATTTCTCTTTCAAAACTTCAATCAAACACCTTGAAGGCGGAATTCAAAGGTATATTTGAATCATCAATCAACAAACACCAACCACATTAAGAACACGAAGAACATAATCACAAACATATATATATCCTTCAACATTATATGATTCTAGCCATCGATACGAACTAAACCACCAAAATATATCAAGAATCTCAAACATCCCAAAATATTATAGTTCAAGCCAATTACCTTCAATCCGGCGGAAGAATCAATAATGATGTTATAATCCTTGTTCCAAGCTTTTCTAGATGTTATCACTTGATAAACCAACTCAAAAGCTGAGGTTTAGTGGTTAAAAACCGAGTTTGGGTTATTTGGGACGAAAGGGGATCGTGTAGGATGGGTTGGGAAATGAAATTCCCGACTGTTTTACATTTTTATACGCCCAGGCACGTTAGCGTACGCTAACTTCATCAATAGCGTGCACTACCTGTTCCCAGAATACAGACAGTATAGCTTTTGCCATTTTGACCATAACTCACTCATCCGGACTCCGATTAACTCACCGTTTGAACCATTAGAAAGATAACTCGATGCTCTATTATACTGTTATGTTTCAGAATTTTTGGAGTTTTCAAGAATCGGTGGTGATTTTCCAAAGTCGAACCTTATACACATTACTTTCCAAACAAGTGTCCAAATCTTATTTCCACTAACATTTCAACATATAGTCTTCTTAATCATATCATATACACCAAGAATCATAATCACTTGTATGTTCATCATCATACGAAGTAAACAATAACATCAACATCAAAACCCGAAATGAAGGGAGATATTAACCAACATATCTCTTGAAGAAGAACAACACCATTCCAAACCACACGAATCATATCAATATCCGCATATCAACAATATCATCAACATAACTCAGTAATTTATCTCATAATCATATACTCATCAACTCATATACATGACGATTATCAACTCAAGAACATCATATACAATTCAAAATGAAATCCCAAAGTGAAGAGTAATTACCTCTTTGAAGGAATGGATTGAATCCCAAGGTTGAATCCGTTTTCAATCACTTCCAAGCTTCAAATGTTGTTAGGAATGATTAACTCAAGTGTTTGGAACCTCAACTTCTCTCTAAGACCTCTCTCTATCGGTTCACATGAAGAAATGGACGGAAATAACGAATAATGGCCAACTGCACTTATATATATACTGTACATTATTAACGTACGCTAACATCTTCATTTAACGTACGTTACAGCTCTAGCGTGCGCTAACTGTCTTTGTTAGCGTGCGCTATCGTAGTCCCGAGACTACTGACTTGTTTCGTACATGAGATTACGTACGTAATGCCCATGCATTAGCGTACGTAACTTACACTGTCTAGCGTACGCAAGTCCTTGCATTTAGCGTGCGCTAATATCAGTTGACTCGTTTGTCTGTATGCTCCGAAGACTGGTCCACACGCCGAAAGTGCTGACGAGGATAAGATTCCTTTTCGTCCGATATATAGTTAGCGTGCACTAACCAACATGCATTAGCGTGCGCTAACACTACATTACAACATCCGTTGACCTATCAGAACGTGCACCGAAAGTGGCCTGGTCCACACGTAGATTCCTTCTGAGCTGTTCTTCACTAGCGTACGCTAAGTTATGTCCGTAGCGTGCGCTAAACCTGCACGATAGCGTGCGCTAATTGTGATTATTAGCGTGCGCTAATATGGCTATACTTAGCCATTCTCAACTTATTCTTATCCAATGTATCAACATACAGAATACGAATATACGAAATACTGAATACATATACTCCTTCCAACAATATTCTCAAATACAATTGTCGACCAAATACGACAATTATACTAATACAGATGTCTCAGTCCTTCAATTATTTTATCCATACTGTACAGATTCCATGCTGTACAACATAACTCGAATAAAATAACATTAAACAATAGTAGTAGAAATTCCGGATATTACAAATTTAACATCCTTAAAATATTATCTTTTAAATAATAGTCCTAGAGATGGGGATGTCCTATCATAAAAAATAATATTTACCTTATGTTATCATTTCGAAATTTAAAACTAGTGAACCTATAATTAGCACATCTGATATGGTGGAAGACCCTAATGTCAACGCGCATGCTAATTACTTCACAATTTAAATTAATTATGGGGGACAATTTGATTTTATTTTAAAAAATAAATCAATTTAATCACATAGTTATTTTAGCCTTAAGGTTTTTAATTTTCTCGTCCTAACATGCAGAAAACATATCACACATACATTCATACATGTCATACATCAAAACAATAAAAACCAAAAATAAAGCATGGATAATTAAATTATCCAATTATCATGGTCTTCTTCCTTGAGTTGAATCCGAGAAAATCTTCGACTCGATCTCTCCCACTAAATCAAGCATCTCGTCGCACCTCCCTGGCCGGGCCGTGGATTTCCAAAATTAAAATTTCACTTTTATGCAAAATTAATTACATAAAAAAATTAATTTTAAATCCCGACTCTCCAGCGGACGCAACAAACGGCGGCGAAATGGACCGGAGCAAAAAGTGGACCACCCGACCCGAACCAGCGAACTGTCCCAGACCAGGCTGTCCGCGGCTCTCGGCAGCATGCTCCGTGTAATACCCGATTGTGAATTCATTGATTATCATTCAGTAATTTTCACTCAGAAATTTTTCACTCAGTAATAATCATTCACCATTCATATTCATTCAATTGTATTCACCGTTCGGCGTACTTTAGAATCGTGTATCAGTTGCTATTCGTCATTCATCACTGTTTGAGATCGAGACGAAAATATTGTCATCATCATCATCATCATCATATTTTGGTAGTCTGTGTGTGAGATAGCGCACGCTACGGACTCCGGTTAGCGTGCGCTAATGGAGTATAGGTAGCGCACGCTATGCATCAGCATTAGCGCACGCTAGCGCAATTAAGGCAGACAGTCCAGTAGGTACTGGACTTAAATTGAAAATTCGTAGCACACGCAATAAGTGGATAATAGCGTATGCTAATTGTACTAGTAGCGCACGCTAAGTTACAGGTGTAGCGCACGTTAACGCGAGCAGACGGAGGACAGTGGGTTCTGGACTCCAATATACTGGACATCAACTATCAGGTAGCGCACGCTAACGTAAGGTTAACATACGCTAAAGAGGAGGCATTAGCGCATGCTACCAAGTATGTAGCGCACGCTAACAATACGGGCAGTCGGTACTGGACTACCCGATGAACCCGCTAGCGCACGCTAATCACAGGAGATAGCGCGCGCTAAGCTGGGATTTGTATAAATAGGACACTTCACTCTTCATTCCATCATTCCTTCATTTCTCAACCATTCTGGGCAATTTTGGGCGATTCGCGTAGATCTTTCCGAGCTGCAATCATCTTAAAGCTCCTAGTTCATATTAATCAACATTTAATCCGCTCCATCACTCCAAATCAAGGTAACTTTTCTTTGAATCTTGAATTTCGGGATTTGGGGGTTTTCCTCCAGATCTTTTTGAGTTAGTTTGCTATCATGTTGGAATATATTGAATATGGATTATATACCTTAGATACTTGTATTCTTACGGATTCATTGGTGTAATTTTTGGAATTTTGAACATTTAAGGATTTTTTCAAGAACACCTTGGGTGTTGACTTTGGAAATTTGGGGGTTTCGACTAGATGTGGTCGTAATCTCGAATGGAGTATTCCTATTGGATTATTGATGGTATTAATGATGTTTTGCTGGATTGAATCACTCATTGGAGGTTGTTTTTGGTATAATTGGGGTTAGTTGTAAACAATGGGAGATTGTTTACAACGTGTTTGTTTAAATGCCCCAATGAGTTTTGGGTAGTGTCGTATCGACTTTTGAGTTGGTTGTGATCATGCTTGATTCGTATATTAAGCGAATTGTTAGTACTTGTGTTATTCAAGGTCGTTCGAGCAGCCGGTATTTCTATTAAGGACGTTGATCGTGGAAATACTTTCTTGCCGTCGGTTTGAGGCAAGTTTTATACTTGTACTAGTCAATGAGATTAATGTTATTATATATGTGTATGAATGTGTTGTATCATTCCGAGACTTAGTCTCTTCATGAGTTCATTGATATTAAGGGATCGTTCGATATGATACTCTTCGGCAATTATGCCAAATGTTTATTATTGTTCATTAATGGCCGGTTCAAGGCATTGGGATACTCGTTGTTAATGTTATTGTCGATAGCCAGTTCACGGTATCGATGTATCGATTGTTGTTGTTAATATTGATGTCGATCTAAGACATTGTTGTTATCATTGTTATTAATGTTGGCGTCCTGTCATTCGTGTCGTATTGGCCGATTGAAGGGATTGGCGTATTCGTTCTCATCTTCGTCGTCGGTAACCGATTAAAGGTGCTGAGGCATTTATTGTATCATTGTTATCGATTAGTCGTTATAAGTCAATCGAGGTGTTCAATCATTCATTGTATCACTGTTATGGATTAGTCGTTCTAAGGCAATCGAGGTGCTCAATCATTCGTTGTATCATTGTTATCGATTGGCCGATCTAAGGCAATCGAGGTATTGAATCATCTGCTGCATCATTGTTATCGATTGGCCATTCCAAGGCAATCAAGGTATTAAACTGGGACTGTCGAGGACGGTGCCCATCCGTGAATTACTGTCGTCGTGTTGGCCGACTCAAAGCAGTACACTATTATTCTTGTGAATTCGGTAATCTTTGGATCGTTGCCATTGGTGATTAATTGTGTTTTGGAATCTAGTTTTGGCTAGTGCTTATTTGGGTAAGCTTGGGGCTTGAACCTTCGCGGTTGGTTTCCCAACACCTACAACTCAGTAGGTCACGGTCATGTTGATGATCTCATTATGGGTAAGTCTGGGGCTTGAACCTTTGCGGTTGGTTTCCCAGCACCTGCAATTCAACAGGTCACGGTCACTGGGTGATCTCATTATAGGTAAGTTTGGGGCTTCAACCTTCTCGGTTGGTTTCCCAACACCTACAGCTCAGTAGGTCACGGTCATGTTTATGATCTCATTATGGGTAAGTTTGGGGCTTGAACCTTCACGGTTGGTTTCCCAACAACTACAGCTCAGTAGGTCACGGCCATTGGATGGTCTCATTGTGATACGTCTTCGTGCCGTGGCTTTGGCCCTCATTGATACAGCTTCGGGCTGTTTTGGTTTTAGGTGATTGTGTTGATTGACAATTCGGCTGAGTGGCTTTCAGGCCTTTGTGATGTATTGGTAATTTCATTGGAGCCTTCGGGCATTGTGATTCATAATTAATTCAGTTCTGGTTTGGTTCATGTCGTGTAATTCATTGTGGTGCTCTATAATTATAATTCGTCGTTGGGCACTTATGTTCTAACATGGTGAATAGGTATTAATAGTATGTCGTGGGCATAGTGTTTCATGAATGCTCGGTTCTTACCTTGGTTTGTGAGCATCTCGTATTATTATTATCAATATACCATTTTATTCTGCCGTCGGATGCATATCTTGTTATACATGTATTTGGTGTTCATTATCTGGATGACTGACCCCGTGGGGGCGGAACATGTTTTCATTTTTTAGGTGCTTGCGAAGAGAGAGTTGAGGCATAGGGGCATGACGATAGCGACGAGGCATTCGAGCGATGCTATTTCGAGTTATTCATGTTGGTCAGTCAGTTGGAGTGTACTCCAGTTTTGTCAGTTGTTGTCATGTTGTATTATCCGAGCAAGGCTCATGGATGTCATTGTATTTTATTTTGGCCATGTAGGCCCACTTTTGTCGTTGAAATTCCTTATCGAAATATTGTGTCGGATATCATGGTAGGGACTGTGATCTCCCTTGTTGGTTAATTTAATGTATTTTAGTCATGTTCGCCTGATGGAACTCCAGGTGTGGGGTCCACGGCACTGTAATAACCCAATGGGATTTGGGGGTGTTACAGAAGATGGTATGGGAGCTTTGGGTTGTGAGATACCCTGATATATGAGTTATGTGGCTCTACCGACGCGGTAGTTGTGGGACTGTCAGGTTATCACAATCTGACAGTCGGGTTTTTTGAGTCGTGAAATTTGTTCGACTGCACGAGTAATTCATTCATCGAGTCGTCGTCAGTGAAGACCAGTATCGCAAGACCTCGAAGCTTCGTATGACCTGTGTAAGGACTCGATTATCTTTATGTTCATACATTCATCATGTCATTAATCATACATGCTTTGTTGAAACCTATATGTGATATTAGTGATTACGATTGATTAATGACTAATTGTTTTGGAGCACGTGTGACCTGTGCAGGCGATAAGGATCAACTCATTCATCAGTAAAAAATCCTCAATCATCATTTTTTATCTTGTCGATCATGTTAATTCATTAATCACTCAGTCATTCTCATTGCTCAGTTGTGATCTTGTTGATCGAATTATCAACCTTGTTAACTTGTTCAAGCTAGTCATTTTAGGAATTTCATCAGATAATCATGTCACCGCACTTGACCTTTCATGTGATATTATCATATTCCGGCGTCATGTCAATGATCCCTTTATTGCATTATTAATACATTCATTGTGATAGAGCGTGTATGCTCATTATTATCATTCCGTAACGTAATCATAATGCGATCTTCACGCGGGATCTATAATTATCATGTGACTTTCCTGCTTCAGTATGGATAGAGCTGTCAGAGGACGCAGGGGAAGAGGCCGCGGTGCGGGCCGAAACCCAGGATCTCGTGTGAATACCCGCGCGAATGCGAGGGATAACATGTGCTCATCAGTTAGCTATGCTACTCATTCACTGTTAGATAATCATTCACTGTCAGGGAGTCGTGTAACATCCCCGTGATTTATAGGAATATTACAGCGCCGTAGATCCTTTTTGGTGAACCTACCAGGCTTAGACCCAAATAAAACACATTAAATACGACAAACATAAACGTTCATACAGTCAAAACCAACTTCAATTTCAACATGACATACATCACAATACCAAACAACATATCATCCCGTGGGATCATAACCAATACAACCGTTCACAACTGGAATACAACAACATCATTAACCATTAATAGTGACATGACATACAACACCGGACAGTACCCGCGCGAGTACAAAACCAAAACACGACTTTGACCATGACCATATGACCACTAACTCAAAATGATGCACGATATCAATGTTGCCCACCAAGCTCGTGTCCGTCCTATGCTAGACCTCCCACCGGACCTGTACCTGAATACACAAAAGTATATCCACCCAAAAAAGGGGTCAGCAAGAAGCCGGTGCAAGTACAATGATTCTAGAATATGTACAAAAAGTGAATAATCAACAAAAAACCACAGAAATCATAGTTCCATCACAGATATTCCGGAATACCACATAACAGTCATCATCACAAAAAAACCTCCCGAGCTATACTGGCCTTGTACCTCTCAAGCAAGATACACACCCCAGAGACACCTCGTCAGGCCCTCCCTGGTGTATAGCCCAACCGAGTGATCCGTAGGGATACACGGCCTACCGGACCCCAGGGGACCCTCACTGGTTTTACTCAGCTCACACACACTCGATCAACAGTTTGGCACAAATTCCATTTTTACATATTCACACGATGTACATTAAACACAATCAAAGTACTTGCCTCAATTTGAACGACACGAGAAACGGAGAACGGATGAATGTACGGTCCAAACTTCCCTCAACGATTCGATCCTAACCCATCAAAAGATGGAATCAAAATACAACACCACGGAAATGGAAGGATTCCCTTCAAATTCTACTCTTAGGGACAAACTATCAAACACTACTAAGGCGGAGTTGTTCATACTCAAATCAATAGGTGGGAACTCAAACAAAATCCGTAGACTACAAGAAAAACAAGGGATTATGGTCTCACAATCATAATCTGACCCAATTCAAGGTTTAAAACGGACTAGAAGGACGAGATTTAAACAAAACCCTCAAAATTCCGAAAAACTAGGGATTGAACAATCTTACCTTGATTTGGATGATACAGTCGATGAAATCTTGTTAGATTGAGACTAGGAACATGAAAATGTTGTTGGATGGTGAAAACTGGTCGAAAACCACGTCTAACTACACTCCAAATTGCCCAGCCGCCGAAGGGAAGAGGAAGAGGTGAAAAATGACGTTTCTGGAACCTGCCCCCCATATATATGCTGGGAGGCATTAGCGCACACTATGGATATAGGCTTAGCGTGTGCTAATGAGCTGAGGGCAGTGCACTGCTGAAGAAAAGGCAATCCAGAACTTTCTGCCAGACTCTGGTAGCGTACGCTGAACTATCTGTTAGTGTGCGCTATCGATTGCCACTAGCGCGCGCTAACTCCATACAGTAGCGTGCGCTACCTGCAAGTACCTGCAGTCCAGAAACATTTCTGTCCTCACTGACCTGACATCCTAGCGCACGCTATCATACAAGTAACGTGCGCTAGTACATCAAAATAGCGTACGCTAGTACTTCCATAGCGTACGCTAGCGCTCCATTCCAGAGTCCAGAAAGTTCACTGTCCAGCGGGCTAACGCACGCTATTGCACAAGAGTAGCGTGCGCTGCTCGAACCTGGTTAGCGTGCGCTAGACATACAGTCTTAGCGTGCGCTAACTGCTATTCTCCGAAATTAAATTCGCAAAAAGTCCGGCTAAAACGAGCACAATCCGAGAATCACAGAACCCAACAATTATCAGCCATGAACATACCAAGGTCAATCATCAATATATACGGTCCAAATAACCACAATACCACAAAATACATCCAAAGCAACACTCATAAAATACACGGGTATTACAGTCGTACCCGAGATGCAACTCAATTAAAAGGTGTTCTGGTGGACCTATTCATATGCATACAGTGCATGATGGCCCAGATGACTCAGATGATGCGACTGATGGAGACCATGCAGACCTCGATGGTTCGTGGTCTACCACAGCAGGGATTCTAGGTGCCGTTTCATGGACAGACTGGAGGAGTGAGTCAGATTGTTGGCGATATCTCTCATTAGAGACTGCCTACTTTTGAGGGTTCGTCGGAACCAGCTGATATTGTTCATTGGCTTGAGAATTTTGATAAAATCTTCGACCTGGTTCAGTGTCCGGAAGAGAGTAAGGTGGCATTAATGGCTTACTACTTGAGTAAGGGCGCTTATTCGTGGTGGCTTTTTGTGAAACCCACCGATCGTGATTGTGTTTGGAGTGAGTTCAAGACTCTCATGTTAGAGAGGTATTATCCGACTCCACTTCGTGAATCCAAGTTATCAGAGGTTTCGAACCCGTCGGGGACGAGGGTGTTATTGCATTGCTGAGAAGTTTCAGGGACTTCTTCAGTTTGCTTCGTCTGTTATTCGTACTGAGGCGGATAAGATCAAGTATTTTAACAAGAGTCTAAATCCGCAGTTGAGGATGCAGTTGTTCAATCACGATTGTAATTCACTTAGTGAGTTCATCGAGAAGGCTCTTGGAGCAGAGCTTTTGATCAAGGAGCTTACTCAGAAGTACCCTTCAGTTTCTTCTGGTGGGGGGACTAGGATGCCGGTTCGTTCTGAGGGACATCGGGCTCCGACATCCAAGAGGTCATTTTCTAGTCATCTTAATGCTGAGAAAGCATCTTTATCTCAGACGACGAGTTCGACTATTGTTTGCTTTAACTGTAATACAATATGACATCGCAGTACCCGGTGCTCGATGCAGGCCGTTGTTTGTTTTCTGTGTGGGAGGCAGGGAGACCTACGGAAATACTGTAGGAGTTCTAGTGCCAGTAGATCTCGAGAGGGCTCACAAACCTCGATGGATTTTGTTACTACAGCCCCTGCATCATCCAAGGGGTCCTATCAGGCTTCGAGAGCCAGAGGTAAGGACATTTATCACCAGTTTTGAACAAGTTAATTCTTGCTAGGTAATATGATAATCGTACATTTCATTGTCGTTCATTCATTCATATAATTCATTCATCATACATCAATCATGTTGAGACTTGTAGTTATCAAACTGATCATTCAATTCACGAGGAACAATGGTTCTAATCACTTCATTTGAGATATCACTCATTACGTTATTAATTCACCTCAGTGAGTCATTCTTGATCCTTGTCGGATTTCTAGTCATTTATCATTCATCGTAGTCACTCTCGTTTTTGTGACCTTTCGGGATCATATTAAGCGGTGAGTTCAGATTTGGGCCTTCCTTGAATCGATGAGATCGAGGGGATCGATGATCTGGAGGATATCGATGTTGGGTATATTTGAGATGTAGCCTTGTTTTCCGGATTACTGTTTAACTTAATCTGCATCGTAGTATTGTGGTTGTGAACCATCTGTCGTCGATTTATCTTGTAACTATAGTATTTGAGAATCTTGAGATTTGGGTCATTGGTTGGGATTTCTTCCCTTTGGTGTTGTACCCGAGATTTCGTGATAATCTGAGTAATCGTTCATTGTGATTCGAGACGTCAAGTCATGAGAACTAAATGAACATGTCAAATCAACAAAATGTCTGTCCTAATAAATATCTTCCAAATACTTATCAGTATCCTTCTATAGTGCCAAATAAACCATCTTTGGAAGATACGTTGCAACAATTCATGCAATCTACTCAACAAATGTTCCAATCAACTCAGCAAGCTGTACAATCAAACTCACAGTCTATTTCTAAGCTTGAAACACAAATTGGTCAACTTGCAACAACTTTAGCTGAAAGAGAAAAGGGAAAATTTCTGAGTCAGTCCATCCCTAATCCTAAAGGACAATATGAAGTAAAGTCTTCTAACGCAGAAGTTCAGTCCATAACTACCCTTAGAAGCGGAAAAGAAATACAAAAGCCTGACTATGATCCGGAAGAAAAATCAAATGAACCACAAGTTTCAAAATCAAAAGATTCTAAAGAAAAAGAAAAGCCTTACGTTCTAAAAGCTCCATTTCCTGAAAGACTTGTTCCAAAAGATAAAAGTGCGCAATACAAAGATAAAATGGAAATATTTCAACAAGTTCGAATAAATATTCCATTCCTTGATGCTATTAAACAAGTGCCTGCTTATTCTAAGTTCTTAAAAGATCTTTGCACTGTAAAAAGAAGAACAAATGTTCCAAGAAAGGCATTTTTAGCTGAACATGTTAGCTCAATAATCCAAAATAAAACTCCCGTTAAGTATAAAGATCCTGGTAGTCCTACAATATCTTGTGTCATTGGAGATCACATCATTAAACGAGCCTTGCTTGATTTAGGAGCCAGTGTGAATTTATTACCATATTCTGTTTATACACAACTTGGATTAGGGGAGCTTAAATCAACATCTGTGATACTTCAACTAGCTGATAGATATATAAAAATACCTCGAGGAATCGTAGAGGATGTTCTGATTCAAGTAGATAAATTCTACTTTCCTGTTGATTTTATAGTCATTGACACTGAACCTGTTGAGAATACCAAAGATCAAATCCCTGCCATATTAGGAAGGCCATTTTTAGCTACTTCGAATGCATTAATTAACTGTAGAAATGGCATCATAAAATTTTCTTTTGGAAATATGACAATTGAACTAAATATGTTTAACATTTCTCAACAAAATGATGATTATGATGATGTCTGTGAGGTAAATATGATAGAGAGTATGGGTCCTTATTTCTTTCCAAAAATAGATGATGATTATCTTTTTGAAAGTTGTCTTGCGCATTTTGGCTCAGATTTTGACATCGACAGTTCAATTAATGAAGTAAATTCTTTACTAGAGTCTACGCCATTATTGGATAATGATAAATGAAAAGCTAAAACTGAACCACTTGAGAGTCAAATGAATAAAGAAGTACCCATTGAGGATTCAAAGATAGAGCTCAATCCATTACCTGAATCTCTAGAATATGCATTTTTAGGACCATCAGAAACCCTGCTTGTCATCCTAGCATCTGATCTAGATGAAGAACGAGAATATAAGTTAATTAATATTCTTAAAGAACATAAAGAAGCAATAAGCTGGACCATCTCCGATATTAAAGGTATTAGTCCTTCTATATGCATGCATCGAATTCACCTTGAACAAAATGTGAAAACTTCCCGAGAATTTCAAATAAGACTAAATCCTAATTTGAAAGAAGTTGTAAGAGCTGAAATAATCAAACTCTTTGATGTAGGGATCATCTACCCTATTTCTAATAGCCCTTGGGTTAGTCCTGTTCATATAGTTCCAAAGAAATCTGGCATAACTGTAATCATGAATGAAGAAAATGAACTTGTTCCAACCACAATTCAAACTGGATGGAGAGTCTGTATTGATTACAGAAAATTGAACTCTGTTACAAGAAAAGATCACTTTCCACTTCCTTTTATTGATCAAATGCTAGAAAGGTTAGCCGGTCATGCTTATTATTGTTTTCTTGATGGATATTCCGGCTATAACCAAATTCCCATTGCTCCTGAAGATCAAGAAAAAACCACTTTTACCTGTCCTTTCGGCACTTTTGCTTATCGGCGAATGCCATTTGGTCTGTGTAATGCACCTGCTACTTTTCAGCGGTGTATGATGAGCATTTTCTCTGCCATGGTTGAGCGTTTTTTGGAAATTTTTATGGATGATTTTTCTGTATTCGGGTCTAGCTTTGATGAATGTTTACACCACTTAACCCAAGTGTTGATTAGGTGTAAGGAGAAGAATCTTGTCCTAAACTGGGAAAAATGTCATTTTATGGTTAAAAAAGGAATTGTCTTAGGACATGTGATTTCTAAAAAAGGAATTGAGGTGGACAAATCTAAAGTTGATTTAATATCCAGTCTTCCACCCCCACGAACGATTAAAGAAATTCGGTCATTCTTAGGCCATGCTGGTTTTTACCGTCGATTCATCAAAGATTTTAGCAAAATCTCAAGGCCATTGTGTAATTTACTTTCAAAAGACACACCTTTCGTATTTGATGATCATTGTCTAAAAGCTTTTAAGACACTCAAATCTATGTTGAGCTCTGCACCTATCATCAAATCTCCAAACTGGAATCTTCCTTTTGAAATAATGTGTGATGCATCCGACTATGCCGTTGGTGTAGTATTGGGTTAAAGAGAAAATAAGTTGCCAACTGTAATATATTATGCAAGTAGAACTCTAAATGATGCCCAATTAAATTATTCTACAACTGAAAAAGAATTACTTGCAGTCGTTTTTGCCTTAGACAAATTTCGACCTTACTCGATTGGTTCAAAAGTCATAATTTACTCCGATCATGCTGCATTAAAATATCTTCTTTCTAAGAAAGATGCTAAACCTCGCTTGATCCGTTGGATTCTATTGTTACAAGAGTTTGACTTATAAATTCGAGATAAAAAAGGTGCTGAAAATGTTGTTGCTGATCATTTGTCTAGGCTAATCGTTAATTTTACTGATAAAGAACCTCCCATTAATGAGACATTCCCTGATGAACAACTCATGTCTGTTTCTCAAATACCTTGGTATGCAGACATTGTCAATTATCTTGTCACTGGTAACATGCCATCTCATTGGAATAACCAAGATAAAACAAAATTTTTAAACGAAGTAAAAAAATTCTTTTGGGATGATCCATATTTGTTCAAATATTGTCCTGATGAAATCATTAGAAGATGTGTGCCAGAACATGAACAACAAAATATCATTTCCTTTTGTCATGATCATGCATGTGGAGGTCATTTTAATTCAAAGAAAACAACTGCTAAAATTCTGCAATGTGGTTTTTATTGGCCAACACTTTTCAAAGATACACATTCATATTGCAGCACATGTGATAGATGTCAAAGGTTAGGTCGAATTTCTAAACGAAATATGATGCCTTTAAACCCAATTTTAATTATTGAAATATTTGATGTTTGGGGCTTAGATTTTATGTGACATTTTCCAAATTTTTTTGGCAATCTTTACATCCTTGTGGTCGTCGATTATGTTTCAAAATGGGTAGAAGCAAATGCATGCAAAACAAATGACCACAAAGTCGTGGTAAAATTTTTGAAAGAAAATATTTTTTCCAGATTTGGAACAACACGAGCAATTATAAGTGATGGAGGAAAACATTTTTGTAATAAATTTTTGAATCATTTATTTAAAAAATATGGTGTTATACATGAAGTTGCTACTCCTTATCACCCTCAAACTAGTAGACAAGTTGAAATTTCAAACAGAGAAATCAAATATATTCTTGAAAAAACAGTTAATCCTACAATGAAAGATTGGTCTTTGCGATTGAATGATGCATTGTGGGCTTACCGTACTGCTTTTAAAACTCCCATCGGAATGTCTCCATTTAGGCTTGTCTTTGGAAAACTATGTCATTTGCCTGTTGAATTGGAACATAGAGCATACTGGGCCATAAAACGATTAAATTTTTCATTAGACATGGCTGGAATTCATAGGAAACTTCAACTAAATAAATTGGAAGAAATCAGAAATGATGCTTACGATTGTGCAAGGAAATATAAGGACAAAATAAAATTTTTTCATGATAAACACATTTTGAGAAAAACTTTTTCTCCTGGTCAAAAAGTCCTTCTTTTTAACTCTCGTTTGTTATTATTTCCAGGCAAGTTGCGTTCACGATGGTCTGGTCCATTTATTATTCATACGGTCTATCCTCACAGAGCTGTAGAAATTGAAAATCCAAAAAATGGTAATATTTTTAAAGTGAATGGTCAACGGTTAAAACCATATTTGGAATTAAAATCTTTTGAGGTAGAAGAGGTTCTTCTTAAAGACCCCGATATTCTGAATTAATACTCTATTGTGTTTGCCCGGTCAAGTGGCGGATAACGGTACTCAGTGGCTAGTAAAGTCGGATTTTTCAGTTTCCCACAACAACTGATTTTGTAGATATTTTTTATTTTTTTTATTTTTTTTAATTATGGAACAAACTTTGAAAACAATTGAAAAAAGATTTCCCTTTCTTAGCAAAAAAGTCATTTTGAAACTTTACCAAGCCAGAGTTGAAAGAATAAGGTTGCTTATGAATAACGGCATACCTTTTGATATTCGATTCATTATTGAAGCCAAAGTGAGAATAGCGGGTGAATTCACGGAAACACCAACTAGATTTTTACCAGGGCTTGGAAAAAGTTCATATGCCAAGAAACGACGAGCAAAGAAAATTGCCATTTGCTACAAATGTGCCAGGTGGAACTGTGATTCAAGATGTCGATCTTTAGGAATTCCTTCCACAAACAGAGAAGATAAAATTCAGTTCATCAAGGATGGTCTGAATAAGGAGAATTTAGATGATATCGAAATTTCTCTTGACACGCATCCTAATGGACTCGTACATTACGGGATTCGATGTTTGTGGAATAAATTCAAACCAGAATATGAACAATGTCTTGGGAATCTGACGTTAAAAGCCCCTGTTTGCCAATTTGTAAGAAAATTGGATGGGAAGCTTCTCCACGACTCATAGAAGGTGTTTAAGCTATTTCTGAACGTAAAATCAGAGGAAGATGTGAGCCACAATCACAACTACTGTACATACATGTGAGTATCTTTACTTTTTGTCGTTTTTTTTATTTTCTGAATAAAAAATGTGATACGCAATAAATGCATTCATTATTCTATTGAGTAGTTAAAGTGCAATTAACGCGGTCACAGATTTAATAAATCTTTTTACTTTATTTTGCATCTATAAATAATCATTGCAGTTGTTTCTTTTCTACATCCCTCAAACTTGTATTCTTTTCATTATCTCTCTAAGTAATTTTCTTTTCAAAAAAATAGAATCATCATCTTCCACAAAAAGATTTATCTCCATCTGCATTTTTGGTGGAGCTAGTTATGGGAAAGAGGCTTGCTTTACTGAAGCAGCCCACAACTTGGGTCGTACCTTAGGAGAAAAATGCATTCATGTAGCTTACGGAGGAGGAAGTCTAGGATTAATGGGACGTGCTGCTGCTTCTGCCTATATGGAAGGAGTAAAAGTGTTGGGAATCATTCCAAAACCTCTGGCTGAAAGTAAAATCACCGGAGCAACCATTGGAGATGAGTTCAGAGCTGTGAATATGCAAGACCGCATAGGTCACATGATAAATAATGCTGATGCCTTTATAATCCTTCCCGGTGGTTTTGGCACTCTTGGGGAACTTTTTCATGTGGTTACCAGAGCCCAGCTAAATGTTCATACGAAACCAATAGGTCTGCTAAATGTCAATCATTTCTTCGATGGTTTACTATCTTTCATCAACTACTCTTCTGAAAAAGGTTTTATTTCTGAGTGTGCTAAACGAATCATAGTTGTTGCAACAACACCAGAAGAGCTGATCAAAAAACTTATTGCATTTGTTCCTGAACCAGACCCAGCTCTAGCTAATATTGTTTGGATGGAAGATTTCACTGTGCGGAAACGCAAAATTGATACATTCCTTTCCCTCTGATATCCCACTTCATCCCTCTTGTTGTTTTTACTTTTTAGCGAGTGTAAAAATCGTGGAAATGATGGCAGCTTAAGGAGTTTCTTTTCGACCTCTTGACGCGCATCTATGCATGATTTATGTATTGTTATTTCTATTACTGTACTTTTTCTGTTTGTTTTTATAAAAGCATTGATGGCAGCGTAAGGCGACTCTTCGGACTCTCTTGAAGCGCATCTTGGTTGTTTGTGTTATACTTCCGGGTATATATTTTCTTTTGTTGTTTTGCCACACTTATTTCTTGCAGGTCCAAAAAAAAAGGGGCTTGAGCGAAGCATCGTCTTTCATAAACATGGAAGCCTTATATATATATATATATTAAAAAAAAAGAGGTTGAAAATCACGGCACCATTTTCTTGAGAAAACGTTAGTGAAAAAATCATTTTTGGGATGTTTCACTGGTTTTGATAATGGATTTGGATGAAGGTGTATGTGATTCAGTACACAACACCCTTTTTGTGAGTTTTGGGCCTTAGAGCAATCCTTATATATACGCTCTATATTTTTTGTTGTGTGGTCAAACATATTGTGTTCATTCTAGAACTTGCTCATTTATACATTTCGAGACTACATTCATAAGCTCTTGCATTAAGATGATAAAGGCAATTAGGATTAACCCCTTGTTGGCTTATATTTTCCCACCCATTACATTTTATCCTTAGAAGCCCCATTGAGCCTGAGCCTATTTCTTTGATCAAGCACATTACTTTAGCCATTAACCATTCTTGTTGATGACTCATCCATTTGCATCCTCTAGTCAAGGATTTAATTGTGAACTAGATGTGTGACAAATAGGGGCCGATGTTCATAAGAGTATTGTGGAGATTAAGAGCTTTTGTTGAAAATGAAAGGGTGTGAAGTACATTGTAGTATTGAACCGAAAAAAATATAAATAAAGGCCAAAAAAAACGGGAGGTCAAGTGCGAAAATCATCACTATATATACATAAAATAGCACTTGAACTATCCCTTGAGTGATACATAATTCCTTCCAGAAGATCCATTGCATACTTTTTCTTAGACAAGAATATGACCTTACCAGATGAATATTCAATTACCATGTACAGAATAACTTGGGGATGATGGTTTGAGAGTTTTCATTACAGAAGGGGGGTGTTGATTGTTATTTGTAGGATTTGTTATGCATCTAAATTCACAAGTGATCTTGGCAAGCAAACCTCATAATTCCCCTTTATCCTACCCATACCCAAAGCCACGTTATAACCAAAAGAAAGACCTTTTGATTTATGCATGAGTTTATTTTTAAGTAGTGGAGATTTGATTTTTGACCAAGCATATGGTAATGACACATTATGCTTTGATATGAGTGAACTCTTCTCGAATATCCCGTATATACATTTGAGTGAAGAGTGATATCCACCGTGAGGGTATTGAATCTTTTGGCATTCGATTCTCAATGAAGTTGTTACAATTTGGTGCGGCATCCTATTTTTCTCTGATCTCACTTGGATCATGATCACTTGTTCTCTCTTGATATTGATTTTGTCATGATTTTTTCAGTGTATGAGTATTATAACTCGGGTATAAGATTTGCCCGAGGACGTGCAACAGATAAGTGTGGGGGAATTTATTTAGTATATTTTGAGTAATATTTTTATTAGTATTTTATATATATAATTGTGTGTTGTGTGATAATTTATTCGTTTTACCATATATTTATATTATTTCATTTTGTTAGAATTTTCTATAATTTTGTGTCATTTTTGGATAATTAATTGGAATTAAATTATATCTGCAGGTTAACTAACCGGTATAAGACAGATCAATTGGTTCAAGGGCGACATTTTTACAAAATTCAAATATAGTACTGGTCTCATTTTATTCATCTCGTCGATATGATCGTTTTAAAAAAAATTCATCCAAATCCGAGTTCGTATGAAGAAGTTATGACCGTTCGAAGGACAATTAAATAGACGGACCATATTGTACCACGTGTCAACACCCGATTGGACGGAAAATTCAACTCTCTGCTGATGTCATCCATGACATCAGCATTAATGGGCAGCCGTGTATTATTGAGGGTGGGATTTTAATATGTTAAAAAATTATTATTTTATTAATTTTGTAGTAGTATAGATAGGGGATGAATGTGTAGTATTTTGGGAGGAGAAAAAAGGAGAAAAAATAGAGAGATATTATTGTAAGGGAGAGAAATAAAAATATTATGTAATAAAATTATATTTGAGTAATAATATTATGAAATATTTATTTATTTGTGTTGTTATTATGAGTGAGTAATTTTCTTTTACTGGGGTTATGATGAAACCATATCTATATTATTATTAATATTTATATAATAATTCCAAATAAATGTTTTTAACGATTATGATTTTTGCTTCAATAGGGAAATATTATTTCATCAATTATATTACGTATTTTTGATAGTTATAAATTCCCCATTGCTTTGTGATTATTGATATTAGTTAATTTCTTTGATTATTTATTTTCCATTAAATTGGATACATATAATGCTTAGAAATTATATTTTTCAAGCGAAGGAAAATCTATATTTGAATTATAATTTTGTACTTATTGTCAAATCTATAGGGAAATAGTGAGATTGATTTCAGAATCTATTCCCTGAATTTCTTGGAATTAAAATATAAAATAAATAATAAATAGACATTGGTGGATTCTAAACCCTAGTAAATTATTTAAAATCAATTTATCAAAAATCTACTTAAAAATTACTGTTATTTGTTGCAATTATTATAACCAATAAAAAATCAAATTATTTGGGACTAGGTTAGAATTTAATATAATTTGGTCAAAACGATAGAACTATATTTACTTCACTATCATAGTCCTCCCTGTGGAATCGACCTTGCACCGCATATCTACATCGAACAAATCATGCGCTTGCGAGTATTAGACTAAAGAATCAAACAACAACACCAACAGATGAGGAGTTGAGGAACTCATGAGAGAGGCCCATGCTACCCCGTACTCTATTCACCCGGGGTCTTGTAAGATGTATAAGGATTTGAAACAATATTATTGGTAGGGGAATATGAAACGTGAGGTTGCCGAATTCGTTTCGAGATGTTTAACCTGTCAGCAAGTTAAGATTGAGCACCAGCGACCCGCAGGAATGCTGAAACCGCTCCCGATTCCCGAGTGGAAATGGGAGGACATATCGATGGATTTTATCACTAGCTTGCCGACGAGTCGTCGAGGCATGAATATGATTTGGGTGATTGTGAACCGTCTAACCAAATCAGCCCACTTTTGGAGATTAAAAACACGTGGGCCCCCGAGATATTGGCCCAGCTATTTATTAAAGAGATTGTAAGGTTGGATGGTACCCCCAAGAGTATTGTATCAGACCGTGACGGGCGATTCGTGTCACACTTCTGGAAGGCAGTTCATCGTGCGATGGGCATGCAATTGAATTTCAGTACGACTTTTCATCCGCAGACCGATGGTCAGTCTGAGAGAACTATCCAAACCCTAGAGGACATGTTGAGGGCATGTGCTCTTGATTGGAAGGACGATTGGGAAACCCAGCTACATTTGGTGGAGTTCACTTATAATAATAGTTGGCATACTTCGATTGAGATGGCTCCATATGAGGCATTGTATGGCCGTCGCTGCAGGTCCCCTTTGTGTTGGTACAAACTGTCAGAATCTCTGGGTACGGAACCTGATATGTTGTTAGTAGCCCGTGAGAAGATCGCCCTAATTAGGAGTCATTTGTTAACAGCTCAAAGTCGACTGAAGTCCTACGCAGACCACCGTCGACGACCGCTTGAGTTCGAGGTGGGTGACCATGTGCTAATGAAGGTGTCACCTACTCGAGGTGTTTTTCATTTTGGGAACAGAAGCAAGCTGAGCCCGAGGTAAATTGGGCCATTTGAGATTTTGGAGCGTGTGGGTGATCTGGCCTATCGACTGGCTTTGCCACCGGCTTTGAGCCGAATTCATAACGTGTTTCATGTCTCCCAGTTGAGTAAGTATGTTTCTGATCCGAGCCATGTACTTCAGTTCGAAGAGATTGAAATAGCGGAGGGTCATTCGTACGAGGAGCGTCCTGTACAGATACTCGAGAGGAGGATCAAACAGTTGTGGAACAAGACGATTCCCCTACTGAAGGTTCAGTGGTCACGACACAGAGTCGAGGAGGCTACGTGGGAAACCGAGGATAGCATGCGAATAAGATATCCCGAATTATTTGCGCCTTAGTTTCGAGGACGAAACTCCTTTTAAGGGGGGAGTATGTAATATCCGAATGTAATTCTTCATCCTTACTATTGTTTTGTTCAGATAATTTGACTATCGTTGAATCACGTTGCATTATTATATGACTAATGTAGAGATGTTAAGGAATTGAGTTAGTTATCATTGTATTTCACTTTATGTTTGTTGGTTTAATGTTAATTGGAGAGTTGCATTTTTGGACCCATTCTGGTGGTGTAGCGTACGCTACATGGTTTGATTAACATACGTTAAGCTCCTGTTTTAACGTACGTTATTCGTGGTCTGTTGCGTACATTAAGAAGGAATCTGACATCAGTTGACTTCCGCACGTGAATTTTTATCCGTTGCCATGCACATGAATGGTGATTGGGTTGTCGTGTCGGTCAGAGTTAACCCTATTTAGCGTACGTAATACCTATTCTTTAGTGTACATTAATAGCTTGTGAAATCGAGACAGTAGCCCCTGTAAGTCAATTACGTACGTAACACCAACTGGTTAGCATACGTAACAGTGTTAACATACGCTACGTTTGTTCGATAACGTATGTTGAGGCTGTACAGTCTATTTAAAGACAAAGCCTGTTTTTCATTTCTTCACAACTTCAACCCGACTTTTCTCTCCATATATCGCCCTTCTGCCTCCCTAGACCGAACTTGCACATTTCCATCTTATCTTGGAGCTTGCATCTTGGATTGAAGCTTGTTGGTTGAGAGCTTGGAGTGTGTTCTTGATAATCTTGGTGTTGCTCTTCATTTTTAAGAGGTTGGTTGTCTAACTTGTGTTAATTTCGTATTGATATGAAGGATTTCTTGTCTGAGATGATAATTTAGTCCAGTATAATCTGATAATCATGAAGATTATGACAACTTTATGAAGAACATAATGATATTCATAACATTTACTCCTTGAA
Organism: Orobanche coerulescens; assembly: GCA_033398695.1. Taxonomy (NCBI): domain Eukaryota; kingdom Viridiplantae; phylum Streptophyta; class Magnoliopsida; order Lamiales; family Orobanchaceae; genus Orobanche; species Orobanche coerulescens. The sequence continues at coordinate 141,914,109 of CM065802.1, read as the reverse complement.
CTCGTAAGTTGGTTAAGGTAGCTCGATTGGTGAATGATTCTTAGGAAATATGGTAAAGAATATACTGTTTTCGAATGATAAACCGAGCAGGTGTGTGGTGTTGAGCATTTTGATGATTATAACATTACACTTTTGAGATTTAATGAATGCCTTATGATATATAAACGGTTTCTTGATGAACACAATTATAATCCGTATATATATTTAAGGTGATCGGAGGCTTTGATGACTTAAGAATGTGTTAGTCACTTTGTTTCATAAGCTAATAATATCCTTCTAGAGTTCCAACGATATTAGAGGCTAAAACCATAATTGGATGAGTGGTCGAATTCTTTCTCGTTTAATCTTTGTGAAAAGATATAGTAATCGGTGAAGAACCGTAAGAACTTTGTTTAAAACCGATTAATGATGGTAAATTGCAGAGGTTTAATGTATACATCATTCATAAGTGGTAACAGGAGTATTAAAGGACATTTTGTATAGTAATCTGATTGTGGGAGACGAACTATATGTATTGGAACCCTTCTAATAATCGATAGAATATTCATTAGGATGGAATGAATTATTCAAGTAGGTTGCGGGCGTGGTTTCCTACGAACTGATATTAATATTATGTGAATATGTTATTGAAGGAATTACATTTCATTCAAGGTTTCTTGTTCGATTGAGTGTTTAATCGAGGATATCGTCCGTTCGATCATTTGGAGAAGGACTATCTTTTGCCTACGGAGTTGAGGCAAGTTATCTTGCTTGGTTATAATGATGATTAGATTCTTGTGATGTTTATACATTTCTTGTATATGAATTTTGAATCGTAATTTGATATTGTCCTTGACGTTGTTCTATTTTTCATCATGGGATTGCATTCCCAAGTATGTCACTTTGAATTGTTGATCTCGTTGGTCCTCGCTATCACTTCAGTGAGTTTTTCTTGATCCTTAATCGGATATGTGATTTGTTGAATTCGTTGTCATGTTGTATCGTGACATATCTGAAATCATATCTGCGTGCCGATTGGTTATTGTGTAGGATTTTTAGTCGGGCACTTATGTAGTCATACGTGGATGTTTTCCGTATTGGACTGTGCACACGAGACGTAGTTCGTGAGGCTAATTAGGTACATTGTCACACGTATATTCTGGAATCCGTTTACGGGGTAGACATGTACACGGACACATTTACGGATCACTGTGATGTCCATCTTGATCCATATTGTTTAATCTTTTTCATAATATTAGAGAATTAAATTTAAGAAAAACGAATTATACATAGCTATACGCAATATCATAATATAAAATTTTGACATGAAGATTTTAACATAGATCATATTAATAAAATCTCGAAATACTTCAGATTTAACGCATGCATCACAAGTAAAAGAAGAGATTCTACTTTAAAGGTTTGAAAGAGTTTTCACCCACCTCGATCTTGCCGGATTTAGTCGGTTATAGGTCTCGGAAGTTGGAAAATGACCTCCCCTCTCACACTATATGGTTCGGCCATCACTATGCACCCCAAGGTGAGTATTTTGTTTGCATGTTTTAAGTTTAAAGTTAGATTAAAAGGATTGTTACTAGAAATTATGGAAATGGAAGTAGTCCATGTATGATTGGATATGCTCGATGATTTTGGGATTGATTGTTCATACGCCCGAGGGGTATGTTCAATAGTCGGGATGTTTTCCTTGAGATCTAATATGTGGATTGTATAATGTCGGGAGAATCATTTATCATGTATATGTGACCCTGTGTTTTGGGCGAAATACATGTGTTGTATTTTAGGTCGAGGCAAAGGCAAGGCACGGGAAGAGCACGGTGATGGTGAAGGGTTCGAAGGATACTAGTTCGGGGGGGGCCATGACTTTTTGTCCGGTTATTGTTCAAACCATATAATGTTACTTTAATTCTGCTTTATTTACATTATTGTATGGTTGTATATGAAGTATATTCCATCTCCATATGGTTTGTACTTGTATTTCGGATCTTGTGTATCATATGGCCATACTATTAATAAACTCCTAATCGGAGTAATGACTATTTATTGTGATTCGATATCACAAAATAATACTTATTTAATCTGTATTTTGATATCGCCAGGTGGGTCCCAGTGTGGGGTCCACGACACTGTAATAGCCGCCTTTTGGGGTGTTACATTTAGCTTCTTTCATTTTCGGGGATTTTTATCTTTCAAACCAATCGGTCACCCACGAAGCATGCTTTTTATTCATTGGCATACATGTAGTAAATTACCCCTTGGGGATTTCAATTCGAGTAAGAGTGTTTGCAGCAATTATATGGGATCTCGCTATCCTTTTTTGTCCGTAAATGCATTTGGTAGTTGATTTGCCATACCTTGCAAGTGTGTAATACTTTGAACTTCTAGTCATGTTGCTTCATAAGGGGGTCAAGGTGAAATAATGATGATGTGCACCATTCGGTTTCTTTGTTCACTTGAGTCTCTCACCTAAAGTTGGGAATTCATCCTCATTAAAATGACAATCAACAAAACATGTTGTAAATATATCACTTGTATTTGGCTCAAGATATTTGATAATTAAATGTGAATATCCAACATATATTCTCAATCTTTTTTGTGCCCCGTTTTTGTGTGTTGCAGTGGAGCAATTGGTACATATATAGCACAACTAAAAACTCGTAGGTCTGAAAGATTTGGTCCTTGACCAAAAGCCAGCTTCAATGGGGAGTACTTATGGTACGCGCTCGGTGTAATACATATGAGTGATGTAGCGTGCAAAATAGCATGTCCCTATATAGGGGTGGAGAGTTTTGTTCTCATCATCAATGGTCTGGAAATAAGTTGGATTCTCTTGATTAATGACTCAGCCAAACCATTTTGTGCATGAACATGTGCAACTGGATGAGATGTAAATTCACCAGCATTATTAAGTATAATTCACCAGCATTATCAAGTATAATTTTCTTGATTGTGTAATCCGAGAATTATGCTCTCAATTTAATCGACTGGGCAAGAAGTCTGGCAAATGCCACGTTACGGGTTTATAATAGACATGCGTGTGACCATCTGCTGGAAGCATCGATTAGTACCATAAAGTACTGGATGGTACACATGATGGATGATTAGGTCCACATATATCACCATGAATTCTATCTAAAAATAATGGTGATTCGATGATAACCTTGGTTGGTGATGGCCTTATTATCAACTTACCTTGAGAACAAGCAGCACAACATAGTTCACGAGATTGAAAAATCTTTTGTTTTTTCAATGGATGAACACTATAGTTTTCAATTATTCTATGCATCACTATCAAATCGGGATGCCCCGATCGATCATGCCAATTTTTAACTATTAGTAAGCTTCGGGTTTACTTTATTATACAATTAAGACATTCTTATTGGTGTAGTATAGCCCGGATGAAAGAGAAGGTGATTTCTCCAGCATATACTTATAATTTGGTGTGATTGAAGTAATAAAAATGTATTTATTATCTCCTTCATTCATTGTTTCCATATCATATCCATCCATACGAATATATTTGAAACTCAATAAATTTCTTTGCGACTTGAGAGAAAATAATGTATTACTTATGGTGCATACATTATAAAGTTAGCTTTACCATATCCCTCGATTATTTTTCCACTATCATATATGGTATTCACATTTGCCCCGTCAATCCTCAAAGTGCAAAATATCTCTTATCTTTAAGTATATTATGTGTTGTAGTACTGTCGGCAAGACATAAATCACCGTCTTGGAATTTATGTTGAGACATATTTATGGTCTATCAAATATGAGAAAGCAGATATGAATAGAGATATTGAATAATAAAGGTACAACATTAATTTCAACGTACTAACACAAGTATAATGACAACAATTCATCATATATACAAAGATAAAATATTTACTTCAACACACCAGTGCAAGTACAATACATAGAGTTCACCATACATAAGTAGGAGAACACACAACACAAATAAACACAAGCAAACTATCTTGAAATTTATCTTCCGACCAACAACCGGATATATCCGCGTCTACAACCATGGTTATAGCCAAATTGTAATATCCGCACTTACTATTTTTAGTAATTTCTATTTTTAGCGCATTTCATTTCGGATGACTCACTTGTATGTGTTTTGATATTCCGAAGTTATTTTGTTCTGCATTCATGACCATCCGAGCGAGTTTCGGAGTTGTTTTTACGAGATTTCTATTATTGTGTAACTTTTCTATGTTTAGACTCGATTCTCGTAAATCTCATTCTAAACCAACATTTCATTACTTCTATGAGTTCCCTTAATATTTATGGGTTCGTTACAACTTTATGCGATTATTAGTTGGCCTCGAGTTGTGATTCTCGAGAGTTTAGGCTGCTTTGTAAACTATCACAGTTTTGGATATCACTTTTAGAACTATTTCTCATTTCGATAAATGGTTGGAACCATACGTTCGGATGGGGAGATTCCACTTGCATGTTGTTTTTTCTTGTTATGTCACGTTATTCGCTGACAGCTATCGAGTTTTATACCTTCCGAGTCATGTGCAGTCTGACCGAGTTTCCTAACTGTACCCTGTACAGGAACAATTAGCGCACACTAACGTTATTTCTATAGTGCGCGCTATGATGGTATATCTAGCATACGCTAAACTTGTATTATTACGTACGCTAATGCATCTGGACAGAGTACTCTGGAAGTGGACAAAAGGTCCAGTAATTCTGGACCGAACCAGGTAGCGTACGCTAACAAGTTATTAATGTACGCTAATTACAAACCATAGCGCATGCTAAGCTGTCGTCAACATATGCTAAAGGGAGGACAGAAGCCTCTGGATTGCTCATTGTCCGAATAGTGCACGCTACGTAATGTATATAGCATACGCTATCTGTTGTCAGTATATAAGGGACAACAGTAGTTGAGTTCGTCATTTCTCATTCTCTACCTATTCTTTTTGGCGATCCGCGACGAATTCAGGCGAGAGGGCTAGATTTCAACCAAATATCATCATCTATTATCATCTTTGGGTTTATTGTGAGGAATTAACATTATCTAATCATCTTCCACCATCCGAATCAATGTAAGAATTCCTAGAACCCTAATTTTTGGGATTTTGGGGGTTTTGTGGTGATTTGGTCTTTCTAATCCGATTTAGCCTTGATTATGGTTAGATTTCGATAGTATGCTCGTAATCCTTAGTTTTCCTTGTTGTCTTATGGCCTCAAATTCCATTATTCCAACGTTGATTGATTACGATCCATTTTGCACCCGTAGTGTTCGACAAATCATTTCAAAGGGATAGAATCTAGGATGAACCTTTTGATTCTGTAGTATTGTAGTTAATTGAATATCACTGTGTGCTAGGAATGAAACCTTGGGGTGAGTTTGGATTGTAGCCTCTCTGTTCATGGTTTCTTTGCATCGTATTATAGGAAAGTACATGTATTACATTTTGTTACGTGTGTTACGGTTTCGATACGAATTATGAACTGTGATATCGTGTAGGTGTGTTGATGTTCTTCCACCCAGGGACGGTTCGACGGACCTCTGGGAGTCTATACTAATGGGGATGACCTCGGAAGTGGTTTCCCACCCAGGGACGGTCCGACAGGGCCTCCAGAGGTTGATACTAATGGGTATGGCCGCGGGTTACCAAGTATGGATGTTGTTGTGATGAAATGAGCTGATGTAGTTTTTATGAAAATGATGTTTAACGCGATGTGATATTCTGGAATATGATTTTCAAATGCTTCCTAAACGAGATGACTGTGTTGAATCGTATATGTATATAATGTAGTGTAATTGTGTACTTGCACTAGCTATTCGAATGCTACCCCCTTAAATGGGGGAAATGCGTTTCATGCATTTGAGGTATCGGGCGAGCTGAGGATCCAGCAAGGGAACCGCATACAAAGGATGGCCAAGCATGATGATGAGGCTCGAGTCTATGTTGATTATGTTATTTTATGTCTATGTGGTTTGTTGGGATAGTCGAGCAAACTTGTTATTATTTTGAAAAGGTTGCTAAGTCCTCTGCGTGGGCAAAAAACTCTCTTTACTTTATGTTTTTCTAAAGTTGGACTAAAATGTTTTGGTCGAGGCCACTGCCATATTTATTATTATAATGCGTCTTTATGGGACAAATTGTGAATATGCGTCATGTGCTAGCCTGGTAGACCTTGTTGGAGGTTTTACGGCGTGTAATGTCCCTTATGAGATTTGGGGTGTTACATATATGGTAACATAACCTTAGGTTGAGAATAACTAGGATGTCGGTTAATTTGGGCCAGTCAGTTGTGTCTAAAGAGCCAGTTGTTAAGCCTATTATCGTCGTGCTACCACTTTTTCATGCGACCCGTGGCTGTAAATCTCCTCAAACTGTTACGTTCCTGCATTATTTCTTTTGCGTGAATTGGAATTGTGAGTTGGGATACCAACTTTATAAATTGTGAAATTCTGCTGATCTGGTTCTTTTAATTCTTATTCTTCAGTATGTTGAGAGGTCGTGGTAGACCAGCTAGGGCACGCGGCCGAGGCCGTGGTCATGGTGCTAATAGTAGGAAGTTCCGCTTTCTCAATCATCCACAGATTCGGCCTCACATTCAGTGCCGAATACTTTACCTCTAAGTTCTGATGGACAGCAGGGCTTATCAGTAACCCAGGATTAGTCATCGGGTAATAACTCCGACCCATGAGCCACTGCTATAGTTCAACAGTTAGTAGCTCAGTTAGCTCGGATTGCTCAAGGTGGGCGTCATAATCCGCCCCCGACTCTGTAAGACGAAGCTAGTAAATGGCTTCAGAAAGTGACTAAGATGCACCCCCTCATTTCGCTGGTTCTACTGACTATCTAAGTTGGTAGAATTAGCATTTTCAGTTAGGAAGGACATTTGATGTCGTAGCTTTTCCTGACGGCAAGAGGGTACATATTGCTCAGTACCTCTTGGATAAGGAAGCTTCAGAGTGGTGGGAGGCCGTGATGCCCAGGGATCGTGTAGCCACCTAGGAGGAGTTTAAGACCGCTATGGAAGCGGAATACTATCCACTGCCGGTTCGGGAGCGTAGGATAGTGGAGTTCTTTACAGCTACGCCTGAGATGTACCGATCTCCCAGGCCATCATCACTTATAACCAGTAGTTGAGTTACGTGAAAGTGCAAGTGAGGACCAATGCTGATAAGATTCACTACTTCAATATGTGCATGAAGGCTGCATATCAGGCAGAGCATGGCACCACTCATGTGTGCCACACTGAAGGAATGCCAGGATCGCGCTCTAGCAATCGAGATGGCAGTTCTGGAGCCAGAATCTGGTTCTGAGGCAAAGTGTAACGCCCCGAATTTCTAGAGTAATTATTGGGGAAATAAATAAAAGGGTAATTTTGGCGAAAAATAATTTCTTTTGAGAATATAAAATTCTCACCTACAAAGTCGAATCACTATACTGACATAAAATTTAATACCTTTAAATAAGGTAACAGTTCATCATAGAAACGAGATAAAAATTTGCGGCGTAAGAAAATAAATCATAATTTAAAATTTCTAGTCAAAGTTTCCCCAAATCTCGGCTCGCTCCTTCGTCCATCCGTATCGGTTCAACCTGTGGGATCAATAAAGGTGGGGGTGAGCTTCCTTAAGCTCGTGGAAATCACACTGATCACAGTAATATACAATCTCATGGAAAGCATAACATGAATAATCTATCACATTTTTCCTCAACGTAAATACATACTCACAATATTACGTGTAGCTTGAATCGAGCACACATAACACGAATATTGAGGTTGCGTAGGTGCCCCCGCAACAACATGAAACATACTCACAATATTACGTATAGCATGAATCTAGCACGCATAACACGAATATTGAGGTTGCGCAGGTGTCCCTGCAACAACATGAAACATACACGCAATACCACATATAACATGAATCGAGCACGTATGTGAATATTGGGTTGTGCAGGTGTCCCTACACAACATGAATCTTAAGATAACCTCTTACACGAATACAGGTGAGCCTGATTTACAACGTGCATCATCAATTTATAAACATGAATTGAATATCACATATGCAGTCCAATTAAAGCAATTAAAGTGATAGTAAAAAATCTCACCTGAATAAATGATGATGTCTGACTTGAAATGAAGATCCTCAACTCACAGTCCTAAGCCCGTAAAACCTCGATAAAGTCTAAATATAATAATAATCATTATAATCCATATAATTTATTATTTATACCGTAAATGAAAAGATACAATTATCACTATATAATAACTGAAAATAAATTACAATTGCTTATTAATATTAATCGAAGAGTGAACATTATTAATAACTGAAATTAAAATATTTATGCATAATTTCAGATTAATTATTAATATTAATTGAAAAGTCAACATTTTAATGTCTTGGTCAAAAGTATGATTAAATTGAAGTTTTAAAGTTGACTGGGGTCAAATTGTAAGAATTGAGAAGCTGACTAGGTTAAAAACAAGTTAATTAAAAGTGTGTGGGGCTGAATTGAAAGTCTCTGAAAACTGGGAGGACTAAATTGAAAACCCTAAAAATTCGCGGGTATATAAAACCCTAACTTATCCCTCAGCTGACACAACCCTTTCTCCCCCCGTCCTACACTCTCTCTCCCTCCTCTACCCTCTCTCTCTATCCTTCCCGTCTCATTCTCTCTCACTAAAAAAATTTCTTCTCGGCCGGAAATGGAGTGGCCGAAACACACACACACCAAGCATAATCGGAAACACATGCCGAAACACACACACACACCCTCGGCTCTCCTGACCTTGGATTAACCAGCCACGGGGCTCGGGGCTACGGCAGCAGCGATTTGCCTTCCGATCCGGGAATCCCCTTGGCTGCAAATACAAAAACACACACTTCGTGCACAACACTGGTGCAAACCGGAACGGCTGGCAGGGAAAGGCGGCGGTGGTTCTGTACTCGGCTGAAATACAAGTTTCCTTCTCCAGGTAAGGATTTCGTTATATTCGATTGAGGGTCGGTTTCCGGTGATTCGTGTTCGGGTTTTCTGTGATTGGTTTGGGTTGGAATATCCGAGTTTGGATTCGGGTTATGGGTTATGAGATTCAAATCGGGTATTCCGTTCTGTACTGTGTTCGGGGGTTGGTTCAGTTTTTGGGCAAGTGTATACGGTTTGTGATTTCAGTCGGGTTACAGGTCTAGGTTTGGTGTTTGGTTTCAATCAATTCGTGTGATTGAAATATAACTGGAATTTGAGCTCTGTTGGGCTGCTGTGGTTTGTGTGTTGATTGGGTCATGATATTGGAGCTGAGACTTAGAAACTGAGTTCAGTTCTGGGTTGAAAAGGTATGTCAAACTTGATGAATTCTGGTTTGGGGATGCTGGGTTTGTTAAATTGATGTTGTGATTTGTGGTTTCTGTGTTCCGGTTGTTGAATTTGTTAAACCTAAATTTTTATTTTCAGATTGAATTAAAGACACGAAGAAAAAAATACATCAGAGATCGAGTATTGAGTTTTACCTTGTTGGAGAAAAGTCTGAGGTGACGTAGAGGATGCGAACGGATGGGGTGGGAGAAATTTTTTGAGATGACAGATGAATACCAGGTAGAAACTTCGATTCGGTGATGGATGCTGAATCTTCTTCTTGTTTAGCCGTAGATTTTGTAGAAGGAATTTTGTGTAATAGTTGTGGCTTGTGTAGAAAAAAAGAGCAGATGACTTCTTGTGTTTGAATTGTATTTTCTCTCCTTTTTTTTCTGGATGATAGATCGATGTAAACATTTCTGTACAACAAAATCTATATTTATAGATGTAAATTTTTAAGTGTTTAAATTGTATTAGGATTGTGTATTAGATAAATATTGAGGAGTTTGATAAGGTAAGAATAGTGAGGAACGAATCGATCTGTGAAGAGAAGTTCTTAATTATGATTAATTAAGTTTAATCATAGTTGGTTAATTCCTAACACATTATTATATATAAATGATATAATAATATTAGTGATAATAGTAATGTAAAAATAATAGTTTAGTACTATTGATAATAATCTGAAAAATGATAACAATAATAATATTAATACATAATAAAATGGTATTAATAATATTATTAATAATAATACTGATGACATTATTGATAGTATTGTTAGTATTATACTCGAATAATTAATAATACTATCATAAAATAAATAATGACCATTTAAATATATATATCTGACAAAATGACTCGGGCTAAGACTTGTGATACGTAATATTATTATAAATAATAATAATATTGTATTATGAAATTAGCGGGTATTACATCTTATCCTTCTTAGAAAATTTTTTGTCCTCGAAAATAAATGACATACCTTGATTGAAGAAATTCGGATAACGAGCTTGAAGTTCTTCCTCGTGCTCCCAAGTGGGTTCATCTTTACTGTGGTTACGCCATTGGATCTTGACAAACACCTTCTCTTTGTTTCTCAACTGCCGGACTGATCGGTCAAGAATCAGTTCTGGTTGTTCTTCATAAGTAAGATCTTTGTTCATCTCCTTGTTCACTAGTTGATGACGTGGCTGGGATCGTGCACATACTTCCTCAACAATGATACGTGGAAAACGTTATGCACAGCCGAAAGTTTCGGGGGTAAGGCCAAACGATAAGCTAATTCTCCAATCCGTTCAAGAATTTCGAAGGGCCCAATGTATCTTGGTCTCAACTTGCTCCTTGGACCAAAACGAACAATTCCCTTGGTAGGAGACACCTACAGGAATACCTTGTCGCCAACATAGAATTCGAGATCCTTCCTACGCTTGTCGGCATAAGACTTCTGACGATCTTGTGCTATCTTGATCCTCTTACGAATCTTATCCACCACACCAACTGTCTGTTCGATCATCTCGGGACCCAAAATTCTCCTTTCACCTACCTCATCCCAATATAATGGTGATCGACACTTCCTACCGTATAAGGCTTCATACGGTGCCATACCGATCGTCGACTGATAACTGTTGTTGTAAGCAAATTCTACCAATGGCAACAGTCGTTCCCAATTATTTCCCATATCTAACACACATGCTCGCAACATATCCTCAAGGATCTGGATGGTCCTCTCGGACTGACCATCAGTCTGAGGATGATAGGTCGTACTAAAATTTAACTGCGTTCCTAAGGCTTCTTGCAAACTCTCCCAAAAACGCGATGTGAAACGAGTATCCCTTCATATACTATAGATACTGCCACTCCATGTAATTTAATAATTACACGGATGTAGAGTTGAGCATACTGATCCATTCTAAAGTTCATCTTGACTGGGATGAAGTGAGCTGACTTTGTGAGTCGGTCCACAACGACCCAAATAGCGTGGTTTCCTTTTTCCGTTCGAGGCAAACCTACTACAAAGTCCAGCGTAATGTGTTCCCATTTCCATTCTGGAATATGAAGTGATTTAAGTAATCTAAAGGGGCGTTGGTGTTCTGCCTTCACTTGTTGACAAACTATACACCTTCTGACAAAGTCTGTCACATCTCTTTTCAAACCTTCCCACCAAAATATCCCCTTAAGGTCTTGGTACATCTTTGTACTCCCAGGGTGTGCTGTGTATGGAGTATTATGTGCCTCCTTCAATATCGTTTCTCTCAACTTGACAATATTGGGCACACAAATCCTCCCTTCATAGTACATTGTGACATCATCGGACACACTGAAACCCCTATCCTCACCTGAAAGAGTACGCTCTTTCATTTTGACCAAGAAGTCGTCCTGTCCTTGACCTTCTTTGATTTGTTCCCTCAAGGTTGGTTGTACTATAAAACTAGCCAATAACGACTCAACTGGATTCGATGGTGTAGCCATCTCAAGGTTCATCCTTGCAAATTCCTTGACCAAGCTTTCCTCCTTGGTCAACAAACAAGTTAAGTCTCCTCTCGCCTTACGACTCAGTGCATCAGCAACTACGTTTGCTTTACCGGGGTGGTAATGAATTGTACAATCGTAGTCTGACCAACTCAAGCCATCTGCGCTGCCTCATATTCAATTCTTTCTGTGTGAAAATATATTTCAGACTTTTGTGGTCTGTATAAATTTCACACTTACCTCCATACAGGTAATGTCTCTAAATCTTCAAGACATGAACTAAAGCTGCTAATTCCAAATCATGAGTAGGGTAGTTCAGTTTGTGTGGTTTCAACTGTCTCGAAGCATAGGCAACTACCTTGCCCTCTTGCATCAATATACACCCCAAGCCTTGCTTGGATGTATCACTGTAGATGACGAATTCTTTCGTCGGATCGGGAATCATCAAAACTGGTGCTACAGTCAATCTTCACTTAAGTTCTTGGAAACTCTTTTCGCACTTCTCATTCCATAAGAAAACTTCTCCCTTTCTAGTCAATTTAGTCATCGGTGCATCTATCTTCGAAAATCCCTCGATAAATCTCCGACAATAACCGGCTAATCCCAAGAAGCTGCGAACTTCATTCGCATTACTCGGTACTTTCCAATCATTGACTGCCTCAACTTTAATCGGGTCAACCTCAATTCCATAAGTGACCAAATGTCCCAAAAATGCAACTCGGTTAAGCCAGAATTCACACTTATTGTACTTCGCATACAACTTCTCCTTGCGCAGTATTCCCAATACTGTTCAAAGATGCTGCTCATGTTCAACCTTGGTCTTTGAATATACAAGTATGTCATCTATGAACACAATGACAAACTTATCCAAATAAGGTTGAAATACACGGTTCATGATGTCCATGAATATCGCTGGCGCATTAGACAAACCAAATGGCATCACTATAAACTCATAGTGTCCATATCGAGTTCGAAATGTTGTCTTGGGGATATCTTCATCCTTAATCCTCAGCTGGTGATATCCGGATCTCAAATCTATTTTTGAGAATACTCCCGAGCCTCCAAGTGTTGGGATTCGGTGCCTAAAACGAAGGCCCAGCGGAAGTGGTAAAACAAAAATTAATTCGATCCGAATCCCTACGAGGATCGAATGAGCTTCGTATATACGAATATAAAAATGAATTCACAAGAGATATAGAAACTCACCCTTGTAGTCTGTTGATTAGATGGATTCCTTCTCTTGAGTTATTCCCCGAGCTTTAGTTGAATTCTCTACGATCCGAAGCACTCCAAGTACTCGAACGATCCAACGCCGAAAAACCGCGTCTCTACTTGCCACGCGCTGGAGAAAACAAACAGAATGACAACACTCGATTAACCTCTAAGGTTACGGCTAGAATCAAGTGATGAAGCTTTGATTATAACACTCTAAGTGTTTTAATGTTTAATCTCTCAATATTTCTTGATGTTTCTCTAATAAAAATCAAGAACAAAATGAAGAAAATGAAGAAGAAGACTTGAGTATTATGAAAAAGGAACTCAAAGTTCTTTCTCTCTCTCTTACAATACAACTCACGTATGAAGATGAATGAGGTATGGTGAGAGATATAAGTCTTCCCTACTTATTCTAATTCAACCCTCATGTGAACAACTCATGTCACATGAATACCAACCCCACAAAGTCATGTTCTTACATATAAAATTAAAACAAGACAAAAGGAAGGTGGGTGGAACTAAAGGGGGGCGGCCACCATGCAAAAACGGCCGAGTTTGGTTCATTTCGGACTCCCGAGAGTCCATACAGATAAACTCCAATTCCGTTCCGATGTATTTTATATCGTTTAAATAATCCAATTAATTAAACATATCTAATACAAAATAACATAATTAATTTCTCCAAGAAATAATTATGTTCATGAATTAAATTAATCACCCAGTGATATATTTAATTCATTAGGTCGTAAACTAATTTATCCAATAAATCAATTTAAACATCCAATGTCCCAAATTTAGATATCCAATATCTAATATTCATAATGAGAGAATTAAGCTTGATTCATTCCGTCGTCAATCCTAATGCGCGACTCGGTAGGTCTGTCTCAGTCAGCAATGGGAGGAACCAAAGAGTAGTAGCACCACCTAGCCAGCCTGGTGTAACACCCCCAGATTTAACCGGGAATATTGCAGCGCCGTGGGGCCCGAGATGGAACCCACAAGTCTGAAGGAAATTTTCACAAACATTTACAAATTCCCAAGAGGCCAACGATGGTACTATCTTTAAAAGTGCACAAAGACTTATAAAATCCATTTATCAAAAACCGTCGTAAAAACTCATTTGAAATCGCAAGGCCAAACAGCCGACACTCAAAAGTTTAGAAAACGATTTCCAAAGTAACCTCAGTTACCAGATACCAAAAGAGCATTTCAAAATACTCACGCAGCGGAAAAAGACCAACCATAGAGATACTCTAGCAGCGGAATTCAAGAACCAATCAAGAAAACTCAATGCATAAAACATGTCCTAGCCAGTATCCTCCGGGAAGCTCATCTCTTCACGACTGCTACAAGCTCGAATACTCCAAGAACCTAAAAAGAAATCCCACGATGGGGTCAGCCATAATATCCAATGATGATAACCGTCACATCACATTAATAATTACATACCAATGAGAATACAACATAAGAATACGACCAACGTAATCTTACCGCCATAACTTTACTTACTCAAGTCATTCTCATCAGAATAACCATTATCACATTTCACATCTCGTACTGATTAACCAATAAACTCGAACCTAATATCTGTATTGTACCTCAAACAATACTCAAGATTCTCAAACTATCATCACCAACTCACGATACGGAAATATACCATTTCTGACCAATACGATCCATCGAATAACATCATCAAATCCCAAGACGATAACCGATTGTCCATCAAAGACAAATACCAAAGGAAATATGGAACATACCTCGAGATATGAAGTGCCACGAAAATCATATCAGTCTAATTCGAGATCAGATCAATGCAATACGGACACGGTCCTAACACAAGACCTACAAATGCATATTCATATGACCACGTCAATATGCTCAAAACAATAACAACAGTGTATACTCAATGGAAATCCCATGATCCAGTGCCCTCAGCATAGATCCCAGGATGATCCTACTAGATCAACACGAGGTGGATAACCAATATTATACATATGCATCACAACACATGATAAAATCAACAATGCGAATCCACAAGATTCCATCAACACAATACTGGTAATCCAACGATCTAGCGCCCTCAGCATAGATCCCATGATGATCCCGTCGAACCAACGCATGGTGGAAAATGTAATACCCGGTTGTAATTCATTCATTTTCATTCAGTAATTATCAGTCTGTAATTGTCACTCAGTGTATTTTCACTCAATTATAATCATTCATCAATCATGTTCATTCACCGTGTTCACCGTTCGGAAAAACTTCGAGTTGTGTATCGTTATTGTTCATTGTTTCAACTTTCCTCATATGAGTTCGACTTTGTTAGATCACCATTAATTTTTGGTAACTCCAAAAATTCTAAATCTTTGCAATATTTTAGAGAATCGATTTAGCTTTCCAATGGTTCAAACGGTGAGTCAATCGGAGTCCGGACGAGAGAGTTATGGTCGTTTTAGCACACCCGCTCATTTTTCAGCTTTTGGCCGATCACTGCCGACCGGACTCGATCGTGTCGTCCGACACGGCCCGTGCCGTACTCGTCCGGAAATGCCGAAGTATCTGCCCACAGGACTCGACCGTGTCGTTTGGCACGGCCGAGTCGAACTCTTCCGGATAAGCCAGAACCGACTGCCCAGACGCCCGACCGTGTCCCAGGACACAGTCGAGTCATGCCGAGTCGCTGTCGGACGGGTCACTGTCGGAAGGCCCTCCGCGCCGCGACCGTGTCAAGCAGGACACGGTCGAGTCCCTGTCGGCCAGCTGTGCGACACGACCATGCCGATCGGCACGGGCCGTGTCCGGCAGGGTAGTCAACCCCTATAAATTCATTTTTTGAGCATTTCAGCTCATTTCTTTCCCTTTTCTTCACCTACAACCGAGAGAGAGAGCTTGAGGGAGGGTTTTTCCTTCACAAATCATTTGAGTGTTTGATTTTCTTCATCTCCTTTCGATCGTGAAGCCCGGATAATCAATCTAACGCGTGTTCTTCGGATTAAATACTTGGATCTTCAAAGGTAATATTCTTCAACACCTTGGATTTCGACTTTTGTGTTGAGTTATGATGTTTTGGACGTTATAATCATGTTATATGAAGGGATATGTATATGATTATGAGTTTGTATAAGGATTCATTGGATTATTGAGGAATTATTCAAGAACACCTTGAATATCGAGTTGGAATTGGGGATTTTCGACTAATTGTTGTTATAATCACGTTTTTGGACATTCATAACGGATTATTGATCGTATTGGAGATGTTTTGTTGGTTTGAAACACTTCTTGGGGATTTGAGGTTGGTATTGTTGAGGTTTAGTTGTAAACAACCGGAGTTTGGCCACAACGTATTCGATATAATGCCCCAATGAACTTAATTTAATCGTATCGACGTTTTGAGTTCGTTATATTCGTGTTTGATTCGTATATTGAACGAGTTGTTGGATATTGTATAATTCAAGGTTGTTCGAGCGACCGATATCTCAATTAGGACGTTGTTCGTGGAAGGATAATTGTCACCGGTATTGTGTAAGTTAATTCTTACTCGGTTAAAAGGATATTCATTCCTTTTTGTTGTTGATTACTCATAATCATAATTCATTCATCACAATATTAATCATTTTGAGACCTGTAATTGTCGAATAATCATTTCATTCACGAGGAACGACGGTTCCAAATCATTTCATTGGGTTATCAATCACGTCACTATTTACTTTCATATCGGTGAGTCATCTTGGCCTTGTCTAATTATTATTCATTGATATTCATTATGGTCATTCTCGTTCATATGACCTTCTGGGTACATATTGCGTGGCCGGGTGTGGCTGTGTGGAATTTTTAGTCGGGCACACGATGGTTATGTATTGGGTTCACCGATACATTGGACCGTGCACACGGGAAAGCGTTACACCGTGAGACTAATTAGGTACAAGGACGGGTGTGTCAGGTCATTCGTCTTGTACACTCGCACAGAACACTACGGGCGTACTATGGTACTCCTCTTCAGCGTAATTCATAATTAAGAATTTTTCATAACTTCAGATATATCATGATTGTGTATTTTCAACCCTTGAGGATTGTTGTTCTTTGTAACTGACCCCGTTTGGGGATTTTGTTTTTCAGGTCTTGGCAAGGCAAAGACACAGGGAGAGCACGTTGACGTCGAGGAGTCCCAGTGATACTAGTAGGGGGCCCCAGTCATTCCGTTTGTTTCGGTTATTTCAGTCATTTCCGTCATTTGTATTTTCCGCTGCAAAATTCCGTTTGAGATGTTTATTTGTTCAGGGTGGTGTATTTTATCTCCATATAAAATATACTAGTATTCTGTTTTATCCTGGTGTAATGTACTTAAACTCCTCATCGGAGTACTTGGTAATATAATGTGGTTCGGTACTACAATTATATTATTTAATTCATCATTTTCATTGCCTGGTGGGTCCCAGTCGGGGATTCACGGCACTGTAATATCCGCCTAGTTTGGGGTGTTACAGAGTTGGTATCGGAGCGTGGTTTTGAATACTACCTTCCGAGTCATGTCTCATTTGAAATCATCGTCATCAGACTAGTATCATTGGACTTTCGCGTCACGTGTGACCTGTACAAATGCCGAGCCAATCAGACCAAGAACTGTAAGATTCCTTTAGCCAGGGTATAATTTACGCAATAATCATTCATTCATAATTGAGTTAACAATCCTCAAACATCATTTTCATTTTGACCAGATGGTCATTTTAACGCACTAATCACTCAATTCATTTCATTACTCGATTGTTGATTTGGAAGATCATATAATTAATCTTGTTAACCTGCTCAAGATAATCATTCCAATAATTTCATTAGATAATCATGTCACTTGATTAATCATTCATGTAATCACCGTGTTAGAGCGTGTATGCTCATTTTCATCATCTCATGTCATAATCATAACGTGATATTCATGCGGGGATTATAATCATCATGTGACTTTCCTACTTCGGTATGGAGAGAGCAAGAAGAGGACGCGGAGGACGAGGCCGTGGTGCGGGCCGAATCCAGGAACTCGTGCGAACACACGTGCGAACGCGAGGAATAATGTTAACTCATCTAGCGGTGACGCCGCCACTCATTCACCAGACACGATCATTCACTTTGGAGTCGTGCAGGACACGGCTCAATCGAAGGTGTTGGATCGATCCACTCGCCTTTATGCGGGGCATGATGGCCCAGATGACTCGAGATGACACAACTAATGGAGACGATGCAAAATTCGGCTAATCAAAATCAACAGTTCTCCGCCGCCACCTCAGAGGCAAGAGAGGAATGTGAGCAGTATCATCGGCGACATCTCTCGCCAAAGGCCACCTACTTTTGAAGGCTCATCTGAGCCGGCGGATATTGTTCATTGGCTCGAACATTTCGAGAAGCTATTTGCGATGGTAGAGTGTCCCGAAGGACACAAAGTTTCAGTTGCGGCTTACTATCTGGGTAAGAGCGCTCATTCTTGGTGGTTATCGTTGAAGCCCACCGAAGGATCGTGTACTTGGGATCAGTTCAAGACTCTCATGATGGAGAGGTATTATCCGGCCCCACTCAGAGAGGCCAAGCTTTCAGAGTTACTCACTCCCGACCCTCCATCAGACGCGGATGTTCTCGCCATTGCCGAGAAATTTCAGGAACTTCTTCCGTTCGCCTCATCCATCATTCATTCTGAGGCGGATAAGATTAAGTATTTCACAAGAGGTCAAAACCACGTATGAGATTACAGTTGCTTAATCATAATTGCACCACGTTGGCCGAATTCATCGAGAAAGCTCTCACTTATGAACTTACTGCTAAGGAAATTGCTAAGCAGCAACCTTCGTCTGCTAGCAAGAAATCGAAGAACCGTAATCAGTCTGAAGGCGGTCAGACAACCTTCAAGAAACCCCGTGCGGGATCTGCTTTTTCTGAGCGACCTCCTGTGTCGTCTAAACCCGCGGAATCTCAGTCTCGAGCGGCCAGTTCGGCCATCACCTATTTTAACTGTGGGGAGCTTGGTCACCTCAGTACCAAGTGTCCTCGATAGACTATCACGTGTCATAATTGTGGGATTGCTGGGCATAAGGCCCGTTTTTGCCGTAGAGACTCCAAACCTACTCCAGCGTCATCTCAGGCACCGAAGCAGTCAGCCGTTCAGAATCAGGCCACTCAATCAGTGTCGTTTAAAACGAAAGGAGCGACTAAAGGTGGATCCTATATTCAGCAGACAGGAGCGTCCGGTGCCGGGACTAGCAAACCCCGGATTTATGAGATGAAGAAGACCGATGATCCCGAGGCCCGAATGATCTCAGGTACACTCGATATTCTATCTCAACCTGTGTGTACCCTTTTTGATACTGGTGCATCGCATTCATTCATTTCCGAGTCATGTTTGAGTAGACTACTTCTGGGTAGTGCTACTAGTTGTGAGCCTTATGTCATTGGTCTACCTGATAGTAGACGAATTATCGGTAATCGGGAGATTCAAAATTGCCCGATTCAGTTTCATGGTCGTGTATGGCCAGCGGACCTTATCGTGGTAGATTTGCCGAGAGACGACGTCATCTTGGGTATTGATTGGATGGATCGTCATGATGCCATCATTAGTGTCCGTAAGCGTATGATCACTATCATTTCAGACGATGGGGTCGAATGTGTGTTTCAGGGAGGTAATCCCGGCTGTTCTGGTAAGGTCATTTATTTGATGAAAGCAGTGAGGTTACTCAATCAAGGATGTGTTGGTTATTGGTGCTATATGACCAAAACCGAGAAGTCACCAATAATGTTGACGGATATTCCGGTATTAAGGGAATATGCCGATGTTTTTCCAGACGAGTTACCTGGTTTGCCTCCACAGAGAGATGTGGAATTCACGATTGAGTTGTAGCCTGGTACGTCTCCAATATCGAAGGTGTTAGGAGTATGCCCTCGAATGCCACTCAGAGGTTGTTGAGTGAGGGCATTGTACTTGTAATTTTGTAAACCATTTATATAAGGCAAATGATTGTTTCTTTATTTACTGGTAGTTACTGGCATTCCTAACTCGTAAATAAACATATAGAAACTAGTCCGTGTATTTGAGAGCAAAACGTTCCACTCCTTATTGGATAAGGGGTCGGCCTTTGGAAAGGTTTATAGCTCAAATACTTAATCGTCGCAAGTCGATGAAACTTGGTAGGCGTTAAGTTTATGTAAAGACTTGTATGACGTGTTCTTTGACATGGAGAGTGCACTCGAACACTAATGGTTAGTGGGAGCACACGTTATAGGTATGCTAATTAGATTAGTATACTCGAACCGACTCACCCTCGATTCGTCACACGGATTTCACTCCGGGACGATCAATGACGGAATCGAAAGGTTGTGATAGGTATTCGTGAACCTTCGACTTGAGGATTTAGTAGGGATGTGCTTGTGACGTCAAGATTTTCATTAGAGTAGTTCGACCGTAAACCGGAAGGCGGGGTCAACCTCGGCGTGCATCTTGGACGGGCAAGTAGCAGTCCTGCGAATACCAAGATAGAATTCTTTCTCCCATTAGTGAGCGGGTTATATGTCCTATGCGGTTATTGGCGAGATGAGATCATAAGTCTTTGGCCAAAGCATTAGAGCTAGTTGTATTAGATACACGGCATACTCGATGATCTCGATTTGCATTAATGCATGCATAGCGTCAATCTGAGATAGGGTTTGGTAGACCGTGACCTATAACTTGATCGGGACATTTGAAAGAAGGGTTTATACGTATCTTGGTATTCACGAGAATGGTTCTTGAATGATCCCAATCATTCGTTCTCGGTTAAGTGCAGTGTAGGCCGCCAGTGGCTAGGTGGTGCTACTACTCTTTGGTTCCTCCCATTCTTTGGTCGAGACGGACCTCTCGAGTCGCCAATAGGATTGACAACGGAATGAATCAAGCTAATTCTCTCATTATGAATATTAGATATTTGATATCTAATTTGGGACATTGGATGTTTAAATCGATTTATCGGATAAATTGATTTACGGCTTAATGGATTAAATATATCACCGGTGATTAATTTAATTCATGAATATAATTATTTCTTGGAGAAATTAATTATGTTATTTTGTATTTGATATGTTTAATTAATTGGATTAATTAATCGATACAAATACATCGTAACGGAATCGTAGTTTATCTGTTTGGACTCACGGAGTCCGAAAGCGAACCGAACTCATCCGTTTACGCATGGTAGCCACCCCTAATTTCCACCCACTTTCCTCTTGTCTTGTTGTTTTCATTTTATATGAAAAAGATGACTTTGTGGGGCTTAGATTCTCATAATAATGAGATGTATCATGTGAGTGGAAATAGAATAAAGAGAGGAAGACTTCTCACCTCATGTTACTTTGATTCCAACGTGAGCTTTGAGTGTAGAGAGAGAGAAAAGACTTCTCCAAGTCTTCTTCATCATCTTCCTCTTTATTCATCAAGTTCTTGATTTTTCTTGGAAGAAAATTGAGAAATAAAAGAGAGATTGTGAGTTATACACTTAGAGTGTTATAATTTCATATTGGAAGCTTCATCACTTAGCTCTAGCCGTATCCTCGGAGGATAGCAAGGTGATTGTCGTTCCGGTTGTTTCTCCGGCGCGTGGCAAGTAGAGACGCGGTGCTTTCGGCGTTGGATCGTTCAAGAGCTTGGGGAATAGCTCAAGAGAAGGTTACCATTTAATCAACGGACTTCGAGGGTTAGTTTCTTACGACTCTTGCTTTTCGTTTATATATTCGTATATACGTAGCTCGATCGATTCTCGTGGGGATTCGGATCGAATTAATTTTCGTTTTACCGCTTCCGCTGGGCCTTCGTTTTAGGCACCGAATCCCAACAGTGGTATCGGAGCCAGGTTTTGCGATCGTATATACGATATTTTGCATTTGGAATGCTTGATTAAATGATTAGTGATTTGGAATCACAACCGTTTAATTCGTTGTTTTAATTGTTCGTCGAAAATTTAATTTTTTCATGTTTTTATGTTACTATATAAATCGGTTTTATTTATTAAAACTGGATTATATGGGTAATATTAAATTAGAAAAATATAATTTTTGAAATCGGGACGAAAAAGAGTCGAAAAATCGCCTGCCCGGGGGACTGCCCGGGCTGCCCAGGGCTGCCCAAGGGTGCTGGACCGCTGCCGGGCAGCTTGTTTCCTGCACTGGGCAGATCAGCCCCTCGGCTAAGGACCGGCTGTGATGCCGGACCACGGGCTAGGCCCGGGCGATTTTATTTCGATTCCGTTTTCTGTTTATGTTTCGTTATAATAATTTCCAGAAATTAAATTGGATTTAATTTGACTAAATAAAATACTTGGTGTTTTATTTTGAGGAAATTTATTATTGTGAAATATTTATCATCCGGTTTATACGAACGAATTAAAACTACCATGTTTGTGAATTAATTGGATTAATTCTAATAGATGGTTATTTTTTATATTGGTTGGATCAATATATTTAATGTGTAGTCCATTTATTTAGTATTTATTGGATGAATGCTTTTGAATGGGGATGTGGTTCATGGACTTAGTTTTGAATCGTTCGGTTTTATTCGATTGGGTTGTAAAGGCCGTTTTGAGCCTATTTATTTTACTAGAATTATTTGTATCTAGGATGCAATTTTTCAATGTAAAATTTATATGTAATGACGAAGACCGGAGGAATATCCATTTCGAGAAGACGAAGATTCAAGACGAAGACTTGTAATTAGATTACGGAGTTTTTGTTTTTAAGGCGGTCCATGAACCACATGTTGGTAGCAACTAGGTTGTGAATGGTTGTTTCATATTGTATGAATGCCACAAACGCGCTTAAACGATTAATGTGCAAAGTGCAACGTAAATCGCGAAAATTCTCCCAATAAATTATTAAGTTTATAAGGTTTCAAGGTTTTCCTTCCCTCCATCGAGTTTTCGAAATTGAAATCAAATCGGATGTGCTATGCTTAGAGTTATCGGGGTAGTCGTTCGGGGAGGACGGATAAATTACCGGAGCGCATTGGATGCCTTCGGTTGGAGCAAATTTTATCCCTAGAAACACGATAGGTTGTCGGATAAGATTGATTGTGAAACCGATTTGCGTCGATGGTATAAACTTAACTTGTTCACGAACCATAGAAACCGTATAGGTTGAGGGGAATGAACAAGGGGAAAAGAAGATCGAATCATCCATTAGATGGGTTGGTGTTGGACACCACTTTATGAAAATTAATAGACTAGAAACACTTCGGTTGCCCTCTATTAAGATTTATAAAGAACTCGATCACCACTATGAAGTAGAGCGACGATACTTCGGTTTTCACATGGGAGTGTGTTATTCCGATAAAAATAGTGGGAGTGGGTAACAAGAATAGAAAAGACCTTAATTCTATACTCGAACATAATATAACAAGTCACTAATTAATTTGTTATACTTAATGCGTACATAACTCAATATGACAATGAATCCACTCGCAATTCGCTCGAAAAGAACACCTTAATGGGACCTAACTTTGTGGATTGGCTCCATGTCGATGATTGTCCTCGGTATAGAGGCCTTGGGATACGTCTTGGAGACGGACATTCCGGCGCCTCTGTGCGGACCGAGCCAATCGGGAAGAGATTGAAAACCATGAAAAGTGGGTTAAGGATGACGTGAAAGTCCGTGCTTATATGATGGCTTCCATGTCTAATGAGCTTGAGAGCTCATGAGAAAATGACTTCGCTAGGCGATTCTATCTCACTTAACCGAGCTTTATGGTGAGCACAAGTGAATCGCTAGATATGAGATATCCAAGCAAATCGCTCGGTGCAAGGATGAAGGAAGGTGAGAAGGTTGGGGAACACGTCCTCAAAATGATATCCATGATCGAGAGATTGGAGGCTCTTGATTTTAAAATGGATACTTCTCTCAAACCGACCTTATCCTACAGTCTCTCCCGATTCCTTCTCACATTTTGTTATGAACTTCAAGCAATGAGATTGCATGTAACTTAGTGGGCTAATGAACAAGCGGTGACCGCTCGGTCTCGGATGAAGACCCGCGGATGAAGGAGTGCACTTGTGATTTCTTACGGACTTCGGAAGTCTAAGAATAAGAAGAAAAAGACCAAGAAGCGGACTAGACCACAAGCTAAGGACCTTAAGGGAAAGGGCAAGGCCCGATGGTTCCAAAGAACAAGAAGAAGAAGGATACTTGTCTCAAGTGCGGTGAGTGGGCCTTTGGGCTAGAGCGTCCGATTCTTCATGGCACTTCGTCTGAGAACTTTTAGTTTTGGAAACAAATTGTTCTCACTCGTATTTTCTACTTCTGAATCTTTGGATTACGGTGCTAGTTCTCATATTTGTACCGTGAATCGGGATCTCAAACAAAGTAGGAAGCTTGGAGAGCCGGAGAAGTTATGATCACGGTCGGAAGCGGGCATAGTGTCGAGGCGACCGACATAGGATCACTTCTTTTGGGTTTAGAATCCGGCTTTGTTTTGACTTTAGAAGATGTACTTGTTTTGCCCAAGGGGCACAAAAACATTATCCATTCGGTCATGGACCGAAAAGGCTTTTCATTTTTCATTGGTGATGGTTCTGCAAAATTTATTTTAGAAATAAACTAGTAGTCTTGCTACATTGTTGAATGGATTGTATCATCTAAATCTCAGCAACAAAGTAGTTGTGAATACTATAACTAGAAAGCGGTAGGGATGAAACCAATCAAGTTTTGAAATGGCATCTTAGACTTGGTCATGTTGGTCGGACCAAGGTTTACAAGATGGAAAAGATGGACTTATGGGTCCATTGGGATCGGATCCCTTTCCTACTTGTGAATCTTGCCTTAAAGGCAAATGACTAAGTCCCCTTCACGGGGACATTTCAAAGAGCGCGATAAAGCGGGATTAATCCATACCGATGTATGTGGTGCTTTGGAAGCGAGACGTGATGGATATCAATATTTCATTACGTTCTGAGATGATCATACTAGGTATGGTTATGTATACTTAATGAAACATAAATCCGAGGCTTTTGAGAAATTCCAGAATTCAAGGCCTAGTCGAGAAACAAACCGGTAATCATATCAAAGCACTTCGGTCGGACCGAGGTGGCGAGTATATGAGTACGGAGTTTGTGAGTTCCTTAAGGAACATGGAATAGTTTCACAACTAACACCTCCAGTACTCCTCGGTTAAATGGTGTGTCGAAAGAAGGAACCGGACCTGTTGAACATGGTCCGTTCCATCTTGAGCTATACTGACTTGCCGATTTACTTGTGGGGGTATGCACTCCTGACTGCCGCGTATATCTTGAACAGATGTCCTTCCAAATCCGTTCCTAAAACTCCACATGAGATGTGGGAAGGAAGGAAACCAAGTCTTAATCATATTAGGATTTGGGGATGTCCCGCTTATGTCAAGAAGACCAAGGTGGAAAAGTTGGAAGCTAGGTGCGAAGGGACGTTTCATTGGATTCGTGCAGGACGATGGGATATCTATTCTACATGCCCGAAGATCGAAGGATCATTGTTGCTTTACAAGCACACTTCCTGGAAGATGAGTTCATTCAGGAAGGCGGAGCAGGTAGAAGTATTTCTTTAGAAGAATACAATGAAACTCCTCGAGAGACACCTGTGCAAGAAACTTGAACCGAACTTTACGAAACACTAGTACAACCACCTCGTAGGTCTAGTAGGGTGTCTCATTTACGAGAGGTATGGGCTTGTGCACTTGGAGGAGCCGGGTCTCCATGAGGTTCCAAGTGATAGCCAAGAGACCGACCCGACGACCTATGACCAAGCGATGGTGGATGTAGACTCCGCGAAATGGCGTGAAGCTATGGAAGCCGAGATAGACTCGATGCATGTAAATCAGGTCTGGACTCTAGTAGACCGCCCCAAGGGCATAGTGCCCATTGGGAATAAGTGGATCTACAAGAGAAAGGCGATGGTGATGGCAAGGTTGACGCCTATAAGGCCGGACTTGTGGCAAAGGGTTATACCCAAAAGGAAGGGATTGATTACCACGATACCTTCTCGCCCGTAGCTATGATCAAGTCTATTCGCATGATGCTTGCTATAGCCGCCTACCACGATTATGAGATATGGCAAATGGACGTAAAGACGGCTTTCCTTAATGGATTCCTCGAGGAGAAATCTATATGGAGCAGCCTAAAGGCTTTGTGTCCGAAGTCGATATTCGTAAAGTGTGCAAGCTTGCGTTCCATTTATGGATGAAACAAGCGTCGCGTAGTTGGAACCTTCGTTTTGACGAGGCGGTCAAGAGTTTGACTTCGTGCAAAATGAAGAGGAACCTTGTGTATACAAGAAGGTTAGTGGGAGCAAGATCGCATTCTTAGTACTATATGTAGATGACATTCTACTAATAGGAAATGATGTGGGAATGCTCGGTTACGTAGCTTGGCTTTGAGTAATTTCTCCATGAAAGACTTGGGAGAAGCAACCTATATTCTTGGTATTCGGCTCTCTGGGATAGAGCGAAGAGAACAATAGGCCTTTCCCAAGCCCTCTATATAGATAAGATCTTAAAGCGATTTAAGATGGATGATTCTAAAAGAGGGTTCCTTTCGATGCAGCATGGAATAAAACTCACCTTGAAGATGTGTCCTCAAAGTGAGGAACAACGCAAGGAAATGAGTAATATACCATATGCTTCGGCCGTGGGTAGCCTTATGTATGCTATGTTGTGTACAAGACACGACATCGCGCATCTTGTAAGCGTGGTGAGTAGGTTTCGAGCAAACCCGGGTAGGGAACATTGGGTTGTAAGAACGTTCTCAAGTACTTGAGAAGAGCAGAGATATGGTTCTTATGTATGGCGGTGGAGATTTGGATGTGGTGGGATTCAGCGATTCGGACTTCCAAGGGTGAAGGACGACTCGATGTCCACGGCTACATATTTACTCTTAATGGAGCGATATCTTGGCGTAGTGCCAAGCAAAGCGCGACTAGCGATTCCACTGTCAGTGAGTATCAAGCGGCCTCGGAGGCTTCAAGGAAGGGTTACGGATTAAGAAGTTTCTAGGAGAACTTCAAATGATACCATGTCTTTGAAATTTGCTGTTCATTGTCTTTGCGACAACGACGGAGAGTGTAGCACGAGCCAAGGAGCCGAGGTTTCACAACACCAAACATATTGAGAGGAAGTATCATCTCGTAAGAGAATTTGTTCGCAAGGGATACATTGTCTTTGCCACGAGTTGACTCGGCCGACAACGTCGCCGATCCACCGACAAGCCACTATCTCGGACTAGCTTGGAGCGTCATCGGAGAACATGGGTATTAGATACCATAGTGTGTGGCATTGAGTGCAAGTGGGAGATTGTTAGGAGTATGCCCTCGAATGCCACTCGGAGGTTGTTGAGTGAGGGCATTGTACTTGTAATTTTGTAAACCATTTATATAAGGCAAATGATTGTTTCTTTATTTCTTGGTAGTTCTTGGCATTCCTAACTCGTAAATAAACATATAGAAACTAGTCCGTGTATTTGAGAGCAAAGCGTTCCACTCCTTATTGGATAAGGGGGTCGGCCTTTGGAAAGGTTTATAGCTCAAATACTTAATCGTTCAAGTCGATGAAACTTGGTAGGCGTTAAGTTTATGTAAAGACTTGTATGACGTGTTCTTTGACATGGAGAGTGCACTGCGAACACTAATGGTTAGTGGGAGCACACGTTATAGGTATGCTAATTAGATTAGTATACTCGAACCGACTCACCCTCGATTCGTCACAGATTTCACTCGGGACGATCAATGACGGAATCGAAAGGTTGTGATAGGTATTCGTGAACCTTCGACTTGAGGATTTAGTAGGGATGTGCTTGTGACGTCAAGATTTTCATTAGAGTAGTTCGACCACCTGTAACGGAAGGCGGGGGTCAACCTCGACGTGCATCTTGGCGGGCAAGTAGCGAGTCCTACCGAATACCAAGATAGAATTCTTTCTCCCATTAGTGAGCGGGTTATATGTCCTATGCGGTTATTGGCGGATGAGATCATAAGTCTTTGGCCAAAGCATTAGAGCTAGTTGTATTAGATACACGGCTCGATGATCTCGATTGCATTAATGCATGCATAGCGTCAAATCTGAGATAGGGTTTGGTGGCCAGTGACCCTATAACTTGATCGGGACATTTGAAAGAAGGGTTTATCATTATCTTGGTATTCACGACGAATGGTTCTTGAATGATCCCAATCATTCGTTCTCGGTTGGGGTGCAGTGTAGGCCGCCAGGCTGGCTAGGTGGTGCTACTACTCTTTGGTTCCTCCCATTCTTGATCGAGACGGACCTACCGAGTCGCGCAATAGGATTGACAACGGAATGAATCAAGCTAATTATCTCATAATGAATATTAGATATTTGATAACTAATTTGGGACATTGGATGTTTAAATCGATTTATCGGATAAATTGATTTAGGGCTTAATGGATTATATATATCTCTGGGTGATTAATTTAATTCATGAATATAATTATTTCTTGGAGAAATTAATTATGTTATTTTGTATTTGATATGTTTAATTAATTGGATTAATTAATCGATACAAATACATCAGAACGGAATCGTAGTTTATCTGTTTGGACTCACGGGAGTCAAAGCGAACCGAACTCATCCGTTTACGCATGGTAGCCACCCCCCTAATTTCCACCCACTTTCCTCTTGTCTTGTTGTTT
The DNA here is from genome assembly GCA_033398695.1 of Orobanche coerulescens. Lineage (NCBI taxonomy): Eukaryota > Viridiplantae > Streptophyta > Magnoliopsida > Lamiales > Orobanchaceae > Orobanche > Orobanche coerulescens. Next base: position 141,885,427 of record CM065802.1, on the reverse strand, counting down.
TCATTTTATATGAAAAAGATGACTTTGTGGGGCTTAGATTCTCATAATAATGAGATGTATCATGTGAGTGGAAATAGAATAAAGAGAGGAAGACTTCTCACCTCATGTTACTTTGATTCCAACGTGAGCTTTGAGTGTAGAGAGAGAGAAAAGACTTCTCCAAGTCTTCTTCATCATCTTCCTCTTTATTCATCAAGTTCTTGATTTTTCTTGGAAGAAAATTGAGAAATAAAAGAGAGATTGTGAGTTATACACTTAGAGTGTTATAATTTCATATTGGAAGCTTCATCACTTAGCTCTAGCCGTATCCTCGGAGGATAGCAAGGTGATTGTCGTTCGGTTGTTTCTCGTAGCGTGGCAAGTAGAGACGCGGTGCTTTCGGCGTTGGATCGTTCAAGAGCTTGGGGAATAGCTCAAGAGAAGGTTACCATTTAATCAACGGACTTCGAGGGTTAGTTTCTTACGACTCTTGCTTTTTGTTTATATATTCGTATATACGTAGCTCGATCGATTCTCGTGGGGATTCGGATCGAATTAATTTTCGTTTTACCGCTTCCGCTGGGCCTTCGTTTTAGGCACCGAATCCCAACAGAAGGCACCGTACCGGATGGCCCCGACTGAAATGCATGAGTTGAAGAATCAACTTGAGGAATTGTTCGAGAAAGGTTATATCCGACCGAGTGCGTCCCCGTGGGGAGCACCAGTGCTGTTTGTCAAAAAGAAGGATGGTTCTTTTCGCTTGTGTATCGATTATCGGGAGTTGAATAGGGTGACAATCAAGAATAAGTATCCTTTACCCCGTATCGATGACCTTTTGGATCAACTTGGGGAGCTTGATTTTCCAAGATCGACTTAAGATCTGGATATCATCATTGCGGTTCGAGAGTCGGATATCGCGAGGACGGCGTTTCGAACACGCTATGGTCATTATGAGTTCGTAGTTATGCCGTTCGGGCTAACTAATGCACCTGCGGTATTCATGGAGCTAATGAATCGGGTCTTCATCGACTTTTTGGATCGGTTTGTTGTTGTCTTCATCGATGACATTTTGATTTATTCTCGTAACCGAGAGGAACACGAGATTCACCTTCATCAAGTGCTCGACGTGTTGAGACGAGAACAACTGTATGGGAAGTTTTCCAAATGTGAGTTCTGGATGTCCGAAGTGACGTTTCTCGGACACGTAATTTCTTCAGACGGAGTTCGTGTCGATCCGCAGAAGACGGAGGCTATTCGAGATTGGCTACCTCCGAAGAATGTTAAGGAAATCCGAAGTTTCCTCGGATTAGCGGGTTATTATCGGCGATTTGTGGAAGGATTTTCCAAAATTGCTCAACCATTGACGAACCTTTTGCGAAAGGATAAGAAATACACGTGGTCCGACGCGTGTCAACGGAGTTTTGAGGAACTCAAGAGCCGGTTAATGTCGGCACTGTACTTTCCTTACGCGAGGGACGGAGGGATTTGTGGTTTATAGTGATGCGTCCAGACAGGGTCTCGGATGTGTACTCATGCAGAATGGGAAGGTTATTGCTTATGCTTCACGGCAATTGAGACCTTACGAGGTTAATTATCCGACTCACGATCTGGAGCTAGCGGTAGTGGTGTTCGCTTTGAAAATCTGGCGTCATTACCTATATGGCGTCACCTGTCAGATTTTCACCGATCATAAAAGTTTAAAGTATATATTTACTCAGAAGGAGTTAAATATGCGACAGAGGCGGTGGTTAGAACTAATCAAGGATTATGATATTGAGATCATTTACCACCGGGCAAAGGCGACGTTATCGCCGCGCCTTGAGTCGTAAGTCCGTTCAAGAGCGGATGCTTGCTCGTTTAATAGTTCGAAGGAGCTTGGCGAGAATTCCTTAGACCCGAGATCGAGTCGCTTGGCGAGTCGGGGACGACTTTGTATGTTAGAGATTTCATTGTCACTTGAGGAGGTAATCAGAGAGAATCAGAGTTCAGACCCTTCATTTTTGCGCATCCGTGAGGATGTGGCTCAGGGGAAAGCCCCTGGATTCGTGGTCCACGAGGATGGACTTTTGAGGTTTAAGAACCGGTTGTGCGTACCGGCGAATGACGAGTTGAAAAACTCGATTTTGAGAGAAGCTCATGCTACCCCTTATTCTGTTCACCCGGGGTCTAGCAAGATGTATAAAGACTTGAAACAATATTACTGGTGGAGTAATATGAAGCGAGAAGTCGCGGAATTTGTTTCGAGATGCTTAACTTGCCAACAAGTCAAGATTGAACATCAGCGACCGGCGGGTATCTTTGAAACCTCTCCTATTCAGTGGAAGTGGGAAGACATTTCTATGGATTTCATCACGAGTTTGCCGGCCAGTCGTCGTGGCATGAATACGATCACGGGTGATTGTGGACCGCTTAACTAAATCAGCTCATTTCCTTGAGATCAAGGATACGTGGGGTCCCGAGAGGCGCCCGATTATTCATCAAGGAGATAGTAAGGCGCACGGTACTCCTAAGAGTATCGTTTCCGATCGTGACGGATGATTTGTGTCTCATTTTTGGAAATCGATTCATCGTGCTATGGGAACTCGGCTCCATCTCGGTATCGCCTTTCATCCTCGGTCAGACGGACAATCGAGAAGGACTATACAGACATTAGAGGACATGTTGAGGGCATGCGTCCTCGATTGGAAGGACGATTGGGAAGCCCAACTACCATTGATCGAGTTCACGTATAATAATAGTTGGCATGCTTCCATTAAGATGGCACCTTACGAGGCCTTATGCGGTCGTCGTTGTCGATCTCCTTTGTGTTGGGATGACTTGTCGAATCAATCGGCACCGAGCCCGATATGCTTATAGCCGCCGGGAGAAGGTAGCTTTGATCAAGAGTCGTATGTTGGCCATTTCGAGTCGGCCGAAATCATATGCGAGATAATCGTCGTCGACCACTAGAGTTTGAGACGGGTGACCACGTTTTGGTCAAGGTATCCCAGTCGAGGTATTTTCCGTTTCGGAAAACGGGGAAGTTAGTCGAGATTCATTGGACCGTTTGAAATTTTGGATCGAGTAGGCGAGTTAGCTTATCGATTGGCTTTACCTCGGCTTTGAGCCGAATTCATAATGTGTTTCATGTCTCTCGATTGCGGAAGTATGTTGCCGACCGAGTCACATACTTGATTCGGCCAATCGAGATCGCCGATGACCATTCATATGAGGAGCGTCTATACGAGTCTTAGAGCGGCGAATCAAGCGGTTGAGAAATAAGTCGATTCCTTTGGTCAAGATTCGGTGGTCAGGACACGGAGTCGAAGAGGCTACTTTGGAAACCAAGGATAGTATGCGGGAGAGTTATCCCGAGTTGTTTGACCCTTAGTTTGGGACGAAACTCTTTTAAGAAGTGTATGTAATACTGGTTGTAATTCATTCATTTTCATTCGGTAATTATCGATGTAATTGTCACTCAGTGTATTTTCACTCAATTATAACCATTCATCAATCATGTTCATTCACCGTGTTCACCGTTCGGAAAAACTTCGAGTTGTGTATCGTTATTGTTCATTGTTTCAACTTTCCTCATATGAGTTCGACTTTGTTAGATCACCATTAATTTTTGGTAACTCCAAAAATTCTAAATCTTGCAATATTATAGAGCATCGAGTTAGCTTTCCAATGGTTCAAGCGGTGAGTCAATCGAGTCCGGACGAGAGAGTTATGGTCGTTTTAGCTCACCCGCTCATTTTTCGCTTTTGGCGATCACCGGCCGGACTCGGTCGTGTCGTCCGACACGGCCCGTGCCGTACTCGTCGGAAATGCCGAAGTATCTGCCCACGAGGACTCGACCGTGTCGTTTGGCACGGCAGTCGAACTCTTCCGGATAAGCGAACCATTGCGCCGGGCGCCGGCCGTGTCCCGGGACACGGTCGAGTCATCTTGAAGTCGGACGGAGTCAGCTGTCGGAAGGCCCTCAGCGCCGTGACCGTGTCTGCGGGACACGGTCGAGTCCTGTCGGCGGTATGCGACACGACCGTGCCGATCGGCACAGGCCGTGTCCGGCAGGGTAGTCAACCCCTATAAATTCATTTTTTGAGCATTTCAGCTCATTTCTTTCCCTTTTCTTCACCTACAACCGAGAGAGAGAGAGCTTGAGGGAGGGTTTTTCCTTCACAAATCATTTGAGTGTTTGATTTTCTTCATCTCCTTTCGATCGTGAAGCCCGGATAATCAATCTAACACGTGTTCTTCGGATTAAATACTTGGATCTTCAAAGGTAATATTCTTCAACACCTTGGATTTCGACTTTTGTGTTGAGTTATGATGTTTTGGACGTTATAATCATGTTATATGAAGGGATATGTATATGATTATGTGTTTGTATAAGGATTCATTGGATTATTGAGGAATTATTCAAGAACACCTTGAATATCGAGTTGGAATTGGGGATTTTCGACTAATTGTTGTTATAATCACGTTTTTGGACATTCATAACGGATTATTGATCGTATTAGAGATGTTTTGTTGGTTTGAAACACTTCTTGGGGATTTGAGGTTGGTATTGTTGAGGTTTAGTTGTAAACAACCGGAGTTTGGCCACAACGTATTCGATATAATGCCCCAATGAACTTAATTTAGTCGTATCGACGTTTTGAGTTCGTTATATTCGTGTTTGATTCGTATATTGAACGAGTTTTTGGATATTGTATAATTCAAGGTTGTTCGAGCGACCGATATCTCAATTAGGACATTGTTCGTGGAAGGATAATTGTCACCGGTATTGTGTAAGTTAATTCTTACTCGGTTAAAAGGATATTCATTCCTTTTTGTTGTTGATTACTCATAATCATAATTCATTCATCATAATATTAATCATTTTGAGACCTGTAATTGTCGAATAATCATTTCATTCACGAGGCAGCGGTTCCAAATCATTTCATTGGGTTATCAATCACGTCACTATTTACTTTCATATCGGTGAGTCATCTTGGCCTTGTCTAATTATTATTCATTGATATTCATTATGGTCATTCTCGTTCATATGACCTTCTGGGTTCATATTGCGTGGCGGGTGTGGTCGTGTGGAATTTTTAGTCGGGCACACGATGGTTATGTATTGGGTTCACCGATACATTGGACCGTGCACGGGAAAGCGTTACACCGTGAGACTAATTAGGTACAGGGCGGGTGTGTCGGGTCATTCGTCTTGTACACTCGCCTGAGAACACTACGGGCGTACTATGGTACTCCTCTTCAGCGTAATTCATAATTAAGAATTTTCATAACTTGGATATATCATGATTGTGTATTTTCAACCCTTGAGGATTGTTGTTCTTTGTAATGGCGGCCGTTTGGGGATTTTGTTTTTCAGGTCTTGGCAAGGCAAAGACACAGGGAGAGCACGTTGACGTCGAGGAGTCCCAGTGATACTAGTAGGGGGCCCCAGTCATTCCGTTTGTTTCGGTCATTTCAGTCATTTCCGTCATTTGTATTTTCCGCTGCAAAATTCCGTTTGAGATGTTTATTTGTTCAGGGTGGTGTATTCTATCTCCATATAAAATATACTAGTATTCTGTTTTGTCCTGGTGTAATGTACTTAAACTCCTCATCGGAGTACTTGGTAATATAATGTGGTTCGGTACTACAATTATATTATTTAATTCATCATTTTCATTGCCTGGTGGGTCCCAGTCGGGGATTCACGGCACTGTAATATCCGCCTAGTTTGGGGTGTTACAGAAAACCTATCCAGCGATCCAGCGCCCTCAGCATAGATTCCCATGATGATCCCGTCGGACCAACGCATGGTGGACATTCGATCCAGCGCCCTCAGCATAGATCACATGATCTCACATGATCAACACAACATAAACAATACAATTATGCATACACACATGCAACTCAATATGTTCATCAACATGAACAACATATGAACGACAAATGACAAATAAACTAAGACGGCCTCATGTTCAACAACATGAATGACAACATGCATGATCAAATCACTATCACTAACCGAACCGATATAAGATACTTGCCCCGAGTCCTTCAGAAGAAATCTCGATGTCAAATCATCACTGGCGATTATCCTCAATTCTCGACGATCCAAACGCACCATGAACTATAGGTATTTATATCCTCATCTTTCTCGCAACGTAACCTTGATACCCGAACATACCAATAACCGAGATAAAGCATATACATTATGATTTACCTCCCAGAATCGGAAGAACGATATACAATCCAAATACCCCGAGTTCACAATAATAATCATTGCTATATGCATTATAAACGAAATGAAACCGAAACCATTCATTGAATATTATAACTGAACAAGTAATAACTTGCCTCGATACCGATACCATGAAGCTTCTACCGAACACATTGCCTTTGTCTACGAGCTCCTCAGCCCCGATCAAAAGCAACACAACGGACATACTCGAACACGACCGCAACATCCGGTTATAATCACCGATCAATAATCTCAACCTATCGAAGAAATCAAATAACACATATTCGATAACAATCAACACCGACAAAACTAACCAATCGAACCCAACGGTTCAACAAAATCTCCAATAAACACAGTCAGAACAAACCAAATCAAACCATCACAAATTCATAATCACAACACAAAAATACTGCACTGTCTGCCTACTTAGCGCACGTTAAACGCATAACGTAGCGTGCGCTAAGTTGCTCCCGTTAGCGTGCGCTAGCCAGTAAGCTTAGCGTGCGCTAATGCTATACAGTGGCATGCATTACAAGCATCGACTAACATCAAGCGACTACGAATCCGAATGAAGGGAGACATAAATCTCCATATCTCTTGAAGATAAACGACACCATAACTATCACAAAGATCATATCAATGTCCATATATCAATAACAACATCAACAATCAAACTGACTCGATAACAAGGATCATATCATAGTCAATCTGGAATTAAACCTAGTATCATGATTCATCTCATCTAAATCGACCAATATAATTACCAAGATTCAGAAATCCATCTTAGATCGGGTTAAATGAATCAACATCCTTATAGTATGAAGAATCTTAACTAACATCCGAAACTCTTATCAAAATTCCATTGAATCTCATATAACATCATCATCTGATTATCCAACATGCTCCTCACATGTAATCATCCAAGAAAAACGAACCACCATCAAAAGGATACGAAAATTACCTGGATTGGATGAACTAAGAATAAGAACACTTGACTCCATTCCAAGAATCATGAATAACATGAAGAACAAGGCTTGAATCCATGCTCTCCATCTTAATCTTGTTAAAGATCATCATCTCACCGTGTTTGGGAACCTCAAGAACCTCCCAAAGCTCTCTCTATCGACTGAAGGAGAAAGAATGGACTATATGCATCTCAAAACCCGTCTGTCCCCTTATATAGAATACATTACTAGCATGCGCTAACATATCCTGTTTAGCGTGCACAACAGCCTTAGCGTGCGCTAACTGACTTTGTTAGCGTGCGCTATCAGGGTCCAAAGGATACTGACTTGCTCCGCACATCAGCTTACGTACGTAATGCCCATGCAATAACGCACGTAAACTACACTGTCTAGCGCACGCAAAATCTTGTACCTTAGCGTGCGCTTATCGTAGTTGACTTGCTACAGTCTGCACCTACCCCGAATAGGCTCGTGACCCCACATGCCGAAAGCAACCAATAAAGCCAAGATTCCCTGTTGACCGACTGATATTAGCGTGCGCTAACAACAGGCATTAGCGTGCGCTAATCCTTTACGACAAACATCAGTTGACTAATCAGAACATGCGCCGAAAGTGGCCTGGTCCACACATAGATTCCTTCTGATCTGTTCTGCACTAGCGTGCGCTGCCTTTTACCTTTAGCGTTCGCTAAACCAGTACGATAGCGTGCGCTATACATGATTATTAGCATGCACTGATAATGATACATTTAGCCATTTACACTGATCTTGCTCGTCGTCTCAACATACTAGATATGTATACATGACGCACTATATCCTTTGTCGACCAAGTACGATAATTATAACATTACAGATGTCTCAATTCTGCAATTATTTTATCCATATTGTACAGATTCCACGCTGTACAACAAAACTCGGATAAAATAACATTAAACAATAGTAATAGAAATTCCGGATATTACATACTACACCACTTAAAATAAGTTTCGTCCTCAAAACTTGCAAGCCGTTATAGAAAAACAAACAAATCGTTCAACCAAAATATTCCGAAACCATCACGACAACGACCGATCGTCATCATTCTGAATAACCAAAACCGCATACTTACAAATGCGCAAAGTCGACGATCTCCTGGGATACTAGCAAGCGATCTCACTGTACAGCCTCAATACGCTTACAATCATAATTCCATGAATCTCCACACAATATATCATCTTTGGATGAGATAATCTATCCGTGTCAAAACCTGTCTGCATGATCGGACGATCAAGACCAAATCCTGATACAAATCAATAATGCATGATACATTTGTGAAACAACAACACAAATCCCAAAACATCGGCACAAAATCCGAACGCTCAGATGATCACCAACAATGATCAATAAATAAATTAACCGAGAATATCATCATGATAAACTCTAATATGACTAACGAACGATCAACGATAATCGAGAATACCTTCACACGGTAAGCTCCAACATGGTCAACACAGAACCACATAAATAGATATGCGAAAGAATAACATTCTCAAAACGACAAACCAACCACATACAGTGGATCTCAATAAACATACCCGACTGGTGAACATACTCCTCAGCATACGAACAACCAATCACAAATCGATGAACATATTCAACCATACATGGAGTGGGAACGACCACTCACTATCCAAAACAACCAGCATGGGGTCACCATCCCCAAACCTACACTTACAAAGAAATCATTCAAAAATCACCTATGATAAAATTGCGCTACTACCATACCCATGGAATCACATAGCACATATTCTTTAGTTTCATAAAATCCTAAGTTCCAAAATCATATTCTGTACCCGAATCTACAATACGCAACATATAATTCTCTTATCTGATAATTCAACTGATCATCCCTGGATAACCAAACTACTATACTGAAGTTCGAATCTCTTTTCATCATACCATAGGAATGTCATAACCAGTTCGCGAGTCACACTCACAACTTCACCACGATATGCACTATGCACCAAATGTGTATGTACATCAATCATACTCTCAAAACCAGTTTGAAATCATATAGTCTCATCAAGAAGACAAATTTTCAAAAGTTCTTTCAAAATTTTCAAAACTCAAAACATAAATTTTTGGTAAGACTGCAAAATCAATTTTCGAATCAACCGGTTCGCTCGTGTCAAGTTCTCGATAAAAATTCTTTTCAAACACACATGATTAAATAAAATGGGATTTATGCAAATGGTTGACCATATCCATACTCATGTATATCAGTTTAGCTTGTCACCAATATCCACCGATATTCCATCGGGAAAAACCACACGATAGAGTTCCAAAATCTCAATATATATAAATTCCGTTAAAACTCCTCCTCCACATACTACTCGCAACGTCAATCCTTAATCCATCCTGGATCACCTCAAATATGATATGACAAAACATTGAATAATCGGCAAATCAAATACAGCGAAAGACTACCCGAGAAGTTTCATTTGAACAAGTAAACCGAAACCTCAAAAGGTATGAACAAAATAATAAACAATTGATAAAGAGTTTTACAAATCTCGGGAGTTTTATGAAAACTAAAAAGCTTTTTGAAACATTAGGGTCTCAGTCCGCATCTCGTTCCGCATTACAAGAAGTTTAAAAAGTAGAAAACTTTTTTCGGACTCCAAGTCCTGAGTTACAAAACTATTTCAAAATCGATTGGGTCTCGGCCCAAAAATCATTTTCCGTAAAACATCCGTAAAACATTCATTTTGAAAAGTGTCATTTTCAAATGCTCAAAAGCAGTTTCATGCATTTCAAAATGGCTTAACATGACTACATTCTCTTCTCAACCATGCACAACATTTCTCCCAAATGCACAATCCCGTTCCAAACTTAACCGACATATTGATTTCCAAAATCATAGTTTCTCAAGATCATCAATCCTGTCTCACTCTGTCATCTCATAAAGGGAAGCATAATATCTTTCTGAATCTCAAAACATATCAACTTATAACGGCAATAAATCTCAGTGAAATTCAAAAATCCAAATACTTACAAATCGTGAAGTCGATGATTACTCGTGATACTGGCACATGTCTCGACTCTAGAAGATACTCGACACAGATATTTTCAAAACATATGTTTTGAAAACTCAGTTCAACTCAAGAACACAATACATCTCATTCCAGAGAATCATGTTAACACAATTTGGAAAGGTTTATAACAACCCCAGTACCACACTGGTAAATCACATAACGCACAAGCCCGAGTGAACAACAAAAACTCAAGGCTCTAGAATTAGTCAATCGACAACTCGACTGACGCGACAAAACACGACCCAACTCGACCCAAATGCCTAGGTTATCTCAACCTAAGCTCCGATACCATATTCTGTAACACCCCCAGATTTAACCGGGAATATTGCAGCGCCGTGGGCCCCGAGATGGAACCCACAAGGCTGAAGGAAATTTTCACAAACATTTACAAATGCCCAAGAGACCAACGACGGTACTATCCTTAAATATGCACAAAGACTTATAAAATCCATTTATCAAAAACCGTCGTAAAAACTCATTTGAAATCGCAAGGCCAAACAGCCGACACTCAAAAGTTTAGAAAACGATTTCCAAAGTAACCTCAGTTACCAGATACCAAAAGAGCATTTCAAAATACTCACGCAGCGGAAAAAGACCAACCATAGAGATACTCTAGCAGCGGAATTCAAGAACCAATCAAGAAAACTCAATGCACAAAACATGTCCTAGCCAGTATCCTCCGGGAAGCTCATCTCTTCACGACCGCTACAAGCTCGAATACTCCAAGAACCTGAAAAGAAATCCCACGATGGGGTCAGCCATAATATCCAATGATGATAACCGTCACATCACATTAATAATTACATACCAATGAGAATACAACATAAGAATACGACCAACGTAATCTTACCGCCATAACTTTACTTACTCAAGTCATTCTCATCAGAATAACCATTATCACATTTCACATCTCGTACTTGATTAACCAATAAACTCGAACCTAATATCTGTATTGTACCTCAAACAATACTCAAGATTCTCAAACTATCATCACCAACTCACGATACGGAAATATACCATTTCTGACCAACACGATCCATCGAATAACATCATCAAATCCCAAGACGATAACCGATTGTCCATCAAAGACAAATACCAAAGGAAATATGGAATATACCTCGAGATATGAAGTGCCACGACAATCATATCAGTCTAATTCGAGATCAGATCAATGCAATACGGACATGGTCCTAACACAAGACCTACAAATACATATTCATATGACCACGTCAATATGCTCAAAACAATAACAACAGTGTATACTCAATGGAAATCCCATGATCCAGTGCCCTCAGCATAGATCCCAGGATGATCCTACTAGATCAACACGAGGTGGATAACCAATAATATACATATGCATCACAACACATGATAAAATCAACAATGTGAATCCACAAGATTCCATCAACACAATACTGGTAATCCAACGATCTAGCGCCCTCAGCATAGATCCCATGATGATCCCGTCGAACCAACGCATGGTGGAAAACCTGTCCAGCGATCCAGAGCCCTCAGCATAGATTCCCATGATGATCCCGTCGGACCAAAGCATGGTGGACATTCGATCCAGCGCCCATAGCATAGATCACATGATCTCACAGGATCAACACAACATAAACAATACAATTATGCATACACACATGCAACTCAATATGTTCATCAACATGAACAACATATGAACGACAAATGACAAATAATCTAAGACGGCCTCATCTTCAACAACATGAATGACAACATGCATGATCAAATCACTATCACTAACCGAACCGATATAAGATACTTGTCCCGAGTCCTTCGGAAGAAATCTCGATGTCAAATCATCACCGGCGATTATCCTCAATGCTCGACGATCCAAACGCACCATGAACTATATGTATTCCTATCCTCATCTTTCTCGCAACGTAACCTTGATACCCGAACATACCAATAACCGAGATAAAGCATATACATTATGATTTACCTCCCAGAATCGGAAGAACGATATACAATCCAAATACCCTGAGTTCACAATAATAATCATCGCTATATGCATTATAAACGAAATGAAACCGAAACCATTCATTAAATATTATAACTGGACAAGTAATAACTTGCCTCAATACCGATACCACGAAGCTGCTACCGAACACATTGCCTTTGTCTACGAGCTCCTCAGCCCCGATCAAAAGCAACACAACGGACATACTCGAACACGACCGCAACATTCGGTTATAATCACCGATCAATAATCTCAACCTATCGAAGAAATCAAATAACACATATCCGATAACAATCAACAACCGACAAAACTAACCAATCGAACCTAACGGTTCACCAAAACCTCCAATAAACGCAGTCAGAACAAACCAAATCAAACCATCACGAATTCATAATCACAACACAAAAATACTGCACTGTCTGCCTACTTAGCGCACGTTAAACGCATAACGTAGCGTGCGCTAAGTTGCTCCCGTTAGCGTGCGCTAGCCAGTAAGCTTAGCGTGCGCTAATGCTGTACAGTGGCATGCATTCCAAGCATCGACTAACATCTTGCGACTACAAATCCGAATGAAGGGAGACATAAATCTCCATATCTCTTGAAGATAAACGACACCATAACTATCACAAGGATCATATCAATGTCCATATATCAATAACAACATCAACAATCAAACTGACTCGATAACAAGGATCATATCATACTCAATATGGAATTAAACCTAGTATCATGATTCATCTCATCTAAATCGACCAATATAATTACCAAGATTCAGAAATCCATCTTAGATTGGGTTAAATGAATCAACATCCTTATAGTATGAAGAATCTTAACTAACATTCGAAACTCTTATCAAAATTCCATTGAATCTCATATAACATCATCATCTGATTATACAACATGCTCCTCACATGTAATCATCCAAGAAAAATGAACCACGATCAAAGGGATACGAAAATTACCTGGATTGGATGAACTAAGAATAAGAACACTTGACTCCATTCCAAGAATCATGAATAACATGAAGAACAAGGCTTGAATCCATGCTCTCCATCTTAATCTTGTTAAAGATCATCATCTCACCGTGTTTGGGAACCTCAAGAACCTCCCAAAGCTCTCTCGATCGACTGAAGGAGAAAGAATGGACTATATGCATCTCAAAACCCGTCTGTCCCCTTATATAGAATACATTACTAGCATGCGCTAACATATCCTGTTTAGCGTGCACAACAGCCTTAGCGTGCGCTAACTGACTTTGTTAGCGTGCGCTATCAGGGTCCAGAGGATACTGACTTGCTCCGCACATCAGCTTACGTACGTAATGCCCATGCAATAACGTACGTAAACTACACTGTCTAGCGCACGCAAAATCTTGTACCTTAGCGTGCGCTTATCGTAGTTGACTTGCTACAGTCTGCACCTACTCCGAATAGGCTCGTGACCCCACATGCCGAAAGAAACCAATAAAGCCAAGATTCCCTGTTGACCGACTGATATTAGCCTGCGCTAACAACAGGCATTAGCGTGCGCTAATCCTTTACGACAAACATCAGTTGACTAATCAGAACATGCGCCGAAAGTGGCCTGGTCCACACATAGATTCCTTCTGATCTGTTTTGCACTAGCGTGCGCTGCCTTTTACCTTTAGCGTGCGCTAAACCAGTACAATAGCGTGCGCTATACATGATTATTAGCGTGCGCTAATAATGCTACACTTAGCCATTTACACTGATCTTGCTCGTCGTCTCAACATACTAGATACGTATACATGACGCACTATATACTTTGTCGACCAAGTACGATAATTATACCAATACAGATGTCTCAGTTCTGCAATTATTTTATCCATATTATACAGATTCCACACTGTACAACAAAACTCGGATAAAATAACATTAAACAATAGTAATAGAAATTCCAGATATTACACCAGGCGGCCTACACCGCACCTCAACTGAGAACGAATGATTGGGATCATTCAAGAACCATTCTGTCGTGAATACCAGTATACGTATAAACCCTTGTTTCAAATGTCCTGATCAAGTTATAGGGTCACGATCAGTCAAACCCTATCTGTACTTGACGCTATGCATGCGTTAATGCAAATCGAGATCATTGAGCTCTCGTGTATCCAATACAACTAGATCCAATGCTTTGGCCAAAGACTTATGATCTCATCTTCCAATAACCGCATAGGACATATAACCCGCTCAGTAACTGGAGAAAGAATTCTATCTTGGTATTCAGTAGGACCTGCTACTTGCCCGTCAAGTTGCACATCGAGGTTGACCCCTACCTCCTAGTTTATAGGGTCGAACTACTCTAATGAAAATCTTGACGTCACAAGCACATCCCTACTAAATCCTCAAGTCGAAGGTTCACGAATACCTATCACAACCTTTCGATTCCGTCATTGACTGTCCCTGAGTGAAATCCGTGCGACGAATCGAGGATGAGTCGGTTCGAGTATACTAATCAAATTAGCATATCTATAACGTGTGCTTCCACTGACCATTAGTGATCGACAGGCACTCTCCATGTCAAAGAACACATCATACAAGTCTTCACATAACCTTAATGCCCAGTCAAGTTTCATTGGCTTGCGAACGATTAAGTATTTGAGCTATAAATCTTTCCAGTGCCGACCCCCTTATCCAATAAGGAGTGGAACGTTTTGCTCTCAAATACACGGACTAGTTTCTATATGTATATTTACGAGTTAGGAATGCCAGTAACTACCACTAAATAAAGAAACATCCTTTGCCTTATATTAAGGATTTACATAATTACAAGTACAATGCCCTCACTCAACATCCTCTGAGTGGCATTCGAGGGCATACTCCTTACACCAAGTTGATCGAAGGTTTGATATTGATATTTATGTTATTGTGGGTGCATAACCTCTAAATTCTCTCTAACAGCTCATATGCATTCTTTCTTGGTTTAGCAACTACTACACACCCACATCTCTCCTTGGTAAGATCTGGCTATTATGTGCTTTAATTGTGTTGGAGTATTTTTGTGGTGGAGTATTTATGTGATAGTTGGAGTATTTATTGTGATATTGGGGTGTTGAAATATTTTTGTGATAGTTGGAGTATTAATGGGATGTTATTGTGTTAAAACAGGTTTATTTATACTCGGAAATTTGGGAAATGGTCACATTATAAACAGAATCAATTCAAAATTTTTGTAGAATATTGAAAAATAACAGAAATGCTTTTTTTGCTTTATAAATATAATTAGTTATATGAAAGAAAAAAAGGTATCTTCTCATGATATTCAATTGATTTGTAAAGCTCAGTTGTTTATCTATTTTGACCATATATTCTTAATGGTTTAATTCCACAATAGTTCTTAATATTTTAACATCATTCCATTTTTTGCAGGGAAAATGACTCAACGGAATGAGAAAATGGTTCATATGAATGATAAAGTGGTTCATCCAAATCAGAACGTAGTTCGTTCAAATGTTCCTTCATGTAGACCTTCATTACTTGGATCTAAAAGGAACTTTGTACCTCCACAATTGTTAGCAAGGGCCAGGGGACAAATGGTAGCCGATATGTATTCTTCCAAAAGAAAAGCTGCAACTAACTCTCTCATTGGAGTTGAAGCTGACTCAATTTCTTATAAGAAACAAGCTGCAATAAAATCTTTCGTTGGGTCTAGTAGAAACATTTTTAAGTCAATTCGAGCTCAAAATAATCAGTCTAGAGGGCTTCATAATAGGTATGATTCATACGATGATGTTGATGTCGATGGGACTTCATTTGATCCATTGTTTGCTCCCCCTAGAAGAAATAATGTAGAAGCTTGGGATTCATCATCCGAGTCTGGTCATGAGGAAAATAATGGTGATGAGCTCCATTCGTCACCTGAAGACGAGGATCTGCACTATGAACATAGTAATGGGCATGCTGATGATGGTCAACGTCATGAGGAAAATGAAGACATAGCTAAACAAGATTTTGGGAATAGAATAGAGTCATCTCAGACAACTCAAAGAGATGTGAACGGTAATGCTTTACCATTTAACCTTTTATCTAATTAGTATTTTTGATGCATTTAATGCAATGCTTTTAATACTGCTGAATAGCTGGCTACACAGCAAATTTTGGGAAAACACTGCATGGCGCTCGTCTAGTGCTCTCAGTCTTGTTTTGCGCACACAAACAGCTGGCATGGTGCTGAAAACACATAATTGCGCGTGCTGTAGCTGCTATTGCGCAAATAACCTGCGCTTTTAGAGTAAAAAGTAGAAAACTTTAATTAAAACTTTCACTTACCTTAATTACTTAAAGCGACAGAATAGGATATAAGTAGCACAAAAATGAACGGGCCAAAACAACTTCTTTGGAACAGAATAACAGATCACACAGCAAACTTCTCAACCCCCCCCCCCCCCCAAAAAAAATCGGATTGTTATATTTTTAAGAATAACAGCCTGACTAGAAATTAGAATATTTAAGTGTTTTTAGGATTGAATGTTTTCATATTGTGACTTATTTGATTTTGTTATTTTGGATTATTATAAGAATTTTAGATTGCTTTGTTTATTTGAAATTATTTTATGGTTATTTACTTTGGTCATTTACCTGTTGTTCTACACTGGAATATTAACTTATTTTTTTACTTAAAAAAATGTCATGCTCGAATTATCTACGCTATGTGATACGCTATTTTTTTCTATGCTATGTAGTTGGTGGCTCCTCTAACACTAAAAAGAAAGGTGTGAATGGAAAAAAGAGGGGAAGAAACAAATGTAAGGAGATTGCAAAGCTGAAGCCTGATGAGAAGCTAGAAATCACTTTCTACAACAATAGAGCCATAGGACCGAATCATAAGACATTTGCAAGACATTTGGGGATCATAGTGCGAGATACAAATATGTGTCCAGTAAGAGTGTACAAATGGACTGATATTGGAGAAAGAGAAAAAGAGCATATGTGGATTCTTTATTCTGATGAGAATTGTATAAACCATTGTTTATTTATACATTTCTTACTTAAGATTTTTCATTATTGGTTATGTTGTTTTATATTAGGATATATTTACTAATGAATGCATGGACACTTATAAGGAGCATATTTTTAACCATATGAGAGAGTTATGGACGAATTGGAGGTCAGATTTATTAAGGTATAATGTGACCAAAAAGAAAATCACCTTAGCAGCTGCAGCCAAAGGTAAGCCACCTACTGGACTTGATGAAACAGATTGGAAGTGGCTTATAAGTGAAATATATTCACAACCGGACTTTAAGGTAAATAAGCTTAGTTATATGATATTCTTTTACCAATTGTTTTTTATATGCAATGCTAATAATTTTTCTAATTACAGAAAAAAAGTGCAAGGAATTCTATCAATAGAGGCCACTATGCTAAGGAGCTAATGCATCGAACAGGGAGCAAACCTATTAGGCAAGTCATTTGGGATGATTTGGTAAGAATGATAATTACCAGTTACTTTTTGGTGTTTGAGAAAACATGCCTCTGAATAAAAATTTGTTTTTTTTTTTGTTGGTGAATGTTTATCTGTGAAAGGGAGGAAGTAAGGGTAATACTCCAAAATTAGTTGATGTGTTTTATGCAACCCGCAAGAAAGGCACTAACCTGCCAAATGCTGAGACGGCAAAAAAATATGTATGTGTGTATATTGACAAGTTGATTTATTCAAAATGTATTATTTTTGTATGATAATAATTTAAGTCATTATTTTGTTGTAGGATGAAATTCGACAAGTAGTGGAAAAAGAACCATCACTTTCCCATGTCGAGGTAAATTTCCGTATTGTATATCTCACACTTATTATTTCTTGTTGCACTATTTTAGGGTGACTTTTACATGGTCTCGAAATCATTCTAGCTGAACAATGAGCTTATGTAGATGCATTTTTAGATGTATAATTTAATCTTTTACTTAGTTTTGTCTGCTTTTATACACTTTAGCATAAAAAAAAAAACAAATCCAGAAACATGCCTATGTTCAGATTTTTTTTTATGGTAAATCCAGAAACATGCCTCTGTTCAGAAACCAAATCCACTATATCTCGCACTTATTATTTCGTTTGTTTGGTAAAAAAAAACATGAAACATGCCTCTGTTCAGATTTTTTTTTCTTTTTCTGTTCAGATTTTTTTTTCTTTTAAAACATGCCATAATGGTCTGTTCGATCTGCTTAATTAGAAAGCTAGAATGGTGTTTGCTGGTACATAATCCGGACTTGGCAAGTAAGCCCAGAAGGAAGTTTTTTTTTTCTTTTTCTGTTCAGATTTTTTTTTTCTTTTAAAACATGCCATGGTCTGTTCAGATTTTTTTTCTTTTAAAACATTATAATGCTTGTTGTAGTTTAACACATCATAAATAATACTTCCATTTCTTGCCCAAGCATAGATAGTCAAGTTGTTCTCTTTATAATGATCAAGTGGTGTATATTGGAGTACAAATAATAATTTGTTTCCTTGTTCTATAGGTGGCCAAGCAAGTTTTTAAATCGAAGTCTCGTGATCGGGTTGTGTTTTGGAGGAGGAATAACACTTAAACAAATAAATGGACCACAACCTAGTAGATAGGAGCTTCAATCAGAGTTGAACAGCACCAAACGACAGAATCAAATTCTTACAGATCGTCTGGACATGGTACAAGATGAGAATAACGAACTAAAAGGTCGAATGGATTCATATGAAAATCAATTGAAAGCATTTAAAGATATAGTGGTGCAACAACTTAATATTTCTATTCCACGAGATGATGCTTCAAGCTGTAGTGAAGCTAATATTTGAAGATAAGAAATATGTGAATCTGGAGGTTTTTATTTTTTTGTATTGCCAAAATAGAACTTCGGTTTCCTATTAGTAAGTTGATTCTAAGAGTAGTAATTTTTCTAATGACTATGGATGTAATTGCTATTTCGAACAATTAGAATGCTTATTATAATAAGTTTCACTATGGATGTAAGTTGATCCTAAGAGTAGTGTTTTGTTGTTGCTTCCTATTGTCAATTTGGAAGCTTCAACTTTGGGCTTCAGTGTTTTTTTGCTCTATTGCTTGCTGCTTTTGTTTTTTTGGGTTGAGTGTTTAGCTCCTTTTGATTCTTGTTGTTCTATTTATTGGTAGCTATGTTTGTATGAAGTTTGGGTTTTTTTGGCCTTTGGTTAATAAATTTCTATTTACCAAAAAATGAATTTCAAATAATGAAATCTTTTTTTATTTTGATTAATATCTATTTTTTTCATTGGATTATTTAGCATTTTTTAAAGATGGGATGAGCATAAAAAACTTTTTGTACATGCGTTTAACAATAACGATGAAATATATGGTCGTTAAAAGCAGAAGTTTTAATTAAAATTATCCGTTGGAATGGATCTTTAACTATGGTGAGATTGGTGGTAATTTCTATTTGTTTGTCGTTAAAAGAGCATCTATAACGATGGAGTATTTGGTCGTTATTAATATAATTTTAAAATTGTCATAGCCGTTAGGATGATTTTTCACGACAAAAAATGTGGTCGTTATTACATAGTAGTGTTGTCGTTAATGTATTCTTTATTAACGACCAAAACAAAAAGTCATCGTAAAAGGTATCGACAAAATAACGATGAACATCGTCGTTAGTACCAATAACGACGAAGTCTGTTGCGACGAACAAACGACGAACATTGTCCGTCGTTAAAACCTTTAACGACCATTTTTTTGGCATGTAATGACGAAATATTCCGTCGTTAAATATCCTTTTTCTAGTAGTGTCTTTATCGTGAGTCGACTAAGTTCACGATAGTCTATGTACTTCACAAAGAGCACTGGCGCACCCCATAGCGAAACACTCGGTCGGATAAATCCAGAGTTGAGAAGTTCCTGAAGTTGTACTTTCAGCTCTTGCAATTCCTTGGGCGCCATTCTATAGGGAGCTTTCGATATTGGTGCCGCTCCTGGCACTAAATCAATCGAGAACTCAACTTTATGATTCAGCGGAACTCTGGGCAAGTCTTCAAGAAAGACGTCTAGATACTCCTTGACGATAGGTACGTCAGATACCGTCTTCTCCGAAGTCGTTTTCCCCATCACATTCACCAAGAATCCTTGGCAATTATGCTTCTTCAACATCTTCACAACTTTCATGGCTGATATCACCTTTGGGGTACTGCTGTGTCTAAATCCCTCTAATAGGGTCTGGAAATCAACAGACGGACATAAAGTTACTCTCCTTTCGGAACATTCAACTACATCTCTATGCTTGTCCAACCAATCCATACCCAAAATAACATCAAAATCACTGAGTTCAACTATGTGCAAGTTGGCTAAAAAGCTATGTTCGTTAATATCTATCTCTTCCTCGATGTAGGACATTCTCCCATGGTCAGCAGATTGTGATGGATCCAGTCACAAAGTCCATCACAAAACTTCTGCAGCTTCACCCCATCAGTCTTAACCATATGCGGTGTAAAACGGCACATGTGGTTGAACTTTCTCTCGTAATCCATCACAATTATGCTACCATGTGTCAAGTCTCAGAACTCCCTCCATATCTTATCCTTGTACACCCTCGGGTAGTACTTCTCCATGACCATATTCTCGTCTTCGCTACTGGACTCACCATCAGCCATCTCAGCATCATTCGTGTCTCCCATCTGACCCACGTCCAACTCTTCCTCTGGTTCTTCCTCTGAATCTCCTCCAGGATCCTCCCCATGGTCTTCTTCGGGATCCTCCTCTGAGTCTCCCTCGTCCGTAGAGTCGACATCCCAATTTGCAGCCGGTATCGCCTCCCGAGCATACAAATCCAATAAGCGTCCAGCAACGAACTGGAAATCATCGATGGCCTCTCGCTCTTCTAGCGATCTCTTAATGGGCTTTTTCCAAAACTGGAAGAAGCAGCAACTTCAGTCTTCAGATAACTTCTCCATCAGGTGCTCTAGCTGTCACGTGATGGAACTTTGTTTCCCAGATTGCAGCCACTTACTCAGCCTAATAATGACATAGTGTGGTGCATTTTCTGGTAGACTAGGATCGTCCCACCAGTATTTACGTGCTAGAAGACGCGAGTCAAAAGTAGATGGGACCTTCTTACATGGCGTTATCTTAGTTTTGGCCATTCTAACAGTTCGTACATACATATATAACTATGTAAGTAAAAATGAAATGACATATGCATGAATAATGACTGAAACTTGGTACCTTTGATAGAGTGACGAAGTGGCGAAGCTGAGAGCATATGATACTTTTACATTTTAGCGAGTCTCCAGAAAAGTAAAACCTCGCTCTGATACCACTATGTAACGCCCTGACTTTCTAGGGTAATTATTGGGGAAATAAATAAAAGGGTAATTTTGGTGAAAAATAATTTCTTTTGAGAATATAAAATTCTAACCTACAAAGTCGAGGCGCTACACTGACATAAAATTTAATACCTTTAAATAAGGTAATAGTTCATCATAGATACGAGATAAAAATTTGCGGCGGAAGAAAATAAATCCTAATTTAAAATTTCTAGTCAAAGTTTCCCCAAATAAGTTTCAAAACATGACATAACGAAAAACATCATATATCCAATCCACTTTCATATGCCCTCTCGGCTTGCTCCTTCGTCCATCCGGCTCGGTTCAACCTGCGGGATCAATAAAGGTGGGGGTGAGCTTCATTCAGCTCGTGGAAATCACACTGATCACAGTAATATACAATCTCATGAAAAGCATAACATGAATAATCTATCACATTTTTCCGCAACATAAATGAATACTCACAATATTACGTGTAGCATGAATCGAGCACGCATAACACGAATATTGAGGTTGCGCAGGTGCCCTCGCAACAACATGAAACATACTCACAATATTACGTATAGCACGAATTTAGCACGCATAACACGAATATTGAGGTTGCGCAGGTGTCCCCGCAACAACATGAAACATACACGCAATACCACATATAACATGAATTGAGCACGCATGTGAATATTGGGTTGTGCAGGTGTCCCCACACAACATGAATCTTAAGATAACCTCTTACTGATTTACAACGTGCATCGTCGATTTATAAACATGAATTGAATATCACATATGCAGTCCAATTAAAGCAATTAAAGTGATAGTGAAAATTCCCGCCTGAATAAATGATGATGTATGACTTGAAATGAAGATGCTCGACTCACAGTCCTAAGCCCGTAAATCCTCGATAAAGTCTACATATAATAATAATAATTATAATCCTTACAATTTATTATTTATATCGTAAATGAAAAGATAAAATTATCACTATATAATAACTGAAAATAAATTACAATTGCTTATTAATATTAATCGAAGAGTTAACATTATTAATAACTAAAATTAAAATATTTATACATAATTTCAGATTAATTATTAATATTAAATGAAAAGTCAATATTTTAATGTCTTGGTCAAAAGTAGGATTAAATTGAAGTTTTAACGTTGACTGGGGTCAAATTGTAAGAATTGAGAAGCTGACTGGGTTAAAAACAAGTTAATTAAAACTGTCTGGGGCTGAACTGAAAGTCTCTGAAAACTGGGAGGACTAAATTGAAAACCCTAAAAATTTTCGGGTATATAAGCCCTAACTTATCCCTTAGCCGACACAACCCTTTCTCCCACCGTCCTACACTCTCTCTCCCTCCTCTAACCTCTCTCTCTATCCTTCCCGTCTCATTCTCTCTCACTAAAAAAATTTCTTCTCGACCGGAAATGGAGTGGCCGAAAGACACACACACCAAACATCATCGGAAACACACGCCGAAACACACACACACCCTCAGCTCGCCTGAGCTTGGATTAACCAGCCACGGGGCAGCGGCGATTTGCCTTCCGATTCGGGAATCCCCTTAGCTGCAAATACAGCAACACACAATTCATGCACAACACTGGTGCAAACCGGAACGGATGGCAGGGAAAGGCGGCGGTGGTACTGGACTCGGCTGAAATACAAGTTTCCTTCTCCAGGTAAGGATTTCGTTATATTCGATTGAGGGTCGGTTTCCGGTGATT
The DNA here is from genome assembly GCA_033398695.1 of Orobanche coerulescens. Taxonomy (NCBI): domain Eukaryota; kingdom Viridiplantae; phylum Streptophyta; class Magnoliopsida; order Lamiales; family Orobanchaceae; genus Orobanche; species Orobanche coerulescens. The sequence continues at coordinate 141,862,213 of CM065802.1, read as the reverse complement.
CGTGTTCGGGTTTTCTGTGATTGGTTTGGGTTGGAAAATCTGAGTTTGGATTCGGGTTATGGGTTTTGAGATTCACATTGGGTATTCCGTTCTGTACTGTGTTCGGGGGTTTGGTTCAGTTTTTGGGCAAGTGTATACGGTTTGTGATTTCAGTCGAGTTACAGGTCTAGGTTTGGTGTTTGGTTTCAATCAATTCGTGTGATTGAAATATAACTAGAATTTGAGCTATGTTGGGCTGCTGAGGTTTGGGTGTTGATTGGGTCATGAAATTGGAGCTGAGACTGAGAAACTGAGTTCGCTTCTGTGTTGAAAAGGTATGCCAAACTTGATGAATTCTGGTTTGGGGATGCTGGGTTTGTTAAATTAATGTTGTGATTTATGATTTCTGTGTTCCGGTTGTTGAATTTGTTAAACCTAAATTTTGGTTTTCAATTTGAATTAAAGACACGAAGAAAAAAATACATCAGAGATCGAGTATTGAGTTTTACCTCGGCGGAGAAAAGTATGAGGTGACGTAGAGGATGCGAACGGATGGGATGGGGTGGGAGAAATTTCTTGAGATGGCGGATGAATACCGGGAAGAAACTTCGATTCGGTGATGGATGCTGAATCTTCTTCTTATTTAGCCGTAGATTTTGTAGAAGGAATTTTGTGTAATAGTTGTGGCTTGTGTAAACTCTGCCTGTGGGTGTCTTCTTGACATCCATTGCCGGTCCCAAGCCCGGATAAAAGAGGAGGGTTGCGGTAGGTTAGTGGCAGCCAGCGTAAAACTCGTCACATTCCATGGACATGAATCAAACATTGAAAATCGTTGGGGCGTCTCCTCGAGCGGCCAGCGCATTTCATAGGCCCGGGTGCAGTGATAAGTATGCGAGGGTTGCTAGGTCGTCGCCCAGAAGCGGCGCGCCACCTTTACATCTGAGGGTGGTGTCAAATGAGCAAGGATGCGCTACACTTCATAGGCCCGGGTGTAGTGGAAAATATGCAAGGGTTGCTAGGTCGTCGCCCGGAAGCGGCGCGCCACCTCGAAGTATGGGTGTGGTGTCAAATGTGCAAGAATCCTTGCAGCGTGGACGAGGACAGACAGAGAAGTTAGTTCTTGCGTCTAGTAAGGGTAGTAAGGTGCGGTTTGGAACTTGGAACGTTGGCTCTTTGACGGGGAGATCGGCGAAGTGGGGAGGTTATGAAAAGGAGGAGAATTCACATAATGTGTCTACAAGAGACTAAGTGGGTTGGCGAGAAGGCAAGAGTGTTAGCTCCTTGGGGTTACAAGCTTTGGTACTCTGGAAAGGATAGAAGTAGAAATGGAGTGGGTATCGTCATTGATAAAGAATTCATTGATGATGTGGTGGAAGTGTCAAGAAAGAGCGATAGAATAATGAGTATTAAGCTTGTGATAGGGGATGAGTTTCTAACTATCATAAGTGCTTATGCACCACAAGTAGGATTGGATGCATCGATCAAACAAGAATTTTGGGAAGATTTGGAAGAGGTTGTCGAACGAATTCCTATGGGTGAGAAATTGATCATTGGTGGTGACCTTAATGGGCATGTCGGTGTTAGCAGAGATGGCTTTGAGAGCATTCATGGTGGCTTTGGTTTTGGGGACGGGAATGAAGCAGAAATGATATATTGGATTTCGCATTAGCTCATGACTTGGGTATTATGAACACTTGGTTCGAGAAAAGGGACTCTCATTTGGTGACATATAGAAACGGAGGTAATGCAAGTCGATTGATTTCTTTTTAGTAAGGAATGTTTGGAGGAAAAGTTTTACTAATTGCAAGGTAATACCGGTGAGAGTCTTGCAACACAGCATAGGGTTGTGGTGCTTGACTTTCGAGGTAAGAGGCACTTAAGAAAGAGAAGACCACAAGTTGACCCTCGAATTAAGTGGTGGAAGCTCCAAGGGAGAGTCGACATACTTTTGTGGCTAAGATTGCTGATAGTGGTATTTGGTCTGATTGCACGGAGATGGATATAGATTCGATGTGGAACTTGTTGGAACACAACATAAAGGAAGTTGCAAAAGAAGTCCTAGGAGAATCTAAAGGAAACAGACCATCAAGTAAGGACACATTTTGGTGGAATGATGAAGTTAAGCAAGCGATAAAGACCAAACGTGAATGTTATAAGGTACTGGGTAAATGCTCGAGCGATGAGAATTATGAGAAGTACAAGAAAGCTCGAACAGAAGCTAAAAAGGCAGTGCGAAATGCCCGATCAAAGGTCAATCAAGAATTATATGCAAGATTAGATACTAAAGAAGGGGAAAAAGATATCTATAAACTTGCTCGAATGAGAGAGAAGAAGACGCGATATATTGGAAAAGTTAAATGTGTAAAAGATACTGACCAAAAAGTTTTGGTTCAAGATAAAGAGATAAAAGAGAGATGGAGGTCATACTTTGATACCCTATTCAATGGCCATCAAGAACTAGATATTGGGAATTTAAACATCCCTCAAGTATGGTTAACCGAGAGTTTAAGAGAAGAATCCAAAAGGGTGAAGTGACAATTGCATTGAAGAAGATGGGGTCAAAGAAAGCGAAGGACCGGATGGTATACCTATTGAAGTTTGGAGGTGTTTGGGGAGAGAGGGATCGAATGGGTAACTATGCTTTTCAATAAGATTTGGAGAAGCAATAAGATGCCGTCGCATGGAGGAAAAGTATTCTCCCTTTGTATAAGAACAAAGGTGATGTTCAAGATTGTTCTAATTATCGCGGAATTAAACTAATGAGTCATACCATGAAGTTGTGGGAACGAGTGATTGAACAAAGGATCGGAAATGTGTGAAGATAACAGAAAATCGGTTTGGATTTATGCGGAAGATCTACCAAGGAAGCAATTTATCTTATCAGTCAGTTGATCGAACATTATCGAGATAAAAAGAAAGATCTGCATATGGTTTTTATTGATTTAGAGAAGGCATATGATAAAGTACCAAGAGAAGTACTTTGGTGGGCCTTAGCAAAGAAGGGTGTATCGCGGAAATATATTGACATTATAAAGGACATGTATGAGGGAGCTAGTACAAGTGTACGTACTAATGTTGGGAGGACAGAAGAATTTCCTATTACGATTGGGGTGCATCAAGGATCTGCTCTTAGTCCTTTTCTCTTTGCCATAGTCATGGACGAATTGACAAGAGAAATTCAAAATGACGTTCCGTGGTGTATGATGTTCGCAGATGATATTGTGTTGATTGATGAAACGAAGGTTGGAGTGCAACAGAAATTGGAACTTTGGAGGGATACTTTGGAAGCTCGAGGCTTTAGGCTGAGCAGAAGTAAGACTGAATATATGGAGTGTAGGTTTAGCGAAAACAGTGATAGAGAGGCGGGGATGATCACATTTGATGGGAAAGTTGTTCATGGGTCCACTTTCTTTCGGTATCTTGGATCTATTATCCAAAAGGATGGAGAGCTAGATGGCGATGTGGCTCACAGAATAAAGGCAAGGTGGTTGAAGTGGAAGAGTGCCACAGGGGTTTTATGTGATCCCGGCATGCCTCATAGATTAAAGGGTAAATTTTACCGCACGGCAATTAGGCCTGCGCTGTTATATGGCACCGAGTGTTGGGGTCAGAAAAGCGAGGTCACGTTCAAAAGATGAATGTGGCAGAGATGCATATGCTACGATGGATGTGTGGTCATACAAAAAAGGATCGGCTCAGAAATGAGGTGATCAGAGAGAAGGTAAGAGTTGCGTCTATAGAAGACAAGATGATGGAGAATCGATTACGATGGTTTGGTCATGTGAGAAGAAGACCTATTGATGCCCCAGTGAGGAGGCTAGAAAGTTGGGGAGCAAGTAATATTGTGAAAGGTAGAGGAAGACCCAAGAAAACTTGGATAAAGATGATTGAAAATGATATGCGGTTTCTTGGAATTGGAGAAAGTATGGCGATGGAGAGGCAAATGTGGCGGGAAAGAATACGGATGGTGGATGGAGTCTGATTTTTTTTTTTTTTTTTTTTAATTCCTATTTTCTTCTATTTTTTTTTTTAATTCCTATTTTTTTTCACTCTCTTTTTTTATTTGCTTTTTTCTCTACTTTTTCCCTCTTTTTTCCTTTTATGTTATTTATGTAACGATTATTGACGGTTTCAAAGTTTGATTCATGTTAGCCGACCCCAAATCATTTTGGGACTAAGGCTTAGATGTTGTTGTAGTTGTGGCTTGTGTAAAAAAAAAGAGCAGATGACTTCTTGTGTTTGAATTGTATTTTCTCTCCTTTTTTTTTTCTGGATGATAGATCGATGTAAAAATTTCTGTACAACAGAATCTATATTTATAGATGTAAATTTTTAAGTGTTTAAATTGCATTAGGATTGTGTATTAGATAAACATTGAGGAGTTTGATAAGGTGAGAATAGTGAGGAACGATCGATCTCTGAAGAGAAGTTCTTAATTATGATTAGTTAAGTTTAATCATAGTTGGTTAATTCCTAACACATTATTAAATATAAATGATATAATAATAATAGTGATAATAGTAATGTAAAAATAATAGTTTGGTACTATTGATAATAATCTGAAAATGATAATAATAATATTAATACATAATAAAACGGTATTAATAATATTATTAATAATAATAATGATGACATTATTGATAGTAGTGTTAGTATTATACTCGAATAATTAATAATACTATCATAAAATAAATAATGACCATTGAAATATATATCTGACAAAATGACTTGGGCTAAGACTTGTGATACGTCGAAATAAATATTCGTGGCCCTCTAAATGAAATTACATAAAATGAAATGCATTATAATGTTATTATAAATAATAATATTGTATTATGAAAATAGCGGGTATTACACAATGAAACAGAAGACTTCGGGTAATTTCTCTACTGGCAAAGGGAATCGGTTTTCTAAGTCGTTGTCTACTCCCACATCGGGAAAGAGATTGTTCTTTCAGGCCGGAAGTCCCCAGAGTAACCACCCGGTTCAGTCCTTAGTTCCTGGTGGTAGAGTTTACTTTAACTGCAATCGTCCTCGAGCATGTAGTGAAGGATTGTCCCTATCCAGTAGTTAATTGCTTCACATGCGGGCGGAGTGGGCATCGGGCAGTTAACTGTGAGAGGGCTACCAGGGCAGCCAGAGCTCCGACTTCCACTTCAGTACATAAAGAGCATAGTGTTGATTAGGGTAATATCCACGCTTCCTAAACCAAACCAAACCAAACCAAACATACCTAGTATATCCCGCTCAGAGCAGGGTCTGGGGAGGGTAAGATGTACGCAGACCATGCCCTACTTATTACAGTAGGGAGACTGTTTCCGTGAAGACCCCCAGCTTAGTGCACAGCAGAATATTGAGTGATAAAAAAAGAAAAAAAAACATATGATTCTAAAAAACTCGATACCATACCTGAGCCCATGTCTTAATCCACATATGACTTAATATCCGCGCTTCCTATTTTTAGTAATTTCTATTTTTAGTGTATTTTCATTTCGGATGACTCGCTTGTATGTGTTTTGATATTATGAAGTTATTTTGTTCTGCATTCATGAACATCCAAGCGAGTTTCGAGTTGTTTTTACGAGATTGCGATTATTGTGTAAATTTTCGATGTTTAGACTCAATTCTCGTAAATCTCGTTCTAAACCGACGTTTCATTACTTCTATGAGTTCCCTTAATATTTCTGGGTTCGTTACAACTTTCTGAGATTATTAGTTGGCCTCGAGTTGTGATTCCCGAGAGTTTGGGCTGTTTTGTAAACTATCACAGTTTTGGATATCACTTTTAGAACTGTTGCTCATTTCGATAAATGGTTGGAATCATACGTTCGGATGGGGAGATTCCACTTGCATGTTGTTGTTTCTTATTATGTCTCGTTATTTGCTGATAGCTATCGAGTGTTATGCCTTTCGAGTCGTGTGTAGTCTGACCGAGTTTCCTAACTGTACTCTGTACAGGAATAGTTAGCGCACGCTAATGTTATTGTTAGGAGTATGCCCTCGAATGCTACTCAGATGATGTTGAGTGAGGGCATTGTACTTGTTATTATGTAAAATATTATCAGAAGGCAATTGTATGTTTCTTTATTTACTGGTAGTCACTGCATTTCTGAATCGTATATATATATATATATATATATATATATATATATATATATATATATAAACTAATTCGTGCATTTGAGAGCAAAAACATTCCATTCCTTATTGGATAAGGGGATCGGCACTGGAAAGGTTTATGACTCAAATACTTAATCGTTCGCAATTCTATGAAACCTGACAGGGCGTTAAGTTTATGGGAAGACATGTATGACGTGTTCTTTGACTTGGAGAGTGTCTGTCGATCACGAATGGTTAGTGGGAGCACATGTTATAGGTACGCTAATGAGATTAGTATACTCGAACCGAATCACCCTCGATTAGTCACACGGTTTTCATTCTGGGACAGTCAATGGCGGAATCGTAAGGTTATGATAGGTATTCGTGAACCTTCGACTTGAGGATTAGTAGGGATGTGCTTGTGACGTTAAGATTTTCATTAGAGTAGTTCCACCCAAAAAGCCGGAAGGTGGGGGTCAACCTCGACGTACATGCAAGTAGCATGTCATACTGAATACCTGTAATATCCTGAACTTCTACTATGGTTGTTTAATATTATTTTATCTGAATTATATTGTACATCGTGGAATCTGTACATTTGGATAAAATAATTGAAGGGCTAAGACATCTGTATTAGTATAATTACCGCACTTGGTTGATAATTGTATTTGAAGATATTGTGTGTCGGGCGTATCGTATGAGAATATTGTTGGAAGGAGTATATGTATTCAGTATGCAATATTTTCGTATTCTGTATGTCGAGACGTTGGACAAGAATAGCTGAAAATGGCTAAGTAAAGCCATGATAGCACACGCTACGATGTGTACTTAGCACACGCTAAGCGGTTTGAATTATGTACGCTAAGGATGACCCCTAACGTACATAAGGCATTCTGGATAAGGTTCGGAAGGTGGCCGACAGGTAGGCCCAGGCTGATTATTATCTGCATTTAGCGCACGCTAATGCATATAGTTAGCGCACACTAATATCAGTTCGGTCCAAAGGTAATTTTGGCTTTGTCAGGTTACTTTCGGCATGTGGACCCCAGGCATCTTCGAGGAAGGTGCAGATTGTCGGTCAATGGAGAATAGCGCACGCTATTGTTGGAGAATAGCGCACGCTACTGAGCATTTCATTGTAGCAGGTCAACACCTATTTGTGTATGCTATTGCATGGGCATTACGTACGTAAGCTGATGTACGAAGCAAGGCAGTAGCCTTTCTGGACTTCGATAGCGCACGCTATCAAGGAAGGATAGCGCACGTTAGGGCTGTAGCGCACGCTATATACAAGTTTTAGCGCACGCTAGTAATGTGCAGTATAAATATGGGCAGATGGGTGTTAAGATGCATTTCACCCATTTTCTTCACTTCAACCGATAGAGAGATTTCTTAGAGAGGAGTTTGATTTTCCAATAACTTAAGTTGATCGTTCCTAACAACATTTGGAGCTTGGAAGTGATTGAGAATGGATTCAACCTTGGGATTCAATCCATTCCTTCAAAGTGGTAATTACTCTTCACCTTTGGATTTTGTTTTGGATTGAATATTGATGTTCTTGAGTTGATGATTATCATATAAACAAGTTGATAAGCATGATTATGAGATGGATTACCGGATATGATGATGTTGTTTATATATGGATATTTATATGATTCTTGTGGTTTGAATTGTGTTGTTCGTCTTCTTGAGATAAATTGGTTAATCCTTCTCCTCATTTTCAGATATTGATGTTATTGTTGATGATTACTCTCTATAATGATAGGTTATGGAAGTGTTATTATGGTTCTTGGTGTTTCATAGAGTTTGGGTTGAGGAAGATGATGATATGATGATATGTATATGTCTATATATATATATACATCTAGAATTATGTTGTTTTGTTATGAACATGATTATGGAATCATGGTGTTCTGGTACATATCACATCATAGAAAAATATGTGATAAGATATGAATGGTTTCGGATATAAACTTGGATTGGATGATTAGAACTAATATTATGTTGATTATAGTGGTCGATTTCGTATGTTCTTGATAAGGTATGGATCATGATGATGAGATTGAATTTGGAAAGGATGTGATTGATCTTGGAGTATAATTTCCTTTACATTCGTATTCGTAATCACAATGTGCTGAGCGGTACTTGTAATGCATGCAACCATATGAGTTTAGCGCACGCTAGCCGAATGGCTAACGCACGCTAACTTAAGTGACTTAGCACATGCTACGGTATATGATTAATGTGAGCTAAGTGGACAGACAGTGTAGTATATCGTGTTATGGTTATGAATTCGTGCAGGTTTGAGTTGGATTTTTCAGACTATGTTTAACCGAGGTATTGTAGAACCGTTGAGATTGATTGGTTGGTTATGTCAGTTATTGATTATTATTGGATTGCTATATATTGATTATTGCAATAGGTTGTGATAATTGATCATTGGTTAGAAAAGTGTGTTGCGGTCATGTTCGAGAATGTTCGTGAATTGCATTGGTCATGGCCGAGGAGCTAGTAGTCGAAGGCAATGAGATTGGTAGCGGCTTCATCATCGTCGTGTCGGTATCGAGGCAAGTTATTACTTGCACAGTTTATAATATTTAATGAATGGTTTTAGTTTCATTCGTTTATAATTCGTATAGCAATGATTATAATTATGAACTCTTGAGATTTGGGATTGTACGTTGTTTTCTGATTTTGGAAATTAAATCATAATGTGTATGATTTACATTTGTTATTCGTATACTTGGGTATCGAGGATACTTTATGGTAAAGACAAGGATATGAGTTATCTATAGTCTATGGTACTTTTGGATCGTCGAATATTGAGGAAATTGTTGGTGATGGTTTTGACATCGAGATTGCTCTTGAAGGACTCGGGGCAAGTAATATATCATTTTTGTCATTTTGTGTCGATCATGTTGTGATGCATTTGTGTATTGTCGTTGTCGTGCATTTGTGTATTGTTGTGATTATGCAGTTGTGCATTGTTGTCATATGTCCACCATGCGTTGGTCCGACGGGATCATCATGGGAATCTATAGCTATGTGTGCTGGATCGTTGGACAGGTATTTCCACCATGTGTTGATCCGACTGGATCATCATGGGAATCTATGCTGTGTGCACTGGATCGTTGGATTACCATGTGTTGTTGTTGTGCATATGTATATTATTGGTTATCCACCTCATGTTGATCTAACAGGGTCATCTTGGGATCTATGATGTGTGCGCTGGATCATCGGATTTCCATAAGTATACATTATTGTTGTTATCGTGGGCATATTGATGTCGTCGTGTGAGTATGCATTTGTAGGTCTTGTGTTAGGACCATGTTCGTATGTGGTATTGATATGATCTCGGATTAGACTGACATGATTGTCGTGGCATTACATATCTTGAGGTATGTTCCGTATTTCCTTTGGTATTTGTCTTTTAATGGACGATTGATTATCGTGTTGGGATTTGATGATGTTATCCGATGGATTGAACTGGTCAAAGCTGGTATATTACCGTATCGTGAGTTAGTGATGAGGTTTTGAGAATCTTGGGTATTGTTTGAGGTACAATATAGATGTTATATTTGAGTTTATTGGTTAATCGAGATTATGAGATGTGCAGTATGATAATGGTTATTTTGATGAGGATTATTCGAGTAAGTAAAGTTATGGCGGTAAGATTACATTAGTCGTATTCTTACTTAGTATTTTCATTGGTATGTAATTACAGACGTGATGCGATTGTTATCATTATTGGATATTATGGCTTAACCCGTCGTGGGCTATATTTCTAGGATATTAGATATCGAGCTTGCAGCGGTCGTGAAGAGATGAGCTTCCCGGAGGATACTGGCTATGGCATGTGTTTGTGAATCTAGTATTCTGATTTGATGTTGTATTCCGCTGCTAGAGTATTTTTAATTATTTGTCCTTCCTGCTGCGTGAGTATTCTTGAATGACCTTTTGTTATCCATTAACTTAAGTTACTTTGGAAATTGTTTTCTAAACTATTTTTTCAGTATGTGTAAGCGATAGCTTAACGTATGTTTTAAACTATTGAGTTTTGGCATTTCGGGCCTTGTATTTTTAAATGAGATTTTACGACGGTTTTGGTAAACGGATTTTATAAAGTCTTCGAATGTTTTTAAAGATAGTATCCTCGTTCGCCGCTTAGGCGTATTTGTAAATGTTTGCGAAAATGTCTTCTAGCCTTGTGGGTTCCCTCTCGGGGCCCACGGCGCTGCAATATTCCTGGATGGCTCTGGGGGTGTTACATAATATGGTATCGGAGCTTATGTTGAGAAAACCTAGGCAGACGGGTCTAGTCGGGTCGTGATTTTGTCGCGTCATTCGAGTTGTTGATTGAAGAATATTAGAGCCCTGGGTTTTAGTTGTTCACTCGGGCTTACGTGTTATTGATTTACCAGTATGGTACTGGGGTTGTTGTAAACTTTTCCGAATGGTGTTAACTTGTTTCTTCGGATAGAGACGTACTGTGTTCTCGAGTTGACTGAGTTTGAAAAATGTGTGTTTTGTAAATATATGTTTCGAGTATTTTCTAGAGTTGAGACATGTGCCAGTATCACGAGGAATCGTCGGCTTCACGATCTGTAAGTATTTAGATTTTTGAATTGCATTGAGATTTGTTGCCATTCTAAGTTAATATGCTTTGAGGTTCAGAAAGATATTATGCGTTACAGTATGAGATGACAGAGTTGGGACAGGATTGATGATCTTGAGAAGCTATGATTTTGGAAATCAATATGTTGGTTAAACTTTGGAACGGAGTTGTGCATTTGGGAGAAATGTTGTGGATGGTTGAGAAGAACATGTAGTCATGTAAGTTCATTTTGAGGTATACGAAACTGTTTTTGAGCATTTGAAAATGATACCTTTCAAAATGAATGTTTTATGGGTGTTTTATGGAAAATGATTTTTGGGCCGAGACCAATCGATTTTGAAATAGTTTTATAACTCAGGACTTGGGGTCCAAAAGGGTTTTCTACTTTATAAACTTATTGTAATGTGGAACGACATTGGGTTGAGACCGTAATGTTTCTAAATGGCTTTTCTGTTTTTAAAAGAACTCCCGAGATTTGTAAAACACTTTACCAATCGTTTATCTATTTTATTACTACCTTTCGGGGTTTTGGTTTATTTGTCCAAATGAAGCTTCTCGGGTAGTCTTTCGTTATGTTTGATTTATTGATTATTCAATGTTTTGTCATAGCACGGTTGAGGTGATCCAGGATGGATTAATGGTTGATGTTGCGAGTCATATGTGGAAAAGGAGTTTTTGTCGGAGTGTATACATTAAGATTTTGGAACTCTATCATGTGGTTTTACGATGGTATGTCAGTGGATTTGGTGACGGGCCGAATTGGTATACAAGAGTATGGATGTGGTCAATCATTTGCATAATTTCATTTGATCGCGTGTATTCAAAAAGAATTATCATCGAGTACTTGACATAAGCGAACCGATTTAATTTTTCGGAAATTAATTTCGTGCTCTTACGAAAATTTATGTTTTGAGTTTTGAAATTCTTGAAAGAACTTTTGAAAATTTGTCTTCTTGACAAGACCATATGATTTAGTATGGTAGTTTGGTTATCCAAGGATGATCGGTTGATTGATCGGATAAGAGAAATATGCTGCGTGTTGTAGATTCATGCACAAAATATGATTTTGGAACATTGGATTTTGTGAAACCGGGACATATGTGCTATGTGACTCCATTGGTACGGTAGTAGCGTGATTTTACCATAGTGACTTTTGAATGATTCCTTTGTAAGTGTGGATTTGGGGATGGTGACCCCAGGATGGTTGTTTTGGATATTGATTGGTCGTTCCCACTCCATCTATGATTGGGTATGTTCGTCGGTTTGTGATTGGTTGTTCGTATGCCGAGGGGTATGTTCACCAGTCGGGTGTGTTTCTTTGAGATCTACTATATGTGATTGGCGTAGCGTTTTGAGAAATTATTCGTCCGTATATCTATCTCGGTGGTTCTGTATTGATCGTGTTGGAACTTACCATGTGAGGGTATTCTCGTTATCGTTGATCGTTCGTTGATGATATTAGAATTTATCATATTGATAATATACTCGATTGTGTTTTGACCTTTGGATTGGTCGTATTCGAGTTTATCATGTCAATGGTATTCTCGATTAATTTGTTGGCTGATCATTGTTAATGATCGTATGAGCATTCGAATTTTGTATCGATGTTTCGGGATTTGTGTCATTGTTTTGGCAGTTGTTTCATAGATGTATCGTGTATTATTCGTTTTATTGGAATTGGGACTTGATTGTATAATCAGATAAACAGGATTTAACACGGATAGATTATTTCATTCGAAAATGATATATTTTGTTGAGACACATGAGATTGTGATTGTTAGTATGTTGAGGCTTTGAGGGGGAATTATTTGCTAGTATCGCAGGAGATCATCGATTTCACGCATCTGTAAGTGTACTATTTTGGTTATTCGCTTACAATGACGATTGAACAGTTTCGTGATGATTTTGGATATCTTGGTTGAGCTGTTGTTTACGATGGGATTGCAAGTTTCGAGGACAAAAAGTATTTTAAGTGGGGTAGTATGTAATATCCTGAACTTCTACTATGGTTGTTTAATGTTATTTTATCCGAATTATATTGTACATCATGGAATTTGTACAGTATGGATAAAATAATTGAAGGACTGAGGCATCTGTATTGGTATAATTACCGCACTTGGTTGACAGTTGTATTTGAAGATATTGTGTCGGGTGTATCGTATGAGAATATTGTTGGAAGGAGTATATATATTCAGTATGCTGTATTTTCGTATTCTGTATGTCGAGACGTTGGACAAGAATAGCTGAAAATGGCTAAGTACAGCCACGATAGCGCACGCTACGATGTGTACTTAGCACACGCTAAGAGGTTTGAATTACGTACGCTAAGGAGGACCCCTAACGTACGTAAGGCATTCTGGATAAGGTTCGGAAGGTGGCCGACAGGTAGGCCCAGGCTGATTATTATCTGCATTTAGCGCACACTAATGCATATAGTTAGCGCACGCGAATATCAGATCGGTCCAAAGGTAATCTTGGCTTTGTCAGGTTACTTTTGGCATGTGGACCCCAGGCATCTTCGGGGAAGGTTCAGATTGTCAGTCAACAGAGATTAGCGCACGCTGTTGTTGGAGAATATCGCAGGCTACTGAGCATTTCATTGTAGCAGGTCAACGCTTATTTGCGTATGCTATTGCATGGGCATTCCCTACGTAAGCTGATGTACGAAGCAAGGCAGTAGCCTTTCTGGACTTCGATAGCGCACGCTATCAAGGAAGGATAGCGCACGCTAGGGCTGTAGTGCACGTTAAATACAAGTTTTAGCGCACGCTAGTAATGTGCAGTATAAATATGGGCAGATGGGTGTTAAGATGCATTTCACCCATTTTCATCACATCAACCGATAGGGAGAGTTCTTATAGAGGAGTTTGAGGTTCCAAACATTTAAGTTGATCGTTCCTAACAATATTTGGAGCTCGGAAGTGATTAAGAACGGATTCAACCTTGGGATTCAACCCATTCCTTCAAAGAGGTAATTACTCTTCACCTTTGGATTTTGTTTTGGATTGAATATTGATGTTCTTGAGTTGATGATTATCATATAAACAAGTTGATAATCATGAATATGAGATGGATTACCGAATTATGATGATGTTGTTGTTGAATTACGTATGATAAGGCATTCCAGATTATGAGATGGATTACCGGATTATGATGATGTTGTTGTTGATGTTCTTGAATTACGTACGCTAAGTAGGACCCCTAACGTACGTAAGGCATTCTGGATAAGGTTCGGAAGGTGGCCGACAGGTAGGCCCAGGCTGATTATTATCTGCATTTAACGCACGCTAATGCATATAGTTAGCGCACACTAATATCAGATTGGTCCAAAGCGAATCTTGGCTTTGTCAGGTTACTTTCGGCGTGTGGACCCTAGGCATCTTCGGGGAAGGTGCAGATTGTCGGGTCAATGGAGAATAGCACACGCTATTGTTGGAGAATAGCGCACGCTACTGAGCATCTCATTGTAGCAGGTCAATGCCTGTTTGCGTACGCTATTGCATGGGCATTACGTACGTAAGATGATGTACGAAGCAAGGCAGTAGCCTTTCTGGACTTCGATAGTGCACGCTAGGGCTGTAGCGCACGCTAAATACAAGTTTTAGCGCACGCTAGTAATGTGCAGTATAAATATGGGCAGACGGGTGTTAAGATGCATTTCACCCATTTTATTGACTTAAACCGATAGAGAGAGTTCTTAGACAGGAGTTTGTGGTTCCGCCCACTTAAGTTGATCGTTCCTAACAACATTTGGAGCTTGGAAGTGATTGAGAACAGATTTAACCTTGGGATTCAATCCATTCCTTCAAAGAGGTAATTACTCTTCACCTTTAGATTTCATTTTGGATTGAATATTTATGTTCTTGAGTTGATGATTATCATATAAACAAGTTAATAAACATGATTATGAGATGGATTACCGGATTATGATGATGTTGTTGTTGATATATGGATATTGATATGATTCTTGTGGTTTGAATTGTGTTGTTTGTCTTCTTGAGATAAGTTAGTTAATCCTTCTCCTCATTTTCAGATGTTGATGTTATTGTTGATGATTACTCTCTGTAATGATAGGTTATGGAAGTGTTATTATGGTTCTTGGTGTTTCATGGAGTTTGGGTTGAGGAAGATGATGATATGTATGTATATATATATATATATATGGAATTATGTTGTTTTGTTATGAACATGATTATGGAATCATGGTGTTCTTGGTGTTCCTGGTACATATCACATCATCGAAAAATATGTGATAAGTTATGAATGGTTTCGGATATAAACTTGGATTAGATGATTAGAACTAATATTATGTTGATTATAGTGGTCGATTCCGTATGTTCTTGATAAGGTATGGATCATGATGATGAGATTGAATTTGGAAAGGATGTGATTGATCTTGGTGTATAATTTCCTTTACATTCGTATTCGTAATCACAATGTGCTGAGCGGTACTTGTAATGCATGCAACCATATGAGTTTAGCGCACGCTAGCCGACTGGCTAACGCACGCTAACTGAAGTGACTTAGCGCACGCTACGGTATATGATTGACGTGCGCTAAGTGGACAGGCAGTGTAGTATATCGTGTTATGGTTATGAATACGAATGTTGGTTTGAGTTGGATTGTTTAGACTATGTTTAACCGAGGTATTATAGAACCGTTGAGATTGATTGACTGGTTATGTCAGTTATTGATTGTTATTGGATTGTTGTTTATTGATTATTGCAATAGGTTGTGATAATTGATCATTGTTTAGAAAATGTGTTGCGGTCGTGTTCGAGAATGTTCGTGAATTGCATTGGTCAAGGCCGAGGAGCTAGTAGTCTAAGGCAATGAGATTGATAGCGGCTTCATCATCTTCGGGTCGGTATCGTGGCAAGTTATTACTTGCACAGTTTATAATATTTAATTAATGGTTTCAGTTTCATTCATTTATAATTCGTATAGCAATGATTTTGTCAACTCTGGAGATTTGGGATTGTACGTTGTTTCTGATTTTGGGAATTAAATCATAATGTATATGACTTACATTTATTATTGGTATACTTGGGTATCGAGAATACATTATGGTAAAGACAAGGATATGAGTTATCTATAGTCTATGGTACTTTTGGATCGTCGAATATTGAGGAAATTATTGGTGATAGTTTTGACATCGAGATTGCTCTTGAAGGACTCATGGCAAGTAATATATCATTTTTGTCATTTTGTGTCGATCATGTTGTGATGCATTTGTGCATTATCGTTGTCGTGCATTTATGTATTGTTGTGATTATGCAGTTGTTCATTGGTGTCATATCTCCACCATGCATTGGTCCGACGGGATCATCATGGGAACCTATAGTTGTGTGTGCTGGATCGTTGGATAGGTAATTCCACCATGCGTTGGTCCGACGGGATCATCATGGGAATCTATGCTGTGTGCACTGGATCGTTGTATTACCATGTGTTGTTGTGCATATGTATATTATTGGTTATCCACCTCGTGTTGATCTAACAGGATCATCTTGGGATCTATGCTGTGTGCGCTGGATCATCGGATTTCCATAAGTATACATTATTGTTGTTATCTTTGGCATATTGATGTCGTCATGTGAGTATGCATTTGTAGGTCTTGTGTTAGGACCATGTCCGTATGTGGTATTGATCTGATCTCGGATTAGACTGACATGATTGTTGTGGCATTACATATATTGAGGTATGTTCCGCATTTCCTTTGGTATTTGTCTTTTAATAGACGATTGATTATCGTGTTGGGATTTGATGATGTTATCCAATGGATTGAACTGGTCAGAGCTGGTATATTACCGTATCGTGAGTTAGTGATGAGGTTTTGAGAATCTTGGGTATTGTTTGAGGTACAATATAGATGTTATGTTTGAGTTTATTGGTTAATCGAGATTACGAGATGTGTAGTATGATAATTGTTATTTTGATGAGGATTATTCGAGTAAGTAAAATTATGGCGGAAAGATTACATTGGTCGCATTCTTACTTAGTATTTTCATTGGTATGTAATTATTAACGTGATGTGATTGTTATCATTGTTGGATATTATGGCTGACCCCGTCGTGGGCTTTATTTATAGGATATTGGATATCGATCTTGTAGCGGTCGTGAAGAGATGAGCTTCCCGGAGGATACTGGCTATAGCATGTGTTTGTGAATCGAGTATTCTGATTTGATGTTGTACTCCGCTGCTAGAGTATTTTTAATTATTTGTCCTTTCCGCTGCGTGAGTATTCTTGAATGACCTTTAGTTATCCATTAACTTAAGTTACTCTAGAAATTATTTTTTAAACTATTTTGTCAGTACGTGTAAGAGATAGCTTAACATATGTTTTAAACTGTTGAGTTTTGGCATTTCGGGCCTTGTATTTTTAAATGAGATTTTACAACGGTTTTGGTAAACGGATTTTATAAAGTCTTCGAATCTTTTTAAAGATAGTACCATCGTTCGCCACTTAGGCGTATTTGTAAATATTTGCGAAAATGTCTTCTAGCCTTGTGGGTTCCATCTCGGGTCTCACGGCGCTATAATATTCCTGGATGGCTCTGGGGGTGTTACAGAATATGGTATCGGAACTTAGGTTGAGAAAACCTAGGCAGTCGGGTCGAGTCGGGTTGTGATTTTGTTGCGTCATTCGAGTTGTCGATTGACGAATATTAGAGCCATGGGATAGTCCCGTCATTCGGGTCCTCCTAGCTTCTTCTAGATGGCCGACCCTCCCATGTCTTCCACCTAATGTGGTGGAAGACTTCTTGATATATTATCTTTGATGTTTATTATTGAGCGGACAAGAGAACATGAGGTGATTTATTTATGGGAGAAGACATTGAATGAGATGAGATGATAACATTTTATAAAGTCCTCTTCCTCTCACTTGTTAGACAATCATACGATTAATTCACAATTTAAAGAGAGAGAACGACTTTGTAACTTGTCTTCTTCATCTTCATCATCTTCATCATAAGTTTCTTCATATTTTTCTTAGAGAAAAATTGAGAAAAAAATAGAGAGAATATAAATCTATACACTAAGAGTGATATAGATTATAGTTATAGCTTCTATCACTTCATTCTAGCCGTGTTCTTAGAGGACAACGAGGTGAAGTCGTTCCGATTGGCGTTCTGGCACGTGGCAAGTAGAGACGCGGTGCTTTTGGTGTTGGATCATCCAAGACCTTGTTGCGGATTGGATTCGTAAGGGACATCATTGTCTCAACGATTAAATCAACGGACTACAAGGGTATGTCTTCGTATCTTCCTCTTTGTTCATTTTATATTCGTATATACATAGCTTGAATCGATCCTCTTGAGGGATTCATATTGCACTTGTGTTTTTCACTTCCGCTGCGCCCTTCGTTTTTACTTGCGAATCCTAATAGTGGTATTGGAGCGAGGTCTTGCGATCGTATATACGATATTAGCATTTGGAATGCTTGGTTGAGTGATTTATGATTTTGAATCATATATGTTTGATCGTTGTGTATGTTTGTTTGTTCGTTGTAGTTGTGTTTTTCGTAAATTCATATCAAAATATAAATATTGTATTTCTTAGAAATGTGATTCATATTGAAGATATGAAAGTCGAAAAATATTGATATTGGATATCCGGTTGAATATCAAGCCCCCGATTGCCATTGGACGGAACCGAGTATATTGCTGATTTTGGCTAGGCCAAAATATCTACTGCCATGCGGTCTGCCCATTAGGACCGCGGTCTGGGCTTTGGACCACGGTCCGGGCACTGTTCCAACACCGTCCGAGCTCGTTTTGCATCGATTTCAGAAAAATTAATCTCCCGCGTCTTATATTGGATATAATTTGATTAAAACGGAATATGGGATTTGATTCTAAAGTGGAAAACTTGATTTGTTGGAATGGTTTTGATTGACCGAATTGCTTTGAACGATTTCATATTACCGATTGTGTGGATTGATTGGATCAATCTATTTATAGTTAATTTTATATATTGATTGGATCTATATATATTTATTAATTCCATTTATTTAGTATTTATTGGATGAATGCTTGTGAATGGGGATGTGGTTCATGCACCTAGTTTTGAATCGTTCGGTTTTATTCGATTGGGTTGTAAAGGCCATTTTGAGCCTATTTATTTTACTAGAAATTTGTATATGATGCAATTTTTCAATGTAAAATTTATATGTAATGACGAAGACAGGAGGAAGATCCGTTTGAGAAGACGAAGATTCAAGACCAAAGATTTGTAATTAGATTACGATGTTTTTGTTCTAGGAACGGTCCATGAACTACATGTTGGTAGCAACTAGGGTGTGAATGTTTTATTCATATGGTATGAATGCTACAAACGCGCTTAATTGAATTAATGTGCAAAGTGTAACATTAACCGCGAAAATTCTCCCACGTCAAAATATTAAGTTTAAAAGGTTTCAAGGTTTTCCTACCCTCCAACTGTAATACCCGGTTGAAATTCATGTCATTTCAAATCTCGTCATTGTGCGAATTGTGTTTTGTTGGGCGAACCCTTGTAATCATTGCTTGGAACCACCGTTTTGGGGTTCCCGTACTTCCATTTCGTGTTATTGTTTCCCAGATATTGAGTCCTATTGCTTTCATTCTCTTCCCGGGTCGTTTTTCATCATTTTAGGACCCGAGGGGGGTGTGGGCCGCGGCACAAGGAGTGTGCGCCGCGGCACACACATTTTCTAGACCTGGCCGAGCAGACTGTACCCGGTGCCGCGGCACATGCCGGCAGGGCCGCGGCACACTGCCGAGTCACTGCCGCGGCACACCTGTCCGGGCCGCGGCACACTCCCGAGTCACTGCCGCGGCACACCTGTCCGGGCCGCGGCACACTCGTGTTGCATCTTCGGCCAAAAACCGTCTGTACCCGGTGCCGCGGCGCACGCCAGCCGGGCCGCGGCACACTGCCGAGCCCTGGGAGCAGTTTTTGGGCCTGTGCCGCGGCACACTTCGGCTGAGCCGCGGCACACAATGCGGTCAACTGCATAATTATGCTTTTTGAGCGAGATGCAGCTCATTTCTCCATTTTCTTCTTCTACCTGCGAGAGAGAGAGCTTGAGGGGAGGAGCTTCTCACCATCTATCACTTGCGTGTTGGATTTTTACCATTTTCATTCGATTGGGAAGCCCGGATAGTCGATCTAATGCTTATTTCCTCGGATCATAGAGCTTGGATATTCAAGAGGTAATTTCTTCAACATCTTGGTTTTCGATTTTGTATTGGGTAATGATGTATTGGATGTTAAAATCATGGTGTATGAAGTGATATACACATGATTATGGGCATGTTTGATTATTCATCGGATTATTGAAAGATTATTCAAGAACACTTTGAATATTGTGTTGGATTTTGGTTTTTTTCGTAGATTCGTCCGATTTATCCGATTTGAAGCTTGAGAACCTTGAGATTATGATGTATCTATACCGTATGCATGATTTTCCTACGATTTTACGGACTTGATTGTGCCGTTTTCGGACTTGTGGGAGTTTGGGCGATTTTCCAACCTTTAGTTGTTTACCCGTGTATTTTCATGAATCGTAGACGAGTTTCCGGAGTTTCTTTGTGTAATTTGAGTATGGATAATTAATTATCATATTCCTTGCGAATCGTTTAGGTGCCGGAAGTGCGTTCTTGGACCTACCGAACTCATACCCTTCCTCCGTTCGATTTCTCGATGTCTCAAAGGCAAGTATATAATTATGATTGTACGTTCTCGACTTTGAAAGTAAGAAATATTGATGGTATGATATGAACGAACTGTTTCCATGGAATTCATAGATATATTGATGACATAATATGAACGAACCGTTTTTACGGCATTCATATATGTATTGATGACGGATGATATGAACGAACCGTTTTCACAGCATTCATATACGTCTTGATGTGACGCTATGAGATTTAGTTATTCCGGAATACTAGTCTTGAATTGATGAATTGACGGTTATTTTTACTTTATTGTCGAGGAGTATTGTATTTCATACTTGATATACTTGCACTAGCTATTCGACGGCTAACCCCTTTATGGGGGAAATACGTTTTATGTATTTCAGGTTCCAGGAGAGCGGACAGGCAGGTACCGGGTCGGCATGAAGATGGTGGGCAAGTGTGATACTGTGTCCTTATTCCAGATATGTTTTGATTTTTCCATTCAGTGTGGTTGTACTGGATTGGTTATTGAATACTCGAGTATTGTTTTCTATTTTCCTTGATGTTCCGGCTTGTGTTTGCCGAGGTATTAATTCGTGTTGCGACGTCTTTGAATACATTGGTTATGTTTTGAATACCCTTTGTATTATTTTTCACTCCATTGTGTGTAGACCTTCTCGGTCAAAATTTATAGTTCCGCGTATGTTTAGCCTTGTGGGTCCCACGACGGGGCTTACCGTGCTGTAATATACCCTGAATAACTTAGGGGTGTTACAGAATATGGTATCAGAGCTTAGGTCTATGGATACCTAGGCTGGCGGTCTTTTGGGTCGAATGAGTCGTCATTTTGTCCACAGTATCACTACTCTGCCATCATCACAGTGCGACCGGTACTTGTAAGACCTCTTACTCTTCGGATGTTTCCTTATTCATCATGCTTCTTTTATTGGTATTCTTGAGAATCGATCACCTTAATGACGTGCGATTGAATTTTGCTTACGTACCTTGTGTGTTCTTCAGTATGTCAGCTGGTAGGGGCCGTGGCCGTGGTCGTGGCCGTGGACGAGGAAGAGGTCGTGGCGCGGCCGTTTCCATCAGTTCAGTTGCGGGGTCGACCAACCCCAGTTTGTCGAACTCGGTGCATCCTGACACCGAGAGTCAGCACGACTAGTCAAACGGTCAGGGGAACAACGCGGACGTTGGAGTGGCGAATGCACTTCAACAATTGGCTACTCAGATGACCATTTTAGCCCAAACTGTTCAGGTGAATAACCCGAACCCAAACACGGATGCCTTGCTTCAGAATGTAATCCGTATGCACCCTCCACAGTTTGGCGGTGCCACACACCCGTTACGCTGGGAAGATTGGCTAGCGGAATTGGAGAAGATTTTCGAGGCGGTTGATTGCCCCGAAGCGAGGAAAGTACCGATTGCCCAGTATTTCCTCACTAAGGAGGCCGCCACCTGGTGGAAGGTCATCAAGCCACAGGAGCGTATTGCCACGTGGGATGAATTTAAGGAGCTCTTGGAGGCCGAGTTTTGTCCTTGGACGGTGCGAGAGGGCCGAATCCGAGCCTTTTTCGAGGCTAGACCACAAGATATTCCCGTTTCGCAGGCGATCATGGAGTACAACCAACAATTGATCCATGTGAAGGATCAAGTGCGTAACGAGCGTGATAAGATCCGTTATTTTGATATGCGGATAAATTTGGACTTATGGCGGTACATGGTCGGATTTGCTTGTACCACACTGAAAGAGTACCAGGACAGAGCGTTAGCTCATGATATGTTGAGCCCCGAAAATGATACCGTTGAAGAACCGAAGAAGCAGAAGGTCGCGGAAGAACCGAAGAAGCAGAAGGTCGCGGGAAATTTTTCTGGCTCTAAGGGTGGCAACTTTCATAAGTCACAGACGACTAACCGTTTTGCCGGACAGTCGTCACGTTCTAATAAAGGAAAGAGGGGCTACCGTCCCACTCCGAGTACCACAAATCGCACGGTGACTTGCTATAATTGTGGCCGTCCAGGCCACTTTAATTCGGAATGCAACTTCCCACCATTGAAGTGTCACACGTGCGGACAGATGGGGCATAGAGTGGCTTATTGTTCCGAGCCGAACCAGACCTTGGACACTCGGGCTTCTGCCCCAGCACCACTTGATCAAAGTATAAATCAACGACAATCTTTTGGTCAACCTCAGCAGAATTTCGGCAGGGGCCGGGGACGGGGTCAGAATGCTGGAGGGGGAAATTCTAGCGTCGGTTCGGTACAACCTCGGGTTTATGATATGCGTCGAACAGACGAACCCGATGCGGCGGTGGCTTCAGGTACCATCCATATTTTATCTTATCCAGTCCATGTACTTTTCGATACGGGTGCTACACATTCTTTTATTTCTTTGGAGTGTGTATGCCGTTTGAATATAACTTGTTTGACTGCTTGCGATCCTTTCATCGTGAAACTACCTAGCGGGGATAGGATTGTGGGGAACCGGGAGATTAGAGATTTTCCGGTGATTATATCCGGTATGGAATGGTTATCGAATCTGGTTGTAGTTGATATGGAAGGTGAGGACGTGATCCTCGGCGAGGATTGGCTTGGTAGTCACCAAGCGATTTTGAATTACCGTACCAAGGTTATCACCATGATGACTAAAGACGGATCTGAGTACTCATTTTTGGGACGTAAGTCGGGCCAATCCAAGTTACTTATCAGTGCCATGAAGGCCGTAAAACTTTTGAATAAAGGTTGTACGGGCTATTGGTATTATGCTTTGAAAACGGAAGGAAATGAAGTCGATTTCTCTTCGATTCCGGTTGTTAATGAGTATCCCGATGTTTTTCCGGATGACCTCCCGGGATTACCGCCAGATCGAGAGATATATTTTACCGTGGACTTAGAGCCAGATGCGGCTCCGATTTCTAAAGCACCTTATCGGATGGCACCTTTCGAGATGCAGGAATTGAAGACCCAGTTGGGAGAACTTCTGGAAAAAGGATACATCAGACCGAGCGCTTCGACTTGGGGCGCGCCTGTTCTTTTCGTAAGGAAGAAGGATGGTTCACTACGTTTGTGCATCGACTACCGTGAGCTGAATAAAGTAACCATCAAGAACAAATATCCCTTGCCTCGTATAGACGATTTATTTGATCAATTGCAAGGGGCTGCAGTTTTCTCAAAGATTGATTTAAGATCCGGGTATTATCAACTCAGGGTGAGGGAGTCCGACGTTCCGAAGACGGCGTCTCGGACGAGATATGGACATTATGAATTTGTAGTTATGCCTTTTGGGTTGACTAATGCGCCGGCAGTATTCATGCAGTTAATGAATAAAATATTCATCGAGCACCTCGACAGGTGTGTAGTCGTCTTTATTGACGACATCTTGATCTATTCTCGAGATAAGGAGGAACATGCCCAACACTTGCGTTTGGTTTTAGACAGTTTGAGAACCGAGCACCTCTATGCAAAATTCTCGAAATGTGAGTTTTGGTTGGAAGAAGTTATGTTTCTCAGCCATGTGATTTCGGCCGAAGGGGTTCGTGTAGACCCGCAGAAGATTGAGGCAGTGCTAGATTAGGCACCGCCTTAAAATGTTAAGGAAGTTCGTAGCTTTTTGGGCCTTGCTGGGTATTACCGTCGGTTTGTCGAGGGGTTCTCGAAACTCGCTCGGCCGCTTACTAAATTACTCCAGAAGACCGAAAAGTTTATTTGGACGGATGAGAGACAACAGAGCTTCGATGAACTGAAGAGACGTCTGACTTCAGCGCCGATTTTAACTTTACCACATGGTAGCGAGGGCTTTGCAGTCTATAGTGACGCTTCGGGTCAAGGCCTGGGCTGTGTACTTATGCAGCATGATAAGACGATAGCTTTTGCGTCACGACAATTAAAGCCTTATGAGATGAATTATCCCACTCACGATTTAGAGTTGGCCGCAATTGTCTTCGCACTCAGGATTTGGCGGCATTATTTGTATAATTCACCGTGCCAGATTTATACCGATCACAAGAGCCTAAAGTACATTTTCAGTCAGAAGGAGCTGGATATGAGACAGAGACGTTGGTTAGAGTCGATAAATGATTATGATTTGGAAATTCTTTACCACCCCGGAAAAGCCAACGTCGTTGCGGATGCTTTGAGCTGCAAATCGGCATCTCTCCAAATGCTCGAGGTTCTTACATCGCAGACAAAAATTCGTCAGGATTTAATTGAGCAAGGGATAGAAGTTTGGCTTCAGCGAGTACAGGGACAGTTGTGTACTCTCGAAATTACTTCGTCCTTGGTTGATGACATCAAAGGGAAGCAGCGGAGTGACCCGATGATTTTTCAACTGAAGGAAGATGTAATTAAAGGAAAAGCTCCTGGCTTTATGGTTCACGAGGATAGTATTCTGAGATTTCAGGGCAGGCTTTGTGTTCCGAACGATTTAGAGTTGAGGCAAAGAATTCTCCGAGAAGCTCATACTACACCTTACTCAATCCACCCCGAGACGAGTAAGATGTACAAAGATTTGAAGTGCAATTTTTGGTGGAATAACATGAAGAAGGATGTTACGGAGTTTGTACTATGGTGCTTGACGTGTCAACAAGTCAAGATCGAACATCAACGACCAGCGGGGTTGTTGAAACCACTTCCCATTCCCGAGTGGAAGTGGGAAGACATTTCGATGGATTTCATCACTGGCATGCCGAGAACTCGGGCCGAAATGAATATGATTTGGGTAATTGTCGATCGGTTGACCAATTCTGCACACTTCTTGGGTATTAAGGATACTTGGGGACCGGATAGACTAGCTCGAACTTTTATTGCTGAGATCGTAAGGTTACATGGTGCCCCCAAGACCACTGTTTCCGATCGAGACGGTCGTTTCGTATCGCATTTTTGGCAGGCCGTTCATCAGGCTCTGGGTACGGATTTGAGATTGAGCACTTCCTTTCATCCTCAGTCGTACGGTCAGACAGAGAGGACGATTCAGACGTTGGAAGATATGTTACGGGCTTGTGCCTTAGATTGGAGTAATGATTGGGAGCTTCACTTACCGTTGATCGAGTTTGCTTACAATAATAGTTGGCATGCGTCGATCAAAATGGCACCCTTCGAGGCACTCTATGGTAGGCGATGTAGGTCGCCATTATGTTGGGACGAGGCTTCTGAGCTAGTTGGGACGGAGCCGGATATGTTGATGGAGACTAAGGAAAAGATTTTTATTATCCGGGACCGATTGCTGGCTGCCCAGAGTCGTCACAAATCTTATGCTGATACTCGTCGTCGACCCTTGGAATTTGAGGTGGGAGATCATGTCTTGCTCAAGGTGTCGCCGACCAGAGGAGTTTTCCGCTTCGGGAAAAAGGGGAAACTTAGTCCGAGGTATATCGGACCCTTCGAGATTTTGGACAGAGTTGGAGATTTAGCTTATCGCTTGGCATTGCCTCCAGCTTTGAGTTACGTCCACAGTGTTTTTCATGTGTCTCAGTTGAGAAAGTACGTACCGGATCCGAGCCACATTATCGACTACAGTGAGATTGATGTAGCCGAGGATATTACCTTTTCGGAGAAACCCGTGAAGATCCTTGAGCATCGCGAGAAACAACTTCGGCATAAGGCCATTCCACTGGTTAAAGTGCAATGGTCTAGACATGGAGTCGAGGAGGCGACTTGGGAGACGGAAGAGAAGATGCGGGTGGAATACCCAGAACTATTTATTTCTTAAGTTTCGGGACGAAACTTCTTTTTAGAGGGGGAGAATGTAATACCCGGTTGAAATTCATGTCATTTCAAATCTCTTCATTGTGCGAATTGTGTTTTGTTGGGCGAACCCTTGTAATCATTGCTTGGAACCACCATTTTGGGGTTCCCGTACTTCCATTTCGTGTTATTGTTTCCCAGATATTGAGTCCTATTGCTTTTATTCTCTTCCCGGGTCGTTTTTCATCATTTTAGGACCCGAGGGGGGTGTGGGCCGCGGCACAAGGAGTGTGCGCAGCGGCAAACACATTTTCTAGACCTGGGCGAGCAGACTGTACCCGGTGCCGCGGCACATGCCGGCAGGGCCGCGGCACACTGCCGAGTCACTGCCGTGTCACACCTGTCCGGGCCGCGGCACACTCCCGAGTCACTGCCGCGGCACACTTGTGTTGCATCTTCGGCCAAAAACCGTCTTTACCCGGTGCCGCGGCGCACGCCAGCCGGGCCGCGGCACACTGCCGAGCCTTGGGAACAGTTTTTGGGCCTGTGCCGCGGCACACTTTGGCTGAGCCGCGGCACACAGTGCGGTCAACTGCATAATTATGCTTTTTGAGCGAGATGCAGCTCATTTTTCCATTTTCTTCTTCTACCTGCGAGAGAGAGAGCTTGAGGGGAGTAACTTCTCACCATCTATCACTTGTGTGTTGGATTTTTACCATTTTCATTCGGTTGGGAAGCCCGGATAGTCGATCTAACGCTTATTTCCTCGGATCATAGAGCTTGGATATTCAAGAGGTAATTTCTTCAACATCTTGGTTTTCGATTTTGTATTGGGTAATGATGTATTGGATGTTAAAATCATGGTGTATGAAGTGATATACACATAATTATGGGCATGTTTGATTCTTCATCGGATTACTGAAAGATTATTCAAGAACACTTTGAATATTGTGTTGGATTTTGGGGTTTTTCGTAGATTCGTCCGATTTATCCGATTTGAAGCTTGAGAACCTTGAGATTATGATGTATCTATACCGTATGCATGCTTTTCCTACGATTTTACAGACTTGATTGTGCCGTTTTCGGATTTGTGGGAGTTTGGGCGATTTTCCAACCTTTAGTTGTTTACCCGTGTATTTTCATGAATTGTAGACGAGTTTTGGGAGTTTCTTCGTGTAATTTGAGTATGGATAATTAATTATGATATTCCTTGCGAATCGTTTAGGTGCCGGAAGCGCATTCTTGGACCTACCGAACTCATACCCTTCCTCCGTTCGATTTCTCGATGTCTCAAAGGCAAGTATATAATTATGATTGTACGTTCTCGACTTTGAAAGTAAGAAATATTGATGGTATGATATGAACGAACCGTTTCCACGGCATTCATAGATATATTGATGACATAATATGAACGAACCGTTTTTACGGCATTCATATATGTATTGATGACGGATGATATGAACGAACCATTTTCACGGCACTCATATACGTCTTGATGTGATGCTATGAGATTTAGTTATTCCGGAATACTAGTCTTGAATTGATGAATTGACGGTTATTTTTACTTTATTGTCGAGGAGTATTGTGTTTCATACTTGATATACTTGCACTAGCTATTCGACGGCTAACCCCTTTATGGGGGAAATACGTTTTATGTATTTCAGGTTCCAGGAGAGCGGACAGGCAGGTACCGGGTCGGCATGAAGATGGTGGGCAAGTGTGATACTGTGTCCTTCTTCCAGATATGTTTTGAGTTTTCCATTCAGTGTGGTTGTACTAGATTGGTTATTGAATACTCGAGTATTGTTTTCTATTTTCCTTGATGTTCCGGCCTGTGTTTGCCGAGGTATTGATTCGTGTTGTGACGTCTTTGAATACATTGGTTATGTTTTGAATACCCTTTGTATTATTTTTCACTCCATTGTGTGTAGACCTTCTCGGTCAAAATTTACAGTTCCGCGTATGTTTAGCCTTGTGGGTCCCACGGCGGGGCTTACGGCGCTGTAATATACCCTGAATAACTTGGGGGTGTTACACCAACGAGCTTTCGAAAAATTGAAATTCAAACCGAATGTGCTATGCTTCCGAGTTATCGGGGTAGTCATTCGGGGAGGGTCGATAAATTCTGAGAGAGCATTGGATGCCTTCGGTTGAAGCAAATTTTATCCCTAGAAACCTGTTCGGTTGCCGGATACGATTCAATTGTGAAACTGATTAGCATCGATGGTATAAACTTAACTTGCTCACGAACTATAGAAACTGTATAGGTTGAGGGGAGTGAACAAGGGGAATAAGAATATTGAATCATCCATTAGATGGATTGGTGTTGGACACCACTTTTTGAAGATTAATAGACAAGAAACCTGTTCGGTTGCCCTCTATTAAAATTTATAAAGAACTCGATCACCACTATGAAGTAAAGCGGACAAGTACTTTGTAATATCCGCATTTTTTCTTCCCCCTTGTATTTTCTTTTTCGGCATATTTCACGATAGTAGTGACCCTCGTGTATCTTTCAGCGTATCTTTCCTACTATCTATTGATTTGATTTCCGTTATTGTTGTGCGGAACCGCCGTTTCGGGGTTGTCGTGGATCCATTCTACGTTATGATGCCTGTTGAGATGTTCCGTTTAACGTTTCGTTCATATTTCGGTGTTTTGGACCGTCTATATCTCGTACCTAGCGCACGCTATATTTTCGGCATAGCACACGGTAGGGGTCGCTTGGTAGCGCACGCTACAACCGTTTCGTAGCGCGCGCTAGAGGGCAAGCCCTGGGAGTGGCAGTGCTATTTTCCAGCCTTCTGGACTGGCGTATTAGCGTACGCTACTTAGACTAGCGCACGCTAATGTTGGGAGGCTAGCGCACGCTGATGATACCTGGTAGCGTGCGCTAGCGTGAGTGTGCAGAACTGGACGGTTTTCTACTGAACTCGGTCAGGTGCCAGGTAGCGCACGCTACGCTCGTGCGTTAGCGCACGCTAGCGGATCAGGTGAGTTCTGGACAGTTTGTCACTGGACTCGACTGATGCCCAGGTAGCGCACGCTACTAGTCGATAGCGCGCGCTACCAATAGGTTGTTAGCGCATGCTACGCTTGGAGTAGCGCACGCTAACGGCCAGAAGTCTGGCTAGTGGACTGGACGCTAACTATTTTGGCCTGTGATTTTATCCCGTTAGCGCACGCTAACCTTGAGGATTAGCGCGCGCTAACACTCCCTGGCTATATAAACCAGGGAGTTGACCCAGATGAGCAGATTAGTTTCATTTCGTTTCTTCTCCACGACGCAGAGCTCTCCAGGGCGATTTCCGAGCGATTCTTCCCTTCGATTATTTCAGGCATCCTCTACCTTGAGTTTTTGAAGTAGATTAACAACACCTACTTGTGTTCTTCATCATCAATCCAAGGTAAATCTCTTAGAACCCTACTTTTCGGTAAATTGGGGGTTTTGGGATTTTCTTCCGATCCGTTCCGTTTTGTTGATGGATTCATGATGAATATGATTAATCTTGTTGGTATTCTTAGTTTCCCTACGGATTCATGGTATATTTCGTGGTTTTTACGGAATCGAGAGGGTTTGGTTGTGGTCCGCCCTCGTTGTTGTTTATATACGAATATACATGAATTGTAGGCGGGTTTTCGGGTGTAATCCAATTCCGTATTCATTTAGAAATGGTGGTGATTGTATTCTTCGAATCGTTAGGTTCGGTTTCATTGGTTCCTAGCGTTCGTCGGTGACTCTCCTTTCCGTTCATCGCGTCGTCAATAATTCAAGGCAAGTATTTTTTGGAAACCTTTATGCTTAACGTGGAATGGTAATGTATTTTGTGTGTGATTTTCTCACCTCGTGTTGGTCCGACGGGATCAAGGAGGGAATCCAAAGGTTTGCGTCCCGGATTCATGAGTTTGTTTAGCTAGCCAGTGCGGGAGGGTCCTTAGAGGCCTCGTGCGGGAATTTATGATATGACTCTGTTCCAAAGGCGATGCATGTGCGTGTTTTGCTTTATAATATAGCCAGTGCGGGAGGGTCCATAGAGGCCTCGTGCGGGAATTTATGATATGACTCTGTTCCCAAGGCAAATTGTTTGACTGTTTATTTCCGGAAAAGACATGTCTAGTTTTGGTTTGTGAAATGATATTGGTGCATGTACTATGAAATGTGTAAGCGATTGGTTTGCCTTGATTACTTGTACTAGCGTAATTGCTAACCCCTTTGGGGGACCCGTTTCGGGGAAATTCTTGTTATGGATTTCAGGTTATGATTATCCGGACGAGCGAGCACCAGGACAGTACGAGGATGTCGGCCAGGGTCGTTGACATGTGCATTTGGGTTGTCTTATTTCCTTTGTCTAATTCGATATGGTTGTTCCCTATATTCTAAACTTATAGATTGTACTCGCGAGTACTTAGGCTTTTCCTTTCGGATTGTGTTTGGACTTCGTTGGAGTTACTGTATTTGTCGGTTGATGTTTATTGTGCCGGTTGTACCGGATGTGTTGTTTTATGTTCTTGTTGTTAACAATTGTTTCCTTGCTAACCGAGACGGTTAGTCGAGAGGTGTTTTCTTGTGTTAGCCTGGTGGATTCCATGTAGGGGTCCACGGCGCTGTAATACACCTCGAATATCTTGGGGGTGTTACAGAAAATGGTATCAGAGCCAGGTTTATGGATACCTAGGCTTGTCGGTTATTTGGGTCTAGTCGTGTTTTGTTTTGCACATCGTCACACCGCTGCCGGCATCTTAGTACTTCCAGTGTTCGTAAGTTCCCTTACTCGATTCCTTATTTTTTTTGTACTGTGTTCCGTTTCCTGAACTATGGTTATTCTCCCTTCTTTGCTTATCATCGTGGTTGCTTTTTCCTTCCTTACTCATCCTCGATATACTTCTGTTATCTCTTAACACCAGTATGGATGCCGGAGGAAACTGTGGTCGTGGTCGTGGTCGTGGCCGTGGATGCGGCCGAGGACGTGCGGCAGCCGGTGGTGTGGCCACGTCGCACTCTTCAGGAGCCGGCAGTACCGGCGACCGTCACAGTCATGCTTCTTCTCAGGAGCGCGCCGATCTTGGTATTGCGGCTGTTATGCAGCAAATGGTTAACCAAATGGCGGCTATAGCTCAGGTGGTCCATAACCCCAACCAGGCCCATGCTAATCGGGGCGGAGCGGATCACTGGCTTCAGGATGTCATCAAGATGCATCCTCCTCAGTTTTCGGGAGCTTCGGACCCGATCGACTGGGAAGGGTGGATCAAGGAGATATCCAAAGTCTTCACTGCTACCAACTGCCCCGAGGACCGTAAGGTCCCTATTGCTCAATACTTTCTCACGGGAGATGCTACAGATTGGTGGGAGGCCGTTGGTCCCAAAGATCATGTTGCTTCGTGGGCCGAATTTCAAGAATTGATGGAGACCGAATATTGTCCGTGGCCGGTCATACAGGCTCGAGTGCATGCTTTCTATGATGCTCAACCACGGGATATTCCCGTATCCCAAGCTATTGCCGAATTTAACAAGGAGTTGGATTATGTGAAGACCCAAGTTGTCGCGGAGAGCGACAAAATTTTCCATTTTTCCAGGAGGATGAAACTGTCCATTCGGGACTACATGTCTGGACTCGTCTGCACTACCTTGAAGGATTATCAGAGTAGGGCCCTCGCTTATGATATGTCGGTGACGGCTAGTGATTTGGCTCGTGAAAGCAAGAAACAGAAGTCGGTCGGAAATTTTTCTGGTCCCAAGAGTGGAGGCCAGCAGAAATCTCAAGCTGCAAATATTTCAACGGGCGGTTCGGCTCGTTTCTCTGGGAGCTTTCGGGGTGCCGCCGGAACCTCCGCTCGTGAACCCACATGTTTTAACTGTGGTGTGCGGGAGCCATAGGAGCAGCGGTGTTCTCGTCCGAAGTTTACTTGTCATACTTGTGGACAGCTGGGCCACAAGGCCCCTTTTTGTGAGCAGGTCAAACAGCTTCGCGGCGCCCGTTCTTCTCAACCAGTACCGTTGGAGCCGAGTGTGAACCAGGGCTCATTTGCTCCGCCGCCTCCACCGAGCGCGGGCCGAGGTAGGGGTCGGGGTCAGCCCGCTAGGGGAGGAGCTTCCAGTGTCGGCTCTGCCCAACCGCATATCTATGAGATGAGGAGGGCCGATGACCCAGCAGCCACTGTGGCGACAGGTACCGTTCATATCCATTCTCATCCTGTCGGTGTGCTTTTTGATTCGGGTGCTACGTATTCATTCATTTCTCTAGAGTGTGTGCACCGTTTGAGTCTCGACTGCTTGTCACCTTGCGAGCCTTTCATTGTTAAACTCCCTAGCGGTGACCGAATTGTCGGTGATCGAGAAGTCCGAGACTGCTCTGTGTTTATTTGTGAGAGAGTTTGGCTCTCTAATCTTATTGTCGTTAGTATTGTGGGTGAGGATTTGATTCTCGGGGATGATTGGCTCGAGCGGCATGGCGCAATCATGAACTACCGCACGAGAATCATCACTATGTTAGCTGAGGACGGCACCGAACACTCTTTCGCAGGGCGAAAGAGGGGAAACCAGAAGTTCGTTATTAATGCCTTGAAGGCGATGAGCCTCCTGCGAAAGGGGTGTACTGGTTATTGGTGATATGCCTTGAAGGCGGAGAATGGTGGAGTCGAGCTTTCGTCGATTCCAGTCGTTAGTGAGTTTCCTGATGTTTTTCTTGACGAGTTACCAGGATTTCCACCGGATCGTGAGGTTGAGTTTGCTATAGAGTTAGAGCCGGGTGCGGCTCCGATTTTGAAGGCGCCGTATCGCATGGCACCTTCAGATATGTCTGAGTTGAAGAAGCAGTTGAGCGAGCTTCTTGAGTCGGGGTACGTTCGACCGAGCGCCTCGCCTTGGGGCGCACCGGTCCTGTTTGTGCGGAAGAAGGATGGTTCACTACGTTTGTGTATCGACTATCGCGAACTAAACAAGGTGACCATCAAGAACAAGTATCCTTTGCCGAGAATCGATGACTTGTTTGACCAGTTGCAGGGAGCTGCGGTATTCTCGAAGATTGATTTGAAATCGGGGTACTATCAGCTTCGGGTGAGAGAGTCCGACGTGCCGAAAACAGCTTTTCGGACGAGATACGGACATTACGAGTTTGTAGTTATGCCTTTCGGGTTAACTAATGTGCCGGCGGTGTTCATGCAATTGATGAACAAAGTCTTTATCGAGTATTTGGATAAGTGTGTCGTCGTCTTCATTGACGATATTCTTATCTATTCGAGGAATGAGGAAGAGCATGCCCATCATCTGCGGATAGTGTTAGACATTTTGAGGACCGATCAACTCTATACGAAGTTCTCGAAATGTGAGTTCTGGCTGAAGGAAGTGATGTTTTTGGGTCACGTGATTTCAGTCGAGGGAGTCCGTGTGGATCCGCAGAAAATTGAGGCAGTGTTGGATTGGGCACCGCCCACAAATGTAAAGGAGGTCTGTAGTTTCTTGGGTTTGGCTGGCTACTACCGTAGGTTCGTCGAGGGTTTCTCAAAACTAGCTCGGCCACTTACACAGTTGCTCCAGAAATCCGATAAGTTCGTCTGGAATGACGAGAGACAGTCGAGTTTTGAGGAACTGAAGAAGCGTTTAACTTCAGCCCCGGTTTTGGCGTTGCCATGTGGCAACGATGGATTCGCCATTTATAGCGATGCTTTGGGTCAGGGTCTTGGGTGCGTATTGATGCAGCACGGCAAGACCATTGCCTTTGCGTCGAGACAGTTGAGGCCGTATGAGCTTAACTACCCTACTCATGATTTGGAGTTAGCGGCAGTCGTTTTTGCGCTCAAGATTTGGCGTCACTATCTTTTCGGCTCTGCATGTCAGATTTTTACCGATCATAAAAGTCTGAAATACATATTTACTCAGCGGGAGTTGAATATGAGGCAGAGGAGGTGGTTAGAACTGATTAAGGATTATGATCTCGAAATCCTTTATCATCCGGGCAAGGCGAATGTCGTGGCCGACGCCTTGAGTCGGAAACCGATCGCATTGCGAACGCTTGAGATCCTTACGCCGCAGTCTGAGCTTCGGCGGGCTTTGATCGAGTTAGATGTTGAGGTTTTGTTGCCTGGAGCTGTCGGGCAACTTTGTGCTTTAGAGATTTCGTCGTCTTTGATCGATGAAATTAAGCTGAAGCAATTAGAGGATCCGATGATTACTCAAATCCGAGAGAACGTTCTTAAGGGAAAGTCTCCTGGGTTTGTGATTCACGAGGATGGTGTTTTGAGATTCCAGAGTCGGCTTTGGGT
Source organism: Orobanche coerulescens (assembly GCA_033398695.1). Taxonomy (NCBI): domain Eukaryota; kingdom Viridiplantae; phylum Streptophyta; class Magnoliopsida; order Lamiales; family Orobanchaceae; genus Orobanche; species Orobanche coerulescens. The sequence goes on along the minus strand of CM065802.1, from coordinate 141,827,913 downwards.
GCCGAACGATCCAGAGTTGCGACAGAGTATTTTGCGTGAGGCCCATTCCACACCCTATTCCGTTCATCCTGGTTCGAGTAAGATGTACAAGGACCTGAGGAGGAACTTCTGGTGGAATGATATGAAGGAGGAGGTCGCACAGTTTTTGGCGAGATGTTTGACTTGCCAGCAGGTCAAAATTGAGCATCAGCGACCGGCTGGGTTATTGCAGTCACTTCCCGTTCCGGAATGGAAATGGGAAGATATATCGATGGATTTCGTTATGAGTTTGCCGAGATCGAGGTTGGGCATGAATATGGTATGGGTGGTTGTTGATCGTCTGACCAAGTCGGCACATTTTCTGGGCATCAAGGACACCTGGGGCCCGGAGAAGTTGGCTCGTGTGTTTATCGCGCAGATTGTGAGACTTCACGGTACTCCGAAGTCTATTATTTCGAATCGTGATGGCCGTTTTGTATCGCACTTTTGGCAGGCAGTGCATAAGGCGTTAGGTACCCGTTTGCATTTAAGTACCTCTTTTCATCCCCAGTCAGATGGACAGTCGGAACGCACTATCCAGACATTCGAGGACATGTTGCGTGCTTGTGCTCTCGACTGGAGTAGTGACTGGGAGGAGCATTTGCCCTTGATCGAATTCACGTACAACAATAGTTGGCACGCGTCGATTCGGATGGCACCGTATGAGGCACTTTATGGGCGGCGATGTCGATCACCGATTTGTTGGAATGAGGCGTACGGTTTAGTCGGGACCGAGCCGGATGTCGTTTTAGAGACGAGGCGGAAGATAGAATTAATTCGGGAATGAATGTTGACTGCCCAGAGTCGACAGAAGTCATATGCCGATGTCCGTCGTCGACCTTTAGATCGAGGTGGGAGACCACGTTTTGCTGAAGGTGTCGCCGACGAGAGGAGTTTTCCGTTTCGGAAAGAAGGGGAAGTTGAGTCCGAGATTTATTGGACCCTTCGAGATTCTCGAGCGAGTCGGTGGGTTAGCATACCGTTTGGCGTTACCCCCGGCCTTGAGTCATGTTCATAGCGTTTTTCATGTTTCCCAGCTGAGGAAATATGTCCCAGATCCTAGTCACGTCATCGATTATGGGGAGATCAATGTCGCCGAGGATATTACTTTTGAGGAGCGTCCTTTGAAGATTTTAGAGCATCGGGAGAAACGACTGAGGCATAAGACCATCCCTTTGGTCAAGGTGCAGTGGTCGAGACACGGTGTCGAGGAGGCAACTTGGGAAACCGAGGATAGCATGCGTGCTAGGTACCCTGAGTTGTTTGTTTCTTAAGTTTCGGGACGAAACTTGTTTTTAGAGGGGTAGAATGTAATATCCGCATTTTTTCTTCCCCCTTGTATTTTCTTTTTCGGCATATTTCACGATAGTAGTGACCCTCGTGTATCTTTCAGCGTATCTTTCCTACTATCTATTGATTTGATTTCCGTTATTGTTGTGCGGAACCGCCGTTTCGGGGTTGCCGTGGATCCATTCTACGTTATGATGCCTGTTGAGATGTTCCGTTTAACGTTTCGTTCATATTTCGGTGTTTTGGACCGTCTATATCTCGTACCTAGCGCACGCTATATTTTCGGCATAGCGCACGCTAGGGGTCGCTTGGTAGCGCACGCTAGGGGTCGCTTGGTAGCGCACGCTACGACCGTTTCGTAGCGCGCGCTAGAGGGCAAGCCCTGGGAGTGGCAGTGCTATTTTCCAGCCTTCTGGACTGGCGTATTAGCGTACGCTACTTAGACTAGCGCACGCTAATGTCGGGAGGCTAGCGCACGCTGATGATACCTGGTAGCGTGCGCTAGCGTGAGTGTCCAGTACTGGACGGTTTTCTACTGAACTCGGTCAGGTGCCAGGTAGCGCATGCTACGCTCGTGCGTTAGCGCATGCTAGCGGATCAGGTGAGTTCGGGCCAGGTTTGTCACGACTCGGCGATGCCCAGTAGCGCACGCCATCGGGTCGATAAGCGCGCTACCGATAGGTTGTTAGCGCACGCTACTCTTGGAGTAGCGCACGCTAACGGCCAGAAGTCTGGCTACTGGACTGGACGCTAACTATTTTGGCCTGTGATTTTATCCCGTTAGCACACGCTATCCTTGAGGATTAGCGCGCGCTAACACTCCCTGGCTATATAAACCAGGGAGTTGACCCAGATGAGCAGATTAGTTTCATTTTGTTTCTTCTCCGCGACGCAGAGCTCTCCAGGGCGATTTCCGAGCAATTCTTCCCTTCGATTATTTCAGGCATCCTCTACCTTGAGTTTTTGAAGTAGATTAACAACACCTACTTGTGTTCTTCATCATCAATCCAAGGTAAATCTCTTAGAACCCTACTTTTCGATAAATTGGGGGTTTTGGGATTTTCTTCCGATCCGTTCCGTTTTGTTGATGGATTCATGATGAATATGATTAATCTTGTTGGTATTCTTAGTTTCCCTACGGATTCATGGTATATTTCGTGGTTTTTACGGAATCGAGAGGGTTTGGTTGTGGTCCGCCCTCGTTGTTGTTTATATACGAATATACATGAATTGTAGGCGGGTTTTCGGGTGTAATCCAATACCGTATTCATTTAGAAATGGTGGTGATTGTATTCTTCGAATCGTTAGGTTCGGTTTCATTGGTTCCTAGCGTTCGTCGGTGACTCTCCTTTCCGTTCATCGCGTCGTCAATAATTCAAGGCAACTATTTTTTGGAAACCTTTATGCTTAACGTGGAATGGTAATGTATTTTGTGTGTGATTTGCTCACCTCGTGTTGGTACGACGGGATCAAGGAGGGAATCCAAAGGTTTGCGTCTCGGATTCATGAGTTTGTTTAGCTAGCCAGTGCGGGAGGGTCCTTAGAGGCCTCGTGCGGGAATTTATGATATGACTCTGTTCCCAAGGCGATGCATGTGCGTGTTTTGCTTTATAATATAGCCAGTGCGGGAGGGTCCACAGAGGCCTCATGCGGGAATTTATGATATGACTCAGTTCCCAAGGCAAATTATTTGACTGTTTATTTCCGGAAAAGACATGTCTAGTTTTGGTTTGTGAAATGATATTGGTGCATGTACTATGAAATGTGTAAGCGATTGGTTTGCCTTGATTACTTGTACTAGCGTAATTGCTAACCCCTTTGGGGGACCCGTTTCGGGGAAATTCTTGTTATGGATTTCAGGTTATGATTATCCAGACGAGCGAGCACCGGGACAGTACGAGGATGTTGGCCAGGGTCGTTGACATGTGCATTTGGGTCGTCTTATTTCCTTTGTCTAATTCGATATGGTTGTTCCCTATATTCTAAACTTATAGATTGTACTCGCGAGTACTTAGGCTTTTCCTTTCGGATTGTGTTTGGACTTCGTTGGAGTTACTGTATTTGTCGGTTGATGTTTATTGTGCCGGTTGTACCGGACGTGTTGTTTTATGTTCTTGTTGTTAACAATTGTTTCCTTGCTAACCGAGACGGTTAGTCGAGAGGTGTTTTCTTGTGTTAGCCTGGTGGATTCCATGTAGGGGTCCACGGCGATGTAATACACCTCGAATATCTTGGGGGTGTTACATACTTACAGATTTCACATGGGAGTGTGTTATTCTGATAAAAATAGTGGGAGCTAGGTTAAAAGAATAGAAAATGCCTTAATTCTAAACTCATATCATAATCAAGCGAGTCACTAATCAATCTATTTTACTTAGTGCAAACAAACTAAATAACAACTCTCATAATGACAATGAACCCACTCGCAATTCTACTCGAGAAGAACAACCTAACTGGACCAAACCTTGTGGAGTCCTCAATATGGAGGCACTGGGATATGTCTTAGAGGCGAATATTCGGCACCGACAGTACGGACTAGAGCCAGTCAGGAAGATGTTAAAAATCACGAAAAGTGGGTTAAGGATGACATAAAAGTCCGTGCCTATATGATGGCTTCTATGTCTAACGAGATTCAGAGAGCTCATGAGAAAATGACTTCTGCTAGGCAGATTTTAACTCACTTAACCGAGCTTCATGGTGAGCACAGTCGAACTGCTAGATATGAGATATCTAAAGAGCTTTTCGGTGCCAGGATGAAAGAAAGTGAGAAAGTTGGGGACCATGTCCTCAAAATGATCTCTATGATCGAGAGATTGGAGGCTCTTGATTTTAGGATACATGATTCTCTACAAATCAACCTAATCCTGCAATCTCTTCATGATTCCTTCTCACTATTTGTTGTTGAATTTCAACTGCAATGAGATTGCTTGCAATTTAGTAGGGTTGATGTACAAACTGGTAACCGCTCAATCTCATATGAAGACTCCGCGGGTGAAGGAGTCTGCCCTTGTGATTTATTCTGGACCTCGGAGGTCTAAGAATAAGAAGAAAAAGACCAAGAAGCAGATAGGCCCACAAAGCAACAACCTTAAGGGTAAGGGCAAGGCCCCGATGGTTCCTAAGAGCAAGAAGAAGGACAAATGTCTCAAATGCGATGAGCTGGGCCACTGGGCAAGAGACTGTCTGATCCTTCATGACACTTCAGGTACAAAACTTTTAGTTTTGGAAACGAATTGTTCTGCTACTGTATTTTCTACTTCTTGGATACTGGATTCAAGTACTAGTTCTCACATTTGTACTATGAATCAGCATCTGGAACAAAGTAGGAAGCTTGGAGCTGGGGAAGTGATGATTACTATCAGAAGCAGGCATAGTGTCGAAGCAACTGACATGGGATCACTTCTTTTGGATTTAGAATCCGGCTTTGTTTTGACGTTGGATGATGTACTTGTTTTTCCCAATGTGCATAAAAATATTGTATCCATTCCGGTCATGGATCGAAAAGGCTTTTAATTTTTTATTGGTGATGGTTCCTGCAAAATTTATTTTCGTAATAAACTAGTAGGAACTGCCATATTGCTAAATGGATTGTATCATCTAAACCTAAGAAACAAAGTCGTTGTGAACACTATGACTAGGAAGCGTGGTAGGGATGAAACTAATCAAGTTTTGAAATGGCATCTTAGACTTGGTCATGTTGGTCAGACCAAAGTTTACAAAATGGAAAAGGATGGACTTATGGGTCTATTGGGATCGGATCCCTTTCCAACTTGTGAATCTTGCTTTAAAGGCAAAATTACCAAGTCCCCCTTCACAGGGACTTTTGAAAGAGCCGCCGATAAACTTGGATTAGTCCATACCGGTGCCTGTGGTGCTTTAGAAGCAGCCCATGATGGATAGCCGTATTTCATTATGTTCACGGATGATCATACTAGGTATGGTTATGTGCACTTAATGAAACACAAATCCGAGGCCTTTGAGAAATTCTAGGAATTTAAGGCCCTAGTCGAAAAGCAAACTGGTAATCATATCAAAGCACTTCGGTCGTACCTGTTAGGAGTATGCCCTCGAATGCCACTCAGATGATGTTGAGTGAGGGCATTGTACTTGTTATTATGTAAATCATCAATATAAGGCAATGGATGTTTCTTTATTTACTGGAAGTTACTGGCATTCCTAACTAGTAAATATTCATGTAGAAACTAGTTCGTGTATTTGAGAACAAAACGTTCCACTCCTTATTGGATAAGGGGGTCGGCACTGGAAAGGTTTATAGCTCAAATACTTAATCGTTCGCAAGTCAATGAAACTTGATTGGGCGTTAAGTTTATGTGAAGACTTGTATGACGTGTTCTTTGACAAGGAGATTGCCTGTCGAACACTAATGGTTAGTGGGAGCACACGTTATAGGTATGCTAATTGGATTAGTATACTCGAACCGACTCACCCTCGATTCGTCACACGGATTTCACTCCGGGACAGTCAATGATGGAATCGAAAGGTTGTGATAGGTATTCGTGAACCTTCGACTTGAGGATTTAGTAGGGATGTGCTTGTGACGTCAAGATTTTCATTAGAGTAGTTCGACCCTATAAACCGGAAGGCGGGGGTCAACCTCGACGTGCATCTTGATGGGCAAGTAGCAGGTCCTACTGAATAACAAGATAGAATTCTTTCTCCTGTTAGTGAACGGGTTATATGTCCTATGCGTTTATTGCATGCATGCATAGTGTCAAGTACACGAGAGCTCGATGATCTCGATTTGCATTAATGCATGCATAGTGTCAAGTACAGATGGGGTTTGACTGACCGTGACCCTATAACTTGATCGGGACATTTGAAAGAAGGGTTTATACGTATACTGGTATTCACGACAGAATGGTTCTTGAATGATCCCAATCATTCGTTCTCAGTTGGGGTACAGTGTAGGCCGCCAGGCTGGCTAGGTGGTGCTACTACTCTTTGGTTCCTCCCATTGCTGACTGAGACGGACCTACCGAGTCGCGCAATAGGATTGACGACGGAATGAATAAATCTAATTCTCTCATTATGAATATTAGATATTGGATATCTAATTTTGGAACATTGGATGTTTAAATCGATTTATTGGATAAATTGATTTACGGCCTAATGAATTAAATAAATTACTGGGTGATTAATTTAATTCATGTATATAATTATTTCTTGGAGAAATTAATTATATTATTTGTATTTGATGTGTTTATTTAATTGGATTAATTAATCGATATAAATACATCGATACGGAATCGAAGTTTATCTGTTTAGACCCTCGGGAGTCTGAAACGAACCGAACTCGTCCGATTTCTAGCATGGGCCACCCCCCATTTCCACCCACTTTCATATGGACCCTTGTTCAATTCTTTAATGATTGATCATTGAGGTGGTGGGGCTTTGATTCTCATAATAATGAGATGTGCATGTGGAGAGTTGAATAAAAAGGGAAGAAGACATCTCACTTCCAAGAAGCATTCCATTTCCAACGTGAGGTTGCAAGATGAGAGAGAGATAGAAGTCTTCTTCATCATCTTCTTTATTCATCTACTTCATTCATCTTCTTCATAACTTCTTAGAGAAATTTTGTGAGGAAATATTGAGAGAGATAGATATTCATACACTTAGAGTGATATTAATATCTATAACAAGCTTCATCACCTAGCTCTAGCCGTATCCTTGGAGGATAGCAAGGTGTTGTCATTCCGTTCATTTTTCCGGTGCGTGGCAAAGTAGAGACGCGGTGCTTTCGGCGTTGGATCGTTCAAGGGCTTGAAGCAGAATTGATTCATAGAGATCAAGCAAAGCTTGGGAAATAGCTCAAGAGAAGGTTATCCATCTTATCAATGGACTACAAGGGTGAGTTTCTACGACTCTTGTTTTTCGTTTATATATTCGTATATACGTAGCTCGATCGATCCTCGTAGGGATTTGGATCGAATTAATTTTCATTTTACCGCTTCCGCTGGGCCTTCGTTTTAGGCACCGAATCCCAACAGTGGTATCGGAGCGTAGGTCTTGCGATCGTATATACGATATTGGCATTTGGAATGCTCGATTAGATGGGGAATGATTTGGAATCATTTTAGTCATAATCGTGGTATATATTTTTACGTTCGTTGTAGTTATATTTTTCGTAAGTTTATGTCTAAATATAAATCTTAATTTCTTGGAAATATGATTTATATTGAAGATATGAATGTTGAAAAATATTGATATTGGATATCCGGTCAAAAATCGAGCTCCGAATCGTCGTCGGACGATTTTTCGGACAAAGGGCAGGAAGCTACCAGGGTGACTCGGCCGTGTGCAGTGACACGGCGTGTCGCATTCGCCAAAGCCCGCCAGTGCAGACCGACCGTGCCATTCGGCACGGCCGTGTCCGCAGGTGACACGGCCGAGTCGCGCAGAAGGTCTAGACATCGCCGCCGATGACCCGACCGTGCCAAGCGCACGGGCGTCCGTGTCCGGCAGCCGATGACTTCGGCCATGGCAGCCAATTTCGCCCTTACTCAATTTTTTTCGTGTATTCTTGAAAATTAATCTCCCACATGTTAAATTGGATTTAATATGATTAAAATGATTTATGGTATTTCATTTTATGAGGGAAATTTGATTAATTGGAATATTTATGGTCGACCGAATTATTTTGAACGTTATCATATTACCGATTGTGTGAATCGATTGGATCGGTTCGTATTGTTGATTGGGTCAATGAATCTCTACGCTTTTCATTTATATAGTATTTATTGGATGAATGCTTTTGAATGGGGATGTGGTTCGTGGACTTAGTTTTGAATCGTTCGTTTTATTCGATTGGGTTGTAAAGGCCGTTTTGAGCCTATTTATTTTACTAGAAATGTTTGTATCTAGGATGCAATTTTCGATGTAAAATTTATATGTAATGGCGAAGACCGGAGGAAGATCCATTTCAAGAAGATGAAGATTCAAGAGGAAGACTTGTAATTAGATTATGGAGTTTTTGTTTTCTAGGAACTGTCCATGAACCACATGTTGGTAGCAACTAGGTTGTGAATGGTTGTTTCATATTATATGAATTCCACAAACGCGCTTAAATGATTAATGTGCAAAGTGTAACGTTAATCGCGAAAATTCTCCCACGACAAATTATTAAGTTTATAAGGTTTCAAGGTTTTCCTTCCCTCCATCGAGTTTTTGGGAAATTGAAATCCAAACCGGATGTGCTATGCTTCCGAGTTATCGGGGTAGTCGTTCGGGGCGGACGGATAAATTACTGGGAGCGCATTGGATGCCTTCGGTTGGAGCAAATTTTATCCCTAGAAACCTGATAGGTTGCCGGATAAGATTCAATTGTGAAACTGATTTGCGTCGATTGTATAAACTTAACTTGTTCACGAACCATAGAAACCGTATAGGTTGAGGGGAGTGAACAAGGGGAAAAAGAAGATCGAATCATCCATTAGATGGGTTGGTGTTGGACACCACTTTATGAAAATTAATAGACTAGAAACCTGTTTGGTTGCCCTCTATTAAGATTTATAAAGAACTCGATCACCACTATGAAGTAGAGTGACGATACTTCCGGATTTCACATGGAAGTGTGTTATTCCGATAAAAATAGTGGGAGCTGGGTAACAAGAATAAAAAGACCTTAATTCTATACTCAGAACATAATTGAATGAGTCACTAATTAATCTATCGTACTTAATGCAGACTCAAATCTCAATATGACAATGAATCCACTCGCAATTCTACTCGAAAAGAACTCCTTAATGGGACCTAACTTTGTGGATTGGCTCCGCAATCTGATGATTGTCCTCAGTATAGAGGCACTAGGATACGTCTTGGAGACGGACATTCCGGCGCCTCCTGTGCGGACCCGAGCTAATCAGGAAGAGATTGAAAACCACGAAAAGTGGGTTAAGGATGATGCGAAAGTCCGTGCTTATATGATGGCTTCCATGTCTGATGAGCTTCAGATAGCTCATGAGAAAATGACTTCTGCTAGGCAGATTCTATCTCACTTAACCGAGCTTTATGGTGAGCACAACAGAACTGCTAGATATGAGATATCCAAGAAACTGTTCGATGCAAGGATGAAGGAAGGTGAGAAAGTTGGGGAACATGTCCTCAAAATGATATCCATGATCGAGAGATTGAAGGCTCTTGATTTTAAAATGGATACTTCTCTCCAAACCGACCTTATCCTACAGTCTCTTCCTGATTCCTTCTCACAGTTTGTTATGAACTTTAACTGCAATGAGATTGCATGTAACTTGGATGGGCTAATGAACAAACTGGTGACCGCTCAGTCTCAGATGAAGACTCCACGAATGAAGGAGTCTGCCCTTGTGATTTCTTCTGGACTTCGGAAGTCTAAGAATAAGAAGAAAAAGACCAAGAAGCGGATTGGACCACAAGCTAAGGACCTTAAGGGAAAGGGCAAGGCCCCGGTGGTTCCAAAGAACAAGAAGAAAAAGGATGCTTGTCTCAAGTACGGTGAGTTGGGCCACTGGGCTAGAGACTGTCCGATTCTTCATGGCGCTTCAGGTACAGAACTTTTAGTTTTGGAAACAAATTGTTCTGCTACTGTATTTTATACTACCTGGATACTGGATTCTGGTGCTAGTTCTCATATTTGTACCGTGAATCAGGATCTGGAACAAAGTAGGAAGCTTGGAGCTGGAGAAGTTATGATCACAGTCGGAAGCGGGCATAGTGTCGAGGCGACCTACATAGGATCACTTCTTTTGGGTTTAGAATCCGGCTTTGTTTTGACTTTAGAAGATGTACTTGTTTTGCCCAAGGGTCACAAAAACATTGTATCCATTCCGGTCATGGACCGAAAAGGCTTTTCATTTTTCATTGGTGATGGTTCCTGCAAAATTTATTTCAGAAATAAACTGGTGGGTACTGCTACGTTGTTAAATGGATTATATCATCTAAATCTCAGCAACAAAGTAGTTGGGAATACTATGACTAGAAAACGTGGTAGGGATGAAACCAATCAAGTTTTGAAATGGCATCTAAGACTTGGTCATGTTGATCAGACCAAGGTTTACAAGATGGAAAAAGATGGACTTATGGGTCCATTGGGATCGGATCCCTTTCCTACTTGTGAATCTTGCCTTAAAGGCAAAATGACTAAGTCCCCCTTCACAGGGACTTTTGAAAGAGCCGCTAATAAACTGGGATTAACCCATACTAACGTTTGTGGTGCTTTGGAAGCAGCACGTGATGGATATCAATATTTCATTATGTTTACAGATGATCATACTAGGTATGGTTATGTATACTTAATGAAACATAAATCTGAGGCTTTTGAGAAATTCCAGGAATTCAAGGCCCTAGTCGAGAAACAAACTGGTAATCATATCAAAGCACTTCGGTCGGACCGAGGTGGCGAGTATATGAGTACGGAGTTTGACGATTTCCTTAAGGAACATGGAATAGTTTCACAACTAACACCTCCAGGTACTCCTCAGTTAAATGGTGTGTCAGAAAGAAGGAATCGGACCTTGTTGAACATGGTCTGTTCCATGCTGGGCTATACTGACTTACTGATTTACCTGTGGGGGTATGCACTCCTGACTGCTGCTTACATCTTGAACAGATGTCCTTCCAAATCCGTTCCTAAAACTCCACATGAGATGTGGGAGGGCAGGAAACCAAGTCTTAATCACATTAGGATTTGGGGATGTCCCACCTATGTCAAGAAGACTAAGGTGGAGAAGTTGGAAGCTAGGTCCGCGAAGGGACGTTTCATTGGATTCCCATCTGGGATGATGGGATATCTTTTATACATGCCCGAAGATCGAAAGATCGTTGTTGCTTTACAAGCAAACTTCCTGGAAGATGAGTTCATTCAGGGAGGCGGAGCAGGTAGAAGTATTTCTTTAGGAGAATACAATGAAACTCCTCGGGAGACACCTGTGCAAGAAACTACAACCGAACCTTCTGAAACACAAGTACAACCACCTCGTAGGTCTAGTAGGGTGTCTCATTTACCTGAGAGGTATGGGCTTGTGCACTTGGAGGAGCTGGGTCTCCATGAGGTTCCAAGTGATAGCCAAGAGACCGACCCGACGACCTATGACCAAGCGATGGTGGATGTAGACTCCGCGAAATGGCGTGAAGCTATGGAAGCTGAGATAGACTCGATGCATGTAAATCAGGTCTGGACTCTTGTAGACCGCCCCAAGGGCATAGTGCCTATTGGGAACAAGTGGATCTACAAGAGAAAGACTGATGGTGATGGCAAGGTTGACGCCTATAAGGTCATGCTTGTGGCAAAGGGTTATACCCAAAAGGAAGGGATCGATTACCACGATACCTTCTCGCCCGTAGCCATGATCAAGTCTATTCACATGATGCTTGCTATAGCTGCCTACCACGATTATGAGATATGGCAAATGGACGTAAAGAAGGCTTTCCTTAATGGATTCCTCGAGGAGGAAATCTATATGGAGGAGCCTAAAGGCTTTGTGTCCGAAGTCGATATTCAGAAAGTGTGCAAGCTTCAGCGTTCCATTTATGGACTGAAGCAAGTGTCGCGTAGTTGGAACCTTGTTTTGACGAGGCAGTTAAAGAGTTTGACTTCGTGCAAAATGAGGAGGAACCTTGTGTATACAAGAGGGTTAGTGGGAGCAAGATCGCATTCTTAGTACTATATGTAGATGACATTCTACTAATAGGAAATGATGTGGGAATGCTCAGTTCTCTGAAAGCTTGGCTTTCGAGTAATTTCTCCATGAAAGACTTGGGAGAAGCTACCTATATTCTTGGTATTCGACTCTACCGGTATAGAGCGAAGAGAACAATAGGTCTTTCCCAAGCCCTCTATATAGATAAAATCTTAAAGCGATTTAAGATGGATGATTCTAAAAGAGGGTTCCTACTGATGCGACATGGAATAAAACTCACCTTGAAGATGTGTCCTCAAAATGAGGAACAACGAAAGGAAATGAGTAATATACCATATGCTTCGGTCGTGGGTAGCCTTATGTATGCTATGTTGTGTACAAGACCTGACATCGCGCATGCTGTAAGCGTGGTGAGTAGGTTTCAGGCAAACCCAGGTAGGGAACATTAGACTGCTGTAAAGAACGTTCTCAAGTACTTAAGAAGGACTAGAGATATGGTTCTTATGTATGGCGGTGGAGAATCGATGTGGTGGGATTCACGATTCGGACTTCCAAGGACCGAAGGATGACTCGATGTCCACTTCGCTACATATTTACTCTTAATGGAGGAGCAAGATTCTTGGCGTAGTGCCAAGCAAAGCGCGATCACTGATTCCACCTGTCAGTGAGTATCAAGCGGCCTCGGAGGCTTCTAAGGAAGGGTTCGGATTAAGAAGTTTCGGGAGAACTTCAAGTGATACCATGTCTTTGTCCTGTTCATTGTCGCGACAACGACGGAGTCAGAGCGCAGGCCAAGGAGCCGAGGTTTCACAACAGCACCAAACATATTGAGAGGAAGTATCATCTCGTAAGAGAATTTGTTCGCAAGGGATACATTGTGCTGCACAGAGTAGACTCGGCTGACAACATCGCCGATCCACTGACCAAGCCACTTTCTCAGACTAGCTTGGAGCGTCATCTGGAGAACATGGGTATTAGATACCATAGTGTGTGGCATTGAGTGCAAGTGGGAGATTGTTAGGAGTATGCCCTCGAATGCCACTCAGAGGATGTTGAGTGAGGGCATTGTACTTGTTATTATGTAAATCATCAATATAAGGCAATGGATGTTTCTTTATTTACTGGAAGTTACTGGCATTCCTAACTCGTAAATATTCATGTAGAAACTAGTCCGTGTATTTGAGAACAAAACGTTCCACTCCTTATTGGATAAGGGGGTCAGCACTGGAAAGGTTTATAGCTCAAATACTTAATCGTTCGCAAGTCAATGAAACTTGACTGGGCGTTAAGTTTATGTGAAGACTTGTATGACGTGTTCTTTGACAAGGAGAGTGCCTGTCAAACACTAATGGTTAGTGGGAGCACACGTTATAGGTATGCTAATTGGATTAGTATACTCGAACCGACTCACCCTCGATTCGTCACACGGATTTCACTCCGGGACAGTCAATGATGGAATCGAAAGGTTGTGATAGGTATTCGTGAACCTTCGACTTCAGGATTTAGTAGGGATGTGCTTGTGACGTCAAGATTTTCATTAGAGTAGTTCGACCCTATAAACCTAAGGCGGGGTCAACCTCGACGTGCATCTTGATGGGCAAGTAGCGTGTCCTATCAATACCAAGATAGAATTCTTTCTCCCGTTAGTGAACGGGTTATATGTCCTATGCGCTTATCGCGATGAGATCATAAGTCTTTGGCCAAAGCATTGGAGCTGGCTGTATTAGATACACGAGAGCTCGATGATCTCGATTTGCATTAACGCATGCATAGTGTCAAGTACAGATGGGGTTTGACTTACCGTGACCCTATAACTTGATCGGGACATTTGAAAGAAGGGTTTATACGTATACTGGTATTCACGACAGAATGGTTCTTGAATGATCCCAATCATTTGTTCTCAGTTGGGGTACGGTGTAGGCCGCCAAGCTGGCTAGGTGGTGCTACTACTCTTTGGTTCCTCCCATTGCTGACTGAGACGGACCTACCGAGTCGCGCAATAGGATTGACGACGGAATGAATAAAGCTAATTCTCTCATTATGAATATTAGATATTGGATATCTAATTTTGGAACATTTGATGTTTAAATTGATTTATTAGATATATTGATTTACGGCCTAATGAATTAAATAAATTACTGGGTGTAATTATTTCTTGGAGAAATTAATTATATTATTTTGTATTTGATGTGTTTAATTAATTGGATTAATTAATCGATATAAATACATCGATACGGAATCGGAGTTTATCTGTTTAGACCCTCGGGAGTCCAAAACGAACCGAACTCGTCCGATTTCTAGCATGGGCCGCCCCCCACATTTCCACCCACTTTCATATGGACCATTGTTCCATTCTTTAATGATTGATCATTGAGGTGGTGGAGCTTTGATTCTCATAATAATGAGATGTGCATGTGGAGAGTTGAATAAAAAGGGAAGAAGACATCTCACTTCCAAGAAGCATTCCATTTCCAACGTGAGGTTGCAAGAGGAGAGAGAGATAGAAGTCTTCTTCATCATCTTCTTTATTCATCTACTTCATTCATCTTCTTCATAACTTAGAGAAATTTTGTGAGGAAATATTGAGAGAGATAGATATTCATACACTTAGAGTGATATTAATATCTATAACAAGCTTCATCACCTAGCCCTAGCCGTATCCTCGGAGGATAGTAAGGTGTTGTCATTCCGTTCATTTTTCCGGCGCGTGGGAAAGTAGAGACGCGGTGCTTTCGGCATTGGATCGTTCAAGGGCTTGAAGCGGAATTGATTCGTAGAGATCAAACAAAGCTTGGGGAATAGCTCAAGAGAAGGTTATCCATCTTATCAACGGACTACAAGGGTGAGTTTCTACGACTCTTGTTTTTCGTTTATATATTCGTATATACGTAGCTCGATCGATCCTCATAGGGATTTGGATCGAATTAATTTTCGTTTTACCGCTTCCGCTGGGCCTTCGTTTTAGGCACCGAATCCCAACAGTACCGAGGTGGCGAGTATATGAGTATAGAGTTTGATGAGTTCCTTAAGGAACACAGAATAGTGTCACAATTTACACTTTTAGGAACTCCTCAGTTAAATGGTGTGTCGGAAAGAAGGAACCGAACCCTGGGACATCTTCAGCTAAGAGGAAGGGAGAAGCAGAATCAGAATAGGCTGATGATCAGCCTGCAGGCAAAAGGAGGATCAGGGGAGTATTCGAGCCTACACTAGAATGGGAAGGCAGAGAGTTATGGTATGTTGAAGAGTTTGTACCTACCGAAGCTTTACCTATGTGGGGATCTGCAAAGAAAAGGTTCATCAGAGATTACTATATCTGGGAATTACTCCAGGATAGTAGTTGCTCCCCACAACAGATTTTCATCAATTTCATGGAGGAATCATATCCACAACTCTGGGCCATCCTTCTAAAACATGCAAAGGCATGCAATGCATATCCCATGATCCCTCCTTTCAGGGCCAAAGAACCTCCCACCTTGAAAAATGATGTTTTGGATGAACTTGCACTCCAAAGAAAGATAAAGAAACTGTGTGTTGAAAACAAGTTCTCTTCTCAAGAAGGGTAAGATTTTGCAGCCCTTGTTGTAAGAAGAAAGTATGGTCTTGTTCCTGTTAAAATAAGACCAATTGGAGCTAAACCATTCAGACCTGCCAAGCAGCCTATTCGAAGAGGCAGAGACAGAGGCAGATGATTTATATTCATTTTGTACTTGTAAAATTTTCTGTAAATGTTTTTAAACATGTATTTGTAATCAATACAGAAATTTTATAATAGTCTTTTGAATGACAATTTCCAGTTGTCCCAAAACTAGACTGATTTTAGTTTGTGTCTTGCACTCAAGTGCAGACTTGTTCATTTGAATATTTGCTTAAGTTTTCCCATCATCAAAATAGGGGGAATTTGTTAGGAATACTTGTTAGATTTTGATGATGTCATTAATATAATTCAAATGTTTTTTACTTGGCAAAAATGTAAGGAAGAACCAAATGAGTATCTTCCGTAGGCCAAATTATGTTAAGTTTAATACTTGGCAAAAATGTAAGGAAGAACCAAATGAGTATCTTCCGTAGGCCAAATTATGTTTAATACTTGGCAAAATGTAAAGAAGAACCAAATGAGTATCTTCTATAGGCCAAAAATAAGTTAGGCTCAAATCGGCTAAGTACAAAAGTACAGCTGAGTTCATCAGAGAAGTTCAGCCGAGTCAAGACAGAGAAGTTCTGGTCAACAAAAATCATTAGAGATGTTTGACCAGACTGCAGTCAAGTGACTTCAGACAAGTCATCTGATCAGGCGAGTCCAAATCAGCTGCCATCAGAGAAGTCCCAAACTGCAGTAAAGATGACTGTTCATCAGCCTACTTAAGATCAGCCAAGTACTCCAAGTCCACGTCAGCATGCGTTGAAAAGTCAAATATTACGGAAAGTCACATGCAACGTGAAGAGACAAATTGGAGAGATTCCCGCAAAGGATATGAATTGAATAATTCATCTAGGCCTACCATTGAAGACTTTAAATCTTACTATATTAAAAAGATTCGGCGGCTCACATGCAAAGTCTTCACAACGGTCAAAAGATGGATTAAAATATGGGAATCCAGCCTTGCAACGTTCAGAAAGAAAACAATGAAGTCTACCTCTCCAACGGTCGGATTTGTTTAAAATATTTGCAACAGCTATGAATGAAATGCTCAGAGATCGTGACCTATATATATCCGAAGATTTGAAGTTGAGCAACTACTGGTGCGAACTAACTTTCAGAGAAATCAAAGCATTCAAAGCAATCTAAAACGAACTATAGCATCGTAAAAAGAGCAGTTCTCAAAAGTTCATACTTGAAGAAGCTCTTAGTTGGAGAAGACAAAAACTCGTGTCTTTAATCCTGAGTTCGGGGTACTTCACTGGTTGAAGTTCGAGACTGTAAAGGCATCCAAGGATCGTGGATCAAGAGGTGCAAGGCAGTCAAAAGTGTTGCAACAGCAAGGATTTCCACTGGTTGGAAGCTGTTGTAATTTGGTTGAATCACTGTAATCTTCATCACTGGTTGACAATTATAGTGAATTCATCTCCAACTAGTTTGGAGAAAAGTGGATTAGTAGAGGATTACCCCACCTCTGAGACCACTATAACTGCCTGCGTATTTTACTGTCTTATATCATCATACCTTAACTGCTGCATTCATTGTTAAGTGTTTCATTAGTTGTTTTGTATTCGTCATCAGATGACTTCCGCACATATTGAGAACAAACGACTCTAAGTCATTTGCATATCTATCAGCTGAAGAAATTTACTCTTTGTTAAAAAGAGTTTAAGAGTTTCAATAAGTCTATTCACCCCCCCTTTAGACTTATTCCAGGACGACTTGTGACCTACAAGCGGTATCAGAGAGGTTGGTTCATTTATTTCACGAACCAGATCTATATCAGAGATATACTTTTACTCTCATTATATAATGGAACACATGCATTATAGAATACCTGTGTTTTCAGTTGACGAGTATGATCTTTGGAAGATAAAGATGCAAGCACACTTATCTTCAATCCATGATGACATGTGGTGCATCATAGAGGACGGTCCATTCACTTTTGAGAAGGACAACACTCCCGAGGAGATCGCAGCAGGAAAGCCAGAGAAGATCCCAAAGAAGAGGACAGAGCTGACTTCTGAAGAAAGAAAGCTGGCCAACCTTGATAACCGGGCCAGAGATGTGCTGTATCAAACCCTTGACAAATCCACCATGGTCAAGATCAAGAACTGCAAGAATGCAAAGGAAATCTGGGACACATTAGCCTTAATGTGTGAGGGAACAGAGCTGATCAAAGAGAACAAGTTGTCAATTGCTACTCAAAAATTTGACAACTTCAAAATGAAGAATGGCGAATCAATAGACCAAGTGGACACAAGGTTCACTGAGATCATCAATGAGATCAACTCCCTCGGCAAATCTTATGGCAACAGGGAAATGGCGATGAAGGTTCTAAGATCTCTCAATCCTGAATGGAGCATGAAGGCAATGGCCATGAGAGAATCCAAGGATCTTAATAAAATAAATATCCAAGAGCTGTTCTCCGATCTAAAGGCTTATGAGTTCGAGCTCCCAAGTTCATCCTCAACCGAGCCTGCAGAGAAGGGAATAGCCTTTGTAGCCGAGTCCCCCGCCAAGAGCTTATCTGATGTAAAGCCTCCAAATCCATTAGATTTTGAGGAATAAATGGCGTTCATAATGCAGAGGTTCAGCAACTTCCAGAAGAAGTACTCTAAATACAAGAAGAATTATAAGGAGAATCCCAGAAGAATCCATAAAGCCGGAAGCTGGAAGGTGGAGTGCTACAACTGTCATAAGACAGGACACATTCAAATCGACTGTCCTGATCTTAAGAAGGACGAGAGCAAGAAGGAGGTGAGCAGAAAAGAAGACATAAGGAAGGCCCTCATCGGAGAAGATCAAGAGCGTGTAGAGTCCAGCAGCGGATTCTTCTCAGATGATGATGAAGAGTATGATTGTCTGATGGCCAACCTAGCTAATGAAGAGGTAACATCAAAACCCTCTGTTTCAAATAATATTTCAGCCATGTTACAAGATATGGATCTGCACGAATCTGTAAATCAGCTACTTAAGGATTTTGAGACACTAAAATCTGCACACACCTATCTCAGACTGAGAAGACTCAGCTGCAAGATGAGAATAGGCAGCTGAAAAATGATTTTGAAAAACTCAGCCTAGAATTAAATAAAGTCAAAACTGATTTTGAAAACCAGGCTGCAGTTAACTTGAAAAACCAGGCTGGCATCACTACAGCTGAGATAAATCGACTAACTATTTTAATTAGAGAAAAATCAGCTGCACTTGCTCATGTGAAGGCCAAATTTACTAAACTGACTCAGGTAAATAAAACTCAGGCACAGGAAATAACCTCCCTGAAAGCGTCTCTAACTCTGGACGAATTGTGTACTAATAAGAGGCCACTATATTCCATATTAGGCCTTGGATATGATCCTCACACTCCCTCTAGTTCTAAAACCACTTTCATCAAGGGAGAAACAATTGTCTCGACTGCTGAGCCTATATACAAACCGATATTTAAAAACAGGCAACAGCCAAGTCACAAGTCTAGGTTGCAGCCAGGGTTCACAGGGCAGCCACCTAGACAAGCGACTAGGCATTGGCCAAGGCAGAAGCAGCCTGCATAACATGCCCACTATTATCAACAACTCCCCAAAAACAGATTTCAAAATGGGAGGGGCAGATGGAAACCTCAAGGTTATCCTAATTTCCAAAATCAACAAGAGTGGAGACCTCAAAGATTTAATAAATGGTCTCAGCCAAGGTTTAGAAATGGCCCACACTATCAATATTTTGAGGAATATCCGGTATACAATCCCAACAGAAGATACAAACCTAGACCTTACACACCTTACAAGGGTAATAATAATAACAATTTTAACAATCCAAGGAGAAATCAATTCTCTAGGAAACCATCTAACCCGATAGGACCCACACAGATTTGGGTACCTAAATCTCTGCTTGTATGATTGCAGAAAAGGTGGAAGGACTACAACCACATCTCCACAAATTCAAACTTTGGAGGTGAAGAATGGTTTGTAGATTCTGGATGCTCGAGACACATGACCGGGAACAAGAAGATGCTGTCTAAATACACCAAAGAAAGAGGTCCAGATGTAAACTTTAAAGATAGCTCTAGAAGACAAACAAAGGGCTTTGGAGAGCTGCACCGAGGAAACATCGTTATATCCAAAGTTCACTATGTCAAAGGGCTCAAGTATAATCTCCTGAGCATAAGCGAGTTTTGCGATGAGAAGAATCTAGTAGTCTTCACCATTTGGAAATGTATGGTGATAGATATCCTATCTGGAGAAGTGAAGCTACAAGGATTCAGAAGGAGAGATGTCTATATGATAGATTGGAACACGGGAACTCCCAACACATGTTTTCTATCTAAGACAATAGCTGAGAATGGATGGTTGTGGAACAAAAGATTATGTCACCTAAACTTCAAAGCCATCAACAAGATTAGTTCTCAGAAGCTGGTCAGAGGACTTCCAGATGAAGCATTTAGGAAAGAAGCTATTTGTGATGCATGTCAGAAAGGAAAGCAGACCAGAGCATCATTCAAGCCAGTCCAGCCTACAACCCTCACCACAAGAATCTTAGATCTACTACACATGGATCTATTTGGTCCTATCAAGCCGAGGACTATGAGTGGAAGAAAACATGCACTAGTAGTAGTGGATGATTATTCAAGGTTCACATGGATTATCTTCCTGTATAAGAAGAGTGAAACCTTGACCAAGCTACCTGAGCTGCTGACAAGGATCCAGAATGAGAAATCCCTCTCAATCATCAAGATCAGATCAGATAGAGGAGGAGAGTTTCTCAACAAGGCGATCACTGACTACAGCGATCAGAATGGGATCCAGCATGAGCTCTCTGCAGCCAGGACCCCCCAGCAGAATGGTGTTGCTGAAAGAAGAAATAGAACCACAAGAAAGCAAACAGTCCATGATTGCGAAGCGGACACTGCCCAAGAGGTTCGGGTCAAGTCACAACACATCTTGCCATACTTAGAACAGGAGTATGATAGTAGGGAGACATGGCAAAACTCCCTATGAGGTTTGGAATAACAGAACTCATACTGTTGCTTACTTTCATGTTTTTGGTTGTAAGTGTTTCATCCACAACAACGGTAAAACACAACTAAATGCCTTCGATGCTAAAAATGATGATGGTCTCTTTATAGGATACTCACAAAGAAGCAAGGCATATAGAGTCTTTAACAAAAGAACCTTAATTGTGGAAGAAACACCTCATGTTATATTTGACAAATCTACTATTGAGTACAGAAAGCAAGTTGAGCTAATTGAGAATAAGCTCAAATCAGCAACCCTCGAAGAAGTCATTATACATGACACAGGAATGGTGGACTCATCTGCAGATCAGCCCAATGACCCAACTGTAGCTGCTGAAGACCCAACTGCAGATCAGATAGAAACACCAAACCTAACTGATCCTGTTGCCGCTGATAAAGACTCATCTGTTGCTGATAAAGACTCATCTGCAGACCAGACTAGACCCCAATCTGCAGATGACAAGACAGTAGCTGATCCAGTTGCAGACCAAGGAGACCAGATCCAGGCTGATGCAGACAGAGAGGAAATCCACCAGAGCATATATACAGGGAGAACAAACCCTGAAGAAGATGATATCCCCAAGTGGCTCAAAGACCATCCAATCCAACAAATCATTGGGAAGCTAACTGATGGAGTTAAGACAAGACAGTCTACCCTACCCGCAAGAATGGCAATGTTCTCTGGCTTCATGTCACAGATAGAACCCAAGACAACAGAACAAGCTTTGGAGTACTATTCTTGGATAAATGCCATGCAAGAAGAACTTGAGAAAATGGAAAGGAACAACATTTGGGTACTAACAGACACCAGATCATAAGAAGGTTATTGGCACCAAATGGGTGTACAAAAACAAGAGTGACGAAGATGGAGCTGTTTTTAGGAATAAAGCCAGACTTGTTGCTAAAGGATATGCACGGTGTGAAGGAATAGATTTTAATGAGACCTATGCACCTGTTGCAAGATTAGAAGCCATCAGACTATTCCTCACATATGCTGCATTCAAGGATTTCGAAGTCTACCAGATGGATGTAAAGAGTGCATTTCTAAATGGCATCCTAGAAGAAGAAGTCTATGTGGAGCAGCCCCCAGGATTTGTCAAAGGAGACAAAGTCTACAAGCTACTGAAAGCTCTATATGGACTCAAGCAAGCACCAAGAGCTTGGTATGAAACCCTATCTGTATTTCTTGAGAAGAACGGTTTCTGCAAAGGGTAAGGTGGACAAGACCTTATTCAGAGTGGAGCACGAAGGCCACATATTGATAGTTTAGATATATGTGGATGATATTATATTTAGCTCAACCAACCCACAGATGTGTGAGAAATTCTCAAACCTCATGCAAGGAGAGTTTGAGATGAGTATGATGGGAAAGCTTAACTTCTTTCTTGGATTACAAGTCAAGCAGATGGAAAATGGAATTTTCATCAACCAAGCCAAATATACTAGAGATCTAATCAAAAGATTTGGAATGGAATCAGCCAAGCCAGCAAGAATCCCTATGAGCACAAGTACTCACCTAGATGCAGATGAGGGAGGCATATCAGTGGATTCAACCCACTACAGAGGACTTATTGGATCATTGTTATACCTCACTGTAAGCAGGCCAGACATATCTTATGCCGTAGGAGTTTGTGCGCGTCAATCCAAGCCTAAGCAGTCGCACCAAGATGCAGACAAGAGAATAATTAAATACCTTAAGTCTACAGTCAATGTTGGACTATAGTATCTAAAGGATGATAACTGCGAGCTGTCAGGATATTCAGATGCAGATTTCGCAGGATGTAAAATTAATAGGAAAAGCACTAGTGGAACATGCCAATTCCTAGGAATCAGACTGATATCCTGGTTTAGCAATAAGCAGGTTTCTAACTCTATCTCCACCACAGAGTCAGAATACCTAGCTGCAGGTAGTTGTTGTGCCCAAATCTTGTGGATCAGACAACAGCTGAGGGACTACAATATCATTGCCAATGAAGTCCCTATCTGGTGTGACAACAACAGTGCTATTGCAATAACCAACAATCCGGTTTTGCATTCAAGGACCAAGCACATTGATGTTAAGCATCACTTCATTAGAGATCACGTGCTTAACAAGAGAGTCAGAGTTGAAAGAGTCAGCACAGACTATCAAATTGCTGATATCTTTACCAAACCCTTGCCAGAAGAAAGGTTTTTGGAGCTGAGCAGAGAACTTGGTTTACTAGATAGGGAATCTAGTACAGAAGAAAAAGCCAGTTGTAGCAGATCAGAGGAAGGACGGACTTAGCTGATCGAAGGAATCAGAAATTACCTGAAGACGAAGGACAGACGAAAAACCTAGCTGATCAAGTCTCTGGCGAGAAGTCAAAGGAGTCAACTCACCTGATGCAGAGCAGTCAACAGTCAACGGTCAACCAGCTAAGTTTCCTAATCTTAACCGATTTCTGAATATTATACTATTATCTGCTATATGTATAATAATATCATATTATTTCTTTTGGTTCACAAGTGGCACAATACTATATGCTTTAAATACACGTGGCAATCACAGGTTAAATAGACCTCTACTGTGACCAATTAAAATCCAACTGTCCATTTTTCAAACTCAAAACCTGGACCACCGATTAAAATTTGAATTTTAAAAGGAATCTCAAAAGGCGGACCACCGATTTAAAATAAATGATTATTTAATTCCAGTGTCGTTTCACTTTCTTTTTAAGGACGGAATAACCCCTCACTTTACCTTTACCAGTCTTTCAAAAACCCTAATTTACAGAGCAGAAAAATCATTTGAACTCTAAATACACTAAGAAATCTCCTATACTGCAGAAATGGAAGCTTACTTTGAAGGCGTGAACATGAAGGCTGTCAAGGACCAGATCATTTTTTCTTTGGTCGTTGATTTTGAAGGTCTCTTGGAATCAAATCTGGAAGACTACGATGTGCTCAACATTATCCGTTCGATGAAGCTGAATGGGATCTATCCATTCTTGGATTTCCAAACACCTGTACAAGGAGGATGTTATCACCTTTTTCCGCGAAGCACGAGTAATTGAAGCGGGAATTAGGAGCACTGTCAGTGAAATACAAGTTGACATATCGCCTGAGACGATCCGGAAAACTTTTGGTATGAAGAATTGTGGCATAGCGGTCGAGGCCCTCAAGCAGACCACAGCCGATACTTAGCTGAAGATTGAGGCGGACGACCAGCCGGCAAAACTAAAACTCACCGCCAAGAGGAGCGAAATCAAAAAGGTATATCGGTATGTGTTGGACATCACCAAAAAAATCGTCATGGGTGTGGCCGGAAGCTACGACCAATTGTCATCGGCTAAATTCATGGTGCTCGGAGCACTAATTTAGGATGAGCCGATTGATTGGTCAGACTACATTTTCAGGCAGTTTGTACGAGAAGTCAATAAGGCCGAATGGCTTGTTGAAGAAAAGAAGTTCAGATCCAAGCTGGCGTTTGGAACGCAGCTAAGTTGGATCCTTGAGAAGGTGGGTGTGGCGAAGGGAAGTACTGACCCCTTCCACATCAACAAGAGACTTGGTCACCTAGACCAAGAGACTTTGAGGAAGCTAGGAAGCAATAGAAGAGCAGCCCAGATGATAAAAGAGTTGTCTGATTCAAGGACCTACAAATACCTTTCATCGGACGAGTCGAACCAGCCTGCAGACGACAACCCACCTGCAGCCAAGTCGGATTCGGAGTCAGACAATACTCCCATTGTTGTTCGTTTCAAGCGAAGGGGAACAGCCCCTGGTGAGCCATCCATCATGCATTCCTCACCAGAACCCTCTCCCAAAAGGCCCAGGCGATTGCAGTTCAGCCAAGAGGAGCAGCCAGAACAATTTCCTAGTCCTGCAGCCAGGTCACCTATCCACCTGGAGGACCAGCCTGCTCCGGGCAGCCTGGAGACCCAGATCGTTCCTCTCCTCACTCCAGTGTTCATTTCAGAAGAAGAGGAAACAGGTTTAATAATTTCCATCCCTGAGGCAAATTATACTTTTCACCTGCTGGACAACAATATTTTCAACTTATCCTTCGAGCAACTTCAGTTGGTTAAGACATAAGCTCTAAAATATTCTTTTATCCATATTTTTGAAGAATGGAAAACCTTTAAATCACTTTCTTTCACTGAACTTCAAACTTATATTGAAGTAAGTGGTTGGGGATATCCCCAAGCCACAGAAAATGTGCTGATACATTTTTGCAAAGTGTCAGACACAATTTTGATTCTTCACGAATATTGGTTCATGTCCAATTTCAAACCCAACATGGACCAATTTATCCACTCCATAATGTATAGCATTTTTGACGGATATTTTTGGGAAAGAAGAAGAAGAGAAGGAAGAAGAAAAGGAGATAAGAATAGAAGAGGTAGAGGAAGAAGAAATCATTGTCATTGATGATGAAGATGAGAGACAGGAAGAAAGGGAAGAAGAAAATACCTCAGTTGAAAAAGAATCTGGAGAAGAAAAGGTTGAAAAAATGGTGGAATTAGTAGATGAAGAAGAAGAAGAAGAAGAAGAAGAAGGAGAAGAAGAAGTTGATAAGGAGGATGGAGAATACAAGGAGGATGATGAAAAGGATAAGGATGATGAAGAAGATAGGGATGATGAAAAAGATGATAAGGATGATAATGATGATGATGATGATGATGGTAAGGATGATGGAGGAGAAAAGGAGGCTGAGAAAGAGAAAGAGAATGTTGAAGAGGAAGAAAATAAGGAAGAAGGAGAGAAGAAGTCAGAAAAAGAAGAAGAAGAAAAGGAGAAGGAGCAAGAAAAAGAGCCAGAAAAGGAGCCTGCAGACAGGGCTGGGGCGCCTGCCCGGTATACCAGCCTAGATGCAGACCTGGCTGAAGATTACAGATTGGGGACCCCTGAACAGACCCCATCTGGAATGCCAGCTGCAGACAGGAGTCTGCAGATAGGTGGGTCGTCTGCACGCCTACCTGCAGGAGTAGAGGGCTCAGGCGAGTACTCTCCACCAACATCACAGATTTCACCTGCGATGACCGAGCTGATCAGACAAATTGTTAAGGACACTATTAGAGAGCTGCTTGCTTCTCAGGTCACCCCTGATCTCCAATCTATCAATGAAAAAATCGATACCTTGCTGCAGCAGAACGTTCCCCAACCACCTCCTCCGACAAACAACAGAATGTCTTTTGGCATGTCTGACTGGATGCACATACGCAGCAGTTGACCACCTTGGTTGATGCTGGCAAAAAGGGGGAAGAGAGGATTCAGGGGGAAGGCAACAAACAAGGAGAAATAAGGGAAGTTCAAGAGATGAGATCTAAGAAGAGGCAGGATGTCCAGTTGATCACTGCTGGGACATCTTCAGCTAAGAGGAAGGGAGATGCAGAATCAGAACAGGCTGATGATCAGCCTGCAGGCAAAAGAAGGAGGATTAGAGGAGGATTTGAGCCTACACTAGAATGGGAAGGCAGAGAGTTATGGTATGTTGAAGAGTTTGTACCTACCAAAGCTTTACCTATGTGGGGATCTGCAAAGAAAAGGTTCATCAGAGATTACTATATTTGGGAATTACTCCAGTATAGTAGTTGCTCCCCACTGCAGATTTTCATCAATTTCATGGAGGAAGCATATCCACAACTCTGGGCCATCCTTCTAAAACATGCAGAGGCATGCAATGCATATACCATGATCCCTCATTTCAGGGCCAAAGAACCTCCCACCTTAGAAAATGATGTTTTGGATGAACTTGCACTCCAAAGAAAGATCAAGAAACTGTGTGTTGAAAACAAGTTCTCTTCTCAAGAAGAGCAAGATTTTGCAGCCCTTGTTGTAAGAAGAAAGTATGGTCTTGTTCCTGTTAAAATAAGACCAATTTGAGCTAAACCATTCAGACCTGCCAAGCAGCCTATTCGAAGAGGCAGAGGCAGAGGCAGATGATTTATATTCATTTTGTACTTGTAAAATTTTCTGTAAATATTTTTAGTAATGTATTTGTAATCAATACAGAAATTTTATAACAGTCTTTTGAATGACAATTTCCAGTTGTCTCAAAACTAGACTGATTTTAGTTTGTGTCTTGCACTCAAGTGCAGACTTGTTCATTTGAATATTTGCTTAAGTTTTGCCATCATCAAAATAGGGGAAATTTGTTAGGAATACTTGTTAGATTTTGATGATGTCATTAATATAATTCAAATGTTTTTTACTTGGCAAAAATGTAAGGAATAACCAAATGAGTATCTTTCGTAGGCCAAATTATGTTAAGTTTAATACTTGGCAAAAATGTAAGGAAGAACCAAATGAGTATCTTCCGTAGGCCAAATTATGTTTAATACTTGGCAAAATGTAAAGAAGAACCAAATGAGTATCTTCTATAGGCCAAAAATAAGTTAGGCTCAAATCGGCTAAGTACAAAAGTACAGCTGAGTTCATCAGAGAAGTTCAGCCGAGTCAAGACAGAGAAGTTCTGGTCAACAAAAATCATTAGAGATGTTTGACCAGACTGCAGTCAAGTGACTTCAGACAAGTCATCTGATCAGGAGAGTCCAAATCAGCTGCCATCAGAGAAGTCCCAAACTGCAGTAAAGATGACTGTTCATCAGCCTACTTAAGATCAGCCAAGTACTCCAAGTCCACGTCAGCATGCGTTGAAAAGTCAAATATTACGGAAAGTCACATGCAACGTGAAGAGACAAATTGGAGAGATTCCCGCAAAGGATATGAATTGAATAATTCAGCCAGGCCTACCATTGAAGACTTTAAATCTTACTATATTCAAAAGATTCGGCGCCTCACATGCAAAGTCTTCAGAACGGTCGAAAGATGGATTAAAATATGGGAATCCAGCCTTGCAATGTTTAGAAAAAAAACAATGAACTCTACCTCTCCAACGGACAGATTTGTTGAAAAGATTTGCAACGGCTATGAAGGAAATGCTCAGATATTGTGACATATATATATATATCCGAAGATTTGAAGTTGAGCAACTACCGGTGCGAACTAACTTTCAGAGCAATCAAAGCATTCAAATCAATCTAAAAGCGAACTATAGCATCGTAAAAAGAGCAGTTCTCAAAAGTTCATACTTGAAGAACTCTTAGTTGGATAAGACAAAAACTCGTGTATTTAATCCTGAGTTCAGGATACTTCACTGGTTGAAGTTCGAGACTATAAAGGCATCCAAGGATCACGGATCAAGAGGTGCAAGGCAGTCAAAAGTGTTGCAACGGCAAGGATTTCCACTAGTTGGAAGCTGTTGTAATTTGGTTGAATCACTGTAATCTTCATCACTGGTTGACAATTATAGTGAATTCATCTCCAACTGGTTTGGAGATAAGTGGATTAGTAGAGGATTTCCCCCCCTCTGAAACCACTATAACTGCTTGCGTATTTTACTGTCTTATAACATCATACCTTAACTGCTGCATTCATTGTTAAGTGTTTCATTAGTTGTTTTGTATTCGTCATGAGCTGACTTCCGCACGTATTGAGAACAAACGACTCTAAGTCATTTGCATATCTATCAGCTGAAGAAACTTACTCTTTGTGAAAAAGAGTTTAAGAGTTTCAATAAGTCTATTCACCCCCCTAGACTTATTCCTGGACGACTTGTGACCTACATGCGATAGTTGCCTACCATAATTATGATATATGGCAGATGGATGTAAAGATGGCTTTTCTTAATGGATTCCTCGAGGAGGAAATATATATGGAGCATCCTAAAGGTTTGGTGTCCGAGGTCGATATTCATAAGGTCTGCAAGCTTCAGCGTTCCATTTATGGACTGAAGCAAGCTTCGCGCAGTTGGAACCTTCGTTTTGACGAGCCAATTGTTGTTGCCCGATATATTATCCGAAGATAGATATTGTTGGAATGGTCGAGCAATAGCAAATTGCGAGAGCACGTCGGTGGGAATGGAAATAACACAAGATTTGCCGGGTTTGTTAGGCCCGAGCTTGAATGCTCTCACGAGATGTGATTAATAAGAATACGTATGAGTACAAATATTAATGTAAGAATGCTATTACAATGAGTGTAAAAGATTCTATGTATCTAGCTGTTGAGTGGTTGCCGGAAAGAACTAGAGTTGCTCTGAGTTTTTGAACTGCTGGGAGTTCTGGTTTCGCCTCTGCCGACCGTCTTTCGGTTAAGAGGTGCTGAGAGAGAAATATATCCGAAATGTATAGCTTTTCCAAGAGAGTGAAAGCCGAAAAAATCCAGAGCCTTGTTCGAGTGCAGGAAGCCCTCTATTTATAAGAGCTGAGATGCTCTTTTACTGGCGGGCGATCGCCTTCCTTGTAATACAATAAGGGGCGATCGTCTTTCAAAGACATGGTGCATGCGCCTTGAAGTCGCGAGCTGCCTTTGGCGGCAACACGGTATGTGATCCAATGAGGAGTCTCGCACGCGCGTCTGTGTTCTTATCACAGCGGTCCCACTGCACCTTTCGGCGGAGTGCAGCCGGTAGGTGAGAAGATCTTGTGGTGTGGTCAATGATCCATGTTCTATGGCGCCTTTTCCGGATCTGCATGTGGGACTCTGTACGAGCTTCTTCCTTCGCCGAATGGACATGCTGGCTCAGCGTGGCAAGAGGCGATCGTCATTGGCCAGGCACCAGAGTCGATCGCCAAGTGCCAAGAGACGATCGCCTTGGATGTCGATCGCTCGGCACTGGGTCTTGACCTGGGACCCGAGATCGGCCAATTCTACCTTGGTCTATTTGGCTCCGGCTTGGTCGCCTGTCGTTTGTGTCGATCGCCTGTCGAGGTGTATAAATCTCGACACAACACCTGTCAAAGACTTTGACTTCGTGCAAAATGAAGAGGAACCTTGTGTATACAAGAGGGTTAGTGGGAGGAAGATCGCATTCTTAGTACTATATGTAGATGACATTCTGCTCATAGGAAATGATGTGGGAATGCTCAGTTCTGTAAAAGCTTGGCTTTCGAGTAAGCAACCTATATTCTTGTAATTCGGCTCTACCTGGATAGAGTGAAGAGAATGATAGGTATTTCTCAAGCCCTCTATATAGATAAGATCTTAAAGAGATTTAAGATGGATGATTCTAAAAGAGGGTTCCTACCGATGCGACATGGAATAAAACTCTCCTCGAAGATGTGTCCTCAAAGTGAGGAACAACGAAAGGAAATGAGTAATACACCATATGCTTCGGTCGTGGGTAGCTTTATGTATGCTATGTTGTGTACGAGACCTGACATTGCGCATGCTGTGAGCGTGGTAAGTAGGTTTCAGGCAAACCCAGGTAGGGAACATTGGAATGCCGTAAAGAACGTTCTCAAGTACTTGATAAGGACTAGAGATATAGTTCTTATGTATGGCGATGGAGAACCGTAGAAGATTATGAAGAAACTGCTTTATATGACAAAAACATCAAAAAATTAGAAAATCTCTTACAGAGGCAACGAAAAGATATTTTACGGAAACCTAGGGATGAATCTAAAAAGAATCATTTCCGTCAAAACAAAAAGTTCGACAATACTTGTCGAATATGTGGTGTCCCAGGGCATTGTGCAAACGACTGTCGTGCTGCTGCTCCCATGAGCTCGTCCAAACCTCCTCATGAAAAAATCAAAAAGAAAGAGGTATGCTGCATGGAGTGACGACGAAGATGATGTAGAACCACAAGTTCAAAACAATCTAGCTCTAATGGCTCGTAAATCAGTCGACAGTGACACAGAAAGCGAGGTAAGTGATTCATCTCATGAAGAACTCCTTGATGCCTTCGAATCTTTAACAATAAAGTATGAAAAAGTTTGTATAATAAATAAAGATTTGAGAAAGAAAATAAAATCTCTTGAAGATGAAAATGCAAAAATTTCGAACAAAGACATTTCGCTTGATCATACATCTTGTCTAAAAACCGAGAAAAATCTGAGAGATGATTTACACAACACTCAAAATGAACTCAAACTTTTTATTAGAAAATTCTGGTGTGGAAATGATAAATTTGAGCAACTGTTATCTGTTCAAAGTTTCTCCCTTTCATAACAAGGACTCGGATATAATTCTTTTTCAATAAAAAATTCCTTAGATAAAACTTCGATGAACTCGAAGAATTTAAAAATGGGAATCTCGTATTGTCCAAAATGTTTGAAAAATGGACGTACTAAAACTTTTTGTATGAGATCTAGACGAACTATTAGGGTTAAACAAATATGGGTACTTAAAGGAACTATAGTTCCAAACAAAGTTTATATATCTAACACAACAAGACCCAAATTATCTTGGTTACCTATAAAATGGAAGAAAATTATTTTTGTAGGTACAAGCAAGGACAACAACACAATAAAATAAATGATACATTAATAATGGATGTTCTAACCACATGAGTGAAAACGAGCATCTTTTCACGGAGCTCAAAAAGGAAGATCAAGGATGTGTCACCTTTGGTGATAACAAAAAGGGTAAAATTAAAGGCACATGTAAGGTATGTAAGAATCCTCTACCAACTATAGAGAATGTTCTTTTTGTTGATGGCCTTTGTCATAATCTTCTCAGTGTTTGCCAATTATGTGATACTAGACTCAAATTAATTTTTGAAATCATCCATTGTATTACAATGAGAAAAGATCAAATTGTCTTTATTGGACTAAGATATGGTAATATTTATATTGTTAATCTTCAAGATGAATCATCATTTAATGAAAAATGTGTAATCACATACCATGAAAATGCCACTATTTGGCATCGAAAATTGGGGGCACGCCTCTTTACCGCTTATTTCAAAATTAGCCAGAAATGATATTGTTCGTGGTCTACCAAAACTTAAATTTCATAAATGACCACATTTGTGAAGTCTGTATGAAAGGTAAATATGCAAGAGGCTCGTTTAAACCCAAAATGAAAATTTTCACTAGCCGTATTCTTGAATAATTCATATGGATTTAATTAGACCATCTCGGCATGCTAGCTTGAATGTAAACTTTATACGATGGTGCTTGTTGATGATTTCTCAAGATTTACTTGGGTAAAATTTTTAGCAAATAAAAATGATGCTTTTAACGAATTTGTTAAGTGGTGTAAGCTTATTCAAAAGAAAAAACATTTGCCGATTATCGCCATCAGAACCGATCACGGTGGAGAATTCGACTCAAATGATTTTGAAGATTGGTGTGATAAATATGGTATTGGGCACAATTTTTTAGCACCCCGAACACCCCAACAAAATGGAGTTGTCGAGAGAAAAAATTGCTCTCTAGAAGAAATGAATCAAACAATGCTTAATGAGTATGGGCTACCAAAGTATTTCTGGGATGAAGCTGTCAATACAGCCTGTTATGTGATAAATCGAGTTCATCTTTGGAGAAACAAGATGATGACTCCATACGAAATATTCAAATGTAAAAGCCTAATTTATCCTATTTTCATCTGTTTGGTTGTAAAGTTTTTATTCACAAAAATGGTAAGGATAATCTGGGTAAATTTGATTCACAATCTGATATTGGTATTTTCCTTGGATATTCATTTAATAGTAAAATTTATCGTTTTTTAACTGTAGAAGAGGCTCGGTAGAATAGTCCATTCATATAAAATTCGATGATACATCTTTACCCCCGAGAAAGGTTGTTTTTGATAATGATGCAGGTATAATTCCTGCAGAAGAAGTGTCTGAAGCACCAAAGGAATGGGAGAAGCTTGACATCAACTCCGAAAAACATGAGGAAAATCCATACAATCTTCCTTAGGAATGGGCAAATGTAAACGATCGTCATATGGAGCAAATCCTTATTAAAATCAGTGAAGGTGTGCGAACAAGGAGAAATTTGAATGATTGCTTGAATAATAATGAATTCATTTCTCTCATGGAGCAAAGAATATTGATGAAGCCATTAATGACGAAAATTGGATGGTCGTTATGCAAGAACAGCTCAATCAATTTGAAAAAAATAAAGTACGGGAATTGGTTCCGGCACTAGTAGGCAAAACTATCATCGGTACAAAATGGGTTCATAAAGTAAAAACAGATGATAATGGTCTCCCAGTTAAAAATAAATCAAGATTGGTCGCTCAAGGATACAACTGTAATATCCGCATTTTCCATTTCCGGTAAAAAAAATTGGCGGAAGTCCATTTTAGTGACTCTATTGTGACTATTTTGTCATTCTGAGAATGATTAATTCTACACTTTTTGTTATCCGAGTTCATCTCGGTGTCGTTCTGTTGAGTTCCGTGTTCTTAAGCGACTTTTCTACGTATGAGTTCGACTTTGTAAAATCACCATTAATTATTGGAAACTCCAAAAATTCTGAATCTTTTTATTATTATAGAGCATCAAATTATCTTTCCAATAGTTTAAACGGTGAGTCAATCGGAGTCTGGACAAAGGAGTTATGGTCGAAATAGCTAAGACTGCACTATGTGCCTTTTGGTGCCGGAGCGGGCTGTACTGCGGGCCGCGGGCCCTGATGGCCGGGCCGCGGCACTAAGCTGATTGCTGGGCTTTTTTGGCCATAGGCCGCGGCACACTCAGCCTATGCCGCGGCACACAGCGCAGTTTAGCTTATTTTAGCGGATTTTGTGTGATGAATGCTCATTTCATCATTCTCCTTCCTTCTCCTCTCCTTGGGCGATCTTGTGGGCAATTTTTGGGCGTTTATCATCATCAACCTCAGATATTTCATCCTCCTTGAGTTCTTGGTGTGGATTAACAATATCTATTTGGATTATTCATCCTAATTCAAGGTAATTTCTTCAACCCTAGGTTCGATTTTGAGTTGGAGCATGACGATTTGGATGTTGTAATCATGATATGTGAAGGGATATACGTATGATTATGAGTTTTTATGAACTATCATTGGATTGTTGGAGGATTATTCAAGAACATGTTGGATGTTGATTTTGGAATTGGGGTTTTCGATTTGATGTTGTTGGAATCTCGTTTTGTGTCTTCCTTTTGGATTATTAAGTGTATTGAGGATGTTATGCTGGATTGAATCATTCTTTAGAGGCTTGGTATCGATATAATTGAGACTAGTTGTAAACAATTGAAGATTGTTTACAACATGTTTGTTAAATTGCCCCAATGAGTTCGGTAGTGTTGTGCCAACCCTTCCATTTGGTTATGACTATACATGGATATGTATATTAAGCGAATCGTTGGTAATTGTGTTATTCAAGGTTTTTCAAGCGACCGATAATTCCATAAAGGACGTTGATCATGGAAGGACTTTCTCGCCGTCGGTTTGAGGCAAGTTTTATACTTGTACTAGTCAATGAAATAAATGTTATCATACATGTGTATAAATGTGTTGTATCATTCCGAGACTTGGTCTCTTCATGAGTTCATTGATATTAGGGGATCGTTCGATACGATACTCTTCGAAAATTATGCCAGATGTTATTATTGTTCATTAATGGTCGGTTCAAGGCATTGGGATACTCGTTGTTAATGTTATTATCGATATCCGGTTCGCGGTATCGATTGTTGTTGTTAATATTGATGTCGATCTAAGACATTGTTGTAATCATTGTTATTAATGTTGGCATCCTGTCATTCATGTTGTATTGGCCGATTGAAGGCATTCATGTATTCGTTCTCATCTTCGTCGTCGGTAACCGATTAAAGGTGCCGAGGCATTCATTGTATCATTGTGATCGATTGGCCGTTCTAAGGCAATCGAGGTGTTCAATCATTCATTATATCATTGTTATCGATTGGCCGTTCTAAGGCAATCGAGGTGTTCAATCATTCATTGTATCATTGTTATCAATTGGTCGTTTTAAGGCAATCGAGGTATTAAATCATCTACTGCATCATTATTATCGGTTGGCCATTCTAAGGCAATTGAGGTATTGAATTGGGGCTGTCGAGGATAGTTCCCATTCGTTGTGTCGTTGTTATCGATTGACCATTCTAAGGTAATCAAGGTATTGAATTGGGACCGCCGAGGACGGTGCCCATCCGTGAGTCATTGTTGTCGTGTTGGTCGACTCAAGGCAGCACACTATCATTCTTGTGAATTCGGTAATCTTGGGATCGTTCCGGTTTGTGATTAGTTGTGTTTTGGAGGCTAGTCTCGGCTAGTGATAGATGGGTATGTTTGGTGAGTTTGAAACCTTCGCGGTTGGCTTCCCAACACCTACAGTCAGTAGGTCAACGGTCACTGGGTGATTTCATTATGGGTAAGTTTGGGGAGTTTGAAACCTTCGCGGTTGACTTCCCAACACCTACAGTCAGTAGGTCAATGGTCACTGGGTGATTTCATTATGGGTAAGTTTGGGGAGTTTGAAACCTTCGCGGTTGACTTCCCAACACCTACAGCTCAGTAGGTCAATGGCCATTGGATGGTTTCATTGTGATACGGCTTCGTGCCGTGGCTTCGGCTCTTATTGTGATACGGCTTCGTGCCGTGGCTTCGGCCCTTATTGATACAGCTTCGGGCTGTTTTGGCTTCAGGTGATTATGTTGATTGACAGCTTCAGCTAAGTGGCTTTCAGGCCTTTGTAATGTCTTGGTAATTTCATTGGAGCCTTCGCGCATTGTGATTCATATCTAATTCAGTTCTAGTTTTGGTTCATGTTCGTGTAATTCATTGTGGTGTTCTATAATTATGATTCGCCATTGGGTATTTATGTTCTGATCTGTTGAGCACGTATTAATAGTATGCCGTGTGCATAGTATTTCAGGAATGCTCGGTTCTTACCTTGGTTTGTGAGCATCTCGTATTATTATTATTATACCATTTCATTCTGCCTTTGGATGCATATCATGTTGTACATGTATTTGATATTCATTATCTAAATGACTGACCCCGTGGGGGCGGAACATGTTTTCATGTTTTAGGTACTTGCGAGGAGAGGAGTTGAGACACAAGGGCATGACAATGGCGACGAGACATTCGAGCGATACTAGTCCGAGATGTTCATGTCGGTCAGTCAGTTGGAGAACTCTAGTTTTATCAGTTGTTGTCATTTTGTATAACCCGAGCAAGGCTCGTGGATGCCGTTGTATTTTCATTTTCATTTTGGCCATGTAGGCCCATCATTGTCGTTGAAATTCCTTCTCAGAATATTATGTCAGTTACCATAGTAAGGACTATGGTTGCTCTTGTTGGTTAATGTAATGTCATTCGTGTTCGCCTGGTGGATCTCTCGCCGTGGGGTCCACGGCACTGTAATGACCCAATGGTGCTTGGGGGTGTTACAACAATGACCTGGCTTTGAAGATTATGGTCATCCAGATCATGTTTACAAGCTCCATAAAGCTCTCTATGGACTGAAACAAGCTCCGAGAGCATGATATGAACGTTTAAGCACTTTTCTTATTTCAAATGGATATACTAGATGTCATGTTGATAATACTCTATTTTTTAAAAACTTTGATAATAATATGCTCATATGTCAAATATATGTCGTCGATATAGTATTTGGTGCTACTAACAATTCTCTGTCCCAAGAGTTTTCAAATCTTATGAAATGAGAATTCGAAATGAGCATGATGGGAGAGTTAAAATTCTTTCTTGGACTCCAAATTAAACAACTTGAAGAAGGAATGTTCATTCATCAAACCAAGTACGTCAATGAGCTTTTAAATAAATTTAAGATGGAAGGATGCAAGAAAATCTCTACACCTATGTCTTCCACTCTTAAACTCGACAAGGATGAGAAAGGTAACTCTGTTGATCAGAAACAGTATTATGTGATCAGCTCATTACTTTACTTAAATGCCTCTAGACCCGATATTATGTTTGCTACATGTCTCTGTGCTAGATTACAATCTAACCCCAAGGAATCTCATCTTATTGCTAACAAATGCATTTTTCGGTATTTAAAAGGTACTACTGGTTTAGGACTTTGGTATCCATCAAGCATTGATTTCGAACTCCTTGCATATAGTGATGCTGATTTTGGTGGATATAAACTTGATAGAAAAAGCACCAGTGGAACATGTCATTTCATGAGTTCATGTTTAATTTCATGGCGAGTGAGAATCAGACTAGTGTGGCTACTTCCAGAGCTGAAGCAGAATATGTAGCTGCGAGAAGTGCATGTGCACAAGTTTTGTGGATCAAAAACCAATTACAAGATTATGGCATTTCTCTTAAAAATATTCCTATTTTTTGTGATAATACTAGTGCTATAAATTTAAGCAAAAAGCCCATTTTGCATAGTAGGACAAAACGTATTGAAATTCGTCACCATTTTATTCGTGATCATGTCCAAAACGGGCATGTTCGTCTCCAATTTGTAGGGACTAATGAACAATTGGCAGACATTTTACAAAACTATTACCCGAAGAATCATTTAATTTATTAGACTAAATTTGGGAATGGGACATATTGATCATCTTTAAAAATTTGCATCATACATATATCAAAATGGTCATGAAAATAAAAAGAAATCCTCATATGATTTGTATTATTCAATTGGTCAATATTACGGCGGCTATAGACAGTGCATTACAGCCGCTATCAGTGCATTCAGTCATCATTTTCAGGACAATATTACATACGCTATATAAATGGACTACGTACGTTAAGGATGACTACGTACGTTAAGTATGACTACGTACGTTACAGGAGGCCTTTTACATACGTAGTATGGAGTTCAGTTTTTGGACAGAAGCCTCTGGACTCGTTGTTACGGCCGCTATCACCAAATTTAACGTACGTTAAAAAACTTAATGGACCGTTATGCATACACTTTTACGTACATTAAACATTTACTGAATTGGGCAGAAACCACTGTAGCATTGTTTACGTACGCTAGACTCACGTATAACGCACGTTAACCCAGTTGAATAACGTACATAACAACACATAATGTACGTTATATCCTTTTTCCAGTTTCTAAAAACCCGACTGCCCCTGTTTCCCTCATAAACCCTATCTCCTAAATTCCTCACCCGCGACACCACTCATCTAAATCTCCTTGCGATTTTCATCAATCCCCCACCAAAATCACCAAATCGACCCTCCATCCTTCATAAAAATGACGAACACTCATCAAGGAAAGAAATGAAGAGGAGAATCTACCTCCAATCCGCCAGAAACAAACTAATTCGTGAATCCTTAGGCAGAAAAGATTTTTAGAGAAATTTTAATCGATGAAGAGGTAACAGCTATGATTATGAGTATTTGAAAAATATTGGAGTTCATTTGGACGAGTTCTTTGACATGCTCGGGATTGATAGATTTGTTAGTTTCTCTAAACCTATCTTTGAGGACTTAGTGCGAGAATTTTATGCAAACTTATCGACAAATTTTAATTCTGATGGTTTAGTTGTGATAAGCTCTATGGTTCGTGGAAAATCTATTGCTTTTGATGCCGTTAAGCTTGCCGAAATGTTTGGATTACAAAACGAGGGAATCGTTTATAACGGGATTTTTGTGTCAGAAAATGATTCTACTGATGAGGATATTAATGATAATCTACATGAGATTGTTGGTGGTGATTTTATAAAAAATCAAGCTGTGATCGACGTTAGGTCGGATAAATTTGAAAACAACGATTTTGGTTTGAAATATTCGCTTATTACATGATGCCATTACTCGTTCTTTAATGCCAAAAGTAAATGCACAACAAAGGCTTGTTAACATTGATATGGAAATAATTTACCATGTATTAAACGATCACCAAGTTGACTTTGCTCGAGTTGTGATGAAATGGTTCGTTGAGAAAGGGTCTATTTTTAATAAGAAAGGATATGTGAGAAAAGACCGTCAAAGAAAATTCGGGATGCCGTTTGTATCCATATTGACAGGAATATTTGAGGATACTGGATTAGACTTTTCAGGACTCAATGGGGTATACATTCTGAAAGGGAATATGGTTCATGAAGGAACCATTTGTTCTAGGAATAGAGGTTGATTTTATATGGCCTATTTGAGAGACGGTGATTCTCTTGTGGATGGTGGTGCCTTACCTCATCTTCAAGATTGTAACTTCGTGAGAGGCCCTCATGCTGAGAGATCACGTCTACAGATTCCTGTATCTCAGGCTGGTCTATTTTGTGTAGGACGAACAGGTTCTTCTTCCTCCTCATTGCTAGAAGCCCGAGTCAAGAGTTTGGAAAGAGATGTTCAAGAAGTTAAGAGTCGAGTCACGAGGTCGGAAGCAATGCTAGAGAGCATCTGCACCCACTTTAGGATAGCCATTCCTCCTCGACCTTCAGACACCGACCTTGATTAGTATTAATCCTCATGTTGATTACTATCTTCTGATATCGACCGACACTTCATATGTTTTTAAAACTTTTTCTTATTTTGCATCTCTTTTTGGATGATTTGGTTTTTGACTTGGTATTTCTTGATTATTCCAAGCTGACTATTCTGCTATCACTTCATATTCCCTAAAATTCTACAAATCGTTTTTTATTGAGTATTGTTTGCAAATTATCAACTCAACCTTTTTTGTTAATGACAAAAGGGGGAAGTAATATGCTTGTTCTGAACTTTTTTTGAGTAACCATTTTGTACCACTATTTTTAGGATATATTTTGTGGGTATAATTGCTTATCTCAGGGGGAGTCTTTGCAAAATTAACTAAATTTCCTCCATATTCTAAAAGTTCTAAACAAGATTTCATATCATCAAAAAGGGGGAGATTGTTAAACCAATATTTTTTATACATGGTGATGTTTTAACAAACAAAATAATCATAATATATTACACAAATTGATGTTGTCTTTTAAATCATAACATGTTTTACATTTTAATATTATTTATTAAAGATAATGTACGCTATATACTATATATAACGTACGTAATGTACTTAATTAAACTGTTGGTCTAATTCTAGAAGGTCAACAAAATTGAACGGTCTATGTAATATAACGTACGTAACACCTTGTCTATAATGTACGTTACAGACTTTGAATTTGAATCTATGATCTAACCATTGATCTTTCTAGTGATGTCATCCAGTATGTCATATCATCCAACGGCTATCTGAAGACCCTATTACGTACGTAATTGTTGATGATAAAGTACGTAAAGGATGGATTAATTGCTACTGGACAGTTCTGGAGTTACGTAACATACGCTACAAAGATTACGTTACGTACGCTATTTAAGCTTACGTACACTACACATGATGCATAACATACGCTACCATTATTTCCTATTCCAACGGGAAAATGACTTCAGGGTGCTATAAATAGAAGGTTTCCGAGGTGTTGAGCTTAGTGTTGCCATCGGGCCGTGAACCGTCGGTTATGCGCCCGAACCGGCGGTTCCGGTTCACCAGAAAAGGTGAACCGTAATCGGCCCGGATATTCTGCAGAAGGGCCGGTTTTCGGGCCCGAAACCGGCGGTTCAGGGCCGGGCCGAACCAGCGGTTCTTCGTTTTTTTAATTATTATTTTATTTCTTGTATGAAATTAAATGAATTGTGTAGTTCTGTTGAAATTTCGAATGTTGAAATGATTTATGTTGTGTTTTTTATGTAATTTATAATAACTTGTACTATTTTTTATATCTTCTTTTTTCTAATTTAAATGATTTGTGGTGAAATTTCTAAATTTTTTAATTTACAAGTGTTGAAATTTTGAAATTACTTAAGTTAATTTAATAAAAATATAATAACTTATAGATAATTTAGAAATTTATTTATGTTGTATATTTTTATGTAATTTATAGTAACTTGTAATATTTTTTATGACTTCCTCTTTTTTTTTGAAATTAAATTACTTGTGTTGGAAATTTGAAATATTGAAAATTTGAAATGCAATAAAGGAAATATAGTTATAAAACATTTACAATCAAGATAATGCATAAAAATTGTTGTCTTTATTGATTTCTATGATTCTATCTATGTACAAAAAAATATTATAAGAATACAATCTTTAAAATTAACTTAAGTAATTTCTTTTGCTTAAATTGGAAAATAAATTAACTTAAGTAATTTTTTAAACTATAATAACTCAAGCCCTTTATTCACTATACTAATTGGAAAATAAATTTTTTTTACAAGGGGAAAAAATGAATAAAGGGTTTGAGCTCAATTTTAGGCTCCCTCCGCCCCAACTAGCTTGAGGCATTTGACTTTTTTCTAGTTAAATTTTTTTAATTTTGTCCATCAATTTATGAAAATATAAATTTAATTATGATGTGACACTAATAGAAATAGATTTACCATGAAATAATTTTTTGAAATATTATGATTTTATAATTTTTATAATTATAAAATTATAAATAATCACGATCAAAGTGTTGTTAGTTTGACCAGAAAAAAATCAAATGCCTCAAGCTAGTTGGGACGGAGGGAGTATAAATATTAAAATTGAGTGGCCTACGTATCATTATTGAATAATGAAGAATCAAAACCTACGTAGTTATCTTACCTTAACTTACCTAGTTGTAGGCCTCGACATCAGATCTTTCGGACTCGGTGTATGAGTCATTTAGGCTCTCATCGGCTTGATCCCATTGATTTTCTTGAGCTCGCAACTCGGCTTTGAACCAATCATCAAGCAACATGGTGGCCTCCATGTTTCGAGGATCCATGTTCCTTCTTCTTTCGTCCAAGACAAGTCCACCAACGCTAAATGCTTGCTCGACGGAGACCGTGGAGGCCTGAACCGCGAATAGCTCCTTGGCATGGTGGCGAGGATGAGATATTCCCTCTCGTGCACGGACCACCATTTCAAGATGTCGAATTTTTGACTACCTACATTTTTTAAAGTAAATGTACTAGACAAATATGTATCTAATTCGTTAGAAGTATGACTCCATTGTGTTTGCATAAATGAATAGGCGGCTTGAGCAAATTGGTTGTCGAGAAAAGAAGTTCCTCCTAAGGAGCCTACATGAAATTGGTCTTGGAAACTACGACTAGTACTTACATTTGAAGAGTATAATGACTTTGCTAGTGTATATTTTTGATCATATTCACTAAATAAGGCCTTAAGTGTGCTTTCTACTCTAACTTTAGTGTAATCTACGTCGGGAATGTAAAATTCCATTGGTTGATTATTTGCCAATGCTTGTATATAAAAAGGCATTTCCTTAAAGGTACCATAATAAATTTCTAACATGCGATTAACACCGATTAATTGTAGGATCTAAAATTTTAGCAATTAAAAAAATATCAGGAATTTCTAGAAAATACTTAAGCTACTTAATGACCATTTCATATGCTATTATACTTA
The DNA here is from genome assembly GCA_033398695.1 of Orobanche coerulescens. Taxonomy (NCBI): domain Eukaryota; kingdom Viridiplantae; phylum Streptophyta; class Magnoliopsida; order Lamiales; family Orobanchaceae; genus Orobanche; species Orobanche coerulescens. The sequence goes on along the minus strand of CM065802.1, from coordinate 141,786,242 downwards.
AATTTTTATTATGACTACAAGCATTTAAAGCAATAGCAATATACATACAATGTTGTCCACTGAGTATACAGTATACGGCTTGGAAAAGTGTTAGTACAACAAGCTGTACAATTTTCGAATATGAGTGTGTAGCGGAAGTTCTTTTAAGTGAGTTGCTGTAAATACAGCAACTAGGATTTCTCCTGATAGCTTAGTGCATACAGGGTTTTGCAATGTATACTTGTATAAATCGCAGTTATGAAAACAATAAAGGCAGAAGGTAATAACACGCAATATAAAGTGGTTCGAGGTAAGCCCCTCTGTGTCCACTGGTCCTCCACATAGGAGTAAAATGTTTATTAAAATCACTACGTACACAACTACGTGAGTTTAATCAAACCTATCCTTGTATCGTTCACACAGATTGATACAAAGACTGTAGCTTTCAACCGTTCACACAGATTGGCTGTAGGCTTTTTTGACTTGCTTTTTCTCACACAGATTGAAGCTTTGTCCTATTTGTCCCATACATGTCAAAATATCTTTTCCTTAGTCCACACAGGGCTAAGTTTACTCGAGGGTAACAATGGTGAAATCACTCGTTTGAACAGCAGCTTGAACACTTGATGATCTTAGGCTGATGATGTGCTGTTCACATTGACTGTGTATATTTCTTCTCTCAGATATTGTTATATGCTCGAAGAAATATATTTTCTCTTGCAAGCTTGATTAACAGAATAATCTCTTCAGAGTTTATGCGATTATGAATGAGTCAATCCTTCTTATTTGTGTTCGTGTGTAGCAATGTACTCTTGCATGGACTATTTATAACTTTGGAATGGATCCGTTATAAATATGTCCGTTGGCTGGTTGGTGAGCAAAAGTCCATTCTGATTGGTTGATTGACTTTCAATATGCTAGATCCAAATTTTGCTCCTAATCTTAAGATCCTTGTCGGTTGGTATTTAAATACTTTATCCAATCAGCTTTTAAATACTTCTTTCAAAATGATGTTCTGACTTTTGTGAATAAAGCAGATTCCATCACAACGGTCTTCAGTCCTGTTGGATAAGTGTTTGTTTTCCTAACACTTTCAGCCTGTATGTTGTATCCAACATGTTACGATTATATTGTTGTAGTTGTACGCTCTGTAGAATACACTATCTTCAATGCTGTATGGAAGGTGTTGTATGGAGATTCCAGACAGCTTCCATACTTAGTGGTATTTCTAATCCTTTGCTATATGATGGCTTTTATTCCTGAGACAGCTTGTTATATGTTGGCAGTTATCAAAACAAGGTACATGATTGTGTCAGGAATATACCTCGAATGCCACTCAGGGGATAAGAGAGAAGGGGCATTGTATTTGTAATTATGGAATTATCAATAAAAGGCAATATGATTCATTCACTGTTTATTGTATTTCAAATGCATTCTTGATTTTGTAAACATTGAAGTGAAGTCCATGTAAATAAGAGCGAACATTCCACTCTCATTATCGGATAAGAGAAAATGCACTGGAAGTGTTTAAAGTTTATTTACGTAAACCGTTCACAAGTCGATAAACTTAATTGGGCATTGAGTTTTGAGTAAGACTTGTCGTGTGCATGTCTTGATAGCATAGTTATAAGTATATTTGTGGGACCAGTATACTCGAACATGACTCATACTTGATTCAGTCGCACGGTATTCACTCTTGGAGAGTCGATGATGAATCGAAAGGTTGTGATGGTATACGCGGACTTTTGACATGAGGGTTCATCAGGAGATGTGCATGTGACGTTTAGTTTGTCATTAAAGTAGTTAGACTCATTTACTTAATCGCTGAGTCAACCTCGAAGTGCGAACTATACGGGCAGGTAGCAGTCTTTACTGTACGCCAGAAAGGATTTTATCTCTTGTTAGTGAGCATGCGAATGTCCTATACGGTTAATGGCAAATAAGATCATAAGTATTTGTCCAAAGCATTCTGATCTAGTCGTATTAGATACACTAGTAATCAGTGAGTCTTGATTTGTATTAACACATGTATAGTGTCTAGTCATCAGTAGGGTTTGACTTTACCGTGACCTGAAGACTTGACCGGGACATCTGATGAAGGGTCGTATATGGTATTCACGATATTATGGTCCTAGAATGATCCCTTCATTCGTTTTCAGTCGGGGTTTACAGTGCGGCCCGCTAGGCTGGCTAAGTGCTGCCCGTACTCATTGGTTCCTTCTAATGTCGATTGAGATGGACCTACAGAGTCTCGCATCAGGATCGTTGACAAGTAAATATGAATTTATCATCTCTCTATTAATATTAGATATTGGATATCTAATTATGATTTATTGAATAAATCAAAATTGCGGTCTTATGAATTTAAATTAAGTTACTAGATAATTAATTTAATTCATAAATTATATTTCTTAGAGAAATATATTTGTATTTGATATAGTTAATTAATTAGATTAATTAATTTATATAAATACATTGGAGATTAAACGGTGTGTACTTAAAGGAGTCGTTTGACGAATGTCCGGTATACAAGCCTAGTGACTCGGCACGTTTCCTAGAAATTTTCAAGTAGCCGCCCCACTCCCTCATGGTGTGTATTGTTTATTTTTCCTTTGACATGTTACCCTTAACATGTTTCCAAAAGTCTAATAATATGGTATCTTTTCTTATATTATTTTATTTCATCTTTTGGTCATGAAAAGAATAAATATCATAACAAGATCACACCACCTTAACACATCTTGACACCATTTCGGCCGAGAGGTTTTTTTGGAGAGAGAGAAATATTTTCTTGATTTTTATTCATCTTGGAGTTGCGAGAAAATAAGAAAAATATAGAGAGAAAAATTCCTTTGAAACTTCGTAGCCGTGTTCTTTCAAGAACGGAGTTTCGGTGATTTTTTCGGTCAAGTTCCGACGCGTGGTGATGTAGAGGCATCATATTTTTGGTGTTTGGGACGAAGAGATTTCGTGCTCGTGTTTGGGTTCGTGATCATCTTCATATTGCGAAGATATTATCAAAGGCTTCAAGGGTATGTGACCTTAATCCTTTTATCTTCGTCGATTTTTTTTTCGTATATACGTTACTTGATCGATCCTGTTTGGGATTCTTTATTGTGTATTATTATTCTGCTGCATATTCGATTTATATCCGGAATCCTAATAATGGTATCGGAGTGAGGTCAGTGATATCGTATATACGATTATTGTGCATTTTGAATGCTATTGGATGATGTTTATGATTTAGAATCATTATTGGTATAATCGGGGATATTTAATTGTTCGTTGTAAATTTTGTTTCTATGATTTTATGTGAATTATAAATCTGTAAAATTTTATTTTATTGATTTATAAGTCCTACATAAAATTTAGAAACATCACATTTCAGAAACGAGCCGAAAAACAAGCCGAACAGAGGTCAGACTCGGCAGCCCGGGGCTGCCAGAGTCACTGCCAGGCCGTGCCTGGCAGGCTGGATGGACAAGAGGCCTGCTACCCGGATAGTAGCAGGCAGGTGACTCGCTCCCGCGGGTCACCCTCGGCCAGCCCCATTTTTCGAGCTCGGTTTACGGGATGGGCCCGTTCCGACTTGTCCGGGACTTCATTTAGTCATTGTATTACATTGTAATATTTTATGAAATTTTAAATTGGATTTAATTTGATTAAAATGTATATTTGGAATATTATTTTAAATGGGAAACATATTAAACGAAAATACTATTTTTGGCCGGATTACTTCGAACGAATTGAAATGACGATTATTAGTATTAATTGGATTAATACCATTAAAATTGAATAGATTAATTTTTATATTGATTGGATTAATAAGTTAATTGATTATTTAATTTTAATGCCATATATATTAATTGGATTAATATTGTAGAAATTAAATAGATTAGTTTTATAGATTAATTAGATTAATATATTAAAATTAATTATTTAATTTCATTGCCGTTACATGTTGTGAGGAATTCGTATGTGATGGTGATATAGCTCGTGGACTTAGTTTTGATTTGTTCGATTCGATTGAGTTGTAAATGCCGTTTTGAGCCTATTTATTTTCACTAGAATATTTGTATAATACGATGCATTTTCAATGATGTAATTATTTATTTGGCTATGACGAAGACCGAAGACAACCAACCGAGAAGACGAAGAATTGAAGACTGTTTTTATTTTCTTTATTGGGTCATTCGCTTGGCCCAGTACTTAGGAAATAGTCCATGAGCTATATGTTTGTAGTAACTAGGTTGATATTTACTGTTTTTCATTTGGAATGACTGACAAACACAAATGCGCTTATAAATGAATTAATGTGCAAAGTGTAACATTAATCGCGAAATTCTCCCGACAACAAACAGACTAAGTTTGAAAAAGGTTACGAGGTTTCCTACCCTCCATCAAACTCGTAGAAAATTGATACCCGAGCCGGTGTGCTATGCTTCCGAGTTATCGGGGTAGTACATTTGGTAGAGGTTGAAAAATTCTTGAGTGCATTAGATGCCTTCGGTTGATGATAAATTTCGCCCCTAGAAACCTGATAGGTTGCCGAGCGAGATTCAATAGTCAGACTGATAGACGTTGATGGTCAACAACTTAGATAGTCTGGATTGCCAAGAAACCTGACAGGTTGAGGGCATAAAGACTAGGGGTAAAATAAGATCGAATCATCCGTTGGACGGGTTGGTGTTGGACACCACTTTACAGAAATTAGTAGGCAAGAAACCTGACAGGTTGCATCTGTTAAAATTTGTAAAGAACTCGATCGCCACTAACAAGTTGTTCTAACCATGACTTCCGGGTTATAACATGGGAGTGTGTAAATCCGACAAAAATTAGTGGGAGCCGAGACAAGAATTATACAAGCCCTTAAATTCTATACTCGGTCATAATAAAACAAGTCGCTAATTCAATCTTGTCTAAATCAATGCAGAGAAACGAAACAATATCTCTCTAAAATGGCAAAGAACCCACTTGCAATACTACTTGAAAAGAATCTCCTAACTGGACCCAACTTTATTGACTGGTTGCGGAATCTGATGATTATACTCAGCATAGAGTCTCTGGGATACGTCTTGGAGGCGTACATTCCACCGACTAGGGGTAATCAGGAAGAGATTGACGTCCATGAAAAATGGGTCAAGGATGACGTGCTGGTCCGTGGCTTTATGATGGGCTCAATGACTAATGAGCTGCAGAGAGCGCACGAGAAAATGACTTCCGCTATGCAGATTCTCGTACACTTGACCGAGCTTTATGGAGGGCACAGTAGGACTGCTAGATATGAGATATCAAAGCAGTTATTCAGTGCTAGGATGAAGTAATGGGATAAAGTGGGAGACCACGTCCTCAAGATGATCTATATGATTGAGAGGCTCGAGGTTCTCAACTTTCATATGGATTTATCTCTTCAGATTGATCTCATCCTTCAATCTTTGCCTGACTCCTGAAGAGATAAATTCACCACTAGAAGGGGGTTGAATAGTGGTAATGCGGAATATCGAACATTCTCGCGAATAAAAGAAAATAGTGCGGAAAGTAAAAGACTAAAAGATTTATAGAGGTTCGGCAACTTGCCTTCCTCTCTCCAACTTCTTTTTCTATTGATTCAAGAACAACCACACACTTGACTCATCTTCGATCGGTCCGAGTACAACAACCGTTACAACCGCTTGTCTTCTATTGGTCCAAGCACAACCACTCTCAAAATAAACTTTGTTTATCTAGTGTTCTATAGGAACTAGATAATCCTCACTTTACGAATATTGAATGCCGGATCAAAGGATCCTAATAACACCGGATTAGTGACTCTTAATTCGTTTCACTTACGCTCAAGTATGAGTGATGCAACACTCATAACCAAATGAAAGAATACAAAGTATAATAAATATTACAAGGTGTTTCACTCTTTATATCTTTCTTCTCACAACTCAGAATATAGTAATGGATAGAGATATGAGCTCAAGAATGCTTTGATTGCTTGAATACTTGAAGTTGTGTGTGAGATACCCAAATGATATGGGTATGTGTAGGTGTCAGCCTTTCTTTGAATTATGATATTTGTATTATTAGCATGCGCTAATAATACCTCCATAGCGTGCGCAATCGATCTCTGACTTGGCCTATCTGAACGGTCACAAAACTGTTCCAATGATAAAATTATATGGCTAGCGTGCGCTAGTCATACCCTCTTGGCGTGCGCTAACGGTTGGTCAACAGGTCTTCAATCTTGACTTTGAAATGTGTTGGTTTGTCTCCCCAACGTCTCTTTGCCAACGGCTAATAATTGTACTTAGCGTGCACTAGCAGGTATGCATAGCGTACGCTAGTATTATTTAATATCAGCTTTTCCAGATTTTATGGATCTTCTTTGACTTCTTCGTTCCAATGGGTAGAATATCCAACGGTAGAATTTTGACTAATTTAGCGTGTGCTAATAATTGCTGAATAGCGTGCGCTATATTCTTTCCTCAGTAACGTTACCTTGTGTAGTGTATGTAAGTGCTTTCTCATTTTGAGTTCAGTGGCTACTGGACTACTAAACTTGTTATCTGGTAGCGTGCGCAAGACTTGAAATGTAACGTGCGCTAAGACCTCATAGTAGCGTACGTAAATGAATGACCGTAGCGTGCGCAAATCCTTTTCCTTTTTCTTTCCAGACCTTACTGTCCTCTGACTTGAGATGCGATAGCGTGCGTTAATAATGTGGTATAGCGTGCGCTAATATTAGTATTTTAGCGTACGCAAATAGTGAAGCTTTTGCGTACGCTATTCATCAGGTAGGTTCCGACTAGACTGCAGCTGAGTTGACTTGACTGTATATATGCCTCGATAGCGTGCGCTACTCTGAAACATGTAGCGTGCGCTAAGACCAGTTTCCTTCAATATAATATCTCGATGAGATACGTTTTGTTAAATGTTTTGAATACGATCATCATCAAAATATTTTGAGTTAACAATATCCCCCTTTTTGATGATGTCAAAACATTTAATATATTCCTGCAAAAACCATTTCAAGAATTCGAATCAAAGTGATTTGTTCGATATATTAGTACGTTCGGTTTTTGGAGTGTTTTCTCCCCCTTTTTGACATAAACAACAAGGACTCCCCATGTGTTGTTGCGTATAAAAAAAATAATACCAACCAAATGCCATGAACCAAAACGAAAGCACATAATCAACAAATGCCAAACTTCATGAAACCAAATGAAGAGAAATGCAAATTTCATTAAAAGGTAGTTCAAGCATTACACAGATATTCAACGCATGAGACATCAAAACCATTTGAAAGAGAAGTTGCTACTACAAGTATCAAACTCCTAGAATCTAAGAAGCTTGGTCGGAGGAAGAGGATGGGAATGGGAATGACGGGTGAGTGAATCGGATGAACTCAGAAATCAGCCCACGAACTTCTCGGACTTCCGAACGTAGAGACCGAACATCCTCACATATTTCCATTTGAGAGGTCTCGATGCTCCGCATCCGAGCAATGAGGTCACTCTCTTCTTCTTCGGTGATGGAGTCTCTCATCGGTCGCTTGCCTTTGGAAGTGGGCTTCCTCACGAATTCCCCGGTTTGCATTTCCCGATGGGTGTGTGGTCCTCGTCGAGTGATTCTCTCCTCCGGTGTAGGCATACGTCGCGAAGATATGGGGAAAGAATCCAGCCTTGGTTGATCGTCCGGACATAATGCATGGCTTTTAGCGAGTAGTCCGAGATCTCATGGCCGAGAGAAACGGGGACAGCTTTGTCCTTCGACAAATCCACGTGATGAAATCTGAATATCGCCATGAGAATGGAACCATACGGCATTCCAGCCTTGCGGGATCGAGACGCATAGTTCTTTGACCGAAAAAGGTCGTCCTTCACTTTCATCCAACAAGTGACGATAGCGGCAAAATCGACTTTATCATCATTAAGCACTCGGTATATAATGTGTTTGTCGACTCCGACTAACTTGTATTGAGTGTTTACCTTCGGCATTATACACTTTGTGAGAGCAACTAAAAAGAGTCGGATGTTAATCCCAAAATCATTGTTCTCGAAGAATTCGTCGGTTATGTCTATTACGGCTTTTGAACTCAGGAATTCTTTCACATCAATCTCCCTTACTCCGGTTTCTTCAACAATCGATTTTCCAGTACATGAAAACCCATCGGATGGTAGACCAAAAATTTGAGTTAAAATTTGAGAGGAAACTTTCACTCGCGTTCCTCCAACCAAACTCCCTAGGACTAGGGATGATGAGCCTTCACTTTCAGCAACATGAAGGTTTGCGTACGTTATGAGAGAATGAGAGTGTTTCTGAGCTGAACAGAGGTTATATAGTGAACTGTGCAGGTTTAATTAGCGTACGCTAGAGTTATAAGTTTAGCGTACGTTAGGAGTAAATGGGTAGTTCACTGGACAGTCCAGTAGTAAATTCTGAATATGAAGAGTTTTAATTAGCGCACACAAAATATAAATGGTTAGCGTACGCTATCAAAAACGAAAGTTAGCGCGCGTTACAAATATGAAGCTAGCGCGCGCTAGCGAATGGAACATTTCAAGGATATTGATTTCTTGAGTAGAAAGCTAATTTCAAAAATTGTCTAGATGTCCCATACCAAGTTGCAAACGAATAGAATTAAATGATTCTTCGGGAAGAGGTTTCGTAAAGATATCAGCTAGTTGGTCCTTCGTCCCGACAAAAATTAAGCATATATCTTTCTTTTGCACATGATCGCGTAAAAAGTGATGTCTAATGTCTATATGCTTAGTTTTACTATGCAACACAGGATTTTTGCTCAAATTTATTGCACTAGTATTATCACATAATATAGGGGTATTTTCAAAATAAATGCCGTAGTCGCGGAGTTGATTTTTAATCCATAGTACCTGAGCACAGGCACTCCCTGCAGCAACGTATTCGGCCTCAGCTGTAGATAATGCTACACTGGTTTTATTTTTACTTCCCCAAGATATTAAACATGATCCAATAAAATGACACGTAACACTAGTACTCTTTTTATCAATTTTACATCCGCCGAAATCGGCGTCACTATATGCAATCAAATTAAAGTCCAGGCAAGAGGGATACCATAGACCTAGTCCGATAGTCCCTTTCAAGTAACGAAAAATGCGTTTACAAGCAATTAAATGTGATTCCTTGGGATTAACTTGGAATCGAGCACATAAGCATGTAGAAAATATTGTGTCTGGCCTAGAAGCAGTTAAATATAGCAAAGATCCGATCATACCTCGATATAATTTTTGATCTACGGATTTGCCATTTTCATCTTTTTCAAGCTTTAATGAAGAGGACATTGGCGTTGAAATCACTTTGCTACTCTTCATTTTGAATTTCTTTAGGAGATCGTTTGAGTATTTTGTTTGATGAATAAAGATTCCACCTTCGCATTGCTTGATTTGAAGCCCGAGGAAGAATGTTAATTCTCCCATCATACTCATCTCGAACTCTCCTTTCATAAGATTAGAGAAATCTTGGCACAAGGATTCGTTAGTAGCTCCAAATACAATGTCATCAACATAGATTTGGCAAACAAGTATATCATTATTCAATATTTTCACAAACAAGATATTATCGACTTTACCTCTTTTATAATCATTTGCAATTAAAAATTGACTTAAACGATCACACCATGCTCGGGGTGCTTGCTTCAACCCATAGAGTGCCTTGTTGAGCTTGTAGATGTGATCCGGAAATTGATGATCTTCAAAACCGGGAGGTTGCTTGACATAGACTTCTTCTTGAATGTAGCCATTCAAGAATGCACTTTTCACATCCATTTGAAATAGTTTGATCTTTTTGTGAGCGGCAAATGCACATAACAAACGGATGGCTTCGAGTCGAGCCACGGGAGAAAAACTTTCTTCGTAATCAAGGCCTTCCTCTTGATTATACCCTTGAGCGACCAAACGAGATTTATTTCGAATAGGGTAACCGTCTTCGTCACTCTTGATTTTGTGCACCCATTTAGTTCCGATAATTGTTTTATCTTTAGGAGCGGGAACTAAATTCCATACATTATTGTGCATGAATTGTACAAGTTCCTTTTGCATTGCCATTACCCAACTTTCATCATCAAGATCCTCGGATATATTCTTGGGAACTGTTTCGGATACGAAAGCACAATGAGCCATAAATTCGGTGGTTCTCCTTCAGGTTTGAACACCATCTTCAATGTTTCCAATCACAAGATCTTTTGGATGGTCTTTGATGTGCCTTCAATCTTTCGGTAGACTCTCGATTGTCTTCTTTTGAATTTTCGAAATTTTCTCCATTTCGTTTGGTGGATGAGAATCCGGAAAAAGACTTGCATCATCAAAATATTCTACCTTTCTCGGGGGTGAGATCATATCGTTGAATTTAACATGAATGGATTCCTCAACTTTATTTGTTCTAATGTTATAAACACGATATGCTTTGCTATTTGTAGCATAACCAAGAAATATACCGGAATCGGATTTAGCATCAAATTTCCCCAAGTTATCCTTAACATTATTTAGGATAAACACATTGCAACCAAAAGGATGGAAATACGATATATTTGGCTTTTTGCCCTTCCATAATTCATATGGAGTTTTAAGATTAGTTCTACGAACATGGACACGGTTGATCACATAACATGCCGTAAAAATTGCTTCGGCCCAAAAGTATTGTGGAAGAGAGTATTCGTTAAGCATAGTCCTTGACATTTCCTCCAAAGATCGATTTTTCCTTTCAACAACCCCATTTTGTTGAGGCATTCTAGGAGCCGAAAAAATATGATTAATTCCATATTTGTCACATAAAAGCTCAAACGGAGTGCAATCAAATTCACCTCCGTGATCGGTGCGGATTCAAATTATAGAAAGATTTTTCTCATTTTGCACCAAACGACACCATTTGGAAAACTCGGAAAATGTGTCATCTTTATGAGCGATAAACCTATCCCAAGTAAAACGGGAATAATCATCAACAATGACCAAAGTATAAAGCTTACCATTTAGACTAACATATCTAGATGGTCCAATTAAATCCATATGCACAAGTTCAAGAATACGGATAGTGGAAACCTCGAATTTTGGTTTGAAAGATTCTCGAGTGTGTTTCCCTTTTATGCATGATTCACACAAATGCTTTCTATCAAACTTGAGTTTGGGCAATCCACGAACAAGGTCGTGTCTAGATAAAATGGAAATGATAGGTAAAGATGTATGCCCCAATTTTCGATGCCATAAATATGCATTATCATCCAAAGTAATAAGACATTTTTCATTGAATAAACTTTTATCATTAAGATCAACAATATAAATGTTTCCACATCTCAAACCGATGAATGCAATTTTATCATTTCTAAATGCCGTGCAATGCGTTTGTTCAAAGAGAATTTTAAAACCTTCATCGCAAAGTTGTGAAACGCTAAGTAGATTATGATGCAAACCTTCAACAAACAATACTTTGTTGATAGAGGGGGAAGGTTCCTTACCGACTTTGCCGATTCCCTTAATCTTTCCTTTTTGGTTGTCACCGAAGGTCACATGTCCTTGTTCTTGATATTCGAGGTCTTCAAACAAATCCTCGGAGCCGCACATGTGCCTTGAACATCTGCTATCAATGTACCACTTGCTTTTCTTTGGTGCTAGTACCTACAAAAATAGAATTTCTCAGTTGTTTCGGTACCCAAGCCCGTTTGGATCCTCCAAAGTTAACTATATTTATAGCATTTGGAACAATTGTCCCTTTAGGAACCCATATTTGTTTAACCTTGATGGTTCTCAACTTTGAACGAACATTAACATCATGAACTCGTTGTTTGAAAGGGGCTTTTGAGTTCTCAGTTTCAGTTTTCTTTATTTTGTCAAAGTTGATAAGAGATTGTTCCCTTTTAAACGGATCGAAACCAAGACCGTGTTTTAGCAATGGGGATTTTTGAATAGACAAAAGCTTTTCGAATTTCTCGTTTCCGAGAGTAAATTTTTTCAAAATGTATTTCAACTCCTTTTGAGTTTTTGACAACTCAATTTTCAAAACGTTTTCTTTTTCAAGGCATAGGGTATGGTCGAGTTCAATATTGCCTTTGTTTTGAAGAGAGGAATTTTCGAGTTCTAGAGATTTTATTTTTCTCTTTAAAGATATATTTAATTTAACCATCTCGTCATACTCCGTGTTCAAGGATTCAAATGCACTTAATAACTCATCGTCATGATGAACTTCTTGTGAATCGCAAAAATCAAATGCATCATATTCGTCATCATCGAGTTTAAAATTTACCTCGATATTGCTTTCGGAGTCGAGTGCCATAAATGCAAGATTGTCATCGAGAGATCTTTCAATCTCCTCCTCGTCATCACTCCAAGAAGCGATTAGGACCTCCTTCTTTTTTAATCTTTCCATTTGAGGCTTTGAAGAGGATCCTCGGCATTCCTTGGCATAGTGACCGGCTTGACCGCATTTCCGACAATTATTGTCGAACTTCTTTATAGGAGCATAGCCACTCTTCTTTTGCTCCGGCTTGCCATCCCGACCAAGGAAACTTCGCCTTTTTTGAATTAGGCTTTTATACCTTCTAAAATTCTTGGCATAGAGAGCAAGTTCCTCGTCATCTTCATCATCGGGAAGATCTTCCTCGACATCGCTATCAACATTGAATGCGACTACTTTTTCCCGAGGTTTTGGTTTAGTACCTCTAGACTTGAGAATGATCTCATAGTTGATGAGTGACCCGATGAGGGCACTAAACTCAAGTTTGTTGAGATCCTTGGATTCCATGATCGCGGTAACCGTAGCATCCCATTCTCGTGGCAACGAGTGAAGAATTTTCTTGGCTTTGTCGCTACTCGATATAGGCTTTCCGAAAGATGTAAGTCCATTGGTTATAGCTGAAAATCAATCCAAAATATTTGTGATTGTTTCCTCGTCTTTCATGGAGAAGACTTCGTAATCATGAAGTAGCATGTTGATTTTAGTCTCCTTGACTTGGGTGGTTCCCTCATGAGTTACTTCAAGAATTTCCCAAATTTCCTTTGCGCTTTCGTAGGAAGATATCCTTTTGAGTTTTTCAGGATTAAGGGCGCAATAGAGAAGTTGAGTAGCACGTGAATTGATGTGCGTGTTCCTCCAGTCCTCGTCGTTGAACTCGTCGAACTTTTTCAATGATCCATCTTCTTTCTTGGCAAGTTTCGGACCAAGTGCAATAACTTTCCAAATTTCAATATCATAGGCTTGAACGAATATAGACATTTTATTTTTCCATCTCATGAAACTGGAACTGTCGAAGAAGGGAGGACGGTTGAGAGCATTTCCTTCGATTTGGCCAAGAAGTGCCATTTGCGGATCTTTTTCCCTTAGGTGGTTAAACCTTTAAAAAGAGACCCGCTCCGATACCATTTGAAGAGATAAATTCACCACTATAAGGGGGGTTGAATAGTGGTAATGCGGAATATCGAACTTTCTCGCGAATAAAAGAAAATAGTGCGGAAAGTAAAAGACTCAAAGATTTATAGAGGTTCGGAAACTTGCCTACGTCCTCTCTCCGACTTCTTTTTCTATTGGCTCAAGAACAACCACACACTTGACTCGTCTTCGATCGGTCCGAGTACATCAACCGTTACAACCGCTTGTCTTCTATTGGTCCAAGCACCACTCTCAAAATAAACTTTGTTTATCTAGTGTTCTATAGGAACTAGATAATCCTCACTTTACGAATATTGGAGTGTAATCCTAACAATGCCGGATCAAAAGATCCTAATAACACCGGATTAGTGACTCTTAATTTGTTTCACTTACGCTCAAGTATGAGTGATGCAACACTCACAACCAAATGAAAGAATACAAAGTATAATAAATATTACAAGGTGTTTCACTCTTTGTATCTTTCTTCTCACAACTTAGAATGTAGTAATAGATAGAGATATGAGCTCAAGAATGCTTTGATTGCTTGTATGCTTGAATGCTTGAAGTTGTGTGTGAGATACCCAAATGATATGGGTATTTATAGGTGTCAGCCTTTCTTTGAATTCGGATATTTGTATTATTAGCGTGCGCTAATAATACCTCCATAGCATGCGCAATCGATCTCTGACTTGGCCTATCTGAACGGTCACAAAACTGTTCCAATGGTAAAATTATATGGCTAGCGTGCGCTAGTCATACCCTCTTGGCGTGCGCTAACGGTTGGTCAACAGGTCTTCAATCTTGACTTTGAAATGTGTTGGTTTGTCTCCCCAACGTCTCTTTGCCAACGGCTAAAAATTGTACTTAGCGTGTACTGGCAATTATGCATAGCATGCGCTAGTATTATTTAATATCAGATTTTCCAGATTTTACGGATCTTCTTTGACTTCTTTGTTCCAACGGGTAGAATATCCAACGGTAGAATTTTGACTGATTTAGCGTGCGCTAATAATTGCTGAATAGCATGCGCTATATTCTTTCCTTAGTAACGTACGTTACCTTGTGTAGCGTATGTAAGTGCTTTCTCATTTTGAGTTCAGTGGCTACTGGATTACTAAACTTGTTATCTGGTCGCGTGCGCAAGACTTGAAATGTAACGTGCGCTAAGACCTCATAGTAACGTACGTAAGCCGTAGTGTCCACAAATCCTTTTCCTTTTTATTTCCAGACCTTACTGTCCTTGACTTGAGATGTGATAGCGTGCGTTAATAATGTGGTATAGCGTGCGCTAATATTAGTATTTTAGCATACGCAAATAGTGAAGCTTTTGCGTGCGCTATTCATCAGGTAGGTTCCGACTAGACTGCAGCTGACTTGACTTGACTGTATATATGCCTCGATAGCGTGCGCTACTCTGAAACATGTAGCGTGCGCTAAGACCAGTTTCCTTCAATATAACATCTCGATGAGATACGTTTTGTTAAATGTTTTGAATACAATCATCATCAAAATAGTTTGAGTCAACAACTGCTTCATGCAGTTTGAAATGAATTTCAACTCTAATGAGATTTCATGCACATTAGCTGGGATAATGAATAAACTGGTGACGGCCAAGTCCAACATGAAGACTAAACCGAGGGAGGCTGCTCTTGTGATTTCTTCTGGGCCTCGGAGGACCAAAAACAAGAAGAAAAAGACCTACGAGAAGTATAAACCCAAGAAAGGGGTGCAGAAAAGCAAGGGCAAGGCCCAAAAGGTTCAGAGGGTAGGCGGTCCAAAACCTACGGACAAATGTCTTGAATGTGGTGAGCTGGGACACTGGCGTAGGACTTGTCCCAAGATCAATGGCGCATCAGGTACGGAACTTTTTGTTTTTGAAACCACTTATTCCGCTACTGTATATTCTGCTTCATGGATTCTGGATTCAGGTGCTACTTCTCATATTTGTACTATGAATCAGGATCTGGAATGAAGTAGGCAGCTTGAAGCTGGGGAAATGATGATCACTGTCGGAAGTGGACAAAGTGTCGGGGCAACCGATATTGGATCACTCCTACTGGGTTTACAAAACGGTTTTATTTTGACGTTAGATGAAGTACTGGTTTTGCCCAAGGGGCATAAAAATATTGTATCCATTCCAGTCTTGGACCGGAAAAAATTTCCTTTCTTAATTGGCAATGGTAGTTGTAAAATTTATTTTCGATATAAATTGGTTGGCACAGCTACATTGTTGAATGGTTTATATCCTCTGAACTTACAAAATAAATCAGCAATGAACACTATAACTAGGAAACGTGGGAGGCATGATACTAATCAAGATCTTAAGTGGCACCTTAGACTTGGTCACGTTGGTTAGA
Organism: Orobanche coerulescens; assembly: GCA_033398695.1. Taxonomy (NCBI): domain Eukaryota; kingdom Viridiplantae; phylum Streptophyta; class Magnoliopsida; order Lamiales; family Orobanchaceae; genus Orobanche; species Orobanche coerulescens. Next base: position 141,770,529 of record CM065802.1, on the reverse strand, counting down.
CCAAGGTTCACAAAATGGAGAGAGAGAGACTTTTAAGTACATTGGGTGAAGGACCCTATCCAACTTGTGAATCCTGCCTTAGAAGCAAGATGACTAAGTCCCCCTTCACAAGGACATTTGAAAGGGCTGCTGAGAAACTTGGGTTGATACATACCGATGTTTGTGGTGCTTTGGAAGCATCCCGAGACGGATATCAATATTTCATAACGTTCACAGATGATCAAACTAATTATGGGATTGTGTACTTGATGAAACTAATTAAGGCCCTAGTTGAAAAACAGACTGGATGTCATATCAAAGCACTTTGGTCGGACCGAGGTGGCGAATATATGAGCACAGAGTTTGATGTGTTCCTTAAGGAATATGGAATAGTTTCACAATTCACGCTGCCAGGAACCCCACAGTTAAATGGTGTTTCAGAAAGGAGAAATCGGACTTTGTTGGACATAGTCCGCTCCATGCTAAATTACACTGATTTATCAATTTACCTGTGGGGGTACGCCTTACTTAATGATGCATATATCCTAAATAGATGTCCTTCCAAATCTGTTCCTATCACTCTGCATGAGATGTGGAAGGGTAAGAAACCAAGTCTTAATCACATAAGGATTTGGAGATGTCCAGCCTATGTTAAAAAGGCTAAGGTGGACAAACTGGAAGCGATGTCCGTCAAGGGACGTTTCATTAGATACCCAGAGGACTCCATGGGTTATCTATTCTACATGCCATAAGACCATAGGGTCGTTGTGGATTTGCAAGCGCACTTCTTTGAGGATGAGTTCATTCAGGAAGGTGGCTCGGGTAGAAATGTCTCTTTGGAAGAGCATAATGGAAGTCCTGAGGAGACATCTGATCAGGGATTACGAACCGAACCTATTGTAACACAACCTCCACTACGAAGGTCTGATAGGGTGTCTCACTTACCTGAGAGGTATGGTTATACACATGTTGAGGAACTGGGTCTCCACGACGTACCTGATAGCCATGAGGATGACCCTGTCACCTATGACCAAGCGATAGTGGGTGTGGACTCCGTTAAATGGAAAGAAGTAATAGAAGCTGAGATAGACTCGATGCATGCCAATCAGGTCTGGACTCTAGTATATCTACCAACTGGCATGAAGTATATTGTTAGTAAATGGATCTATAAGAGAAAGACTGGTGGGGATGGCAAGGTTGATGCCCTTAAGGCCAGGCTTGTGGCAAAGGGTTATACCCAAAAGGAAGGGATCGATTATCATGATACCTTCTCGCCTGTAGCCATGATCAAGTCGATTGGCATGATGCTTGCGACTGCTGCCCATTACGATTATGAGATATAGCAAATGGACGTCAAAATGGCTTTTCTAAATAGATACCTCGAGGAGAAAATCTATATGGAACAGCTTAAGCGTCTTGTGTCTAAAGCTAATATTCATAAGGTGTGTAAGCTGCAACGAGCTATTTATGGGATGAAGCAAGCTTCTCGGAGTTGGAACCTTCGATTTGATGAAGCAGTCAAGGACTTTGATTTCATGCGAAATGAGGAGGATCCATGTGTTTACAAAAAGGTCAGTGGGAGCAATATTGCGTTCTTAGTACGATATATAGATGATATTCTACTTATAGGAAATAACGTAGCAATGCTCAGCAGTGTGAAATCTTGGCTTTCTAAAACGTTCTCCATGAAAGACTTGGGAGAAGCTTCCTATATTCTAGGGATCCGTATTTACAGAGATAGACCGCGAAGAATGATAGGACTTTCCCAAGCCCTCTATATAGATAAAATCCTGAGAAGATTCAAGATGGATGATTCTAAAATAGGGTTCCTTCCCATGAGATATGGAATTCATCTCACCACGAAAATGTATCCTCAAAGCGAGGAAGACAAGAGAGAGATGAGTAAGGTACCCTATGCCTAGGAAGTGGGTAGCCTCATGTGTAATATCCGGATAATTATTGAGTATTTTCATCTGTATTTGAACCTTGTAATATTCGACTTTGTGGTATCTATAATCGAAGTATGATTTTTCCCGTATTCGTATTCCAAACACTCATAATCATGTTAGGAAGAATTTGCAAATTCATGCATGCAGAGACGTCATAACGTACGCTAGCAGATGAGCTTAACGTATGTTATGAACTGAGAATAGCATACGCTATGGACGAAGCATAGCGTACGTAACATACAGTCAGGCAGATAAGGTTGGTCGGCACATGGGCCATCTTGGGATGGGGGTCGGGGATAAGATTCCCGTGTGATCCGGACAGCTTTTTAAAAAAGAAAGTAAACGAGGTTTAACGTACGCTAAAGGGCTGATATAGTGTACGCTACACATAGCTCATTACGTACGTAAAAGGGTATGGTTAACGTACGTTAAGGAGGTCAAAAAATGAGACATTAGCTACTGTCGGACGTTAACGTACGCTAAGGATCTCAGATAGCATACGTTAAGACGATAACGTACATAATATAGTGAGGCTAACGTACGTAAAGATTTGAGTTTATAAATAGGACATTACCCCATTTCACTTCCAACCCTTTGCTCTTCTCATTTCCTTCACGTTTTGAGAGCTTACCCAGCCTATAACTTCATATATCATCCACTTTGATCGGTTTTGGAGAGCATTAACATTTTGGATTGGTGTTCAAGCTTCCGGAGTTGAGTTCTACTGATCATTTTCATCGTTATTCTTCGTCAAAGGTATGTTGACACTAACCCAACCTTGAATTCAGTTTCTTGAGTATGTTACTGAGATTTTTACGTCTCAAGGATGTCGTAGTAATCGAATATCATGTTTTAGGAAGATTGGTTTGGTTATACTTGGATTGTTCTTCGTTGTTAAGAGAATTATGATTGAACCTTGGTATGTTGAACCCTAGTGTTGGGATTAGGTGCCTAAATCGAAGGCCCAGCGGAAGCGGTAAAATGAAAATTAATTCGATCCGAATTCCTATGAGGATCGATCGAGCTACGTATATACGAATATTATACGAAACATAAGAGATGTTAGAAACTCACCCTTGTACTCCGTTGATTAAAGAGCTTTTCCCCAAGCTTTACTTGTATATCCCTACGATCCAACGTGCTTCAAGCCCTTGGATGATCCAACGTCGAAAATACAACGCCTCTACTTGCCATGCGCCGGAGAAACGAACGGGATGACGATCACCTTACTATCCTCCAAGGATATGGCTAGAGCTAGGTGATGAAGCTATTGATTTGTGATTACAACAGTCCAAGTGTATACCTCACAACTCTCAATATATCTCTCAATTTTTCTCCAAGAAAAATTATGAAGAAAAGGAAGAATAAGACTTGAGAATTATTTCTCTCTCTCTTTCTGTTGAACTTCACGGATGAAAGCAAAATGGTGAGAAAAAGTTGAAGTCTTCTCTCCTAATTATATTCCAAATCCACCTAATGACAACTCATTTCCCATTATATTAATAGATACTATATCTATTAAGTCTTTGTCTTCCATTTAAAAATGGAGACAAAGACCAAAGGAAAGTAGGTGGAAATGGGGCGGCCTTCATGAAGAAAACAGATGAGTTCGGTTCGTTTCGGACTCCCGTGAGTCCTAACAGATAAACTCTGATTCCGTTCTGGTGTATTTATATCAATTAATTAATTCAATTAATTAATCATATCAAATACATAACAACATAATTAATTTCTCCAAGAAATAATTATATTCACGAATTAAATTAATCACCTAGTGATATATTTAATTCATTAGGTCGTAAATTAATTTATCCAATAAATTAATTTTGAAATCCAATGTCCCAATAAATTAGATATCCAATATCGAATATTCATAATGAGAGAATAAGCTCGATTCATTCTGTCGTCAATCCTATTACGCGACTCGGTAGGTCCATCTCAGTCAGCAATGGGAGGAACCAAAGAGTAGTAGCACCACCTAGCCAGGCTGGCGGTCTACACTGTACCCCAAGTGAGAACGAATGATTGGGATCATTCAAGAACCATTCTGTCGTGAATACCAGTATACATATAAACCCTTCTTTCAAATCTCCCGATCAAGTTATAGGGTCACGGTCAGTCAAACCCTATCTGTACTTGACGATATGCATGCGTTAATGCAAATCGAGATCATCGAGCTCTCGTGTATCTAATACAACTAGCTCCAATGCTTTGGCCAAATACTTATGATCTCATCTGCCAGTAACCGCATAGGACATATAACCCGCTCACTAACGGGAGAAAGAATTCTATCTTGGTATTCAGTAGGACCTGCTACTTGCCCGTCAAGATGCACGTCGAGGTTGACCCCCGCCTTCCGGTTTACAGGGTCGAACTACTCTAATGAAAATCTTGACGTCATAAGAACATCCCTACTAAATCCTCAAGTCGAAGGTTCATGAATACCTATCACAACCTTTCGATTCCGTCATTAACTAATCCAATTAGCATACCTATAACGTATGCTCCCACTAACCATTAGTGTTCGACAGGCACTCTCCATGTCAAAGAACACATCATGCAAGTCTTCGCATAAACTTAACGCCCAGTCAAGTTTCATCGACTTGCGAACGATTAAGTATTTGAGATATAAAACTTTCCATTGCCGATCCCCTTATCCAATAGGGAGTGGAATGCTTTGCTCTCAAATACACGGACTAGTTTCTATATGTATATTTACGAGTTAGGAATGCCAGTAACTACATGGTAAATAAAGAAACATACATTGCCTTATATTAATGATTTACATAATTACAAGTACAATGCCCTCACTCAATAACCTCTGAGTGGCATTCGAGGGCATACTCCTAACACCTACGACGTAGTTTCTGAGATTGTGGTATGTTTTGGTCGAGTTTTATACAATACCATGTTGATATCATCACCTAGAATCAAAGTGTTCAAGAAGATGAATTCTAGGAGTTTCACCAAGAACGTTTCGTATTTAGTAAGAGGTGTTTAAATTGATAAACTTCGATATGTTCTTGGTTAGAATGGATTGATTATGATGAGGATAATCGAATTGAACCTAGAACACGGTTGTTTCATCTTCCTTCGAGAATTTGTTAGTATTCGTACGATCATACTTTTGATACGAGTTGTATTAAAGACCGATCCATGAATGAACATTGAAGTATAGAATTATATTAGTTTGATGAATATCTTCGAAATCGTAGACACCAGCATTATACCTCATTGTGTTCATAAGTATAACGTACGTTAAGTATCATGCTTTACGTACGTTATAGCATTAGGTGAAACAGTTGTCTGATCAGAGAACTTTGTCAAATACAAGCTTAGCGTACATTAGGCATAGGAGCTTACGTACGTTAAGGAACAAACTTAACATACGTTACGTTGAGTATATAACGTCCGTTATGAAGAGAATCGGACAGGATCCGAAGTGTCGACAACTTTCAGCCATAGTTTAGGATGTTAGATGTTCGTACATTAGTTATATGACATAAGATGAACTCTATATTATTTCTTTTGTTTAAGGTCCGAGCTTTGCAACATGATTGATCGAAGGGGCGACCTTCGAGTGGATTGACATTCGTCGAAGTATTATCCTTGTCGTCAATTTAAGGCAAGTACCTTAATTACATTTAGTCGTATTGATGTCGGTTATCTTGATTGTTGTATTGTACATATGTGTTTCGATTGTTTGTCCACCATGCGTTGGTCCGACGAGATCATCATGGGAATCTATAGATGTGTGCGCTGGATCGTTGGACAGGTATTTCCACCATGCGTTGGTCCGACGGGATCATCATGGGAATCTATAGCTGTGTGCGTTGGATCGTTGAAATACCAAGAGTATGTTGAGATTGTTATGATATGCTGTACATTGTTACTGTTTCTCGTTGGAGAGACTTGTCATGATTATTATTGATATTGTTGATGTTATTATTCAGGGATTGTTGAATAAACCCTTGTTGTATATTATCGTACTTGTACTAGCATCGTTGTGCTAACCCCTTTGGAGGTGAACATTTCTTTTATGTTCAAGATCCAGGAGAGCGGGAAAACAACCACTAGAGCTTCATGACGACGAATTATTTTGTCGTATGTTTGTGTTGTTTTAATAAAGTACTCGAGTACGTTGTTCTTTGTGATGTTGGATTTGGTCATGTATTAATGTTCACCGTCTGACATTTGTCTTTCAGTACTGTTTCAGAATCGTGTTGTATTTTATTTCCGCTGCCATTGTTGTTGATATTTGTTATTATCATTTCATACCTCAGCTTTGTAAATTATTACGTAAAGGATTTACGGCGCTGTAATATTCCTGAATATATCGGGGGTGTTACAGAATATGGTATCAGAGCTAAGATTATGGATATCTTGGCCGTTGGGTTAAAATAGGGGTCGTATATGTCTTTTAGGGTAACCAGCCGCGCATAACATCACTGTACTGCCTACGTATTCGTGCGAGCAGTGGTTGTAAGTTTCCTAAACTCTATATTGTCCTTTACATGTTGTACCTTTTTATAATTGAACGTTAGTACAATATTATTCCCTATATATTGAGTGTTTATGCTTACAGTATGTTGAGAGGAGGATGTGGACGTGGTCGCGGTCGTGGACACGGACGTAGGAATGCTGAGAGAGAAGCTTCACATTATGTTCCTGATTCATCGTCAAATCAGGCTAACTCCAATTCTGGCGAACAGCAGGAGTCCGTTAATAATGAATGAGAACAAACAGTGGAGACAAGACAAATGCCAATCCTACTGTTCCCGACATCCTTCGTCAGGTGGTCAACCAGATGACTCAATTTGCTCAAGTGGTGGACAGTATGCAAGTGACGGTAGGATTGCAGCTAGGAGAAAGACAGCAAGGCATCCCAGACTTGGGAAATCGAGGAGGCAGATGGTTACAGGAGGTGGTGAAGATGCACTCGCCGAAATTCGCTGGATTTTCTGAGACGCTGACATGGGATCACTGGTTGAGAGAAGTGGATAAAGTATTTGCCGGGATTAACTGCCCAGACGACCGGAGAGCCCCATTGCCCAATATTCTGACAGGAGAAGTGTTTGAATAATGGGAAGCCACCTGAATTGTTGATCATGATGCCGGTTGGGAAGAGTTTAAACTTATGATGGAAGCTCAGTACTGCCCTCGTCCGGTGAGAGAAGCTAAAGTTCGGGAATTTTTCTCTGCGTAGCCGTCAGATGTGACGGTGGCTCAAGCGATTAAGACATTTAATCAACAGCTGGCATTTGTTCGACACCTGGTTAGAACCAACGAATAAATGATGATTCACTTTGATATGAGAATGAAGCCGAAAATACAGAGGTACATGTCAGGTTTTGAATGCACCACTCTCCGCCAGTATCAAGATAAAGCCCTAGCATATGAAATGAAAGAAGCAGCTATGGAAAAGTTCTCAGAGTCCAACAAGCAGAAATTCTCTGGTAGTTTCACAGAGCACAAGAGTAGTGGGTCCCGCAAGGCCCAGACATCCTTTCATTCATTTAAGAGGCCCCCGCACCCATCCAAAGGCGAAAAGAACTTCAGATCAGTATCAACACCAACAGATGTGGTCAAGAGCTATTTTAATTATGGTCGCCCAGGACACCATTGGTGTGATTGTTACCGTTCTCCAGTGATATGTTATGATTGCAGACAGGAAGGGCACCATGCAATGTTCTGCAGGGATGCCACTAAGTTAATTGGAGCTCGTACTTCGCAGCCGGCTCAGAAGGAAGCATGTGTTCCACAGATACAGCAGAGTGTCCAGCTACCCTAGAGTTTTGGTCGAGGATGAAGCTGAGGACAGTTCAACCGAAAGTGAGCATCAAGTGCTAGATTCGTTCCCCAACGCCTTTATGAGATGAGAAGGGCAGACGATCAGGATGCCGCTGTTGCATTAGGTACCGTTCAGATCTTTTCACAACTAGTTAGTGTTTTGTTCGATATAGGGGCTACACATTCATTTATATCTTTGTCTTGTGTTAATCGTTTGAACATTTCTTGTTTTCATAAATGTGAGTCTTATGTTGTGGGTTTACCGAGTGGAGAGAGAATTGTGGGGAACTTAGAAACTAGAGATTTTCCTGTATCAATTGGAGGCAAGGAGTGTCCCTCAAATCTGATTGTGATAGAGAGGCAAGGAGACGATTTGATGACAATTGGCTTAATTGATATGGAGCTATTGTGAACTACCGGAAGAGGAATATATCGATGATATCCGAAGATGGTTCCAAATTATTATTGGAGGGATGGAGACCAGGAAGCTCAAGGAAAATGATCAAAGCTATGAAAGCCGTTAAACTGCTAAAACAGGGCTGTACTGGATAATGGTGTTACGCAATGAAGAAACAAGACGGAAAAGTAGAGCTTTCATCCATTCATGTTGTGAGTGAATTTCCGGACGTGTTCCCTAACGAATTGCCTGGACCTCCACGACGAGATGTAGAGTTTACCATCGAGCTTGAACCAGGAGCTACACCAATTTCTAAGGCGTTGTATCGTATGGCACCTACCAAAATGTATGAATTGAAGAAACAACTGGAAGAATTAATAGACAGAGGCTATATTCAGCCAAGTGTTTCGCCCTAGGGTGCACCAATTCTTTTTGTCCGAAAGAAAGATGGATCGCTTCGATTGTGTATTGACTATCGGGAGCTAAACAAGATGACGATCAAGAACAAGTACCCATTGCCACGGATTGATGATTTGTTTGACCAGTTGCAAGGAGCGACAGTATTTTCAAAGATCGATTTGAGATCGGGATATCATCAGTTGACGATTAAGGAATCCGATGTTCCGAAGTCCGCATTCAGAACTCGTTACGGACATTATGAATTTGTGGTGATGCCGTTTGGTCTCACTAATGCGCCTGCTGTGTTTATGCAGTTAATGAATCGAGTGTTCATATAGTATTTGGACAAATTTGTAGTTATGTTTATTGACGACATTCTGGTTTATTCCAAGAGCCCGGAAGAGCATGCGCAGCACTTACAGATCGTTTTGGACCTCTTGAGAAGCGAGCAATTATATGCCAAACTTTCTAAGTGTGAATTCTGGCTAAAGGAAGTGATGTTCCTCGGTCATGTGGTATCAGCGGAAGGATTCCGAGTAGATCCCCAGAAAGTCGAGGCAATCTTGGATTGGAAGTCTCCTAAGAACGTGAAAGAAATCAGAAGTTTTCTAGGACTTGCTGGATATTATCATCGGTTCGTGGAAGGGTTTTCCGAAATTACCCGCCTACTTATTCGATTGCTGCAGAAAACCCAAAAGTTTGAATGGAACGATAGGTGTCAGGCCAGTTTTGATGAATTGAAGAAGAGATTGACGACGGCACCGATTTTAGCACTACCACAAGGAACTAAAGGATTCATAGTTTACAGTGACGCTTCAAACCAAGGTATTGGGTGTGTATTGATGCAGAATGAGAAGGTAATCGCCAACGCTTCACGGCAGTTGAAACCATATGAAGTAAATTATCCAACTAATGATTTGGAGCTGGCAGCTGTTGTTTTTGCCTTGAAGATATGGAGACATTATTTGTATGGGACTCACTGTCAGATCTTCACAGATCATAAGAGTCTCAAATACATCTTTAGGCGGAAAGAGTTAAACATGCGGCAGAGTGTTAGGCGTATTTTTATACGTTTATTTATCATTATTTAGTATTATTTTGGCGAGTAAATTTGCATAAATGAGCTCTTAATGCCTTAATCTTGTATGTTTGTCAGGAGATTGGAGTCCGGAAGCTAAAACGAGGCAAAACGGGCGAAAAAGGTGAATTTTGGCCGTGGGCCGCGGCACAAGGCAACCGGGCCGCGGCACAGGAAGGCACCCAGCGACCCCAGAGTAATCTGTACTCTGTGCCGCGACACAGTCCAGGTGATCCGCGGCCCAGATGAATTAAATGGCGCCTAGGCGTCTAGTTGAAGACCGTGTGCCGCGGCACAGATTAAGTGAGCCGCGGCACACAAGGCGGTTTTTGTGTGCTCCGCGCGGATTTGGGCCGTTTTGAAGCCAGTTCTCGACCTACTCACACGGACGCGATTTGGAGACTGTTGAGAGCTATAAGGGTTTAAGACCCTAATTAATCACCTGGGGAATCTGGGGAATCTTGGAGGCTTGGAAAAAGGAAGAACAGAGAAGATTATCGCAGACGAGAGAAGCAGAATAGATCAAAGGCAGAGGGCGGAAGCCAGAATAACGGAGGAATCCGAGCTCTTCATCTGCGTTTGATTTTCATGCTTTTAATTATTAATTCTGTATTTTCATTATTTAGCATGTCAGGCTAAAACCCTAATCTAGGATTTTGATGAAACCTATGTTTTGACGGATTTGCTTGAGATTATCTATTTAATCCCCTTTTTGTTGAGTTTTCCCAATCGTGTTTAATGCTTTCAATTATCTGGCCAATAGTTGTATTGTTTTAATCATTCAATTCGAATCGGGAGAGGAGAATTGGTGAGGAACTATTGGTGAGGACCGTTTTGTCTTGTGAGATAGGAATATACTCATAGGAACTACGTGGCCTTTTGGAGATTTTATGCTTTTTGCCTATTGACGAATTAATTCACCTAGGGATAGAGTGCGTTATTTTCCTTTAGAAAAATCTATTGACCTCGGGAGAGGCGGTAGAGTATATTAGCAATCTTCTCCTTCAATAAATTGGGAAAATCATTAACTTCAGATAATCGAGAGTAAATTCAGATAAACCAACGTGGATTCAGAATCCTAGACCTATTCATCATTTGATTCTCTTTGTTCAAGGGATTGTTTTTACTGTCTAGTCTTTTATTAATTCTTTTAGTAATTAATTGCTAAACCAAAGTTCGATTGTTCAAATAAAACTAGAATACATAAAAATCGGTAGTTAGTGATTCAGTCCTCGTGGGAACGATACTCACTCATCACTTTATTACTTGTATACGATAACGTGCACTTGCGTTCAAGAAATATCGCAACAAGTTTTTGGCGCCGTTGCCGGGGAATGAAATTTTTGCTAATATCGATTTCAGTATTTCTAGTTTTAGTTTGAACGTTTTTATTTACTTATTTTCGTTTATTTTATTTAATTGTTTTTTCTTTCAGGATTTTTTTCGGGTAGTGCATGAGAAAACTCGGTAACAAAGGCCTACTACCTTTGAATACCGAACTCGAGCGCACTCTTCGAAGGAACAAGAAGGAGAAACGAGAGTTACAGACGACGGTGACCATGGCCGAAAATATCGAAATTCAAGGAGGAAATAATATTGTGCAGCAAGCTCAACCGGAAATGGCACTTCGAGATTATGCTATGCCGCAGATCAACGCGAACTTTTCGGGGATCCGGCGTCCAACAATCCAAGCCAACAATTTCGAAATCAAGCCTGCGATCATTCAGATGGTGCAAAGCAGCTTGATTTGTGGATTGCCGAACGATGACCCCAACGCACATATTGCTTCTTTTCTCGAGATTTGCGACACGTTCAAGAACAATGGTGTCACCGACGATGCTATCCGATTACGGCTTTTCCCTTTCTCTTTGAGGGATAAAGCGAAATTTTGGCTGAATTCCTTACCGCCGGGCTCGATCACGACATGGGCAGAGTTAGCGCAAGCCTTCCTTGGTAAATTCTTCCCACCCTCTAAGACGGCGAGACTGAGAAACGATATCACCACTTTTGGTCAGTATGACATGGAATCGCTTCACGAGGCGTGGGAGCGATACAAAGATTTGTTACGGAGATGCCCACATCACGGCCTTCCAGACTGGCTCCAAATTCAGACGTTCTACAATGGATTGAGTGCCTCTACACGCACTCTCGTGGATGCAGCCGCCGGTGGAGCTTTGATGGGAAAGACTATGGCCGAGGCACACTCGTTGTTGGAAGCTATGGCCGCAAATGCATATCAATGGCCATCTGAAAGAGTAACTCCGAAGCGAGTCATGGAAATTTCAAATAATGATCCAATCTCAACATTGTCAGCCCAAGTAGCGGCATTAACGCAGCAGCTTCAAGCATTTTCGCATGCTCCTCCCCCCATTACCATTGAGTCTTGCAATTGGTGTAACAGATCTCACCCTAGCGCGGAGTGTCAAGTCGGAAACCCGTTCGAGCAGCCCCAAATTGAACAAGCTCAGTTCGTAGGAAACGGAAACTGGCAAAATAATCCGTACTCCAACACGTATAATCCTGGGTGGCGTAATCATCCCAACTTTTCGTGGAGAAACGGACAGAACTCGAACCAGCCTCCGTTCACTCAAAACCAACAGCAGCCTCCTCCCGTTCCAAAAGTTTCTCTCGAGGAAGCAATTGCGAAGTTGGCAGCGAATACGAGTCAATTCATGACCCGTACAGAAGCGACATTGCAAAATCATTCCGCTTCCATTCGCAACTTGGAAGTCCAGCTGGTCCAGATTGCTAACGTGTTGACAGACCGCCCGGAGGGAGCATTGCCAAGTACGACCGAGACAAATCCTAGAGAAAGTCTAAATACAATCAGTTTGAGAAGCGGGAAGGAGGTGTGTGACCAGCCCGAGAGAAGTGAAAAGAGAAGTGAAATTGAGGAGAAGAAAAATTTAGCGACGGAGGAATCACAATATTGGAGACCCTCGATAACGTTTCCAGATAATCCGAAGGCATATGTGCCACCCATCCCGTTTCCGCAGAGATTACAGTAGAAAAAGGCGGACAAGAAATTCTCTAAGTTCCTCGACGTGTTCAAGAAGCTTCATATTAACATTCCATTTGCCGACGCATTGGAACAAATGCCGAGCTACGTTAAATTCATGAAGGAGATCTTGTCGAAGAAAAGAAAACTCGAGGAGTTTGAGACAGTCGCCTTAACGGAGGAGTGCAGCGCGATTCTTCAGAAGAAGCTTCCACCAAAATTGAAAGATCCGGGAAGTTTCAACATATCGTGCACCATGGGGAATCTCTCCTTTAATAAGGCGTTGTGCGATCTCGGTACTAGTGTTAACCTCATGCCTTTGTCTATTTTCAAAAAGCTGGGAATTGGAGAAGCAAAGCCGACGACGGTCTCCTTGCAATTAGCGGATCGATCTATTAAGTACCTGAGGGGAGTGATTGAGGACGTGTTAGTAAAAGTGGATAAATTTATCTTTCCAGCGGATTTTATTGTTCTCGACATGGAGGAAGATCAAGATATTCCGATTATCTTGGGACGACCATTTTTAGCGACCGGCAGAACTCTTATAGATGTGGAAAAAGGGGAATTAACTCTGCGGGTTCAAGACGAGCATGTTACGTTCCAAGTATTCAAATACTTTTCATGTCCGGGAGGTGTTGATAAGAGCTCACAAAGTGAAAGTGTGGAGGCCGTTGCGAAAGAAAGACACCGAAAAAATCGTCGGTCGAAAGACTCATTTTCAGATGGTCCAACTTTTAAGAAAGATGTAGAACGAGTCGCATTTCTCAAGCATGTGAACATGCCATCATCACCATCCGACCAGCCACACTCGTACAAGTCTGCTGCTGTCATAAAGTCATTTTTGAAAGAGGGAAATAAGCCGGAAATCAAACGAACATCTAGTCATGAGAAAAACGGGTGTTTCGGGAAGTTGTTCTCGTCAAAACCTTTCCGCAACCAACATTGGGTGTCCGAACCGAAAATCGAATTGTTAATGACCGATGGTCAAAATTTTAAAAATCATATTAACGGTTCGATGAACGGGGCGGAGATCAAATGGAGTTTGTGAAAAGCGAACTGATTTTTTTAATAGGTCCGGCTGAAGACTACAAACTTAGCGCTTCTCGGGAGGCAACCCGAGTTCGTAGTTGTAGATTTTTGAGTTTCTGTATTTTTCTTGCATTCTTGATTTTTTATTTTTCATCATTTTGTGCTTTGATTTGCTTTTACCTCTCGCTCTTGGCGTGTTCTTCTTAAAATTTGTGCAGGAAAAGTCCCAGGGGAGAAATTCATTACTGAGCCGCGGCACAAGGCTTGTGAGCCGCGGCACACACAAATCGAAAGGGAGAGCTAAACTTTCTGTACTCTGTGCCGCGGCACAACATTACTGAGCCGCGACACACTTGAGCCCTGAGCCGCGGCACACGAAAACTGAGCCGCGGCCCACGACAAAACAAACGAGAAGAAAAAAGGGACTGTACTCGGTGCCGCGGCTCACTTGAGCTGTGCCGCGGCACACCATGCGGAATTTCAAGAGCCCAGGTACCTTATAACTCTCCTTCGGCCGACTACCCAGGTAAGTTTTCCTTCCCTTTCCTCTCCCTTGCGCGCGCGATCGGCCAAGAAACCTTCTTCTTCTTCTCGTTCTCTTCTTGCAATTTTCTTGCACTTTTCACAATCCAAGCATGGTATGTCCAAATTTCTAATCTCAAATTGTTCAATGAATTTATATGTGAAGTTGTGTTATGCATTTGATGGTTGAATATGCTTATTTTTCTTTCAAAAGTTCTATGATGGTTAAGTGGAGGATATGATGGTTTTTGGTTGATTTTTCATGATTATTTTGGATTATGAATTAATTGAATATGTTGTTTTTGATGGTGAATGAGTCGTGTTTTTGTTCTTGGGGATTTAATCGAGCTATTGTCATATTTGTTCTTCAAGTGAACTCTTGCCCTTTAAGTGTTCGATGAAATGTCTGAATGAAAGATTTTCTTTGTTAAGGCAATATTTTGAATCTATGTGCAACGTATTCGTTCTGGAATTACAGCAAACCCCAACATGTACGTCTAGTTTAAACGTTATGGTTCAATTTCATTTTTCTCTCACGGTTGTGCTATCTCGTTAAATTTCTGATTTACGGCCGGATATCCTTAGCCGAGTGATGATTATTCTTGTTATTGTTTGAGTAAGTAAACTTCGGTGTTTAAATTTTTTTTCAGAACTCACTATGGCTAGGACTAAAAAGCTGAGTAAGAGGGCCAGGACTCAGTCATCCCCCACTCGAGGGGAAACTTCTCGTAGTCGCGCCGAGTCTGAGGCGCACCAGTTTTCTGACCCGGAGATCCACAAAATCTTCAACGAGAAGATTCGGCCGCGACCTCTTATCCCGGAGAGGGGATTTACTCCAGCCCCCCAAGATGGGGAACTGCTTACCATGATAGATGAGATGGGGTGGGCCCGTTTTGCTGCACCC
This sequence comes from Orobanche coerulescens, assembly GCA_033398695.1. Classification (NCBI taxonomy): domain Eukaryota; kingdom Viridiplantae; phylum Streptophyta; class Magnoliopsida; order Lamiales; family Orobanchaceae; genus Orobanche; species Orobanche coerulescens. The sequence continues at coordinate 141,755,484 of CM065802.1, read as the reverse complement.
CCCGAGCCAGCGGTGATCTCGATAGTGCAGGAGTTCTATGCCAGCGCGCTATTGAAGCACATTCTGCGAGCGGATGTTGCAAAGATCGGACACTCGGACTCAGGTCGATGTCCGAGGTATTACAGTTGATTATTCCACAGCTGCTATTCGGAGGTTGTTTGGGCTGCCGGTGGTAGATGAGACGGCTTATGACCGAGTTATGTCTAGCCTCACGAAGGAGGCTCTGCTCGAGACTATTACGCAGCCCAACTCCGACTGGGAGCGGCACGCACCGAGTTCTTCCACTTTCCACTTCAAGAGCTCGCGCCTCAGTCGGCTCGGGCGTGCCTGGATATATTTTATCTGCGCTCGTATAGACCCCACATCTCAGATCCGCACTGTTTTTCTCTCCCGCGCCCGGACACTATATGCTATCACATCCGGGCTGCGATTCGATGTGGCCTCTCTCTTGGTCCGATCTATATTCCAGTTCATTCAGGGAGGGGCCAAGACGGGGTTGAAGCACCCCTCTCCCATCTGCGCTCTGTGCCGGCAGTCGGAGCTGACGTGGTCGGACGATGAGCCGATGCTATCTCCCCAGGCCCCGATCGACCACCGCATCATCTCACATTTTGACCAGTGGGGAGGAGCGCCGGCGCACGCTCGGGGGAGAGGATTTCTACTGGATGAGGCCCACGAGGGGTCCCCTGAGCCCCTTTTGCTGACACAGGGGCAGGCAGATGCCGGCCCGCCGCCCGACAGAGAGAGATTGCAGGTGATCTTCGACGAGCTGACGGAGGATATGAGGAGTGAGAGAGAGGACCAGAAGAGAGAGAGAGGAGATGAGGAGAGAGAGAGGATATGAGGAGAGAGAGGGAGATTATGCTGGCTGCCATGCGAGAGGAGCAGCGGACGGAGAGAGAGAGCATTATTGCTGCCGTCAGGGGTGAGATGCGAGAGCAGGCCCGCCGGGCCAACCGACGAGAGGCGAGGCGTCTAGCAGCGAGGGATGCCTACCACCAGGAGCACCTAGCTGCATGGACGGCCCATATCATGCACCCAGACGGGCCATTTATTGCACCTGCTCGGCCAGCCACACCACCCTCCTCACCGGATGATGCCGGCACCAGCTCGTGAGAGGACTGGAGGGAAGTACTTGACCTTCTTATTCTATTGCATATCATATTCTGTCCATTGAGGTCAATGTACGTCCTAAGTTTGGGGGGGATTTACTTTCTGTTGCTACATTCATTGCTGTACTTAATTCGTTGCACTTTTAATTACTTTTTGTTATTTTTGTCGATTGCCTTGCTTGTCTTGATTTTACTCTATTCGTGAATTTTTCGTGCTTCCATTTGTGTAATACTGATGTTACGAGACTGTTTTTCTCTCTGAAGAAACGGTCGAGTTTTAGTCGAGTTGTAGTCAGTGATTTCTGTTTCTGCTAAGTCTTCATTTAGGTCCGAAATTTTTTTTTCGTGATTGTAGAGGTCTTGGCGGATAAGAGAGGATACATACGTGTCTTAAAATCACCGTCGATACGTTTGGTTACATTTTTCGGTTAGCTAGTCGTCCAGTTACATAAGTCGTGTTGGCATTTAGATTGAGTTTAGAGTCGGTCAGTTTTTCACAAAAGTCGAGATATTTTTGTTCTATGATGGGAAGTCTAGTAACCGGGGGTATTCACATGACCCGTTGTTTACTCTCGCGTAAAACGACGACCCTGATTAGACTAGTGATTTAGAAATTTCGCATGTGCCAATGATAGGGAGCCTAGTAATTGGGGGTACTCGCGTGACCCGTTGTTTACTCTCGCGTAAAACAGCGACCTTGATTCGGACATGCTGGAATTAGCTATTCGAGTTGTTTCTCCGCTGTGGAGAGGAACTTAGTAACTAGAAGCATCCATGTGCCCCATGAGTGTCTTTTACGTCAAACGGTTTCCCAATACATGAGAATGGAAGTTCCACCCTAGGATTATCCCGATGAAACATCCCGAGATCCGAACCTAGTGGTCAACTCGAATCAATTTCTTGAGCATATATATAAGGGAATACTGTCCGAGGGTTATTTTTTATGAAACTCGTGAAAGTTTTTCCATTAGACTGTGGAACGGGGCGAACTAGCTTGTTTATTTTAACCTTTCATATTGACGGTCGATTAGATTCACGTTTGTTAATCTTTGAGCTGGATTTTCTTCATGAACGAGTGATTAGGACTGAACTTGGTTACTTTGTGGAATCAGTGTTCTGAGTGTAGCTCGCTATTACGACAATCGTATTATTCAGAGAGAATTTCAGGATAGTATTGATTAGCTTGAGCACTATGAGTTTCACGATTATTCACGACATTCTTTTGTTGAAATTAATTCTTTTTGCTTGAGGACAAGCAAAGGCTCAAGTTTGGGGGTATTTGTTAGGCGTATTTTTATACGTTTATTTATCATTATTTAGTATTATTTTGGCGAGTAAATTTGCATAAATGAGCTCTTAATGCCTTAATCTTATATGTTTGTCAGGAGATTGGAGTCCGGAAGCTAAAACGAGGCAAAACGGGCGAAAACGACAAATTTTGGCCGTGGGCCGCGGCACAAGGCAACCGGGCCGCGGCACAGGAAGGCACCCAATGACCCCTGCAGTAATGTACTGTGCCGCGGCAAGATCCAGTGAGCCGCGCCGATGAATTAAATGGCGCCTAGGCATCCAGTTGAAGATCGTGTGCCGCGGCACAGATTAAGTGAGCCGCGGCACACAAGGCGGTTTTTGTGTGCTCCGCGCGGATTTGGGCCGTTTTGAAGCCAGTTCTCGACCTACTCACACGGACGCGATTTGGAGACTGTTGAGAGCTATAAATAAGGGTTTAAGACCCTAATTAATCACTTGGGGAATCTGGGGAATCTTGGAGGCTTGGAAAAAGGAAGAACAGAGAAGATTATCGCAGACGAGAGAAGCAGAAGAGATCAAAGGCAGAGGGCAGAAGCCAGAAGAACGGAGGAATCCGAGCTCTTCATCTGCGTTTGATTTTCATGCTTTCAATTATTAATTCTATATTTTCATTATTTAGCATGTCAGGCTAAAACCCTAATCTAGGATTTTGATGAAACCTATGTTTTGACGGATTTGCTTGAAATTATCTATTTAATCCCCTTTTTGTTGAGTTTTCCCAATCGTGTTTAATGCTTTCAATTATCTGGCCAATAGTTGTATTGTTTTAATCATTCAATTCGAATCGAGAGAGGAGAATTGGTGAGGAACTATTGGTGAGGACCGTTTTATCTTGTGAGATAGGAATATACTCATAGGAACTACGTGGCCTTTTGGAGATTTTATGTTTTTTGCCTATTGACGAATTAATTCACCTAGGGATAGAGTGCGTTATTCGCCTTTAGAAAAATCTATTGACCTCGGGAGAGGCGGTAGAGTATATTAGCAATCTTCGCCTTCAATAAATTGGGAAAATCATTAACTTCAGATAATCGAGAGTAAATTCAGATAAACCGAGGTGGATTTAGAATCCTAGACCTATTCATCATTTGATTCTCTTTGTTCAAGCGATTGTTTTTACTGTCTAGTCTTTTATTAATTCTTTTAGTAATTAATTGCAAAACCAAAGTTCGATTGTTCAAATAAAACTAGAATACATAAAAATCGGTAGTTAGTGATTCAGTCCTCGTGGGAACGATACTCACTCATCACTTTATTACTTGTATACGATAACGTGCACTTGCGTTCAAGAAATATCGCAACACAGGGGAGATAGCTAGAATTGATTAAAGACTATGATTTGGAGATTCTTTATCATCCAGACAAAGCAAATGTAGTGGTTGATGCACTGAGCTGCAAACTTGTTTCTATTCGAATGCTGGAGACTCTCACCTCCCAGTCCAACATTCAACGAGAGTTGATTTATAAAGGAATTGAAATATGGTTGCAAGGAGTTCCAGGGCAACTGTGTGTAATGGAATTAACTTCGTCATTAACCGAAGAAATCAAATTTAAGCAATTAGATGGCCCTCTGATGATTCAGTTATGTGATGAAGTGAGCAAGGGTAAGGCCCCAGGATTTATGATTCGTGATGATGGAATTTTGAGATTCCAGAGTCGATTTTATGTTCCCGATGTTGATGTTTTGAAGCAGATAATCATGAAGGAAGCTCACAGTATGCCCTATTTCTATTCACCCGAGCACCAGTAAGATGTATAAGAATTTGAAGCAGAATTTTTTGTGGGGCAATATGAAGAAAGATGTGGCGGAATATGTCTCGAAGTGTTTAACTTGTCAACAAGTTAAGATAGAACATCAACGACCCGCCGGAATGTTGAAGCCACTTCCGATTCCTAAATGGAAGTGGGAAGATATATCGATGGACTTTATCACTAATATGCCGAGGACCAGAATAGAGATGAAAATGATTTGGGTGATAGTTGATCGCCTAAACAAATCAGCTCATTTTCTGGGAATCAAGGATACTTGGGGACCAGAGAGGTTGGCACGAGTGTTTCTTGCGGAGATAGTCCGATTGCATGGTACGCTGAAGACCATTATTTATGACCGAGACGGTTGCTTTGTGTCACATTTTTGGAAAGTGGTTCATAGAGCCTTGGGAACCGAGCTGAACTTTAGCACAACTTATCATCCTCAGACTAATGGACAGTCCGAGGGGACTATTCAAACAGTGGAAGACATGCTGAGAGCTTGTGCCCTAGATTGGTCGACTGAGTGGGAAGTTCATCTACCGTTGATTGAATTCACTTACAACAATAGTTGGCATGCTTCCATTAAGATGGCACCTTTTGAAGCATTATAAGAGAGGAGATGTAGATCACCCCTGTGTTGGGACGATTCATCAGACTTGATCGGGATGGAAGTGAAGTTGATAGTACAGACTCAAGAGAAGGTAACCTTCATTCATGAAAGGTTGTTGACTGCCCAGAGTCAGCAAAAATCTTATGCAGACGTGCGCTGTCGCCCGTTGGAATTTGGAATTGGGGACCACATGCTTTTAAAGGTTTCTCCTACTAGGGGAATTTTTCATTTTGGGAGGAAAGGAAAGCTGAGTCCGAGATATATCGAACCATTCGAGATTCTTGAGAGAGTTGGGGAGTTGGCGTGCAGGTTGGACTTGCCGCCTTCACTGAGTCATGTTCATAATATGTTTCATGTGTCTTAGTTACGGAAGTACATCACAGTTCCCAGTCATGTAATTGATTTCAGTGAGATCAAAGTCGCTAAGGATGGCACGTTCGAAGAGAAATCAATCAAGATACTCGAGATTCGAGTCAAACAATTGAGGAATAAACCAATCACTTTGGTTAAAGTTCAATGGTCGCAAATGTAATACCCGATATTTTCGGTTCTAGTTATTTTTTAATTTTGCCGATTGCACCGGTCATTTTGTTCTGTTGGCGATTTCTTGAGATTTTCCCCTATGTTGGGTACGGCATGATGTACCATGTTGTGGTGTTCATTGGATACGACTTAGCGTTGCGTAAGTCGAGCTAATCGTATGTCCTGTTTTATTATTATTCGTCTTCTTCCTGATCATTGTTGTGGTCCTATCGTAAATTTTGGATTATGTCGGAATCATTTTTGCAACCGGAGGTTTTGATGGCCGGACCTGTACGAAATGGCGGTGAAAATGGCGCTGCCGAGTGCCGTGTCCTGCGACGGGTCGGCCAGGACTAGCAATCTACCGAGACACGACCGAGACACTCGTGCAAGTTTTGCGCCGGGTGATGCGCCGTGTCGGACACGGCCGAGACACACGCGCATGTGTCTTGCGCTGGGTGTTGCACCGTGTCGGTCAGGTGGCGCACTGACCGGCAACACAGCGGCAAACACGGCGCTATTTGGGCCGTTTCTTGCGCCGTGTTCCGCACGAGTATATATATAACAGAGCAGATGTGTTTACACCCATTTTCCCATTCCTTTTCTTTCCTTTCCGCGGCTGGGGCTTGGAGGACTCGAGGACATGTTGTTCCACTATAAATCCACGAAATTCCTGAGTCTATATCATCGATTAATCCTTCCATAACTTCCTCCGATCGACCGAATCAGGGTAATTTTTCCTAAAATCTTAGTTTTGGGAAAATTTGGGATTTTGCTTGATTTTGTCCGTTTATTCCGAATTAACTTATATTTATGATGGATTATTGATTATTAAGTTGTATTCTACCAATTCTCTCGTTGTTATATGGTTTGAGTCGTCGTTTTGATGAATTCCTAATCGACGTCTTGAAGGTGTCCGGTAAAATGTCACAAAGGGGATTCGGGCATTCTACGATTATTCTTTCTCATTCGATCGTTAATTTACTGATGGTATGATGTTAGGGTCAGGTTCCTTGCAAAGAACTCGAGGCGGAACTCTTCCGTTCGTCGTTTTCTTCAAGCTTCCCGATCGATCGCATTATTATTGTTCCGCCCGGAGAATTTTAGGTGTTCGGGGGTTCCCGATTGAGCCGTGTTCATAGGAGTGTCCGGTATCGATTATAGAGGCAAGTATCTTGCTCATACATTATGTGTTTTGTGGATATAATGGTTGGAAATATACGATATGTGTTAAATGAATGTTTATAATCATTTTTCAAAGAATCGGTATATTTACCATCATGGTTTTCTTAAAAGACGACTCGTGTGTTCTGTGAATTAATGTGCTTAATTGAATATGTGTATTAGTGTGGAGTATATAATCGCATTACTTTCGTGTGATGCCATTATGTGTGATTACGTCGTCGGTAAGTTTTGAAGGTTAATCCTTGTTTAAGTTGTACGTGGAGACATGTGGTTATCGATGAATATGTGAATTTATGTGATATTGGTTGTGCCGTTCAGTGCTGTTGAGATAGTATGTTTCCTTGTTGATGGTATTAGTTCTGGGTCGTGAGTATGTGTTGGATAATTTGGTCATTCTAGCAAAGTACCTCGACTATATATAGTGTGATTGACCCTCGGGATTGTGGTTTGGAAAATGTGAATTGATGAGAGTTGTAAGGTTGTTCTCGGGTACTCTCACCTCGGGATTGGCTCAACGGTGCCCACGGGGACTTGTTCGTGTGGTCTTGTGCAAGGGTTATTTTCGAGTGGGGTATTCTCACATGGGGATTGCTCGACGGGGCACACAGGGACTTGGTGGCTTGACAGCTGGACCGGGTCGCGAGAATTGCCAGAGTGTTTTTACTGATGATTGGTTGTGATATGTCCGGAGTATCACAAGGCTTTGTGCTCGGGGTCGAGAGACATTATATATCGAGTCCTGGTGTTCGGCTAGAATGGCATAAGAGTAATGTTTTATGTGTAATGTGTCCTTTTGGGTGTAGTCAGTCTAAGTTCGTTGTATGGTCTTCTCCGTTGTCGTACTTTTGTTTTGCGAGTGTATTTTACCCTTGCAGGGGTATGAGTCCAGACAAAGTTATGTATATTAGAGTTGTATGATAATGATGTAAGACCAAATTGATCTGTTGGTTCGTTATTTTATTATGTCGGCATGTAATGTATTGTGTTGTTTTGGTGTCTAGCTTGGTATATCCTCACGGAGAGGGTATGCGGCGTGTGATATTCCCGGTTAGATTCTGGGGGTGTTACATTTATGGTATCGGAGCTTAGGTTGCGGAAACCTATGCTGTCGGTTCCAGTTGTATTGTTGAGTCTTGCCTTGTTGGATCGTGTCTGACTGAGTCGTTTCGCGACGCGTCGTCTGTGATGTTGATCGTGATTAGTATCATGGTGAAGCCATCATCTTCGTGCGATCTGTGGATGTATGTCTCCCTACTACATGCTGTACCACGAGCCTGTGTGATTATGTGTTATGAAGGGGTATTTATAGATGCATCATGAGTAAGTGACATATATTTGTTGATTCCCGTCTTGTGCTGGAATGAGGAATGATACTGCTGAATGTGTCTTCGTATAAACTGTTTCTCTTGCAAGAGTAACAACCTTGGAATTTTAAGTTTCGAATGCTTTCTGGGAGTCGCGTAAAATTTTTTTAATATCCTCCAAGGGAGGAAAAAGTTTGATTTTCGTATGTTGACCTCAAGGCTGGAAGTTCTGGAAACTCGAATTATTGATAATTCTTTTCCATTGTATACTATAAGTTTTCAAAACACGAGGTTTAAACTCAAATGAGGTCATGAAATTATATTCTTAACCGTTGGGTCTAACTTTTACAGTCGATCACTGGTGACTAAATTCTATGTGTGTTGTCTAGTGATGACAACTGTTGTGTGTGAATATGTGTTTTGGACTTTTTGTCACGCTATGTGGTGATGGGTTTTTTGATGAGTTGATAAATTATGTCTGTGGTGTGTGTGTCCGAAAACGTTTTCCTGAAAATTGCATAAACTTTAGCAAGTTGTGGAAAGTCAAATTTCCGAAATTAATTTGACGGTGTGATTAATTGGCGGCTTCATATGAACTTTGAAAATTGTTCGAAATTAGCGAGCCGGCCTAGAATTCTCAAATAAAACCTCGACGGTATTTGAAAGAGTTGTTTTAAAGTGCCTTTGGACATTTTGTAAAATGTTACCGTCGTTGATTTTTGTGCAGTGTTGAGGGGATTTGTGGAAGCAATTTTTAAACGTATTGTTGTATTTTCATACAATTCGAGTACTTGATTTTCAAAATCTTTCACACCATAAATTTTCTTTTATTTCAAAATCCAATACGGTTTTATTTTTCAAAATATATAGTGAAAGACGAAAGATCTTACTCGATTTAAACTTCAAATTCGGATTCGGAGAAGTTGAATAACTCTAAAATAATTGTTGAATGGTGGAAATATTTAGTGCATGTGCGAATGGTTGGATGGTATTGCGTGGTTACCCTGTTTGTTATTAACGATAATGATGATGCTGATTTCCAGGGAAATTGATATTCCGAAATATTGTTTTGCAAATGATGTCAAATGAGATGGTTAAAGTCTGTTGTTTACAAGTTTTGATGAAACAAACCGAGGTACCAAAAATACTTTTAAAGTTTTATTTTGAATAGCACACAAATCCAAGGATTTTCAAATAATATCATTTAAAAGGATACCTCGTGGATTTTCTTATCGAGTTGTTATTAGTTACCTTATGTGAGATGTCGTGCTAAGTTGGTACTTTAGCATATTATTTTTGCGAAGTTGTGCCATCGTATTGAGTGAGAATCCGCTTAGTATGCCGAGGGACAGAGGATGCGGTCGTGACCGCGGTACAGTTGGCCATGGAGATCAGATGCGGGACCAAGAGGAAATGGCCGGGAAGGTTGCTATTCCAGCACTTCATTCTCGTTGTTTAGGTTTCTGGGACGAAACCTCTTTTAAAGGTGATATGATGTAATACCCATTTTTTCGCTTCCGTTTCGTTCGACTGTATCGACTCTTTTGTGTTAGTTGATGCTTCTGACCTTGTGTTGTTTCTCACCTTTGTCATTCGAGCGAGTTCTGATATTGTCCCAAATTGATCTGTATATTATGTGATCTTTCCAAGTTCGGATCGATTTCCTGTGAACCGTGCGCAAAATTAACACCTCATTGTTCCTACAAGTTTATTGATGTCTTGATTTAAGGTGTGAACTTCAGAGTTGATCGTTGTTGTTCGATCATTGCTATTCGTTCGTCGTTGTCCAATCATTATTGTTTGATCTCGTAATCGTGATTATTGAACATCTGGGCCACTTTGTAATTTCCATAAGTGTTGGGAAATTGTCTTCGTATTTGATCTTCCAAACCTCTGAGGTTATTGGAATTATACTCTTGTTCAACGTTGCACTTGTGTTTTGATTGTTGCACTGCTTGGGTTTATCAACCGTAGTGGTTTATGTTCGTTGCTTTTCGTAAACATTCGGGTATATTGAACTAGACTACAGTAGCACTGTACTGCATAGAGCCCTTAGGCGCTGTCAATATCAGATAACGTATGTTATCTAGAGTCGTCTTGCTCTTGTTTTATGTTTTGGGACGAAACTTATTTTTAGTAGGGTAGAATGTAATACCCGAGATTTTCGGTTCCGGATATTTTTGAATTTTTCCGGTTGCACCGGTCATTTTGTTCTGTTGGCGATTTCTTGAGATTTTCCCCTATGTTGGGTATGGCATGATGTACCGTGTTGTGGTGTTCGTCGGATACGACTTATCATTGCGTAAGTCGGGCTAATCGTATGTCCTGTTTTATTATTATTCGTCTTCTTACGGATCGTTGTTGTGGTCCTATCGTAAATTTCGGATTGTGCCGGAATCGTTTTCGCAACCGGATTGCTGGACGGACCTGTACGAAACGGCGGTGAAAACGGCGCTGCCGAGCACCGTGTCCTGCGATGGGTCGGCCAGGACTAGCAATCTGCCGAGACACGGCCGAGACAACCACGCAAGTTTTGCGCCGGGTGATGCACCGTGTTGGACACGGCCGAGACACACGCGTAGGTGTCTTGCGCAGGGTGTTGCACCGTGTCAGTCAGGTCGTGCACTGACCCGAAACACGGTAGTAAACACGGTGATATTTGAGACGTTTGTTGCGCCGTGTTCCGCACGAGTATATATATGACAGAGCATACGGGTTTACACCTATTTTCCCATTCTTTTTCTTTCCTTTCCATGGCTGGGGCTTGGAGGTCACGAGGACATGTTGTTCCACTATAAATCCACGAAATTCCCGAGTCCATATTATCAATTAATCCTTTCATAACTTCCTCTGATCGACCGAATCAGGGTAAGTTTTCCTAAAATCTAAGTTTTGGGAAAATTGGGTTTCATATGTTTAATCTGAATTTACTTATATTTGTGATGGATTATTGATTATTAAGTTGTATTCTACCAATTCTCTCGTTGTTCTATTGTTTGATTTGTCGTTTTGATGAATTCCTAATCGACGCCTTGAAGGTGTCCGGTAAAATCTCACATAGGGGATTAGGGCATTCTACGATTATTCTTCCTCATTCGATCGTTAATTTACTGATGGTATGATATTAGGGTTAGGTTCCTTGTGAAGAACTCGAAGCGGAACTCTTCCGTTCGTCGTTTTTTTCAAGCTTCCCGACCGATCGCGTTATTATTCTGCCCGAAGAATTGTAGGTGTTCGAGGGTTCCCGATTGAGCCGTGTTCATAGGAGTGTCCGATATCGATTATCGAGGCAAGTATCTTGCCCATACATTACATGTTTTGTGGATATAATGGTTGGAAATCAACGATATGTGCTAAAAAGAATGTTTATAACCATTTTTCAAAGAATCGGTATATTTACCATCATGGTTTTGTTAAAAGAAGACTCGTGTATTCCGTGAATTAATGTGCTTAATTGAATATGTGTATTAGTGTGGAGTAGAGAATCGCATTACTTTCGTGTGATGCCATTATATGTGATTACGTCGTCGGTAAGTTTTGAAGGTTAATCCTTGTTTAAGTTGTACGTGGAGACATGTGGTTATCGATGAATATGTGAATTTATGTGATATTGGTTGTGCCGTTCGGTGCTGTTGAGATAATGTGTTTCCTTGTTGATGGTATTAGTTCTAGGTCGTGAGTATGTGTTGGATAATTTGGTCATTCTAGCAAAGTACCTCGACTATATATACTGTGATTGACCCTCGGGATTGTGGTTTGGAAAATGTGAATTGATGAGAGTTGTAAGGTTGTTCTCGAGTACTCTCACCTGGGGATTGGCTCGACGGTGCCCACAGGGACTTGTTCGTGTGGTCTTGCGCGAGGGTTATTTTCGAGTGGGGTATTCTCACATGGGGATTGCTCGACGGGGCACACAGGGACTTGGTGGCTTGACAGCTGGATCGGGTCGCGAGAATTTCCAAAGTGTTTTTACTGATGATTGGTTGTGATGTGTCCGGAGTATCACAATGCTTTGTGCTCGAGGTCGAGAGACATTATATATCGAGTCCTGGTGTTTGGCTTGAATGGCATAAGAGTAATGTGTTATGTGTAATGGGTCCTTGGAAGTGAATTGGAACGGATGGTTGGGTCGTGGACCTCGTGTTTCCTGAACGGATTTGTATTTTGGAAAATAAAACTTTGGGCTGTGACCCTAAGTGGATTTTGATAAACTGAGGATTATTTAATCCCAAATATATTTCAAAACTCCCGAGATTTAAATTGATTTCCCAAAATGACCACTTGTTTCATTTAGATCTTTTTTATTTAAACTATTTATTCGAGTAAGAAATCTCGGGAAATCTTTTGTTGTGATTGAGCTGTAGATGATTCTAGTTATTGTATTCTCTGAATGCGTTGTGTATGGCTCGTATTTGCATTCTATACTTGTACTAGCAAAACAATGGAGTTTTGCTAACCCACGTGTATTCGGGGGGTGGATGTCTGTTCTGCGTCCAGGTACATGCAGGTTTTGGGAGCAAAACACAGGATCAGTGCGAAGGATGATGAAAGACGAATGATACTAATCACACGAAGGCCAGTTTTGGGAGTAGTCGGTCTGAGTTCATTGTATGGTCTTCTCCATTGTCGTACTTTTGTTTTGCGAGTGTATTTTACCCTTGCATGGGTATGAGTCCAGACAGAGTTATGTATATTAGAGTTGTATGATAATGATGTAAGACCAAATCGGTCTGTTGGTTCGTTATTTTATTATGTTGGCATGTAATGTATTATGTTGTTTCGGTGTCTAGCTTGGTAGATCCTCACGGAGAGGGTCTGCGGCGTGTAATATTCCCGGTTAGATTCTGGGAGTGTTAAAGCGACACGGAGTTGAAGAATCCACTTGTGAGATAGAGAACAGTATGAAATATAGATACCCAGAATTATTTTCGTCTTAAGTTTCGGGACGAAACTCCTTTTTAGAGGGAGAGTATGTAATATCTGGATAATTGTTGAGTATTTTCATCTGTATTTGAACCTTGTAATATTCGACTTTGTGGTATCTATAATCGAAGTATGATTTTTCCCGTATTCGTATTCTAAACAGTCATAATCATGTTAGGAAGAATTTGCAATCCAGGAGAGTGGGAAAACAACCACTAGAGTTTCATGAGGACGAGGGTGCAGAGTGATGTTACGGCCGGATTATTTTGTCGTATGTTTGAGTTGTTTTAATAAATCACTCGAGTACATTGTCGTTTGTGATGTTGGATTTGGTCATGTATTAATGTTCACCGTTTGACGTTTGTCTTTCAGTACTGTTTCAGACTAGTGTTGTATTTTATTTCCGTTGCCGTTGTTGTTGGTATTTGTTATTGTCATTTCATTCCTCAGCCTTGTAAATTCATACGTAAAGGATTTACGGCGCTGTAATATTTCTGAATATATTGGGGGTGTTACGTCATGTACGCTATGTTATGCACGAGACCGGACTTAGGCTACGCTGTGAGTGTGGTAAGTTAATTTCAAGCAAACCCAGGAAGGGAACACTGGACTGCCATCAAGAACATTCTTAAGTACTTAAGAAGAACTAGAGACATGGTTCTTACTTACGGTGGTGGAGAACTGAAGGTGGTTGGATTCACCGATTCTGATTTTCAAGGAGACAAGGACGACTCTAAGTCAACATCTGGGTATTTGTTTACTATCAATAGAGGATTAGTATCTTAGTGAAGCTCCAAGCAAAACGCTACTGCAGATTCCACCTGCCAAGCAGAGTACAATGCTGCCTCAGAGGCTAGCAAGGAAACATTTTGGATGCAGAAGTTTGTGCAAGAACTTCAAGTGGTGCCTAATGCGGAGCTGCCTATATCACTATTCTGTGATAATGATGGAGCTGTCACCCAAGCCAAGGATCCAAGGGCTCACCACAACACCAAGCATATAGAGAGAAAGTATCACATCATTCGAGAGATGGTTGACGAAGGATATGTTTCGTTGCAAAGAGTAAACTCAGAAGACAATGTCTCTGACCCGCTGACTAAGTCGTTATCTCAGGATGTCTTGGAAAGACATCTGAAGAACATGGGTATTCGATACCATTATGTATGGCATTGAGTGAAAGTGGGAGATTGTTAGGAATATGCCCTCGAATGCCACTCAGTGCATGAGAGAGAAGGGGCATTGTACTTGTAATTATGGAATTATCAATAGAAGGCAATATGATTCATTCTCTATTTATTGTATTATGCATTCTTGATTTGATAAATATTGAAGTGAAGTCCATGTAAATAAGAGTGAATATTCCACTCTCGTTATCGGATAAGAGAAAATGCACTGGAAATGTTTAAAGTTTATTTATCTAAACTGTTTGCAAGTCGATAAACTTAATTGGGCATTAAGTTTTGAGTAAGACTTGTATAACTGATGCTCGGACGTGTTCTTGTCTTGATAGCATAGTTATAAGTATATTGGTGGGACCAGTTACTCGAACACGACTCATACTTGATTCAGTCACACGGTATTCACTCTTGGAGAGTCGATGACGAATCGAAAGGTTGTGATAATATACGTGGACCTTTGACTTGAGGGTTCAGTAGGAGATGTGTTTGTGACGTTTAGTTTGTCATTAGAGTAGTTAGACTCATTTGCTTAATCGATGAGTCAACCTTGAAGTGCGGACTATACGGGCAGGTAGCAATCTTTACTGTATGCCAAGAAAGGATTTTATTTCCTGTTAGTGAGCAGGCGAATGTCCTACACGGTTAGTGGCAAATAAGATCATAAGTATTTGGCCAAATCATTCTGATCTAGTCGTATTAGATACACTAGTAATCAGTCGGTCTTGATTTGCATTAACACATGTATAGTGTCTAGTCATCAGTAGGGTTTGACTTTACCGTGACCCGAAGACTTGACCGGGACATCTGATGAAGAGTCTATATATATATGGTATTCACAACATAATGGTTCTGGAATGATCCTTTCATTCGTTTTCAATCGGGGTTTACGGAGCCGCCCGCTAGGCTGGCTAAGTGCTGCCCACACTCATTGGTTCCTCCCAATGCCGGCTGAGACGGACCTACAGAGTCGTGCATCAGGATCGTTGACGGATAAATATGAATTTATCATCTCTCTATTAATATTAGATATTGGATATCTAATTATGATTTATTGGATAAATCAAAATTGCGATCTTATGAATTAAAATTAAGTTACTAGGTAATTAATTTAATTCATAAATTAAATTTCTTAGAGAAATATATTCGTATTTGATATAATAAATTAATTAGATTAATTAGTTTGAATAAATACACTGGAGATTAAACGGAATGTATTTAACGGAGTCGTTTGACGAACGTCTGGTACACAAGCCGAGTGACTCGGCTCATTTCCTAGAAATTTCCAAGTAGTCGCCCCACTCCCTCATGGTGTGTATTGTTTATTTTTCCTTTGACATGTTACTCTTAACATGCTTCCAAAAGTCTCATGATATGGTATCTTTTCTTATATTATTTTATTTCATCTTTTGGTCATGAAAGGAATAAATATCATAACAAGATCATACCACCTTGAACACATCTTGACACCATTTCGGACGAGAGGTTTTTTGGAGAGGGAGAGAAATATTTTCTTGGTTTTTCTTCATCTTGGAGTTGAGAGAAAATAAGAAAAATATATAGAGAGAAATTATCGTCATCGTCATATTGCGAAGATATTATCAAAGGTTTCAAGGGTATAGGACCTTAATCCTTTTATCTTCGTCGATTTTTTTCGTATATACGTTACTTGATCGATCCTGTTTGGGATTCTTTATTGTGTATTATTATTCCGCTACATATTAGATTTTGTATCCAGAATCCCAACAGATTGTTTATCCCAACAATTTCCCCCTTTTTGATAATGCCAAAATCTCTTAAAGATAACATCTTGATCCAGAGAGGCTGACTTCTTGGTCTTCTGTCGAAAGATCTGATCTTCAGCACTTAGTCTAAAAATGTGAACTGCTCGCAAGAAAGTTCTAAGAATTCGTAAACATCTACATGGATGTGTATTACAACTTAAAACTTATGATTGGCACGCAGGCACAATCTTACAGTGTCATCTAGGTTGAATACAACTTAACATATGAACTGTTCGCAGACAAGTTCTTACAGCTTAAAAATTTTTATGCTTGTTGTTTGCAGCAAATAAATTAAATTCATAATCAAACAATAAAACAGTAAACGTAGATTACGAGCTGTAATATTTCAAGAAAAAATGATTTTTATTAATAAATATCAAAAGATTACAATGATTGAAGAAAAAAGATACAAAGATTGCATACTGCAAGAACAGAACAAGTACCATGATAAAGGAGCATCCATGCTAACTCCTGTAATGAGCGTGTGTCCAAGGACTCGTGTCAGGATCATTGTCGTTCCTCTCCACCAATTCTCTAAGGAATCCTTGCCTCGATATAGATATATCGCTCTTTCTTCAGCCGATTTGTCGAAGGCAAGTATCCAATCATCCGGATGAGTGATCCGATCACCTTTCTGGTGCCTTGATTTCATTTGAATCTGCATGGGAAGCAATCTTTTTTCTAACATCCTCGCAAATTAATCTGCAGCCTCCGCCAGGGTCTTGAACTTGTTGAACATAGTGGATTCCCTGATGAGTTTGATGAAATACCTCATCAGTTCATTTCTCCTTCAGTTCGTCACTTCATCAGCTATAGGCTCACGGTTGGCAGGCAGATGAATCTCTGGTGGTCTTTGAACATTGTTCTTCCAGGGTACGTTGGGATCATAGAACTCTGGACGAGAACCAGTTACCCTGTATCCTTTTGCAGCAGGCGAGGCCAAACGGCCTATTGTAGTAGTAACGCTCTCTTCTAGAGCAGCATCAATCTCTTTTTCTTTCTCAATCCTCCATTGCCGACCAGCCTCTCTGACTTCTTCCCCTTTTTTGGCAACATCAAGGTAAGTAACCTTAGCATCAATGCTTTCTAGGAGCTTCATCGTGTTATCCTGTTTGGTCTCTATACTCGAGATTTTGTCAACACATAACTGAGCACCAGAGACATGTCATCGATTGTTTTATCACGTCCTAAGAGCCTGGATCCAGTTTCCTATAGGGCGGCGACAGTCTTAGCATCGGATATACGGAACTTTTCCTGATATTGTTTGAGAATCTGTTCTTGGCGCTGTTGAAGTTGAGCAAGTGCTTGCCATAATGCACTAGGCACTATGTGAAATGCCTCTTCAACTTTTGTGATTTCTCTCTTTAAGCCAGTCATCTCATCAATCGCAGTCTCTCGCATCCAATCGATCTTTTTGCCAGCATCATATAGTGCCTTCACGGCATCCTGCATGAACACTGTTTGGCGATCAATTGCTTGGAGTTGCTCTATCCGGGCCTCAGTTTGCGGAAAGACGGAGTGCGCTATTTTCTCATCCTATGATCCATTGAGTTGACGTATGACCACATGAGGGCGTCGTGGTCTTTCGTCAGGTAGGAATCCGGAATCAGACTTGGACTTGGAACTTACATAGATTGGAGATGCATGGGCATCGTATGCGGGCTCAGTAGATGGTTGTGCAGCTTTCTTAATCTTGGGGACAGGGGGACTGATTTCTCCTGGTCCTGTTGGTTTTCTGTAGTCATGCATACAGGATGGACTGATTCCTCCTGCTGAATCTCAGCTTCCGCCTGCTTTGGAAGAGGGATTGATTCCTCTTGCGGGATAGCGCGGGCTTCTTCTTGGGTAGATACGGGTTGGTCTCCAAGATCAGGAACTTCTTGCTGTGCAAGAGGGACTAATTCCTCCCGTTTATCCTGAGTGTCTTGTTGTTGAGGGTTGGGGAATTGGTGTCTTTCTGAGGTCCCCTGACCCTGTTGGTCTTACATTCTGGATATTTCCCTTTCGCGAGCCTCTTCACGATTTATTCTCAGACCAGCCTATAGGGCATCGTCATCGTCGTCTGAGTCGGAATCAGATTTCGGGCTATTAGGAACTGTGTCACTGGATATGGACTTCCCTTTCAATCGGGCTGTTTCTTTTGCCAGATTATGATCAGCTCTCGGCAAAAGTTGTTTTCCCATTGAATCAAGACTCGGATGTCTTGAGTATCCATGAACTCCAGAGCAAAAGTTTCTTCTTCCTTCCACTCCTCCCAATTGTACAGGACGTCGTACGGAGCGACCCTATAGTTCTTCCAAGAAACGAAGCGCTCAAATGCTTGTTCGATGTGTACCTGGCGAAGAGTTTCTTTAATGACAGTAGTAAGGAGGGACTCCCTACAGTATTTGGGTCAACTGTAGGAATGGGATCCGCAACAGGTGTGGGAGCCTGTTTTGGAGAGGGATCCTGTATGGGTGTGGGTTCCCTTACAGGAGAGGTGGCTCTCGGATCCGAATGGGCAACTGATTCGCCAGTTCCTTCCATTTTGGCAAATAATTGATCATCCGTCATAGCCGCCACTGGCTCGGGATCTGCAGACTTTGCAGCAATTATTTCTTCCAGAGGGGTTGCGCCCTCGGGGTGTTGAACAGCGGGTTGCGCCGTAGTGATCGTTGTAATCTCTGTATCCTTTAATTTAGAGGCTTTCCTCAGCTTGCTCTTCGGCTTCTCAACAGCAAAAGGTGATTTGCTGTGAGATGTACTTTTTCTCTTCTCCTTTGGATTGAGGGACATCGCACTTGGTAAGGATGTTATTGAGTATAAGGCCAAACGACTTCTTCTGGGAACTAGACTTAGATACTTCTTCATGTATCCTCTTCAGAACAATCTGGAACCAGTTTACTCGTTCTCCAGACATGATGGCGACCGTCATTCTGAAACGCAGATTTGTGCACATTTCAAATACGCCGGTTCTGTTCTCAACAACACGACAAAAAAAATCGTGTAAGTAGACAAAAGGTGGACAAAATCTTTTCTTGTGGCAACATGGATGGACGTTTTTGTCCGAAGCACCACCAATGAATAATCCCCAGTAAGCAGTGAGGAGTTCTTGTGACCCAAAGGTCTCAAGCTCTTCCGTCGTCAGGCCATCAGACGGCAGCATGTAAATATTTTCCAAAAGCTCCAGGTCGACGCAGATCTAAACTCCACGGACGGTAGAAGAAATGTCAGACACATCTCATCCTCTTTTCAGAGAGAAAACAGAGGCGTCGAGATAGAATTGATCGACAATACGCTCATCATAGTGCTCAGTATGAAGACTTCCAAGGCGGTAGAGGCCTTGTTGCCGGATTCTGGAAACAATCAGTTCCATCGCGTCAACATCATCGGATTCAATGTGAACTCTTTCAAGGATGACGGATATGTCGAAGATTCGCCCGTCGATAATGGATTCTTTATTCTTGAGGAATAGAGAAGATATCTGAGAAGATGCCATTGATACTGAAGAAAAGTAAGTGAGGTAGCAAGAAAGCAGCAAAGCAGTAAGCGATATAGGTTGTTTGCTCTTGAACACATTTAATATGCAGAAAGCGTAAAGAGTCGAAGGGAGCAACAAACAGTCCTTTTATATTGTGCATAGAGAACTAGGGTTACAAAACAGAGAACAGTCAGATTTAAGGGATGGGAACCGTCTTTGAAAAGAACGAACAGGATGAACTAAGATTAACTTGTATATCTTATCCATCCATTTTTGAATTGATAACCGGTCCCACTTATGACTATTCGACTTCCCTCATTGCACTAAATGGCGGTTTGAATTTATTAAAATCGTGGCGTTTGAGATAGTGAAGTCCAGATGTCGTGTAAAGTTTTAAATGATCAAACGTTTGAATTTTAAAACAGGGCACGTGGACTAAAACGGTTTTATTACGAATAGTATAATAATATATATTAATTGACGTCCCATAGTATATGTACTATATCCGCGAATAATACAGCGTTCCCCCTTAAAAGGTACATACAGGATTCAATTCTTACAGCAATGTTTGGATTAATATTGTATTCATGGGTCGTACTGTATTCCCCTTAATTAATGCACACGTCAGTTGTAGGAAGGTTTCATGACTTCTTTGTCCTATAATGCTGTCTGGCAGCCTGAGTGTACAGATAATTAACGGTGGATATCGTATTCTTAGATCTTACAGCATTCCCCCTCAATTGATGAGTAAAAGCATAAAAAACTTATAGGGAGTCAGGCTGTAGCATTCCTAATTCTTGTCGAAGCATACAGAATCTGGTTGTGCTGAGAGGTTTTGTAAATATGTCGGCTAATTGGATGTCTTTATGAACTTTATCGGTCTGAACATCCTTATTCTCAACATGATTCCGGATGAATTGATGCTCATATCAATATGCTTAGTTCGCGAGTGCAATACAGGATTGTGCATTATTGCAATTGCACTCATGCTATCGCACATGATCGGTGTTTCTTTGGCAATGATTGCATAATCTGATAGCTGTTGTTGCATCAGAGAATCTGCATACAGCAACTTCCAGCAGTATAGTATTCCGATTCAGCTGTTGAAAGCGAGTTTGCCAGTTGCTTCTTACTGGACCAGGACACAAGTCTAGGTCCAAGAAAGTGACAAGTACCGCTTGTACTCTTCCTATCTAGCTTGAAGCCATCGAGATCGGAGTCGCTGTAGCCAACCAAATCAAATCCACCTTCCTTAGGATACCACAATCCTACATCGATTGTTCCTTTTACGTACCTAAGGATTCGTTTGGCTGTTGTGAAGTGTGATTCTTTAAGTGCTAATTGATACCGAGCACACACTCCTACAGCAAACTGGATATCGGGTCTACTAGCTATTAGGTACAGGAGTGAGCCTATTACCTTCCTGTAGTGTGATTGATCAACCGGCTTTCCAGCTTTGTCGGCACTAATTTTCACAGTAGTGCTCATGGGGGTTGACAACGATTTGGAGTTGTTCATTCCAAACTTGTTGAGTAGATCCTTGCTGTACTTCTCCTAGTTGATGAAGATTCTTGTAGGCAACTGCTTTACGTGCAATCTTAGGAAATAAATAAGTTCCTCCATCATACTCATTTTAAACTTACTTTGCATGAGACGAGAGAACCTTTGACATAAAGCAAGGTTAGTGGAACCAAATATAATATCATCTACATATATTTGAACCATTAACAGGTCGTCTCCTTCCTGTATCTTAATAGAGTCTTGTCCACAACACCTTTCTCAAATCCATTATTAGTTAGGTAAAGGGACACGGTTTCGTACCATGCTCTAAGTACTTGCTTAAGTCCATACAGAGCTTTATGTAGTCTGTATGGAAGGTCTCCGCATTCTGTGTTGACAAATCCTGGTGGTTGTTCAACATAGACTTCTTCAGCGAGGTCTCCATTCAGCAATGCGCTCTTAACGTTCATTTGATATACTATGAAGCTCTTATGGGCGGCAAAAGCTAAAAATATTCTGATGGCTTCTAGTCTGGATATAGGGGCAAATGTTTCATCGTAGTCTTTACCTTCTTCCTGTTTGTATCCTTGTGCGACTAGACGGGATTTGTTCCTAATAGCAAGTCCATTCTCATCCATTTTGTTTCTAAATACCAATTTGGTTCCAATCACGGCTTGATGCTCAGGTCTGGGTACTAGATACCATACATTGTTTCTTTTGAAACCATTAGGCTCTTCTTCCATAGAAGTGATCTAGTGAGAATTGTTCAGAGCTTCTTTGGTAGAAGTAGGTTCGGATTGAGCTAAGAATACATCGAGTGTGCACATGGAAAGTCTTCTATGTTATGCTTGAGATTTCCATAGAGGAAATGGAGATTTCTCAGATTCGGGTTCTTCTTGCGCACACAATACAGTTCCTTGTGTACTCTGTATTCTCCTACGGGTAGATACTCCAGCATCAATGTCTCCAATGATTAACTCCTGTGGGTGATATCTCAACCATCTTCTGTCGGATTCTAGTTTGGCATCCTGTACTGTATCTTGAGGTGCTGTAGTTTCAGCTTCAACTTGTAAAGCATCAGCTTCAACTACCTCTGTTCTTACAGCTGCGGGGTTGATCTCTAAGTCTACGATAGGATCTATTGGAGTTGGAGGGTCATTAATGGAGAGTGTTTGGATATTCTGAGTCAGATCTTCTACTCCTATAGGATCATGGTGAGATTCATCAAACACTACATGTACAGATTCCTCGACTGTTAGCTTCCTTTTGTTAAAGATTCTGAAAGCCTTGCTGACAGAGGAATATCCTACGAATCTCCCTTCATCCGACTTCTCGTTGAAGGTTCTAAGTTGGTCTTTCCCATTGTTCAGAACATAACATCTGCATCCAAATATGTGAAAATTGAAACCAATGGAGTTTTGTTGTTCCATACCTCGTATGCTGTTTTGTTGTGATGCTTGTTGATGATACAACGGTTTTGTGTATAACATGTTGTATTTGTTGCTTCACCCCAGAAATGCTGGCGATCATGGTTCTTGTTGCTTCTTTGAGCGTCATGTTCTTTCGCTCGGCAACACCATTTTGTTGAGGAGTCCGGGCAGCTTAGTATTCGTGATGTATTCCATTGTCCGAATAGTATTGCTCTATAAAGCGGTTAGTGAATTCAGTACCTCTGTCGGAACGAATGGTCACGATACTTAACCCTTTCTCATTCTGAAGCTTTCTCAGGTGCTCGGGCAGCTTTGTTGTGGTTTCCTTCTTCTTGCTCAGGAAGATTGTCCAAGCATACCTGGAATAATCATCAACAATAACGAGATAATATTTCTTACCTCCCAAAATTACAGGGTCTACAGTACTGTAGAAATCCATATGTAGCAGTTCTAGAACTCTGTGAGTGGACAGGTATGATTTGCTTTTCAGGGTGGTTTTGACTTGTTTGCCTTTTTGACAGGGTCCGCAGACGTCTTTTTGGAATGACACATCGGGCAAACCTCTAAAATTCCCTGTCTAGAGAGCTTGTTGATCGTATTGAAGTTGATATGCGACATCTTTTTGTGCCATAGCCAGTTTTGATCTGTATTGCCTTTGGCAACAAAACATGGAATTGTGGAGCTCGTAGGCTTCCAGTCAGCAATATACATGTTACCTGACCTGCTTCCTATAAGCACAACTTCTTTGGTCAGAATGTTCTTGACTCTACAATGATCTATATAGAATTTTACCGAGAACTGTTTGTCACAGAACTGGATAATACTAAGTAGATTATACTGTAATCCTTCAACATAAACTACGTCAGTGACTTTGAATTTTCCTACAATCAAGGTTCCCTTCCCTCTCGTTCTTCCTTTGGATTTATCACCAAAGTGCACTTTTAGACCGCGACCTTCTACATAATCTGACAGCTTGCTTCTATCTCCTATCATGTGCCGAGAACATTCGCTATTGAAGTACCAGATGTCCTTCTCTTTGATGTCCTGTAAGCAAAGAAATGAAGTAGATTTAGGTCCCCTTTGATTGTTAGGTCCATGGATGTTAGTGCCTTTAGGTACCCAAATTTGTCTGACAACAATTGGCTTGCTATAGGTTACTCTTGGTCCATTCTTGCGATGTCTACGTGGGGCACGCACGTAGTCGCTGTAACCTTGGTAATTATGATGCATGTAAAAATGAGGGTTATTATTATTAATCCAGTACGAATGCCGTCTTGGAGGTGGAGCCATTTTCTTATGCTTTACAGCTTGGCTCCTGGGTCTCCAGTTGGATTCCCAAAGTTGTTATTGATATTGTGCGGCGAACTATTTTCTTGATGGATAACGGGGCTCCTGTATCCAATATATAGGCGCACCGTACTATTGGACGTACTGCTGTGCAGGCATTTTATATTTGGATACAGCCTTCTTTCTGAATGGTTGTTGGCGCTTCTGATATGCTCGGGGAGCATGCTGTTGGTTACACCTTACAGGTCCTTGAGGCTGAAGATTTTGCTGTCGTTGATATGACTTTGGTGGCGGAATAGCAGTCTTTGTTATACGTGGGTCAGATGTTGCCTTTACGGGACTCGGGGTCTCTTTAGGTACATGAATGGGTTCCACACACTTGACAAACACTGTACTAGTTTTCCCTTTATTAGATAATGAGTTGTATCCTAAGCTACTTTTATCATGAGCATGTTGCCCGATGCTTAGAATTTCTTCCATCCTTTTAGATGATTTCGCGAAAGATTTCAAGATGGTCTCTAGTTCTCCTTCTAGTTTCTCAAGAGTTTTTACTTTGGCTTCGAGTAGAGCGAAATTATTTATCTTGCTCTCATTATGAGACTTAGTCTCATTTATGTAATACCCGAGATTTCTGATGTGTATTTGAACCTTGTGATATTGTATATGTTGCATTTTTTTCTGAGTATTATCCTCCGAATTTCATGGTCCTGTGTTGTTGAGCGTATGATTTCATGCATATTGTTCATACTTGCATTTTTTATGCACTTGTAGCGCACGCTAACATCTTAGCATTAGCGCACGCTAATTAAGTTAGCTAACGCATGCTACGTATGAGTTGTAGCGCGCGCTACACGTAGTCAGCGTGATTGAGACAGGTTAGTAGGTGAGATCAGATCGCGGATTTTGTTGGGATTATGTCGGAATGAACCTGGACGGATTTTGGAATAGCCGAGTCAACGCTGTTTAGCACACGCTACTGGTATGAGGATAGCACACGCTAAATGTTGAGTACAGTGAGGTCAGTAAGCTTCGTATGGTCGTTAGCGCACGCAATATGGTGTGGTAGCGTACGCTAATTTCCGTACTTAGCGCACGTAAAGGGTGTTAGCGTACGCTAAGCCGATACCAGACCGAGACAGTAGACTGCTAGTCCGTTAGCGCACGCTAAAGATATAGCCGTAGCGCGCGCTAATAACTATTTTCTATATATAGGACAACACCCTCGTTCATTTTTAGTCAACCACTTCAACCCTCACTCCAGTTTGGCGATTTTAAGAGTTACCCTCCCCATCTTCAACCTTCATATCAGCCTCCTAACACATCATTGAAGGCGAGGAGCTTTGAGAATTGGTGTTCAAGCGTCCAACTTTGAGTTCATCAAGAGTTTCCGTGTTTTCTTTACGTACAAGGTATGTGTTGCTGCCCGAACTTTGAATTCATGTTCTTATTCGGATTATAACTTCCTACTGGAGTTTATCAAGGTTAAGTATTAATCATTAGGTTAAACACCATACCATGCAAACTTGAAGTAATCATATTAGAACTCCTTTGAATAAGTAGATCACAACCGAACCTTATTGAGTTGAAACTAAGAATCTAATTTCTGAGGTTGTTGTATAGTTGGGTCGTCTTTTCCAAATCAAATGTGTGTCGGTGTATTGTTAATACCATTACTTAGAATGAGATCTTTAGCAAAGAAAGGAAATCTTAGAGTGGTCGCTAAGATATAATCTTCGGATAGCATGAGATGACCTTCAATGTAATTCACAACTCGTAGTGATTTCTGGGTTTGTTTATCTTCTTGTTGATGATTCGAATGTAGAATGTTGATGGATGACAATTAATGTGAACGGGAAACTTTGGCGAAGATGGCATCTTGTATAAAAATGAAGTATAGAGATGAGTTAACCTTGAATTCGTATTTGAAGGTGTTATATAACCAAACTTGGTAATGACATGGATAATCAGAAATCGAAGTACGAAATTACGGTGATTTGAGTGACTCTAGCTAGACCGAACGGTCGATGGGTGAGTTGAACCATGAGCCGTCTAGCTTAGGGTGTTAACCGACCGTAGGAGACGTTAGATGTTCGTACGTTTAAACTTGTTTTGAGTTGCCATTATTTTTTCCTGTTTGTTCAAGGGTCGAGCATTGCGAACGTTTGATCGAAGGAGGCGGCCTTCGAGTGTGTTGAGATCATTGGAGTAATTTTAGTTCTTGCCATCTTTGAGGCAAGTATCGTATTTTGAAATTTGTAAATGTTGGTATTTTGAGTATGCATATGGTTTATTCATGTTGATGAACATGGGATTTATTTCGTTGAATTGTCATGATATTCGTTATCGATTACTTGTATGTTCACGTTGATGGACATAGCGATTTTGCATATATGTATGCATAAGTTGTGTTTGTGAATGTTGTACGATCTATGCTGAGGGCGCTGGATCGGATGTCCACCTCGTGTTGGTCCGACGGGATCATCTTGGGATCTATGCTGAGGGCGATGGATCATTGGATGGGTTTTCCACCTCGTGTTGGTCCGACGGGATCATCTTGGGATCTATGCTGAGGGCGCTGGATCATTGGAATACCCACGTTGTGTTAATGGAATCTTGTTGATTCACATTGTTGGATTCCGGTAGCGGAAGTCCGTATTGTGTATTTTGTTATGCATTGTTGTTGCATATTCGATTTGTGTATTACGATACTTGTACTAGCATCGTTTTGCTAACCCCTTTGGGGGTGGACATTTGTTTTGATGTTCAGGTAGCCGAGGAGCAGGAAAATAGCCACAGTACTGACATGACGACGAAGGGGCTCAGTGATGTTTATTGTTGTTGTGACTTGTCTTTCTGGTTCATTTTTAGTACTCGAGTACGCGTGTCTTATTAATATTTCGATATGGTTGTAATAATGGACTCATTTGATCTGTTTGAACCGGTTTTGTATTTGAACTTTAATGTTATCGTTGTATTATCTTTACTTTTCTTCAAATTAGCCTTGTAAATTCTTACTTAAAGGGTTTACGACGCTGTAATTATTCCGAATATCTCAGGGTGTTACAATTTATATTGTGGGCAAGTTGATGAATGATCTCCATGAGTTTTTAAATTGAGACTTTGATTTTTTCACAATCGATGGACATGTTTTCATAGTTATTTCCCAGCAAGTCATTTTCTTCTTTCAGCTCTAAGTTAGAAATTTCGAGCTATATGTTTTCTCGTTTCAATGTCTCATGGGTCTTCTGAATATTTTTAAATTCATTCATCATGTTTTCCAATGTATGAGATGCATTTACAGGAGTATTGGATGTTGAGCTTACCCCATCATCGTTATCTTCGTCGTCCTCTATTTCTTTGGCCATAAAGCATATATATGCTTTATCTTCTAGCTCATCATCGGACGAGTCACTGTCAGTGACTGCTTGAAGACATTCCTCGGTCTTGGTTGGTGCGGGAGAGGCTTCTGATTTGCCGATCAGGTCCTTGAGCTTGTTTTTTCAAGCACGCCTCCTTTCATCTTTTTCCTATTGCTCGTCTTCCAGCAACTTTTGGACTTTTGGATGCGGACACTTATTTGCATAATGTCCTGGTTTCCTGCAATTGTAGCATAGATTAGAATCATCAAATGGAGAAGATTCGGTATTTACCTTGTGAAAAAACTTGATCAAGGGAAATTCTGGAGGGGATCCCGATCTACCTAGTCATACAGATTAAGTAAAGACTATTAGTGGGCCTGTATGCAGTCTTTCCAGAATGTTTGATGAACTTTTTGAATTTGCGCATGAGAAAGGCCATTTCATCTTGTGTTAGGATATCATCGTCACTGTCAGCAGTCTTGTGGGCAGATTTGGATGTGCTGGGCATGCTGTGTCTCCTGTTAGATAAAGCGGCTAGAGCTGTAGTCTTAGCAGGTGACTCTTCGGCCTTCTCTCTCCTGTCAATATCATACTCAAAAGGTTTGAGGTCAGAGAAGCGGTCAAAAGTAGAAATGTCATTAAGATTACATGACACACGCATAGCTGTTGGTTTAATGTCCCATCGGGCAGGGAGTGATCTAAAAATTTTCAAATTTTTTTCCATCTGGGTATATACTTTACCCAATGCTTCAAGTTCACCGAAAATGCCAGTGAATCTGAGGTCAAGATCCTCAAGAGTTTCAGAAGATTTCATTTCAAATGATTCAAATTGCTGAGTGAGTTTTGAAATTTTTTTTTCTTTTGAGAGCTCAGTTCCCTCACAAATCATCTTGAGTTTATCCCAGATTTCCTTGGCTGTCTTACATCTCTTTACCTTCGAGAATGTGCCATTCTCAAGAGTGACAAATAGCACATTCTTAGCAATGTTGTCGAGGTTCGCGCATTTGCGATCGTCGGTCGTCCATTACTCTCGCTCCTTCTCGAGCATCTCTGCATGAGGTTGTCCTTCTATCCTTGCGATAGATTAACCTTCATTATCTTGATAGGTCCATTTGGATGACAAATATCATCTCCTCGTGCATGGCGGCAAGATGTGCTTCAATCTTAATTATCCAATCATCAAATTTGTTAATAGAGAACATAGGAACCGTATTTATCATGAGGTATCCATGTAAGAGAATATGAAAGATAAAAACTGTTTTCAAAAATAATGTGTGATTTTTGTATCTGATTTGGTTGTGTTTGTGAATGTTGTACGATCTATGCTGAGGGCGCTAGATCGGATGTCCACCTCGTGTTGGTCCGACGGGATCATCTTGGGATCTATGCTGAGGGCGATGGATCATTGGATGGGTTTTCCACCTCGTGTTGGTCCGACGGGATCATCTTGGGATCTATGCTGAGGGCGCTGGATCATTGGAATACCCACGTTGTGTTAATGGAATCTTGTTGATTCGCATTGTTAGATTCCGGTAGCGGAAGTCCGTATTGTGTATTTTGTTATGCATTGTTGTTGCATATTAGATTTGTGTATTACGATACTTGTACTAGCATCGTTTTGCTAACCCCTTCGGGGGTGGACATTTGTTTTGATGTTCAGGTAGCCGAGGAGCAGGAAAATAGCCACAGTACTGACATGACGACGAAGGGGCTCAGTGATGTTTATTGTTGTTGTGACTTGTCTTTCTGGTTCATTTTTAGTACTCGAGTACGCGTGTCTTATTAATATTTCGATATGGTTGTAATAATGGACTCATTTGATCTGTTTGAACCGGTTTTGTATTTGAACTTTAATGTTACTGTTGTATTATCTTTACTTTTCTTCAAATTAGCCTTGTAAATTCTTACTTAAAGGGTTTACGACGCTGTAATTATTCCGAATATCTCAGGGTGTTACAATTTATATTGTGGGCAAGTTGATGAATGATCTCCATGAGTTTTTCAATTGAGACTTTGATTTTTTCACAATCGATGGACATGTTTTCATAGTTATTTCCCAGCAAGTCATTTTCTTCTTTCAGCTCTAAGTTAGAAATTTCGAGCTATATGTTTTCTCGTTTCAATGTCTCATGGGTCTTCTGAATATTTTTAAATTCATTCATCATGTTTTCAAATGTATGAGATGCATTTACAGGAGTATTGGATGTTGAGCTTACCCCATCATCGTTATCTTCGTCGTCCTCTATTTCTTTGGCCATAAAGCATATATATGCTTTATCTTCTAGCTCATCATCGGACGTGTCACTGTCAGTGACTGCTTGAAGACATTCCTCGGTCTTGGTTGGTGCGGGAGAGGCTTCTGATTCGCCGATCAGGTCCTTAAGCTTGTTTTTTCAAGCACGCCTCCTTTCATCTTTTTCCTATTGCTCGTCTTCCAGCAACTTTTGGACTTTTGGATGCGGACACTTATTTGCATAATGTCCTGGTTTCCTGCAATTGTAGCATAGATTAGAATCATCAAATGGAGAAGATTCGGTATTTACCTTGTGAAAAGGCTTGATCAAGGGAAATTCTGGAGGGGATCCCGATCTACCCAGTCATACAGATTAAGTAAAGACTATTAGTGGGCCTGTATGCAGTCTTTCTAGAATGTTTGATGAACTTTTTGAATTTGCGCATGAGAAAGGCCATTTCATCTTGTGTTAGGATATCATCGTCACTGTCAGCAGTCTTGTGGGCAGATTTGGATGTCTTTGGGCATCTTTGTGTCTCCTGTTAGATAAAGCGGCTAGAGCTGTAGTCTTAGCAGGTGACTCTTCGGCCTTCTCTCTCCTGTCAATATCATACTCAAAAGGTTTGAGGTCAGAGAAGCGGTCAAAAGTAGAAATGTCATTAAGATTACATGACACACGCATAGCTGTTGGTTTAATGTCCCATCGGGCAGGGAGTGATCTAAAAATTTTCAAATTTTTTTCCATCTGGGTATATACTTTACCCAATGCTTCAAGTTCACCGACAATGCCAGTGAATCTGAGGTCAAGATCCTCAAGAGTTTCAGAAGATTTCATTTCAAATGATTCAAATTGCTGAGTGAGTTTTGAAAATTTTTTTTCTTTTGAGAGCTCAGTTCCCTCACAAATCATCTTGAGTTTATCCCAGATTTCCTTGGCTGTCTTACATCTCTTTACCTTCGAGAATGTGCCATTCTCAAGAGTGACAAATAGCACATTCTTAGCAATGTTGTCGAGGTTCGCGCATTTGCGATCGTCGGTCGTCCATTACTCTCGCTCCTTCTCGAGCATCTCTGCATGAGGTTGTCCTTCTATCCTTGCGATGGATTAACCTTCATTATCTTGATAGGGCCATCTTGGATGACAAATATCATCTCCTCGTGCATGGCGGCAAGATGTGCTTCAATCTTAATTATCCAATCATCAAATTTGTTAATAGAGAACATAGGAACCGTATTTATCATGAGGTATCCATGTAAGAGAATATGAAAGATAAAAACTGTTTTCAAAAATAATGTGTGATTTTTGTATCTGATTTGGTTGTGTTTGTGAATGTTGTACGATCTATGCTGAGGGCGCTAGATCGGATGTCCACCTCGTGTTGGTCCGACGGGATCATCTTGGGATCTATGCTGAGGGCGATGGATCATTGGATGGGTTTTCCACCTCGTGTTGGTCCGACGGGATCATCTTGGGATCTATGCTGAGGGCGCTGGATCATTGGAATACCCACGTTGTGTTAATGGAATCTTGTTGATTCACATTGTTGGATTCCGGTAGCGGAAGTCCGTATTGTGTATTTTGTTATGCATTGTTGTTGCATATTCGATTTGTGTATTACGATACTTGTACTAGCATCGTTTTGCTAACCCCTTTGGGGGTGGACATTTGTTTTGATGTTCAGGTAGCCGAGGAGCAGGAAAATAGCCACAGTACTGACATGACGACGAAGGGGCTCAGTGATGTTTATTGTTGTTGTGACTTGTCTTTCTGGTTCATTTTTAGTACTCGAGTACGCGTGTCTTATTAATATTTCGATATGGTTGTAATAATGGACTCATTTGATCTGTTTGAACCGGTTTTGTATTTGAACTTTAATGTTACTGTTGTATTATCTTTACTTTTCTTCAAATTAGCCTTGTAAATTCTTACTTAAAGGGTTTACGACGCTGTAATTATTCCGAATATCTCAGGGTGTTACAATTTATATTGTGGGCAAGTTGATGAATGATCTCCATGAGTTTTTCAATTGAGACTTTGATTTTTTCACAATCGATGGACATGTTTTCATAGTTATTTCCCAGCAAGTCATTTTCTTCTTTCAGCTCTAAGTTAGAAATTTCGAGCTATATGTTTTCTCGTTTCAATGTCTCATGGGTCTTCTGAATATTTTTAAATTCATTCATCATGTTTTCAAATGTATGAGATGCATTTACAGGAGTATTGGATGTTGAGCTTACCCCATCATCGTTATCTTCGTCGTCCTCTATTTCTTTGGCCATAAAGCATATATATGCTTTATCTTCTAGCTCATCATCGGACGAGTCACTGTCAGTGACTGCTTGAAGACATTCCTCGGTCTTGGTTGGTGCGGGAGAGGCTTCTGATTCGCCGATCAGGTCCTTAAGCTTGTTTTTTCAAGCACGCCTCCTTTCATCTTTTTCCTATTGCTCGTCTTCCAGCAACTTTTGGACTTTTGGATGCGGACACTTATTTGCATAATGTCCTGGTTTCCTGCAATTGTAGCATAGATTAGAATCATCAAATGGAGAAGATTCGGTATTTACCTTGTGAAAAGGCTTGATCAAGGGAAATTCTGGAGGGGATCCCGATCTACCCAGTCATACAGATTAAGTAAAGACTATTAGTGGGCCTGTATGCAGTCTTTCTAGAATGTTTGATGAACTTTTTGAATTTGCGCATGAGAAAGGCCATTTCATCTTGTGTTAGGATATCATCGTCACTGTCAGCAGTCTTGTGGGCAGATTTGGATGTGCTGGGCATGCTGTGTCTCCTGTTAGATAAAGCGGCTAGAGCTGTAGTCTTAGCAGGTGACTCTTCGGCCTTCTCTCTCCTGTCAATATCATACTCAAAAGGTTTGAGGTCAGAGAAGCGGTCAAAAGTAGAAATGTCATTAAGATTACATGACACACGCATAGCTGTTGGTTTAATGTCCCATCGGGCAGGGAGTGATCTAAAAATTTTCAAATTTTTTTCCATCTGGGTATATACTTTACCCAATGCTTCAAGTTCACCGACAATGCCAGTGAATCTGAGGTCAAGATCCTCAAGAGTTTCAGAAGATTTCATTTCAAATGATTCAAATTGCTGAGTGAGTTTTGAAATTTTTTTTTCTTTTGAGAGCTCAGTTCCCTCACAAATAATCTTGAGTTTATCCCAGATTTCCTTGGCTGTCTTACATCTCTTTACCTTCGAGAATGTGCCATTCTCAAGAGTGACAAATAGCACATTCTTAGCAATGTTGTCGAGGTTCGCGCATTTGCGATCGTCGGTCGTCCATTACTCTCGCTCCTTCTCGAGCATCTCTGCATGAGGTTGTCCTTCTATCCTTGCGATGGATTAACCTTCATTATCTTGATAGGGCCATCTTGGATGACAAATATCATCTCCTCGTGCATGGCGGCAAGATGTGCTTCAATCTTAATTATCCAATCATCAAATTTGTTAATAGAGAACA
The DNA here is from genome assembly GCA_033398695.1 of Orobanche coerulescens. NCBI lineage: Eukaryota > Viridiplantae > Streptophyta > Magnoliopsida > Lamiales > Orobanchaceae > Orobanche > Orobanche coerulescens. The sequence goes on along the minus strand of CM065802.1, from coordinate 141,723,061 downwards.
TAGGAACCGTATTTATCATGAGGTATCCATGTAAGAGAATATGAAAGATAAAAACTGTTTTCAAAAATAATGTGTGATTTTTGTATCTGATTTGGTTAAAAATACGACCGATTCTTTTTAGAATCAACCGATCCGATACTACTTGTTGGACACTAAGTATACAGTATACAGCTTGGAAAAGTGTTAGTACAACAAGCTGTACGATTTCGAATATGAGTGTATAGTGGAAGTTCGTTTAAGTGAGTTGCTGTAAATACAGCAACTAGGCTTTCTCCTAATAGCTTAGTGCGTACAGGTTTTGCAATGTATACTTTATAAATCACAGTTATGAAAATAATAAAGGCAGAAGATAACAACACGCAATATAAAGTGGTTCGAGGTCAACCCCTCTACGTCCACTGGTCCTCCACACAGAAGTAAAATGTTTATTAAAATCACTACGTACACAACTACATGACTTTAGTCAAACCTATCCTTGTATCGTTCACACATATTGATCTAAAGACTGTAGCTTTCAACCGTTCACACATATTGGCTGTAGGCTTCTTTGACTTGCTTCTTCTCACACAGATTGAAGCTTTGTCCTATTTGTCCCACAAAGGTCAGAATATCTTTTCCTTAGTCCACACAGGGCTATGTTTACTCGAGGGTAACAATGGTGAAATCACTGGTTTGAACAGCAGCTTGAACACTTGATGATCTTAGGCTGATGATGTGCTGTTCACGTTGACTGTGTATATTTCTTCTCTCAGATATTGTTATATGCTCGAAGAAATATATTTGCTCTTGCAATCTTGATTGACATAATAATCTCTTCAGAGTTTCTGCGATTATGAATGAGTCAATCGTTCTTATTCGTGTTCGTGTGTAGCAATGTCCTCTTGCATGGACTATTTATAACTTTGGAATTGATCCGTTATAAATATGTCCGTTGGCTGGTTGGTGAGCACCATTCTGATTGGTTGATTGACTTTAAAGATGCTAGATCCGGATTTTGCTCCTCGTATGAAGATCCTTGTCGGTTGATATTTAAATACTTTATCCAATCGGTATTTAAATACTTCTTTCAAAATGGTGTTTTGACTTTTGTGAATAAAGAAGATTCCATCACAACGGTCTTAGTCCTGTTGAATAAGTGTCTGTTTTCCTAACACTTTCAGCATGTATGCTGTATCCAATATGTTACGATTATATTGTTGTAGCTGTAGGCTCTGTAGAATAGACTATCTTCAATGCTGTATGGAGATTCCAGACAGCTTCCATACTTAGTGGTATTTCGAATCCTTTGTTGTATGATGGCTTTTATTCCTGAGACAGCTTGCTGTATGTTGGCAGTTATCAAAACAAGGTACATGATTGTTTATCCCAACATACAATGTTCTAAAACTTTAACACTAGTGCAATAATAAACACTGGATAAATCTCTAAAAAATTTTAAAAGTTCAAATAATTTAGCACATTTTTGCCAATAAGAGGCAATAGAAGCAAGGTAGCCTCGGGAGTGGCTCTAAAAAAATCACATAAATTATCAACATGATTCAAGGTAGATGCAAGCATGGCATATGTTGAATTCCGACGTGTAGAAACATCTTTGACAAAATTCGTATATTTAATCTTATTAATATGACAATATTTTTGCCATGTTTTTCCAATTGACGCTTTTCTATTCAATATATTAACGCATTTCTAATGGGTTCGAAAGTTTCATTACAAGAGCATAAGCATCTTGTACACAACGGTTTAAAATATGACAAATACATCGAGCATGAAAATACTTATAATTATAAGAGGGTGAGCATGCGGCAACTAACTCGAGAATGGAGACGGTGTTAGTGGATGCATTATCAAATCCAACAGAAAATATCTTATTTAAAAATATATACTCAATTAAAATGGAAATAATCAATTGAGCAATGTTAGTACCATTATGTATTTCATTAAAATCTCTAAATACAATTAAACATTTTTGAATGAACCAACTTTTATCAATCCAATGACAAGTAATACTCATATAAGAATTTTTTTGAGAAGAATCACTCCATATGTCGGAACATATAGAAACATTTTGATTTAAACGTATAAAATATTTCATTAAATCACGTTTTTTTTCTTTGGCTTGTCGCCTTATACGCTTGCACATAGTAGTTCTACCAATTTTTTTGCGGTGGGGTTATAAGCATTTTGCATAGCATGTTCAAAAGCCATTTTATCGGCAAACATAAAAGGCAAATGCTCCATAGAAATAAAATGAGCCATTACTTCTTGAGCATTTAAATAGTCATATTTCCATAAAACATTACCTTGTTCATTACCTTGTTGATTACCTTTGAAGGCTTGGGGAGTTAGTTGAGTTTGAGTTGTATGGATTCCCGCCTCGGGTTTATGCATATTGTTCATGTACCTTTGGAGAGTGCCATAACCTCCTCCCGCCATCCATTTTTAAATGTTATCACAATAGTTACAATAGGCCATGAACTTCTCAGGACCATCGCGACCATCATTTGGATCTTTTTCTCTAGGAACTTTCTTAAAATGTTTAAGGAAAATGTTAAAACTAAGTGATTTAGTCTTACCCTTACCCTTACCTCTAGCGGGGAAGGTGTCCGCTTCCACATCATGTCTTGCTTGATCGGCTTCCTCCTCCTCCTCTTGGCTATGCAAAGTACGTGCATAGATTTCATCCTCCTCTTCTTGAATTTGTCGAGCATATTGTTCACCCATCATTTCTTCGGCCTCACGGCGTGATGGCCATCTACAAGGAGCTTTTCTCCTTGAGAATGATGAAGGAACATTTTGAGGAAAAGTGGGAGTGCTATTAATATCTTCTTCGGCGTCGACATTGATAGACTTGCCACGGTTACCACGATAATGAGACATGATAACAAATAAACAAGTAGAGAAGAGTATAGAGATAATAGAGAGAAATAAAAATTAACAATATAAGTATAGAACAATAATGTAAAGCAAGAGTGTGTGTAGTGCTAGTGTAATTGAAATATAAAGTAATAGTACTAGATAGTATTTAGTAGTTACTAATAAGTTTGTAATATAATGTAAAGCAAGAACAATAAAGTAAAGCAAGTATGTGTAGTGCTAGTGTAATTGAAATATATAGTATAGTAGATAGTATTTAGTACTTAGTAGTAATATAAATATAATGTAAGCAAGAGCAATAAAGTAAAGCAATTAAGCAAGAGAGAATGGAGGAGAATTAGAAGTAGAAGAGAAGAGAGTGTAGAATTGTTAACACAATGGGATGGTTTTGAAGGTGGAAGAAGGGGGTTATTTATAGATAAAATTGGGTGGGAGAAATCGGAATTTGAATTTTGAAAAAAAAAAAAAAAAAAAATCTGCAAAACCGCTGGTTTGGGGGGAAACCGGCAGGACAGACGAGGTTGCAGGCTTGCAGCGCAGGGCTAGGCGGCAGGGCTAGCCCGCTAGGCTGTAGGGCTAGGCCGGTTCCAAGCCGAACCACTGGTTCGGACTGCCGGTTCACGGGCCAAGAAATTACGGCCCGTAACTGGACCGTGCTTAATACCGGTTCCGGTTCTGGAATCGGCCCGCGGTCAACGGTCCGGGTTGGAAACGTTGACCACGGGCCGGGCCGGAACCGCCGGGCCAGGCCGGAACTGCCGGTTCTGGTTAAAATGTGGCAAAACTAGTTGACCTAACAAAACACAAGAATTACATAAGCATTCATACTATTATCTGAGATTTATTCTCAATATTTCTTGAGAATATATTCATTGTAACTGATACAAGAAGAATTGTGCTAACAATCTTCGATATACATTCTTGTGTCACTGTGAGCTATTTGTTTGAAGACGAGTAAGTGTACTCGCAAAATCTTTGTATTTTAGAGAGGATATCGTGTACTCGATAAACAAGATATGGTGGTCAGTCTTGAGCCAAGAAATCAAAAAATTGAAGTTAAGCACTAAGCTAGAAAGTGCTATTGTAATAGAGTTGGCAGTGAACTATAAAGTGCATTCATTTGTGAAGAAAAGTCCTAGTCGATACACTAGGTAGGGGACGTAGGCTTTTTGATAGCCGAACCTCTTGAACAATTTCTTATGTTCTTTTTTTTCGCACTTCTCTTACTCCAGTTAATCGCTTCCGCACGAAAAGAGTTCATTACTCTTCCTACCATTATTCAACTCCCACTTCCAGCGGCGGTAATAATCCAACACTTATTTCATCCAAGACGGGTTTCTTTTCAAGAACAACATATTTTGCATTCCTAAGGGATCCATAAGGGAATTACTAATTAGAGAAGCACACGAAGGAGGATTGGTCGGTCATTTTGGCATCAACAAAACCCTTGGTGTATTGCAAGAACATTTCTACTGGCCACACAAGGAAGGTGATGTTACTACTCTTATTGCTAGATGTGCAACATGTCATCAAGCTAAAAGCAAGTTTCATCAAGGCTTGTATACCCCTTTACCTGTCCCTACTCAACTATGGGAAGTTATTTCTATGGACTTTATTGTGACTTTGCCTCGTACGCAACGTGGGAAAGATGTTGTCATGGTTGCGGTGGATCGTTTCTCCAAAATGGCACACTATGTTCCATGTCACAAAATAGATGATGCCATTCATGTTGCTGATTTATTATTTAAAAAAATTGTATGTCTTCATGGAGTCCCTAAAACCATAGTTTCTAATAAAGATGTAAAGTTCTCGAGCTACTTCTGGAAATCATTATGGAAGTTATTGGGCACAAAGTTTCTGTTCAACACTGCTTATCATTCATAAACGGATGGACAAACAGAGGTAACCAATAGAACACTCACAACCTTGCTAAGAAGTATGGTGAGCAAGTCCTTGAAAGATTGGGATATCAAACATTCCTTTGCTGAGTTTTGCTTTTAACCGGTCTCCAACTTCTGATACTGGATGCACACCGTTTGAAGTGAACTACGGAGTGAATCCTCTCAACCCTATTGATTTGGTACAACTGCCTAGTGGAGCACACTTTGAGGCATCAACCGAGCCAAAGAAATGAAAAAGATTCTTGAACAAGTCAAAGCAAAGATTGAGCATGTCAACAACTTATACAAGAAAAAGGCCAACAAACATTGCAAGAAGGCTCTCTTTGAACCTGGAGATCTCGTATGGTTGCACCTAAAGAAGGAAAGATTTCATTCAAAGAGGAAAAACAAGCTAATGGCAACAGGAGGTGACCATATAAGGTGCTGGAAAGGATTGGAGATAATGCCTGCAAACTGGAGTTACCAGGGGATACAAACATATCACCAACTTTCAATGTTGGAGATCTCTCTCCTTATCTTGAAGATAGTCCGCCGGAAGATTCGAGGGCAAATCCCTCCCAACCACAGGAGGTTGATGCAGGGGCATCCGTGTTATTTTCAGCTAATACAAAGTCGGCCCATTTCATGACTCCAGCTCACCTTGAGCCTGATTTAGAGTGATTTTTTGGGTTCAAAACACTTAAGAAAGAAGTATAATTTTCTGGCAGCCCAAAGGAGTTGAAGAGTCATCCTAATCAACTCATTATAATTTTCTGGTAGCCCAAAGGAGTTTAAGGTCATCCTAATCAGCTCATTACTGCTTCACTAAATGCTTCATTGTTGCTTCCTTAATGGTCTTTAATTGTCCCGCTTTTGGGCTTCCTTTAGTCTTTTCATTTTGTTTCTTTCAGCCCGAGCTCCAAGTTGTAGCTAGAAATATTACCCTTTGAATAATAAACTTACAATTTTGAATAATAAACTTACAAAACTTGTGAAGTTGTTTTGAAAGGAGTCGATTCTTGATTGTTATTAGTGTGGTGCACTGGTATCATCAATCTTCGCCAATTTGGTTAATCTTGATGGTGTTTAATTACTTTATCCTTGATCTAATCAGATTGTCATCTTTACCCTAAGTCGTATTTCTCTTATCTCTTTTACCCACCCACCTACACATCAGAGAGGTGCGCCGCCTTGCCTATTCATCGTGGTAAAGATTTTTTCCATGTTATACACAAGTGACAATTCATAGATCATCATCATATATATATATATATATTTCTTCAGCATTGCTCATGTGCTAGCATGAGATCAACGATATTCTGGGCTAATGTATCGAGCAGAAAAAAGAAATAAAAGGGCAGGACAGCACCCAGGCTCCTTTAACCTCTAGCCTATCCCTACTGCCTGTGGAGAAATTGCTCGAGGAAAAAAGAAAAAAGAACCGAAAAAAAGAAAGAAAAAAACTGAAAACAAACAACAAATAATGATTCCAGCTTAAAACCAATTACTGCTCCGCTGCATAAACAATTATCAAGATAAAGACCAAAATCTTTTGATCTCTTATGTACAAATAAGAGTACAAAGAATGCCTTCTTTTACACAGAAATTTCCCTAAGGATGACAGATATACATCAGATAAGTTACAAAAGTAAGAAGAGGCAGCGGAAGGAATATGATACACACTGAAGTTGATTGATCTCACTCGAAAACACCCTGACAAGGAAAAAAAAATTACTAGTACAACCACCAACTTGATGAATTACTGCTAAGCTCTTTCCACTGCAGAATAATGTGAAAATTCTATTTTGCTGCCTCCAAAAGAATATGCATCTAATCTAACAAATTATCATCAACATAATAACCAAAATAAGTAAATTCTTGTTTCCTCATCAGACATGCCAACAGGGGCCTCATGCTCTGCCTTCAGACAAAGAAACCATCATCACTATCTCGACGAGATCTCATAGAACCTGTCGAACTGCGTGGAAAAAATCCCATAAAACCCATGACAGCTTGGCATGGTGGTTGAAATGAATTAGAACCACATGGAGACCATTAAAGATAAATCATGATGCTCATCTAAACAAGCCTATGCTGACGCCTCCCTTTACCAAAGTGAGGTTGCATGAGGCGGACATATAAACTATTCTTTGCCATTAACGTGTCATGAGTTCCTTCTTCTACAATTCGCCCACCATTAAGTACAACTATATTGTCAACATGCCTCATCATAGCTGCTCTATGTGCAATCAGAATGGTGGTCTTGTTCCCCATAACCAGAGTGTCTAGAGCCTCCTGTACCACACGGCTTGACTCAGATTCAATGGACGAACTAGCTTCATCCAACAATAAAATGGGTGCATTCTTCAAGATAACCCTAGCAATTGCAATTCTTTGCTTCTGTCCAGGTGTTAAGTCAACACCCCTCATCCCAACATGAGTGTCATAACCATGAGGCAAGCTGCTAATGAAGTGATGAGCATTTGCTATCCTTGCAGCTTCTTTCATCTCTGCTTCACTTGCATTGTGCCTCGCATATATTATGTTCTCTCTTATGGTTGTTGCAAATATGATCGGCTCCTGCTGAACAAGACCCAAGTGGTTTCTCAACCATCTCAAGTTGTACGTTTTCAAATCTCGCCCATCAAGTAATATCTGACCGGCAACTGGATCATAGAATCTTTCTATCAAAGATATAATGGTACTCTTTCCAGACCCTGAAACACCAACCACTGCTACAGTTTGGCCCCCATTAACTTTGAGACTGAAATTGCTGAGTATTAGAACTTCACGCCGAATGGGATAGCAAAAGTCAACATTTTTTAATTCAATGCTTCCATAAACATTTGCGGGTTTCAAGGCTGAATTATCATCGGGGTCAATCTTAGGGGCTCGGTCAATAATCTCAAAGACGGATTTCAGCGAGTTTCTTCTTTTAAGAATATATGGAGCCAAACCGAAAGGTTCAACCAGTGCAAATGTTGCAAAAGAGAATACCATGTACTCTTTTAGAGCTGTAGCCAAAGTCATGTACCCATTCTTCACTGACACAGCAGTGTACCAAAGGAGAAGAGCATTGCAAGCAAAAAGAAGAAACTGGGAAAACCCAAATGCAAAACCAATTGCCATTCCTTGGAAAAAGCTTTTCTTGAATATTATCCCAAGTTGCACTCTGTAGAGTTCCATTACCTTGTTTCCAGCACAAAATGCTACTACAGTATAAATATTTCTAACAGCATCCTCCAAGACCAAAGATGCCTTCCTATGCATCTCCTGAATACCCTTTGAAAATCCAGCAAGCCATAATTTCTGCAAGATTATGGTGTAAATTATATATAATGCTGATTGTAAAAATATTAGGAAAAGAGAAATGAAGATAACTTTTGATGCTCAACTAAAAATCTAACTTGGTGCATAATGTAATCGTGAAGTAGCTCTTAAAGCTTGGTAATTTCTTTCAATCTCCTTTTATTAACCAAGTCCCTCTTCATAAGTTCTTCGGTAGTTTAACATCACAGCAGTTGAAGTTTATAACAAGTATAGTTGTTTAGCATGAAACATTGGAATCAATAAGTAATCTAAACACACATAAACACAGTGTTTATTTATGACTGTATACAAAGTAAAATATCCAACATTAAAATCCACTACTCGATAAAATCACTTGAGTTCCAACTAAAATTGAGAAAATAATTTTAAGCTGAGACCAAGTTAGGCATATAAGCTAGAGAGCCACAACTTACCCAAACCATGGTCAAAGGTAAAGGGTTGACTCCCACTTTTATACCCTTCAACACTTTCCACCGATGTGGGATATCGCAAGAATCCATCCCCCTTTCAAACCTCACATCCACATTCCGGATGGCAACCCATACCAGTGGACACTTCCCGGGTGGCAACTCCCTTGTGGCCACATCCGGGGAACTCCTGGGCCCACCATCGGTAGCCCCACTCCGCAGCCCACCTGAATCCAGCAGGTCGGACCAAATTGTTAGGCATGTAAACTAGGGAATCGGGAGCCCTGACTTATCCCAAAACCATGGTCAAAGGTAAAGGGTTGACTCCCACTTATATATCCTTCAACACTTTCACGTGGAACCGATGTGGGATAGCAAAGCAATCCAATAATACGCATCAGTTATTATTGTTATTATAGTAAGGCTTTTCAATTAAGGGCGATGGCGAAGGTTTTTGCGCACGGGCGATCGATTATTTAATAAATTGGCCATTGGACTTAGTTTCTTGGGGCCTAAGTCAGGATCAAGGTTATTGAGTCTATATATTCCGTCTTTGGGTCTCCTGATGGGATTATCTTGGAGATCACTGTTTACGGCTTTGGCTTGGGATGGAAATATTTTCCGTAGGAATACTAGTGTTATTTCTACTTCTCTACTATAGATCTACATTCTTTTCTTCCATAAATTCTCTTGCATGTTTCATGCTCTTAACTCTAACAATCTGGTCCGACATGCCGAATCCTGAAGACACGGATGGAAACATTAGAGAAGGGAATAGAGAAATTGGAAAAAGTTGTCCAATTGGTGGAAAAGATGCAGATGACTTTAGCGATGATGCCGACTACCATGGTGAAGATGAGCAGAGGAGTCGAGAAGATGTAGCCATGTAGGCCATGATACGCCAACTCCGGCATGAGAATGGTGTCGCTCCTGGCGACTCTTCGACATCCGAGGCTGGCCAATCGACACCTGCTCCTGTCGCTACTCTGTTGATTATGCAGCCGGTCGCTATGCCAGCAAAGTTAAAAATTCCACTGTCCAACGGCGAGAATCTCTCCTATCGTATTTCTCTCACTGAACTCCATTAGAATAACCCTCAAAGGGCGTTGGTCACCAATTCACCAGATTCTCACGGCCTCGGCTTGTTTATTAACATTCTACGGGATGACATCCAGGTTTGTATCCGGTCTATGGATGCAGAGGAAATCTATAGTACAATACATCTGGCTCAGGAGATAAAGCATGAACTCACACTGGACATAAACCAAAGGCTGAATTGGGCTTATTGGGCTTAGTTTCTTGGGGCCAAGGTTAGGGTTAGGGTTATTAAGTCTGTCTCCTAGTGAGATTATCTTGGAGATCATTGTTTACAGCTTCGGCTTAGGACGGAATATTTTCGATAAGAATAGGTCATTAGGCTTGGACAGATTATTCTCGGGTTTTTTCTATTTCTCTACTATAAATCTACGTTCTTCTCTTCCTTTAATTCTCGTGTGTATGTGTTCCATTTACTCAACTCTTAATACATCCTTACATGAGAGAATCGAAACTGAGATTCTTCACTACCTATCTGGCTCATGACAGTAATTACCATTTCATCTGCTAACCTTAGCCCCTTTTATATATACCACCAATACACGAACCTCTCTTGTTCTCCATAGAGTAAATCCAAGCGTGGAACACTCATATACAGAAACAAATTCAAAATAGAGTTCCAAAATAGCAACTAAGAAATAATTAAATCCACAATTTAATAGTGAGTATCACACAGACAGCTTAACTTAACCAGGGTTCCAAAACAAAGGCAACCACCTCATGTCTTGGTGGAAGGTTGCCCATGCATTCTGCAGTTTTACATGAGAGTTTGTGATGTCCTATCCCACACAAATTATGCACGAGTTACCTTTGTGGAGATGCGACATCATATATGACAACATTAATAAACTTGTTGCATACCTGTGCTATAGCAGAAACCATGAGAATGGGCAAAGTAGCTAAGGCAACAAGTGCCAACCGCCACTGCAGGAAAAATCCAATGAGAACAGCAACTACAACAGCTGCACTATCTTGTATGAATATGGAAAGTCGGTTGCTGAAAGCAGCTCTCACAAAAGTGGCATCATTAGCCAGTCGCATAGACAGGTTATCAGCACTGTTCTCTTCTTCATCAAACCATCCAACTTCATTTCGAAGCATTGCTGTGGCAAAGGCAGTCAGAAGAAGTATGTCAGTCGGAGTAAGGATATAAGCAATGTTTGAAAAACCGAAGGCGTAGGCCGAGGCATTGGCCTGCCAAAAAGCGAGGCGTAAGCCTTAAGACGTCGGGGCGTAAGCACTGCGTGCAATTTTTTTTGACATAGAATAAACACCTAATTAATTACCCTTTCATCAAATAAACTCAAAATTAGGACCAATCCAAATTAAACAACATAGATAAAGTCAAATAGCACAAGTTCAACAACAAAAACATAAAAATAACAAATTCAAGTTATCTAAAGGGTGTTTTTTTGTGAGAGAGCTGAGACAGAGAGAACGAGAGAACTTGGGACAGAGAAAGCGGTGTTTTCTTGTTGATGATAATAGGGATTTTTTCGGTGCTACGACCCTTTTCCCTTCTCTCTTTCTGGGCTTAAACCCCTTTTCACGTCTTTACTTTTGTGGGCCCAGTAACAACTTCGTTTTTGTAGTATGGGTTTAAAAAAAAAAAACAGATGCTTTTTCTGACAGGCGCACGCTAAACTCTAAAGCGTCTAACCCATGATGCTTTTTCTGAAAGGCGCACGCTAAACTCTAAAGCGTCTATCCCATCTACAAAGGCGGTCGCCTTCCTTGCAGTCTGCCTTCTTCACACGCCTCGCGGCGTTTTCCAAGAAAACGCTCATGGGCGTGCCTCAAAGCGCAGTGTGCAGCGCTTCTTTAAACAAAGGATATAAGCATGTTTATGAAATCATAGTGTAATAGTTTATCCAACAGGAGAGAATAGTAAGACAACAATACCAAAGATTATAACTCACCAGAAAACATCATTCTTCGAACACGTTCAGTCATTTTCTCCCCCATTATACCAAAGTAGAAGTGCTGCAAAAAGTTAGCAATCACTGTCACAATTCCCATGCCAGAAATGATTAAGCACCACCGGTCTATCTCTTGCTGTATATGATGATGTCTCACATCTGTTCTGTAATATGCTGTCACAATGAGAGCGATAACATAAGCAAGAAAAGGATTAAAAGAGCCGAAAATAGCAGCACCAATGCTCCCTAAAACAGCATAAAGCCACTCCGCAAGGCTAAGCTCCACAAGCCTCCACAACGATGGCTCTTCTGGAGATGAGGTCCCCTTTGTTTCTTTCATTGTCGTAGGAATATTATCAAATTGACTGAGTGGTCGACTAAATGTTTGTGAATGAGAGCGCTCATTTTTGGGATCAGATGTCAAAAGTGGTGAAATAGGAGATTCTGGATCTGACACATTTGTTTGTCGCTGGGCAGAATGAACATCAATCTTGGGTAACTCTGGTAGTCGCATCTCAAAACTATCCTGTCTCCTTATTGTTGGTTCCTTATCTGTTGTGTCCATGGAAACACCATTTTCAATCATTTCTTCTGGAGGTGGGCTAAGAATGTGGGGAGATCCCCTAGAGCTAAATGTAATATCAGCTGGCCGAAACATGTGGTGGCCAGCAAGTCTCTGGAGAGATGGTGACTTGGCCATTTTAGGGGATGTTGGTTCTTGAAAGATACTACTTGCACATGAATCTTTTTCAATATTAAGGGTAGCAGTTTCCTTGTTGTTCCTCATTGGCATCCTGAATGTACATATATGTGCATCATTAGTGCATATAATATTCAATTATGAAATATCAAAAAAATGACAAAAAACAGTGATGCGGTTCCATAATAAAAATAAGAAGAAATTGTCACCATGAAGGAAATAAAATGACATTACTTCTCAGTTCTCAGGAGAAATATTGCCCAGTAAATCTGCCGTAAGAACACAAGTTCTCATGAAATCTGCCACCCATCTTATATCCAACCTAAAAAAATACTACCTCCTACTCAAAACGGTTGGCACGTTTTGACTTTACTTAAATCGCGCTTTGAACTTTGTTATTCAACAAAATGGTTGGCATGTTTTAACTAAAACATTACTCAACTTTGAGGAAATTTAGGAAAGGGAACCTGCCACCCATTTTGGGAAGGAAGGAGTAATTCCAAAGTGTCCTCCAGAAAACAATAGTACTCACTTAACTATCGCCCTAATCCTAATGGGTATCCTACCTCGACAGGCTTAAAGCCCAATTAATTATCTAAATAAAAGATAATAAAATATATCAATAAGCTAATTACAGAAAATGTTAGCAGCATAGCTGCAAACAAAAGCATAAGAAATAAAGGACCCAAAGAGTATTGACTATTGAGGATCTCAAAGTATATTATTTTTCTTCGTAAAGAGATGTCCAAATATAATTCCACACCGTTTTTTATAGAATCATCAGTTAGCTCTACAACTATACCTCCGAGGAAGTTTTGTAGCTTGTTCACATTTGAGTAGTTCGGCATAAAGGCCATCCAAGTTAATTAATTCTGCATGAGTACCCATTTCAACAAGTTGACCTTCCTCCATCACAGCAATATAATCAGCATTTTTAATAAGACTTAGCCGTCTAGCTATTATTATAGTTGATCTACCCAACATGAGGACATCCAAAGCCTCCTGAACGGATCTTTCAGCTTCAAAATCAAGACCACCAGTGACTTCATCCAGAAGCAGAATAGATGGATTCGACAGTACAGCCCTAGCAACAGAAAGTTTGATTTTCTGTTCCTCAGTCATCACTAGACAAGGCCTCCCAACCTGTAATGAAAGTTTTAGTCTGTTAAGAGCCACATAAGTTAAACCTTGCAAAAGCAAAAAAAATCCACGAAATATTGACATTTAGGTGTAGCACCTGTGTATCATATCCTTTATCCAGAGAGCTGATAAATGCATGTGCATGTGCTATTTTGGCAGCTTCTTCAATTTGATCTAAAGAGGCGTTCCGTCCATAAGCAATATTATCTTTGATACTCAAACTCAGCAAGGCAGGTTCCTGGGTGACTAAACCAATTTGGCTCCTTAGCCACTCCAGCTTCAGATTTTTTATATTTTCACCATCCAATAGGACTTCTCCTGAAAGGCAACAAAAAATAAAATTAAGGAATTAACGCATTTGAAAAGTTCAGGGATGGCAAATGAGAAAGTCCCAAATAAATGTGAAATTAATATGAAATAATACCTAAAGTTGGATCATAAAAACGCTCCATAAGTGGTATGATACTGCTCTTCCCAGAACCATTTCTGCCAACAAGTGCTACAGCCTTTTTTGCTGGCACGGTGAGGTAAAACCCACTTAAAATTGGAATTTCAGGGCGAGACAGATAGCTGAAATATACATTTCGAAATTCTATGTTTCCTTGAACAGAAGCAAGAGTAAGCCCGTCATGATCAACAGTGGAAGATGACCGACTTATCATCTCAAACAGTCTGTAGGCAGCAATTCTCCCTTGTTCAAAAGAATAGAAGTTTGTTGCCGCTTGATTCAGACCACTATGAAACACAAGTCCATTCATAAGTAAGTAAGAGACACACTACAGATGAAAGAAAGAGATTTGACAAAGCCGCTTACAGTCCACTCAATATAACAGCAAATAGAGCTGCTACTATTTCTCCCCCATGAGCTCTTCCATGTGTAACAAGTGACCTTCCCACCCAAAGTTGCAAAGCACAAGAACAGATTGCAAGCCCATATGTGAAACCAAGTCCAAGACCTTGAACGAGACTAATTAGTATACCATATCTGAGTGTAGCTTGAAGTGAAGTTGCATACGAATATTTTGCCAAGGTTTCGTTGGTAAATGAATATAAAGTTCTAATATAGGAAACTGCCTGAAAGAAGGGGGGAAAGATTAGAACGTAGATAATACAAGACTACCAACCAAGAAGCAGTAGCCAGCATATAGATAGATGAAAGCTTGCAATTAAAATTTGTTGAATCCAATTTTATGGACTGTCTTTGTATAATTAGAAAATCTCAATCAAGAACAATGAACCTTCACCACTTTTCCACATAAATACAGATAATCATAGATTTGACATTAAAGAGACCATTATGAAACACATCTTCATTAGTTTTCTGCAATTATAATAAGGATAAACCAGCCTAGACTGCTTAATAAAGCATTAAAAAATTGGCAAACATCTGCCGCAATAACAAACCTATCAAACGATATTCAAACTAGAAACGGAAGACAGGAGCAACAAAGTTATCACATAAATAATTTGTTTGGCTAAAGTCTGAGGTCAATTATTTGAGTTCTAAACAAAATCTAATCTAGTCAGTTTATACATTATGATGGTTTTTTGTTACGGCGGAATTCCCAATAATAGAAATAGATAATTTATTCTACAAGCCAAAGCTCCGAAAATAATATTCTTCACACATTCATAACCTGTAAATACTAATCCCCACAAGTCGGAAAAAAGACCATAATATTAACCCTACGCTTATGACTTAACAATGTAAAATTAATTAACAAACAATGAATAAGATTCATCTGAATAATTAATCAACCGCCTGCTTCGGCCGTATCTTCTTGCTGTTTATTGTGCCGAACATAACCAGCAGAAGG
This sequence comes from Orobanche coerulescens, assembly GCA_033398695.1. Classification (NCBI taxonomy): domain Eukaryota; kingdom Viridiplantae; phylum Streptophyta; class Magnoliopsida; order Lamiales; family Orobanchaceae; genus Orobanche; species Orobanche coerulescens. The sequence goes on along the minus strand of CM065802.1, from coordinate 141,707,899 downwards.
CTCGCTCTCCCAACCTGTCGTCGTGTTCCATAACAACTCCCTTCCGCTCAAGAACCGCATTGTCCCCAAGGCGGAAGTCAGGAAACTGTGACTTCAATTCCTCTGTCCTCCAAGTTGCATCATCACGTGACTGCCCCCGCCAGTGTACTAAGGCCTGCCACACTTCCGTGTCCCCTTCCTTCATCTCCCGCCATGATAAGACCTCTTCCAGATCAAAAAACATTCAAATTACTGATCTCCAAACTAGGCGGAAGCTCGGAATCCACCGGATGGTTGCCTACCGCCCGTTTCCACTGCCATACGTGAAAAAAGGGGTGGATATGATTTGCCTCGGGTAAGCATGGCCGATATTTAGTCTAACCGATCCGCTCCTCAACCACAACGTGCCATAATCATGGGCACTCAGATTGTGATAATTTCGGTCAGCAACCGAACTCTGCCTATGCGGCTCACCTTCAAGAAAACCTCATCCCCATAGTCAAACCCCTCATCCCGGCGTCGCTTGTGCAATCTAGGCCATTTTTTGTTGCGCCCAAACGAGGTTAAATTTCAGCTGATGGAGCACCTCATCCTGACCGCCCAACACCGCGCCAAACGTTAAACTCCCCGAGTAAGAATGGATGAATTGTAAGAGGCAATCTTACCTGGTTCGCAGTTTCGGTGCACGGACACGTATCAAGACGTGGTATGCTGCATACATCAGTGCGTGGTTTACTAAGGGTTAACCGAGACGCTTTTTCGGGATGCGATACGCGAATTGACTGATCGTCGTACGCCAGTATCTAATTTTTAGTTTTTATATATATATATTTAATCACTTATAAATTATATAATGTTATAATTATATGTTCTTACATTGTAATCACATCCAACATTTTAAAAAAAGCAACATAATAAGTGTAAGTTTCATCATCATCAATCATCAACAGCACCTTAATCCCAACTATGTTGGGGTCGGTGGCATGAAGATTATAGTGTCGTTTAATTGTCTAAAATTAGTTAACACCATAACTCATGCAAATAACAAAGTGGCAAAGTTTTACGCCGGATGCCCTTCCTGTCGCAACCTTCATATGAAGGAGAAATAGAACGAAATTCCAAAACCGTCAACATCATAGGTTTTTCCATTTATATGGAAAATATCATGAGACGGCGATGAGTTTGAGATAATTGCTATTGTCATGTCACAATACGTGATTGCAATAAGTGTAAGTTTATTTAAAATTTAGAGACGATAAACCTTAAAATATATAAATGGAATAGGTTGAAAAAAGGAAAAAGTTATATAAAAAAAGTCAAAAAAGAAGTAACTGATCTGTTCCGGAAATTGGGATTGTTGTTTGCATAATCAATAAATAAAAAGGAAAAGAAAAAGAAGAAAAAGAGATTGAGCCCTTATTATCTGAGGGTGTTCCAGAAGCGTATTTAATACGTGAATAAGTCCTCCATATATGCAGAAAGCCTACATATTTGGGGTCACCGGATATAGAGATTCGATGCGCAAATGCACCGCATTCCAGTACGTGTGTTCCGGTTCGTGGGACGAGGGGGGTGTAGGTAATTAGGTAGCAATGCTCCGACACAAAACAGCGCATATGTTTCCAAAACCCGATTTTAGCACAGAGTCTTCCCATCTGTCTCCGGGTTATACACTGAGCTAAATTTCAATGTCGGCCCCTAAAGTTTAAACATCTCCCTCCAAAAAAAGCTCATAAAGATGGGGTCGCGATCGCTGACGATGGAACATGAGACCCCATATGAAACCACCATCTCCTGTACTAATGCCTTGGCTACTGTATGGACCATGAACGGAGATTTAATCACAACGAAATGTCGTTACTTGGACAGACGATCCACTACCACCATGCAAAAGTACCCTTGTGATTTAGGGACATGTGATGAAAACCAAACAGCCTCGCGAATCGGTAATGGTTGTAACAACCCGACCGGCAAGGTGGCCTCGTGATTTGATATCTGACACGCCACGCAATTAGCAACATAATCCTGCATCCACCGAAATATACCCCGCCAATACACACTCGTTGTGATCCTACAATATGTTCAAAGAGTCCCCGCGAGCCCTCCTTCAGGGGTATCATGAAATTCGTAAAAAAAAAATAGGAACCCACTCAGGCTCCGGCAACACCAAACGAGCTTTGTGAAATAACAGCCCCTGCACCAAGGAATACCCAGGGCAACTGCTACTACCCACTGGAGACTTAATGAAGTCGTCACTCTGCTGCTCAGCAATGATTTTCGACCACAATTGGACAGACCAGGCTGCTTACTCCCGCTAACAATCCCTCGAGGTGCAGTCGGGTTAAGGGATCCACTGCCGAGATGGTGCAGCCCGGCTTATACACAACTTCGGAATCATATCCAACCAACTTAGCCACCCAAATTTGTTGTGTGTGTGTTCCATTTCAATGCGTCATTAAGTGCTTGAGACTATGGTGATCTGTGCGTATCGTGAACTCTGGGTAATGAGGTAGGGCGGCCAATGTTGTACCGCCAATACCAAAGCCATTATTGCCCGTTCATAGGCGGATTTGGTTGGCGTCCGTAAGTGTGTTACTACAGCATGCCACCGAGTGTTCCTTCTACATGAAACCGACCCAACCCCATGCTTGATGCATCGCACTCCATGACGGAGTGTTTGGTGAAATCCGGCATTTGCAAAACCCGGGTGGTGGTCAAGGCCGCAAAGGCCAGGTCAGCTCGAACTTAACCGGAGCCTCCTTTAACAACTGAGTAGGTGGATAAGTCAAGGTACCATAATCCCGTACAGAACTCTGATAATAGCCGGTCAACCCAAGGAATCCGCGGACTCCCTTCACACTGTGGCACTGTCTAGTCCACTGTAAAACTAATTTTTCCCTGATCCATCGTCACACCCTCAGCTGATATAATGTAACCAAGGTATTCAAGCTGACGCACCCACAAAAATGCATATTTTCTTGTTGGCTTCGAGCACTCCTTCAACGTCGTGCGGACCCGCTCCAAATGTTCAAGTGCTCCTCCTGGGAACTGTTATACACCAATATATCATCAAAAAATACCAAGACATACCTCCTCATTAAGGGCCAGAAGAGGTCGTTCATCGTGGACCAGAAGTCCGGAACGTGGTTGGGGGATTAGTTAACCCAAACTCCTCTTACAAACTTTAGTTTTTAAATTGCTTGAGCAACCTACCTCATCATCTTGTTGTTAGCGAATTGGAGTACTTACTCCATTCATTCACTCAGGAATAACGCGTTAAATCCAAGTTGTGCCCAAGATTTGGTTTATATCCACAAAAACCTTCGCCTCTTATCAAGGAACTCCAAGCAATATGCGGATTAGAAGACCAAGATGTTGGGATGTTGGTAGTGATGCATTTGATTCTATGGAGGATGTGGGATTTTTAGAGTTTGCAGATCTCACACTTGATGACCCGGATTTAGAAGAAGGGCTGATCGTTGAGGATTGATTTGATTGATCTTATTGTTTTTTAAGATTTTAATTAAGTTTTCTTTTGATGTTATAATAGTGACTTGTGGATGGATTTTAATTTTGGAAATATGTAGGGGTTCTAATTTTTGGAATTTTATTTTTTTCCATACTCATGTCGTACCCTTTTTCTGAAATTTTGATTTTTCCGTTTTTTTTCGTCCCCATCTCCGTGCTATCTAGAAAGTAGGTGTCAGGTTTTGTTGAAGGAGTAATCAAAAATTAAATCTTAGTATAAATTGGTATAGCAATTCGGGATCCAAATACCGTTATTCTGGATCACTTACCAAACATAGCCTAAATGTGTAGTTTAAACAGATAATGGACAAGATTGCACAAAAATAAGCAACAAAGAAAATGAGAAACCACATAATTAGCTTCTACAGAACACTATCATGAGAATTGATTAAATACAGAGTGGCTGCAAATTTACTTCCACTTAAATACAGAATAGTGGCTGCAAATTCACTTCCTCGAACCACAGGATAACTGAGCCAAATGTAGATTTCAAAAGCTTTATGGGTCAATGTTTCAGCAATGATACAGAAAGAATCGGAACTTCCTCAAGGAATTCAATTCTTGACAATTTACAACCCTATCTGAAGACCACTTGAGTTAGAAGCATAAGGGACACTCTTGAAAGTGAGAGATTTAGCATGCAACTCCCTGCAGCAAACAAAAGTAGAGATCACAAATCTGACCTGCTCTGCAATACTTGCAGCTTCAGCATAAGCATCTTGGATATTTTCAGCAAGCCTATGCAAAAAGATGTTGGATATTCCTCCTGCAGCAACAATCAATGGACCAGTAGCTAAAGTAATAAGGGCAATCTGCCAGCAGTTGACAAATCCAATTATGAGACCACAAAAGAAAGTGGCCATATTGTGAATATAGTTTCCTACCTGTTACATCAAAGCATACGCAAAATGTGAGACGAAACTCTTTCTCCAGTGGAACCAGCTAAAACACCGCTAATATGGGAAAATTGGAAGATGTAAACATACTTTTTCACTCAGAGCAGACTGGATGAGCAATACATCACTTAATACTTGGCTCACAATATCTCCATTGTTCCCATAAGTATCAAAAAAACTCATGTCTTGATTAAGTAAAACTTCAACATATCTTGACCTTATCACAGCAGTCTGTCGTTCCCCAGTTAATATCCAGCATGACACTTCTGTTGTCAGAGAGAAAACCCAAAAGTAAAGAGAGCAATATATTAAATAGTATATGGAAGTCAGTAAAGGGAACAGTATTTTGTCTGAGATAGCAAATGACAAGCATGCATCAATACATATAAGCTTACCAATCCAAGCCGCAACAAAAACTCCAACAGCAATATAAACGACGACTAAAGCAAGCTGCAGAATTCCGAAGAAATGTCAGCTCCGCAAAAGTGTGAAGAATAAACTCCTCATAAGATAATTCATATGGACAAGGGCACAAACAAGGTTAAATCTCATGCCTCTTTTGGGTCAAAATATATACATCATTAAGCAGAATATAATTTAAAAGCATGCTAACTGGGAGCAGATGCCAATACATAGAATTCAACCACTAGTCCACGTTCTATTAAATTAATTTACTAGCATTTACATTCTATGTATATTTATAGATTGATTATAAACAAGTATTTACTCCATTTCCAAGTCTTCCAACTGATTTGAATGTAACGTTGGTTTTCTCGAACAGCCTAGAAACTTCATCGTTTCACAAGGATTTTCTACATTGACTGCACTAGAAAGATTTCACTGGTTTCAGAACAAGGTAATGTCAATGCCATAGTTGTTAAACACGCACCTCAAGAGCGCATCAGGCGCAAGGCGCGCAGGTAAGAAGGCAGGTCGCCCCTTTTAAGCCCCAAGGTAGGCGACCTCAGCCAGGTGCGCGTCTAGGTGCGCCTTTTTGATGCGCTGAGGCACGCCTCTGTGTTGTCTCTTTTTTTTTAAGTTATTTCTATATACTTCTAATGTTGTTTTTATTGTTATTACCCTTTAATTTGTTAATATTAAGTTTTTTGTGAATAGTTATATTTTCTTGTCAAGTATATTGACATCATTAGAGACATGTATGAAGGAGCTAGTACAAGTGTACGTACTACCGTGGGAAGGACCGAGGAATTCCCTATTATGATTGGGGTGCATCAAGGCTCGGCTCTTAGTCATTTCCTCTTTGCCATAGTCATGGACGGATTGACAAGGTCAATTCAAGACGATATTCCTTGGTGCATGATGTTTGCAGATGATATAGTATTGGTTGATGAAACGAAGGACGGGATTGAAAGAAAGTTGGAACTCTGGAGAAATACGCTCGAAACTCGTGGTTACAAGTGTACGTACTACCGTGGGAAGGACCGAGGAATTCCCTATTATGATTGGGGTGCATCAAGGCTCGGCTCTTAGTCATTTCCTCTTTGCCATAGTCATGGACGGATTGACAAAGTCAATTCAAGACGATATTCCTTAGTGCATGATGTTTGCAGATGATATAGTATTGGTTGATGAAACGAAGGACGGGATTGAAAGAAAGTTGGAACTCTGGAGAAATATGCTCGAAACTCGTGGTTTTAGGCTGAACAGAAGTAAGACTGAATATTTGGAGTGTAGCTTTAGTGGAAATGGAAGTAGAGAGGCGGGTACAATCACTTTTGATGGAACTGTCATACGAGGATCGGAATTTTTTCGTTATCTTGGGTCTATTCTTCAAAAGGATGGAGAATTAGAGGTTGACGTGACCCATAGGATTAAGGCGGGATGGTTGAAACGGAGGAGCACAACGGGGTTATTATGTGATCAAGGCGTACCTTACAGATTAAAGGGAAAATTTTACCGAACCGCAATTAGGCCTGCACTTTTATATGGCACTGAATGCTGGGCTGTAAAGCATAGTCATGTGCATAAGATGAATGTGGCGGAAATGCGTATGCTAAGATGGATGTGTGGCCATACGAGAAAGGATCGACTTAGAAATGATGTGATTAGGAAAGAAGTACGAGTGGCCCCTATAGAGGATAAGCTGTTGGAGAATCGGTTAAGATGGTTCGGACATGTGAGACGGAGGCCGATTGATGCACCGGTGTGGAGGCTTAAAGAATGGGGAGCGCATAGGCCGATTAAGATGGTTCGGACATGGATAAAAGTGATTGAGATTGATATGAGGTTTCTTAGGATTGGAGAAGTTATGGCGTTGGATAGGACGACGTGGAGGGAGAGAATTCGGGTGGTTGATTATGTTTGAGGTTTTTTTTTGCATAATGATTATTACTATTTTTTATTTACTTTTTATTATTTACTTATTTTTGCATATTTATTATACCTTTTTTTTAAACTTTTCACTATCACTTTTGCCTTTTCATAGGACTATTTTATTGGAGAGGACTTGACGTTTTCAGAGCCCCAAAGCATTTTGGGACTAAGGCTCTGATATTGTTGTTGTTGATGTGTGTAAGTTTTACTATCTAATTTAAATTATCTTTTAGTTTTTGTGTGCCTCACCTCTCTCATGCGCACGCCTCGCCTTGCGCTTGATACGAGCCAAGATCGCCTTAGTGCACCTGATACGAGCCCAGATCGCCTTAGTGCGCCGGTCGCCTTTAACAACTATGGTAAATGCCCAAAGAAGCTTGGTATCATCAAGATGAAACTTCATACAACCCTCTCATAAACATAAACACTCCAACTAGTTATTTTGACCATCTCTTTGCTCTCAAGATGGATTTTTTGACTAATAATCAATGTGATATCCCCAGTTATTATTGTAATCTTCTTTGGAATCTATAAATATGAAATCACGATTTTTTGCTGAATTTTATAATCAAAATGTTTATCCAATTATCATAAAAAATATTCTGATAAAGTTAACACAAACAGCAAAGCAGCACATTGCAATCAAAAACAAAAACAGGTCATTATTTGTAGAGAATAAACAAAGCAAAATCAGGTCATTATTTGTAGAGAATAAACAAATTATAATATTCTTCAGATGAGAAATTCTAGCAGCGCGTGTATGTTAGCTGATTAAGAATAATTACAATGTCCAGTAATTCTGCTAGCATAAGTTGAAGTGGTTAAGCAGATTGACCTTCCGACATCTGTAATTAATACTCTCTTTGGGAAATGAAGATGGATAAGCCTCAAAAGACTCTAGGGCTATATCTGGAGTCATTTTCTAGGTTTCTCCCAAGAAATATTTCCAGGAAAACACATTTTGGGGTTTGTATCAAACACAAAAAGATATGCAATAATTGAGTGCATACACATGCACACACACACACACACACAGACACACACACACACACACATATATATATATAGGGAGTGACTATGGTGGAAACACCCTTAATGGTGAAATCTAGAAACCAATTGCATTATTAAGTAATTTCATTGCATATTTGTTATTATTTGTTGCATCAAGCTGGTCGCTAGTATATGCAACAAATAATGCAATAAAAAAATACATAAATGCATATAATTCTACTCATCTACAGCCGTTAGATCACTAATATCAATGGCCTACAAAAGTTTCTAAATTTCACAAGGTAATTAGTTTTCATATGATCTATTTCCTATATATATATATATATATATATATATATATATTGTATAGTCAAGTTTAAGGCTTTTCCAAATAAATGAAGAAAGGGGAATGCTTCAGGGGAATAACACAAAATACTTTATATTGTTTGGTTCCGTCCTTAAAAATAGAACCATCACTAAAAAAGAAAGCAATAGTGCTGAAGTCTTTTTCTACATGGTCGACTCGTAATCATACCATAAATTCTCAGCATAAAGACACCATGAGTTAGGCATGTTAGAGAGTGGAAGAAAATAGTGGCAAACACAAAAACTCCCACAAACGCTCCCTACCCATAAATAAAGGAGGTGTAGATCCTCAAAGTTACGGCCTTATAAAGGCCATAGTTGTTACGGCGCTCGACTAGTCGTCGACTAATCAACCAAACGGTGCAGGACAGTCGCCATGTAACTCCGACTCGACTGATGCAAGTATTTCGCCCACCAGGAACGGCATGGGTGGGTCGACTGGGCGACGACTTGGGTCAGACTGGTTTAAGGCCTGACCCGTCGAGACTCGATCTGAAGCCGTGAAGCAATTGATAACGGCCGATCTGCCGCCGATTTGTTGTATATACCTAAGTAGCACTCTTCTCTTCCTCTACACTTCTTTTTTTCTTTTAGTTTCTTTCTTCTTTCTTGCTGAAGCCGTTTTCTTTCGATCAATCTTTCTTTCTTGCTGAATCTCCATTGTATATACCTAATTCTTTCTTTCTTTGTTATCTGAAACCTAATTGTTGTAGCCGCTATATAGATATATATTTTATATATTAGATATTATATATTATAGTTATAAGTGTATGTATAATATACAATCATTCAAATCATATAATTTACATATATGTAAATATTTATTTTTTATAATTTAGTTAGTCGACTAGTCTCGACTAGTCTACAACTCCCCATACCGGACCCCTGTCGACTTGATTCGACTTACGGCCGTAACTATTAATCTGTTATTCTTTACCAGCTTAAACTCAACCTAGGTCTCAAAATTGCAGCTAGTGGCCAGCACTCCTGCGACCAGATAGAGGGATCACCATTCACCACTCTAAGCAGCAATAATTACTCTAAAGTTGCACTCCAAGGAAATTCAAGTCAAGCGGTTAGAAAATATCAACAGATCAGTGAAGCATGTAACTTTACGACACATGATGTGTGGGCATGGTGGAGACGGGTATAATATTATCATGCAATGATACAAAAACCTATAATTCTTACACTAAAAGCTAGAAACATATGTACTACCATTACTGAGACGAACATGACGGATCTTAATAGATGGTGATACTAGTATATCGATTGGTATGTAAAAGAAGAGGGAGGAAGAGAGTGAATCAGTGTTGTGAAATGCGCAAAATTGAAAAAAGCGCAAGTTCCAATTTTGAAGCGTGACTCGCGAAGCACGATTACTCGCACGATTTTTTGCCAGAAATTAAATAATTTACATAATTATCTTTATTATACATATATGCTTCTAAAAATGTTAGTTCTAATATCAAAGAACAGAATGGCACTTTAAACAGTTTCAAACATAATAAAAAGTCTCCAACTTGGTAGAAATAACATAATAGAAAGTCTCCAACTTAGTAGAAATAAACATAATATAATGTCTCTAGCTTAGTACTTAGTAGAAAATATCAACTTAGTAGGAATGTCATAGTAAAGTATTGAACTATCAATCAATGACATTTAGCAAGTCAAAGGCTTCCAAATCATTTAGCTGGATCTCGGTTCCCTCAAATTTTCTTTCTTCCTCATCATCATCTTCGTCTCGAAGAGTTGAAGAAGAAGAAGCTCCTGCTCTTTCACTTGATTTTGAGGTGTTCATGTTTCTTGTCAAGCACCTAGTATGATAAAGTGGTTCTTCGACTCCAGAAGCAATACAAACATCGTCCCAGCTAAGATCTTCTCCTTCGTGCACATAATTGGGATCCACATCGTCATCATCAAGGCTCTTTCCAAGCAACCACTCATTACAATTGTCAATTACATCCAAAGCAATTGGGTCTTGTACATCACGTGCATCAAACCTACGTTTCAATGCTCTATTATACTTGACATATACCAAGTCGATGATCACTTTGTGAGAAAGTTGTTCAAGGGTCCGCTTTTTTCATTATCTTGGATCTATTATCCAAAATGATGGGAATTAAATGGTGTTGTGGCTCACAAAAATAAAACCGACAAGTGGAAGAGTGCCACATGGTTTCTACGTGATAACAACATGACTCCTGGACTAAAGGGCAAATTCTATCGCACAGCAAATTAGGCATGCACTGTTATATGGCAACGAGTGTTGGGTTGTAAAACAATGTCACGTTCAACAGATGAATGTGGCGGAGATGCGTATGCTATTGTGGAAGTGTGGCCATATAAAAAATGAACATCTCATAAATGAGGTGATTTTGGAGAAGGAAAGAGGGTCTAAAAAAGATAAAATCGTGGAAAATCGATTAAAATAGTTTGGCCATGTGAACCGGAACTGGAAACGTGTTGATTCCCCGATGTGAAGGCTTGGGATCGGAAAAAGTACGGCGACGGGGACAGTGTGGAGGAAAATATACGGGTGGATGATGGATTTTGATTCTTATTTATTTTTATTGTTATTTTTCTTATTTTATTTTATTTCATATTATATTTCGGTTATCTTTCAGATTTTTCAAATAATTCACTAATCTTCTACTATCATTCTCATTCTCAATATTTTGCTGATTTTTTCTCTTGATTTTTTCTTTTCACTTCGTATTTTCATTCATTTATTTTGTAATTTATTTAATTAAGGCTATTAATTAAAAAAAATAAGGCTATTACTTGATTTTTTGCTATATCTCTTTAAAAAATAATGGTGTTCACTTTTTATAACTCATAGCTTTAATTCTAAATTGACTATTTATCAAGTTTCTCTTTTATTTTTTTCCTTTTATTTTATTTATGTAATCGACAGTTGACGGTTTCAAAGGATGATTCATCTTAGCCGATCCCAAATCATTTCAGGATTACGGCTCAGCCAGTCTATGAAGCATGGGGATTTCAGTTTGAGCTCCGATCCCGCATTGGGGACGTTTCTGGGAAGTTGACGGCACAGGGACACCGGAATCGTCCCTGGCATGAATCTGGATTGTTGGAGACGGTTGGATTTTTGGGGACCACGAGGTGGATATTTGGGGACGTCTCAGGGACATTTTGGGGAGAAAAAAATATAAAATATAAGTTAGGGCAAACACGCCATATTATTCCACATCCCATCTCCCAGTCCCACAAAGAAAATTGAGAGAAAGTGATGTTGACGCTAGTTCTGATTTTTCTTGTAACATAGGAAAGTTTTGGAATATTCTGTGGAAATAAATTAATTAAGATGTATTTAATGGAATCAACGTGATAGTTAAAATTGGGATCTTTGATATGATGATATCCTTTCTTGCCTCTATATACAAATTGGCAAGAAGTTGCTGCTATAATTTCAAAATCAGGTAGGGTAAAAAAGAGAATTTTACTGTTGACCCATGAGGATTGATTGCTTGATTTTATTATTCTTTTCAGAATTTAATTAAATTTTCTTTTGGTGTTATAATAGTGAGTTATCACTTACATGTAAATTTTAGTTTTGGGATTATGTATGGATTTTAATTTTGGAATTTTTTCCCGTACGCATGTTGTACCCGCTTTTTGAAGTTTTGGTTTTGTCATTTTTTGCCCCCGTCCCCATCCCCATTTCTTGTTCTTGTCCCCGTCTTCGTGCTACCTAGCCGCCAGTGTTTATAAAAGCGCCAATTTGCGCGCGAGGCCAAGAAAGCGCGAGAAGCCTTCTTCAAATTGCGCCTGGGATGAAAAGTATCGGTTATTGCTGAAGTGGCACACTATAGAGTACAAAATCATGTGTGATCAGCACGAATCGAAGAAAGCGTACGCTGTCTGGATTTTTTTTATTTACTCATGGAAATAGAAACCAGTCATTCCATCGCCTCTCTTCTTTCATTCGCCGCTCGTCATAGGATTCCTAAGCTGCAGCGACGACGCCTTTCTCCTGCGCAGCTTCCCTTCATCTTCGACGCATATTTTCTTCTTCTCTGAAGTGGTATCTATTGTCAAATAGTATTTTTTTCCTCTTCTCCCTACGCGCTTCAGTCGGTATTTGGACTCTCTCGAGGTTTTAAAATGTCAAAGAATTCTATAAAGGACAAGGCTTGAGAATATGCATATCAATTGGAGCGGAGAAAAGTGTGTTAGGTGCAAATTTTGTTATCAAAAGTCGAACGGGTTGTTACTGGTTTAATAAACCATTTAGCTCAAACCCATAAAGGTGTTGCACCTTACCCGAGTGCACCGCCGGAGGTGAAAAATGAAATTCTTCACATTTTATAAGTTTTTAAGGTTACATAAATGATAAAATTAGAATTGTTACGTGAAATTGGTGAGGACCACGGTAGTGAGAGTAAAGAGTCATCTTATGTTGGTGGTGGGGGAGGAAGTTCACAAGGCATTGTTGGTAGTATTAATCAAGGCACACTTGATACTTTCGTTAAATCGGCACCTACATAAACAATCATTGATTCGGCCTACAAAAAGGAATTGCTTAACGATAGTAAGCTTAGAGTTGATTGTTTTATTTATTCTATGTCACTTTCTTTTAATGTGGTTAATGATCCATATTGGTTCCTTATGGCCGATGGAATTGCCGAATATGGAAAAGGGTTCAAGCCCCCTCATATGCATGAATCCAGAACGTGGGAGCTAAAGGCTGAGGTTGACAACATAAATGTTATTTATGAGGAGAACATAAAGCTTGAAAAACATATGGTAACACTATTATGTCCGATTTTGTGGACGGATCAAAAACAAAGAGCTTTGATGAACTTCTTAGTAAATAATCATGTGGGAACATTCTTTACGAAATCGGTTAATGTTTCGGATAGCATTAAAAACGGAGAGTTGATTTTTAAATATTTTGATGAAATTATAGATGAAGTTGGAGAGGATAATGTTATTCAAGTTGTCACGGATAATGCTTCCAATTGTAAGACCACGGGGTGAAGAATTATGGAAGCTAGGAAAAGTCTGTGGTGAAAACCATGTGTGACCCATTGCAATGATCTTGTGTTGGAGGATATTGTACAATGAAAATATTTGACGAGGCAATTGAAAATGCTAAGAATGTGGTGAAATTCATTTATGGCCATGGCACAATCCTTACTTTAATGAGCAAGCAAACAAATGATAAAGAACTCCTCTGCCCTGCCGTAACCCCCTGCCGTAACCCCCTGTGGTACGGCATTTCTCACTCTTCAAAGCATGTACAAGCAAAAAAGGGCTCTTGAAGTGATGTTTGCTTCTGACGAGTGAGTTACTTCTCCTCAAGCGAAAAAAGGAAGGAAAAGTAGCTAAGAAAATCGTGGTAATGATCCTAATTTTTGGCCATATGTAGCTTTTTGTGTAAAAAGTATTGTCCTCTGGTTAGTGTTTTAATGGAGGTTGATTTAAAGAAGCGATCGACCATGGGTTACATATATGTAGCTTATGAAAAGGGCAAAAAGAAAACCATTCGATGTTTTAAAATTCGCGACTCGGGTTCGAGGCGTTCTGCTCTAATGAGGTGAGGCGTACGCCTCGAGGCGGAATGAGGCAGAAGCCTTGAAATTCTAAGGAGAAAATTTAAAAAATATACAAAAATAAACCAACACAAAGTTAAAATTAATAATATTAATAGTTGAACAAAACTAGAATAGAAATATCATAAACATTGCATCATTCATCATAAATGCCTCTAAAAAAATGCAATTTATTGTATAGACCTGAGTCCCATTTCAGTTTTTAAGGGTCATTTTCAGTTTTCTACAATTTATTTTCAATTTTGTAAGTTTTATTTTTTAATATTTTTTATTATTAGAACGCTGCTTATATGAGAGAGAATGGATGAAAAAGGCTCAATTTATTATATAGGGTTATCATTAGTTATCTTATGAGGCTTTTATTGTTTAAAAGCCCAATGGAAATAATGAGTCATTCGGCCCAATTTACTTTTATATTTTAAGGTTTCACCCTCTCTTACCGCAGCCTTCTTATGTCTCCTCTATCTGTTTCTTCTCACTTTCCGGAGCTGGTGCTTTGTTTAAGACAATAAGAAACGAGCTACTATATCTATATGTTCTCTTTTTGCAGCGAGCAGAAGGGGGGAAAGAGATGAAGGGTAAAAAAAGGAAATATAAGAGAAAAAGGTAAAAAAGCCCATACTTCTTACTCGTCCGCCCAGTGTTGTTAAACGCGCGCCTAAGCGCGCGCATACGCGCAAAGCGACGCGGTGCACGATTTTGGGGAGTCGCATCAGGTATGCGACGCGGTCTTCATTAGGCGCGCTTCTTCAAGGCGCTTAAGCGCAAGAAAGCGAGTAAAAAAGCGCGCTTTTTTATTAAAAACTGTTTAGAATTTTAAATGGCAGAAAAAACGGGTTATAAATTATAAAACATGGGTCTTCCTTAAACAGCGGCGCCAGGTAAACCCTAAATACAATACTTAAACAGCCGCGCCTTCATTAAACAGCCGCGCCTCTTCCTTAAACAAATCTGGGCGGTTTCATCCCGAGCGATATCATCTCTTCTCTTCAAGAATCTTGGCGGTTTCATCTTCTCTTCAAGGTATTCTCTTTTTTTCTTAAGTTGACAGAGTATATATATATATATGTAATATATATATATATATTGTGTATATATATATATATGTAATATAATATATATATATATAAAATACTGTGTATATAATATATATATATATAACATACTGTGTGTATATATATATATAACATACTGTGTATAGTATATATTATATAGTATATAGTATATACTATTTCTATATAACTGATTATATACTGTATATACACTGATTTTTTTTTTTTCAGATGGGTGATAATAAAGACGTGGCATGGAAATATGCAAGGGCACTGTCAGAGGGTAGCTCGGTTCGACTTTGCTGTAATTTGCTTATAATATGTTAAATTTATTGTTATGCATTTTTTTCCAACTTTTGTGTTTTTTTCAAAAAGCGCGCTTATCGCGTTGCGTGTTGCGCTTATGCTCCAGGAGGCCTTTGCGCTTCAGTGCGCATATCGCGTTTAACAACACTGCGTCCGCCTCAAACGAGTCAACTCGTAAACTAGTTGACTCGTCCGCCTCGAAGATCAAGACTTGTAAGTTTCTATTTATGTGTCTAACTTGTACGATTAGGTACGCTCCTCTACCACTCGACTCGAGAGTCGACTCGTACGAGTTGGCCGTTTTTTAAAACATTCATCATCATCATCAACAGCACCTTAATCCCAACTATGTTGGGGTCGGTGGCATGAAGATTATAGTGTCGTTTAATTGTCTAAAATTAGTTAACACCATAACTCATGCAAATAACAAAGTGGCAAAGTTTTACGCCGGATGCCCTTCCTGTCGCAACCTTCATATGAAGGAGAAATAGAACGAAATTCCAAAACCGTCAACATCATAGGTTTTTCCATTTATATGGAAAATATCATGAGACGGCGATGAGTTTGAGATAATTGCTATTGTCATGTCACAATACGTGATTGATATTGTAAAATCAACACATACATCATGGAACATGACTGATTTTTTTTTTTTTTTTTTTTTTTTTAAAACATTAAGACCATTAAATTTAATTGTGGCGGAGTGAAAAAAAATATATGCCTATTTGGTTGAAAAGAGATGTGATATGGAGTCCACAACTTCATCATCCTCTACATGGTATTACTTGAATCCGCAATTGTGTTATGAAGTTGGCTTCTCTAATTGCTCAAAAGTTAAAGATGGATTATATGCTTGCATGAATCGCATGTTGTCTAAGAATGATCGTCTTGCAGCTAATATCCAATTGGACAATTACGACAATTTACAAGGAGAATTTGGATGTCCAGTGGGTATACGCTCTAAAAAGATGCGATCTCCGTGCATTGGTTCATTCATTTAGTTTATTACAATTGTTCTTTTATATAATGTTTTCATTCTTTGTAATAAATTGTGATCAATCTCTAATACATGTTTTTTATTCTTTTTTAAGCTAGATGGTGGGAATGCTTTAGAAGTAAGACACCCGAACATACTAGCTTTTTAAGCTAGTATAACATGTCAAAATATTAGTTCACTCTCATTTCTTGTAAAATAGGTAGAAGAAAATGCAAAAAAAAAAATCTAGAATGGAACTCATTGATGAGAACTTAGAGATGGAAAATCATGGTGGAATAAATCCAAGAAACTTTGATAGTCAAACATATGCCATTACAGAGAGTATTGATGATGATAGTGAATTGGAACTGGCTTCGGCCGATTATATATACTTTATCTTTTGAAAAATAAATTGTTTTGAGCTTGATGCATTTCAAATATAGCTTATCTTTTGAAAAATAAATTGCTTTTAAACTTGATGAATTCAAACTTTGAATGTTTGTTGAAATTATGTTATCTGGATTATTGTTATTTATAGTCTTATGATAGTATTTAGTACTTTTCCTTAGTCTTTTTTAATTAAAATTATGTTGAAGTCCCAAATAGCTTGTGTTGTACGTTGCGCTATTTGCGCTACGCGCTATAGATACCAAAACGCTATCGGCCGTGCTATCGCTTTTTAAAACATTGCGCTCAGATGATCTTATTGTGGTAAAAGTAGTACCCCAATTATTCAACCCGAACTCAAAACCCTATTTACTAAGAAACATCATATCATACCACAACAAGATAAAACATAAGACAAAGACGGAGAAGAAATGTGACACATCTAAATGCAGGAGGCATCATTTATTTTAAGATTAATTCCATATCAACAATGCCAGGAATACTAATACACAAGTTGCTATAACTGACCTAAAGAACAGCAGCCTCAAATTGAAATGTTAAAAATACTGCATGAAGTTCAACAAATTAATAAATAATGATTGACCTAATACAAAGGAATAACTAACACATTTTAGAAGGGTTCTCGTCCAAAAAATAAGAAGAAAGATGATGCATCAAGTTCCTTAGAACTGATTGAAATTCTGACTAGACATATCCAGGCATAGACCATCTTAGATACAAATTCCACGACAAATATAAAGGATTTCAAAAGTGTTACAATGACATTCTTAACCGAGAGACAATTCAATTAAACTTAATTTAGTTGGCTCATCTTAACCTAAAAAGCATGGGTATGTCAAACACCTAAGAGTACCGGTCCTCGGGACATTTCGGGGACGGATACGTCTGAGGACGTCAAAAACTGTTCTGGAGATGTTTATTCAATTTTTCTTATTTTCTCAAACTAAACAAAATACGGCACAGATATATTGAACAATATGTCGACTGCTTCTGGGTATAAAAAATCCCAACTCCCGATGCCGCTCCGATCATCACCGGGTAACGTCGAGATCGGCGGCCCTCGCCGACGCCGCTGCTCCTCCACTCGGTGCTTCTCCTTTCTTTTCCAGGTGATTTCGCTGCTCCTCCCCTTTTCTTCTACTTCCTCTGCCCGAATTACGTCATTAGGAGCCTTTATCGCTAAAGTAGTCTCCGCACACATTAAGTGATGAAATCAGATTAAAATGAAACCAGGAATTTGAATGTTGAAAGTAGAGAATTTAGCAATTTGATGATTGTAATCCCCAAATAAAAAAGAATTGAACACGGCGGCAACTTAGACTGAAATGGTAAAATCCAAAATTGTTTATGTAATCGAGCTCGGGCACAAGTTGGTTCTAGAGAATAAATGTTAATATGTATTCGTTTGTGCAATTGAGATTCCATATGAACTACGACAATTTGGGCTTCCTTCCTCAAAACTCTACGTTATGGTGGTTGTTGTTTTTTAATTCAATTGGGTATTTTAGTAAACTACATATTTACTTTTTTTGAAAATGTTTGTATGATTTGTATTATTTTAATAAATATCAACTATATTAAAGAAAGAGTAGCTTTGACATCCACGTATCTTGATTTCTTGAAATTTGCATGCTCCATATTGCATATCAGCATACGTGCTTCTTAGATCTTAACCTAATTACAATCAGTGTTCTAAAAATCCCCGCCTAGGCCGATTAATCCTCCGATTAATCCCTAGAAGGTCATCAGCCATTCCGATTATGGCCTAGGCGCTTATACTAGGCGTTTGGGTGATGAATCGATCATCTAGGCTGGCTGCGGGGACCTATGAAGGCAATCTAAGATACTATGAACTACTTTATACCTATATCAACGTTTTAGATTTCCTAGCTACGTGGGCGACTAGGCTGATGCCTAGGCAGTTATACTTTTTTGATTTTTTTTTTGTTTTGTTCTAATAGTACTACAAATTCCTAAACTGAGATATTATGGAAAATATGGACTCATTGATATCTATATCAGTATTTTGAATTTAATATATAATTGATTATATATCTATTTAAATGGTTAAATTTTAATTATTTTTAATTATTTTACATATATATAATTTTTTTATATAAAAATGATTAAAATAATAATAAAGTATAAATCCGCCTAGTCCGATTAATCCCCGATTAATCCCCGAGTAATCCTCTGGGCGCTAGGCGTTAGCAATCCGAACGCCTAACGCCTAGCGTTTTTTAGAACCATGATTACAATAATAGCACGTATGTGCTGGCACTATAGCAAAATCCTCTAGCATCACATTTATCAACTAAAAGACTTACATGTATCCACTTCTTAATAGAATCATAAGGAACAACTATGCAACAGTACAATTATCTGATTTCCACAGAAAAATATAAAAATATTCGCAATGGCAGACTATTTTACGATGGAACATAAATCTTCTTCTACAGTTTCAATTTATTATCTTTCTTTGGTTGAGCACTTAACGGATAAATAGAAAAATGGAAAAATAAAAGACAAATTTAAGGATCCACAACGAGGTACTTAAAAAGGAACTACTGAAACTATTAGTGTGCAAGTGAATCTCTTATAGTCATTCTTTAAATAGTACAATGCTCCTCAAACATGTAATTCCCCAAATTACAGTCGTGCATACAAGACAGACCAACAATATTATCGAATTGAGATCCCTCGATCTTGAAGTTCCCAAGTTCTTAGTAGTCCTCATTTCTGACGTTGTCTCAGACAACATAATCCCCGCGCCATTACTACTTCTCCCCAAAACTACGTGATGTAAATCTCCTCTTTAGAGAAAGTTCTGATGAATAAAACTCAGCAAAGTAGCTACAAATTTCCTGTTCACTTGATATTCAAGGAGCGATTCTACATGCATTCGCGTTAATGCAACAAAAAAGAAGAAACAAACCACTGAAAGATGACATTGCAACAAGCAACCAGTCACGTTTATTCCCTTAAAACCAAATTTCCTTGAAGTGTCGGAAGTCTGATAAATGTGAAATCTATTAAAGTCTAACACAAGAATAAGTAATCCACACCTAAAATCTTAATCATTAGCTCAATAGCCTAAATAAAGTTTCTGCTGTTTTTATCTTTTCATTCATTCAAAAATCAATAGGCAATGTACCCCACACAATTGGGATTAAATCCTCATGTAGCACCACTAGCGTGAGATGTACTCATTACAGTTTAGAATTTCCCTATTCTTACAATCTGAATGATTAAACAAACTACGTTCATGTATATAGAGCTTCAGCTACTTATTGATCATCCAATTAACCAAACCAAACAAATCTAAAATCTACTCAGATCATATGGATAATTCAATTATGCTTTTAACCGAGAATGCTAAACAGTTCATCCAGGCATATGTCAGAGAAGATGAAATCCCAACTTCTATCTAAGTGAAACAGCAAGTTGTCAACTCCATGAATAAAACTCAATCACCATAGCATATATTAAAGTTAAAACTTAGCTCGCACAACTGAGGTTTTGTGCAAGAAATGTAAAATGTTTACTCAGACGTACCTCAGTAAACTTGTAGAAGAGCTCATCATCGGATATGTCAGAGCCGTGGAACCGAAGCAGCTGTACAATTTTAGCAAAATAATGCAAGTAGATGACGAGAGCAGTACCATGGGCGGCAGCAGCAAGGGATCCAACAAACATTAGCGCCCAGTCCAAACGGTCCGCACAAGCAAAGAGCCTGGAGAAGGGCACTGCGGCAGGAGGAGACTCCATCTCCTCACCCTCTGCATCAATCTCGTCATCTACCTCCACGGGATCAGCTTCTCCAGTGCCCATGTCCATGTATGGGGAAGGCGACTCCGGCGGCTCTGATACTTCAGAAACAGGCGTCAATGGCTGTATATGCGGAGGCGACCAACCGAATAAACCCCTGGATATCATCATCTTGCCCACCTGTGTTTTTCTTTTTCACTTATCTACCAAACACAGACAGACAGACACATACACACACTTATATAGGCCTCAAAAACCGCTAGCCAGCTCTCGGTTACTATTCTGGCCCCCAAAAGCAAGAAAGCCAAAACCCTAACTAGAGTATAGTTTTTCTTTCCCGAAGCCCAGGCTTCCCTCTTCGGATGAAATGAAGAACGAGACTAGATCAGAATAGACCAAGGACTAAACGGCTTAGGATTACTATAATCCTTCCCTCTGAATTTTTTATGTGAACTATTTGGTGGGTGGATTGACTCAGTCAAAGAAGGCGAAAGAAGTTGGGTTGACTAAGGAACATAATGTTCTTTTTTGTGGTGCCAACCGCTGTCCGTGGCGACAAAAACGATAACGTTTTGAGTAGCTCTTCTCCTCTGGACAATGGTCCTCGCCTCGTCGGGGGGTTGAACGGTAGAAAAACTATAAAAAGTACCAAAGGAAAGGAGAAAGAGCATATGAAATACAGCTGTACGACTGTATAATGAGGAATCAGGAATGATACCCAACTTTCAGAACTTTGAACTAAAGTTATAAGGGGCACACCCCAACCCATCAGAGTTGGACAAAAATGCATCAATGATTTTACAAGAAACACATTACAGAGTATAAAAGACGCATCAATTCGAGGTGGTCATGGGCCGGCATCAACTACAGGGGCAATGGACCGGGCCTGAGCGTGCCGGTTTGAGACTAAACGGTCCAACAAGATAGTGTACTCTAAACGTACAAATCCACTAATCAAGTTAATACCTAATCTAAGTTAAGGCAGTGGCACCGGGGTTTTACCCCATACCTCAGGTCTAGGGTTTGAGTTTGGTCTGTGACGGGTTTCCCTAAAATGGTGGAGGGTATTATTCCCTCAAGGAGTGTGGCTCTGGTGGAGGTGCGGGCATTCGAGCCTGCGCTGCCCCTGGGGTTCGGAGTCTAACCTCGCACTAACACTAACCACTAAGCCGGCTGTCGTTCAAAAAAAAGAAAAAAGTTAATACCTAGTCTCTTCTTTTGAACAGAATGACTCTGAGCTGAATTGAAATGAACTGAAGTGGATTGAAATATATATTAAGAATAAATAATAAGAATAATAATAATAATAATAATAATAAAATAACAATATAATAATATAATAATAATAATAATAAAAATAATAATAATAATAATAGTAATCAACAACAGTTATTATAATAATAATCAAAATTATTACTAATAATAATAATAATAATATCGCAAATATAATAGTAATCAACAACCAACAATAATAATCAAGATTATTAACAATAATAATAATAATCAAGATTATTATTAATAATAATAAAATCTAATAATAATAATATAATAAATATTATTATTAATAATAATAGTAGTCAACAACATCAATAATAATAATCAAGATTATTATTAATAAGAATAATAATAATCAAGGTAATTATTAATATAAATATAAGTTATTATTAATAATAATATAATAGTAACAATAATAATAATAATAATAAATATTATTGGTAATAATAATAGTATTCAACAACAACAACAACAACAATAATAATAATAATAATAATGATCAAGATTAATAATAATAATAATAATAATTAAGATTATTAATAATAATTATTATCATCAGTAATAATAATAATATAGTAAATATTATTAGTAAGAATAATAGTAATCAACAACAGCAATAATAATAATAATAATAGTAGTGAAGATTATTATTATTAATGATTATTATTATTATTATTATTAATAATAATAATAATAATAATAGTAATAATAATATAATAAATGTTATTAGTAATAATAATAGTAATCAACAACAGAAACAATAATAATAACCAATATTTTTAATAATAATAATAACAATAATAATAATCAAGATTATTATTATTATTATTATTAAGAAAAAGAAGAAAAGGAAATTAACTGAATTGAATCGAATGGACTAATTGAATCGAATCGAGTGAACTCGAATCGAATCAATCAATCGAATGGATTCGAATCGAATGTAATCGAATCGTGAATCGAATGGACCTTTTGAAGTATCACGAGTACAAACACCGATTGTAGGCTTTGTAAGCTTCGTTGTAGTTGTGTTGTTCTTTGCTGAGGACTTAGATATTTCTTCACTCAAGAAATTCGTTGTACGCTTGAAGAAATATGTTTCTTCTTAATAATAAGCTTGGTGTTTAGTATGTGTAAATATTTGCAATGTCCTCTTACTTGGGCTATTTATAACCTTGGAAATAGATCCGTTATAAATGTAGTCGTTGGCTGGTTGGTGAGATTTAGACACCTCTGATTGGCAGCTTTAGAATGTGTATTAAAGATGTCCCGCATTTAATGCTTCATAGATTCTCTTTGATCTGCATTAAGTTTTTTTCTGTCTATAGTCTCTTCGGCTGCATTAAATGATGTCCTGTCAGCATTAAATGCTACTTTATTTCTGTGAATACTTTGTGAATAAAGAAAGGTTATTTTACAACGGTTCAAATTTTAGTCTACATCCTGTTGAATTTGTGTTTTATTTTTCCTAAGTAAAATACCTACATCATTGTTGTTGTACCCAACGTTTCTTCTTTGGTGTACTCTGGAGCTTAACTGTAGGATTTGACTTCTTTGGGCGATGTATGAAGTTGTGGTTGTAATATCCGGATTTATTATTGTGTATTTCATCTGTCGTTGAACCCTGTATTATTCGGAATTGTGATCTCAATAATTGGAATTTGGTATTTCCTATATTTGTATCCTTGTACATGGTTATAACAACATGTAAATTTTCTCATGCGAACACGTGATAACGTACGCTAAGAATGCAGCTTAACGTACGTTATCGGCTAAAACTAGCGTACCCTACGAATGAGGAATGGCATGCGTTAGGCAGTCAATATTGAGCTAGGCGGCTAGCACATGCGCCGGCCAGACATGGGTCCGGATAAGATTCCCTCGGATGAAGCTGGACAGTTTTGGAGTCAACGCTAATTAGCGTGCGCTAAGGACAGCACGATAGCGTGCGCTAAACAGCTATCATACAGAAACTTTATATAAGGGACAACACCCCATTTCATTTGGTTTACGATTCTATCACTCGTTCTTCATATCTTGGAAAGTCCAGAGAGCCTTCCCTACTTCTTAAACAC
This sequence comes from Orobanche coerulescens, assembly GCA_033398695.1. Lineage (NCBI taxonomy): Eukaryota > Viridiplantae > Streptophyta > Magnoliopsida > Lamiales > Orobanchaceae > Orobanche > Orobanche coerulescens. The sequence continues at coordinate 141,684,370 of CM065802.1, read as the reverse complement.
ATATAAACCCTCCTTACATGATCATTGAAGATTGGAGAGTATTTACACTTGATCATTGAAGAAGAAACTCACTTTGGAGTGACACACAAGCAACCGGGGTTGAAGTCTACCTATTGTTTCAGTGTTTTCTTCATCTTAAGGTATGTTAATACTATCTCCTACCTTGTATTCGTGTTAATAAGGATATGAGGATTATGCTATCAAGATATTGAGTTCCATTGATGAATTATCCAAACAACATCATGTTTATAAGTTGGAATATTTATACTTAAGATATCATCGTTGGAAACATCATGATTAGCATCTTACCACGTCAAATGATGAGAGAAATATTCTGAGATTGATTATCCGTATTGATGACGTTACCATATTGGTAGTAGACGTAAAGTTGTTATCACTTTTGTTAAATAGACTCAGGAAAGAATCATAGAGGATTTGCATCCTTTCTTATAAGTTGGAATTGTTAGTTCATCTTCATGGTTAAATCGGGATGTAATGATGATATTGGAATCTAGTGCATCGACCTTAAGAACACCAAACTTCGCATGAGAATTGTAATCAAGATGGAATATGGTGTTGTGATGATTATACGTATCCTTGTATCTCGAAGATGTTTGAATCCGTGAGATCATTTGTAATAAGATGAACGTAATATGCATGGACATAACTTATATTAAACACTAAGGATTTCGTAAGTTTCATCACAGTTAGAACAGTCGAATGCCCAGGGAAGAACTGTCATACATGTTTAGCATGCGCTAAGCTTTATAGTTAACGTGCGCTATTGGGCATAAGTTAACGTACGCTACGCTTGGAACTTAACGTGCGTTATATCATCAGACGAGTCAATCGACTGATCAGTGAGGTAATGACAGTGCATGGTTAGCGTACGCTAGACTTCGTATTATTGCGTGCGCTAACAAGTATCCTTAACGTACGCTACATAGGATATGTAGCGTGCGTTAAGCAACCCAGACAGATTACGACTTATGAACTTCCGATTATAAATTAGATTGTTAACATTCGTGCGACGGGAGATGAATTCTATACTATTTCTTTTATTAAGGTTTGAGCTTAGCAACGTGATTGATCGAAGGGAGCAACCTTCGAACGCTTTGTTATTCGTGGGAGTATTATTCTTGTCTTCGAATCGAGGCAAGTACCTTAATTGTTTTATATATTGATGTTATACATATTGTTGTACATGTATGTCGTTATTGTATATCCACCTCGTGTTGGTCCGACGGGATCATCGGGGGGTCTATGCTAGCGTGCGCTGGATCATCGGACGGGTTTTTCCACCTCGGGTTGGTTTGACGGAATCATCGGGGGGTCTAGTGTAAGACCCCAAACTAGGCGGATATTACAGTGCCGTGGACCCCCGACTGGGACCCACCAGGCGAATGAATACTAATGAATTAAATAATATAATCATAGTACCAAACCACATTATATTACCAAATACTCCGATGAGGAGCTTAAGTACAATACACCAGGACAATAACCGAATACAAGTATATTTTATATGGAGATAAAATATACAACACTGAATGAACTCAATATCCAAATGGAAATCTGCAACGGAAATAAAATAAAGAAAACACGGTGAATGAAAGGATTGGGGCCCTCTACTAGTATCACTGAGACTCCTCGCCGTCAACGTGATCTCCCCGTGCTTTTGCCTTGCCATGACCTGAAAAACAATATCCCCCAACGGGGTCAGTTACACAGAACAACAATCCTCAAGAGTTGAATAATCACAATCCTATTGAAAACATACGCAATCAAACATACTATATGAATCAACTGACAATACGGCTCAAGGAATGGTGCCACACTACGCCCGGGATGGAAATGTGTCCGTGCACAAGCCACCGACGAGTATCGATCGAATACACGTGTGGTCTTGTACCTAATCAGTCTCACGAAGTGATCGTCTCGTGTGCACAGTCCAATGTGAGGCCAACAACCAACACACGACTTTATATATGCCCGACATGAAAATCCTACACATACCAACTGCACGCCAAGATGACCCTAATGCCACGATATAACAAAAGTGACATCGAAATTCAATAATGACTCACCAAGATGAAATGATGGTGAAATGAATGACAGCTCAATGAAATGATTGGAACCGTCGTTCCTCGTGAGTGAAGTGATTAAATGAAAATTACAAGTCTCAAAGATCACTCAACTGCTTCTTCAGCTCGGCCATCTCTGAAGGTGCCATGCGATATGGCGCCTTCGAGATCGGAGCCGCACCCGGCTCTAACTCTATAGCGAACTCGACCTCACGGTCCGGTGGCAACCCCGGTAACTCATCAGGAAAAACATCAGGAAATTCACTAACGACTGGAATCAATGAAAGATCGACTCCACCACTCTCCGCTTTCAAGGCGTAGCACCAATAACCAGTACACCCTTTTCGCAGGAGTCTCATCGCCTTCAAGGCGTTAAAAATTAGCTTCTGGTTTATCTTTCGCCCCGCGAAAGAGTGTTCGGTGCCATCCTCGGCTAGCATGGTGATGATCCTCGTGCGGTAGTTCATGATTGCACCATGCCGCTCGAGCCAATCATCCCCGAGAATCAAATCCTCACCCTCAATACCCACAACAATAAGATTAGAGAGCCAAGCCCTCTCACAAATAAACACAGAACAGTCCCGGAACTCTCGATCACCGACGATTCTATCACCGCTTGGAAGTTTAATGATGAAAGGCTCGCAAGGCGATAAACAGTCAAGACTCAAACGGCGTACACATTCCAGAGAAATGAATGAATGCGTAGCACCCGAATCAAAAAGCACACTGACAGGATGGGAATGGATATGAACGATACCTGTCGCCACAGTGGTCGCTGGATCATCGGCCCTTCTCATCTCATAGATACGTGGAGGGGCAGAGCCGACACTAGAAGCTCCCCCTCTAGCGGGCTGACCCCGACCTCTCCCTCGACTAGCACTCGGCGGAGACTGCGGAGCGAACGAGCCCTGATTTACACTCGTCTCCATAGGCGCTGGAGAAAAGAACGGGCGCCGCAAATCAGTCTGATCTGTTCACAAAAAGAAGCCTTGTGTCCCGACTGACCACAAGTATGACAAGTCAAAGTCGGACGAGGACACTCCCGGTTCCCATGGCCTGGCTTGCCACAGTTAAAGCATCTGGGTTCCCGAACGGAGGCACTGGCGGCACCCCGATAGCCTCCAGAAAAACGGGTCGAACCACCCCTGTGAATATTTGCATCGAGATCTCGCCGACCTCCACCCTTGTGACCCGAGAAATTTCCGTGGATTGCTTTCTTACTCTCCCGAACTGCAAAGACCGGTCGCTGCACATATCATAGGAAAGAGCTCGACTCTGATAATCTTTCAAAGTAGTACAGACGAGCCCATACATGTAGTCCCGAATCGACAATTTCATCCGCCTGGAAAAATGGAAAATTTTGTCGCTCTCCTCGACAACTTGGGTCTTCACATAGCCCAACTCCTTGTTAAAATCGGCAATAGCTTGGGATACCGGAATATCCCGTGGTTGAGCATCATAGAAAGCATGGACTCGAGCCTGTCTAACCGGCCACGGGCAATATTCAGTCTCCATCAATTCCTGAAATTCGGCCCACGAAGCAACATGGTCTTTGGGCTCAACGGCTTCCCACCAATCCGTAGCGTCCCCAGTGAGAAAGTATTGGGCAATAGGGACCTTATGGTTCTCGGGACAGTTGGTAGCACTGAAGACTTTAGATATCTCCTTGATCCACCCCTCACAGCCGATCAGGTCCGAAGCTCCCGAAAATTGAGGAGGAGCCGGATCCGGGTTCTGGACCACCTGAGCTATCGCCGCCATTTGGTTTACCATTTGCTGCATAACGGCCGCAATACCAAGGTCGGTGCGCTCCTGAGAAGAAGCATGACTGTGACGGTCGCCGGTACTGCCGGCTCCCGAAGAATGCGACGTGGCCAACCCACCGGCCGCCCACGCCCCTCCGCGTCCACGACCACGACCACGGTTTCCTCCGGCATCCATACTGGTGTTAAGAGATAACAGAAGTATATTGATGATGAGTAAGGGAGGAAAAAGCAACTACGATTCAAGAAGCGGAAATACAATGCAAGAAACAAAGGACCGAATAAGAAAACTTACGAGCACTGGAAGTACCGAGATGGTGGCAGCGGTGTGACAATATGCAAAACAAAACACAACTAGACCCAAATAACCGACGAGCCTAGGTATCCATAAACCTAGGGCTCTGATACCATTTTCTGTAACACCCCCAAGATATTCAAGGTATATTACAGTGTCGTGGACCCCTACATGGAACCCACCAGGCTAGACACGACTTACCACAGTAAAAACACATATCATCCAGTTGAAAATCAATTAACATGCCCGGTACAACCGGCGGAATAATCAACAGTGGCAAACATAAATAACTTGACGAATACAAATCATAATCCGAAAAGAAAAAGCCTAAGTACTCGCGAGTACAATCTATAAGTTTCAAAAGTGGACAACAACCATATCGAATTGAATAACAAAAATAAAAGGACTCAAATGCATATGTCAACGACCTTGGCCAACATCCTCGTACTGTCCCAGCGCCACCTCGTCCGGATGATCATAACCTGAAATCCATAACAAGAATTTCCCCACAACGGGTCCCCAGAGGGGTTAGCAATTACGATAGTACAAGTAATCAAGGCAAACCAATCGCTTACACATTTCATAGTACATGCAACAAAATCATTGCGAAAACCAAAACCAGACATGTCTTTTCCGGAAACAAACAGTCAATAAATTTGCCTAGGACCGGGACGAAGCCACGAATCCCACTCGAGCCCTCTAAGGACCCTCCCGAGATGGCTAGCAAAACAAACTCATGAATCCAGGACGAAGCCATAGATTTCCTCGAGGCCCCGTCGAACCCTCCTGAGGTGAGCAAAGCACACACAATATACATTACTATTTCACGTTAAGCATAAAGGTTTCCAAGAATTACTTGCCTTGAATAATTGACGATGCAACGAACGGAAGGAAAAACACCGACGAACGCTAGAAACCGTCAATCACGAACCTAACGATTCAAAGAACACAATCACAACTAATCCTAAACGAATACGGAATTGGAATACACCCGAAAACCCGCCTACGATTCATGTATACTCGTATAAAAACAACGAGGGTGGACCACAACCAAACCCTCTCAATTACAAAAATACCACGAAATATACCATGAATCCGTAGGAAAACCAACAAAATCAACAAGATTAATCATATACATCATGAATTAATCTATCATACGGAATGAATCGGACGAAACCGTAAAAACCCCCAATTTACCCAAAACAAGGTTTTAGGAGTTTACCTCGAATTAAAGACGAAGAACACGATTAGATGTTGATAATATACTCCAAAAACTCAAAGAAGATGATGACTCGGAGTTGCTAAGCTTCAAATCGCCGGAAAGCACCAAGAAAATCGCCAACGAGTCGGAGGAGAGGAGAAGGATGAAAAATGACCGAAATCGGTCAACTCCTGGGTTTATAACCCAGGATGCGTTACGTACGTTAGCCAGCAATTGGTGGCTAACGTACGTAAGATGCGTTACGTATGTAAGCCATAAAGGCCTTACGTACGTAACCAAAAGGCAGAAATGCCTGTACTATTTTACACTAGGTCGTTACGTGCGTAATCAAAAGGTGTGTTACGTACGTAACATCCTTTTCTGGGAAGTACAGGCCAGAAATAGACAAGGGAGGTACCGAAAAAGAATCGAAATACAACGGTGAACAATTCACGATGGTACGAACGTAAAGGACTCGAGACGACGATCTTAAGTGTTGAAGGAAAACATATTCTCGACTACCCAAAGGTTCGGAAAAACAACAACAAACGGAATTTTCCCAAATCTTTGGGAAATTACAAAACGGCCCAAAACATCCGAAATGTATAATACGCGGTCGAAACACCGAACAAAAGCTCACAACAAGCTCAATAACGTGAGATGGATCCTCGGCAACCCCGAAACGGCGGTTCCGAACGACGATTTACGAGGATACCCGAAATAGCGACGGAAACAACATAAAACACCGAATCGAGTAAAACGAGTCCGAAACAAGCTCGAACGACAAAAAGTCCAATATTAAATATCCTCGAAATGTCAATACGGTTACAAGCGAGTTGCCAAAAACGAAAATAAACCAAAATGAGAATATCAAGAGAAAGGAAAAATGCGGATATTACATTTTTGGTCATAATTCGGGACTGATTGCTTGTACTCTCGAAAAAAAATGCTATGGTCGAGATTCGACATGAAAGATATGGGACTCGCAGATGTAATCTTAGGGATTAAGATCACACGAACATTGAAAGGTCTCAAGCTGAGTCAAGCCCACTATGTGGACAAAATCCTTGAAAGATTTAATAAGGATGACTCTGGCACAACCAAAACCCCGATGGATATGACGTTAAGACTATACAAGAATAAGGGTGAAGGAGTATCTCAACTTGAGCACTCTCGCATAATAGGAAGTCTGATGTACTTGATGAGCTGTACAAGACCAGATAAAGCCTACTCAGTTAGTAGACTAAGTAGATACACGAGCAACCCTGGAAAGGATAACTAGAAGGCTATCATAAGGGTACTAAGATATTTAAGGGGTACTCGTGAGTATGGGCAGCACTATACCAATTATCCAACAGTACTTGAAGGATATAGTGATGCAAATTGGATATCTGATATAAAAGACTCCAAATCAACAAGTGGGTATGTATTCACACTAGCCGGTGCAGTGGTGGCATGGAAATCTTCGAAACAGACACTTATATCTCAGTCAACGATGGAATCCGAGTTTATAGCCTTAGATAAATGTGTAGAAGAGGGAGAATGGCTACACCATTTTCTAGAAGATACTACAAGATGGCCAAAGCCTGTGACCGCAATATGTATTCATTGCGATTGTGAATCTGCGATTGGCAGGGCACAAAGCGTAATATACAATGGTAAGTCTCGTCACATAAGGAGGAGACATAATACCATTAGGCAATGGATATCAACAGGAGTTATCACTATTGATTATGTGTCATCAAAGGATAACATTGCGGATCCGCTAACCAAAGGGTTACCAAGAGACCTTGTTGATAAATCATCAAGAAGAATCAGTCTATTGCCTTGAGCTAATGGTTTTATAGAGGATACCCAACCTAAGCTGACTGGAGATCCCAAGATCTAGGTTCAATGGGACAACCAATCCATAAAACTGGGCACGATCACTGTGGGGTTACCTCGAACCGTTACCTCGAACCGACCATTCCTAGGATGAAAACAGTGATACCCGTAGGGAGAGGTTACGCTTATGCTTTTAATGATTCTTAAGTCGACAACGTATAGTTGATAAGTGTCAGTTTTATACACTTATCCGTGATTAGTATTGATATATTTCACCCATAATTATGAGCTAGTCTACTCATTTTTGCTTTGAATTAATTAATTTTTAATAATTTTATTTTTATAGGATGAAGATGTAAATTTAGTCTTAATCGGATTGAATTACTGATTTACTCAAGAAATAACATGTGTATAAAAGATGGTGAAAATGTGTTGGTGAAAAGAGCTACACGTTAACAAATAACGGTGTGAAAGCTGTCACTAAAAGGGATGTAGATTATAAGCAGATTTGAATTAATTGGTGGCTGAATTTCAATACACTCAATTTCGTGAACAATCACAATATTTGATGACGCCGATGAAATTCTTTTTCATATTGAGTCAAAAAATAAACGAGTGATCGAGAGCAACCATTAAAGGGAGTCGTGTGTATCACGAGTGGGAAAGAAATAATCAACATTTTTGGGGGTAAACCTTGCATTTTGGAATTACAAAAATAAAACCGTGTTTTAACTTCAAAATCATTAGTAGATTTATTTTGGATCTTGATTCATTTCTATCTACTGTATAAAGCTGGTTGTTGTGTAAATGGCATTTTGATCTCTTTATATATATAAGTATTTTTCTTTATTTGTGTGTGGTTTATTAATTTTTGTGCTATTTTTATTTTTTGAGTGTGATTAATAAATAGTCTTGCTCGGGACTAGCAAGAATCCAAGTTTGGGGGTGTGATAAGTGTCAGTTTTATACACTTATCTATGATTAGTATTGATATAGTTCACCCATAATTATGAGCTAGTCTACTCATTTTTGCTTTGAATTAATTAATTTTTAATAATTTTATTTTTATAGGATGAAAATGTAAATTTAGTCTTAATCGGATTGAATTACTGATTTACTCAAGAAATAACATGTGTATAAAATATTCTCTTTGTTGAATTTTTATGTATTTATGTTGTAGGTCTTTCCGAGACGAGTTCGGCAGTCTTTCCAGATTCAAAATCAGAGTTATATATCAAAAGTTATCATCCGAAGAAGATTTGGGGCAAAAACGCAAAGTCTAGGAAATTCTGGGCTGAAAACGTAACTCACAAAGCAACCAGTGTACAAAAAGCCGAAGCAATGTTACGTCCGTAACATCTGAAAGTTACGGCCGTAACATCTGCAAGTTACGGCCGTAACTCTTGACAGATTATTGATCATTGTCTAATTTTTTATACTTTTGGTCTATTATTGAGGGGATGGCTAACATTGATCCGATCTAATGTAATAATGCTGGAGTTTTGGAGCTATTAGATGACTTTAGGTGTATAAATAGACCCCTTAGATCCATCATTAAAGAATCATTCATCTTATATTTTCTCACTTTGTAATACTTTTTCTTTTTGTGTGAAGAACACACTTGTGTTCTTGAGTGATTTGTGTAAATGTGGTTTAGCTTATGTTGTTGAGGGAGTTTATTGCTTTTTTCTCCTTTATCTAATAAGGGAGTTAGGATCAATTCTTTCCCTTTTTCAACTATTAATGACCACTCAAGCTTGTAATATGTTGAATAAACCCTTCATGGGCTAAGTTATCCTTAGTTGGGATTATAAACAAGGTTTGTCATGTTATTTAAGTTTGTATAAAGATCTATTATGGATTACTTATTGTTGTGTGATTTTCATTGTTTTACCAATCTTTATTTATTTGGCCAATAAATGATGATATTTATGGTCTTCATATGTTTCGAAAGAAAATATATTTGATTAGATCAAATGATCTTCACTCTAAGTTGTTCTAGGGGGTAGAAATATACCTCTAGACCTTAGATGATTCTTTGAGTTATTTTCATAAAACCTAATGCTATGTATTGAAGCCAATCAACATAGAAATATAGTGGATTGATTCAATATATAAGGGGCATTTTGACATTCGAAAGAGGAACCGTCTTTTTAAGGAAAATCAAATCTACACAACATAATAAGTAAATACATCTTATGATCTCCTATACATCTTCTATAACTAATGATGAACTAAGTTTGTAATCCCAACTATTTCATATTACTTTTTATTAATCAATTATTTGTGCAATCTTTTAGTTCCTTAAATTTTAGAACTATTATTGCTTTTTCATTGCAATTGTCAAACCAAACTCTTAAATTGTGTGTTTTACTCATCGTAATCCCTATAACAAATAGATAAAGTGTATAATTCCATATATAACCTAACTTCCTCGTGGGATCGATAAACCGGACTCAAAAAGCCCACTTACTACTTGATACGATATCGTGCACTTGCGATAGTTACACTAAAGACGTGTCAAGTTTTTGGCGCCGTTGCCGGGGAGGTATAAGTGTTATTTTTGAAATCTTACATTGTAAACTATTGTTATAGGATAAAATTTCTCGACGTTGTAACTTAGTACTCAATTGTGTTTGTCCGGTCAAGTGGCGGATAACGGTAACTGATATTCTTAGATATTTTTTTATTTTTATTTTATTTTTTCTATCATGGAAGAAACTTTGAATAGTATTGAAAAGAGATTTCCCTTTCTTAGCAAAAAAGTAATTTTAAAAATTTACAAGACAAGACTTGAAAGGATGAGGTTGCTTATGAATAAAAGCATACCTTTTGACATTAGATTCATTATTGAAGCCAAAGTGAGAATAGCAGGTGAATTCACAGAAATACCTACTAGATTTTTACCAGGGCTTGGAAAAAATTCATATGCCAAGAAACGACGAGCAAAGATAATAGCCGTTTGGTATAAATGTGCTAGATGGAACTGTAATTTAAAATGTCGATCTTTAGGAATTCCATCTACAAACAGAGAAGATAAAATTCAGTTCATTAAGGATGGTCTGAATAAAGAGAATTTAGATAATATCGAAATTTCTCTTGACACGCATCCTAGTGGACTCGTACATTACGGAATTCGATGTTTGTGGATTAAATTCAAACCAGAATATGAACAACGTCTTGGGAATCTAACGTTAAAAGACCTTGTTTGCCAATTTGTAAGAAAATTGGATGGGAAGCTTCTCCCCGACTCTTAGAAGGCGTTTAAGCCGTTTCTGAACGTAAAATCAGAGGAAGATGTGAGCCACAATCACAACTACTGTGCATACACGTGAGTACCTTTTATTTTTGTCGTATGGTGAGATTTTCTGAATAAAAAATGTGATACGCGATAAATGCATTCATTATTCTATTGAGTTGTTGAAGCGCAATTAACGCAATCACAAATTTGTTAAATATGTTTACCTTATTTTTCTTCTATAAATAAACATTGTGCTTTTTATTCATCCCTCAAACTTGTACTTTTCTCTCTTTCTCTCAAATAAGTTTCTTTTCAAAAATGGAATCATCATCTTCCACAAAAAGATTTAACTCATTATGTATTTTTGGTGGAGCTAGTTATGGAACAGAGGCATGCTTTACTGAAGCAGCGCACAACTTGGGTCGTACTTTAGGAGAAAAATACATTCATGTAGTTTACGGAGGAGGAAGTCTAGGATTAATGGGACGCGCTGCTGCTTCTGCCTATATGGAAGGATTAAAAGTGTTGGGAGTAATTCCAAAACCTCTGGCTGAAAGTAAAATCACCGGGGCAACTATTGGAGATGAGTTTAGAGCTGAAAATATGCAAGATCGCATAACTCACATGATGAATAATTCTGGCGCCTTTATCACCCTTCCCGGTGGTTTTGGCACTCTTGAGGAACTTTTTCATGTGGTTACCAGAGCCCAGCTAAATGTTCATAAAAAACCAATAGGTCTGCTTAATGTCAATGGTTTCTTTGATGGTTTACTATCTTTCATCGACTACTCTACTAAAAAAGGTTTTATTTCCGAGCGTGCTAAACGAATCATAGTCGTTGCTACAACACCAGAAGAACTAATCAATAAACTCATTGAATTTGTTCCTCAACCAGATCCAGCTCTAGCTAATATTATCTGGATGGAAGATTTTACCGTGAGAAAACGAAAAGTGGATTCATTCATGTCCCTTTGATAACCTATGTTGGACCTCTTGTATTTTTACTTTCTGTCGTGTGTAAAAATCGTGCTGAATGATGGCAGCTTAAGGAGTTTCTTCTTGATCTCTTGACGCGCATCTATTCGCGATTTATGTATTGTTATTTTATTGCTGTAATTTTTATTGTTTGTTTTCTATAAAAGCATTGATGGCAGCGTAAGGCGACTCTTCGGACTTTCTTGAAGCGCATCTTAAAAATTGTGTTGTACTTCCGAGTATATTTTATTTTCTTTTGCCGTTTGCCTCGTATATTTATTCTCTTGCAGATTCTAAAAGGCGTTATCTCAAGCATCAACTTTCATAACATGGAGTATTCTGTTTTTCTCCTTTGCTTTTTATTTTTTTATTTTTTTTTAAACTGAGGACAATTTCTTTTTCAAGTTTGGGGGTGATGTGTTTTGATTATTTTGGTATGTTTAGCTTTAATTATTGTGGTGTGTTTGGATTAATTTTTGTTATTTGGCTTTGATTTTTTTTAGTGTATATTTATATATATATATATATATATATATATATATTTATATATATTTATTTTGTTTTGTGAGATTTCTAGATCTGGCCATAACACCAATAATTTAGCTATATATAAGTTTCTAAAATCATTTTAACCGGTTAAAAATTTGTACATTTCAAAATTTTTTGAGCCTTAATCTCTCTTTCCAAGCCTTGTAGTTATCATATAAAATCGAGTCATTCGTTACCTTGAGAAAAGAAGAATCAGTCGGTTGATGAAAAATAGAACTGAAATTTACTTAATTTGTGGAGTTTTTGATTTTTCATGCATAACTAATAAATGATTTTCTACAAAAATTCTATTCCCTAAAAAAAAGTCATTGGTGAAAGGAGGGTAGTCGAAAAAAAGGGAAAGGTGTTGAGCAGCAACAACTGCCTAATTTTGGGGGTCCTAAAATATTGCGAAAAAAAAGGACTAACCATTGTTGGTGCGTAGCTGCCGTCTTACACGAAAAAAAAATGTGTTGGTGAAAAGAGCTACACGTTAGCAAATAACGGTGTGAAAGCTATCACCTAAAAAAGAGATGAAAAATGTATTGGTGAAAAGAGCTACACGTTAGCAAATAACAGTGTGAAAGCTATCACCTAAAAAAAAGATGGAAAATGTGTTGGTGAAAACAGCTACACGTTAGCAAATAACGGTGTGAAAACTGTCACTAAAAGGATGTAGATTATAAGTAGATTTGAATTAATTGGTGGCTGAATTTCAATACACTCAATTTCGTGAACAATCACAATATTTGATGACGCCGATGAAATTCTTTTTCATATTGAGTCGGAAAATAAATGAGTGATCGAAAGCAACCATTAAAGGAGTCGTGTGTATCATGAGTGGGAAAGAAATAAGGGGGAAACCTTGCATTTTGGAATTACAAAAATAAAACCGTGTTTTAACTTCAAAATCAATAGTAGATTTATTTTGGATCTTGATTCATTTCTATCTACTGTATAAAGCTGGTTGTTGTCTAAATTGCATTTTGATCTCTTTATATATATAAGTATTTTTCTTTATTTGTGTGTGGTTTATTAATTTTTGTGCTATTTTTATTTTTTGAGTGTGATTAATAAATAGTCTTGCTCGGGACTAGCAAGAATTCAAGTTTGGGGGTGTGATAAGTGTCAGTTTTATACACTTATCCATGATTAGTATTGATATAGTTCACCCATAATTATGAGCTAGTCTACTCATTTTTTCTTTGAATTAATTAATTTTTAATAATTTTATTTTTATAGGATGAAAATGTAAATTTAGTCTTAATCGGATTGAATTACTGATTTACTCAAGAAATAACATGTGTATAAAATATACTCTTTGTTGAATTTTTATGTATTTATGTTGTAGGGCTTTCCGAGACGAGTTCGGCAGTCTTTCCGGATTCAAAATCAGAGTTATATATCAAAAGTTATCATCCGAAGAAGATTTGGGGCAAAAACGCAAAGTCTAGGAAATTCTGGGCTGAAAACGTAACTCACAAAGAAACCAGTGTACAAAAAGCCGAAGCAATGTTACGTCCGTCACATCTGAAAGTTACGGCCGTAAGACCTCAATGTTACGGCCGTAACATCTGCAAGTTACGGCCGTAACTCTTGACAATTTATTGATTATTGTCTAATTTTTTATACTTTTGGTCTATTATTGAGGGGATGGCTAGCATTGATCCGATCTAATATAATAATGCTGGAGTTTTGGAGCTATTAGATGACTTTAGGTGTATAAATAGACCCCTCATCTTATATTTTCTCAGTTTGTAATACTTTCTCTTTTTGTGTGAAGAACACACTTGTGTTGTTGAGTGATTTGTGTAAATGTGGTTTAGCTTATGTTGTTGATGGAATTTATTGCTTCATTCTCCTTTATCTACTAAGGGAGTTAGGATCAATTCTTTCCCTTTTTCAACTATTAATGACCACTCAAACTTGTAATATGTTGAATAAACCCTTCATGGGCTAAGTTATCCTTAGTTGGGATTATAAACAAGGTTTGTCATGTTATTTAAATTTGTATAAAGATATATTATGGATTACTTATTATTGTGTGTGATTTTCATTGTTTTACCAATTTTTATTTATTTGGCCAATAAATGATGATATTTATGGTCTTCATATGTTTCGAAAGAAAATATGTTTGATTAGATCAAATGATCTTCACTCTAAGTTGTTCTAGGGGATAGAAATATACCTCTAGACCTTAGATGATTCTTTGAGTTATTTTCATATAACCTAATGCTATGTATTGAAGCCAATCAATATAGAAATATAGTGGATTGATTCAATATATAAGGGGCGTTTTGACATTCGAAAGAGGAACCGTCTTTTTAAGGAAAATCGAATCTACACAACATAATAAGTAAATACATCTTATGATCTCCTATACATCTTCTATAACTAATGATGAACTAAGTTTGTAATCCCAACTATTTCATATTACTTTTTATTAATCAATTATTAGTGCAATCTTTTATTTCCTTAAATTTTAGAACTATTATTGCATTTTCATTGCAATTGTCAAACCAAACTCTGAAATTGTGTGCTTCACTCATCTTAATCCCTATAACAAATAGATAAAGTGTATAATTCAATATATAACCTAACTTCCTCGTGGGATCGATAAACCGGACTCAAAAAGTCCACTTACTACTTGATACGATATCGCGCATTTGCGATAGTTACACTAAAGACGTGTCAACAGTCGAGTGGAGTAAAATACGGGTTTACTCAAAACACTTAAAGAGAATCACCTATGTTAGAGAGAAGAGGGGTCGCTTCAAAGGAGAATTGCAAAGGCACAATTCTTTAGAAACTCTTGCAGAACCAGGACGGTGTCCACGGCCAAAATGGGCACAATAATGAGAACAGAACAAATCAGAAAGGTCACTTGTGAAGGATATATATGATCACTTACACAAGCGGTCGGACAGTTCAAAGGCATCTAGTCACACTGTCTAGCCAGTAAGGAGAATATATCTTTTCGAGGGAATGTTCAAGGAACATACTCTACCTATCCTATGCAATACCTAACCGTAGTAACTATCACCAAGTCAACTCCGTGTCTCACGTGTGCTGCTGGACCATCAATCTCATTCATGTGGAGGATTGTTGGAAATATTGGATAAAATGAAGGAAAATGGGCTGTTTTGAGCAGCCCACTTGGAGGAAATTTTGAGTGGACTCGACTACGAGTTAAAGTCGGGACTTAGTTGGAATACGTAGTACTCCGTACGAGGTTTCCAAAATATATAAGAACACTCAAAATGATTGAGGTATGAATGAGATATAATGTTCCAAAGTGAACCCTTTAGAAATGGGTTTGGGATGTTATCCCACATTGGAAAAAGAAGGAAAAAATTGTGAGTATATAAGGAGATGTGGACAAAGTCTTGTTCAAAAAGTGAGACATGAGTGGATATGTGAATAGGCGCCCCTCGTGCGCGCGCGCACACACACACACACACACACACACACACACACACACACACACACACACGCGTGCGCCGCGTCCGGCCGGCTCGGCTCGGCTCGGGCTGGTCTCTGTCAAAGGGCAATTTGGGCAAAAATGTTTCGGCGTCTCGAAGTTATCTTTTTATTGCAATTTTATTTGGTAAAAATTTATTTTACTGAAACACCTCAATTATAAATTCCGAATTTTTCGGATCCGGATAAATATCAATTTAATTGATAATTATGGAATTAAACAAACCTGGATAAGTATTGAAATACCAATTCTGATCGGTTTAGAGTTTCTCCAGCACTCAACCTCCTCCAGCCTTCACCCCTAAATACCCGGTTTGATGGGCTCATTTTTTACACTTCAGACGTACGATTTTCGAGAGCCTTTTTTCAGTCAGTTTTTTCCTTCTTCGTTTTTCATCTTCTTTCAGTCGGTGATAGTATACAGAGTTGTTCTAGTTCGCTGAGGGTGTAGCGGATCATCGGTTCACTACATAGAGCTGTTGTTTTATCCTGGGAGGTAGACGTCATACACCATGGTGAGGGCAAATTTGCTTTAAGGAGACAGATATTCTGGACTCAACGGCGACACTTCCATTTGTTTACGTGATCAGCGAATTTCTATTTTGCTAACCAATTTTTTGCAGGATTTAGATAAATAATATTTTTCATTCACTGTTCTATTTTATTTCAAGTAATCGTTTTCCAATTTAAGTTCAACAATCTTAAAGCAAATTCTTTGTTTACTTGATTAAAATAGATCTTTTTCCGAAAGTTAAAATTAATATGGATGCTTCAAACCCAACTATGTCTACGGGCATTTTTGGAGGTGCGCCTCAGAAAATTAGATCGGGTTCCGCGACCAGAGGTGTGCCTATAACTGGATTGGGTTCGGAGAACCACTCTGCCTCGGTTCCGTTAACTAATTCGGTTTCAGTTCCTGTCAACCATGTGGACAAACCATAGAAATTCAACGAGCAGAATTTCAAGAGATGGCAGCAGAAGATGATGTTCTATCTGACCACTCTAGGCTTGTCTCGATTCCTTAAGGAGGACGCGCCAAAATATAATGAAGACAGTGACCAACAGACTTTGATGGCCATTGACGCTTGGAAAACTTCCGACTATCTGTGTCGGAATTATGTAATGAATGGCCTTGCTGATTCGCTATACAACGTGTATAGCACTGCTACATCAGCCAAGGCACTATGGGACTCACTAGATCATAAGTACAAGATCAAGGATGCCGGTGCCAAAAAGTGGATTTTTGGGCGGTTTCTTGACTATAAGATGGTGGATTCCAAGACTGTGGTCAGTCAGGTACAAGAGCTACAAGTGAACATTCACGAAATCCATGCTGAAGGAATGGTCATTACCGAATCTTTCCAAGTGGCTGCTATGATCGAAAAACTGCCCTCGACTGGAAAGACTTCAAAAATTATCTCAAGCACAAGCGCAAGGAGATGAGCATGGAAGATCTGATCGTTAGACTTTGCATAAAGGAAGACAACCGAGGATCAGAGAAGAAGGTAAATGCTGCTGTGAAAAAGGCCAATATTGTGGAAACTGGACAGACATCCAAGAAAGGCAACAATGGAAAGGGAACCAAGCTGGGACCTAAAGGAGGAACTGGTAAAAAAAGGAAAAATTCCTTGTAAATGCTGCAACTGTGAAAAGATGGTTCATAGGGCGGCTGACTGCAGGCAGCCAAAGAAACTATAGAAAAAGGAAGGTAATGCAGCACATCTGATTACCGAACAAGTGGGAAATCTTGACTTATGTGCTATGATCTCCGAAGTGAACCTAGTTGGCTCAAATCCTAAAGAGTGGTGGATCGACACTGGAGCAACTAGGCATATATGTGCCAACAAGACAATGTTCTCCTCCTTGGAAGAAACTGATGCCGGCGATATGCTGTATATGGGAAATTCTGCAACCTCAACTATCTTGGGCGAAGGCACGGTGATTTTGAAGATGACGTCTGGAAATGAAGTGACTCTTAAACGAGTGTTATATGTGCCCGATATTCGCAAGAACCTTATTTCTTGTACCTTGTTGATGAAGCATGGTTTTAGATCAGTTTTCGAGTCCGATAAAGTTATTTTGTCAAAAAATGGTGTGTTTATAGGCAAGGGATATGAATATGATGGGTTAGTTAAGCTCAATGTAATGACTATAAAAAATAATGAAATGAAGAATTATTCTGCTTACTTGCTTGAGTCTCCTAATTTATGGCATGCTAGATTAGGACATGTTAATTTTAATGCAATGCGTAGACTAATTGCATTAGATCACATACCAATGTTTAAAATTGATTTAAACCACAAATGTGAAACTTATGTAGAGGCAAAATTAACTCGATCTCCATTCCGACAAGTGGAAAGAAACACCAAACCTTCAGAATTAATACATAGCGACCTATGTAATTTGAAGTTTGTTCAAACTAGAGGTGGAAATAAATATTTTATTACTTTCGTGGATGATTGTACTAAATATTGCTATGTATACTTGCTTAAAAGCAAAGATGAAGCCATAGAGAAATTCGTTCTCTATAAAATGGAAGTTGAGAATCAATTGAATGCAAAAATAAAGATTTTAAGAAGTGACCGTGGAGGTGAATATGTGGAACCATTCGGCGAATTTTGCTCGCAACATGGGATTATTCATGAAGTCACTGCCCCATATGCACCACAGTCAAATGGCGTGGCGGAACGTAAGAATCACACTCTGAAAGAGATGATGAATGCGATATTACTAAATTCAGGTCTGCCGCAAAATATGTGGGGAGAAGCCATCTTAACGGCGAATTATCTCTTAAACAAGATATGCCGTAAGAACGGGGACAAAACTCCTTATAAATTGTGGAAAGGAGTCAAGTCTTCCTACAATTACATGAAAGTGTGGGGTGTCTAGCAAAGGTGCTGATACCTACTCCTAAGAAAGTTAAAATAGGCCCAAAAATGGTTGACTGCATTTTCATTGGATATGCACACAACATTAATGCTTACCGATTTCTTGTGTATGAATCCAAAGTGCCTGAGATTCACAAGAATACAATTATGGAATCAAGGAATGTGTCATTCATTGAGAATATCTTTCCTTGTAAGACTGCAAGTGAACCCTTATCTCATCCGAACAAACTTATGAACTAATGGATGAAGATAATGAAGACCAAAGAATGGATAATGAGGACGAACCTAGAAGGAGCAAGAGACAAAGGACAGAGAAATCTTATGGACCAGATTTCATCACCTACTTTCTCGAAAAGGCACCTCAGACTTACAAAGAAGCTGTAAGCTCGACGGATGGACCTCTTTGGAAGGAGGCTATCAAAGAAGAGATTGATTCTATATTACAGAATCATACTTGGGAACTAGTGGAATTACCTCCTAAGTGTACACCATTAGGAAATAAGTCGATTTTCAAGAAGAAATTGAAAGATGGAGTAGTTGATAAATATAAGGCTAGGCTCGTAGCGAAGGGATATAACCAACGTGAAGGTCTAGACTATTTTGATACTTACTCTCCTGAGACGAGAATAACTTCCATCAGTATGATACTTGCCATCGCCGCATTGCGAGGTTTAGAAGTTCATCAAATGGATGTTAAGACTGTCTTTCTTAATGGGGACTTAGATGAGGAAATCTACATGGAACAACCCGAGTGGTTCTCTGCTCCTGGACAAGAAAAGAATGTCTGCAAGCTGGTTAAATATTTGTACGGATTGAAGCAGGCACCAAAATAGTGGCATGAAAAATTTGATCATGTCATGTTAAGCGGTGGATTCAAAATTAATGAATCTGATAAGTGTGCATATGTGAAAGACACATAAGATGGATATGTCATCTTGTGTCTATATGTAGATGACTTGCTCATTACTGGAAGTAATGAAAGAATAATCAAATCTACCAAGGACATGCCAAGGTCGAGATTCGACATGAAAGATATGGGACTTGCAGATGTAATCTTAGGGATTAAAATCACACGAACATCAAAAGGTCTCATGCTGTGTCAAGTCCACTATGTGGACAAAATCCTTGAAAGATTTAATAAGGATGACTCCGGCACAGCCAAACCCCCGGTTGATATGACGTTAAGACTATCCAAGAATAAGGGTGAAGGAGTATCTCAACTTGAGCACTCTCGCATAATAGAAAGTCTAATGTAGCTGTACAAGACCAGATAAAGCCTACTCAGTTAGTAGACTAAGTAGATACACGAGCAACCCCGGAAAGGATCACTGGAAGGCGATCATAAGGGTACTAAGATATTTAAGGGGTACTCGTGAGTATGGGCTGCACTATACCAATTATCCAACAGTACTTGAAGGATATAGTGATGCAAATTGGATATCTGATATAAAAGACTCCAAGTCAACAAGCGGATATGTATTCACACTAGCCGCTGCAACAGTGGCATAGAAATCTTCGAAACAGACACTTATATCTCGGTCAACGATGGAATCCGAGTTTATAGCCTTAGATAAATGTGTAGAAGAGGGAGAATGGCTACACCATTTTCTAGAAGATATTCCAAGATGTGCAAAGCCTGTGACCGCAATATGTATTCATTGCGATAGTGAATCTGCGATTGGCAGGGCACAGAGTGTAATGTACAATGGTAAGTCTCGTCACATAAGGAGGATACATAATACCATTAGACAATTGATATCAACAGGAGTTATCACTATTGATTATGTGTCATCAAAGGATAACATTGCGGATCCGCTGTAACACCCCCATGTTAATCAAGGTATATTACAGCGCCGTGAGCCCCTCCGTAGGACCCACAAGGCTAATCATATGCAGAACTATAAAACTTGACCGAGGAGGTCCAAATACAACGAAATAAAGGACAATACAAAGGGTATTCAAACCATATCCGATGTATTCAAATACATCCCAACACAAAATCAATAACTCGGCAACACAGGCCGGAACATCAAGGAAACTGAAAAACAATACTCGAGTATTCAATAACCATTCCAATACAACAATACTGAATGGAGGAACACAAAACATAACCGGAAACAAGACACAGTATCACGTTTGCCCATCATCTTCATGCCGACCCGATACCTGCCTGTCCGCTCTTCTGGAACCTAAAATACATAAAAAGTATTTCCCCCATAAAGGGGTTAGCCATCGAATAGCTAGTGCAAGTATGTCGAATATGAAATATAATACTCCTCGACAATAAAGTAAAGGTAACCGTCAATTCATCAATTCAAGACTAGTATTTCGGAATAACTAAATCTCATAGCATCATATCAATACATACATGATCAACCGTGGAACCATACCAGAGGCTACGGAACCCTCAGAGGACTCGTCGATCCATCCCAGAGTGGTTAACTCATATTATCCGTGGAATCGCACCAGAGGCTACGAAACCCTCAGAGGACCCGTCGGCCCATCCCAGAGTGGATATAAATAAACATGCCATTCATATATCTTACTTTCAAAGTCGAGAACGTACAATCATAAATATATACTTGCCTTTGAGACATCGAGAAATCGAACGGAAAAGAGTATGAGTTCGGTAGGTCCAAGAACGCACTTCCAGTACCTAAACGATTCGTAAGGGATATGATAATCAATAATCCATACTCATAATTCACGAAGAAACTCCCGAAACTCGTCTACGATTCACGAAAATACAATGGTAAACAACTAGAGGTTGGAAAATCACCCAAACCCTCACAAGTCCGAACACGGCACAAACTAATCCGTAAAATCGTAGGAAAAGCATGTATACGGGGTAGATATATCATAATCTCAAGATTCTCCAGCTTCAAACCGGATAAATCGGACGAATCTAAGAAAAACCCCAAAATTCCCAAAAAAATAGGGTTCTAAGGATTTCTACCTTGATTTGGACGATATAATGGATTAGATGTTATGAATTCCTTGTTCTCCAACCAAAGATGTTGATATCTGAAGAAAGATCGCCTTCGAACTCTCCAAATCGCCGAAATTCGCTGCTCTCGATCGAAAATGTGAGAAGAAAGAGAAAAATGACGAAATGGAAGTCAACTATCCAATATATACTTGCCTAGTCTAGCGCACGCTACGCCTCTAATATTAGCGTGCGCTAGCGGGGTCACCGGGTAGTCCAGGGGCTTCTGTCGACCCCATTAGCGTGCGCTACTCGCCTTCCTTTAGCGTGCGCTAGCCGAAAATGGTATCCAGAAATCGGAGTCTAGAACCTACTGTCCTCTGCCCTGCTCAAGTTTTAGCGTGCGCCACCGCGATAGCATAGCGTGCGCTATGCTGCCCTCATAGCGTGCGTTAGCCGAAGCCTAGCGTACGTTACCTGATAGTCCAGAAAACCTGACAACTTCACTGCCTCTGCCGACCCAGCCCGTTAGCATGCGCTACGAAAGTATTAGTGCGCGCTACTAACCATGAATAGCGTTCGCTAGCTAACTCCTAGCGTGCGCTAATTGCTAGTCCAGAGAGCAGAATAAGTTACTGGTTCCGACCTGACTGGTCCCTTAGCGCGCGCTACGGCTCAAAGCTAGCGTGCACTACTCAAGGAGAATTAGCGTGCGTTATCCTAGGCCTAGCGTGCGTTATTTCTCTGACCCAGAACACTTCCGCAGTGTCTAAACAACACAATAGTGATCCAAACCAGGTACGAAACTCTATAACAATATGGACAACATCACAAAGATTTTACACAGCGACAAAATAGGAAGAACGGCAAGGTCAAACAGTCAATAAAAAGTACGGGTATTACATCAGCTAACCAAAGGGTTATCAAGAGACCTTGTTGATAAATCATCAAGAGGAATGAGTCTATTGCCTTGAGCTAATGGTTTTATGGAGGATACCAAACCTAAGCTGACTGGAGATCCCAAGATCTAGGTTCAATGGGACAACCAATCCATAAAACTGGACACGATCACTGTGGTGGTTATCCCGAACTGACCATTCCTAGGATGAAAACAGTGATACCCGTAGGGAGAGGTTAAGCTTATGCTTTTAATGATTCTTAAGTCGACAACGTATAGTCGAGTGGAGTAAAATACGGGTTTACTCAAAACACTTAAAGAGAATCACCTATGTTAGAGAGAAGAGTGGCCGCTTCAAAGGAGAATTACAAAGGCACAATTCTTTAGAAACTCTCGCAGAACCAGGACGGTGTCCACGGCTAAAATGGGCACAATAATGAGAACAGAACAAATCAGGAAGGTCACTTGTGAAGGATATACGATCACTTACACAAGCGGTCGGACAGTTCAAAGGCATCTAGTCACACTGTCTAGCCAGTAATGAGAATATATCTTTTCGAGGGAAGGTTTAAGGAGCATATTCTACCTATCCTATGCAATGCCTAACCTTAGTAACTAGCACCAAGTCAACTCCGTGTCTGACGTGTGTTGCTGGGCCATCAATCTCATTCATGTGGGGGATTGTTGGAAATATTGGATAAACTGAAGGAAAATGAGCTGTTTTGAGCAGCCCACTTGAGAGGAAATTTTGAGTGCACTCGACTACGAGTTAAAGTCGGGACTTAGTTGGAATATGTAGTACTCCGTACGAGGTTTCCAAAATATGTTAGAGCACTCAAAATGATTGAGGTATGAATGAGATATAATGTTCCAAAGTGAACCCTTTAGAAATGGTTTTGGGATGCTATCCCACATTGGAAAAAGAAGGGAAAAATCGTGAGTATATAAGGAGATGCGGACAAAGTCTTGTTCAAAAAGTGAGACATGAGTGGATGTGTGACTAGACGCCCCTCGCGCACACACACACACGCGCGCGCCGCCGTCCGTCCGTCCGGCCGGCCGGCCGGCTCGGGTCGGGTCGGGTCGGGTCGGGTCTTTTTACTGCAATTTTATTCGGTAAAAAATTATTTTACTGAAACACCTCAATTATAAATTCCGAATTTTTCGGATCCTGATAAATATCAATTTAATTGAGAATTATCGTATTAAATAGATCTGGATAAGTATTCCTGATCGATTTAGAGTTCCTCCAGCACACAACCTCCTCCAGCCTTCACCTATAAATACCCGGCTTGAGTGGCTCGTTTTTTACACTTCAGACGTACGATTTTCGAGAGCCTTTTTCAGTCAGTTTTTTCCTTCTTCGTTTTTCATCTTCTTTCAGTCGGTGATAGTATACAGAGTTGTTCTATTTCGCTGAGGGTGCAGCGGATCATCAGTTCACTGCATCGAGCTGTTGTTTTATCCTGGGAGGCAGACGTCATACACCGTGGTGAGGACGAATTTTCTTTAAGGAGACTGATGTTCTGGACTCAACAACAACACTTCCATTCGTTTACGTGATCGGGAAATTTCTGTTTTGCTAACCAATTTTGCAGGATTTAGATAAATAATATTTTTCATTCACTAGTCTGTTTTATTTCAGGTAATCGTTTTCCAAATATAAGTTCAACAATGTGTTGTTGAATTGGACTGTAAATTAGTTTGAGTGAAACCGTATGATGGGGCTGGGATTCTTAAATCTGATTTTTTTTTTTTTTTTTTTTGCAAGTTCAAGTAAACTACATGATATGCTTTATGAATTAGCTTGAAACCTTTTCGCATATGTTAACTGCCGTAAGACGATGTCAAGTTTCAAGTTTGTGTCCGGCGATGGTATTTGGGTTGGACTCAGTGGCGTTAAATTAGGCTAGGATGATTTTTGGCTCGTGTTGGCAGCGGGTGAGCGGTTAGGTTGGGATTGATATTACAGGCGACTTCGATGGGGATTTGAAGTGTTGGGCTGCTAATTAAGATTTCGTTATGGGATGAATTTGATGGCTAAACGGAAACTGGAGCAGCGGTGAAGGGTTTGAGGTTCGTTCATCTCTGCCATAAATTTGGACTGGTTGAAATGGTTGGGCTAGGGCTAAATTCTCGGGTTTGGTTTTTGATATGGGTCAAATTCAGGGCTTTATGGTTGGATTGGCTGGAACATGGTAATTTTGGGTTTTAAGGAAGAGGTATTACTTTTTCGTTATTTGTGATGAACGTATTATGGAAAAAGTGTTGATAATTGTTGGTGGTTGATTAGTAGGTCATTTGGTGATGCCGATTGGTTGAAGAATGGTCTCATGGAAAACAACTAATCTATGAACAGATTTGAAGTAGACACTAAAAACTGACGGGGAATCAAGAACTCAAAAGAAACTCGGTTTTACCCTTTGACGTGATTCTTTAAACGTGTGAAATCGAATTGAGAATTCTTGACGTATGGAAATTTCCCTTCTCTTCTTCTTCTTCCATGTTAGGTGTTGTAGGATAATAGTAATTTTTTTATGGCCTGCGTTGAATGCAGGGTTGTAGTTAGTCATTACCATTCTGTCGGTTAAATTGCGGGATGTGCCGATAATCAGAGTATAAAGTGCGTCACTGATAACAATGCAGTCGAAAGCGCCGAAAGGAAGCGAGTCTTTCACCGTAAATCGAACCCACGCTACATGCCTTCAACAAGACTTTATGTCCCCCTCCTTTCCTACTGAGTTATGCCCCAGAAGACGGATAATAGTAAATTTTGATAGTGTGTATTGTGTTGAATATATATACATGTGTATGGTAGGTTTAGTTGATAGGTGATGGGTAAAGTTTAAATTTGAGTAGTTTTCCACGTGGAAAGGAACTCTTGCTGATTGTACGTTCAAATTAGAAAAATATGATAGATTAGTTATGTAATTATCTTAAGTCCTAATTAATCAGCTTACTAAATTAAATTTAATTTAGTGAAATTGCTTTAATTAATCTTAACTAATTAATTTGATTAATCATATTTATTTTAATCATACTTAATTATCTTTAATAATAATTAATATTGAAGTTTATTTAGTTATGAGAAGATCATCTTAAGCCAATACACTACCAAGGGCCGCCCTTGATTTTTCAAAATTTGACTTTAGACATGAAGCTTTGTAATAAGTTACAAAATAAATAGGCATTCTTTTCTAAATTGACCAGATAGAGCCAAAGGCTCACAGTCCGAATAATATATTAAGAAGATGTATTAAAAATGTCATTTTATTTCAGACTACTTAAATGCACAGACATTTATCAAGTGACTGAAAATAATTGAATATATAAAATTACAATAGTTGGTCGTTACATCGATCAGTCGAGCCATGTCCTACAAAGCTTCCACGTGTCAGTTTTCGAGGCAAGTATTTTGCCCATACGTTTTATGTTCCGTTGATTGAAGTGATGTATAAGGCTGAGATGATTGTTTATTCTCATTGATTATGATTTATGTCAATTGTTTGGTAGTGATGTCTCGTCGTGTTTTTGCTGTTCTTGAATATTTCTTGTCGATGAATTCTGATGGTTGTGGTGATTGTTAGGGGTGTTCAAATATATCCGATATCCGATATCCGATCCGAAATATCCGAAAATCCGAAGTTCCGGATATCCGTCGGATATCCGGAACTTCGGATTCGGATATCGGATAGTACTTTTCAGAAAAATCGGATATTCGGATATCCGAAATATCCGAAAAATCTTAAAATTTTTATTTTTTTATATTTTAAATAATATAAGGTATTCGGATATTCGGATATTCGGATATCCGATATCCATATCCGAAGTTTTTTTCGAATATTCGGATATCCGATATCCAAATCCGAATATTTTTTTCGAATATATGGATATCCGAACATAATTCATATTTTTTCCGGATATCGAATATCAAAATCTACTATCCGATTTTAATTGTTGATCTATAGTTGGATTTGTATTTATAAATCTATAGTTGATCTATAAATCTCTGTGTTGGTTTCTTTATACACTTGGATTTGTATTGCGCTACACTGTTGATCTATAGTTGTGTTTTGATGATTTTATGTTGCCTAGAGATAATTATTGTGATGTCGTTGATGTGTGTTGTGGATGTCATTGTTGAGTTTGGTACCGCCACTAGAAGGGGGGTTGAATACTACAATTAAGAGTAGTGAACTCTTTTTGTGATTGCCGAAGCGTAGATAAGTGCGGAAATAAAATAACACAGAGATTTATAGAGGTTCGGTCAATATGCCTATGTCCCACATCCTTCACTATCTTCTTCTATCGGTTCAAGAGAAATCGTTCCGCCTTGTCTTCGATCGGTCCAAGGTAAATCGTTACAATTTTGTCTTTTGGTCGGTCCAAGATAAATCGTTTTTCCTTTTCTATCGGACAAGAAAACAACCTTTCTAGCTTTCTATCTGTACTTGCAAAACCTCACTTGGATTTAGATTATGATTCTAATAATGTCGGATCCTTGATCATAATAACACCGAAACAAATATACAATTCTTTCTTTTCTCTCCTGTATCGTTGAGTGAATTAAACACTCGTACTCTTATCAATTAAGCTCGATTACAACAACAATAATGTATATAACGTATATCAGATGTATAACAATTTGCTTGAGGTTGTTGTTAAGATCAATACCAAATGAATTGGTATTTATATGCTTGAAGCCTCAACTAGCTGTTACTGCATGTTGTATTTGACTTGCACTATTATCCTCCTTAGCGTGCGCTACCAGATTGTTGACTTTGAAACGGTCTTATCACATAGGTCCTTGTCCATGTAACACCCCCAAATCCTATTAGGTTATTACAGTGCCGTGGACCCCACGCCAGGAGATCCACCAGGCGAACATGACTAAAATACATTAAATTAACCAAAAATGAAAATCATAGTCCCTACCATGATATCCGACACAATATTCCGAGGAGGAATTCTAACGACAATGATGGGCCTACATGGCCAAAAATGAAAATACAACCACACCCGCGAGCCTTGCTCGGGTAATACATAATGACAATGACTGACAAACTGGAGAACACTCCAACTGACTGACCAATATGAACAACTCGGACTAGTATCACTCGAATGCCTCGTCGCCATCATCATGCCCCTGTGTCTCAACTCTCTCCTCGCTAGCAACTAAAACATGAAAACATGTTCTGTCCCCACGGGGTCAGTCATCCAGATAATGAACATCAAATACATATATAACATAATATACATCCAAAGGCAGAAGGAAACGGTACAATGATAATAATAATACGAAATGCTCACAAACCAAGGTAAGAACCGAGCATTCGTGAAACACTATGACCACGGCATACTATTAATACATGTTCAACAGGTTAGAAACATGAGTGCCCAACGGCGAATCATAATCATAGAGTACCACAATGAATTACACGACATGAACCCAACCAGAACTGAATTAGATATGAGTCACAATTAATTACATGAAGATGAATCACAATAAATGAATTAAGTATGAATCACAATGAATTACATGAAGATGAATCACAATGAATGAATTAAGTATTAGAGTTGAATGATGAGTATCACAGTATGCCCGAATGAAATGTGTGAGTGCACAAGTATCCGAGTGTCCGGAGCCCCGCATATACACTTCCAACTTGGCCTAATTAGTCTCACGGAGGTACTTTACCGTGTGCACAGTCTAAATGTGTCTGGAGTCCCGCATATACACATGACCATAGTAGAGTATCATAGTATGCCCGAATGAAATGTGTGAGTGCACAAGTAGCCGAGTGTCCGGAGCCCCGCAAATACACTCACAACTTGGCCTAATTAGTCTCACGGAGGTACTTTACCGTGTGCACAGTCTAAATGTGTCCGGAGTCCCGCATATACACATGACCATAGTGTGCCCGACTAAAAATTCCTCACGTACGCCACCCGGCCACGAAGCACAATCCCGGAAAGTCACAAAAACAAAAGCGACCAAGATTACTGAATTCACGAGAATGATAGTGTGCTGCCTTGAGTCGGCCAACACGATAATGATGACTCACGGATGGGCACCGTCCTCGGCAGTCCCAATTCAATACCTCGATTACCTTAGAATGGTCAATCGATAACAATGACACAACGGATGGGAACTATTCTCAACAGCCCCAATTCAATTCCTCGATCGCCTTAGAATGGCCAACCGATAACAATGATGCAGCGGATGATTCAATACCTCGATTGCCTTAGAACGGCCAATCGATAACAATGATACAATGAATGATTGAGTACCTCGATTGCCTTAGAACGACCAATCGATAACAATGATACAATGAGTGATTGAGTACCTCGATTGCCTTAGAACGACCAATCGATAACAATGATACAATGAGTAATTGAGTACCTCGATTGCCTTAGAACGACCAATCGATAACAATGATACAATAAGTGCCTCGACACCTTTAATCTGTTACCGGCGACGAAGATGAGAAATGAATACGTCAATGCCTTCAATCGGCCAAAACAACATCAAGGACAAAACTCCAACATTAATAGTAATGATTACAACGACGTCTTAAATCGACATTAATATCAACAACAACAATCGATACATCGATACTGCGAACCGGCGATCGACATTAACATTAACAACAAGTATCCCAATGCCTTGAACCGGCCATTAATGATTGATAATAAACATTTGGCATAATTGCCGAAGAGTATCATATCGAACGATCCCCTAATATTGATGAACTTATGAAGAAACTAAGTCTAGGAATGATACAACACATTCATACACATATACGATAACATTAATCTCATTGACTAGTACAAGTATAAAAGTTGCCTCAACCGAAGGCAAGAAAGTCCTTCCACGATCAACGTCCTTGAAGAATATCGGCCGCTCGGACAACCTTGAACAATACAAATACCAAAAATTCGCTCAATATACGAATCAAGCATGATCACAATCAACTCAAAAGTCTAAACAACACTACCCGAAACTCAATGGGGCATTTAAACAAACACGTTGTAAACAATCTCCAATTGTTTACAACCAAAACTCAATTATATCAAAACCAACCTCCAATGGATGATTCAATCCAACAAAACCTCAGGAATACTATCAATAATCCAATAGGAAATACTTAAATCGGGATTTCAACAACATCTAGTCGAAACCCCCCCAAAAATTCCAAAGTCAACACCAAGGTGTTCTTGAAAAATTCCTCAATGATTCACAAATTCCGAAACTTACATCAATGAATCCGTAGGAATACAAGTATCCAAGATAGATAATCCATATCTAACATTTTCCAACATAAAAGCAAGCTAACTCAGAGAGATCAGGAATAAAACCTTCAAATCACGAAATTCAAGCTTCAATGAAAAAATTACCTTGATTTAGAGTGATGAAACTGATTAAATGATGATTAATCCAACTTAGGAGCTTGAAGATGATGATAGGTGAATGCAGCTCGAAAAGATCTCTCCAAAACATCCAAAATCGCCCAAAACCGACGGAAGGAGGAGGAGAAAATGAAAAATGACGATTCTGGATCGAACTGTCCCATTTATAGTAATCCAGCTTAGCGCATGCTATGTCCTGATGTTTAGCGTGCGCTAGAGGTTTACTGGGCAGTCCAGTGAGTTCTGACTGCCTCGTTAGCGTGCGCTACGAACTTGGTAGCATGCGCTAACACCTTAACGATAGCGTGCGTTAATCTCAAATGTTAGCGTGCACTAACTGATGTCTGATACTCAGAAACTGAAGTCCAGGACCTACTGTCCTCTGCCTTGCTCGCATTAGCGTGCGTTACTAATATGACTTAGCATGCGTTAGCAGCACAATTAACGTACACTACTTATCACTCGTAGCGTGCGCTACGAATTTCCCAAATCAGCCCAGTACCTTCTAGACTGTCTGCCTCACTTGCGCTAGCGTGCACTAATACTGAATCATAGCGTGCGCTACCTTCATCCCATTAGCGCGCGCTACCTCTCAAATTGAATACCAAAATATGATAATGATGATGACAATAATCTCGGCTCGATCTCAACCAGTGATGAATGACGAATAACAACTGATATGCGATTCCATAGTACGCCGAAAGGTGAACACAGTTGAATGAATATGACTGATGAATGATTATTACTGAGTGAAAAAAATTTCTGAGTGACAATTACTGAATGATAATAGTGAATCCAAAGCCAGGCATTACAGTCTAATGGATATATTTTGTACTTTAGCGTGCGTAAGTGTATTCTATAGCGCGCTAACGAGTCCACACTAGATTTCCAGATCTTTGACAATACGCATGATTTCCGTGTTCAAAGGTCGTGCAACAGTCATCTGGTCAATGGTACAAATTCGGCTTTAGCATGCGCTATGTGTATTAGTTAGCGTGCACTAACTGTGTAGATTGAACGACCGTCAGAACTTCATTTAGCATGCGCTATCCTCCTGCCTTAGTGTTCGTTAACGTCTTCTCTGAAGTATTCTGCCTTGTGCATTAGCATGCGCTAATACGCATACTAGCGTGCATTTATTTGCTTGTCTAACATCGTCCAATTTATTTTGTATTGATTAGTAGAGTGTGATAGCTCCTTGTAGCATGCACTATCTTTACTTCCACAGCGTGCGCTAGTATGTAACTAGCGTACGTTATCTGCTTGTTTCTTTTCTGTCCGGCTTCTGCGTCTTTGACTTCTTGTTGATTAGTTGTTGTTTTTATTTGGTCGACAATACATCATCAAAACCTTCATATAATTTATATGGAATAAAATATTGAAACAATCTCCCCCTTTTTGATGATGACAAAACAACGATTCTTGATGGGATACAGTAAATAATATACATATCAAAATTTTCAGTTTTGTCCGTTTTTTGTTAGTTTTCTTCTCCCAACATTCTTTCTGTTCTCCCCATCATTTCTCCCATCACGCTTTTTCTCCCCCTTTTTGTCATTAGCAAAAAACATATAAAATTATTGAAGCAATAAAATATTTTGATAATAAATGGGCAAAAGCTCCCCTGAATTTAATATTTTCCCATGATAATAATAACTCCCATAAAGATAATAACTCCCCCTAAAAATAATATCAATTTATTTGAATAATTAATTTGAATTATTGGGGATCCATCCGACTCTTGGTCGTTTTTCATTTGGTAAATAAACGATATTTGGTATTATAGTTCCTTTTGGAACCTATATTTTCTTTATCTTAATTCTTTCATCTTGGGCTTTTGCAATTAGTGATATAATGCCTGATTTTCAAATATTTACCACAATTGGGTATTTTCAAATTTAAGAAATTATTTGATTCATTTTTATCACTTGATTTGAATCATATTCCTTGTGTTGCTACCCAAAATATTATCCGGAGATATATATTGCTGGAATGGATGAGTAGCAAACAAGGTGCGAGAGCACTTCCGTGGGGAAAGTAAATAACACAAGATATGCCGGGGTTGTTAGTCCCAGGCTTGAATGCTCTCGCGAGATGTTATTAATACAAATACTTTGGAGTACAAATATTAATGTTAGAGTACAATTACAATGAGTGTAAAGACCCTAGTTATCTTAGCTATCGAGCGTGAAGATTGCCGGAAGAACCAGATATGATGCTCTGTGAGTTCTTGTAACAATGATGGGGTGCTGTGACGACTGTGAGAGATCGACGGTCTTCCACAGTGTGTATTAGCTATACGTCTGAGCTCTTGGGCTTGCGGGACTCTTTGAATCTGTACTGTAAGGAGTTCTTGCCTCTGCCGACCGTCTTCTGGTTGAGAGGTGCTGAGAGAGAAAACCAGAGATAGATTTCAGAGAGGAAGCCAAGAGTCTGAGAGTGTGTATGTTTTCCTGAACGGATTTCGGAACCTTTCTCCAGTTGCTGGAGGTTCTCTATTTATAGGACTGGGATATGCCGGGCGATCGCCTCTGCTGTATTATAATAAGCGGGCGATCGTCTTTAGCACATGGGCTGGTCTCCTTAAAGTCCGCAGGAGTTGCTGGAAGCCAGTTGTGCGGTCCAATGAGAAGTCTGCACGCGTCTTGAGTCGCTGTCCCGGGAGGTCCCACCTTGTACCTTTCGGCGGGTCTGTCGGTAGGTGAGAAGGTGGTGACAGGCTGTGGTCAACGACCCATGTTCTGCGGCGCCTTTCGCGGATCTGCACATGGGCGCTGCTTTGAGATCCAGTCTTCGTAGACTTTGACGGACGAAGGTCTTTGTTCATGGCACAGGACGGTCGTCCTAGGTCGGGCACCAGAGTCGATCGCTAGGTGCCAAAAGGCGATCGCCTTGAGAGTCGATCGCTAGGTACTCGAAGGTGGACTGTTATCTCCTGCTTAGGCAAGTTCGCCGTAGCTTGTTTGGTTGTGGACTTGGTCGCCCGGCCTTTAATCCGATCGCCGTCAAGGTGTATAAATCGCCGCACAACAATTGCCCCCCAGCTCGCTCCGATGTTGGAAACATGGGGTGAGGTGGTTCTGCTGGCGATCGCTGAATTTTGACGAGTGACTCAACATTTTACGGAACTGGTGATCGTCTTTGAGCGGATTGGTTTTGAACTTGGACGACCTGGTCGGTCGCTGAAATGAGCGGGAAACGACAACGGTCGAGGAAAAGTCTCCGGGGCATGTGTTGGGTTCCTATAGGGGGAGACCGACGGTTAGTTATGACTCCTCGTCTGGCGTGTCTTTGAAACGACGCGTCGCGGGTTTCAAAGGAGGCATTAATTGCGACGGTTGCACTCCGACCCGTGAGATTCTCCATATTTGCACGGAAGTCCCTGTCATCTCCTATAAAAAGGTGTCGGGTTGCAGTGTTAATACTCTTATGCGCTTTTATCGGAGAAGGAGGATATTGCCGAAGAATTTACTGAAGCTTTGACTGCCGATCGTCGATCGATTCATCCCTTGGTAAGAAAACACTCATTTTCTTCTCTTCTATTCGAAAATGTCTGGAGTATCTTCATCGTACGGAATGGGCACCACCTCCGCCACCGGGGCTTCGACTGCCCGGGGAGGATCCTCCGCAGAATTCCATTTGGAGACGGCCATAGAGGCTATCCGCGCCGGTATTGACCCCACGGAATTCGAGGCGCTATTCAATGAAGCCGACGTTGCCAGGGAGGCGGCGGTTGAGCAAAGACGCTCGCAGATGGAGAGAGATTTGGCGGTGAGGGCCTACTGGGAGCAGCATAGTGCTTTTGGCCAGGCCTATTTGGCCTTTGCTGAAATCATGGAGAGGTTGGCAGGTCCGTCTCCTAAATTCGATTACCGGGAGTACTCGATCGCCCACCCTTATCAGTCGGCGAAGCGGTCGTTGTTTCGGGCCGCGCAGCGTTCTCCGTGGTCCCTCGGTCAAATCAGGAGCTCGGCGACCAGGAAAGACCTGGCCGTCTGGAGGTCGAGGTATCATGTCCCTTCAGATGTGGATCTTTTTGTACCGGCCGAAAACGAAAGAGCCGACCAACCTCCGGAGGGTATGGTCGCCGTGAATGAAGCAATCATGGAGGCTGGGCTGCGGTTCCCTCTGTCGTTTGCCGTCTCCCATTTGCTGGCTGCTTGGAACGTGGCGCCGCTCCAGTTAACGCCGAACGCCTGGCTCCAGATCATTTGTGCTCTCACCTTGTTCGGCGATCACCGACTGTACCGCCATCCCTCGCCATCGGAGATGAACCACTTGTTCAAGCTGACGGCTCAGAAGGGGTCGGTCGGAGGCTATCATATACAAGGACGATCCGGTCGGGTGATCCTAGGGGTCCCGAACAAGCACTACACCATAAATGGCCTTCGGCAACCACATAACTGTGTTACCTTAGACCCAAATTTCTGTTGCCACAGACCCAAAATGGGCAAAGGTAACATTTTAGCTAAGTTGCTCTGTGAGCAGTAGCCTTTGGACTCAAAGGCAACATGTAGATCATCCTAAGCTAACATAGGATTATTTGTTACCTAAGGACCCTACAGTAACATCCTAAGAACCCTACAGCAACACCATATTCGTGTTGCAATAGAATTTATAATTTTGTAAAATATATAGCCAATTTAGTGGGTTCCACATGTGGGGCCCATTTTGTGGGTCCCACAGGCCAGGCCCACCGATGGGACCCACTTAGTGGGGTCAGCTGGTGGGGCCCATATATGGGACCCACTTTTCGTGGGGCCATTAGTGGAGCCTACTTTGTGGGGGTCCGCGGGTGGGGCCACAAATATGCAGCAATTTTTAGTCTAGTGCAATACCTATATTATCAATTGCAACAAACTAGGTGTTACCAATGAAAGACATTTGCAACATATATATTACCTATGGTAACACCTTCATTTTAACAAAATAAAAATGTAAATTTTAAATTTAGCATTTCCCATTAGAAAAACCAACAAACCAATTCACATAAACCAACTACATCATCCAATTACATAATCCCATCATAAAAAGCAACTATATCCAATCAAAAAACCAACCAACTACATCACCAACAACATATATACAAGTACTAGAAGAAAATAACTAGGTCATTTTTAACCAATTACATCAGTGGACGTCTAAGACTAATATACAAAAAGACTAAGAAACTATTATGTGGAACACTTATTCAATTAGCCAAGGATTAGCCAATTTGCCTGAGTTGGTGTCCATTCACAAACTTCACCTTCTTTGAACAAGAAAGCTGCAGAATGAAACAAGAAAAAAGAGTCAGTAATTAGTGATAGTTACTAAGTGACTATCACCTAAGAATAACACATAAGAATAACACTACAAAAAAGTGAGAGAAACCAATATGTACATCACCTTTACCTAATTGGAGACTCACGGCAGAACGTGTTAAAAAAAGGAAAAAACTGAAAGAATGAAAAACAATACCTCAGGCGGGTTAAAAGAACAAAAAAAGGGGGAAATAGAAAAAAACACACATAACAATAACACTACCAAAAGTGAGAGAAACCAATATGTACCCTTTACTGAATTGTGCTCTTCAGCTGTGGAAAGGAGATTGTTGATTGCATTTGTAACAGAAGGTTCACTTGGGGTCTTGCTCATGTGGCTTCCCATTGGTCCCTAATATTTCAAACTCTTTACACAAAAGAAGAGTAGAATTAAAAATAAAATCAAATTTCTAATCCAAATTGCTTCAGACAGGTGTATTTTTTTGCTTGAAAGCTAAAAACTAGTTCATTTCTTCAACACAAAGAATCTTAGAGAGAAAAATAAGCTAATCAACAAATTAAATTAAAAAAAACTCAAACAATTAAGGTAAAATCAATTGACAAGAACAACGACGGATCAGTATACGGACCCACCCCGTATCAAGATCGTGGATCCGGCGTTGATCAAGAACATGGGCATTTTCCAGATATAATTCATGGAAGTTGAGCAGAATCTTGGACCGATTAATGCATTAAACAAAACCCACATACAATAAAATCATTGAAAGCACTCTGAAAACAGAAAGATTCAATCTTTAATCAAAGAAAACTTACTTACTCAGATAGATTTCTTGAAAAAATAGCAAGTAAAACGAGTGGATCTATGCTGATATGAGAGAGAGAGAGAGAGAGAGAGAGAGAGAGAGAGAGAGACAACTTAGAAAAGGAAATGAGAAAAATGTGGTGAGGCTGATGAGAAAATGGAGAAGCTTTAAAAAAGGGTACACTATTATTAATATTATTATTAAGATTAAAACCAACAGAAGGCGGCGGTGGTAAGGTTGAGATTTCAGAAATTTGAAGCCAAATACCACAAACTCAAAGGAGTAGCTACTCAGAGAGAGAATCCTCTGCAGTTAAGATTGCTAGGTTTTAAATCCCTATGTAGAACATTTGCGGAATGCATGTATTTTAACCCACGGATGAGCTGGTACAAGAAATACTGCAGAGGGAAACACACCATCCGTAGTTACTTTTACCAAACAAGAAGTCTCTTACAATTAATTACAACAAACGCCAAAATAAAAATGATCGTACAACAACCAGGGATGGTGGGACCATCTACCTTGAGTGCATATTTAGCAGCCACATATCCTCTGAACGAATGTCCGAGCAAAATGAAGTTAGTTAGATTTTTTGCCTTACGCCATTCCTCGAAAGAATCGATAAACCAAGCCTCAGTTTCTGCATCACAATTCACAACAGATATCAACTTGCTATCTTGTTGATCTATGTGACAGTCACAGATGGATAAAGGCTACATCGCGAAAGGCTAGGTAGAAACTAAAAATTCAGAGACAATTCATAGAAGAACCTTCGGTGCTTCTACATGTGAAATCAGGCCTGCTGGATCCACCCCAACTGCACAAGTAATTAGGTAAGAGAATTATTGCATTGCAAAGCTGTTTTTATGTCCTTATTCTCCTTATCTAAAGATAATTTGATATATTTCCACTGTTCTTCCACAAGCAAAGAATGCAAGATTATCGGAAATATTGGACCAATAAAAGGAACCCCCCTCCCCCACCCCACTCCCCCCCCCAAAAAAAAACTTTAATTCCAGAATTCGCCTAAATTTTGAGAAAAAATCTACGAATAATCTTTCATTTAAGTCATCAAGCTCCAAACTGAATTAGATCGAAAACAAATCGACACTCACCCAAGCTGATCAATAGCAATGACTTTGAAATGCTTAGCAAGCGCATCAAAGTTACGGAAAAAGAAGCCCTAGGAAGCACCATATCCATGAACCATTACCAGCGTCGGTGATCCCTCTTTACTATCAAACGTCACCGTATTAATAAACCTCGGTTCATCGCTCGCGGAACGAAACTAACGAGTTTTCGAACCCGGTGGCCCCGACCCGATATTAACGTGCTCTTGCTGGTACGGAGTCCTAAAAATTGACAATCAAATCCAAAAATTATTAACTTGAACTAGACAATTTCGAATTAGTTTTTTTTTTTTTTTTAGGGGGGGGGGGGGTGGAGGGGAGGGGATTCTTATTACCGGATCAGAGACAAGAGGCGTTTCTCGGCGGCGATGATGCGGTCCGTTGAAGTGGGTATCCACCAAAGAACGGACGGCCACAGGGAGCGTCCCTTTGCCGTAGCGGTAGCGGTATCGGTGGTTGATGAGGCAATTTCCTCCGCCATTTTGGATAGTAAAATTGAAGATGATTTGGTCAACCTCCGCCGCAGATGAATGCTCATGCAATTTTTATCAGACTACTTTGATTCAGGAATGTTAAATCGTTTCTTAAGGAAACACATCTTCTCATAAAAGAAATACTGCAGAGGGAAACACACCATCCGTAGTTACTTTTACCAAACAAGAAGTCTCTTACAATTAATTACAACAAACGCCAAAATAAATTAGGATGCCCAGTTATAGGAAACACATCTTCTCATAAAAGAGTGAGGTGCCAAAGATGACTTCAGGAACACTTGATACAACTTTAAACTTATGACTGACCAACCCCATCGTGACCGGAAGCTACAACAATTACATGAAATGTAGAAGGCAAAATAAATGAGAGTTGTTTGGTTACCAAATGATACTGTATGTGCCTTTCCCAGTGGGCATGATTGGGGGTTTATATTTGGAGGTGACCTCGAAGAGGTTGCCGAAGATGTTGTACTGGATGAATCGTCCGCCATGGCTAAGTATTGCAGGTATGTGATCCACTGGTGGCTGGACTGGCGAGGGATGTGGCTCCGCCTCCGACATCATACCATTCGAGCAGCTGGGACAGCTGTAAACCAAGGTGAAACTTATCAACATAAAACATAATCAAAACTGAAACTTATCAACATAAAACATACTTATGCGGTTGAAGATATATAATTTTTTATTTGATAGAATATTTTTTTATAAAAATAGATTCAATGTTTTATTAAAATTAATTATTTTTAAAGTTAAAAATATCAGGCTTCAAGCTCATACCAGGCCCAAGAAAAGTGTGTTGCTCAAGAAAAGTTCAATATGGGCCCCATCAGGCTTCAAGCCCGTACCTCAATGGCATTATGAAATAAGTGCGTTGCTCTTATTTTTTGAGAAGATATGATGATGCTGTCATAAACAGCGCATTTGAGTCTCAGATTGTCAAATAAACTCGATACATCTAAATATAAAATGGATCATATTGAACGAATGGTATATCCAACACAAGAACACCACTTACTAATTTATTAGGTAGGCCTACTTTTTCTTAAAACTGATTTGCCTTCACCAACCATTGAAATTCTTCCACTATTGATGGCAGGCATACCTAAACAGGAAAACAAAGTATGATAAGGTCAGAGTAAATAAATATCTGCCAAAAAAATGAGCTACAATGAACTGAAAAGTAAACTAGGTTTATGGAATGATTTCAAATCCACAAGAAAATGAACCAAAACTGATGATGAATCTGAGTCCATTGGCATAGCATTTTTAGACAAAGACAAGGATTTGATGATGGATTTCAAATCGCTACCCACAAGTTCCTCAATTCAAATGGAAGGCAATATCTGACAAACATTTGAAAGAGAAAATAATATAAAACTAAAATCATGACTAAGCATTATTGTATGCCCATATCAAACGCTGGGTAGCCAACTATGGCAGCTAAATCTAGCACAATCACTGATCCGAAATAGCCTGTCAGGACATCAAGGCAGTCACCAAAACTGCTTATACCTTACTGAGCATTAGGTCTCACCAAATAAGAAGGGAAGTTAGGAGGATCTTAACAACAAGTACCATCGCACGGCTGACTGCAACAATACATATAGCACAGTAGAAGGATAGTCATTAAGGAACATCAAGCATCTCAGTCCAATTATTTATACTTATTAGGAATACTGATACTCCATAACTACCAATAGAACACTCTTTCCTACTCCAGGCCGGTTTTAAGAGTAACATGTAGAAATGATATTATTTTATTCTTTAGTGTAATCACATAAGAAAAATAAGAAATTTATCTTCTCTTAAAGGTTTTATTAGCAATGTCTAAAGTTAGGGGATTAAACCGAACCATTTTCCAATCAGATTTCAGTTCGATTCGATTTACATATGATATATATTTCTACTGAAAATGAAAAATAGGATCATACATATTGATAAAAACAACTCAAACAAAGGCCTATCACTGAAGGGATTTAGTCCTTCCTCTGCCCATCGAGTTCCATTTCTGTTTCAGAAAACACACACACACACACACGTTTCAGAAAAACGAAACCAAGTTCATAGATCGTACAAATTTCAATCCTGTTTTCAGAACCAAATCAGAAACAAAAAAAAAGAACTCACCGAAGTTCAATCGAGATTATCTGAACCCTCACGCTCGCTGCCACCAATTTTGTCACTGACCACAAACCCGCGGACGTCTTCAGCCTCAGCCACCGTCAATTCGTACCAAAGAAAATGTCGCCGCCGCGCTGAACGTCGTCGAGCCGAGATCCACCACCTTCCTTAAATTTCAGTAGGTAGACGAATCGAGCGGGTGGAAGTCCGAACCCAGTCCCTGAATTTGTTTGAACGGACGACCATCGATCGAATTTCTGTAGTCACCGCCGCCTCCGTCGCCGGTTCTGCAAGTCACCGGAGGAAGGATTTCGCGAGGAAGGGGATTGAGGAAAATGTCGGGTGGAGAGAAATAGAGTGAGATGAGGGATCGGGATAGGGATTTTATATCTCATTATTTGACTAGATTTTAAATTTAGTCCCTAAGTTTCTAACTCTTTCAATTTCACCACATACATCTTTTAATTATTACACTAACGCCCAATCAGGTTTATAATTCCTTCAATTTCACTATCACTTTAAGCAGCGTCATTTTATTCAGGTGGGAATTTTCACGATAACTTTAATTGCTTTAACTGGACTGCTATGTGATATTCTATTTACGTTTTAAATTTAGGATACATGTTGTAAAATTTGAGGAAAATCTTGATTAGAAATATTAATTTATAAATTTATTTCCGCCACAATTATTACCTCTTATCTATGTCATGTCGTTGCCTTAATTAATGGGCATTTATTTTAGTCAGCGTAGCGACTCGATATTATTTTTATTAAAATTTGTTATTATATGTAGACATTAAATTTGTTATTTTAATTATTTTGTAATTATTCATAGTTATTACAAGATTTTATTATTTAATAATTTTTTTAATTATTTAAATCAAAATTTATTAATTTTCAAATACTACTTTATTTTAAAACCTTTTCAATTTAAATTTATTAAAAATATTTTATTATTTATAGAAAATATATATAATTCATTATTTTATAGAATATTTTTTTATAAAAATAGATTCAATGTTTTATTAAAATTAATTATTTTTAATGTTAAAAATTTATTAAATCATTAATTTTATATAAAATTCAAAATTTTATTTATTAATACTCTAAGGTAACACATCTCATGGTGTTACTGAGAGTTACACCTTTTATAGCTAGAGTAACATATATTTCAGGATTTGGGAACACCATAACCCGAACGTTGTGGTAGGTCCAAAATTTTATAGCTATGGTAACATCCAAGAAGGTAACACCCCCCCTTAAGTGTTGTAGAAAGCCATCTATGGTGTAGTGAAGGTGCGGGGCGATCCAACGAAGTGGTTCTGGGTCGGAGGTGCGTGGAAGGCATTAGCGAGCGATAACCCGATGGGCGAGCTGGATATCCCCACTAGCTTTCGGGAGAGGAATCCGAGTAAGGGTTTTGACTCTCCCTTTGTTCGGATGTGTTCTGAACTGATCTAATTTGTTTTTGTTTTTGCAGGTTTCCATATTCTGGCTGTCGACGAGCTTCCTTTCGATTTTCTGGTCGTCTGGGAGCGGATACAAAGTCTGCCGGACGATGACTTGGACGCTCGCCGGATTAATAAAGAGAGCCGTTGGATGTCTGATCGGCTATTCCGTTTCCCGAGACATCTTTCGGTCCCAGGTATGAGTTTCTACGATCTCTATTTGCTGGGCGATCGTCTTGTTTGAGGAATATGTCTAACTGTTGTTTAATTGTTTCTTAATGCAGAGGTCCGCTTTCCTCGTTTCTTGGAGCCTCCACCGGAGATAGCCATGTCGAACCCCGGAGTTCTGAACCGTCTTCTCCAGAAGAAGTCATCTCGAGTTCCTCCGGTGGCGCTACCTCTTATTCCGGAGGTGGGTCCTCGCATGGAGCCGATCATAGCGGAGGAGGAAGCTCGGGAGGAGGGGCTCCGATCGAACCGCAAGCGGCAAAGGTCAGGGGAATCTCCAGTTTCTGCCCCTGCCAGTGAGGTGCCGATTGCCGCGCCTCCGATCACTGCGGTCCCTCCGGTGGATGAGCCCACGCCCTCTGCGGCTTTTTTTATAAGAGATGGCGATCGCCGAGGCTGAGACCCCTCGCGGGAAACCATACTTCGGCCGCGATCCTGAGAGAGCCGAGAGGTAAACTTCGTTTGTCTTGCTGAGTTTTGTCACTTGTGTGGAAGATGTGCTTACTTTTTGTTGTTTGATGCAGGATCCGCAGCACTAACCCAGCTTGCCCGCCGATGGTGCTGGATTTCCTCGCGATCCGATCTCCTCGCGCGGCCTGCGATGTCCCGCTATATGTCAACCGGGCTGTTTCTGCTTTGCCGAAGGCCTGGATGACGGACTTAGATGCG
Source organism: Orobanche coerulescens (assembly GCA_033398695.1). NCBI lineage: Eukaryota > Viridiplantae > Streptophyta > Magnoliopsida > Lamiales > Orobanchaceae > Orobanche > Orobanche coerulescens. The sequence continues at coordinate 141,642,700 of CM065802.1, read as the reverse complement.
ATCGCTCGCCAGCGATCCGGGAATACAATGTAGGCTGCTTTCGCTCTCTCTCTCCAGGCGGCGACGATGGCTGCCGAGGCTGTGAGAGAATTCGAAGGGCGTCCTTCTACTTCCCGTCTCCAGACAGACCTCGAGGCCGCTCGGCAACAGAATTCCGAGTTTGCTGACAGGATCGTGGCTATGGACAAGGACTCCCTGGATGCATCTAAACGGGCGAGTCAGGACCTTGAGCTGATGAGAGAGAATTATGAGCGAGCTCGGGCGGCGGTTGACCGATTTCGGGACCAGATGACAGATGCCCATCGGTCGCATGAGGCCGCTCAGAAAGAGGCCGATCAGCTGAAGGTGACTGTCGCTCGGCTGACTAGCGAGATGGCGTCGTCGAGGGGAGAGATGGCTGCTAAGGAGACCGAGCTCCAGGGTGCGCAACAGGCGGTTGTGGAGTTGAAAGGGAAGTTGGAGGCGACCGAGGCCGATCCATTTCTCAACGTGGAGTTCGTCAGTGAATTTGCCTATTACATGGCGTTCGCTGATTCGCTCCGTGCTGCAAATAAGGGAGGGCTGGAGGTCGGCCCTCTAGCCGAAAACTTCAAGGCCTATGCGTTGGAGCATCCTCTCCATCCTGCTTTCTCTGTGCCGATCCTGGATCTCGCGGAAATCTGCGTAGACCTGAGCTGGTACCCGACTCCGGAAAACCTTGTTCATCCAGACGCTCCGGAAGACGGGGAGGCAGCTCCGGAGGCTGGTGAAGGGTCGCGGGCCGATCCAGAGGTTGAAGGCGAAGGCCAGGCGAGGGCCTGAGGTTTTACGTCCTTAATGTTCTAGCTTTGTCTCCTTGTAATTTTGTAGCTTTCCTTTGTAGTACTTAGGCCTTCGGGCGACCGTGTATGTACTTCAATACTTCAAGTAATGAAATGAATGTTTGTTTCTTCGATTTATTACTTGAATGATTGCCTTTCCGAGTCTTTGTATGACTTTGTACAAATGTGTGAGGAGAGATTGTTGCGAGTGTAGCTCCAAGTGAATTGATAAACTCATATAGATAACTTTTACAACAAATTCGATCGCTGCACAAACATCTGAAAAATGCCGATCTCCGTATGTAATTGAATAGGGACGATCGTCGTATATATAGCTCCGCACTTCCCCCTTGTTTTTGTTCACTTAGTGAAAGTAAGGGGACGAAAATAAATCGTTGAGTGAGCGGTCTTCAATTTTGCCGATTCCTTGAGGAAGGCCGTCCATCTCGGTCTTGAGGAACCGTGCACGATCGCGGAGTTCGATGGACCGACCTCCACGACCGTGTCTTATGCGCGAGCGACATTCCGTCTGATGGCTAAGTTCTCGCGACTCACTTAATTGGGAGGGTCCTCCGTAGGCTGCGCCTCGCCTTGTATTTAAACGAAGGGCGTGCGGTCTTGGTCTGGAGGAGTCCTTGCGCGGGGCGTCGTCGGATTAATTGACTCCACGACCGCGGCTCGTTAGCACTTTTCTACCTCGGACCGCCATGTTAGATGGCGATCCTCGACGGTATACGTTGTGACGGGGGGAGGGACACATCGCATTGTCCGGGAAGGATCCACCATGTTAAGTGACGGACCTTTGAGGGCGGGCGAACGTGTCCACATATCTGTTTTGGAGGGCCCTCAGACTACGCCGGCCTCGTATTTAAACGAAGGGCGGGCGATCGTGGCCCAAAGGGACCTTGCACGGGCACATAGAACAGTTCCATCGTCCTCCACGACCATGTTGACACTCTTCTACCTCGGACCATCAAGTCAGATGACGATCCTCGACTGTATACGTTGTGTAAGGGGAGGAGATCGCCTGCCTAGGTTCTTCATGTAGATGACGAACTTTAGAGGGCGAGTGAGTAATCCTCTGATTTGTTTCGGAGAGACCTTTGGCTACGCCCACCTCGTATTCAAACGAAGGGCGAGCGATCGGAGCCCAAAGGAACCTTGCATGGACGGATCGTCGGTTTAATCGATTTTCGCGACCATGGCGGCACTTTTCTACCTCTGACCGTCATGTCAGATGACAATCCTCGACGGTATACGTTGTGCTAGGGGAGGCGATCGCTGCCTAGGTCCATCATGTTGATAACGAACTTTAGAGGGCGAGCGAGTCATCCTTTTTTTTGAAGTGTTTGCTCAGGCAGTAGCCTTAGGTTTAATGATGCGGGAAATCGGGGAGAGACTTCCGAAGTTCCTTTCTCTTGATTGAAGCATGTAGATACGATCGCCGAGGTTGATCGAGGGGTCGGCTCGTATGAGCTTTCTATCCTGTTCGCGTTCGACTCGGGCGACCGTGCTGGGAGATTGGTGGGGCTCCAGCTAACCCAATAAGCTGTCCAACTTGCCTTCCTCGAACAATCTCCAGAGTTGTCTGAGGAGGTCGCGGCATTGGTTGGTGTTGTGGCCGGGACTCTTGTGGTAGGCACAATATTGATTGTGGTCCAGATGACCATGGTCCCTTATTGCCTTCGGCTTGTTTAGCGGTTCGCGCCCCTTGATAGCGTAACAAATGTGGGCTGGAGTTCGGTTGAACCTGTGGAGGAGATGGGTTTCCACATCCTCGAAGGCCTTGAGGTCGCCGGATGGCTTGGCGACCGTCTTTTTGGTTTTGGCAATCACCGTATTTTGGATAGGAGGGGGCGTTCCCTCGCCTATGCGGAGGGTAAGCAGCCTCTGCCTGGCTAGAAATCGCCAGCCTTAGCGCAGAAGATCGCGTAGGTTGGGGGGATGTCCTTTGTGAGATGCCTAAACATGGGCGAATGACCGTAGAATCCCCCCAGGACCGAATAGAGAGCGAGCTCGTCGCTGATGGGCTCGCCGGTGAGGACTATTTCATCCACCCGATCGATGTAATCTGCGTCGGATTCGTTTTCCCCCTGCCTGATTTTCATCATGCGGTGGGGGCCTTCTGGTCTGGTGACTTTGGCGGTGAAGTATGACGTGAAGTCACTCGCCAGTTTCTCAAAGGAGATGATCGATCGTGGTGGTAGTGAGACGTACCACCTATGGGCCAGTCGCCCAATGTTAACGGGAAGATTCGGCACTTGGTCGCATCTGATGCCCCACATCCGATCATGTAAATCCGGAACTTGCTTAGGTGGGTCTCGCGGTCCGACCTCCCCTCATATAGAGGTGTTTTGGGAGGAGCGATCCTTGGTTGCGCGGGGGCAAGCTCGATGTGGACCGCGAGTGGCTCAGTCGGTCCGATGATCTTTCTACTGGTGCTTGTCCTAGTATCCAAGAGCGCTTTCATCTCGTCGAGCTGGCATTGCATAGCGGCCATCGCTGCGGCCTGGATGCTCGCGGCTAGGCGCTCGGAGCGGGAGCCGAGGCGATCAAGTACTGACCCCCTGGCGTTCGGAGCGGGAGCCAGACGGCTGACCTGTATTCGGTTGGGAGTTGGGTATGCCGAACTCCTGGTGACGGACTCAGATTCCGTCGTCTCGTAGTTGGGGCCAGAGTGCCCCAGTCGCCATGATGGTTCGCTTCCCAAGCGACTGAATACGGAACCGTCCGATCTTGCGAGAGCCTTTTCTCGCGAATCGGGGCTTTTTGAAGATCGCTCGCCCAGTAGCCCCTTGAACTTCCGTTTGCCCGCACGGCGGATGGCCGGGGGAGTTATAGCGGGCGTCGCGCATGCTCTCCGTCGCTCCTTTAGGATGGCCATATCCTCCTCGATCTGTTCCGCGGTTTGGAACTGGTCGAGTGAGAGGCTGGTCCCACCCCTCAGGTGCGGGATCGAGAGTCTCGCATTGCCGCAGCTTCCCTTTGCCGTCGGCTGGGGCTCGGATCGAGCCGGGATATGATGTCCGGTGGTTCGGAGAGTGGCTCTCTTCGATGTAGTGGAAGACGTCATGATTCTGAAGGCTGTTTTTGAATAGCAGTGAGTGTAACTTCAAGTATATGGCCCGAGAACAGTGAGTGTTCTTCGGGACGGTAGGAATAAAAATGAAGGTTAAGATTCACCGCCCTCCTTCTAGCGCTAATTGTTGCTACAACCACAAGGTCGGAGGTTCAAGCCATCCTTCTAGCGCCAATTGTTGCTACCCAAAATATTATCCGGAGATAGATATTGCTGGAATGGATGAGTAGCAAACAAGGTGCGAGAGCACTTCCGTGGGGAAAGTAAATAACACAAGATATGCCAGGGTTGTTAGTCCCGGGCTTGAATGCTCTCGCGAGATGTTATTAATACAAATACTTTGGAGTACAAATATTAATGTTAGAGTACAATTACAATGAGTGTAAAGACCCTAGTTATCTTAGATATCGAGCGTGAAGATTGCCGGAAGAACCAGATATGATGCTCTGTGAGTTCTTGTAACAACGATGGGGTGCTGTGACGACTGTGAGAGATCGACGGTCTTCCACAGTGTGTATAAGCTATACGTCTGAGCTCCTGGGCTTGCGGGTCTCTTCGAATCTGTACTGTAAGGAGTTCTTGCCTCTGCCGACCGTCTTCTGGTTGAGAGGTGCTGAGAGAGAAAACCTGAGATAGATTCCAGAGAGGAAGCCAAGAGTCTGAGAGTGTGTATGTTTTCTTGAACGGATTTCGAAACCTTTCTCCAGTTGCTGGAGGTTCTCTATTTATAGGACTGGGAGATGTCGGGCGATCGCCTCTGCTGTATTATAATAAGCGGGCGATCGTCTTTAGCACATGGGCTGGTCTCCTTAAAGTCCGCAGGAGTTGCTGGCAGCCAGCTGTGCGGTCCAACGAGAAGTCTGCACGCGTCTTGAGTCGCTGTCCCGGGAGGTCCCACCTTGTACCTTTCGGCGGCTCTATCGGTAGGTGAGAAGGTGGTGACAGGCTGTGGTCAACGACCCATGTTCTGCGGTGCCTTTCGCGGATCTGCACATGGGCGCTGCTTTGAGATCCAGTCTTCGTAGACTTTGACGGACGAAGGTCTTTGTTCGTGGCACAGGACGGTCATCCTAAGTCGGGCACCAGAGTCGATCGCTAGGTGCCAAAAGGCGATCGCCTTGAGAGTCGATCGCGATATACTCGAAGGTGGACTGTTATCTCCTTCTTAGGCAAGTTCACCGTAGCTTGTTTGGTTGTGGACTCAGTCGCTCGGCCTTTAATCCGATCGCCGTCTAGGTGTATAAATCGCCGCACAACACCTTGTTTATTTAACGATTGAATCGACAATAATTTTTCAAATTTGCCATTTCCACAAGAAAATTTGTTCGTTAAATTTATAAGTTCATTTTGAACTTTTAATAAATCATTTTCCTGTTTAAATTCTCTTTCTAAACAAAGAGAATTATCGTTTTCAATAATTTTTTTCTCGAATTTTGGAGATTTCATCTTTTAATAATTTATTTTTCATTTTGAGGGATTTATTATCTCTTAGAATTTTGAAAATTCGTATGTAATTGTTCGAAAGCATTAAAAAGTTCGTCGTGAGACGAGGTACTTACCTGGCTTTCGTTGTCGTTGTCGTCTAATTAGCTCTTTGCCATGAGTGTGATAATATTTTGCATATTTTCATCTTCATCGTTTTCGTCACTCCAAGTGGCTAGTACACTTCCTTCTTGAAAGTCGAGCTATAACAGTACTTCGCACAGTGGCCGGGTTTCCCACAATTTCGACAATTATTGTCGAACCTTTTGTCTCATTCTGGGCTTGCGAGTTGATGTTTTTTCTTCTTCGATTCAATAAATTTTGGTACCTATTGATGTTCTTCGCATAAAATACTGATTGTTCATCGTTATCATCAACCGGGATTTCTTTATCATTATCCGACATCCTTTTAGTTTTTAAAGCTATGGATTTTTCTTTGGATTTCAGCTTGGAATTTTGTGATTTAAGCACGATCTCGTAGTTTGTTAGCGAACCAACACGGCGCTAAAATCAAGTGTGCTGAGATCTTTCGACTCCATGATAGCCGTGACCGTCCCGTTCCATTCACGAGGTAGTGATCATAATATTTTCTTGAATGTTTCACTACTCGATAATGGTTTCCCAAAACAAGTTAGTCCATTTGTGATGACCAAAAATCGATCGAGCATATTTGTTATGGACTCGTCATCTTTCATCAGAAAAAGCTCATAGTCATGGAGAAGCATATTGATCTTCGTCTCCTTAACTTGATTCGTTCCTTCTCGAGTTACCTTTAGTATTTTCTAAATTTCTTTGGCACTATCACATGAGGAAAAAAAATATGCTCGATCGATATAGCAATTGTGTTGCTTTACAATTTCTTCCGGATTAAGAGCACAATATAGCAATTGTGTTGCTTTACAATTGTAATGGTCATTTTTCCAATCCGCTTCATCATATTCTTCGGAGCCTTTTCGAGTACCATTGGATTTTGTAGGAGGTTTTGGACCAAGGCAAATTATCTTCCAAAACTCGATATCATATGCTCGGATAAATATTGACATCTTCTTTTTCCATGTCATACAATTCGATCCGTCGAAAAATGGTGGTCTGTTTGAGGCAAGGCCCTCAACTTGAGCAAACGTAAGCGCCATCAGACCGTTTTCTCCTAGGATGATAGGCCGACTATTATAATAGAACCGCTCCGATACCAATGATTGAGTTTGGTACCGCCACTAGAAGGGAGGCTGAATAGTGTGGTTAAGAGTATTGAACTTTTTTGGCGATTTCGGAAGCGTAGATAAGTGCGGAAATAAAACAACACAGAGATTTATAGAGGTTCGTCCAATATGCCTACGTCCTCTCTCCTTCACTATCTTTTTCTATAGGTTCAAGATAAACCTTTCCGCCTTGTCTTTGATCGGTCCAAAGTAAACCTTTACAATCTTATTTTTTGTCGGTCCAAGAGAAATCGTTTTTCTTTTTCTATCAGACAAGAAAACAACCTTTCTAGGTTTCTATCGGTACTAGAAAAACCTCACTTGGATTTAGATTATGATTCTTACAATACCGGATCCTTGATTCTAACAACACTGAATCAAATTTACAATCCTTTCTTTTCTCTCGTATATTGTTGAGTGAATTAAACACTCTTATCAATTAAACTCGATTACAACAATAATATTGTATATAACGTATATCACGTGTATAGAAATTTGCTTGAAGTTGTTGTTAATAACAACACCAAATGCATTGGTATTTAGAGTCTTGAAGCCTAAACTATCTGTTACTGCCTGTTGTATTTAGCGTGCGCTGTTATCCTTCTTAGCATGCGCTATCGGCTTGCTGACTTTGAAACAGTCTTATCACATAGGTCTTTTGTGAGACCCCATTATTTTGTATCTGGATTAGATTATTAATTTTCAATAAATAAAATAAAGTTTATAATATTTCATTATCGAATAAATTTAGTTCTTACCTTAGGCATAGTCACATTGGCTAAATAAATTCTATAAGTTTTAACAACCTAATTATTTTTATTATTTTAATTATATAAATAAAAATAATAATATCCTATAAGTCTAATTAACTTAATTATTTAATAAATTTTAATTTATTAGCTAAATGGGCTATTTAATTTAATAGTTCAACTTGATTAGTGGGCTTCTTATTAAATTATAAACTTAGAGGAATTATGGACCTATGACCATCTAAGTAAAAAACCACCTATCACCTAAACCACTACATCAAGTCCAAAATCATATCAAACCTAACCCATTATCACACACCCTTCTATTTATTAAATAAAATAGAATTACAACACAAAATTCAAAAAAAAAAAAATATTAATACATAAAAAAATGGATTGGCCATGAGGTGAGTGGAAGGCAAGGGAGTTGGAGGTGTCACTCCACCAACACATCAAGAGGTCACTTGGGAGGTGACTTGATCACTCCCTTTGACTTGAGGCTTAATATATATATATATACACACACACAACAACATAGTTATCTTCACCATTTTATCACAAAACAAAAAAAAAATCTGCATTTAAAGAGAGAGTAGGGCTGAAGTGAGGAGGAAAAAGAGAGAGAAAAAAAGGGAAGGAATAATAATAATAATAATAATAAGAAGAAGAAGAAGAGGAAGAAGAAAGAGCAAGAAAATAAAATAATGAACAACACCTTATAACTTAGTGTATTTCTTTTTTTTCTTTCTCTCATTCTAAACTTAGAAATAAAGTAATCATCCTTGAACTCTTTCTTTGACCAACCATATATATGCAAGGAGGGGGAGTCATCTTGTATAAGCCATCTTCTTTAACATCTCTTCAAAGGATTCAAATATGGATAAAAATATTTTCTTTTATTTTATTTCAAAATTATTGCAAGTTAAGATTATATTATGGTGCATGCAATATTAAGACTTCAAATATTATTATTTGACTGAAAATAATATTTTTGCTACCATGCATGTAATGATCTTAGTATTTGTTGAATCATTATTTGACATACCTTAATTATGTGAACAAATCATGTTATATATATGAATTTTAGTTGATAATGTCAAAAATGATCTTTGGGAATTAAAATCTCCAAAATTATATGAATATAGTACTGAACTAGAGTATAAGGTGGATTAAATACCAGAAAAATCTCACTAATCGAATTAAATTTGAAATAATAGGTCAAAAGGGGAATAATTAATGGATAAGTGTTAAACCTGTTTATTTTGGACTTGTAACTTAAAATATTTTCTTATGATATCATAAATAAAGTAATTATAAAATTTCACCTAAATTGAAACTCATTAAAATCGAAAGTCGGGGCAAAAATATAAATTTAAAGAATTCGGAGCCAAAACTGTAATTTACAGAAACTTAGTGTTTCGAAAATAAAATTTCCAGAAAAGTTGAACTCTATAGACTCATAATAACATAAAAACCTTACCCCAAAAATTTGAGGTCAATCCGACAGGAAACGAAAATGATATGACCCGAATACTAAAATATCGATTAAGACAAACTAAAGGGTTAAATCATAATTTTTAAAAGAATAAAAATTAAAATTGAACAGAATCTGAAAGTACGAGTCATAAGGATCAAATGCAACTGGATTCATAAATTTTGGAGTTAAAACGAATCCAAACGAACTAATCAAAATTATAAGACAAAACTAAATAAAATAATAATAATAATAATAATACTTAAATTTTGGAAGGGAATAATTATAATTTATGGAAGAAAAAACCTTCATGCAACTTACAAGGTAAATTCCTTACATTCGCAAGAAAGTTCGAAATTTTCGGACTTCTAATCAGTTTGTCCTGCCTTAACGACATTTATGTAAAAATAGTAAATAATACTTAAAACTCGGGAGGGCAGAAGTGTAATTTCTGATAGATAAAACTTTCATACAGCTTCTGACCTTTAATTACTATATCATAATGGACTTTTCACAATAAAGTTCGTAGTTTTCGGACGTACAATCCATTCGTACTGAATCATCCAACTTCATATAATTATAATAATATTAACAATAATATTTAAAAGAAGGAAGGGCAGAATTGTGAATTCTGACTGGCAAAACTTTCATGCAAATTATGTCCGTAAATCCTTACATTATGACGAGCTTTTCGCAACAAAGCACAAAATTTTCGGGCGTATAAATATTCCGAACCAAATCATCAAGTTTATGAATTATTATAAAACACATTAAAAATCTCATAAGAGACCACCTGATCAGCAACCGGCTGAATTAATTCATCTAAATTACTCAAGTCCAGTTATTATCAAATAAAAATATTGACATCTCATAATATGCATGATCGTCATTAATCACGACATTAACTCTTGTTCAATAGAAATCGGGAGTAAGTACTATGCGGAGCTAAGTGCTACGACCTTCGGGTGGGAGCCACCGCTAGAGTCCGTGTGAGTACCTCTAGAGTCCTTTTTTCTATATGCATGAAGGGCGGTTAGTCTAAGTCATGAATCGAGCCGCGCGGCTGCGGTTCTAGGCAAAGCTACCGTCGTATCCTATTCCCTTGAAGCCGAAGGACGGAGTGTTACAGAGGTGACTGGGTCGTAGAATTCGAGTATAGTATCGATTATGCTATGATACGGGCATAGACCCAATCTAAGGACATATCGATCCCAGATAAGAGATAAGTAAGCACGTCACCAACCGTGAGAGCGATAAGCTCAAAGGCCAATGTTATAGTGACGGTCCGACAAACGCCCAAGGCTACGACCATTAAACCAAAGGTCGTGGCGATAGTCAAAGGCCAAACACTGATAACGGTCTAAGACATTATAAGGAGGCTAAGAGACTTAGTCACATTGACGATCTCCCGAAGCTAAATATTCACAGGGTGTTCGACGCCGCACATCATCATACTCAACAACAATCTACGGAGATTGACTGTACACACATGCTACAATTCATTACATTACTTTGAAAACTTGCACCACTTATTAACAATATTATTTTCAAATGTGAGAGATAAATATTATATTTCAATATATACCCAATCTACTGAGAATCCATTATTCTCACCCCACTTTGATTTTTCTAAAACCCCACTAGATGAAGAAGACCAAGAGGAAGAAGAGGCAGATGCTGACGAGAAGTGAAGTCGGACCTCGAGTGTTTCCAACAGGACATAGGAATCGTGGAGCTGTATTATCATTTCTTTTACTTCTGTGTCAAACTGTACTCTTATTTTTGCTGTAACCTTCTGTACTTTGATGTAATAATTATGATGTACTCATGAATAATGCTTTCTATCGAATAACCAGTCTTAGTTCACCGGGCCAAGATCTGGCACATGCATGCTTTACTGGAATTTATTATCACAAACATTATTTAAATATGTTAACTGTCACGTTCTCGTCCAAACCCGGTGTGGGGGCGTGACAAGAGTGGTATAAGAGCTCGCTTTGTAAGAAGGACACTTACATCGAGATTTTCCAGGATAAGATTCTTCGCACTTAGTTGGAATCCCCACCTGGTACGAAGTAAATATTATTGGACAACAAGACCTTTACCGATAGAAATCTCTAGAACCTAACTTAAGACCTAATTCATGTCGTCTACTAGAATATATTCCAATCCATTCGCTATTCATTTGGAATAAGCGTCACCAATCAATCTTGTGAACTTCAATCGAGTTGCTATACTATTCGTTTGAAATAGTAATGGCTAATTTCAAATTATTAAATTACGTGTTGCTACGTACATCGTAGTCAACTTAGCTACATTATTCGTTTAGAAGGCGTAAAGCTAATATTGTAAGGAATTATTTAAAAAAATTCAAACCATCCAAATAGGGCGAAATCTAAACCTTGCAAAACTTAAAGTTTGATTTGAATTATTAAGACATGTTTCCTTAATAATTATCTGTGTATTTCTGTCTTATTAGCTGTCTCCTTGAGATGTATCCTACTATCAATAGTTGGTAAGGAGAACCTAATTTTCCTTATCTAATGCTGTATTTTTTCATGAAACAGCATTGCGAATGTAATAATAATGTTCAATAATGATAATGTTTCTTGAGATGTAATTGCCCAAATACAAGTACCTTTAAAATTTCTCAATATAACACTCCCTTCAGTAATCACTAACTATAGATAGAAAGACCTTGTGCCCAATGTAATGACAACGAAGAACAACATGGAGAAGATGGAAATCCATTCCAAGGGGATAACAACACTACTCAGGCAATCTCCCAATTTGTGACCTTCCTGCAACAACACATTGCTCCAAACCTCAACGCACCTGTGCCACATGATCGCATTCTATAACGGTTTCTCCGATTTAATCCCCCTACCTTACTCGGTCAACCTGATACCAGAAAGCCGAGCGCTAGCTTGACCGCATAGAAAGCATCTTTGCTACTTTGCAGTACTCAGAGGAACAGAAGTTAACACTGGCAACTTTTCGATTAGAGTCGGCGGCTCACGATTAGTGGAGAGTTACCAATGAGAAGTGGACAAGGGAAGCTACTAATCGAACATGGGAGAACTTTGTGAAGGCCTTTCGTGATCAGTACATCTCTCAGTCCGCTCATGAAGCTCGACGTGACGAGTTCTACCATCTCAAGCAAGGGGCAATGGCCGTAGCCCAGTACGAGTCTCAATTCAATCGACTCTCTAAGTACGCACCAGGACTGGTGAGCACACAATAGGACATGTTGTACAAGTTTACGCGAGGTTTGAGGTTTGCTCTACAGCAGAGCTTGCTGCCAGTGAGAGTGACGACTATGGCAGAAGTTGTCGAGGCTGCAAGCTTAATCGAAAGCGGAATGACCCGGTTGGGATAGGCGAAGGATCACACAACTAGGAAATTCAAGAGATCTGCATCGAACCAATCATCCATACCACCCCAGAAATTTCAATGCAAGTCTACTGGACAAAACACCAGAAAGAAACATATGAACAACCTACCACCGTGTTCCCGCTGCAATAAAATGGGACACAAATCCGAGGACTGCTGGAAGAAGCAAGAGAGATGCTTACATTGTATAGACAATCAACGTCCGACTAGGGAATGCCCATAGTTGGAGACACTAGGCAACAATCAGCAGAGAAATGCGGCTAAGCAAGATGATCGCAAGGGCAACAAGGGTAAGACACCAACAAGAGTTTTTGCCTTAGTCGGTCAAGAAGCTCCCAACGCAATAGACGTGGTGGAAGGTACATTTCTCATGTCAAACCACTCTGCTCATGCATTATTAGATCCAGGATCATCACATTCTTTTGTTGCACCCCATTATGCACAAAAACTGAATGTCTGTAGGGAATCACTACCCATAAGCTTAGAAGTATCCACACCTATAGGTGCGAGCCGAGAAACGGATTCAATATTTAGGGATTGCAAAGTGATAGTTAAGGGTCATTGTTTTCCTGCCGACCTAATTCTTCTCCCTATACTTGAGTATCACCTCATTATATTGGCTATCTAAACACTATGTGCAACTCGATTGCCACTCTAAGATAGTACGATTATGCAAACCCAACCACCCGGTAATTAAACTACATGGGAATGCTAGAGTTAAACCCAACCATATCCACTACGAAGGCGAGAAGGGCTATCACGAAAGGAGCAATGTGGTATTTGGCATTTGTCATCAACAAACCCAAGAGCAAGGTGGAGATTGAAGCTATACAAGTAGTATCAGAATACCCTGATGTCTTTCCCGTGGAACTTACTCCCCTACCTCCTGATAGGGAAGTTGAATTTAACATTGATATCCTGCCAGGAAAGGCACTTGTGGCTAGGATGTCGTATCGAAAGAACTGAAGGTTCAGTTGAAAAAATTACTAGAAGTTGGATTTATCCGACCGAGCGTATCTCCTTGGGGAGCACCAGTGATATTCGTAAAGAAGAAAGATGGTATGCTAAGACTGTGCATCGATTATCAAGAACTTAACAACATTACTTTTAAGTATAAGTATGGAAAAATCTTTGTGACATTCGTTCCTTAGCTGATAAATGGATTTTTTGGTATATTGGTGATGGCGATATCTCATTTTGGCACGACAATTGGTGTGACTTTAGCCCGCTGTCCCAATGGGCCTCTAACCCCCGGCTAAACACCACCATTAACCATTTTTGGACTTCACACGGGTGGGATCGATCAAAACTTCTCTCCGTCATTCCATCGGATCTTGGGGATTATGTTATGACCTTTCCCACTCATGTTGAGTCGGGCCTTATCGCTAATAAGGCCGTTTGGAAACTTACCTCCCACGGCGGTTTTTCTTTTAAAAGTGCGTGGGAGGCTATCCGCCAACGTCATGATACTCATCTTATTTTAAAACATTGTTGGAATCAAATTATTACTCCTATTATGTCGTTTTTCATGGTTAGACTTTTGAAAAAATGGATTCCCACTCCGGACGGCCTTAGAACGAGAAGCATAATTGCTGATAATTCTTGTTTTTGTTATGATAGCACCGAGGACCTGCCTCATCTTTTTCTTAATGGACCGCTCGCATCTTCGGTTTGGGCCAACTTTTGTACCTTATTGGGCATTCCTCTTTTACAAACCAGCTCTATTACTTTAGTTATGTCCCATTGGTTTAATAAAGCCTCGGGTGCTATCCACATTTTACGCATCATTCCTATACTCATTCTGTGGTTTATTTGGTGCTCTAGGAATGACATGCGGGTCAAGAAGATTCCGTTCACGGCTCAACGTGTGTGCGATCGAATTTGGGACTTCCTGTTCATGATTAAAGGCCAGAGATGCATTCCGCCGCGGGCCTGGCTAGGCGCCCCTGCTCTTTCAGATATTTTGGGTCTTCATTTCTGCCCCTGCAATTTTATTAATAATTTTTTTGCATGTAATTGTAAAAACAAAAAAAAAGAAAAAAATCTACATAGTGAGATGGGTCAGGCCGACTCCTGGGACAACCAAAATCAACACGGACGGGGCCTCAAAAGGCAACCCCGGGGATTCGGCTGTGGGGGGGATTGCTAGGAATTTTTTGGGCAAACCTATCTTTGCTTTTCACGAATTTATCGGCAACCACTCTAATAATTTTGCCGAACTTTTTGCTATTTGGAGAGCGCTGGATCTTTGCCACGAGAGAAACATTCGTAAGATTTGGGTTGAGATGGACTCGGCCATTGCCCTTTCTCTAGTCAACTCACCTAACAAGGGTAATTGGCAAGTGCTAAACATCTGCCACAAAATTGCATCACTCAGGCGTGTCATGGATATCTCATTTTCCCACATCTATCGGGAAGGGAACACCACTGCGGACCATCTGGCTAATGAAGGTTATAAGTTCAGAAATTTTCGTCTTTATAGCCCGTCTGATCTGCCCGAGAAGATTAATGGCTTGATTAGACTTGATAAAAATAATTTTCCATATGTTAGATTTAAATAATCTCCTTGTCTGTTATTTTCGTTAATTGGGGCGTGTAGAGGGGCTCGTCCTCCCTCAACCTCTTTGGGCGTGTAGTGGGCCTCGTCCCCCCACATTTCTGATCCGTTTAATAAACTTCGTGTTTTTTTTTTTTAAAAAAAAAGTATAAGTATCCATTTCCCAGGATCGACGAGCCATTTGACCAACTCTAAGGAGCAACAATTTACTCAAAGTTAGATCTTCAACAGGGATATTACCAATTGAGGATCAAAGATAGTGACATACCTAAGATTGCCTTTCAAACTAGGTATTGTCATTATGAATTCATGGTAATGCCTTTTGGATTGACCAACGCGTCGACTGCATTTATGGATTTAATGCACCGCATTTTCCAACCCTATCTGGATCAATTCACCGTGATATTTATTGACGACATACTCGTATATTCCTATTCGAACAAAGATCACGAAACTCACCTGAGATTGGTGTTAGAAACGCTAAGGAGACATAAATTATACGCCAAATTCAGTAAGTGTGAATTCTTGTTAAGATAAGTAATGTTTTTAGGACACATAATATCTGAAGATGGAGTCGCAGTAGATCCATCAAAGATGGAGACTATTCTGGACTGGAAGAGGACAGAAACAGTCAATGAGATACGGAGCTTTCTTGTACTTGCAGGTTACTACAACAAATTCATTAAAGACTTTTCTAAAATCGCAGGACCGCTCACAAGACTAACGCAAAAGCACATCAAATTTGAGTAGAACGATAAGTGTGAGTCGAGTTTCCAGGAACTCAAAAGAAAACTCACCACCACACCTGTACTAACACTTCCCGAAGGGAGCGAAGGATTTGTGTTATATAGTGATGCATCGAAAGAAGGATTAGGAGATGTACTGATACAAAACGGCAAAGTAGTAGCTTACACATCACAAAAGCTTAAAATCCACGAGATGAATTACCCGACTCACGATCTTGAACTCACCGCAATAGTATTTGCCTTGAAGAAATGGAGACACTACATGTACGGAGCTACATTCACCATCTTCACCGACCACAAGAGACTCAAATATCTGTTCTCTCAGAAGGAGTTGAATCTAAGGCAGGGACGGTGGATAGAACTTCTTGAAGATTATAACTTCACTATCCAACACCATCCGAGCAAGGCCAATGTCATAGCCGATGCTTTGAGTAGGAAAGCAAGCGTGACTAGCTTATGATAAGGGAATGGAATGCCCTGGGAGAACTAAGCCAATGGAATCCGAGGCAGACTAAGACACACATTTTATGCGCTAAATTGACCATTAAGCCAGACCTACTTAAGGAAATCCAAGAAGCACAAACACAAGACGGGAAATTGTGTAAACTTAAGGAAAGGGTCGCACAAGGCGAGAAATCTAAGTTTAACATGTCAGAAGATGGAACACTAAAATCCAAGCACCAAATATGTGTTCCCGATAGTGATGAACTCAAGAAGAAAATTTTAGCAGAGGCTCACTGCTCTCGATATACAATTCATCCAGGCGGTAAAAAGATGTATAAGGATCTGAATAAACACTACTGGTCAGTGAATATGAAGAACCAGGTAGCAGAATTCGTAGCAAGGTGTTTAACTTGTCAAAGAGTGGAGGCTGAACATCAGAGACCATCAGGATTGCTATAACCACTCGAGATTCCCGAATGGAAATGGGAACTAATCATGATGAACTTTGTGACGGATTTACCAACAACCAATGGAGGATATAACGCAATCTGGGTAGTCGTGGATAAACTTACAAAGTCAGCTCACTTCTTACCCATAAGAAAGAATGATAGTGTAATATCTGACTGTAATCTTATTATTTACTGTTGTATTGTTCGGATAATTTGGGTATAGTTGTATCATGTTAAATTTAGTATAATGATTATTAATGTTGTGATACTAGAATCGAATTAATTATATTTATTGTTCGCACTTAAATGATTGTTAGATGTTGTATTGGAAGACTTCATTTCTTGGCTATGTGTTTGGTGTTTAACGTACGCTACAATGTTAGGTTATGTGTGATATTACGTACGTAAGACCCTATGGTTAGCGTACGAAATATGGTGTATCAGACAGCATCCCTCCTTTCAGCATGTGGGATAGGGCACGACCGGAATGTTAGGAATATGCCCTCAAATGCCACTCAGGGGATGAGAAAGAAGGGGCATTGTACTTGTAATTATGGAATTATCAATTAAAGGCAATATGATTCATTCACTGTTTATTGTATTTCAAATGCATTCTTGATTTGGTAAACATTGAAGTGAAGTCCATGTAAATAAGAGCAAACAATCAATTCTCGTTATCGAATAAGAGAAAATGCACTGGAAGTATTTAAAGTTTATTTACATAAACCGTTCACAACTAGATAAACTTAATTGTGCATTAACTTTTGAGTAAGACTTGTATAACTAATGCTTGGACGTGTGCATGTCTTGATAGCATAGTTATAAGTATATTGGTGGGACCAGTATACTCGAACATGACTCATACTTGATTCAGTCACACGGTATTCACTCTTGGAGAGTCGATTATGAATCGAAAGGTTGTGATAGTATACGTGGACCTTTAACTTGAGGGTTTAGTAGGAGATGTGCCTGTGACGTTTAGTTTGTCATTAGAGTAGTTAGACTCATTTGCTTAATTGCTGAGTCAACCTCGAAGTGCGGACTATACGGGCAGGTAGCAGTCTTTATTGTATGCCAAGAAAGGATTCTATCTCATTAGTGAGCAGGCGAATGTCCTATACGGTTAATGGCAAATAAGATCATAAGTCTTTGGCCAAAGCATACTGATCTAGTCGTATTAGATACACTAGTAATCATTCGATCTTGATTGCATCCACACATGTATAGAGTCTAGTTAACAGTAGGATTTGACTTTACCGTGACCCGGATACTTGACCGGGACATCTGATGAAGGGTCTATACATATATGGTATTCACGACATAATAGTTCTGGAATGATCCCTTCATTCGTTTTCAGTCGGGGTTTACAGTGCGGCCCCCTAGGATGGCTAAGCGCTGCCCGCACTCATTGGTTCCTCCCAATGCTGGCTGAGACGGACCTACAGGTTCGCGCATCAGGATCGTTGACGGATAAATGTGAATTTATTATCTCTCTAATAATATTAGATATTGGATATCTAATTATGATTTATTGGATAAATCAAATAGCGGTCTTATGAATTGAAACTATGTTACTGGGTAATTAATTTAATTCATAAATAAAATTTCTTAGAGAAATATATTTGTATTTGATATAATTAATTAATTGAATTAATTAATTAGTATATATACATTGGAAATAAAACAGAGTGTATTTAACGGAGTCGTTTGACGAACGTCCGGTACACGAGCCGAGTGACTCGGCCCGTTTTTGGAAACTTCCTCATGGCCGTCCCACCTCCCTTCTTCTTGGTGGTTTCTTGTTTTGTTATTTTATTATGAGAGATACCACCTTGATTTGGTCTTCCAATAATGCCAATGTGGTATTATTTGGTGGGATCATATCATGCACATGATATATTACAAAACAAGAACCATAGCTCAATCACTCTTGCTAGTTTCGGCCGAACCATAAGTGAGGGAAGAGAGAAATTTTTCTTTGTTCAATTCTTCATCTTAGAGGTGAAAAATTAATAAGAAATAAAGAGAAAAATTCCTACGAATTTCCCTAGCCGTGTTCTTGGAGAACGGAGTCTCGTTGTTTTTTTCGGTCAAGTTCCGTCGCGTGGTGACGTAGAGACATCGCACTTCCGATGTTTGGAACAAAGGGAATTCGTGTTCGTGTTAGGGTTCGTGATCATCATCAACTTACTAAGATAATATCAAAAGCTTCAAGGGTATGGGACCTCAATCCTTTTATCTTCGTCGATTTATTTTTCGATATACGTTACTTGATCGATCCAGTTTAGGATTCTTTATTGTGTATAATTATTCCGCTGTGTATTCGTTTTTGTCGGAATCCCAACAGTGGTATCGGAGAGAGGTCAATGATACCGTATATACGATTATTTGTGCATTTTGAATGCTATTGGTTGATGTTTATGATTTAGAATGATTATTGGTATAATCGAAGATATTTAATTGTTCGTTGTAAATTTTGTTTCTATGATTTTATGTGAATTATAAATCTGTAAAATTTTATTTTATTGATTTATAAGTCCTACATAAAAGTTAGAAACATCACGTTTTGGAAACGAGCCGAAAAACGAGCCGAACGGAGGTCAGACTCGGAGTCTGGGCCGCAGAGTCATCGCTGCCGTGCTGGCAGCCGACCGGCACAGAGAGGCTGCTACCGGATAGTAGCAGTGGTGACTTGCTCGGTAGGTCACCTTCGGCCAGCCCCCTTTTTCGGGTTCGATTTGCAGGCTGGGCCCGTGCTGAGTTGTCCGGGACTTCGTTTAGTCTCTGTATTACGTTGTAATATTTTCCCACATTTTAAATTGGGTTAAATTTGATTAAAATGAATATTTGGAATATTATTTTAAATGGAAAATATATTAAACGAAAATACTATTTTTGGCCGGATTACTTCGAACGAGTTGATATGAAGATTATTAGTATTAATTGGATTAATACCATTAAAATTGAATAGATTAATTTTTATATTGATTGGATTAATACATTAATTTATTATTTAATTTTAATGAAATATATATTAATTGGATTAATATTGTAGAAATTGAATATATTCATTTTATAGATTAATTGAATTAATATATATATATATATATATATATATTAAAATTAATTATTTAATTTCATTGCTGTTACATGTTGTGTGGAATCCTTATGTAAAGTGTAACATTAATAACGAAATTCTCCCGACAACAAACAGACTAAGTTTGAAAAAGGTTACGAGGTTTCCTACCCTCCATCAAACTCATAGAAAATTGATACCCGAGCCGGTGTGCTATGCCTCCGAGTTATCGGGGTAGTACATTTGGTAGAGGTTGAAAATATCTTGAGTGCATTAGATACCTTCGGTTGGTGATAAATTTCGCCCCTAGAAACCTGATAGGTTGCCGGATGAGATTCAATAGTCAAACTGATACACGTTGATGGTCAACAACTTAGATAGTCTAGATTGCCAAGAAACGTGATAGGTTGAGGGTATGAAGACTAGGGGTAAAGAAGATCGAAACATCCGTTGGACGGGTTGGTGCTGGACACCACTTTGCAGAAATTAATAGGCAAGAAACCTGACAGGTTGCGTCTGTTAAAATTCGTAAAGAACTCGATCACCACTAAGAAGTCGATCTTTACATGACTTACGGGTTATAAAATGGGAGTGTGTAATTCCTATAAAATTAGTGGGAGCCGAGCTAAGAATTATCCAGCCCTTAAATTCTATACTCGGTCATAATAAAACAAGTCACTAATTCAATCTTGTCTATATCAATGCAGAGAAACGTAACTATATCTCTCTAAAATGGCAAAGAACCCACTTGCAATACTACTTGAAAAAAATCTCCTAACTGACCCCAACTTTGTTGACTGGTTGCGGAATCTCATGATTGTACTCAGTATGGAGTCCCTCGGATACGTCTTGGAGGCGGACATTCAACCAATTCCAGTCCGGACTAGGGGTAATCAGGAAGAGATTGAGGTCCATGAAAAATGAGTCAAGGATGATGTGCTGGTCCGTGGCTTTATGATGGGCTCAATGACTAATGAGCTGCAGAGAGCGCACGAGAAAATGACTTCTGCTAGGCAGATTCTCGCACACTTGACAGAGCTTTATGGAGAGCACAATAGGACTGCTAGATATGAGATATCGAAGCAGTTATTCAGTGCTAGGATGAAGGAAGGGGAGAAAGTGGGAGACCACATCCTCAAGATGATCTCTATGATTGAGAGGCTCGAGGTGCTTAACTTTCATATGGATTTATCCCTTCAGATTGATCTCATCCTTCAATCTCTGCCTGACTCCTTCATGCAGTTTGTAATGAATTTCAATTGTAATGAGATTTCATGCACATTAGCTGGGCTAATGAATAAAATGGTGACGACACAATCTAACATGAAGACCAAACCGAGGGAGGATGCTCTTGTGATTTCTTATGGGCCTCGGAGGTCCAAGAACAAGAAGAAAAAGACCTACGAGAAGTATAAACCCAAGAAAGGGGTGCAAAACGGCAAGGGCAAGGCCCAAAAGGTTCAGAAGGTAGGCGGTCCAAAACCTACGGACAAATTTTTTGAATGCGGTGAGCTAGGCCACTGTCGTAGGACTTGTCCCAAGATCAAAGGCGCATTAGGTATTTATTTTTGAAACCAATTGCTCCACTACTGTATATTCTGCTTCATGGATTCTGGATTCAGGTGCTACTTCTTATATTTGTACTATGAATGAGGATCTGGAACGAAGTAGGCAGCTTGAAGCTGGGGAAGTGATGATCACTGTCGGAAGCGGACAAAGTGTCGAGGAAACCGATATTGGACCACTCCTATTGGGTTTAGAATCTGGTTTTATTTTGACGTTAGATGAAGTACTTGTTTTGCCCAAGGGGCATAAAAACATTCTATCCATTCCAGTCTTGGACTAGAAATGATTTTCTTTCTTCATTGGCAATGGTAGTTGTAAAATTTATTTTCGAAATAAATTGGTTAGCACAGCTATATTGTTGAATGGTTTATATCATCTGAACTTACAAAATAAATCAGCAGTGAACACCATTACTAGGAAATATGGCAGGCAAGATACTAATCAAGCTCTTAAGTGGCACCTTAGACTTGGTCACGTTGGTCAGACCAAGGTTCACAAAATCGAGAAAGATGGACTATTAAGTCCATTGGGTGTAGAACCCTATCCAACTTGTGAATCCTGCCTTAGAGGCAAAATATCTAAGTCCCCCTTCACAGGGACATTTGAAAGGGCTGCTGAAAAACTTGGGTTGGTACATACCGACATTTGTGGTGCTTTGGAAGCAGCTCGAGACGGATATCAATATTTCATAACGTTCACAAATGATCTACTAGGTATGGGATTGCGTACTTGATGAAATATAAATTCAAAGAATTTAAGGCCCTAGTTGAAAAACATACTGGATGTCATATCAAAGCACTTCAGTTGGATCGAGGTGGCGAATATATGAGCACAGAGTTTGATGAGTTCCTTAAGGAACATAGAATAGTTTCACAATTCACGCAGCCGGGAACCCCACAGTTAAATGGTGTTTCAGAAAGGAGAAATCGGACTTTGTTGGACATGGTCCACTCCATGTTGAATTACACTGATTTACCAATTTACCTATGGCGGTACGCCTTACTTACCGCTGCCTATATCCTTAATAGACGTCCTTCCAAATATATTCCTATCACTCCGCATGAGATGTGGAAGGGTAAGAAACCAAGTCTTAATCACATAAGGATTTGGGGATGTCCAGCCTATGTCAAGAAGGCTAAGGTGGACAAACTGGAAGCAAGGTCTATCAAGGGATGTTTTATTAGATACCTAGAGGACTCGATGGGTTATCTATTCTACATGCCAGAAGACTATAGGATTGTTGTCGCTTTACAAGCGCACTTCCTTGAGGATGAGTTCATTCAGGAAGGTGTCTCGGGTAGAAATATCTCTTTGGAAGAGCATAATGAAAGTCCTGAGGAGACATCTGATCAGGGATAACGAACCGAACCTATTGTAACAAAACCTCCACTTCGAAGGTCTGATAGGGTGTCGCACTTGCCTGAGATATATGTCTATACACATGTAGAGGAACTGGGTCTCCACAATGCATCTGATAGCCATGAGGACGACCTTGTCACCTATGACCAAGCGATAGTGGATGTGGACTCCGATAAATGGCAAGAAGTAATGGAAGCTGAGATAGACTCGATGCATGCCAATCAGGTCTGGACTCTAGTAGATCTACCAACTGGCATGAAACCTATTGGAAGTAAATGGATCTATAAGAGAAAGACTGATGGGGATGACAAGGTTGACGCCTATAAGGACATGCTTGTGGCAAAGGGTTATACCCAAAGGGAAGGGATCGATTATCATGATACATTCTCGCCCGTAGCTATGATAAAGTCGATTCGCATGATGATTGCCATTGCTGCCTATTACGAATATGAAATATGGCAAATGGACGCCAAAACGGCTTTTCTAAATGGATACCTCAAGGAGGAAATATATATGGAACAGCCTAAGGGTTTTGTGTCCAAAACTAATATTCATAAGGTGTGTAAGCTGCAAGGAGCCATTTAAGGGCTGAAGCAAGCTTCTCAGAGTTGGAACCTTCGATTTGACGAAGCAGTCAAGGACTTTGACTTCATGCGAAATGAGAAGGATCCATGTGTTTATAAAAAGGTCAGTGGGAGAAACATTGCGTTCTTAGTACTATATGTAGGTGATATTCTACTTATAGGAAATAACGTAGCAATGCTCAGCACTCTGAAATCTTGGATTTCTAAAACGTTCTCCATGAAAGACTTGGGAGAAGCTTCCTATATTCTAGGGATCCGTCTTTACAGAGATAGATCGTGAAGAATGATAGGACTTTCCCAATCCCTCTATATAGATAAGATCCTGAGAAGATTCAAGATGGGTGAATCTAAAAGAGAATTCCTTCCCATACGACATGGAATTCATCTCACCACAAAAATGTGTCCTCAAAGTAAGGAAGACAAAAGAGATATGAGTAAGGTGCCCTATGCCTCGGCAGTGGGCAGCCTCATGTACGCTATGTTGTGAACGAGACCGGACTTAGCCTATGCTGTTAGTATGGTAAGTCGTTTTCAAGCAAACCCAGGAAGAGAACACTGGACTGTCTTCAAGAATATTCTTAAGTACTTGAGAAGAACTAGAGATCTGGTTCTTACTTACGGTGGTGGAGAACTGAAGGTGATTGGATTCACTGATTCTGATTTTCAAGGAGACAAGGATGACTCTAAGTCGACATATGGGTATTTGATTACTCTCAATGGAGGAGCAGTATGTTGGAGAAGCTCCAACCAAAGCGCTACTGCAGATTCCACTTTCCAAGCAGAGTACCAAGCTGCCTCAGAGACTAGCAAGAAAGCATTTTGGATGCAGAAGTTTGTGCAAGAACTTCAAGTGGTGCCTAATGCGGAGCTGCCTATATCACTATTGTGCAATAATGATGGAGTTGTCGCCCAATACAAGTAGCCAAGGGCTCACCACAATACCAAGCATATAGAGAGAAAGTATCACATCGTTCGAGAGATGGTTGAAAAAGGATATGTTTTGTTGAAAAGAGTAGACTCAGAAGACAATGTCTCTGACCCGCTGACTAAGCCGTTATCTCAGGCTGTCTTGGAAAGACATCTAAAGAATATGGGTATTGGATCCCATGATGTATGGCATTGATTGCAAGTGGGAGATTGTTAGGAATATGCCCTCGAATGCCACTCAGGGGATGAGAGAGAAGGGGCATTATACTTGTAATTATGGAATTATCAATTAAAGGCAATATGATTCATTCACTGTTTATTGTATTTCAAATGTATTCTTGATTGGTAAACATTGAAATGAAGTCCATGTAAATAAGAGTGAACATTCCATTCTCATTATCGGATAAGAGAAAATACACTGAAGTGTTTAAAGTTTATTTATGTAAACTGTTCGCAAGTCGATAAACTTAATTGGGCATTAAGGTTTGCGTAAGACTTGTATAACTAATGCTAGGACGTGTGCATGTCTTGATTGCATAGTTACAAGTATATTGGTGGGATCAGTATACTCGAACACGACTCATACTTGACTCAGTCACACGGTATTCACTCTTGGAGAGTCGATGACGAATCGAAAGGTTGTGATAGTATACGTGGACCTTTGACTTGAGGGTTCAGTAGGAGATGTGCCTGTGATGTTTAGTTTGTCATTAGAGTAGTTAGAATCATTTGCTTAATTGCTGAGTCAACCTCGAAGTGCAGACTATACGGGCAGGTAGCAGTCTTTACTGTACACCAAGAAAGGATTCTATCTCCTGTTAGTGAGCAGGCGAATGTCCTGTACGGTTAATGGCAAATAAGATCGTAAGTGTTTGGACAAAGCATTCTGATCTAGTCGTATTAGATACACTCGTAATCAGTCGGTCTTGATTTATATTAACACATGTATAGAGTCTAGTCAACAGTAAGGTTTGACTTTACTGTGACCCGAAGACTTGACCGGGACATCTGATGAAGGGTCTATACGTATATGGTATTCACGACATAATGGTTCTGGAATGATCCCTTCATTTGTTTTCAGTCGGGGTTTACAGTGCGGCCCGCTAGGCTGGCTAAGCGCTGCCCGCACTCATTGGTTTCTCCCAATGCCGGCTGAGACGAACCTACAGAGTCGCACATCAGGATCGTTTACGGATAAATATGAATGCATTATATCTCTAATAATATTAGATATTGGATATCTAATTATGATTTATAGGATAAATCAAATAGCGGTCTTATGAATTGAAATTATGTTACTGGGTAATTAATTTAACTCATAAATAAAATTTCTTAGAGAAATATATTTGTATTTGATATAATTAATTAATTGGATTATTTAATTAGTATAAATACATTGGAAATAAAATGGAATGTATTTAATATAGTCGTTTGACGAACGTGCAGTACATGAGCCGAGTGACTCGGCCCGGGATGGAAATTTCCTCATGGCCGCCCCACCTCCCTTATTCTTGGTGGTTTCTTGTTTTTTTATTTTATTATGAGAGATCCCACCTTGATTTGGTCTTCTAATAATGCCAAGGTGGTATTATTTGGTGGGATCATATCATGCACATGATATATTACAAAACAAGAACCACACCTCAATCACTCTTGCTAGTTTCAGCCGAACCATAAGTGAGGGAAGCGAGAAATTTTTCTTTGTTCAATTCTTCATATTAGAGGTGAGAAATTAGTAAGAAATAAAGAAAGAAAAATTCCTACGAGTTTCCCTAGCCGTGTTCCTGGAGAACGAAGTCTTGTTGTTTTGTCAAGTCAAGTTCCGTCACGTGGTGACATAGAGAGATCACACTTCCGGTGTTTGGAACAATGGGAATTCGTGTTCGTTTTCGGGTTCATGATCATCATCAACTTATGAAGATAATATCAAAGGCTTCAAGGGTATAAGACCTTAATCCTTTTATCTTCGTCGATTTATTTTTCGTATATATGTTACTTGATCGATCCTGTTTGGGATTCTTTATTGTGTATTATTATTCCGCTTCGTATTCGTTTTTGTTTTCGGAATCCCAACCCGGGATTCTTGGTTCAATTGTGACAGCCTAAGTCAACGACTACTACGTACGTAATGTTTAAGCCCTAACGTATGTAATGCTAGTAGGCTTACATGCGTCTTTTTGACAATGTACGTAATGAGATGAGTGTTTTGAGGCAGCAGCCTCTCGAGGCTAATTACGTACGCAACACCTTATGTCTTAGCGTACGTAAGAGGTGTTAGCGTACGTTAGCCTGTTGAGGTAACGTACGTAATGGCGATGGTAGTTTATAGACAGATTTGTCTTTCATTTCGGCACGAACCCAACTTGGTATTCTCTCCAAGATATTATTCCCCTGCCTTCCTAAGCCATTTTTATTCCCCTCCATCGTGAGTTAGAGCTTCATATCTTGGGTTGGAGCTTAGTGATTGGATGTTTGGAGTGAATTCTTGTAGGTTTGGTGGTTGTCTTAATTTTCTTGAGGTATGTTGTACAACCTTACTTTATTTCCGTAGTAATGATGATGCTAGTAATGAATATTTCGCATAAGATTGAATTGATCAAGTATAACATGATTGTTACTAAGTTTTTGAACACTTATTGAAGAACATGATAGTTAAGGTTTTAAAGGAGAATGTACTTGATGTTTAGATGATCTTGATAATGTTTATAAGAATCATACTCAACTTGTTAGAATGATTGTCAATGGGAGTTAATGATCATGGATTTTGATATAGTTAAGTCTAACTCGATGAATTAATGACATAGGATTTGTTAAAACATCATGTTTAGGTATTAAACAATACCCTTGAGAAGATTTTTATGAAGTGATGATGATAATGTTGTAATAGAGTTGTTAATGAAAATTATTAATAATAATCCATGTAGTACAGATGATCATGGACATTGAAGAACCTTAAGAACTTGGTAAATCCGATTTTAAAGATGAATTAGACGTATTAAAGTTCGTTAATGAAACGATAGAATGTTCATTGGGATAAGATGAACTATTTGAGTAAATTACGAGTGTCATTTTCTACGAATTGGTATCAATATTGTATGAATGTATCTTTGAATGAATCACATTTCGCTCAAGGTGTTTGTTCGAGTGAGAATTGTTAATCGAGGACACCGTCCGATCGTTTGTTCGAAGGAAGACTATTTTCATCTACAAAATTGAGGCAAGTTATCTTGCTTGGTTATAATGATGATTAAATTCTTGTACGTTATACCTTTCTTGTATATGTCATACTTTATGAATCTATGATTCATAATGTGGTATTGTTCTTGATCGTGTTTACCGATTCATTATGGGACTGTATTCTCAAGTTCACTACCTTCGCACCGTTGATCTAGTTGATCATTGTTGTCACTTCGGGGAGTTTTTCTTGACTTTGGTTGGTTGTGTTATTCGTTGAGTTTCGTTGTCATGATGTATCGTGACATATCTGGAATCATATTTGCGTTCCGACTGGTTATTGTGTAGGATTTTTAGCCTGGCACATAATATCATGCATGGATGTTTCCGCATTGGACTGTGCACACGAGACGTAGTTCGTGAGGTTAATTAGGTACATTGTCCCACGTGTATTATGGATTCCGTATACGGGGTTGACATGTGCACTGATACATTTCCGGACCAGGCGTACTGTGATGTCCATCTTGCATATTGATTGGTCATTCATATTCCATGTCTGATTGGTTATGATTGACAGTTTGTGATTGGTTTTTCATATGCCCGAGGGGTATGTTCAACAATCGAGTTGTCTCCTTGAGATCCAATATATGTGAATTGTATAACATCTTGAATTATTATCATGTATATCTAACCCTGTGGTTTTGGGCAAAATACTTGTGTTGTATTTTAGGTCACGACAAGGGCAAGGCATGGGAAGAGCACGATGATGGTGAAGGGTTTGGAGGATACTAGCTCGGGGGCCCCAAGTCTTTTTGTTGTCCGATTATGATCAAAACGTGTAATATTATTTTCCATTTTATTTAAACTATTATCGATTGTACTATTATTTTAAGTATATTCCATCTTCATATGGTTTATACTAATATTTAGATCTTGTGTATTCTAAGGCTAATAGCCGTACTACTTGTAAACTCCTAATCAGAGTAACGATTATTGATTCGGTATCACGATAAGGTTATGTTTAATGTGTGTTTTGGTATTGCCTGGTGGGACCTAGTGTGGGGTCCATGGCACTGTGATAGCCGCCGTATTCGGGGTAAGGGGCCGAATCCCATGGCCACAAGCTAATACACGTTCGAGTGTGGATCAAAGCTCAGCAGGTAGCGATTCGCCTACTGAGAACCAGTCTCACCACACCGAACGACATGAGGATGCACGCATCGATTCTTATGTCATTATGCAGGGTATGATGACTCAGATGACCCAGATGGGTTAAATGATGGAAGCTATGTATAGAGCTGCTACTGCAGGTCAGCAGCAAGGACCTCATCCACAATCTCCGGTGCACGGAGGACCCGTTAGTCGGATTATTTGCGACATCTCTCGTCAGTGACCTGCGACCTTTGAAGGCTCCTCTGAGACTGCTGACATTGTGCACTGGATCGAATACTTCAAGAAATTGTTCGAGATAGTTGAATGTCTGGAATATAATCGCATCTCTGTAGCGTCTTACTACCTTAGTAAGAGCGCCCACACGTGGTGGCTATCGGTGAGACCAGCTAATGGTGTTTGTACTTGGGAGGAATTCAAGAACCTCATGCTAGATCGTTATTATCCAGGACCACTCCGTGAGGCCAAGCTGGCAGAATTGTTGAACCCGGACCCATCTGAGGAGGAGGATGTGTTGTCAATTGCTGAGAAATTTCAGGCACTTCTTTCGTTCGCTACGTTGATTGTTCGGACAGAAGCTGATAAAATCAAGTATTTTCTCAAGAGGCTTAAACCCCGGATGAGGATGCAGTTACTTAATCACCACTGCACGACTCTACCGGAATTTATCAAGAGAGCTCTAGAATACGAACTTACTGCAAATCAGATTTCCAAAAAGCATCCACACTCCAACAATAAGAGATCCAGGGACCAGACCTAGGCTGATAGTAACCGGGGAACGTTCAAGAAACCCCAATATGTATAAACTCTTTCTGAGCGGCCAACTATGGCGCCAAACCAGCAGGCTCACATTCTCGAGCGGCCAGCTCACCTATTGTGTGTTTTAACTGTGGAGATCAGGGGCATGTCAACACCAAATGTCCGAAGCCGGATGTTGCCTGCCAAACTTGTTGAATTACTGAGCGCTGTGCTGGTTTTTGCAGAGGTGGACCGGGACGTACACCAGTATCCTCTCATGATCCAGTTCAGTCTTCAGTTCAGGATCAGGCACCTCCGTCTGCCTCCCATCAGAATACTGGGGACAGAGGGATGGGTCATGGAAGTCAAGCTGCTACATCTGGTACCGGAGCTGCAAAACCCAGAATTTACGAGATGAAGAGGGCCGATGATCCTGAAGCCAGCATGATCGCAGGTACACTCGAGATCCACTCTCAGCCTGTTTTTTTTATAGTTGTGCTTCACACTCCTTTATATCTGCTTCTTGTTTGAGTCATTTACAATTAGATCATGTTATCGATTGTGAACCTTATGTGATTGGTCTACCCGATCGTAGAAGAATTGTTGTGAATCGTGAAGTGCAGAACTGTCTGATTCACATGAACGACTGTGAGTGGTTGTCAGACTTTATTGTGGTTGAATTACCTAAAGATGATGTAATCTTGGGTATCGATTGGATGGATCGTCATGATGCCATACTGAGCAACAACAAGCGGATGGTGAGCGTAGTTTCTGCCGATGGTTTCGAATGCATTTTTTAGGGTGATAATCCCAGCCGTTCTGGGAGAATCATCAGCTCTATTAAAGAAGTGAAACTGCTTAATCAGGGATGTGTTGGTTATTGATGCTACATGACCAAGACAGTGTATCTACCAACTGAATTCCGATATTCCTGTGGTCCGAGACTATCCAGATGTTTTTCCAGATGAGTTTTTAGGCTTGCCTCCACATCGTGAGGTGGAGTTTACCATTGAGTTAGAACTAGGTAGGTCCCTGCTTTTAAAGGCACCGTATCGCATGGCTCCAACCGAGATGCAATAGTTAAAGAAACAGCTTGAGTATTTGACCGAGAAGGATTATATTCGACCTAGTGCGTCCCCTTGTGGAGCACCAGTATTGTTTGTACGGAAGAAAGACGGATCCCTGTGTTTATGTATTGATTACCGTGAGTTTAACAAGGTAACAATCAAGAATAAATATCTGTTGCCTTGTATTGATGATTTTTTGGACCAACTCCGAGGCACCGCTGTATTTTCTAAGATCGACTTAAGATCCGGCTATCATCAGCTGAGGCTTAGAGAATCCGATATTTCGAAGACAGCTTTTTGTACTCGTTATGGGCATTATGAGTTCGTGGTGATGCCGTTTGGACTGACTAACGCACCAACGGTGTTCATGGAATTAATGAATCGAGTTTTCATTGACTTTCTGAATCATTTTGTGGTTGTTTTCATCGACGACATTTTGATTTACTCCCGTAATCATAAAGAACACGAGTATCACCTCTATCAGATTTTCGATGTGCTGAGACGAGAACAACTCTACCGAAAATTTTCCAAATGCGAGGTCTGGATGTCTATTTGAGACGAGAACAACTGTATGGAAAATTTTCCAAATGCGAGGTCTGGATGTCTATCTGAGACGAAAACAACTCTATGGAAAATTTTTCAAATGCGAGTTCTGGATGTCTAAAGTTACTTTTCTTGGGCATGTGATATCGGTTGATGGGGTTAGTGTGGACCCACAAAAGACAGAGGCTATCCAGGATTGTCTACCTCCAAAAAATGTGAAGGAAGTTCGTAGTTTCTTTGGTTTGGCAGGTTATTAAAGACGGTTTATGGAAGGCTTTTCCAAAATTGCTCAACCGCTGACTAATCTGTTAAGGAAAGATAAGAAGTATACATGGTCAGAAGCATGTCAACAAAGCTTTGACGAACTCAAGAGTCGATTAATTCGGCACCAGTCTTAGTACTACCACAGGGGACCGAAGGACTCGTGGTGTATAGTGACGCGTCAAGACAGGGCCTCGGATGTGTGTTGATGTAGAATTGAAAAGTAATTGCCTATGCATCAAGACAATTGCGGACCTATGAAGTCAACTACCCGACCCAAGATTTGGAGTTAGCAGCCGTGGTGTTTGCTTTGAAGGTTTGGCACCACTACTTGTATGGAGTCACCTGTCAGATTTTTACTGATCATAAGAGCCCGAAATATATTTTTACTCAGAAGGAGCTGAATATGAGACAGAGGAGGTGGCTAGAACTGATTAAAGATGATGACATTGAGATCTTATCCCATCTGGGGAAGGCAAATGTAGTTGCTGATGCCTTAAGCCGTAAGACAGTACAAGAGCAAATGCTTAGCCGCTTGACATCTCAAAGAGAATTGCAGTTAGATCTTATGAGATCGGAGATTGAAGTCTGGTTACAGTGTGTTCAGGGGCAACTTTCCACACTTGAGATTTCGTCGTCCCTTGATGTAAAACCCAGATTTTTGAACATGTTAAAATACCCTTTAATTTCGAATCGATAAAAGATGTTTAATTATTTAAAATGTTGCATTACGATTATAACCTAAGTGTTTAAATCGTTAACATTTGAACAAATTAATATAATACGAATATAAGACCTATACTGAAATAATTTGTACACATTTAAAATTGTCACACATTTTCTATTTTTTGTCCCTAGCCGAATGATATGTTGTACACAAACATATGGAATCATGAATCATGTCAAGGTTCGTGATGGGTTTTAATTTGGCAAAGTCTTCCATCAAATCCCCATAATTTAGGCATTTTTCTTTTTGAAATTCCTCCCCACTCGCCTATATATATCACACACACATACTTCACAAAACTAAAAACCCTAAAATCTAAAATTAAAAATGGCGGCTACCTAGTTCTCTATCATTCCCGTTCGATCGAGGCGTGCACAAATGAAGGCTTGGTGGTAGATTGAAGGTCTCGGGTGCGTTGGTATGATTAAACACGGCTTAAATGAATTCTGGAATTAAGACAGCTTGTATACTTGAATTTGTGAACGAGATAGGTCACGATATATAATGATTCAATTCATTTTATTTGATGAAAACCTAGTTTTATGTCTTAGTTAAATTCTCCAATTGGTTTGGAGTGATTTCGAGTTGTTTTGGTCGTGTTTTGATTTTTGTGTGATTACGTGTTGAATCTGAAATTCGGGAGTCTGAAATCAGTCCACTTTGTCAATTTTTGATTCAAAAAATATAATGAATTGGGCCATGAAACTCTCCAGTATGTAACTTCTATATGATTAGTAATACCATGAATTTTTGGAAATTTTTCCTGGATGTTTGGTAGGTCGTTGAGGCGGATACTTTTTGGGTACAACTGCAGGTCGGTTTTCTGAATAGTCTGAGTTTGAGTATTTTTCATGTGCGGTTAAACTAACAAATAAATTCTGGGAAAATTCGTGTGGGTTCTAAAGACATTGAAGTACCTGTGTGAATTTTTGTGAATTTTACTTTTGAGTTCTGACGTGGTTCAAAAATTCGTCAAGTTGTAACCTGTTCATAGATAAAAGCTGATAAAAGGTTAAAAGCTAATAAAGGTTAGGGTTGTATTGAATTTATCTCCAGGTATGCTATCAGGTTTTTGGGTCATATTTAAAGGGGTCCATTTTAATGATACCAATGTGTTTTTGAGTGATTCTTAAGTCTAAAATCAAGTTATGGAAAAGTACTTTCTGAATATGTAAGTCTTGTAATTTTTAGAAGTCGAGAGAATGTCTTTTCTGATTTTACAAGTTCAAGAGTCAAACCTGTCAATTAGTAATCCGAATTTCAACCTTGGTTTATGATTTTTGTTTTGAAATCAGTAAGGAATGATTAACTCAAATTCGACAGGGCTTAAATATAAGATGTGTTTGGCCTCTGTGATTTTTGGTGGAATTTTTAGAGTAGCACATCATGGTCTATTAATTGCTTACTTTTTGAGTCTCAGATCTGTCACCGAATCTGGACTAGTTTTGATAAGGAATTTTTGTCTATAGCTATACTACCTGGAAATTCTACAAAAATTACACAAAGTATAAAACATATGTACCTACCTGGGGTAATTTTTCTAAGGCTCTAGGAGGTGCACAAGTATACTTTAAAAATCCGGAAACGTGATACATGTTTTGATATTAAAAGCTGAGTTTTCTTAAAAAGGTAGTTACACACTCAAAGTCTATTATATTACTAAAATTAGTAACCAAATTCATTTGGACTTAAAGTAATACTTGGTTATTGATCCTTATAGGTTCCGTAAAGCAGGAGTGATCCTGTATCTTGTGATCCATCTATCTTTGTTTACTTTTGCTGTTGAATAAGGTACAGATATTCCGTACTCTTTCAGCAAGAGTACAACTACTTTCTCTCTCATGACCTTTCTCTCTCTTCTATATTATTTGCCTATCTAATTTTGGACTGTTGATATTCGAACTCTTCTTTTGAACCTTGACATTTCATCTTTGATTTGATACATGTGAACTGAACCTTTGATATTAGCCCTTTGATTATTCGAACCTTTGTTATTGAACTTTGACTATATGAATGAGACCTACACTTTGATTTGGACTTGTACTTTTTGACCCTTCAGTATTTACCTAGGTATTATCTGTTCCCAGTTATGGGGGGTCCATGACCGTAGCATTGATGCACCAATGTTATGACTCTAGTGTGGTTGGAGAGATGTACCACACCGTCCCTTATCTGCTATCTGCTATGGCCATTATTATGATTATAAATTGTTTGCAGGGGCGTATGGATTCATCATAGATTTGTTTGTTATTTGTTTGGGCTACTATGATGATATGTATATATATTATATTTGTTTGGTGATTGGGGATGCGTGCATGCAGTCCCTTCACATTTGGAAGTTGATCACTCAATTGGGCTACTATTTGTTTGGATATTTGTTTGGGCCTGGGGTAAAAATACTGAATCCACATTCATACACTTTATACTTAAACTTTGATATCCTTTTGATTATCTATTGACACCATATGTATTCTATCTTCGCATTCCTTTGATTTTCTTATCTCGTTTGATCTGTTTTGTTATTTGCTTTATATCTGTTCACTGAGCTTTTTATGCTCAGCCGCTTTTCTTTTCCATGCGGCAGGTACTTAAGCTAGGAGCGGGGTTATTAGCTTGGGGATGAGAGAGAGTGGATTACCCTATAACTTTATTTAAATAATGGACTTTATTTCCTGTTGGTCCACTATAAGTATACAGGATACAGCTTGGGAATGTTTAAGCAACAGGCTGTATGGTTTTTGAATCTGAGTGCGTAGCGGAAGTCGTAACACAGTAAGTTGCTTGTCGATACAGCAACTCGGTCTAATCTCCTGTTAGCTTTGTGCGTATAGGGTTTTGCAGTGTATACTTGTATAAATCACAGTTATGAAAACAGTAACGGCGAAAGGTAAATATCACAGTATTTAAGTGGTTCGAGGTAAACCCCTCTACGTCCACTGGTCCTCCACACAGGAGTAAAATGTTTCTTATAAATACTGCGTACACAACTACGTATTTATAATCAAACCTATCCTTGTATCGTTTCACACAGATAGATACAAAGACTATTGCTTTCAACCGTTCACACAGATTTGGTTGAAGCTTCCTTCTTGACTTGCTTCTTCACACACAGTTCCAAAGCTTCGTCTTTATTCGTCCCACACAGGTCAAAATAACTTGTTGAGTTCACACAGAGCTCAGTTTTTACACAAAGGTAAAAGGTAGGTAACCAGGTAAGAACAGCAGCTTTGAATATGAAGTTCTTGAGCTGATGATGGCTGTTCTTGATGTTGAGCACTGTATATCTCTTTGATCTGAATTGCAGAAAGCTTCTGGAGATATGTTTTGCTCTGATGTATATAATAATAGCTTTTTCACTTGGTAACTGATCTTCAACACCTTGATGAGATATATATAGTCTTCTGAATAATATATCCGTTGAGATAGATCCGTTGAACAAGATTCTGTGACAACTTGATAGTTGACTTGAATAGACCAGGATCCGGATATTGCGGGATTTGAAGATCTTTGTCGGCTTCAGTATTTAAATACTTTATCCTTTCAGTATTTAAATACTTCTTTTATCAAACGGGACTTGACTTTAGCGAATACTAAAGATTCCTTTCCAAACGGTCTTCAGTTCTGTTTCGATGTGAATACTATATCCATTTATGCTGTAGACATATTGGAGTAGTCCGGTGCTGTATGGAAGGATGCTGTATTGAGGGGCAACTTCCATATTTAGCGTTTACTAAGACTTTGTTGCTGTATCTTGGTAGCGCGAGAGCTTGCTGTATGCTGGCGCTATGAGAAGGTCTTCGATACAGGATTGACAACTTCGATTGGACTTTCGATACTGGCTTGTCAGATGTCAGGCATTGTTGTTTGGTAATTATCAAAACAACATTATTTTTCCCAACAATTTCCCCCTTTTTGATAATTTCCAAAACTTCTTGATGATTCCAAAATTTTGATGCCAAAACCTCTTTAAGCTAAAACAATTTCTCCTTGTTTTTCGATAACCACTTGTTGGTAAATGAGAGGACTTCGATACAGGAGATGTTTATCCCAACTGTTTTCCTCTTTTTGATAATGTCTTGAGCAGACTTCTTGATCTTCTGTCAAACGATCTGGTCTTCAGCACTTAGTCTAAAAGAAATGTGAACTGCTCGCAGGCAAGTTCTAAAATGATAGCATCTAATAGGGAAGTGTGTTACATCTTAAACTTATGATTGGCGCGCAGGCACAATCTTACAGTGTGATCTAGTTGAGTACAACTTAACCTATGAACTGTTCGCAGACGAGTTCTTACAGCAATACACAGTAAAATAAAATTATCAATCATAATTGATGTCCTGTAGTGTAAATACTGTATCCGCGAATAATACAACGTTCCCCCTTAAAAGATACATACAGGTTTCAATTCTTACATATAAGTTCGGATTAATACTGTATTCTTGGGTCTTACAGCATTCCCCCTCACTTAATGAGTAAAAGCATAAAAACTTACAGGGATTTCTGGCTGTAGCGTTCCCAACTCTTGTTGAAGCATAGAGATCAAGTAAATTTGGGTCCTGGTGTGATAGTGCCTTTCGGTACCCAAATTTGCCGGACAACAATTGGTTTGTTGTAGGCTACTTTTGGTCCATTGTTTCTATATCTACGTGGGGCAGGCATGTAGTCGTTGTAATCATGATAATTATAATGCATGAAAAATCGAGAATTATAGTTGTTATTCCAGTACGATTGTCGTCTCGGAGGTGGAGCCATTTTCTTTGGCCTAACAGCTTGCCTTCTGGGTCTCCAGTTGGATTCCCAACGCTGTTGTTGATACTGCGTTGCGACCTGTTTTCTTGATGGATAACGGGGCTCCTGTATCCAGTATCTAGGCGCGCTGTACTGAGAGTACTGCCGTACGGGCCTTGTATATTTCGATACAGCCTTCCCTCTGAATGGCTGCTGGCGCTGTTGATATGCTCGGGGAGCATGCTGTGTATTGCGCCTTACGGGTCTGAATGGCTGGTGATTCCGCTGTATGGAATAGGATTGCGGGGGCGGAATAGCAGCCTTTGCTGTTCGCGGTGCAACTGGTTCCTTCACAGG
Source organism: Orobanche coerulescens (assembly GCA_033398695.1). Taxonomy (NCBI): domain Eukaryota; kingdom Viridiplantae; phylum Streptophyta; class Magnoliopsida; order Lamiales; family Orobanchaceae; genus Orobanche; species Orobanche coerulescens. Next base: position 141,606,054 of record CM065802.1, on the reverse strand, counting down.
ACTTGGAGTTTCCTTCGATACAGGAATAGGTTCCTCACTCCTGACGAATACCGTACTAGATTTTTCTTTGTTGGAGAACGAGTTGTACCCTAAGTCACGTTTATCATGAGCATATTGCCCAGTGCTTAGGATCTCTTCCATTCTATTAGAGGATTTCTCGAAAGAATTCAAGATTGTCTCTAATTCTCCTTCACGTTTCTCGAGAGATTTTACTTTGGCTTCGAGTAGAGCCAAATCATTTGTCTTGCTTTCAAGATGAGACTTAGTCTCATTTAGATCGTGAGCAAGTTGATGATTGCTCTCCATGATTTTCGAATTGACTTTCTTTGTTTTCGCGATCAGCACATATTTCGTAATTATCCTTCAGCAAGTCGTTTTCTTCCTTCAGCTCTAAGTTAGAAATTTCAAGCTGGATGTTTTCTCTTTTCAATATCTCATGGGCCTTTTGAATGTTATTAAATTCATTCAACATGGGTTTTGTCCAATTTAATCGTAATAACTTATATTTGTGATGGATCGATGATTATTTAGCTATATTCTATCATTTTCCTTGTTGTTCCATGGTTGGATTGTCAAGGATTCGTCGTTTTGTTGAATTCCTAATTGACGCCTTGAAGGTGTCCGATAAAAGGTCTTAGAGGGGGATTCGGGCGTTATGCGGTTCTTATTCCTTGTACAATCGTTGATTTATTAATGTTATGTCTTAGGGACGAATCCTTGTGAAGAACTTGAGTTGGAACCATCCCGTTCGTTGTCTTCTTTGGGGTCCGAGGTGTCCCGGTCGAACCGTGTTCTTCGGAGTGTTCGGTAGCGGTTATTAAGGCAAGTATCTTGTTATACAACTTGTGTCTTGTGATTAGAAATCGTGTGTTGTGTTTTAATGGTTGGTTTACCTTTGAAAACGTGGTTCGTGTGAATTGGTTATGTGTTTCCCGTTATATGGGATTGGTGATGACTATATTACTTGGATATATGTATTGTGTTCTGTTTCGTGTGCAGGATTGTGATAATCGTACTGATTTGGTTGTACACATGGTTGTGCAATGTATTGTGTATTGATCGTGAGTTATGTTGGTTGTGTGTCATTGATTGATGACCGTTGTTGTGACTGTTGGTATTGTGTTATGTACGCGTGATGCGTAACTTTGTGGTGATCAATGTGATTGATTCGCTAGGTATGGACTTGGTGAAATGTGAATGTAACTGTGAAGATATGTGTTTTGATGCTAAGTTCACTCATGCGGGTTCGACAGGGCCTACGAGGATTCATGGCAAGGAAGCAAAACCCCCAATTTCCCAAAACTAGGATTTTTAGGAAAACTTGCCATGATTCGCTTGATAAAAGGATGTTTTGGAATGATTAATCTATGATATGTACTCTAGAACTTCGTGGATTCATAGCCTGACAACATGCCCTCGACTTCTCCAAGACTCCAGCCGCGGACAGAAAAGAAAGGAAATGAAAAACGGGTGAGAATATGACTGCCCAGTCATATTTATACTGGCGCGTCCCTAGCATGCGCTAGGCTTCCGGACTAGCGTGCGCTATCGGCCAGTCTCGGTCTAGCACCTTCGGCCAGGGCCCGCACGACCCGGTCCTGCTGACTTAACCTACCGACCAGAACCTTCATGTCCGACCGCATTAGCGCACGCTGCGCGGACACTAGCGTGCGCTAGCCGACCTGTCTAGGACTCTCTGGACTAAACTGCTCGGCCAGGTAGCGTGCGCTGGTCGGCCTACAACGTGCGCTATGCCTACCGATTAGCGCGCGCTACCATCCGACAGTAGCGTGTGCTATGCCGGTCCTCGCGGTTCTCGCAGAATCGTCCGGCGTGCCTAGCCGCCTACCGGTTCTCGCGCAATCGGCCCAACCAGTGCCCAATTGCTATGATCCGGCGACTCAATTTCCAAAAACGCACGGAATGAACATGACGAAACGCTCGAGGACAACATCAACGATCCGAAACGAAACATCATGCAACAAATAATCACACGCGACCATGTAAACACAAAAATCAATCATCGAGAAAAATGATACCGATACTCGGCAACCGAGAAATATCCAGAAAAATCCAAAATAGCCGGAACGAAAATCTCGGGTATTACACGTAATGGTTAAGCCCTAACGTACGTAATGCTAGTATGCTTACGTGCGTCCTTTTGACAACGTACGTAATGAGATGAATTTTTTTAGGCAGTAGCGTCTCGAGGCTAATTACGTACGCAACACCTTATGTCTTAGCGTACGTAAGAGGTGTTAATGTACGTTAGCCTATTGAGGTAACGTACGTAATGGCGATGGCAGTTTATAAAAGACAAGTTTGTCTTTCATTTCTGCACGAACCCAACTTGGTATTCTCTCCAAGATATCATTCCTAAGCCACTTTTATTCCCCTCCATTGTGAGTTAGAGCTTCATATCTTGGGTTGGATCTTAGTGATTGGAAGTTTGGAGTGAATTCTTGTAGTTTTGGTGGTTGTCTTCATTTTCTTGAGGTATGTTGTACAATCTTACTTTATTTCCGTGGTAATGATGACGCTAGTAATGAATATTTCGCATAGGATTGAATTGATCAAGTATAACATGATTGTTACTAAGTTTTTGAACACTTATTAAAGAACATGGTAGTTAGGGTTTTAAAAGAGAATGTTCTTAATGTTTAGATGATCTTGATCCTATTTAGAAGAATCATACTCGACTTGTTAGATTGATTAGCAATGAGAGTTAATGAGCATGGGTTTTGATATAGTTAAGCCTAACTCGATGAATTAATGACATAGGATTTGTTAAAACATCATGTTTAGGTATTAAAGAATCCCATTGAGAAGAGTTTTATAAAGTGATGATGATAATGTTGTAATAGAATTGTTAATGGAAATTATTAATAAATACATGTAGTATAGATGATCATGAACATTGAATAACCTTAACAACTTGGTATATCCGATTTTAAAGATGAATTAGACGTATTAAAGTTTGTTAATGAAATGATAGAATGTTTATTGTGATAGGACGAACTATTCGAGTAAATTACGAGTGTCATTTTCTACGAATTGATATCAACATTGTATGAATCTATTGTTGAATGAATTACATTTCGCTCAAGGTGTTTGTTCGAGTGAGAATTGTTAATCGAGGACACCATCCGATCGTTTGTTCGAAGGAAGACTATTTTCATCTATGGAATTGAGGCAAATTGTCTTGCTTGGTTATAATGATGATTGAATTCTTGTATGTTATACCTTTCATGTATATGTAATACTTTATGAATCTACGATTCATAATATGTTATTGATCTTGATCGTCTTTACTGATTCATTATGGGACTATATTCTCAAGTTCACTACCTTCGTACCGTTGATCTCATTGATCGTTGTTGTCACTTCGGTGATTTTTTCTTGACTTTGGTTAGTTGTGTTATTCATTGAGTTTCGTTGCCATGTTGTATCGTGATATATCTGGAATCATATCTATGTTCCGATTGGTTATTGTGTAGGATTTTTAGCCGGGCACATAATATCATGCGTGGATGTTTCCATATTGGACTGTGCACACGAGACGTAGTTCGTGAGGCTAACTAGGTACATTGTCCCACTTGTATTCTGGATTTTGTATACAGGGTGGACATGTGCACTGACACATTTTATGATCGGGCGTACTATGATCTCCATCTTGATCCATATTTATTGGTCATTCATATTACATGTTTGATTGGTTATGATTGACGGTTTGTGATTGGTTGTTCATACACCCGAGGGGTATGTTCAACAGTCGAGTTTGTTAGGATTCAGTGCCTAAAACGAAGTCCCAGCGGAAGTGGCAAAAGGAAAATTAATTCGATCCGAATCCCTACGAGGATCGATCGAGCTACGTATATTTGAATATATAAACGAAAACACAAGAGATGTAAGAAACTCACACTTGTAGTCCGTTGATTAAATGGATTCCTTCTCTTGAGCTATTCCACAAGCTTTAGTTGTATATCCCTACGATCCAATGTGCTCCAAGCCCTTGGATGATCCAACGTCGAAAATACAACGCCTCTACTTCCACGCATTGGAGAAACGAACGGGATGACGATCACCTTGCTATCCTCCAAGGATACGGCTAGAGCTAGGTGATGAAGCTATTGATTTGTGATTACAACACTCTAAGTGTATAACTCACTTTTTCTCTTTAATTTCTTGATTTTTCTCCAAGAATCAACAAGAACACATGAAGAAGAAGAAGACTATGAGAAAAACTTTTTCTCTCTCTCTTGAACTCTTTCTCACGTATGGAATGGGTAGTATGAGTGAGGAGTAGTCTTCACTTTTATTCTTCAATCACCACATGAAATCACCTTTACAATATAAAAGGGAGATTCCATGTCCCCCAAGACAAAACACTTCATGATATTAAATCATCAAGTCTTCCACCACATTAGGTGGAAGACAAAGGGGGCGGCCATCTAGAAGGGTAGGAGGAGTTCGTTCTGTTTCGGACTCCCGCGAGTCCAAACAGATAAACTCCGATTCCGTTCCGATGTATTTATATCAATTAATTAATCCAATTAATTAATCATATCAAATACATAATAACATAATTAATTTCTCCAGGAAATAATTATATTCATTAATTAAATTAATCACCTAGTAATTTATTTAATTCATTAGGCCGTAAATTAATTTATCCAATAAATCAATTTAGACATCTAATGTCCCAAATTTAGATATCTAATATCTAATATTCATAATGAGAGAATAAGCTTGATTGATTCCGTCGTCAATCCTATTGCGCGACTCGGTACGTCCATCTCAGTCAGCAATGGGAGGAACCAACGAGCAGTAGCACCACCTAGCCAGTCTGGCGGCCTACACTGTACCCCAACTGAGAACGAATGATTGGGATCATTCAAGAACCCTTCTTTCAAATGTCCCGATCAAGATATAGGGTCATGGTCAGTCAAACCCTATCTGTACTTGACGCTATGCATGCGTTAATGCAAATCGAGATCATCGAGCTCTCGTGTATCCAATACAACTAACTCCAATGCTTTGGCCAAAGACTTATGATCTCATCTGCCAATAACCGCATAGGACATATAACCCGCTCACTAACGGGAGAAATAATTCTATCTTGGTATTCAGTAGGACCTTCTTGCCCGTCAAGATGCACGTCGAGTTTGACCCCCGCCTCTCGGTTTACTGGGTCAAACTACTCTAATGAAAATCTTTACGTCACAAGCACATCCCTACTAAACCCTCAAGTCGAAGGTTCACGAATACCTATCACAACCTTTCGATTCCGTCATTGACTGTCTCAGAGTGAAATCCGTGCGACGAATCGAGGATGAGTTGGTTCGAGTATACTAATCCAATTAGCATACCTATAACGTGTGCTCCCACTAACCATTAGCGTTCGACAGGCACTCTCCATGTCAAAGAATACGTTATACAAGTCTTCACATGAACTTAACGCCCAGTCAAGTTTCATCGACTTGCGAACGATTAAGTATTTGAGCTATAACCTTTCCAGTGCCGACCCCCTTATCCAATAAGGAGTGGAACGTTTTGCTCTCAAATACATGGACTAGTTTCTATATATATATATATATATATATATATTTATGAGTTAGGAATGCCAGTAACTACCAGTAAATAAAGAAACATTCATTGCCTTATATAAATGATTTACATAATTACAAGTACAATGCCCTCACTCAACATCCTCTGAGTGGCATTCGAGGGCATACTCCTAACAATCTCCTAGTTGCACTCAATGCCACAAATTATGGTATCTAATACGCATGTTCTCCAGATGACGCTCCAAGCTAGTCTGAGAAAGTGGCTTGGTCAGTGGATCAGCGATGTTGTCGGCCGAGTCTACTCTGTGTAGCACAATGTATCCCTTGCGAACAAATTCTCTTACGAGATGATACTTCCTCTCAATATGTTTGGTGCTGTTGTGAAACCTCGGTTCCTTGGCCTGCGCTACAGCTCTATCGTTGTCGCAGTACAGCAGAACAGGCAGCTCAGCACATGGTATCACTTGAAGTTCTCCCAGAAACTTCTTAATCCAGAACCCTTCCTTCGAAGCCTCCGAGACTGCTTGATACTGTAATACCCGAGATTTCTGTTATGTATTTGGAACTTGTGATATTGTAATGATTGTACTTTTGTATGAGTACTATTCTCTGTATTTCATTATCCGATGTTGTCGAGCATATAATTTCGTATATGTGATTTAAAGATTGAAATTTGGTGCATGTAGCGCACGCTACAGGCTGAGGGTAGCGTACGCTAACGTGGTTTCATAGCGCACGCTACCGAGTGTAATTAGCGCACGCTATGCGTGGTCAGATTGATTGAGACGTGCGGTAGGTGAGATCTGGCCGGGGGACCCCTGTCGGATCGTGTCGGATGTACCTGGACGGCTTTCGGGAAAAGCCGAGTCAACGCCTTAGCGCACGCTACAGGTCGATGCGTAGCGCACGCTAAGTGTCGAGTACAGCTTAGGCGTGAGCCGTTAGCGCACGCTACGAACAGTCTAGCGCGCGCTAATAGCCATTTATTATAAATAGAGACAGATCCTATTCGTGAATTCATTCCTTCTCCTCCCACAACCCGAACTTTGACACATAGAACATAACTACTTTCGTCCCTAAACACTCCGTATCAACCTCCTCAACCTCCTAGTTCGAGATTGAAGATCATACATCATTGGAGATTGGTGTTCAAGACTTCGGTGTTGGATTGCTTCTTTTCATCCGTGTTCTTCACTACTTGAGGTAGGTGATTCTTCACCAATGATTAGGATGTTCATAAGGAAGATTTGAATCATGTTTGGATAGCAAGTATGTCGTTCATCACATGTTAGAAGGATACTTTTGACGTATCGGTACTAGATGTCGAATGAACCTTTGAACCATCTTATTATAAGGACACCTAAGCATGTTTAAATCGATTTATGATCAAGTAATCGGATATTACCCAGTTGATACGTTGTATACGTTGGAATCATGTGTTTTGGAACGTTAGACGATGGAACTTAGATTATTTCTGGAAGATCGTAGAGGAATTGTGATATCGAGATAACTATCCGTAAATTGGTATTTCATAATCATAAATCTTCCAGAAACCTTATTATCATGATATGCCCGAGGATAACTTGTAACATCACCATAGGATTCATGAGTTCTTCATCATTCAACCCAGTTTTCGGGTTGCAGTATTCTGCCATGCAAGATTAGCGCACGCTAACATGTGTGAGTTAACGTGCGCTATCGAGGTTCGGTTTTCGCACAAAACGTACGTAGCGTACGTTATAAGACAGCCGAGTCGGACTGCCAGTTCGTGGCTAGCGCACGCTAGTCTTATACGATAGAGTACGCTAACAGTCCAGCTTAGCGCATGTTACGTAGAGTACGTAGCGCGCGCTAAGCAATCCAGGCAGATTGGTTAGTTTGAGCTTTTCGGCCGTAGGCCGAATTGTTAGGCCATTGTTCGACTCGAGATAATTTGTATATCGTTCCTTTTGTTAAGGTTCGAGCTTGTTACGTTGATCGGAGGGGCGGCCTTCGAGTGCGTCGAGAGCATTGAAGTATATCGTTCTTGCCATCTTCGAGGCAAGTATCGTGATATGTTAATATCGGTATTTTTGGAGTATGCGTATGATTATGCATGTTGTTGAACATGATATTTACTTCGTTGATTTGTCATGATATTCGTTTATATGTTCATGTTGATGAACGTAATGATTTGGCATATGTGTATGCATGAGTTGTGTTTGTATACGTGTACGATCTATGCTGAGGGCGCTGGATCGGATGTCCACCTCGTGTTGGTCCGACGGGATCATCTTGGGATCTAGGCTGAGGGCGCTGGATCATTGGACGGGTTATTTCCACCTCGTGTTGGTCCGACGGGATCATCTTGGGATCTATGCTGAGGGCGCTGGATCATTGGAATACCCAGGCTGTGTAATGGAATCTGGTAGATTCGCATTGTCGGATTCCAGTAGCGGAAGTCCGTGTGATGTATCTTGTTGTGTATTGTTGATGCATATTCGAATTGTTTAAATATGATACTTGTACTAGCATCGTTTTGCTAACCCCTTCGGGGGTGGACATTTGTTTTGATGTTCAGGTAGCCAAGGAGCAGGGAAACAGCCACAGTACAGACGTGACGACGAAGGGGTTCAGTGATGTTTATTGTTATTGGAGATTTGTGGTCTTGGTTTGGTTTCTGTACTCGAGTACGCGTGTCCTTTTGATAATAATTCGATATGGTTGTATTATTTACCCGTTGAACCAGTTATACGTTTTCATAAACTTGAATTTTCGCAGTATTGATGTCTTGTATTTACTTTTCTTTTTAATTAGCCTTGTAAATCCTTATTTAAAGGGTTTACGGCGCTGTAATTATTCCGAATATCTCGGGGTGTTACAGAATATGGTATCGGAGCTAAGATTTATGGATATCTTGGCAGTCGGGTTTTAATCGGGTGCATTTACGTTATTTGATTTACGGGTCGTTGTAACATCACCGTTCACCAAGTCGTCATGTGGACCGTGGTTGTAAGTCTCTAAATCTCTTATACTACCGTATTACTTAATTCTTGTTTTGTGAGTATTGACGGACTTTATTTCAAAAAAATTTGTTCTGTATATTGAGAAATTACGTTTACAGTATGCTGAGAGGAGGTCGTGGACGCGGACGCGGTCGTGGACGCGGACTTGTTAACATGAGACCTGAGGATTCCGCAACTACAGCAGAAATATCGGCTAGTCGAACCGATTCCCAGTCTGGAGGGCAGCAAGGATCAGAGAATGATGACGCAAACCCTAACATGCCAGAGTGCTTCAACGGTGGTGGCGCAAATAAATCGATTCGCCAGTGTCGTTGATCGCATGCGAGCCGATGGGACAGCAGCACCACGAGGATAACCGGGGAGACAGGTGGCTTGCGGAAGTGGTTAAATTGCACCCGCCAAAATTTGATGGATCTGCTGAGACACTTACTTGGGATCACTGGCTCAAGGAGTTGGAAAAGATATTCGCGGGTCTTAACTGTCCCGAGGACCGGAAAGTTCCTATTGCCCAGTATTTTCTGACCGGGGAGGCCTTTGATTGGTGGGAGGCTATTCGACCCGAGAATCATAATGCGGATTGGACGGAATTCAAACAAATGATGGAAGCACAGTATTGTCCTCGTCCAGTTAGAGAGGCGAAGATCCGAGAGTTTTTCTCACCACAGAGTTCGGAGGCATCTGTGACAGATGTAATCAAAACTTTTAATCATCAGCTGACTTGTGTGCGACACTTGGTCAGAACGGAGGCAGAAAAGATTTTTCATTTTGATATGCGGATGAAGCCGGAGATTCAGCAGTACATGTCCGGATTCGAGTGTACTACGTTACGACAGTATCAAGACAAAGCGCTGGCCTACGACATGAAAGAGGCGGCGATGGAGAAATCAGTAGAGGCAAAGAAGCAGAAGGTGACCGGCAGATTTTCATATAACAAGAGTGGTGGGGCCCTCAAGGTCCAGTCTTCCTTTTATTCGGCTAGGAAACCTCCACATCCTTCTAGAGGTGGAAAGAAGTTCCGGAAAACATCAGCAGTTTCTGACGAATCAAAGAAATGCTACAATTGTGGTCGAGCAGGGCATATTCGACATGATTGCCCCGCATCTTCTGTGACTTGTTACGATTGTGGGCAAGAAGGGCACCGTGCGGCCTTCGTGGAGCCGCTAGATCTTTGGTACCCGCACCCGGCACCAGTTCCTAAGGAGATAAGTGTGAACCAGACACAGCAGAGTGGATTTCAGCAGCAGAACGCCGGGAAGAGAGAGACATCCAGTGTTGGGTCCGTTCCTCCGCGCCTGTACGAAATGAGGAGATCTGACGACCAGAACACTGCTGTTGCATCAGGTACGATTCAGATCCTTTTGCAACCAGTTAGTGTCTTGTTCGATTCGGGAGCTACGCATTCTTTTATATCTTTGAATTATGTTAAACGTTTGAACATCTCGTGCTTGTATAATTGTGAACCTTATGTTGTGGGATTACCGAGCGGAGAGAAAATTGTGGGAACACTAGAAGCTAGGGATTTCCCAGTATCTGTAGAAGGGAGAGATTGGCCATCGAATCTTATCGTAGTTGACATCTGCGGTGACGATTTAATTCTCGGAGATGATTGGCTCAACCGTTATGGAGCTGTGCTGAATTACCGAGAGAGAGTCATTTCCATCATTGCTGATGACGGATCTGAACACTTATTCCGAGGATGGAGACCGGGAAGCTCGGGGAAATTGATCAAAGCAATGAAAGCGAGAAATTATCAAACAGGATGTCATGGACTTTGGTGTTATGCCATGAGGAAAGAGGAAGGAGTAGAGCTCGTCTATTCCGATTGTGAATGAGTTCTCGATATTTTTCCTGACGAGCTACGTGGTTACCTCCGCAAAGAGAAGTGGAATTCACCATCGAATTAGAGCACGGAGCAACCCCTATTTCGTGGCACCATACCGCATGGCGTCAACCGAGATGTATGAACTCAAGAAGCAAATCGGAGGAACTGCTATGAAGGGCTATATTCAACCGAGCGTTTCCCCTTGGGAGCGCCTTCTCTTTGTCCTAAGAAAGACGGATCCTCCGATCGTGTATTGATTACAGGAGCTTAACAAGATGACGATCAAGAATAAGTATCCTATACCTCGGATCGACGACTTGTTTGATCAAGCAAGGGCAAGGGTATTCTCGAAGATTGACTTGCGATCGGGATACCATCGATTGAGGATTAAGGAATCGGATATACCGAACTCTGCTTTCAGATCCCGTTACGGGCATTATGAATTTGTAGTGATGCCTTTTGGTCTTACCAAGCTCGTGCTGTATTCATGCAATTTATTTATCGTGTATTCTTGGAGTACTTTGATAAATTTGTGGTCTTTTTCATTGACGACTTTTTGATATATTCGAGGGTCGCAGAGGATCATGCTAAACCTCTACGTGTGGTTTTGAGCATCTTGAGAAAGGAACAACTATATGCAAAATTTTCTAAATGCGAGTTCTCGCTTAAGGAAGTAACCTTCCTTGGACATGTGATATCACCGATGGAGTTCGGGTGGACCCGAAAAAGTCGAAGCAATCTTGGAATGGGAAGCTCCTAAGAACGTGAAGGAAGTCCGAAGCTTCTTAGGACTAGCCGGATATTATCGCCGCTTTGTGGAGGGATTTTCCAAAATTGCTCGTCCGCTCACTCGGTTATTCTGAGAAAACTCAAAAGTTCGCGTGGAACGAGAAGTGCCAGTGGTTTTGACGAACTTAAGAAGAGACTGACGGCAGCACCTATATTAGCGCCGCCGAAGGAACTGACGGATTTATGGTATACAACGACGCTTCAAATCGGGGTTTGGGTTGCGTGTTGATGCAAAAGGATAAAGTGATTGCTTATGCTTCTCGGCAACTAAAATCGCATTTGGGTTAATTATTCGACTCATGATCTCGGAGCTAGCAAATGTGGTCTTTGCCTTGAAAATTTGGCGACATTATCTCATGCGGCACTCATTGTCGATCTTTACAGATCATAAGAGCCTCAAATACATTTTCAATGTAAAGAATTAAACATGAGGCGAGAAGGTGGTGGAATTGATCAAGGATTACGACTTGGAGATTCTCTATCATCCGGGAAAGCAAATGTAGTAGCCGATGCTTTGAGCCGTAAACTGTTTCTCTTCGAGTGTTGGAAGCTCTTACGCCTGCACCAAGATTCAACGAGAACTAATCCGCGAAGGGATTGAAGTATGGGCACCAGAATCCAAGGGCGACTTTATGTGATGGAACCGACTTCATCACTAGTCGAGAAGATCAAGTCCAAGCGGTTGGACGATTCTCCGATCCTTCGATTATGTGATGAAGTAAAGAAAGGAAAAGCCCGGGATTCGTGATGCAAGACGATGGAGTTACGAGATTTGAGTCGACTTTGCATTCCCGACGATGATGACTTGAGACGGACTATTACGAAAGAAGCTCATAGCGCGCCTATTCTATTCACCCGGCGTAGTAAGATGTATAAGGATCTTAAACAAAACTTCCGGTGGGGAATATGAAGAAGGACGAGCGAGCAGCACGTTTGAAGTGTTTGACTTGCCACAGGTCAAGATTGAGCATCGGCGACCACGGATGTTAAAGCCGCTTCCGATCCCCGAATGGAAGTGGGAGGACATTTCGATGGATTTCATCACCGATGCCAAGGACTAGAGCAGAATGAACATGATTTGGGTCGTAGTTGATCGACTAACCAAGTCGGCTCATTTCCTAGGAATCAAAGATACATGGGGACCCGAGAGATTGGCACGAGTATTTGTTGCGGAGATAGTCGGAGTTGCATGGGACGCCGAAGACCATTATTTCGGATCGAGATGGTCGTTTCGTGTCGCACTTCGGAAGGCGATCCATAAGGCTTTGGGGATCGAGCTCAACTTTAGCACAGCTTATCATCCCCAAACAGACGGTCAGTTCGAAAGGACTATTCAAACTGTAGAAGACATGCTTAGAGCTTGTGCGTTGGATTGGTCAACTGATTGGGAAGTTCACTTGCCCTTGATCGAATTCACTTACAATAATAGTTGGCATGCTTCTATTAGAATGGCACCATTTGAAGCTTTGTACGGGAGGAGATGCCGATCACCCCTGTGTTGGGATGATTCTTCGGATTTGATCGGGACGGAACCGGAATTGATTATTCAGACTCAAGAGAAGATAGCTTTGATTCGAGAGAGACTATTGACTGCCCAGAGTCGACAAAAGTCTTATGCCGATGTACATCGTCGTCCTCTAGAGTTCGACGTTGGGGATCATGTGCTATTGAAGGTGTCTCCTACACGAGGGATTTTCCGTTTTGGGAGGAGAGGCAAGCTCAGTCCGAGATATATCGGACCATTCGAGATCCTCGAGAGAGTTGGAGAGTTAGCATACAGATTGGCCTTACCGCCGTCGCTGAGTCATGTTCACAATGTGTTTCACGTATCCCAACTGCGAAAGTATGTACCGGACCCCAGTCACGTCATTGATTTCGACGAGATCGAGATAGCTAATGATGGCACCTTCGAAGAGAGACCAATCAAGATACTTGAGAGCCGGATCAAACAATTGAGGAATAAACCAATACCTTTGGTTAAAGTACAATGGTCACGACATGGAGTCGAAGAGGCCACTTGGGAAATGGAGGACGGTATGAAGGCTAAATATCAGGAGTTGTTTTCATCCTAAGTTTCGGGACGAAACTTCCTTTTAGGGAGGAAGGATGTAATACCCGAGATTTCTGTTATGTATTTGGAACTTGTGATATTGTAATGATTGTACTTTTGTATGAGTACTATTCTCTGTATTTCATTATCCGATGTTGTCGAGCATATAATTTCGTATATGTGATTTAAAGATTGAAATTTGGTGCATGTAGCGCACGCTACAGGCTGAGGGTAGCGTACGCTAACGTGGTTTCATAGCGCACGCTACCGAGTGTAATTAGCGCACGCTATGCGTGGTCAGATTGATTGAGACGTGCGGTAGGTGAGATCGGCCGGGACCCTGTCGGATCGTGTCGGATGTACTGACGGCTTTCGGGAAAAGCCGAGTCAACGCCTTAGCGCACGCCATGTGTCGATGCGTAGCGCACGCTAAGTGCCGAGTACGCTTAGATCGTGAGCCGTTAGCGCACGCTACGAGCAGGTCTAGCGCGCGCTAATAGCCATTTATTATAAATAGGACAGCATCCTATTCGTGAATTCAGTTCCTTCTCCTCCCACAACCCGAACTTTGACACATAGAACATAACTACTTTCGTCCTAAACACTCCGTATCAACCTCCTCAACCTCCTAGTTCGAGATTGAAGATCATACATCATTGGAGATTGGTGTTCAAGACTTCGGTGTTGGATTGCTTCTTTTCATCCGTGTTCTTCACTACTTCGAGGTAGGTGATTCTTCACCAATGATTAGGATGTTCATAAGGAAGATTTGAATCATGTTTGGATAGCAAGTATGTCGTTCATCACATGTTAGAAGGATACTTTTGACGTATCGGTACTAGATGTCGAATGAACCTTTGAACCATCTTATTATAAGGACACCTAAGCATGTTTAAATCGATTTATGATCAAGTAATCGGATATTACCCAGTTGATACGTTGTATACGTTGGAATCATGTGTTTTGGAACGTTAGACGATGGAACTTAGATTATTTCTGGAAGATCGTAGAGGAATTGTGATATCGAGATAACTATCCGTAAATTGGTATTTCATAATCATAAATCTTCCAGAAACCTTATTATCATGATATGCCCGAGGATAACTTGTAACATCACCATAGGATTCATGAGTTCTTCATCATTCAACCAGCTTTGGGTTGCGATTCTGCCATGCAAGATTAGCGCACGCTAACATGTGTGAGTTAACGTGCGCTATCGAGGTTCGGTTTTCGCACAAAACGTACGTAGCGTACGTTATGAGACAGCCGAGTCAGACTGCCAGTTCGTGGCTAGCGCACGCTAGTCTTATACGATAGAGTACGCTATGATCGGCTTAGCGCACGTTACGTAGTACGTAGCGCGCTAAGCAATCCAGCAGATTGGTTAGTTTGAGCTTTTCGCCATAGCCAATTGTTAAACCATTGTTCGACTCGAGATAATTTGTATATCGTTCCTTTTGTTAAGGTTCGAGCTTGTTACGTTGATCGGAGGGGCGGCCTTCGAGTGCGTCGAGAGCATTGAAGTATATCGTTCTTGCCATCTTCGAGGCAAGTATCGTGATATGTTAATATCGGTATTTTTGGAGTATGCGTATGATTATGCATGTTGTTGAACATGATATTTACTTCGTTGATTTTTCATGATATTCGTTTATATGTTCATGTTGATGAACGTAATGATTTGGCATATGTGTATGCATGAGTTGTGTTTGTATACGTGTACGATCTATGCTGAGGGCGCTGGATCGGATGTCCACCTCGTGTTGGTCCGACGGGATCATCTTGGGATCTAGGCTGAGGGCGCTGGATCATTGGACGGGTTATTTCCACCTCGTGTTGGTCCGACGGGATCATCTTGGGATCTATCCGAGGTCTTTGGATCATTGGAATACCCAGTGTGTAATGGAATCTTGTAGATTCGCATTGTCGGATTCCGGTAGCGGAAGTCCGTGTGATGTATCTTGTTGTGTATTGTTGATGCATATTCGAATTGTTTAAATATGATACTTGTACTAGCATCGTTTTGCTAACCCCTTTGGGGGTGGACATTTGTTTTGATGTTCAGGTAGCCAAGGAGCAGGGAAACAGCCACAGTACCGATGTGACGACGAAGGGGTTCAGTGATGTTTATTGTTATTGGAGATTTGTGGTCTTGGTTTGGTTTCTGTACTCGAGTACGCGTGTCCTTTTGATAATAATTCGATATGGTTGTATTATTTACCCGTTGAACCAGTTATACGTTTTCATAAACTTGAATTTTCGCAGTATTGATGTCTTGTATTTACTTTTCTTTTTAATTAGCCTTGTAAATCCTTATTTAAAGGGTTTACGGCGCTGTAATTATTCCGAATATCTCGGGGTGTTACAGATACTCAGCCTGATAGGTGGAATCCGCAGTCGCACTTTGCTTGGCGCTATGCCAAGATACTGCTCCTCCATTAAGAGTAAATATGTAGCCAGAAGTAGACATCGAGTCGTCCTTCTGTCCCTGGAAGTCCGAATCAGTGAATCCCACCACATCCAATTCTCCACCGCCATACATCAAAACCATATCTCTAGTCCTTCTTAAGTACTTGAGAACATTCTTTACGGCAGTCCAATGTTCCCTACCTGGGTTTGCCTGAAATCTACTCACCACGCTTACAGCATGCGCAATATTAGGTCTCGTACACAACATAGCATACATAAGGCTACCCACGGCCAAAGCATATGGTATATTACTCATCTCCCTCCGTTGTTCCTCACTTTGAGGACACATATTCGAGGTGAGTTTTATTCCATGTCGCACCGGAAGGAACCCTATTTTAGAATCATCCATCTTAAATCGCTTTAAGATCTTATCTATATGAGGGCTTGGGAAAGACCTATTGTTCTCTTTGCTCTATCCCGGTAGAGCCGAATACCAAGAATATAGGTTTCTTCTCCCAAGTCTTTCATGGAGAAATTACTCGAAAAGCCAAGCTTTCACAGAACTAAGCATTCCCACATCATTTCCTATTAGTAGAATGTCATCTACTTCTAGTACTAAGAATGCGATCTTGCTCCCACTAACCCTCTTGTATACACAAGGTTCCTCTTCATTTTGCACGAAGTCAAACTCTTTGACCGCCTCGTCAAAACGAAGGTTCCAACTACGCGACGCTTGCTTCAGTCCATAAATGGAACGCTGAAGCTTGCACACTTTCTGAATATCGACTTAGGACACAAAGCCTTTAGGCTACTCCATATAGATTTCCTCCTCGAGGAATCCATTAAGGAAAGCTGTCTTTACGTCCATTTGCCATATCTCATAATCGTGGTAGGCCACTATAGCAAGCATCATGCGAATAGACTTGATCATGGCTACAGGTGAGAAGGTATTATGATAATCGATCCCTTCCTTCTGGGTATAACCCTTTGCCACAAGCCTGGCCTTATAGGCGTCAACCTTGCCATCTCCACCAGTCTTTCTCTTGTAGATCCACTTGTTCCCAATAGGCACTATGCCCTTGGGGAGATCTACTAGAGTCCAGACCTGATTGACATGCATCGAGTCTATCTTAGCTTCCATAGCTTCACACTATTTCGCGGAGTCTACATCCACCATCGCTTGGTCACAGGTCGTTGGGTCGGTCTCTTGGCTATCACTTGGAACCTCATGGAGATCCAGCTCCTCCAAGTGCACAAGCCCATATCTCTCAGGTAAATGAGACACCATACTAGACCTACGAGGTGGTTGTACTTGTGTTTCAGAAGGTTCGGTTCCAGTTTCTTGCACAGGTATCTCCCGAGGAATTTCACTGTATTCTTCTAAATAAATACTTCTACCTGCTCCGCCATTCTGAATGAACTCATCTTCCAGGAAGTGTGCTTGTAAAGCAACAACGATATTTCGATCTTCGGGCATGTAGAATAGATACCCCATCGTCCCATACAGGAATCCAATGAAACGTCCCTTCGTGGACCTAGCTTCCAACTTCTCCACCTTAGTCTTTTTGACATAGGCGGGACATCCCTAAATCCTAATATGATTAAGACTTGGTTTCCTGCCCTCCCACAACTCATGTGGAGTTTTAGGAACGGATTTGGAAGGACATATGTTCAAGATGTAAGCGGCAGTCAGGAGTGCATACCCCCACAGGTAAAAATTGGTAAGTCAGTATAGCCCAGCACGGAACAGACCATGTTCAACAAGGTCCGGTTCCTTCTTTCTGACACACTATTTAACTGAGGAGTACCTGTAGGTGTTAGTTGTGAAACTATTCCATGTTCCTTAAGGAACTCGTCAAACTCCGTACTCATATACTCGCCACCTCGGTCCGACCGAAGTGCTTTGATATGATTACCAGTTTGTTTCTCGACTAGGGCCTTGAATTCCTAGAATTTCTCAAAGGCCTCGGATTTATGTTTCATTAAATAGTCATAATCATACATAGTATGATCGTCTGTAAACGTAATGAAATATTTATATCCGTCACATGCTTCTTCCAAAGCACCACATACGTCGGTATGGATTAATCCCAATTTATCAGCAGATCTTTCAAAAGTCCCTGTGAAGGGGGACTTAGTCATTTTGCCTTTAAGGCAAGATTCACAAGTAGGAAAGGGATCCGATCCTAATGGACCCATAAGTCTATCTTTTTCCATTTTGTAAACCTTGGTCTGACCAACATGACCAAGTCTAAGATGCCATTTCAAAACTTGATTGGTTTCATCCCTACAACGTTTTCTAGTCATAGTATTCACAACTACTTTGTTGCTGAGGTTTAGATGATACAATCCATTTAACAATGTAGTAGTACCCACTAGTTTATTTCTGAAATAAATTTTGCAGGAACCATCACCAATAAAAACTGAAAAGCCTTTTCGGTCCATGACCGGAATGGATACAATGTTATTATGCCCCTTGGGCAAAACAAGAACATCTTCTAAAGTCAAAACAAAGCCAGATTCTAAACCCAAAAGAAGTGATCCTATGTCAGTTGCCTCGACACTATGCCCGCTTCCGACTGTGATCATAACTTCTCCAGCTCCAAGCTTCCGACTTTGTTCCAAATCCCGATTCACGGTACAAATATGAGAACTAGCACCAGAATCCAGTATCCAGGAAGTAGAAAATACAGTAGCAGAACAATTTGTTTTCAAAACTAAAAGTTCTGTACCTGAAGTGCCATGAAGAATCGGACAGTCTCTAGCCCAGTGGCCTAGCTCACCGCACTTGAGACAAGCATCCTTCTTCTTCTTGTTCTTCGGAACCATCGGGGCCTTTCCATCTCCCTTGAAGTCCTTGGCTTGTGGTCCCGTCTGCTTCTTGGTCTTTTTCTTCTTGTTCTTAGACCTCCGAGGTCCAGAAGAAATCATAAGGGCAGACTTCTTCATCCGCGAAGTCTTCATCTGAGACTGAGCGGTCACCAATTTGCTTATTAGCCCAGCTAAGTTACATGCAATCTCATTGCAGTTGAAGTTCATAACTAACTGAGAGAAGGAATCAGGGAGAGACTATAGGATAAGGTCGGTTTGAAGAGAAGTATCCATTTTAAAATCAAGAGCCTCCAATCTCTCGACCGTGGATATCATTTTGAGGATATGTTCCCCAACCTTCTCACCTTCCTTCATCCTTGCACCGAACAGTTGCTTGGATATCTCATATCTAGCAGTTCTGCTGTGCTCACCATAAAGTTCGGTTAAGTGAGATAGAATCTGCCTAGCAGAAGTCATTTTCTCATGAGCTCTATGAGGCTCATTTGACATAGAAGCCATCATGTAAGCGCGGACTTTTATGCCATCCTTAACCCACTTTTTGTGGTTTTCGATCTCTTCCTGATTGACTCTGGTCTGCACAGGAGGCGCCGGAATATCCGTCTCCAAGACGTATCCCAGTGCCTCTATACTGAGGATAATCATCAAATTACAGAGCTAGTCCACAAAGTTAGGTCCAATCAGGGTGTTCTTCTCGAGTAGAATTGCGAGTGGATTCATTGTCAAATTGAGAGTTATGTCTGCATTAAGTACGATAGATTAATTAGTGACTTGTTTTATTATGATTTGAGTATAGAATTAAGGGCTTTTCTATCCTTGTTACCCAGCTCCCACTATTTTTATCGGAATAACACCTCCCATGTGAAATACGGAAGTATCGTCGCTCTACTTCATAGTGGTGATCGAGTTCTTTATAAATCTTAATAGAGGGCAACCGAACAAGTTTCTAGTCTATTAATTTTTATAAAGTGATGTCCAACACCAACCCATCTAATGGATGATTCGATCTTCTTTTTCCCCTTGTTCACTCCCCTCAACCTATATGGTTTCGATGGTTCGTGAAAAAGTTAAATTTATACCATCGACGCAAATCAGTTTCACAATTGAATCTTATCCGGCAACCTATCAGGTTTCTAGGGATAAAATTTGTTCCAACCGAAGGCATCCAATGCGCTCCCGGTAATTTATCCGTCCTCCCCGAACGACTACCCTGATAACTTGGAAGCATAGCACATCCGGTTTGATTTCAATTTCCTGAAAGCTCGATGGAGGGAAGGAAAACCTTGAAACCTTATAAACTTAATAATTTGTTGTGGGAGAATTTTCGCGATTAATGTTACACTTTGCACATTAATTCATTTAAGCAAGTTTGTGGCATTCATACAATATGAAACAACCATTCACAACCTACCTGCTACCAACATGTGGTTCATGGACCGTTCATAGAAAACAAAAACTCCGTAATCTAATTACAAGTTTTCGTCATGAATCTTCGTCTTCTCGAAACAGATCTTCCTCCGTTCTTCGTCATTACATATAAATTTTACATTGAAAATTGCATCCTATATACAAATATTTCTGGTAAAATAAATAGGCTCAAAACGGCCTTTACAACCCAATCGAATAAACCGAACGATCCAAAACTAAGTCCACGAACCACATCCCCATTCAAAAGCATTCATCCAATAAATACTATATAAACGGAAAGCGTAGAGATATCTTGATCCAATCAACATTCGAACCGATCCTATTGATTCACACAGCTGGTAATATGAAAAACGTTCAAATAATTCGGTCACCCATAAATATTCCAATTAATCAAATTTCCCTTATATAATGAAATACCATAAATCATTTTAATCATATTAAATCCAATTTAACATGTGGGAGATTAATTTTCTGGAATACACGAAAAAATCGAACAGGGGGGAAAACTGGCCTGTGAGGCCGAGTCACCTTCGGCAGTCTGCTGACAGACACGCCTTGTCCCGAAAGATAGGGTCGAGTCACGCTCGGCAGCCTGACGTCCAGGCACGGCCCGTGTCTCTTGACACGCTCGGGTCGTCCTGTCTGGCACGACCCGTGTTGCCAGACAAGTCCGGGTCTGCCTGGTAGTGGCCTGGGGACTGCCGGACATGGCCCATGTCAAACAAGACACGGTCGAGTCACCCTGGCAGCTTCCTGCCCTTTGTCCGAAAAGTTGTCCGACGATGATTCGGAGCTAAATTTTCGACCGGATCTCCAATATCAATATTTTTCGACTTTCATATCTTCAATATAAATCATATTTCCCAGAAATTTAAGATTTATATTTAGACATAAACTTACGAAAAATACAACTATTATGAACGAAAAACATATACCACGATTATGACTAAAATGATTCCAAATCATTCACCATCTAATCGAGCATTCCAAATGTCATTATCGTATATACGATCGCAAGACCTACGCTCCGATACCACTGTTGGGATTCGGTGCCTAAAATGAAGGCCCACCGGAAGCTGTAAAATGAAAATTAATTCAATCTGAATCCCTACGAGGATCGATCGAGCTACGTATATACGAATATATAAAGGAAAACACAAGAGATGTAAGAAACTCGCCCTTGTTGTCCGTTGATTAAATGGATTCCTTCTCTTGAGCTATTCCCTAAGCTTTAGTTGTATATCCCTATGATCCAATGTGCTCCAAGCCTTTGGATGATCCAACGTCGAAAATACAATGCCTCTGCTTGCCACGCGCCGAAGAAATGAACGGGATGACGATCACCTTGCTATCCTCCAAGGATACGGCTAGAGCTAGGTGATGAAGCTATTGATTTGTGATTACAACACTCTAAGTGTATAACTCACTTTCTCTCTTTAATTTCTTTATTTTTCTCCAAGAATAACCAAGAACAGATGAAGAAGAAAAAGACTATGAGAGAAACTTTTTCTCTCTTTCTTGAACTCTTTCTCACATATGGAATGGGTAGTATGAGTGAGGAGTAGTGTTCACTTTTATTCTTCAATCACCACATGAAATTACCTTTACAATATAAAAGGGAGATTCCATGTCCCCTAAGACAAAACACTTCATGATATTAAATCATGAAGTCTTGCACCACATTAGGTGGAAGACAAAAGGGGGGGGGGGGGGGGGCAACTAGAAGGGTTGGAGGAGTTCGGTTCGTTTCGGACTCCCGCAAGTCCAAATAGATAAACTCCAATTCCATTCCGATGTATTTATATCAATTAATTAATCCAATTAATTAATCATATCAAATACATAATAACATAATTAATTTCTCCAAGAAATAATTATATTCATGAATTAAATTAATCACCCACTAATTTATTTAATTCATTAGGCCGTAAATTAATTTATCCAATAAATCAATTTAGACATCCAATGTCCCAAATTTAGATATCCAATATCTAATATTCATAATGAGAGAATAAGCTTGATTCATTACGTCGTCAATCCTATTGTGCGACTCGGTAGGTCTGTCTCATTCAGCAATAGGAGGAACCAAAGAGTAGTAGCACCACCTAGCCAGCCTGGCGGCCTACACTGTACCCCAACTGAGAACGAATGATTGGGATCATTCAAGAACCATTCTGTCGTGAATACCAGTATACGTATAAACCCTTCTTTCAAATGTCCCGATCAAGATATAGGGTCACGGTCAGTCAAACCCTATCTGTACTTGACGCTATGCATGCGTTAATGTAAATAGAGATCATCGAGATCTCGTGTATCCAATACAACTAGCTCCAATGCTTTGGCCAAAGACTTATGATCTCATCTGCCAATAACCGCATAGGACATATAACCGCTCACTAACGGGAGAAAGAATTCTATCTTGGTATTCAGTAGGACCTGCTACTTCCCCGTCAAGATGCATGTCGAGGTTGACCCCCGCCTCCCGGTTTACATGGTCGAACTACTTTAATGAAAATCTTGACGTCACAAGCACATCCCTACTAAATCCTCAAGTCGAAGGTTCACGAATACCTATCACAACCTTTCGATTCCATCATTGACTGTCCTAGAGTGAAATCCGTGCGACGAATCGAGGGTGAGTCGGTTCGAGTATACTAATCCAATTAGCATACCTATAACGTGTGCTCCCACTAACCATTAGCGTTCGACAGGCACTCTCCATGTCAAAGAACACGTTATACAAGTCTTTACATAAACTTAACACCCAGTCAAGTTTCATCGACTTGCGAACGATTAATTATTTGAGATATAAACCTTTCCAGTGCCGACCCCCTTATCTAATAAGGAGTGGAACGTTTTGCTCTCAAATACATGGACTAGTTTCTATATATATATTTACGAGTTAGGAATGCCAGTAACTACCAGTAAATAAAGAAACATTCATTGCCTTATATAAATGATTTACATAACTACAAGTACAATGCCCTCACTCAACATCTTCTGAGTGGCATTCGACGGCATACTCCTAACAGAGTTGTCTCCTTGAGATCCAATATATGTGAATTGTATAACGTCTTGAGAATTATTATCATGTATATCTGACCCTGAGGTTTTGGCGAAATACTTGTGTTGTATTTTAGGTCACGGCAAGGGCAAGGCACGGGAAGAGCACGGTGACAGCGAAGGGTTTGGAGGTTACTAGCTCGGTGACCCCAAGTTTTTGTTGCCCGATTATGATTAAAACATGTAATATTTTTTTTGTTTTATTTAAACTATTGTCGATTGTACTATTATTTTAAGTATATTCCATCTTCATATGGTTTGTACTAATATTTGGATCCTGTGTATTCTAAGGCTAATAGCTCTACTACTAGTAAACTCTTAATCAGAGTAACGATTATTGATTTGTGATTCGGTATCACGATAAGGTTATGTTTAATGTGTGTTTTGGTATCGCCTGGTGTGTCCCAGTGTGGGGTCCATGGCCCTGTGATGGCCGCCATATTCGGGGTGTTACAGATAGTCTGCAGAAGCTAGCAAGGACGTATATCTAGGAAATCGTTAGACTACATGGAGTGCTTGTAGACATCGTATCAGATCATGACCCCAGATTAGTCTTAATATTCTGGAGGAGCCTTCATCAGCAACTTGGAACGACATTGAGCTTCAGCACTGCAACTCACTCTTAGACAGACGGACATTCCGAGAGAACGATACAAGTCCTTGAGGATATGTTACACGCATGTGCACTGGATTTTCAGAAGAGTTGGAGTCATCAACTACCTTTGGCTGAGTTCGCATATAACAACAGCTATCATGCAACTATCGGAATGGCCCCATATTAAGCATTATATGGGATAAAGTGTCGATCACCAATACAATGGGAGATTGATGATAGATGGACACCAATGGGTAAACGGAACCGCAACCCGATATTGAGAGTTGATCTAATAGAAGATGCCCTGGATAAAGTCTGAGTCATTCGGGAGCGAATTCTCACCGCTCAGAGCCGACAGAAGAGTTATGCAGACCAGAGAAGAAAGGATTTGGAAATTGACACAGGAGACAAAGTATTCCTTCGATTATCACCACCGAAGGGATTAATCAACTCGAAGATGTAACACCCACAAGTTATTTAGGGTATACTACAATGCCGTTAGCCCCTCCGTGGGACCGACAAGGCTATACATATACGGAATTATGAATTTCGACCGATAAGGTCTAAACATAATCCAATAGAAGGCAATAAAAATGACACCAAGGTAATAATCAATTCGACAGAATACAATACATCGAAAAATAAAACCAAGGGTAACAGGCCAAAACATCAAGAACATCTGATGCACTTATCGAGTGTTCATAACCATTCCAAGTACAACATTACTGAATGGATAAAGTACAAAATACAGACAGAGACAAGACACAACATCACTCTTGTCCATCATCCTCGTGCCGGCCCTGTACATGCCTGTCCACTCTTCTGGATCTTGAAATACATGAAAGGTACTTCCCCCAAAAGGGGTTAGCCACCGAATAGATAGTACAAGTATATCTAATATGAAACACAAAACTTCTATACAATAAAGTAAATGTAATCCTCATTTCATCAAGCTCAAGACTAGTATTCCGGAATAACTAAATCTCATAGCATTATATTTCAATACATACGTGATTAACCATGGATACCGCACCAAAGGCAACGGAACCCTCTGAGGCCCCGTCGGACCCTCCCAGAGTGGTTAACCCAAAAATATTGTGGAACTGCACCAAAGGCAATGGAACCCTCTGAGGACCCGTCGGTCCGTCCTAGAGTGAATATATTCAATCACACAATTCATATACCCCATTTTCAAAGTCGAGAACATACAATCATAAATATATACTTGCCTTTAAGACATCAGAACCGAAGTGAAAATGGTATTCATGCTCGGGAGGTCCAATAATGCACTTTCGGGCCTAAACGATTCGTAGCAAAATATGATAATCAATCATTAATACTCAATTCTCAAGGAAAACTCCTGAAAACCCCCGTTTTTACGATTCATAAATCTTCAAAGTATACACGTAGAGTTTTTAAATCATCCAAACCCTCTACACTTCAAGTAATATACAAAACATTCATATAATCATAAGGGGAATGTGGGTAAGGGGTAGTTAGATCATAATATCACGGATTTCAAACTTCAAACGGATTAACCGGATGAATCTAAGAAAAATCCCCAAAAATTCCCCAAACTAGGCTTCTAAGGAGTTTACATTGATTCGGAGGGAAGAAATGGATTAGATGTTGTATAATCCTTGTTATCTAACCAAATATGATGATGGATGATGAAAGGTTGTCCCAAATCGCGTGAAGATCGCCTCTCTCGCTTGACCTCGTCCGAAGTGTAAGAAATAAGGGGAAATTGACGAAGAACACGGCTGACTTATATACTGGATCTAATTAGCATGCGCTAATTCATAAGGATAGCGCGCGCTAACGAAGTCACCCGGTAGTCCAGTAGCTTTTGACCTGTGTCGTTAGCGTGCGCTACCAACAGCATTGTGTGCGCTAACTGTTACCATGCAGAAATCCCGAACTCACTGCCCAACTCATTAGCGTGCACTACAGGCGATGCGAGCGCGCCCTACTAAACACCAATATCGTGTGTTAGCTCACGCCTAGCATGCGCTAACTGTTCGTCCATAGAACAGAAACCAACCTACTGCCACTTCCAAACCCGAGCAATTAGCATGCGCTACAGGCTATGCTAACGCGCGCTACTCAACACCAATAGCATGCGTTAGCTCATGCCCGGCGTGCGTTAACTGCTCCACTTAATAATACCACTGCGAAGTCCAATCAACAATAACATGTTCCGAAAGATACGAAACTCTAAAATACAACATTTTTATAAGCGCTTACAAGCGTGGCAACAGTGAAAGAACATCAAAGCCAAAATTTCATGAAAAGTACGGGTGTTACATTTTCCCCCTCTAAAAAGAAGTTTCATCCCAAAACTTAAGAAATAAAAAGTTCGGGGTAACTCGATTGCATATTCTCTTCCGTCTCCCAAGTGGCTTTCTCGACTCCATGTCTCGACCATTGCACCTTAACCAATGGAATGGTTTTTGTTCTGAAACCGCTTCTCACGACGTTCAAGGATCTTCACCGATCTCTCTGGAAAGGTAACATCCTCGGATACATCAATCTCACAATAGTCGATAATATGACTTGGATCCGACACGTACTTTCTCAACTGAGAAACATGAAAAACGCTATGGATAAGACTCAAAGCTGGAGGCAATGCCAAGCGATAGGCTAAATCTCCAACCCTGTCTAAAATTTCAAACAGTCCGATATACCTCGGAATAAGTTTCCCCTTTTTTCCGAAGCGAAAAACTCCCTTTGTCGGCGATACCTTGAGTAGAACATGATCACCCACTTCGAATTCCAATGGTCGACGACGAGTATCAGCATAAGATTTCTGATGGCTCTAGGCAGTCAACAACCGATCTCGGATAATAAAAATCTTCTCCATAGTTTCCATCAACATATCCGGTTCCGTTCCGACTAACTCCGAAGCCTCATCCCAACATAATGGCGATGCCCACCGCCTACCATAAAGTGCTTCAAATGGTGCCATTTTGATCGACACATACCAACTATTATTGTAGGCAAACTCGATCAATGGTAAATGAAGTTCCCAATCATTACTCCAGTCTAGGGCACAAGCCCGCAACATATCCTCTAATGTTTGAATCGTTCGCTCGGTCTGACCGTATGACTGTGGATGAAAACACGTACTCAATCTCAACTCGGTGCCCTAGGCCTGATGGACCGCTTGCCATAAATGTGACACAAAACGGCCATCCCGATAAGAAATAATAGTTCTAGGGGCACCATGCAATCTCACGATCTCAGCTATAAAGGCCCGAGCCAATCTCTCCGATCCCCAAGTTTCCTTAATACCAAGGAAATGTGCAGACTTGGTTAATCGATCAATGATTACCCAAATCATATTCATTCCGGCTCTAGATCTCGGCATCCTAGTAATAAAATCCTTGGAGATGTCTTCCCACTTCCACTCGGGAATAGGAAGCAGATTCAACAACCCCACTAGTCGTTGACGCTTGATCTTGACTTGTTGACACGTCAAATATCGCAATACGAACTCTGTGATGTCTTTCTCATATTATTTCACCAAAAATTTTGCTTCAAACCCTTGTACATCTTACTCGTTCCGGGGTGGATTAAATAAGGTCTAGCATGGGCTTCTTGAAGAATTTTCCGTCGCGACTCCAGATTATTCGGGACACAAAGCCTGCCCTAAAATCTCAAAATACTGTCTCCTTGAACTTCATTCAGTTGAGAAATCATCGGGTCACTCCACTGTTTTCCTTTGATGTCATCAACCAAGGACGAATTAATTTCGAGGGTACACAACTGTCCCTACACTCTTTGAAATCAAACTTCTATACCTTTCTCGATCAATTCCTGACGAATCTTCGTATGGGGTGTAAGAAGCTCGAGCATCTGAAGTGATGCCGGTTTGCGGCTCAAAGCGTCCGCGAAGACATTGGCCTTCCCCGGATGGTAAAGAATTTCTAATTCATAATCCTTAATCAATTCCAACCAACGTCGTTGCCTCATATTCAACTCTTTCTAACTAAAAATGTACTTCAAACTCTTGTGATCGGTATAAATCCTACACGAAGAGCCATACAAATAATGCCGCCAAATCTTAAGTGCGAAAACAATTGTGGCCAATTCCAAATCATGAGTAGGATAGTTCATCTCATATGGCTTTAACTGTCGTGATGCAAAGGCTATCGTTTTATCGTGCTGCATAAGCACACATCCGAGCCCCTGTCCTGAAGCGTAACTATAAACTGAAAATCTTTCACCACCCTATGGTAAAGCTAAGATCGGCGCTGAAGTCAAACGTCTCTTCAATTCATCAAAGCTCTGCTGTCTCTCAGCAGTCCAAACAAGATTTTCTGTCTTCTGAAGTAATAGCGCAAGCGGCCGAGCGAGTTTTGAGAACCCCTCGACAAACCAATAGTAATACCTAGCAAGACCCAAAAAGCTATAAACTTCCTTAACATTATTAGGTGGTGCTCAATCCAGCGCTGCCTCAATCTTCTGCGGGTCCATACGAACCCCTTCGGCCGAAACCACATGGCTGAGAAACATAACTTCATTCAGCCAGAACTCGCATTTTGAGAATTTCGCATAAAGGTTCTCGGCTCTCAAAACGTCTAGTATCAAATACAAGTGCTGGGCATGCTACTCCTCATCTCGAGAATAAATCAAGATATCTTCAATAAAGACGACCACACATTTATCAAGGTATTCAATGAATATCTTGTTCATTAACTGCATGAATACTGCTAGTGCATTGGTCAGTCCAAAAGGCATGACCACAAATTCATAATGTCCGTATCTCGTCCGAAAAGCAGTTTTCAGAATGTCGAACTCTTTCATTCGGAGCTGGTAGTACCCTGAACTCAAACCAATATTTGAGAATACTGTGGCTCCCTGCAACTGATCAAATAAATCATCTATACGAGGCAATGGATACTTGTTCATGATGGTCACTTTGTTTAGCTCACGGTAATCAATGCATAAACATAGTGAACCATTCTCCCTTCTCACAAAAAGAACAGGTGCGCCCCAAGACGAAGTGCTCGGTCTAATGTACCCTTTCTCCAACCGTTCTCCCAACTGATTATTCAATTCTTGCATTTCTGAAGGTTCCATACGATAAGGCGCCTTAGAAATCAGAGCCGCGACAGGCTCTAAATCAATAGAAAATTCTATTTCTATTAGGTATAAATGATTTACATAACTACAAGTACAATGCCCTCACTCAACATCTTCTGAGTGGTATTCGACGGCATACTCCTAACAGAGTTGTCGCCTTGAGATCCAATATATGTGAATTGTATAACGTCTTGAGAATTATTATTATGTATATCTGACCCTGAGGTTTTGGCGAAATACTTGTGTTGTATTTTAGGTCACGGCAAGGGCAAGGCACGGAAAGAGCACGGTGACGGCGAAGGGTTTGGAGATTACTAGCTCGGTGACCCCAAGTTTTTGTTGCCCGGTTATAATTAAAACATGTAATATTATTTTTTGTTTTATTTAAACTATTGTCGATTGTACTATTATTTTTAGTATATTCCATCTTCATATGGTTTATACTAATATTTGGATCCTGTGTATTCTAAGGCTAATAGCTCTACTACTAGTAAACTCTTAATCAGAGTAACGATTATTGATTTGTGATTCGGTATCACGATAAGGTTATGTTTAATGTGTGTTTTGGTATCGCCTGGTGTGTCCCAGTGTGGGGTCCATGGCCCTGTGATGGCCGCCATATTCGGGGTGTTACAGATAATCTGCAGAAGCTAGCAAGGACGTATATCCAGGAAATCGTTAGACTACATGGAGTGCTTGTAGACATCGTATCAGATCATGACCCCATATTAGTCTTAATATTCTGGAGGAGCCTTCATCAGCAACTTGGAACGACATTGAGCTTCATCACTGCAACTCACTCTCAGACAGACGGACATTCCGAGAGAACGATACAAGTCCTTGAGGATATGTTACACGCATGTGCACTGGATTTTCAGAAGAGTTGGAGTCATCAACTACCTTTGGCTGAGTTCGCATATAACAACAGCTATCATGCAACTATCGGAATGGACCCATATTAAGCATTATATGGGATAAAGTGTCGATCACCAATACAATGGGAGATTGATGATAGATGGACACCAATGGGTAAACGGAACCGCAACCCGATATTGAGAGTTGATCTAATAGAAGATGCCCTGGATAAAGTCTGAGTCATTTGGGAGCGAATTCTCACCGCTCAGAGCCGACAGAAGAGTTATGCAGACCAGAGAAGAAAGGATTTGGAAATTAACACAGGAGACAAAGTATTCCTTCGATTATCACCACCGAAGGGATTAATCAACTCAAAGATGTAACACCCAAAAGTTATTCAGGGTATACTACAACGCCGTTAGCCCCTCTGTGGGACCGACAAGGCTATACATATACGGAATTATGAATTTCGACCGATAAGGTCTAAACATAATCCAATAGAAGGCAATAAAAATGACACCAAGGTAATAATCAATTCGACAGAATACAATACATCGAAAAATAAAACCCAGGGTAATAGGCCAAAACATCAAGAACATCTGATGCACTTATCGAATGTTCATAACCATTCCAAGTACAACATTACTGAATGGATAAAGTACAAAATACAGACAGAGACAAGACACAGCATCACTCTTGTCCATCATCCTCGTGCCGTCCCTGTACATGCCTGTCCACTCTTCTGGATCTTGAAATACATGAAAGGTACTTCCCCCAAAAGGGGTTAGCCACCGAATAGATAGTACAAGTATATCTAATATGAAACACAAAACTTCTATACAATAAAGTAAATGTAATCCTCATTTCATCAAGCTCAAGACTAGTATTCCGGAATAACTAAATCTCATAGCATTATATTTCAATACATACGTGATTAACCATGGATACCGCACCAAAGGCAACGGAACCCTCTGAGGCCCCGTCGGACCCTCCCAGAGTGGTTAACCCAAAAATATTGTGGAACTGCACCAAAGGAAATGGAACCCTCTGAGGACTCGTCGGTCCGTCCTAGAGTGAATATATACAATCACACAATTCATATACCCCATTTTCAAAGTCGAGAACGTACAATCATAAATATATACTTGCCTTTAAGACATTAGAACCGAAGTGAAAATGGTATTCATGCTCGGGAGGTCCAATAATGCACTTTCGGGCCTAAACGATTCGTAGCAAAATATGATAATCAATCATCAATACTCAATTCTCAAGGAAAACTCCTGAAACCCCCCGTTTTTATGATTCATAAATCTTCAAAGTATACACGTAGAGTTTTTAAATCATCCAAACCCTCTACACTTCAAGTAATATACAAAACATTCATATAATCATAAGGGGAATGTGGGTAAGGGGTAGTTACATCATAATATCACGGATTTCAAACTTCAAACGGATTAACCGGATGAATCTAAGAAAAATCCCCAAAAATTCCCCAAACTAGGCTTCTAAGGAGTTTACATTGATTCGGAGGGAAGAAATGGATTAGATGTTGTATAACCCTTGTTATCCAACCAAATATGATGATGGATGATGAAAGGTTGTCCCAAATCGCGTGAAGATCGCCTCTCTCGCGTGACCTCGTCCGAAGTGTAAGAAATAAGGGGAAATTGACGAAGAACACGGCTGACTTATATACTGGATCTAATTAGCATGCGCTAATTCATAAGGATAGCGCGCGCTAACGAAGTCACCCGGTAGTCCAGTAGCTTTTGACCTGTGTCGTTAGCGTGCGCTACCAACAGCATTGTGTGCGCTAACTGTTACCATGCAGAAATCCCGAACTCACTGCCCAACTCATTAGCGTGCACTACAGGCGATGCGAGCGTGCCCTACTAAACACCAATAGCGTGTGTTAGCTCACGCCTAGCATGCGCTAACTGTTCGTCCATAGAAGAGAAACCAACCTACTGCCACTTCCAAACCCGAGCAATTAGCATGCGCTACAGGCTATGCTAACGCGCGCTACTCAACACCAATAGCATGCGTTAGCTCATGCCTGGCGTGCGTTAACTGCTCCACTTAATAATACCACTGCGAAGTCCAATCAACAATAACATGTTCCCAAAGATACGAAACTCTAAAATACAACATTTTTATAAGCGCTTACAAGCGTGACAACAGTGAAAGAACATCAAAGCCAAAATTTCATGAAAAGTACGGGTGTTACATTTTCCCCCTCTAAAAAGAAGTTTCATCCCAAAACTTAAGAAATAAAAAGTTCGGGGTAACTCGATTGCATATTCTCTTCCGTCTCCCAAGTGGCTTTCTCGACTCCATGTCTCGACCATTGCACCTTAACCAATGGAATGGTTTTTGTTTTGAAACTGCTTCTCACGACGTTCAAGGATCTTCACCGATCTCTCTGGAAAGGTAACATCCTCGGATACATCAATCTCACTATAGTCGATAATATGACTTGGATCCGACACGTACTTTCTCAACTGAGAAACATGAAAAACGCTATGGATAAGACTCAAAGCTGGAGGCAATGCCAAGTGATAGGCTAAATCTCCAACCCTGTCTAAAATTTCAAACGGTCCGATATACCTCGGAATAAGTTGCCCCTTTTTTCCGAAGCGAAAAACTCCCTTTGTCGGCGATACCTTGAGTAGAGCATGATCTCCCACTTCGAATTCCAATGGTCGACGACGAGTATCAGCATAAGATTTCTGATGGCTCTAGGAAGTCAACAACCGATCTCGGATAATAAAAATCTTCTCCATAGTTTCCATAAACATATCCGGTTCCGTTCCGACTAACTCCGAAGCCTCATCCCAACACAATGGCGATGCACACCGCCTACCATAAAGTGCTTCAAATGGTGCCATTTTGATCGACACATACCAACTATTATTGTAGAAAACTCGATCAATGGTAAATGAAGTTCCCAATCATTACTCCAGTCTAGGGCACAAGCCCGCAACATATCCTCTAATGTTTGAATCGTTCGCTCGGTCTGACCGTCTGACTGTGGATGAAAACACGTACTCAATCTCAACTCGGTGCCCAAGGCCTGATGGACCGCTTGCCATAAATGTGACACAAAACGGCCATCTCGATAAGAAATAATAGTTTTAGGGGCACCATGCAATCTCACGATCTCAGCTATAAAGGTCCGAGCTAATCTCTCCGATCCCCAAGTTTCCTTAATACCAAGGAAATGTGCAGACTTGGTTAATCGATCAATGATTACCCAAATCATATTCATTCCGGCTCTAGATCTCGGCATCCTAGTAATAAAATCCTTGGAGATGTCTTCCCACTTCCACTCGGGAATAGGAAGCAGATTCAACAACCCCACTAGTCGTTGACGCTTGATCTTGACTTGTTGACACGTCAAATATTGCAATACGAACTCTGTGATGTCTTTCTCATATTATTTCACCAAAAATTTTGTTTCAAACCCTTGTACATCTTACTCGTTCCGGGGTGGATTAAGTAAGGTCTAGCATGAGCTTCTCGAAGAATTTTCCGTCGCAACTCCAGATTATTCGGGACACAAAGCCTGCCCTAAAATCTCAAAATACTGTCTCCTTGGACTTCATTCAGTTGAGAAATCATCGGGTCACTCCACTGTTTTCCTTTGATGTCATCAACCAAGGACGAATTAATTTCGAGGGTACACAACTGTCCCTGCACTCTTTGAAATCAAACTTCTATACCTTTCTCGATCAATTCCTGATGAATCTTCGTATGGGGTGTAAGAAGCTCGAGCATCTGAAGTGATGCCGGTTTGCGGCTCAAAGCGTCCGCGAAGACATTGGCCTTCCCCGGATGGTAAAGAATTTCTAATTCATAATCCTTAATCAATTCCAACCAACGTCGTTGCCTCATATTCAACTCTTTGTAACTAAAAATGTACTTCAAACTCTTGTGATCGGTATAAATCCTACACGAAGAGCCATACAAATAATGCCGCCAAATCTTAAGTGCGAAAACAATTGTGGCCAATTCCAAATCATGAGTAGGATAGTTCATCTCATATGGCTTTAATTGTCGTGATGCAAAGGCTATCGTTTTATCATGCTGCACAAGCACACATCCGAGCCCCTGTCCTGAAGCGTAACTA
This sequence comes from Orobanche coerulescens, assembly GCA_033398695.1. Taxonomy (NCBI): domain Eukaryota; kingdom Viridiplantae; phylum Streptophyta; class Magnoliopsida; order Lamiales; family Orobanchaceae; genus Orobanche; species Orobanche coerulescens. The sequence goes on along the minus strand of CM065802.1, from coordinate 141,572,425 downwards.
TAAACTGAAAATATTTCACCACCCTATGGTAAAGCTAAGATCGGCGCTGAAGTCAAACGTCTCTTCAATTCATCAAAGCTCTGCTGTCTCTCAGCAGTCCAAACAAGATTTTCTGTCTTCTGAAGTAATAGCGCAAGCGGCCGAGCGAGTTTTGAGAACCCCTCGACAAACCAACAGTAATACCTAGCAAGACCCAAAAATCTATGAACTTTCTTAACATTATTAGGTGGTGCTCAATCTAGCGCTGCCTCAATCTTCTGCGGGTCCATACGAACCCCTTCGGCCGAAACCACATGGCCGAGAAACATAACTTCATTCAACCAGAACTCGCATTTTGAGAATTTCGCATAAAGGTGCTCGGCTCTCAAAACGTCTAGTATCAAATGCAAGTGCTTGGCATGCTACTCCTCATCTCGAGAATAAATCAAGATATCTTCAATAAAGACGACCACACATTTATCAAGGTATTCAATGAATATCTTGTTCATTAACTGCATGAATACTGCTAGTGCATTGGTCAGTCCAAAAGGCATGACCACAAATTCATAATGTCCGTATCTCGTCCGAAAAGCAGTTTTCAAAATGTCGAACTCTTTCACTCGGAGCTGGTAGTACCCTGATCTCAAACCAATATTTGAGAATACTGTGGCTCCCTGCAACTGATCAAATAAATCATCTATACGAGGCAATGGATACTTGTTCATGATGGTCACTTTGTTTAGCTCACGGTAATCAATGCATAAACGTAGTGAACCATTCTCCCTTCTCACAAAAAGAACAGGTGCACCCCAAGACGAAGTGCTCGGTCTAATGTACCCTTTCTCCAACCGTTCTCCCAACTGATTATTCAATTCTTACATTTCTGAAGGTTCCATACGATAAGGCGCCTTAGAAATCAGAGCCGCGATAGGCTCTAAATCAATAGAAAATTCTATTTCTTGATCTGGCGGTAATCCCAGAAGATCATCTAGAAAAACGTCTGGATACTCATTGACAACTGGAATCGAAGATAAATCGACTCCGGTCCCTTCCGACTTCAAAGCATAACACCAATAGCCCGTACAAACTTTATTCAAGAGTTTTACGGTCTTCATGACACTAATAAGCAACTTAGGTTGGCCCGATTTACGTCTCATAAATGAGTACTTGGAACCATCTTTGGTCATGATAGTGATAACCTTAGTGTGGTAATTCATAATCGCTTGGTGACTCTCAAGCCAGTCCTCACCGAGTATCAAATCCTCGCCTTCAATATCAACCATAATCAAATTCGATAACCAATCAGTACCTGCTATGCTTACCAGATAATTTCTAATATCCCGATTCCCCATGATTCTATCCCCGCGAGGCAGTTTCACAAAGAATGGGTCGCAAAAAGTCATACATTTTATATTCAAACGGCATACACAATCTAAGGAGATGAGAGAATGTGTAGCACCAGAATCAAAAAGTACTTGAACTGGATGAGATAGAATATAAATGGTACCTGAGGCCACCACCGCATCAGGTTCATCTGCTCGATGCATCTCGTAAACTTGTGGGTGTGCCGAAACGACGCTAGAATCTCCCTCTCTAACAGTCTGACCCCATCCCCGACCTCTGTCGTAACCCTACTGTGACTGGCTAACTGATTTTCAATAAGTCATACTCTGATCTCTATACGCTGGAGCAGAAGCCCGAGTATCCACAGTCTGATCTCGTTTGGGGCAATAAACTGCCATGTGTCCCATCTGACCAAAAGTGTGACATTTCAGAGGTAGGAAGTTGCACTCTATATTGAGGTGGCCTAGATGTCCACAATTAAAACAGGTCACTGGGCGAGTTGAGGTGCCCGATGCAGAACGAAAACTCCTATTCCCTTTAAAAGAAAGCGATGACTACCCGACAAAATAGTTAACCAACTGAGGTCTCTGAAAGTTGCCGCCCTTAGAGCCAGAAAAATTACCGGTGGATTTTTGCTTCCCCGGATCGTCTGTGGTGTTATTGTTGGAACACAACATGTCATATGCCAAAGCCCTGTATTGGTATTCTTTCAGAGTAGTGCAAGCAAACCCGGCCATATAACGGTGTAAATCCATATTCAGTCGCATGTCGAAATATCGGATCGTGTCATGCTCATCACACACCTGATTCTTCACATGAATCAGCTGTTGGTTGTATTCCACTATCGCCTGTAAGACTGGAATGTTCTGCGGCTTAGCTTCGAAAAAAGCTTGGATCCTGCTTTCTTGCACTGGCCAAGGACAAAACCCAGCCTCTAGCAGATCTTTAAATTTGTCCCATGTAGCAGCATGATCTTGCGATTTAATAGCTTTCCACCAAGTCGTGGCTTCCTTCCCAAGGAAGTACTGAGCAATAGGTACTTTTCTCGTTTCCGGACAGTCAACCGTTTTAAACACTTTCTCCAATTCAAATAGCCAACTTTCCCAACCCGCTGGGTCGGTAGCACTGCTGAACTGTGGGGGATACATACGACCACATTCTAGAGCAAAACATCCGCTGTCGGATTAAGATTATTCAGTTGAACAACTTGGGCCAGGATAGTCATCTGACTGGCTAATTGTTGAAGAACATTCGTAACCCCAACATCTGCATTATTCCTTTGATCAATCGATTGGTCATGTTGACTTTCGGTATCGGGATGCACTGAGTTAGATAGATTAGGAGTAGCCGACCTTGCAACGGAACTGAGGGAAGCGGTCGCGCCACGTCCTCGCCCGCGTCCACGACCACAGCCTCATCCTCATCCCCCATCAGCAGACATTCTGAAGGATACACAAAGTACATAAGTACAATTCAAATCACCCGTCATCGAGGTGACCGATTCCCAAGAATTCCAAATCAAAAACGGAGTGATTAGGAAAATACAAGAAGAGTAAAAGGACTTACTAGTACCGGTGGCACCGAGATTATGGCAATATAGTGATACTGTATTCGAATGATAACCCAATTCGACCCCGAAAGACCGACAACCTAGGTATCCATAAACCTAAGCTCTTATACCATATTCTCTAACACCCCCAAGTCATTCAGGGTATATTACAGCGGCGTGAACCCCTCCATGGGACCCACAAGTCTATACATACGCGGAACCATGAATATCGACCGATAAGGTCTAAACATAATCCAATAGAAGGCAATGAAAATGACACCAAGGTAATAATCAATTCGACAGAATACAATACATCGGGAAATAAAACCCAGGGAAACACAGGTCAAAACATCAAGAAAATCTGGAGCACTTCTCGAGTGTTCATAACCATTCCAAGTACAACATTACTGAATGGATAAAGTGCAAAATACAGACAGAGACAAGACACAGCATCACTCTTACCCATCATCCTCGTGCCAATACGGTACATGCCTGTCCACTCTCCTGGATCCTGAAATACATGATAGATATATCCCCCAAAATGGGTTAGCCATTGAATAGTTAGTATAAGTATATTGATTATGAAACACAATACTTATCGACAATAAAGTAAACGTAATCCTCATTTCATCAAGCTCAAGACTAGTATTCCGGAATAACTAAATCTCATAGCATTACATTTCAATACATACGTGATTAATCATGGAACCACACCAAAGGCAACAGAACCCTCTAAGGCCCCGTCGGACCCTCCCAGAGTGGTTAACCCAAAAATATTCGTGGAACCACACCAAAGGCAATAGAACCCTCTGAGGACCTGTCGGTCCATCCCAAAGCGAATATATACAATCACACAATTCATATACCTCACTTTCAAAGTCGAGAATGTACAATCATAAACATATACTTGCCTTTAAGACATCAGAACCGAAGTGAAAATGGTATTCAAGCTCGGGAGGTCCAAGAACGCACTTCTGGGCCTAAACGATTTGTAAGGAAATACAATAATCAATCATCAATACTCAATTCTCAAGGAAGACTCTAAATGACCCTTTTTACGATTCATAAATCTTCAAAGTCTTCATGTAGAGTTTTTTTAATCATCTAAACCCTCTCCACTTCAAGTAACATGTAAAACATTCGTATAATCGTAAGCGAAACATGGGTACGAGGTAGGTACATCATAATCTCACGGATTTCAAGCTTCAAAACAGATTAACCGGACGAATATAAGAAAAATCCCCAAAAATTCCCCAAACTAGGGTTCTAAGGAGTTTACCTCGATTCGGAGGGAAGAAATGGATTCGATATTTTATAATCCTTGTTATCCAACCAAAGATGATGATGGATGACGAAAAGTTGTCCCAAATCGCCTCAAGATCGCCTCTCTTGCGTGCCCTCGTCGGAAGTGTAAGAAATAAGGAGAAAATGACGAAGAACACGGCTGACCAACCTTATATACTGGATCTAATTAGCGTGTGATAATTCATAAGGATAGCGCGCGCTAACGGAGTCACCCGGTAGTCCAGTAGCTTCGACCTGCGTCGTTAGCATGCGCTACCAACAGCATTACGTGTGCTAACTGTGACTATGCAGAAATTCGGAACTCACTGCGCAACTCATTAGCGTGCGCTACAGGCGATGCTAGCGCACGCTACTCAACACCAATAGCGTGCGTTAGCTCACACCTAGCGCGCGCTAACTGTTCGTCCAGAGAACTGAAACCAACCTACTGCCACTGCCAAACCCATGTAATTAGCATGCGCTACAGGCGATGCTAGCGCGTGCTACTCAACACCAATACCATGCGTTAGCTCGCGCCTAGCGTGCGCTAACTGCTTGCCCAGAGAACAGAACCCAGCTACTGCCTCTGCCAAACTTGGACCATTAGCATGCGATACAGGCGATGCTAGCGCGCGCTACTCAACACAAATATCGTGCGTTAGCTCACGCCTAGCATGCGCTAACTGCTCCACTCAATAATACCACTGCAAATTCCAATCAATACGAACATGTTCCAAAAGATATGAAGCTCTAAAATCAACAACATTTACATAAGCGCTTACAAGATTGACAAAAGTGAAATAACATCAAAGCCAAAATTTCACGAAAAGTACGGGTGTTACAGAAGAAAGGAGTGAAGCTTAGCCCCATATATTTTGGATCTTTCACGACCCTAGAACTAATATGGAAATTAGCATATCGTCTCGAACTACCAACCGATCTTGCGGGAATGCACGATGTCATGTCTCGATATTACAGAAATATCATCCGGATCCTGAACATATCATCGCACATGACATACCACCGATCAAAGAGGGTTTAACTTATGTCGAGAATCCAATCAGGGTCGTGGAACAACAAGTACGCAAACTAAGAGACAATAAGATACCTTTTGTTAAAGTTGTATGGCAGAACCACGACCGAGAAGAAGACGCCACGTGGGAAGCAGAGGATGAGATGACGAAGACTTTTTCAGAACTACTCAGCTAGGAATATGGGGACCAAATTCTCCCAAGGTGGGAGGGTGTGAGACCATATTATTTTGTATGTAGATCAGATTATTAATTTTTAATAAATAAAATAAAGTTTACAATATTTTATTATCGAATAAATTTAGTTCTTCCCTTATGCATAGTCACATTAGCTAAATAAATTCTATAAGTTTTAACAATATTATTATTTTTATTACTTCAATTAAATAAATAATATTAATAATATCCTATAAGTCTAATTAACTTAATTATTTAATAAATTTTAATTTATTAGCTAAATGGGCTATTTAATTTAATAGTCCAATTTGATTAGTGGACTTACAATTAAAGTTTAAACTTAGAGGCATTATGAGCTTATGACTATCTAAGTAAAGAACCATCTATCACCTAAATCACTACATCCAGCCCAAAATTATACCAAACCCAACCCATTATCACACACCCTTCCATTTATTAAATAAAATACAATTACAACAAAAATTCAAAAAAAAATATTAATACATAAAAAATGGGTTGGCGATGAGGTGCGTGGGAGGCAAGAGATTTCGAGGTGTCACTCCACCAACACACCAAGAGGACACTTGGGAGGTGACTTGATCACTCACTTTGACTTGAGGCTTAATACATATATATATATATATATATATATAGAGAGAGAGAGAGAGAGAGAGAGAGAGAGAGAGAGAGAGAGAGAGAGTCAGGTTCAAACGAGAATGCTAACTATTAAGAGAATACGAGAATGGTCGTCCATGTATAAAATCATATATGATTCACGTACAAAATCATATATGATTACGTGAATGTGTACATCAGTATAAAATCCTATATGATTTTATACGTATATATTTGATTATTTTGGTCAGTATAAAATCATATATGATTTTTTTCCATCAGTGTAAAATCATATATGATTTTATACATGGGCGACCATTCTCGTATTCTCTTAAATAGTTAGCATTCTCGTTTGAACCTGACTCTCTCTCTCTCTCTCTATATATATATATATATATATAGGGGGACTTTATTTTCAGAACTCTCTTAAGTGCGAGAAGTGCGAGAACTCCTCTAAACCAATGAGATTTTTTTAAATATTAAAAAATATTATTAATTCAAAAGGGTATTATAGTAAAATACAAATTTTATTACGCGAGATAACCCCTACTATAATAGCCCCTACTGATGATAACCCCTACTATATATATAACCCCTACTATATAATAGGGGTTACGATAAGTAGGGGTTGTATGCATTGACATGATGTACATTATGTATTATTATGAGTACAAAATGTGGTTCTCGCAGTTCTCGCACTTAACAGAGTTCTGAAAATAAAGTTACACTATATATATATAATATATATAGTTATCTTCACCATTTTATCACAAAACAACACAAAAAAAAATCTGCACTTAGAGAGAGAATATGGCTCAAGTGAGGAGAGAGAGAGAGAGAGAGAGAGAGAGAGAGAGAGAGAGGAAGGAAAGAAAGGTAATGAGCCACGCCTTATAACTTAGTGTATTTTTTTTCTTTCTCTCATTCTAAACTTAGAAATAAACTAACCATCCTTGAACTCTTCCATTGATCAACCACATATAATCAAGGAGGAGGAGTCATCTTGTCCAGTGGCGGATCCAGGGTTACATGATCAAGGGGGCAAGATAAAAAAATCAAAAAATTCCAACAAAAGGATAATACTCAAAAGATAAATATTATCGTTTCATCCGTAATTCATAACAAAAGGAATAATACATGTTATAAATGTCCACGACGTTCTCCCATATTCTGAAAAACGTTGCATTTTAGTCTCGTTGTCAACACAAAGAAAAATATCTTTCTCAATGTAAACAATCAAGCTGTTATTCAACCACTCATCTCCCATTCTGTTGCGAAGTGGACTTTAATAATATTCATGGCGGAAAATGCCCTCCCCACTGAAGCTGTTGCAACCGGTAACACTAAAGCCAACGTAAGAAGCAAATAGACATATGAAAATATTTCATGCATTTTTTTCTCCACCATCTTTTCAGAAAGATTACCAATCCCATTCAATTGAGAAAAATCACTACTCGAACGCATATGATGAATATAAACACCAAGTTGATCTTCAAGCATCAATAAGTCTCTTTCCGAAAAATCATACGGATAAAATTGAGCAAGACGAACTAGCTTTCGTTTGTCAAAAGCTATGAATTTATTTCTCGGACTCAATCATGCCAAACAAGTAAGTAATTCCGTACTTACCTCATTGAAGCGATCATTTAATTCCACAAGTTTCCCGTCAATTACATGGATAAAAATCTCCACACGGTAACGATGGCTATTTGTCTTTATTAGAACATTACGTCGTGATCGCCACGGAATTACATATTCTTCATCCATGGTAGGAATTGTAATATCATATTTGTTACAAAACGAAGATGCATGGTCAACCAATTCTTCAAACTCATTATCCCTCACCAACTGCAAGTTTTCTTACATGTTTTCACTAGACTCATTGCACTCACTATGTCTTGATCCTTCTTTTGCAATGCAAGAGACAAAATATTTATTATTCCCAGTACAGTTTTCATTAAAAATAAGTGAAACACAAACTCAAAAGATTGTATTTCTCTCCACAACTTATATGCCTCACCCAAACAATCATTAGGATTATCATCAACAATCATTTGAAGCATATTCACCACAGATGGAAACATAGAAAGGATACTAGTCAACGTACCATAATGCGAGTTCCAACGTGTATCACCGAGGTGCTTAGAATTTCTTCCATCCTTTTAGATAATTTCTCGAAATATTTTAAGATGGTCTCAAGCTGTGCTTCTCGTTTTTCGAGGGTTTTTACTTTGGCTTCGAGCAGAACGAAATCATTTATCTTGATCTCACTATAAGACTTAGCCACATTTAGTTCGTGAGCAAGTTGGTGATTGCTCTCCATGAGTTTTTCCACTGTGATCTTGCTGTTTTCGCAATCGATAGACATATTTTCGTAATTATTTCTCAGCAAATCATTTTCACCTTTCAGCTCTAAGTTAGAAATTTCGAGTCGTAAGTTTTCTCATTTTAATGTCTCATGGGCCTTTTGAATATTTTTAAATTCATTCATCCTATTTTCGAAAGTATGAGATGCATTAATGGGAATATTGGATGTTGAGCTTACCTCATCATCACTGTCTTCATCTTCTTCAATATCTTTAGCATAAAAACATGTATGCTTTATCTTCGAGTTCATCATCGGCCGAGTCACTGTCAGTAACCGCATGAAGATATTCCGCGGTATTGGTTTGAGCGGGCGAGGCTTCTAATTCGCCGATCAGGGCATTGAGCTTGTTCTTCCAAGCACACCTTCTTTCGTCCTTTTCTTGTTGCTCGGCTTCCGGCAACTTTTGGACTTTAGGATGCGGACATTTATTCGCATAATGTCCCAGTTTCCTGCAATTATAACATAAGTTAGAATCACCAGATGGGAAAGATTCTGAATTTACCTTGTTAAAAGGCTTGGGCCTGCATGCAGTCTTTCCAGACTGTTTGATGAATTCTTGAATTTTTGCATGAGCAGGGACATTTCATCTTGTGACATAATATCATCGTCAATGTCAGCATTTTTGTAGGCAGATTTGGATGTGCTGGGCATGTTGTGCCTCCTGTTGGATACAGCGGCTAACGTTGTAGTCCTCGCAGGTGACTCTTTGGCTTTCTCTCTCCTGTCAATGTCATACTCGAAAGCTTTTAGGTCAGAAAAGAGGTCGAAAGTAGATATGTCATTAAGATTACATGACACACGCATAGCTGTGGTTTTTATGTCCCATCGGGCTGGGAGAGATCTGAAAATTCTTAAGTCCCTCTCCTTTTGGGTATAAATTTTGCCCAACGCTTCAAGTTCACTGACAATGCCAGTGAATCTCAGGTCTAGTATCAAATGCAAGTGCTGGGCATGCTACTCCTCATCTCGAGAATAAATCAAGATATCTTCAATAAAGACGACCACACATTTATCAAGGTATTCAATGAATATCTTGTTCATTAACTGCATGAATACTGCTAGTGCATTGGTCAGTCCAAAAGGCATGACCACAAATTCATAATGTCCGTATTTCGTCCGAAAAGTTGTTTTCAGAATGTCGAACTCTTTCACTCGGAGATGGTAGTACCCTGATCTCAAACCAATATTTGAGAATACTGTGGCTCCCTGCAACTGATCAAATAAATCATCTATACGAGGCAATGGATACTTGTTCATGATGGTCACTTTGTTTAGCTCACGGTAATCAATGCATAAACGTAGTGAACCATTCTCCCTTCTCACAAAAAGAACAGGTGCGCCCCAAGACGAAGTGCTCGGTCTAATGTACCCCTTCTCCAACCGTTCTCCCAACTGATTATTCAATTCTTGCATTTCTGAAGGTTCCATACGATAATGCGCCTTAGAAATCAGAGCCGCGACAGGCTCTAAATCAATAGAAAATTCTATTTCTTGATCTGGCGGTAATCCTAGAAGATCATCTAGAAAAACGTCTGGATACTCACTGACAACTGGAATCGAAGAGAAATCGACTCCGGTCCATTCCGACTTCAAAGCATAACACCAATAGCCCGTACAAACTTTATTCAAGAGTTTTACGGTCTTCATGACACTAATAAGCAACTTAGGTTGGCCCGATTTACATCTCATAAATGAGTACTTGGAACCATCTTTGGTCATGATAGTGATAACCTTAGTGTGGTAATTCATAATCGCTTGGTGACTCTCAAGCCAGTCCTCACCGAGTATCAAATCCTCGCCTTCAATATCAACCATAATCAAATTCGATAACCAATCAGTACCTGCTATGCTTACCAGATAATTTCTAATATCTCGATTCCCCACGATTCTATCCCTGCGAGGCAGTTTCACAAAGAATGGGTCGCAAAAAGTCATACATTTTATATTCAAACGGCATACACAATCTAAGGAGATGAGAGAATGTGTAGCACCAGAATCAAAAAGTACTTGAACTGGATGAGATAGAATATAAATGGTACCTAAGGCCACCACCGCATCAGGTTCATCTGCTCGATGCATCTCGTAAACTTGTGGGTGTGCCGAAACGACGCTAGAATCTCCCTCTCTAACAGCCGACCCATCCCGACTTACGTAACCCTACCGTGGATCAAGCTAACTGATTTTCAGTAAGTCATACTCTGATCTCTATACGCTGGAGCAGAAGCCCGAGTATCCACAGTCTGATCTCGTTTGGGGCAATAAACTGCCATGTGTCCCATCTGACCAAAAGTGTGACATTTCAGAGGTAGGAAGTTGCACTCTATATTGAGGTGGCCTAGATGTCCACAATTAAAACAGGTCACCGGGCGAGTTGAGGTGCCCGGCGTGCAACGAAAACTCCTATTCCCTTTAAAAGAACGCGATGACTACCCGACAAAATAGTTAACCAACTGAGGTCTCTGAAAGTTGCCGCCCTTAGAGCCAGAAAAATTACCGGTGGATTTTTGCTTCCTCGGCTCGTCTGTGGTGTTATTGTTGGAACACAACATGTCATATGCCAAAGCTCTGTATTGGTATTCTTTCAGAGTAGTGCAAGCAAACCCGGCCATATAACGGTGTAAATCCATATTCAGTCGCATGTCGAAATATCGGATCTTGTCATGCTCATCACGCACCTGATTCTTCACATGAATCAGCTGTTGGTTGTATTCCACTATCGCCTGTAAGACTGGAATGTTCTGCGGCTTAGCTTCGAAAAAAGCTTGGATCGTGCTTTCTTGCACTGGCCAAGGACAAAACCCAGCCTCTAGCAGATCTTTAAATTTGTCCCATGTAGCAGCATGATCTTGCGATTTAATAGCTTTCCACCAAGTCGTGGCTTCCTTCCCAAGGAAGTACTGAGCAATAGGTACTTTCCTCGTTTCCGGACAGTCAACCGCTTTAAACACTTTCTCCAATTCAAATAGCCAACTTTCCCAACCCGCTGGTTCGGTAGCACTGCTAAACTGTGGGGGATACATACGACCACATTCTAGAGCAAAACATCCGCTGTCGGATTAGGATTATTCAGTTGAACAACTTGGGCCAGGATAGTCATCTGACTGGCTAATTGTTGAAGAACATTCGTAACCCCAACATCTGCATTATTCCTTTGATCAATCGATTGGTCATGTTGACTTTCGGTATCGGGATGCACTGAGTTAGATAGATTAGGAGTAGCCGACCTTGCAACGGAACTGAGGGAAGCGGTCGCGCCACGTCCTCGCCCGCGTCCACGACCACAGCCTCATCCTCATCCCCCATCAGCAGACATTCTGAAGGATACACAAAGTACATAAGTACAATTCAAATCACCCGTCATCGAGGTGACCGATTCCCAAGAATTCCAAATAAAAAACGGAGTGATTAGGAAAATACAAGAAGAGTAAAAGGACTTACTAGTACCGGTGGCACCGAGATTATGGCAATATAGTGATACTGTATTCGAATGATAACCCAATTCGACCCCGAAAGACCGACAACCTAGGTATCCATAAACCTAAGCTCTTATACCATATTCTCTAACACCCCCAAGTCATTCAGGGTATATTATAGCGGCGTGAACCCCTCCATGAGACCCACAAGTCTATACATACGCGGAACCATGAATATCGACCGATAAGGTCTAAACATAATCCAATAGAATGCAATGAAAATGATACCAAGGTAATAATCAATTCGACAGAATACAATACATCGGGAAATAAAACCCAGGGAAACACAGGTCAAAACATCAAGAAAATCTGGAGCACTTCTCGAGTGGTCATAACCATTCCAAGTACAACATTACTGAATGGATAAAGTGCAAAATACAGACAGAGACAAGACACAGCATCACTCTTACCCATCATCCTCGTGCCGATACGGTACATGCCTGTCCACTCTCCTGGATCCTGAAATACATGATAGATATATCCCCCAAAATGGGTTAGCCATTGAATAGTTAGTACAAGTATATTGATTATGAAACACAATACTTATCGACAATAAAGTAAACGTAATCCTCATTTCATCAAGCTCAAGACTAGTATTCCAGAATAACTAAATCTCATAGCATTACATTTCAATACATACGTGATTAATCATGGAACCACGCTAAAGGCAACGGAACCCTCTAAGGCCCCGTCGGACCCTCCCAGAGTGGTTAACCCAAAAATATTCGTGGAACCACACCAAAGGCAATATAACCCTCTGAGGACCTGTCGGTCCATCCCAAAGCGAATATATACAATCACACAATTCATATACCTCACTTTCAAAGTCGAGAATGTACAATCATAAACATATACTTGCCTTTAAGACATCAGAACCGAAGTGAAAATGGTATTCAAGCTCGGGAGGTCCAAGAACGCACTTCTGGGCCTAAACGATTTGTAAGGAAATACAATAATCAATCATCAATACTCAATTCTCAAGGAAGACTCCGGAAACAGCCCTTTTTACGATTCATAAATCTTCAAAGTCTTCATGTAGAGTTTTTTTAATCATCTAAACCCTCTCCACTTCAAGTAACATGTAAAACATTCGTATAATCGTAAGCGAAACATGGGTACGAGGTAGGTACATCATAATCTCACGGATTTCAAGCTTCAAAACGGATTAACCGGACGAATATAAGAAAAATCCCCAAAAATTCCCCAAACTAGGGTTCTAAGGAGTTTACCTCGATTCGGAGGGAAGAAATGGATTCGATATTTTATAATCCTTGTTATCCAACCAAAGATGATGATGGATGACGAAAAGTTGTCCCAAATCGCCTCAAGATCGCCTCTCTTGCGTGCCCTCGTCGGAAGTGTAAGAAATAAGGAGAAAATGACGAAGAACACGGCTGACCAACCTTATATACTGGATCTAATTAGCGTGTGATAATTCATAAGGATAGCGCGCGCTAACGGAGTCACCCGGTAGTCCAGTAGCTTCGACCTGCGTCGTTAGCATGCGCTACCAACAGCATTACGTGTGCTAACTGTGACTATGCAGAAATTCGGAACTCACTGCGCAACTCATTAGCGTGCGCTACAGGCGATGCTAGCGCACGCTACTCAACACCAATAGCGTGCGTTAGCTCACGCCTAGCGCGCGCTAACTGTTCGTCCAGAGAACTGAAACCAACCTACTGCCACTGCCAAACCCATGTAATTAGCATGCGCTACAGGCGATGCTAGCGCGTGCTACTCAACACCAATAGCATGCGTTAGCTCGCGCCTAGCGTGCGCTAACTGCTTTCCCAGAGAACAGAACCCAGCTACTGCCTCTGCCAAACTTGGACCATTAGCATGCGATACAGGCGATGCTAGCGCGCGCTACTCAACACAAATATCGTGCGTTAGCTCACGCCTAGCATGCGCTAACTGCTCCACTCAATAATACCACTGCAAATTCCAATCAATACGAACATGTTCCGAAAGATATGAAGCTCTAAAATCAACAACATTTACATAAGCGCTTACAAGATTGACAAAAGTGAAATAACATCAAAGCCAAAATTTCACGAAAAGTACGGGTGTTACAGAAGAAAGGAGTGAAGCTTAGCCCCAGATATTTTGGATCTTTCACAACCCTAGAACGAATATGGAAATTAGCATATCGTCTCGAACTACCAACCGATCTTGCGGGAATGCACGATGTCATGTCTCGATATTACAGAAATATCATCCGGATCCTGAACATATCATCGCACATGACATACCACCGATCAAAGAGGGTTTAACTTATGTCGAGAATCCAATCAGGTCGTGGAACAACAAGTACGCAAACTAAGATACAATAAGATACCTTTTGTTAAAGTTGTATGGCAGAACCACGACCGAGAAGAAGACGCCACGTGGGAAGCAGAGGATGAGATGACGAAGACTTTTTCAGAACTACTCAGCTAGGAATATGGGGACCAAATTCTCCCAAGGTGGGGAGGGTGTGAGACCATATTATTTTGTATGTAGATCAGATTATTAATTTTCAATAAATAAAATAAAGTTTACAATATTTTATTATCGAGTAAATTTAGTTCTTCCCTTATGCATAGTCACATTAGCTAAATAAATTCTATAAGTTTTAACAATATTATTATTTTTATTACTTCAATTAAATAAATAAAATTAATAATATCCTATAAGTCTAATTAACTTAATTATTTAATAAATTTTAATTTATTAGCTAAATGAGCTATTTAATTTAATAGTCCAATTTGATTAGTGGACTTACAATTAAAGTTTAAACTTAGAGGCATTATGAGCTTATGACTATCTAAGTAAAGAACCATCTATCACCTAAATCACTACATCCAGCCCAAAATCATACCAAACCCAACCCATTATCACACACCCTTCCATTTATTAAATAAAATACAATTACAACAAAAATTCAAAAAAAAATATTAATACATAAAAAATGGGTTGGCGATGAGGTGGGTGGGAGGCAAGAGATTTCGAGGTGTCACTCCACCAACACACCAAGAGGACACTTGGGAGGTGACTTGATCACTCACTTTGACTTGAGGCTTAATATATATATATATATATATATATATATAGAGAGAGAGAGAGAGATAGAGAGAGAGAGAGAGAGAGTCAGGTTCAAACGAGAATGCTAACTATTAAGAGAATACGAGAATGGTCGTCCATGTATAAAATCATATATGATTCACGTACAAAATCATATATGATTACGTGAATGTGTACATCAGTATAAAATCCTATATGATTTTATACGTATATATTTGATTATTTTGGTCAGTATAAAATCATATATGATTCTTTTCCATCAGTGTAAAATCATATATGATTTTATACATGGGCGACCATTCTCGTATTCTCTTAAATAGTTAGCATTCTCGTTTGAACCTGACTCTCTCTCTCTCTCTCTCTCTCTCTCTCTATATATATATATATATATATATATATATATATATATATATATATATATA
Source organism: Orobanche coerulescens (assembly GCA_033398695.1). Lineage (NCBI taxonomy): Eukaryota > Viridiplantae > Streptophyta > Magnoliopsida > Lamiales > Orobanchaceae > Orobanche > Orobanche coerulescens. The sequence goes on along the minus strand of CM065802.1, from coordinate 141,557,117 downwards.
TATATAGGGGGACTTTATTTTCAGAACTCTCTTAAGTGCGAGAAGTGCGAGAATTCCTCTAAACCAATGAGATTTTTTTAAATATTAAAAAATATTATTAATTCAAAAGGGTATTATAGTAAAATACAAATTTTATTACGCGAGATAACCCCTACTATAATAGCCCCTACTGATGATAACCCCTACTATATATATAACCCCTACTATATAATAGGGGTTACGATAAGTAGGGGTTGTATGCATTGACATGATGTACATTATGTATTATTATGAGTACAAAATGTGGTTCTCGCAGTTCTCGCACTTAACAGAGTTCTGAAAATAAAGTTACACTATATATATATAATATATATAGTTATCTTCACCATTTTATCACAAAACAACACAAAAAAAATCTGCACTTAGAGAGAGAATATGGCTCAAGTGAGGAGAGAGAGAGAGAGAGAGAGAGAGAGAGAGAGAGAGAGAGGAAGGAAAGAACGGTAATGAGCCACGACTTATAACTTAGTGTATTTTTTTTCTTTCTCTCATTCTAAACTTAGAAATAAACTAACCATCCTTGAACTCTTCCATTGATCAACCACATATAATCAAGGAGGAGGAGTCATCTTGTCCAGTGGCGGATCCAGGGTTACATAATCAAGGGGGCAAGATAAAAAAATCAAAAAATTCCAACAAAAGGATAATAGTCAAAAGATAAATATTATCCTTTCATCCGTAATTCATAACAAAAGGAATAATACATGTTATAAATGTCCACGACGTTCTCCCATATTCTGAAAAACGTTGCATTTTAGTCTCGTTGTCAACACAAAGAAAAATATCTTTCTCAATGTAAACAATCAAGCTGTTATTCAACCACTCATCTCCCATTCTGTTGCGAAGTGGACTTTAATAATATTCATGGCGGAAAATGCCCTCCCCACTGAAGCTGTTGCAACCGGTAACACTAAAGCCAACGTAAGAAGCAAATAGACATATGAAAATATTTCATGCATTTTTTTCTCCACCATCTTTTCAGAAAGATTACCAATCCCATTCAATTGAGAGAAATCACTACTCGAACGCATATGATGAATATAAACACCAAGTTGATCTTCAAGCATCAATAAGTCTCTTTCCGAAAAATCATACGGATAAAATTGAGCAAGACGAACTAGCTTTCGTTTGTCAAAAGCTATGAATTTATTTCTCGGACTCAATCATGCCAAACAAGTAAGTAATTCCGTACTTACCTCATTGAAGCGATCATTTAATTCCACAAGTTTCCCGTCAATTACATGGATAAAAATCTCCACACGGTAACGATGGCTATTTGTCTTTATTAGAACATTACGTCGTGATCGCCACGGAATTACATATTCTTCATCCATGGTAGGAATTGTAATATCATATTTGTTACAAAACGAAGATGCATGGTCAACCAATTCTTCAAACTCATTATCCCTCACCAACCGCAAGTTTTCTTACATGTTTTCACTAGACTCATTGCACTCACTATGTCTTGATCCTTCTTTTGCAATGCAAGAGACAAAATATTTATTATTCCCAAGATGCTTTCATTAAAAATAAGTGAAACACAAACTCAAAAGATTGTATTTCTCTCCACAACTTATATGCCTCACCCAAACAATCATTAGGATTATCATCAACAATCATTTGAAGCATATTCACCAGATGGAAACATAGAAAGGATACTAGTCAACGTACCATAATGCGAGTTCCAACGTGTATCACCGAGGTGGTTAGAATTTCTTCCATCCTTTTAGATAATTTCTAAATATTTTAAGATGGTCTCAAGTTTGTGCTTCTCGTTTTCGAGGGTTTTTACTTTGGCTTGAACGAAATCATTTATCTTGATCTCACTATAAGACTTAGCCACATTTAGTTCGTGAGCAAGTTGGTGATTGCTCTCCATGAGTTTTTCCACCGTGATCTTGGCTGCTGCAATCGATAGACATATTTTCGTAATTATTTCTCAGCAAATCATTTTCACCTTTCAGCTCTAAGTTAGAAATTTCGAGCCGTAAGTTTTCTCATTTTAATGTCTCATGGGCCTTTTGAATATTTTTAAATTCATTCATCCTATTTTCGAAAGTATGAGATGCATTAATGGGAATATTGGATGTTGAGCTTACCTCATCATCACTGTCTTTATCTTCTTCAATATCTTTAGCATAAAAACATGTATGCTTTATCTTCGAGTTCATCATCGGCCGAGTCACTGTCAGTAACCGCATGAAGATATTCCGCGGTATTGGTTTTAGCGGGCGAGGCTTCTAATTCGCCGATCAGGGCGTTGAGCTTGTTCTTCCAAGCACACCTTCTTTCGTCCTTTTCTTGTTGCTCGGCTTCCGGCAACTTTTGGACTTTAGGATGCGGACATTTATTCGCATAATGTCCCAGTTTCCTGCAATTATAACATAAGTTAGAATCACCAGATGGGAAAGATACTGAATTTACCTTGTTAAAAGGCTTGGGCCTGTATGCAGTCTTTCCAGACTGTTTGATGAATTCTTGAATTTTTGCATGAGCAGGGACATTTCATCTTGTGACATAATATCATCGTCAATGTCAGCATTTTTGTAGGCAGATTTGGATGTGCTGGGCATGTTGTGCCTCCTGTTGGATACAGCGGCTAACGTTGTAGTCCTCGCAGGTGACTCTTTGGCTTTCTCTCTCCTGTCAATGTCATACTCGAAAGCTTTTAGGTCAGAGATAAGGTCGAAAGTAGATATGTCATTAAGATTACATGACACACGCATAGCTGTGGTTTTTATGTCCCATCGGGCTGGGAGAGATCTGAAAATTCTTAAGTCCCTCTCCTTTTGGGTATAAATTTTGCCCAACGCTTCAAGTTCACTGACAATGCCAGTGAATCTCAGGTCTAGTATCAAATGCAAGTGCTGGGCATGCTACTCCTCATCTCGAGAATAAATCAAGATATCTTCAATAAAGACGACCACACATTTATCAAGGTATTCAATGAATATCTTGTTCATTAACTGCATGAATACTGCTAGTGCATTGGTCAGTCCAAAAGGCATGACCACAAATTCATAATGTCCGTATCTCGTCCGAAAAGCAGTTTTCAGAATGTCGAACTCTTTCACTCGGAGATGGTAGTACCCTGATCTCAAACCAATATTTGAGAATACTGTGGCTCCCTGCAACTGATCAAATAAATCATCTATACGAGGCAATGGATACTTGTTCATGATGGTCACTTTGTTTAGCTCACGGTAATCAATGCATAAACGTAGTGAACCATTCTCCCTTCTCACAAAAAGAACAGGTGCGCCCCAAGACGAAGTGCTCAGTCTAATGTACCCCTTCTCCAACCGTTCTCCCAACTGATTATTCAATTCTTGCATTTCTGAAGGTTCCATACGATAAGGCGCCTTAGAAATCAGAGCCGCGACAGGCTCTAAATCAATAGAAAATTCTATTTCTTGATCTGGCGGTAATCCCAGAAGATCATCTAGAAAAACGTCTGGATACTCATTGACAACTGGAATCAAAGAGAAATCGACTTCGGTCCCTTCCGACTTCAAAGCATAACACCAATAGCCCGTACAAACTTTATTCAAGAGTTTTACGGTCTTCATGACACTAATAAGCAACTTAGGTTGGCCCGATTTACGTCTCATAAATGAGTACTTGGAACCATCTTTGGTCATGATAGTGATAACCTTAGTGTGGTAATTAATAATCGCTTGGTGACTCTCAAGCCTGTCCTCACCGAGTATCAAATCCTCGCCTTCAATATCAACCATAATCAAATTCGATAACCAATCAGTACCTGCTATGCTTACCAGATAATTTCTAATATCCCGATTCCCCACGATTCTATCCCCGCGAGGCAGTTTCACAAAGAATGGGTCGCAAAAAGTCATACATTTTATATTCAAACGGCATACACAATCTAAGGAGATGAGAGAATGTAGCACGTAATCAAAAAGTACTTGAACGGATGAGATAGAATATAAATGGTACCGAGGCCACCACCGCATCAGTTCATCCGCTCGATGCATCTCGTAAACTTGTGGGTGTGCCGAAACGACGCTAGAATCTCCTCTAACAGCCCGACTCATCCCGGACCTCTGTCGTAACCCTACTGTGGTAGCTAATCGATTTTCAGTAAGTTATACTCTGATCTCTATACGCTGGAGCAGGCCCGAGTATCCATGGTCGATCTCGTTTGGGGCAATAAACTGCCATGTGTCCCATCTGACCAAAAGTGTGACATTTCAGAGGTAGGAAGTTGCACTCTATATTGAGGTGGCCTAGATGTCCACAATTAAAACAGGTCACCGGGCGAGTTGAGGTGCCCGATGCAGAACGAAAACTCCTATTCCCTTTAAAAGAACGCGATGACTACCCGACAAAATAGTTAACCAACTGAGGTCTCTGAAAGTTGCCGCCCTTAGAGCCAGAAAAATTACCGGTGGATTTTTGCTTCCTCGGCTCGTCTGTGGTGTTATTGTTGGAACACAACATGTCATATGCCAAAGCCCTGTATTGGTATTCTTTCAGAGTAGTGCAAGCAAACCCGGCCATATAACGGTGTAAATCCATATTCAGTCGCATGTCGAAATATCGGATCTTGTCATGCTCATCACGCACCTGATTCTTCACATGAATCAGCTGTTGGTTGTATTCCACTATCGCCTGTAAGACTGGAATGTTCTGCGGCTTAGCTTCGAAAAAAGCTTGGATCCTGCTTTCTTGCACTGGCCAAGGACAAAACCCAGCCTCTAGCAGATCTTTAAATTTGTCCCATGTAGCAGCATGATCTTGCGATTTAATAGCTTTCCACCAAGTCGTGGCTTCCTTCCCGAGGAAGTACTGAGCAATAGGTACTTTCCTCGTTTCCGGACAGTCAACCGCTTTAAACACTTTCTCCAATTCAAATAGCCAACTTTCCCAACCCGCTGGGTCGGTAGCACTGCTGAACTGTGGGGGATACATACGACCACATTCTAGAGCAAAACATCCGCTGTCGGATTAGGATTATTCAGTTGAACAACTTGGTCCAGGATAGTCATCTGACTGGCTAATTGTTGAAGAACATTCGTAACCCCAACATCTGCATTATTCCTTTGATCAATCGATTGGTCATGTTGACTTTCGGTATCGGGATGCACTGAGTTAGATAGATTAGGAGTAGCCGACCTTGCAACGGAACTGAGGGAAGCGGTCGCGCCACGTCCTCGCCCGCGTCCACGACCACAGCCTCATCCTCATCCCCCATCAGCAGACATTCTGAAGGACACACAAAGTACATAAGTACAATTCAAATCACCCGTCATCGAGGTGACCGATTTCCAAGAATTCCAAATCAAAAACGGAGTGATTAGGAAAATACAAGAAGAGTAAAAGGACTTACTAGTACCGGTGGCACCGAGATTATGGCAATATAGTGATACTGTATTCGAATGATAACCAAATTCGACCCCGAAAGACTGACAACCTAGGTATCCATAAACCTAAGCTCTTATACCATATTCTCTAATACCCCCAAGTCATTCAGGGTATATTACAGCGGCGTGAACCCCTCCATGGGACCCACAAGTCTATACATACGCGGAACCATGAATATCGACCGATAAGGTCTAAACATAATCCAATAGAAGGCAATGAAAATGACACCAAGGTAATAATCAATTCGACAGAATACAATACATCGGGAAATAAAACCCAGGGAAACACAGGCCAAAACATCAAGAAAATCTGGAGCACTTCTCGAGTGTTCATAACCATTCCAAGTACAACATTACTGAATGTATAAAGTGCAAAATACAGACAGAGACAAGACACAGCGTCACTCTTACCCATCATCCTCGTGCCGATACGGTACATGCCTGTCCACTCTCCTGGATCCTGAAATACATGATAGATATATCCCCCAAAATGGGTTAGCCATCGAATAGTTAGTACAAGTATATTGATTATGAAACACAATACTTATCGACAATAAAGTAAACGTAATCCTCATTTCATCAAGCTCAAGACTAGTATTCCGGAATAACTAAATCTCATAGCATTACATTTCAATACATACGTGATTAATCATGGAACCACACCAAAGGCAACGAAACCCTCTAAGGCCCCGTCGGACCCTCCCAGAGTGGTTAACCCAAAAATATTCGTGGAACCACACCAAAGGCAATAGAACCCTCTGAGGACCTGTCGGTCCATCCCAAAGCGAATATATACAATCACACAATTCATATACCTCACTTTCAAAGTCGAGAATGTACAATCATAAACATATACTTGCCTTTAAGACATCAGAGCCGAAGTGAAAATGGTATTCAAGCTTGGGAGGTCCAAGAACGCACTTCTGGGCCTAAACGATTTGTAAGGAAATACGATAATCAATCATCAATACTCAATTCTCAAGGAAGACTCCGGAAACACCCCTTTTTACGATTCATAAATCTTCAAAGTCTTCATGTAGAGTTTTTTAATCATCTAAACCCTCTCCACTTCAAGTAACATGTAAAACATTCGTATAATCGTAAGCGAAACATGGGTACGAGGTAGGTACATCATAATCTCACGGATTTCAAGCTTCAAAACGGATTAACCGGACGAATATAAGAAAAATCCCCAAAAATTCCCCAAACTAGGGTTCTAAGGAGTTTACCTCGATTCGGAGGGAAGAAATGGATTCGATATTTTATAATCCTTGTTATCCAACCAAAGATGATGATGGATGACGAAAAGTTGTCCCAAATCGCCTCAAGATCGCCTCTCTTGCGTGCCCTCGTCGGAAGTGTAAGAAATAAGGAGAAAATGACGAAGAACACGGCTGACCAACCTTATATACTGGATCTAATTAGCGTGTGATAATTCATAAGGATAGCGCGCGCTAACGGAGTCACCCGGTAGTCCAAAGAGCTTCGACCTGCGTCGTTAGCATGCGCTACCAACAGCATTACGTGTGCTAACTGTGACTATGCAGAAATTCGGAACTCACTGCGCAACTCATTAGCGTGCGCTACAGGCGATGCTAGCGCACGCTACTCAACACCAATAGCGTGCGTTAGCTCACGCCTAGCGCGCGCTAACTGTTCGTCCAGAGAACTGAAACCAACCTACTGCCACTGCCAAACCCATGTAATTAGCATGCGCTACAGGCGATGCTAGCGCGTGCTACTCAACACCAATAGCATGCGTTAGCTCGCGCCTAGCGTGCGCTAACTGCTTGCCCAGAGAACAGAACCCAGCTACTGCCTCTGCCAAACTTGGACCATTAGCATGCGATACAGGCGATGCTAGCGCGCGCTACTCAACACAAATATCGTGCGTTAGCTCACGCCTAGCATGCGCTAACTGCTCCACTCTATAATACCACTGCAAATTCCAATCAATACGAACATGTTCCGAAAGATATGAAGCTCTAAAATCAACAACATTTACATAAGCGCTTACAAGATTGACAAAAGTGAAATAACATCAAAGCCAAAATTTCACGAAAAGTACGGGTGTTACAGAAGAAAGGAGTGAAGCTTAGCCCCAGATATTTTGGATATTTCACGACCCTACAACGAATATGGAAATTAGCATATCGTCTCGAACTACCAACCGATCTTGCGGGAATGCACGATGTCATGTCTCGATATTACAGAAATATCATCCGGATCCTGAACATATCATCGCACATGACATACCACCGATCAAAGAGGGTTTAACTTATGTCGAGAATCCAATCAGGATCGTGGAACAACAAGTACGCAAACTAAGAGACAATAAGATACCTTTTGTTAAAGTTGTATGGCAGAACCACGACCGAGAAAAAGACGCCACGTGGGAAGCAGAGGATGAGATGACGAAGACTTTTTCAGAACTACTCAGCTAGGAATATGGGGACCAAATTCTCCCAAGGTGGGGAGGATGTGAGACCATATTATTTTGTATGTAGATCAGATTATTAATTTTCAATAAATAAAATAAAGTTTACAATATTTTATTATCGAATAAATTTAGTTCTTCCATTATGCATAGTCACATTAGCTAAATAAATTCTATAAGTTTTAACAATATTATTATTTTTATTACTTCAATTAAATAAATAAAATTAATAATATCCTATAAGTCTAATTAACTTAATTATTTAATAAATTTTAATTTATTAGCTAAATGGGCTATTTAATTTAATAGTCCAATTTGATTAGTGGACTTACAATTAAAGTTTAAACTTAGAGGCATTATGAGCTTATGACTATCTAAGTAAAGAACCATCTATCACCTAAATCACTACATCCAGCCCAAAATCATACCAAACCCAACCCATTATCACACACCCTTCCATTTATTAAATAAAATACAATTACAACAAAAATTCAAAAAAAAAATATTAATACATAAAAAATGGGTTGGCGATGAGGTGGGTGGGAGGCAAGAGATTTCGTGGTGTCACTCCACCAACACACCAAGAGGACACTTGGGAGGTGACTTGATCACTCACTTTGACTTGAGGCTTAATATATATATATATATATATATATAGAGAGAGAGAGAGAGAGAGAGAGTCAGGTTCAAACGAGAATGCTAACTATTAAGAGAATACGAGAATGATCGTCCATGTATAAAATCATATATGATTCACGTACAAAATCATATATGATTACGTGAATGTGTACATCAGTATAAAATCCTATATGATCTTATACGTATATATTTGATTATTTTGGTCAGTATAAAATCATATATGATTTTTTTCCATCAGTGTAAAATCATATATGATTTTATACATGGGCGACCATTCTCGTATTCTCTTAAATAGTTAGCATTCTCGTTTGAACCTGACTCTCTCTCTCTCAGTATGAGTACAAAATGTGGTTCTCGCAGTTCTCGCACTTAACAGAGTTCTGAAAATAAAATTACACTATATATATATATATAATATATATATATAGTTATCTTCACCATTTTATCACAAAACAACACAAAAAAAATCTGCACTTAGAGAGAGAATATGGCTCAAGTGAGGAGAGAGAGAGAGAGAGAGAGAGAGAGAGAGAGAGAGAGAGAGAGAGAGAGGAAGGAAAGAAAGGTAATGAGCCACGCCTTATAACTTAGTGTATTTTTTTTCTTTCTCTCATTCTAAACTTAGAAATAAACTAACCATCCTTGAACTCTTCCATTGATCAACCACATATAATCAAGGAGGAGGAGTCATCTTGTCCAGTGGCGGATCCAGGGTTACATGATCAAGGGGGCAAGATAAAAAAATCAAAAAATTCCAACAAAAGGATAATACTCAAAAGATAAATATTATCGTTTCATCCGTAATTCATAACAAAAGGAATAATACATGTTATAAATGTCCACGACGTTCTCCCATATTCTGAAAAACGTTGCATTTTAGTCTCGTTGTCAACACAAACAAAAATATCTTTCTCAATGTAAACAATCAAGCTGTTATTCAACCACTCATCTCCCATTCTGTTGCGAAGTGGACTTTTAATAATATTCATGGCGGAAAATGCCCTCCCCACTGAAGCTGTTGCAACCGGTAACACTAAAGCCAACGTAAGAAGCAAATAGACATATGAAAATATTTCATGCATTTTTTTATCCACCATCTTTTCAGAAAGATTACCAATCCCATTCAATTGAGAGAAATCACTACTCGAACGCATATGATGAATATAAACACCAAGTTGATCTTCAAGCATCAATAAGTCTCTTTCCGAAAAATCATACGGATAAAATTGAGCAAGACGAACTAGCTTTCGTTTGTCAAAAGCTATGAATTTATTTCTCGGACTCAATCATGCCAAACAAGTAAGTAATTCTGTACTTACCTCATTGAATTGATCATTTAATTCCACAAGTTTCCCGTCAATTACATGGATAAAAATCTCCACACGGTAACGATGGCTATTTGTCTTTATTAGAACATTACGTCGTGATCGCCACAGAATTACATATTCTTCATCCATGGTAGGAATTGTAATATCATATTTGTTACAAAACGAAGATGCATGGTCAACCAATTCTTCAAACTCATTATCCCTCACCAACTGCAAGTTTTCTTTACATGTTTTCACTAGACTCATTGCACTCACTATGTCTTGATCCTTCTTTTGCAATGCAAGAGACAAAATATTTGTTATTCCCAGTATAGTTTTCATTAAAAATAAGTGAAACACAAACTCAAAAGATTGTATTTCTCTCCACAACTTATATGCCTCACCCAAACAATCATTAGGATTATCATCAACAATCATTTGAAGCATATTCACCACAGATGGAAACATAGAAAGGATACTAATCAACGTACCATAATGCGAGTTCCAACGTGTATCACCGAGGTGCTTAGAATTTCTTCCATCCTTTTAGATAATTTATCGAAATATTTTAAGATGGTCTCAAGCTGTGCTTCTCGTTTTTCGAGGGTTTTTAATATGGCTTCGAGCAGAACGAAATCATTTATCTTGATCTCACTATAAGACTTAGCCACATTTAGTTCGTGAGCAAGTTGATGATTGCTCTCCATGAGTTTTTCCACTGTGATCTTGCTGTTTTCGCAATCGATAGACATATTTTCGTAATTATTTCTCAGCAAATCATTTTCACCTTTCAGCTCTAAGTTAGAAATTTCGAGCCGTAAGTTTTCTCATTTTAATGTCTCATGGGCCTTTTGAATATTTTTAAATTCATTCATCCTATTTTCGAAAGTATGAGATGCATTAATGGGAATATTGGATGTTGAGCTTACCTCATCATCACTGTCTTCATCTTCTTCAATATCTTTAGCATAAAAACATGTATGCTTTATCTTCGAGTTCATCATCGGCCGAGTCACTGTCAGTAACCGCATGAAGATATTCCGCGGTATTGGTTTGAGCGGGCGAGGCTTCTAATTCGCCGATCAGGGCCTTGAGCTTGTTCTTCCAAGCACACCTTATTTCGTCCTTTTCTTGTTGCTCGGCTTCCGGCAACTTTTGGACTTTAGGATGCGGACATTTATTCGCATAATGTCCCAGTTTCCTACAATTATAACATAAGTTAGAATCACCAGATGGGAAAGATTCTGAATTTACCTTGTTAAAAGGCTTGGGCCTGTATGCAGTCTTTCCAGACTGTTTGATGAATTCTTGAATTTTTGCATGAGCAGGGACATTTCATCTTGTGACATAATATCATCGTCAATGTCAGCATTTTTGTAGGCAGATTTGGATGTGCTGGGCATGTTGTGCCTCCTGTTGGATACAGCGGCTAACGTTGTAGTCCTCGCAGGTGACTCTTTGGTTTTCTCTCTCCTGTCAATGTCATACTCGAAAGCTTTTAGGTCAGAGAAGAGGTCGAAAGTAGATATGTCATTAAGATTACATGACACACGCATAGCTGTGGTTTTTATGTCCCATCGGGCTGGGAGAGATCTGAAAATTCTTAAGTCCCTCTCCTTTTGGGTATAAATTTTGCCCAACGCTTCAAATTCACTAACAATGCCAGTGAATCTCAGGTCAAGTTCCTCGAGAGTTTCAGTTGGTCTCATTTCAAAAGATTCAAATTTCTGAGTTAGTTTTGAAATCTTATTTTCTTTTGAGAGCTCAGTTCCCTCACAAATCATCTTGAATTTATCCCAGATTTCCTTAGCTGTCTTACAGCTTTTTACCTTTGAGAATGTGCCTTTGTCGAGAGTGACAAATAGCGCATTCTTAGCTACTTTGTCTAGGTTGTCACACTTGTGCTCGTCAATTGTCCACTGCTCGCGCTCCTTGTCGAGCATCTCGGCATGAGCTTGGCATACAATCTTTGCTGCAGAATTTACCTTCATAATTTTTATGGGGCCATCTTGAATGACAAAAATCATTTCTTCATGCATGGCTACAAGATGAGCCTCCATACTAATTCTCCAATCAACAAACTCGTTAATAGAAAAAATAGGAACCTTGTTGATCATAGAGGTATCCAAATGAGAAAATAGGAAAGATAAAGACTGTTTTAAAAAATAAGTGATTTTAGGATCTGATTCGGTTAAAAATGCGACTGATTCTTTTTATAATCAACCGCTCCGATACCACCTGTTGGCCACTAAGTATACAAAATACAGCTTGAAAAAGTGTTAGTACAACAAGATGTACGTTTTTCAAATAAGAGTGCGTAACGGGAGTCTGTTAAAAGTAAGTTGCTGTAAATACAGCAACTAGGTTTTCTCCTGTTAGCTTGGTGCGTATAGGGTATGCAATATATACTTAAAAATAATCACAGTAATGAAAACAATAAGTTGCAGAAGGTAAGTAACACGATATTTAAAGTGGTTCAATGTAAACCCCTCTACGTCCACTGGTCCTCTACATAGGAGTAAAATGTTTATTATAATCACTACGTACATAACTACGTGACTATAATCAATCCTATCCTTGTATCGTTCACACAGATTGATACAAAAACTGTCGCTTTCAACCGTTCACACATATTGGTTAAAGCTATCACTTGACTTGCTTCTTCACACAGTTCCAAAGCTTCATCTACAATGCAGATCCGTCACACACAGTTCAGGAAAATCAAGGTTATCTTCAGTCCACACAGAGCTAATGGATCTCTTCAAATGTAAGAACAAGGGTTTGAACAATAGCTTGAGTTGATGATGTGTTGTTCAAGATTGAGCACTTGTATATTTATTCTCTCAAGAATGGCAGTAAGCTTGAAGACATATGTTTGCTCTAGATATACTGTTTTTGTGATGTTCACGAGTGTATCTCAGTATATTCAGCTTTCTCAGTTTTCAGTTGTTGATCTTATATCTTCGTTATCTTGGTTGTATTTGATCTTCAAACTTCGGGGTATATATAGCCTTTGGAATAGATCCGTTGTGAATAGATCCGTTGAGCAAAGAGTCCGTTCCAACGTGTTGATTGACCTTCAAAATACAAGATCGGATTTTTCTCCTTGTCTGAAGATCTTTGTTTGTTTAAATACTTTATCGAGTCAGTATTTAAATACATCTTTTCAAACGGTGGCTTGACTTTAGCATATAAATCATATTCAGTTCTAACGGTCTTCATTCATGTTGGATAAGTGTTGAAGATCCCAACACTTACAGCCTGTTTGTTGTATCCAACGTGTTGTATTTATAATGTTGTAGCTGTAGGTTCCAACGCTGTAGGCTATCTTTTAGTGCTGCTGTATGGAAGGTGTTGTATGAATGTTTCCGGACAACTTCCATACTGGAGTCATATTGACTTATGAGCTTCTTGCTGTATGATGGGCAATTATCCTTTTGCTGTATGATCATCTTCGGGTCAGCTACTTGATGTATGTTTGGCATTTGACTTTTTGCTGTATGTTGGCACTTATCAAAACAAGGTACATGTTTGTTTATCCCAACAATGATGAAGAGTTCAGACATATGCTGCCAGTTATGAACTCCGACACCAAGACAGACTAAAGTGGTGATTCTGACTATGAGCCTTAGAAGGACATATCATTTGTAAAAGTTCCATAAATATTTGCTTTATTTAGAAATTCAGAAAATATTTCAAGTTAAATATTTATTTAGTTGTTCTTAAAAAAATATGCAAAAATAAATCAAAAATGGTGTTCCTTGTTGTTTACAATTCGAATGAATCGAAAAAATGATATTTTTCAGCATTATCATATGAATTTTTTTATTGAAAGAGTTACAATTAATTCATTTTGATGATTTTTTCATCTATTTTTTTTAAATTCAGTTATATATATATATATATAAATTCTATCATATTTAATATATAAATAATATATATATATATATTTATTTCTTTATACTTATAAATAAATTTAAATATATAAATATTATAAATATAAAAAAATTATCTTCAAATGTATGAATGACAAACATGACTCAGTGGCCAACAACTGTATTACCTATACAAATAGCTATGTCCGAATCCGGCAGCCACTGAGTCATTTTTTATGGGGTATAACCGAAGGTACTCTTCGACTAAAGTCCCAGGCATCGTCGACAACCCCGATGCCGTAAGCTAAAGTGTAACACCGACCCGTGTCATTCGTTGACACGGTCGGGTCGCACTTGGCTAGAACACGTGAAAAAACACTGTCCGCAAACACGGCCGTGTCAAATATAAGACGGCGGTGTCATCTTTAGCCTGACCCCGATTAGGGTTTAGCCAACGGCTATTTACGTGTTTAGCCGACGACATCTTGATGGTCGTCGGCCAGAGTTGGCTTATAAAAGAAAAAAAACGTATTCTCCCATTTCTCATCTATCCCAACCCCTCCCCGAAACCTCCGAGCGCGAACCCGACCCCGCCTCACCCAGCCACACCCAGCCACACCCAGCACCGGACCCCAGCCACCTCTAGCCGCACAAGACCTAGCCACTCGGACCTCAGCCGCACTGGACCTTAGCCGCACCGACCTTACAAAGTACATTTTTGTACATTTCTTTTTGTAGTTTATGGTTATTTGTTGATTGTGTTGGAATGATTATTGAATTTGTTGAGATATTAGTGTTGATTGTTAACTTCATTGATTGTTTAATTTGTTGAATATGTTAAATATGATTTATGCATTCACTAACTATTGCAAATTGTTTCAGGGTTAAATTTATTAAGATATTAGTATTGATTGTTAAATTTGTTGGGATATTAGTGTTGAGTGTTGAACTTGTTGGGATATAAGTGTTGATTGTTTAATTTGTTGGGATATTACTGTTGATTGTTGAATTTATTGGGATATTATTATGTTGTTTGTGTTGGAATGATTATTGATTTGTTGGGATAATAGTGTTGATTGTTAAATTTATTGATTGCTGAATTTGTTAGTATCTGGTGTGTATATTAGTGTGTGAGAGTTTAGTTAATGTGATAGCTTGTGAATGTGTTCAGGTTAAATGGATAAAATTAAGAGACTAAAGTGTGGTAAGAAAAAGTTGAAGACTCCAGAGTCGGGGGAGAGTTCCGAATCTTCCAATCGTACGGATATTATGGGTAGGTATGTGGATCAAAGTAACTCTCGCGTATGTGAGCGAGTACAGAAAAGTGGGCTGAAGTTTAAGAACGGAAATTTGTATCCGGTAGATGAGCACATACTACTGCGAGGTGCTTATCTTATCAGACTCCCAGAGCGAGGACGACCCCCACTACTGTCGATATGACTCAACCTCATATGTCTTCTATACACCGGATTCCCACCCCTCCTCCTACATCTGTGAGCCATGGAGCTACACCGAGCACGTCATATGGCTCCTTCTGATCCACCCTCGACTCTATTGATGCCCTTATGGTACCAGTGATTATAGGGGGCGATGAGAAAGGGGTCCATCGGTCATATAGCTAGGTTAACCCAACGGAGGCGTATGTGTTTCAGTCGTGGCCTAAGAAAATGATTTGGCAGACATGTCGGATATCTAAGACGAAATTGTACGCAGAGCTTGCGGAAGAGAAGGAGGAGCGTTGAACTGAATCCGAACTGAAAAAGAAGAAGTAGACCCGTGGCCCATCGAAGGGCCTAGCACTTGACTCATACATTAACAAAAATGGTCGTCACAAGATAGCAGTAGATGAAAAGTATCGATGACCCATTTTGTCATCTGATGCTTGTACGGTATATTGTCGTATTGTTGAATTTGTCATACGCGATAGGGTTCCACTACTATGGGCTGAGTTGAAGGATGTGCCATAGTGCATGAATGATGCATTTAACAATACTACGTCGGTAAGACCACATCTCAATTCCGAAGGCTGCTCTTTGTATTTAAATTGGGAATAAATTTAGTAATATATATTTTGTATATGTTAATTGTAGGTTTGGTTTTATGTTCCTTCTTTCCTACTATATACATGTTGTAATGAGGTGTAAACAATCAAGTAAGTAATTTTCATAAAATGTAGTTGAGTAATTACTCGAAATCTTATGTGATTGTTTATTATTTATAAATATTTATTATAGGTACAAGTCCTGCAAGAATGATCTACACATATTTTGGTCAATTTGGGATAATTTCCACGAGTCTACTCCTGAGGAGTTCAAGTATCGGGAGTACGAGTGGAGGTGCCTATGCGCACATTTTAGACCCATACTATATTATATGTAATCGGCTAATAAATATTATATTATGTTATTACTATTTATAGACATGTATCATATATGAAACTTACTTGTGGTAATTTTTTTCACTGTCAACTAAAAATTACATGCTTCTATGTGTAGGCGAGCACTTCAACCATCATTGCTAACCGTAAGGGTTTGATGGAGCGCCACAGCTTAGGTTTGCAGTCGTTAGCGAGAGTTCACACCAGGCCACTTCTGATGAAAATGTGGCGAATGCCTATATCTACGTGACTATGATGGCATATCCGAACTGTCCGGATAGACATGTAAGTTGTAAATATATCATAAACATTTTAATACTGCTTTTAGTCTTTACCTCTGAACTTTATTAATATTCGGTCACTTATTTTGTTCTCACTTAATTAGGAGAGAGTGATGGAGGAGTCTGGGAGGATGCTGTCAGAGATGGCAAGGGAGGAGCGTCTGGATTTAGGCGAGACCGGCCTCAATTTAGCCATTAGATAGATCGATCAGGCTGATCATTACATTAAGGAAAGGGTGTGGTGCAACACCCCCAAAATTTATCGGGGCATTACAGTGCCGTGAATCCCGTATGGGACCCACAAGACTATTTTAGGAAATTGATATTTTAAATAAGGCATTATAAAACGGGTGAGTCCACGGTTACATAACATGAAACGAGATGTCTTGAAAGAAAGCATAATTCAAAACACGATTATTACATAAACAGAGCTTTCGGAAATTTAATTAAAACATGTGGTAGCAGAACTTTATTCCAACATCGTTTAAGCCTAACCAGAACCCTCGGGAATGTCCTGCATATATTCAACAAATTTACCTGACACGACGAATCGTGCCAGATAAACTGGGATCAGATAATGATAATCGATAGCAGCATTTCACAACAAAATTCACGATTCGATAACACCGTACGACATAATATATAGATGATAATTCACAGTATAGCCGATGTTGTCTTTCTCTTTTAGTACATAAACCCCAAGGTCGCGACCAAGGGTCACGGAAGTATCTACACAGAAATACTCCGGAACGTGGGTGCCATTTTAGGTCTTATCCCTCAACACATTTCTACACGGGTACCATTCAGGTTTTACCCCCAACACATCGGCCCATTCATAACATAGTTTCTAGAGAAAGACAATCGTTCGGCATTCATCACGCAACGGCACATTCATGTTTTTTGAATATTGTAAATAAAATTAGCATAACCGAGTAAGGTTTCACTTGCCTTAATTTCGACGGTAAGTGCCTTACGAGGATTTGAACTTCCACGACCGATCGAGTTCAACCTAATCACATATTCCTTGATTAACATTTCGTAAGGATAACGGCGAATAAAACTAGTTTCCCATTGTGGCAATCCAGACTATCTAAGTTGTTGACCATCAACGTCTATCAGTTTTGACTATTGAATCTCACCCGGCTACCTATCAGGTTTCTAGGGGCGAAATTTATCACCAACCGAAGGCATCTAATGCACTCAAGAATTTTTTAACCTCTACCAAATGTACTATCCTGATAACTCGGAAGCATAGCACACCAGCTCGGATATCAATTTTATGAGTTTGATGGAGGGTAGAAAACCTCGTAACCTTTTTCAAACTTAGTCTGTTTGTTGTCGGGAGAATTACGCGATTAATGTTACACTTTGCACATTAATTCATTTATAAGCGCGTTTGTGTTTGTCAATCATTCAAAATGAAAAACAGTAAATAGCAACCTAGTTATTACCAACATATAGCTCATGGACCTTTTCCTATGTACTGGGCCAAGCGAATGACCCAATAAAGAAAAAAACAGTCTTCAATTTTGCGTCTTCTCGGTCGGTTGTCTTCGGTATTTGTCATAGCCAAATAAATAATTACATCATAGAAAAATGCATCCTATTATACAAATTTTCAAGTAAAAATAAATAGGCTCAAAACGGCATTTACAACCCAATCAAATCGAACAAATCAAAACTAAGTCCACAAGCTATATCACCATCACATAAGGATTCCACAGAACATGTAACGGCAATGAAATTAAATAATTAATTTTAATATATATTAATCCAATTAATCTATAAAATTAATCAATTCAATTTCTACAATAATCCAATTAATATATATGGCTTTAAAATTAAATAATTAATTAATGTATTAATCCAATCAATATAAAAATTAATCTATTAAATTTTATTGGTATTAATCCAATTAATACTAATAATCGTCATTTCAATTCATTCGAAGTAATCCGGCCAAAAATAGTATTTTTGTTTAATATCTTTCCCATTTAAAATAATATTCCAAATATTCATTTTAATCAAATTAAATTCAATTTAAAATGTGGGAAAATAACACAATGTAATACAGAGACTAAATAAAGTCCCAGACAAGTCGGAACGGGACCAACCCGCAAACTGAGCCCAAAAAAGGGGGCTAGCCGAGGGTGACCCGCTGGAGCGAGTCACCTGCCTGCTATTATCTGGGTAGCAGGCAGCCCGTCCGACCACCCTACCAGGCACGGCCTGGCAGTGACTCTGGCAACCCCGGGCTGCCGAATCCGACCTCCGTTCGGCTCATTTTTCAGCTCGTCTGCAAAACGTGATGTTTCTAACTTTTATGTAGGACTTATAAATCAATAAAATAAATTTTACAGATTTATAATTCACATAAAATCATAGAAACAAAATTTACAACAAACAACTAAATGTCTCCGATTATACCAATAATGATTCAAAATCATAACATCATCCAATATCATTCAAAATGCACAAATAATCGTATATACGGTATCATTGACCTCGCTCCGATACCATTGTTAGGATTCCGAAAACAATATCGAATACATCGTGGAATAATAATACACAATAAAGAATCCCAAACAGGATCGATCAAGTAATGTATATATGAAAAATAAATCGACGAAGATAAAACGATCAAAGTCCCATACCTTTGAAGCCTTTGATATTAACTACATAAGTTGATGATTATCACTAGCCCGAACATGAACACGAATTCCCTTTGTTCCAAACACCAGAAGTGCGATGTCACTACGTCACCACGCAACGGAACTTGACCAGAAAAATCAACGAGACTTCGTTCTCCAAGAACACGGCTTGGGAAAGTCGTAGAAATTTTTCTCTCTATTTTTCTTCTCCCTCTCCCCAAAAACCTCTCGGCCGAACCAATAATAATGAAGGTGTGGTTGTGTTGATTTTGGTCTTTGATATCTTATATCAATCAAGAGGGATCCCACCATATATTTTCAATATGGCAGATGTGTTGACAAAATCATTGTGGGATCACACACCACAAAACAACAAAAGGGGAAAGCTCCAAGCAAGGTGAGATGGGGGCGGCCCATATGAAGTTGCTAAGAAACGGGCCGAGTCACTCGGCTCGTGTACCGGACGTTCGTCAACGACTCCGTTAAATACACTACGTTATATCTCCAATGTATTTATACTAAATTAATTAATCTAATTAATTAATTATATGAAATACAAATATATTCCTCTAAGAAATATTATTTATGAATTAAATTAATCTAGTAACTTAATTTCAATTTAAAGACCACCATTTGATTTATCCAATAAATTATAATTGGATATCCAATATCTAATGTTAATAAAGAGATGATAAATTATTATTTATCCATCAACGATCCTGATGCGCGACTCTATAGGTCTGTCTCAGCCAGTATTGGGAGGAACCAATGAGTGCGGGCAGCACTTAGCCAGCCTAGCGGGCACCACTGTAATCCCCGACTGAGAACCAATGAAGAGATCATTCCAGAACCATTATGTCGTGAATACCATATATGTATAGACCCTTCATCAGATGTCCCGGTCAAGTCTTCGGGTCACGGTAAAGTCAAACCCTACTGTTGACTAGACACTATACATGCGTTAATGCAAATCAAGACCGATTAATTACTAGTGTATCTAATACGACTATATCAGAGTGCTTTGGCCAAAGACTTATGATCTTATTTACCATTAACCGTATAGGACATTCGTATGCTCACTAACAAGAGATAGAATCCTTTATTGGCATACAGTAAAGACTGCTACCTGTCCGTATAGTCTCCACTTCGAGGTTGACTCAGCAATTAAACAAATGGGTCTAACTACTCTAATGACAAACTAAACGTCACAGGCAATCTCCTACTGAACCCTCAAGTCAAAGGTCCACGTATACTATCACAACCTTTTGATTCGTCATCGACTCTCTAAGAGTGAATACCGTGTGACTGAATCAAGTATGAGTCGTGTTCGAGTATACTGGTCCCACCAATATACTTGTAACTATGCTATCAAGACATGCACACGTTCTAGCATTAGTTATACAAGTCTTACTCAAAACTTAATGCCCAATTAAGTTTATCGACTTGCAAACGATTTACATAAATAAACTTTAAACACTTACAATGCATTTTCTCTTATCCGATAACGAGAATGGAATGTTCGCTCTTATTCATATGGACTTCACTTCAATGTTTACCAGATCAAGAATGCAATTGAAATATAATAAACAGTGGATGAATCATATTGCCTTTTATTGATATTTCCATAACTACAAGTACAATGCCCCTTCTCTCTCATCCCCTGAGTGGCATTCGAGGGCATATTCCTAACAATGCGGCCCCCACTGGTGAAGGTGAGGGGTAGTCATTTCAGGCGGCTGGTCAGAGTGGCGGAGCTAAATAGCCTTAAGTTTATTTTGTATAAAATAAAGAAGAAATAGAGCAGAACCGGGACACCCGGACTGCTGGACATCCGCGGTCGAGCAGCAGCACGCGGGTGTTGCCGTGGGCTGTAGACAGTCTGTTCTGGGCTAGTTCACCGGTTCGGGTGGGGTCGTCGAGTTTGGTCCGGTCTGTTTCATCGCCGTTCGTTGCGTCCGATGGAGAGTCGTGATTTTGCGTTCGATTCTCGTAAAACTCGTTTGATTTTGCTGTTTTTTTGTTTCCATGAGTTCGTATGGTTGAATTATTCATGTTGTGAGTTTCAGATTGTTAATCCGATGTCGTATCGTGGTTTTTAGACGTTTGGGCTATTATGTAATTTCCTATAAGTTTAGGGAATTTGATCTTCTTTGTCGTATTTCGGATTCCCCGGTAGTCAGAAGTGTATTTTCTTTCAGCACTTAGCTTCGTCATCGGGAATATTAAGTGTTTACGCTTCTGTGTTCTGTCCTTGTGTTGCGTTCCGACTTTGTATCATCTGGATCAGGAAACGGTGTTCAGCAGTGTTAAACTGCTGCATGCATAACGCACGTTATGCATGCCTTTTAGCGTGCATTATCGATACCTGCATAACGTACGTTATACCATAGTGGTAACGTACGTTATGGTCCTCAGCGTTTTGGGCAGTAGGTTCTGCCCAGTTTTGGCCGAGTCCTTACGTACGCTAACTGTCACTACACCATATATGACCTATTGCAAGCCCCAAATACATTTGTGTTGCATAAAGTGTTGCTATAGACACGAAACTCGCTAATCTATTGCAATAATTTTGGAAAGTGTTGTATAAAAGAAAAAAGTATTGCAAGCTGAAGAATCATTTTTACAATTGCAATACTTTTAAAAAAGCGTTACAATACACATTATGCTTTTGGTCAACTTGGCCGAAATTTGTAGGCGGGAGATTAAGTTTTCGGCTGGGCGGGCTAAAAAATACCACCAAAATTCATAATCCCTCTCACAAAAATAAACTTTTATTACACAAAAACACTCAGACCTCACCTCTCTCTCGAGCTCTCCCTCAGACCTTACCTCTCTCCATCGACCTCGCTCTATCTCTCTCTCACTCATCGCTCTCACTCATCCCTCACACCTCTCTCAAATCCCTAAAACCGATTAGAACACCCAAAGCCCTAAAACCCCAAAACTGAGGGAAGCTTCAATTAGAGTAAAGTTTCAATTAGAGGTAAAGTACCCGTCCTTTTTTGTTATATGTAACACCCCGAGATATTCAGAATAATTACAACGCCGTAAACCCTTTAAGTAAGGATTTACAAGGCTAATAAAAAAAAATGTAAATATAATACAACAGTACTATAGAAGTTCACAATACAAAACCGGTTGCAAACAGATCAAACGAGTCATTATTACAACCATCTCGAAATATTAATAAGACACACGTACTCGAGTACTGAAAATGAACCAAGAAGACAAATCACAATAACAATAAACATCACTGAGCCCCTTCGTCATCCCGTCGGTACTGTAGCTGTTTTCCCGCTCCTCGGCTACCTAAACATCAAAACAAATGTCCACCCCCGAAGGGGTTAGCAAAACGATGCTAGTACAAGTATCATATTAAACAAATCGAATATGCAAACAACACAGACTTCCGCTACCGGAATCCAACAATGCGAATCCATAAGATTCCATTAACACAACATGGGTATTCCAACGATCCAGCGCCCTCAGCATAGATCCCAAGATGATCCCGTCGGACCAACACGAGGTGGAAAAACCCGTCCAATGATCCAGCGCCCTCAGCATAGATCCCAAGATGATCCCGCCGGACCAACACAAGGTGGACATCCGATCCAGCGCCCTCAACATAGATCGTACAACATATACAAACACAACTCATGCATACATATATGCAAAATCGGTATGTCCATCAATATGAACATACAAACACTTGATAATGAAATATCATGACAATTCAACGAAATAAATCCCATGTTCAACAACATGAATAAACCACATGCATGCTCAAAATACCAATTTTAACAAATCACGATACTTGCCTTAGAATGGCGGTTAGGGTTGTTACTACGAAGAAGAAATCTTCAACCAGCTTGAAGAACTCTCACTCGATCAATCCACCAAAACCCGAACCTTCAACGAATAATAATATCGGTATAACTAACGGTTCCGGATAAACGGTTTAATCATCAAGAACATCAAAACGAGCTTGATATACTCAAACATATGAGTTTACTACGCTGCCCTATATCAATATGGATTTGAATCAACATTAGGATACTAACCCGACAAAAACACGTATTATCCTACCTAAGATCAAAGTATCCTACAGTCGGATTCTACAATACATCACAGGATAGTTCTTCTTACAATGATTCTAATCATGTTCTTCACTAATCCGAACCAATAATATATCGAAATTACTCCGTAGAATACCACAAGAACTTGATTACTAAATTCACGTGATACATCATCTTCATCTTCAAGAAAAGTATCCTAAGTTCAATCCATTCAATGCCCCAATACGTGTAATTCCATTATGAAATACATAAGAACTTGATAATCTCCATAAACTGGCCATAATCGGTTTGTAGCTTCATGAATGTGCTTAGGAGTTCAGACACTAAAAGGTTCAACGGTCTATACGATGAAGAAGTACCGAATCATCGAAAATATCCTTCTAACAACATGATGTTCGACTATGTACGAATTTAACTGACTAGATAATCTCAAAACATGATCCAAAACATCCTTAAGAATACTACTCCAGTTGGTGAAGAATCACCTACCTCAAAATAGTGAAGAACAAGGAGGAACTTGAAGAAATCCAATATCGAGAGATTGAACACCAATCTCCAATGATCTACAATCTTCAAACTCGAGCTAGGATGATGATATGAGAGGTTTAGGATGGAGGAAGTAACTCTCTAAGTTTCAGAAATCGAGTTTGGGAAGTGATGAAATCTGAAAAATGAAACAGGGTGTTGTCCTATATATAGAAAATGGTTATTAGCGCGCGCTAGTCCATATCCATAGCGTGCGCTAACGGGCCTGCATTCTATTGCTTCTGCCTGGTCTCGACTTAGCATGCGCTAACACCCCCTTACGTGCGCTAAGTTCATAAATTAGCGTACGCTACCACTTATATAGCGTGCGCTAACGGTCATACGAAGCTTACTGACCTCACTGTACTCAACATTTAGCGTGCGCTATCCTCATACCAGTAGCGTGCGCTAAACAGCGTTGACTCGGATTTTCCCAAAAGCCGTCCAGGTTCATCCGGACATGTCCCGACCAAGATCCGCGGCTGATCTCACCTACCACCCTGTCTTAATCAAGTTGACTACGTATAGCGCGCGCTAAGGTTCATACATAGCGTGCGCTGCGAAACCCAAATTAGCGTACGCTACGCCTAGTCGATAGCGTGCGCTACAAGTGCAAAAAATCACAATTTGAACACATTCATGAAATCATACGCTCAACAACACGGGATCATGAAATATGGAGAATAATACTCAGATCAGAATGCAACAAATACATATCACAAGGTTCAAATACACATCAGAAATCTCGGGTATTACATCCTCTCTCCCTAAAAAGAAGTTTCGTCCCGAAACTTAAGATGAAAACAACTCTGGATACCTAGTCTTCAAATTGTCCTCCGTTTCCCAAGTGGCCTCTTCAACTCCGTGTCGTGACCATTGTACTTTAACCAAGGGTATTGGTTTATTCCTCAATTGTTTGATCCGACTCTCAAGTATCTTGATTGGTCTCTCTTCGAAGGTGTCATCATTAGCTATCTCAATCTCGTCGAAATCAATAATATGACTGGGATCTGGTACATACTTCCGCAATTGGGATATGTGAAACACATTGTGAATGTGACTCAGCGATGGCGGTAAGTCCACCCTGTATGCTAACTCAAATCATGTCCATTCCCGTCTTGGTCCTTGGCATATTGGTGATGAAATCCATCGAGATATCCTCCCACTTCCACTCAGGGATCGGAAGTGGCTTCAACATTCCGGCAGGCCGCTGATGTTCAATCTTAACCTGCTGACAAGTCAAACACTTCGAAACGTATTCTGCTACGTCCTTCATATTTCCCAACCAGAAGTTTTGTTTTAGATCCTTATACATCTTACTGCTGCCCGGGTGAATAGAATAGGGCGCGCTGTGAGCTTCCTTCAGAATTGTCTGTCTCAAAACATCATCATCGGGAACGCAAAGTCGACTCTGAAATCCCAGAACTCCATCATCTTGTATCACGAATCCTAGGGCCTTTCCTTTCTTTACTTCGTCAAATAACCGAAGAATCAGAGAATCATTCAACTGGTTAGATTTAATTTCCTCGACTAGATACGAAGTTAGTTCCATCACATATAGTTGCCCTTGGATTCCTGGTGACCATACTTAAATCCCTTCGCGGATCAGTTCTCGTTGAATGCTGGTTTGGGACGTAAGTTCTTCCAACACTCGAACAGAAACAGTTTTATGGCTCAGTGCATCAGCCACTACGTTTGCTTTACCCAGATTATAGAGGATTTCCAGGTCGTAATCCTTGATCAATTCCAGCCACCTTCTATGCCTCATGTTTAATTCCTTCTGACTGAAAATATACTTGAGGTTCTTATGATATGTAAAGATCTGACAATGAGTGCCGTATAAATAATGTCGCCAAATTTTCAAGGCAAAGACCACAGCTGCTAACTCCAGATCATGAGTCGGGTAATTAACTTCGTACTGTTTCAACTGTCGAGAGGCATAGGCAATCACCTTATCCTTTTGCATCAATACACATCCCAGACCCTGATTTGAAGCATCGCTGTATACCATGAATCCATCAGTTCCATCTGGTAACGCTATTATAGGCGCTGTCGTCAGTCTCATCTTAAATTCATCAAAACTAGCCTAGCATTTCTCATTCCACATGAACTTTTGAGTTTTCTGTAACAGCTGAGTGAGCGGACGAGCAATTTTGGAAAATCCCTCTACAAAACGGCGATAATATCCAGCAAGTCCTAAGAAGCTTCGGACTTCTTTCACGTTATTAGGAGGTTCCCATTCCAAGATTGCTTTGACTTTCTTCGGGTCCACCTGAACTCCGTCGGCTGATATCACATGCCCAAGGAAGGTTACTTCCCTAAGCGAGAACTCACATTTGGAAAGTTTCGCATAAAGCTGTTCATTCCTCAAGGTGCTCAAAATAACACGCAAATGCTCAGCATGCTCCTCTGTGTCTTTCGAATAGATCAAGATGTCATCAATGAAAACGACCACAAACTTATCTAGGTATTCTAAGAATACCCGATTCATCAATTGCATAAATACCGCAGGAGCATTGGTAAGTCCGAATGGCATTACCACAAATTCATAGTGTCCGTACCGGGATCTGAAAGCAGATTTCGGTATATCCAATTCCTTAATTCTCAACTGATGGTATCCTGATCGCAAGTCAAACTTCGAGAATACCGTTGCCCCTTGCAGTTGATCAAACAAGTCATCGATCCGAGGTATAGGATACTTGTTCTTGATCGTCACCTTGTTAGGCTCCCTGTAATCAATACATAATCGGAGGGATCCATCTTTTTTCCGGACAAAGAGAACGGGCGCTCCCCAAGGAGAAACGCTAGGTTGAATGTAACCCTTCTGTAATAATTCCTCCAGTTACTTCTTTAGTTCATACATCTCGGTTGGCGCCATACGGTATGGTGCTCTAGAAATAGGAGCGGCTCCAGGTTCTAATTCGATAGTGAACTCCACTTCTCTCTATGGAGGTAACTAGTTCGTTAGGGAATACATCTGAGAATTCATTCACAACTGGAATGGATGAGAGCTATACTCCTTCTTCTTTCTTCATGGCGTAGCACCAAAATCCGTGACAACCCTGCTTCAGTAATTTCACTGCCTTCATCGCTTTGATCAATTTTCCCGAGCTTCCCGGTCTCCATCCTCTGAATAAATGTTCAGATCCGTCATTGGCAATGATAGAAATGACTCTCTTTCGGTAATTCAAGATAGCTCCATAACGGTTGAGACAATCGTCTCCAAGAATTTAATCGTCACCATGGATGTCGACTACAATAAGATTCGATGGTCAATCTCTACCTCTTATAGACACTGGAAAATCTCTAGTTTCTAGGGTTCCCACAATTCTCTCTCCGCTCGGAAAACCCACAACATAAGGTTCACAATCGAATAAACACGAGAGTTTCAAACGATTAACATAGTTCAATGATATGAAAGAATGTGTAGCTCCTGAATCGAATAAGACACTAACTGGGTGCAAAAGGATCTGAATCGTACCTGATGCAACAAGCGGTGTTACGATCGTCGATTTCCTCATCTCGTACAGGCGCGGAGGAACGGACCCAGCACTGGATGTCTCTCTCTTCCCAACATTCTGCTGCTGAAACCCACTCTGCTGTGTCTGGTTCACACTTATCTCTTTCGGAACTGGTGCTGGAGTGTGAGAACCAAATGATCTAGTCACATTTCCGCAAAAATTCGCACGGTGCCCCTCTTGCCCACATTCAAAACAAGTCACAGAAGGAATGGGACAATCACGTCGAATATGCCCTGCTCGACCACAATTATAGCACTTCTTTGATGCGTCCGAAACTGCTGATGTTGTCCGGAACTTCTTTCCACCTCGAGAAGGATGTGGAGGTTTCCTAGATGAATAAAATGAAGACTGACCCTTGCGGGGCCCACCACTCTTGTTTTCTGAGAAGTTGCCGGACACCTTCTGCTTCTTTGCCTCCATCGATTTCTCCACCGCTGCCTCTTTCATGTCGTAGTCCAGCGCCTTGTCCTGATATTGTCGCAACGTAGTACACTCGAATCCGGACATGTACTACTGAATCTCCGGCTTCATCCGCATATCGAAGTGAAAAATCTTCTCCGCCTCCGTCCTGACCAAGTGTCGCACACAAGTCGGCTGATGATTAAAAGTCTTGATTATGTCTGTCACAAATGCTTCCGAACTCTGCGGTGAGAAAAACTCTCGGAATTTCGCCTCTCTAACTGGATGAGGACAATATTGTGCTTCCATCATTAGTTTGAATTCCGTCCAGTCCGCATTATGATTCTCAGGTCTAATAGCTTCCCACCAGTCAAAAGCCTCCCCCGTCAGAAAATACTGGGCAATAGGAACTTTCCGGTCCTCGAGACAGTTAATCCCCGCAAATATCTTCTCTAACTCCTTCAGCCAATGATCCCAAGTAAGTACCTCAACAGAACCGTCAAATTTTGGCGGGTGCAATTTGACCACCTTAGTAAGTCATCTGTCTCCCCGATTATCCTCGTTATGCTGCTGTCCCATTGCCGTCTGCATGCGGTCGACCACCTGAGCGAACTGGTTTATCTGAGCAACCACCTATTGAAGCACTCCCGACATGTTAGGATTTGCATTATCATTCGCTAACCCCTGTTTTCCTCCAGAATGGGAATCGGTTCGACTAGCCGATAATTATGGGGTGGTCGCTGAATCCTCCTGTCTCATATTACCACGTTCGCGTCCACGTCCTCCCCTCAACATACTGTAAACACAATTACTCAATATCCAGGGCTAAATTTTCAAAAATAAAGCCCGTCAATATTCACAAAATAGAAATTAAGTAAAACGGTAGTATAAGAGATTAGGAGACTTACAACCACGGTCCACATGATGACGATGGCTGAACAGTGATGTTACGAACGACCCGTAAATCAAATAACGAAAACAAACCCAACTAAAACACGACTGCCAAGATATCCATGAATTTTAGCTCCGATACCATATTCTATAACACCCCGAGATATTCGGAATAATTACAGCGCTGTAAACCATTTAAGTAAGGATTTACAAGGCTAATTAAAAGAAATGTAAATATAATACAACAGTACTATAGAAGTTCACAATACAAAACTGGTTGCAAACAGATCAAACGAGTCATTATTACAACCATCTCGAAATATTAATAAAACACACGTACTCGAGTACTGAAAATGAACCAAGAAGACAAATCACAATAACAATAAACATCACTGAGCCCCTTCGTCATCACGTCGGTACTGTGGCTGTTTTCCCGCTCCTCGGCTACCTGAACATCAAAACAAATGTCCACCCCCGAAGGGGTTAGCAAAACGATGCTAGTACAAGTATCATATTAAACAAATAGAATATGCAACAACAATGCATAACCAAATACACAACACGGACTTCCGCTACCGGAATCCAACAATGCGAATCCACAAGATTCCATTAACACAACATGGGTATTCCAACGATCCAGCGCCCTCAGCATAGATCCCAAGATGATCCCGTCGGACCAACACGAGGTGGACATCCGATCCAGCGCCCTCAGCATAGATCGTACAACATATACAAACACAACTCATGCATACATACATGAAAATTCGCTATGTCCATCAACATGAACATACAAACACTTGATAATGAAATATCATGACAATTCAACGAAATAAATCCCATGTTCAACAACATGAATAAACCACATGCATTCTCAAAATACCAATTTTAACAAATCACGATACTTGCCTCAGAATGACGGTAAGGGTTGTTACTACGAAGAAGAAATCTTAAACCAGCTCGAAGAATTCTCACTCGATCAATCCACCAAAACCCGAACCTTCAACGAATAATAATATCGGTATAACTAACGGTTCCGGATAAACGGTTTAATCATCAAGAACATCAAAACGAGCTTGATATACTCAAACATATGAGTTTACTACGCTGCCCTATATCAATATGGATTTGAATCAACATTAGGATACTAACCCGACAAAAACACGTATTATCCTACCTAAGATCAAAGTATCCTACAGTCGGATTCTACAATACATCATAGGATAGTTCTTCTTACAATGATTCTAATCATGTTCTTCACTTATCCGAACCAACAATATATCGAAATTACTCCGTAGAATACCACAAGAACTTGATTACTAAATTCACTTGATACATCATCTTCATCTTCAAGAAAAGTATCCTAAGTTCAATCCATTCAATGCCCCAATACGTGTAATTCCATTATGAAATACATAAGAACTTGATAATCTCCATAAACTGGCCATAATCAGTTTGTAGCTTCATGAATGTGCTTAGGAGTTCAGACACTAAAAGGTTCAATGGTCTATACGATGAAGAAGTACCTAATCATCGAAAATATCCTTCTAACAACATGATATTCGACTATGTACGAATTTAAATGATTAGATAATCTCAAAACATGATCCAAAAAATCCTTAAGAATACTACTCCAGTTGGTGAAGAATCACCTACCTCAAAATAGTGAAGAACAAGGAGGAACTTGAAGAAATCCAATATCGAGAGCTTGAACACCAATCTCCAATGATCTACAATCTTCAAACTCGAGCTAGGATGATGATATGAGAGGTTTAGGATGGAGGAAGTAACTCTCTAAGTTTCAGAAATCGAGTTTGGGAAGTGATGAAATCTGAAAAATGAAAAAGGGTGCTGTCCTATATATAGAAAATGGTTATTAGCGCGCGCTAGTCCATATCCATAGCGTGCGCTAACGGGCCTGCTTTCTACTGCTTCTGCCTGGTCTCGACTTAACGTGCGCTAACACCCCCTTACGTGCACTAAGTTCGTAAATTAGCGTACGCTACCACTTATATAGCGTGCGCTAACGGTCATACGAAGCTTACTAACCTCACTGTACTCAACATTTAGCGTGCGCTATCCTCATACCAGTAGCGTGCGCTAAACAGCGTTGACTCGGATTTTCCCAAAAGCCGTCCAGGTTCATCCGGACATGTCCCGACCAAGATCCGCGGCTGATCTCACCTACCACCCTGTCTTAATCAAGTTGACTACGTATAGCGCGCGCTAAGGTTCATACATAGCGTGCGCTGCGAAACCCAAATTAGCGTACGCTACGCCTAGTCGATAGCGTGCGCTACAAGTGCAAAAAATCACAATTTGAACACATTCATGAAATCATACGCTCAACAACACGGGATCATGAAATATGGAGAATAATACTCAGATCAGAATGCAACAAATACATATCACAAGGTTCAAATACACATCAGAAATCTCGGGTATTACATCCTCTCTCCCTAAAAAGAAGTTTCGTCCCGAAACTTAAGATGAAAACAACTCTGGATACCTAGTCTTCAAATTGTCCTCCGTTTCCCAAGTGGCCTCTTCAACTCCGTGTCGTGACCATTGTACTTTAACCAAGGGTATTGGTTTATTCCTCAATTGTTTGATCCGACTCTCAAGTATCTTGATTGGTCTCTCTTCGAAGGTGTCATCATTAGCTATCTCAATCTCGTCGAAATCAATAATATGACTGGGATCTGGTACATACTTCCGCAATTGGGATATGTGAAACACATTGTGAATGTGACTCAGCGATGGCGGTAAGTCCACCCTGTATGCTAACTCAAATCATGTCCATTCCCGTCTTGGTCCTTGGCATATTGGTGATTAAATCCATCGAGATATCCTCCCACTTCCACTCAGGGATCGGAAGTGGCTTCAACATTCCGGCAGGCCGCTGATGTTCAATCTTAACCTGCTGACAAGTCAAACACTTCGAAACGTATTCTGCTACGTCCTTAATATTTCCCCACCAGAAGTTTTGTTTTAGATCCTTATACATCTTACTGCTGCCCGGGTGAATAGAATAGGGCGCGCTGTGAGCTTCCTTCAGAATTGTCTGTCTAAAAACATCATCATCGAGAATGCAAAGTCGACTCTGAAATCTCAGAACTCTATCATCTTGTATCACGAATCCTGGGGCCTTTCCTTTCTTTTCTTCGTCACATAACCGAAGAATCAGAGAATCGTTCAACTGCTTAGATTTGATTTCCTCGACTAGAGACGAAGTTAGTTCCAATACATATAGTTGCCCTTGGATTCCTGGTGACCATACTTCAATCCCTTCGCGGATCAGTTCTCGTTGAATGCTGGTTTGGGACGTAAGTGCTTCCAAAACTCGAAGAGAAATAGTTTTACGGCTCAGTGCATCAGCCACTACGTTTGCTTTACCCGGATGATAGAGGATTTCCAGGTCGTAATCCTTGATCAATTCCAGCCACCTTCTATGCCTCATGTTTAATTCCTTCTGACTGAAAATATACTTGAGGCTCTTATGATCTGTAAAGATCTGACAATGAGTGTCGTATAAATAATGTCGCCAAATTTTCAAGGCAAAGACCACAGCTGCTAACTCCAGATCATGAGTCGGGTAATTAACTTCGTACTGTTTCAACTGTCGAGAGGCATAGGCAATCACCTTAACCTTTTGCATCAATACACATCCCAGACCCTGATTTGAAGCATCGCTGTATACCAGGAATCCATCAGTTCCATCTGGTAACGCTAGTATAGGCACTGTCGTCAGTCTCCTCTTAAGTTCATCAAAACTAGCCTGGCATTTCTCATTCCACATGAACTTTTGAGTTTTCTGTAACAGCTGAGTGAGCGGATGAGCAATTTTGGAAAATCCCTCTACAAAACGGCGATAATATCGAGCAAGTCCTAAGAAGCTTCGGACTTATTTCACGTTATTAGGAGGTTCCCATTCCAAGATTGCTTCGACTTTCTTCGGGTCCACCTGAACTCCGTCGGCTGATATCACATGCCCAAGGAAGGTTACTTCCCTAAGCCAGAACTCACATTTGGAAAGTTTCGCATAAAGCTGTTCATTCCTCAAGGTGCTCAAAATAACACGCAAATGCTCAGCGTGCTCCTCTGTGTCTTTCGAATAGATCAAGATGTCATCAATGAAAACGACCACAAACTTATCTAAGTATTCTAAGAATACCGGATTCATCAATTGCATAAATACCGCATGAGCATTGGTAAGTCCGAATGGCATTACCACAAATTCATAGTGTCCGTACCGGGATCTGAAAGCAGATTTCGATATATCCAATTCCTTAATTCTCAACTGATGGTATCCTGGTCGCAAGTCAATCTTCGAGAATACCCTTGCCCCTTGCAGTTGATCAAACAAGTCGTCGATCTGAGGTATAGGATACTTGTTCTTGATCGTCACCTTGTTTAGCTCCCTGTAATCAATACATAATCGGAGGGATCCATCTTTTTTCCGGACAAAGAGAACGGGCGCTCCCCAAGGAGAAACGCTAGGTTGAATGTAAACCTTCTGTAATAATTCCTCCAGTTGCTTCTTTAGTTCATACCTCTCGGTTTGCGCCATACGGTATGGTGCTCTGGAAATAGAAGTAGCTCCAGGTTCTAATTCGATAGTGAACTCAACTTCTCTCTGCGGAGGTAACCCAGGTAGTTCGTCAGGGAATACATCTGAGAATTCATTCACAACTGGAATGGATGAGAGCTATACTCCTTCTTCTTTCTTCATGGCGTAGCACCAAAATCCGTGACAACCCTGCTTCAGTAATTTCACTGCCTTCATCGCTCTGATCAATTTTCTCGAGCTTCCCGGTCTCCATCCTCTGAATAAATGTTCAGATCCGTCATTGGCAATGATAGAAATGACTCTCTTTCGGTAATTCAAAATAGCTCCATAACGGTTGAGCCAATCGTCTCCGAGAATTTAATCGTCACCATGGATGTCGACTACAATAAGATTCGATGGCCAATCTCTCCCTCCTATAGACACTGGAAAATCTCTAGTTTCTAGGGTTCCCACAATTCTCTCTCCGCTCAGAAAACCTACAACATAAGGTTAACAATCAAATAAACACGAGAGTTTCAAACGATTAACACAGTTCAATGATATGAAAGAATGTGTAGCTCCTGAATCGAAGAAGACACTAACTGGTTGCAAAAGGATCTGAATCGTACCTGATGCAACAACAGTGTTCTGATCGTCAGATTTCCTCATCTCGTATAGGCGCGGAGGAACGGACCCAGCACTGGATGTCTCTCTCTTCCCAACATTCTGCTGCTGAAACCCACTCTGCTGTGTCTGGTTCACACTTATCTCTTTCGGAACTGGTACTTGAGTGCGAGTACCAAATGATCTAGTCAAATTTCCGCAAAAATTCGCACGGTGCCCCTCTTGCCCACATTCAAAACAAGTCACAGAAGGAATGGGGCAATCACCTCGAATATGCCCTGCTCGACCACAATTATAGCACTTCTTTGATGCGTCCGAAACTGCTGATGTTGTCCGGAACTTCTTTCCACCTTGAGAAGGATTTGGAGGTTTCCTAGATGAATAAAATGAAGACTGACCCTTGCGGGGCCCACCACTCTTGTTTTCCGAGAAGTTTCCGGACACCTTCTGCTTCTTTGCCTCCACCGATTTCTCCACCGCTGCCTCTTTTATGTCGTAGGCCAGCGCCTTGTCCTGATATTGTCGCAACGCAGTACACTCGAATCCGGACATGTACTGTTGAATCTCCGGCTTCATCCGCATATCGAAGTGAAAAATCTTCTCCGCCTCCGTCCTGACCAAGTGTCGCACACAAGTCAGCTGATGATTAAAAGTCTTGATTATGTCTGTCAAAGATGCTTCCGAACTCTGCGGTGAGAAAAACTCTCGGATTTTCGCCTCTCTAACTGGACGAGGATAATATTGTGCTTCCATCATTAGTTTGAATTCCGTCCAGTCAGCATTATGATTCTCAGGTCGAATAGCTTTCCACCAGTCAAAAGCCTCCCCAGTCAGAAAATACTGGGCAATAGGAACTTTCCGGTCCTCGAGACAGTTAATCCCCGCAAATATCTTCTCTAACTCCTTCAGCCAATGATCCCAAGTAAGTACCTCAACAGAACCGTCAAATTTTGGTGGGTGCAATTTGACCACCTCAGTAAGACATCTGTCTCCCCGATTATCCTCGTTATGCTTCTGTCCCATTGCCGTCTGCATGCGGTCGACCACATGAGCGAACTGGTTTATCTGAGCAACCACCTATTGAAGCACTCCCGGCATGTTAGGATTTGCGTTGTCATTCGCTGACCTCTGTTGTCCTCCAGAATGGAAATCGGTTCGACTAGCCGATAATTCTGGGGTAGTCGCTGAATCCTCCTGTCTCACATTACCACGTCTGCGTCCACGACTGCGTCCGCGTCCACGTCCTCCCCTCAACATACTGTAAACACAACTACTCAATATCCAAGGCCAAATTTTCAAAAATAAAGCCCGTCAATATTCACAACATAGAAATTAAGTAAAACGGCAGTATAAGAGATTAGGAGACTTACAACCACGGTCCACATGACGACGATGGCTGAACAGTGATGTTACGAACGACCCGTAAATCAAATAATGAAAACAGACCCAACTAAAACCCGACTGCCAAGATATCCATGAATCTCCGATACCATATTCTGTAACACCCCGAGATATTCGGAATAATTACAGAAAACCCTTTAAGTAAGGATTTACAAGGCTAATTAAAAAAAATGTAAATATAATGCAACAGTACTATAGAAGTTCACAATACAAAACCGGTTGCAAACAGATCAAACGAGTCATTATTACAACCACCTCGAAATATTAATAAGACACACGTACTCGAGTACTGAAAATGAACCAAGAAGACAAATCACAATAACAATAAACATCACTGAGCCCCTTCGTCATCATGTCGGTACTGTGGCTATTTTCCCGCTCCTCGGCTACCTGAACATCAAAACAAATGTCCACCCCCGAAGGGGTTAGCAAAACGATGCTAGTACAAGTATCATATTAAACAAATCGAATATGCAACAACAATGCATAACCAAATACACAACACGGACTTCCGCTACCGGAATCCAACAATGCGAATCCACAAGATTCCATTAACACAACATGGGTATTCCAACGATCCAGCGCCCTCAGCATAGATCCCAAGATGATCCCGTCGGACCAACACGAGGTGGAAAAACCCGTCCAATGATCCAGCGCCCTCAGCATAGATCCCAAGATGATCCCGTCGGACCAACACGAGGTGGACATCCGATCCAGCGCCCTAAGCATAGATCGTACAACATATACAAAAACAACTCATGCATACATATATGCAAAATCGCTATGTCCATCAACATGAACATACAAACACTTGATAATGAAATATCATTACAATTCAACGAAATAAATCCCATGTTCAACAACATGAATAAACCACATGCATGCTCAAAATACCAATTTTAACAGATACTTGCCTTAGAATGGCGGTAAGGGTTGTTAGTACGAAGAAGAAATCTTCAACCAGCTCGAAGAACTCTCACTCGATCAATCCACCAAAACCCGAACCTTCAACGAATAATATATCGGTATAACTAACGGTTCAGGATAAACGGTTTAATCATCAAGAACATCAAAACGAGCTTGATATACTCAAACATATGAGTTTACTACGCTGCCCTATATCAATATGGATTTGAATCAACATTAGGATTCTAACCCGACAAAAACACGTATTATCCTACCTAAGATCAAAGTATCCTACGGTCGGATTCTACAATACATCACAGGATAGTTCTTCTTATAATGATTCTAATCATGTTCTTCACTTATCTGAACCAACAATATATCGAAATTACTCCGTAGAATACCACAAGAACTTGACTACTAAATTCACTTGATACATCATCTTCATCTTTAAGAAAAGTATCCTAAGTTCAATCCATTCAATGCCCCAATACGTGTAATTCCATTATGAAATACATAAGAACTTGATAATCTCCATAAACTGGCCATAATCGGTTTGTAGCTTCATGAATGTGCTTAGGAGTTCAGACACTAAAAGGTTCAATGGTCTATACGATGAAGAAGTACTGAATCATCGAAAATATCCTTCTAACAACATGATGTTCGACTATGTACGAATTTAACTGATTAGATAATCTCAAAACATGATCCAAAACATCCTTAAGAATACTACTCCAGTTGGTGAAGAATCACCTACCTCAAAATAGTGAAGAACAAGGAGGAACTTGAAGAAATCCAATATCGAAAGCTTGAACACCAATCTCCAATGATCTACAATCTTCAAACTCGAGCTAGGATGATGATATGAGAGGTTTAGGATGAAAAAGAGTTATTAGCGAGTTTGGGAAGTGATGAAATCTGAAAAATGAAAAAGGGTGCTGTCCTATATATAGAAAATGGTTATTAGCGCGCGCTAGTCCATATCCATAGCGTGCGCTAACGGGCCTGCATTCTACTGCTTCTGCCTGGTCTCGACTTAGCGTGCGCTAACACCCCCTTACGTGCGCTAAGTTCGTAAATTAGCGTACGCTACCACTTATATAGCGTGCGCTAACGGTCATACGAAGCTTACTGACCTCACTGTACTCATACCAGTACCGTGCGCTAAACAGCGTTGACTCGGCTTTTCCCAAAAGCCGTCCAGGTTCATCCCGACATGTCCCGACCAAGATCCGCGGCTGATCTCACCTACCACCCTGTCTTAATCAAGTTGACTACGTATAGCACGCGCTAAGGTTCATACATAGCGTGCACTACGAAACCCAAATTAGCGTACGCTACGCCTAGTCGATAGCGTGCGCTACAAGTGCAAAAAATCACAATTTGAACACATTCATGAAATCATACTCTCAACAACACGGGATCATGAAATACGGAGAATAATACTCAGATCAGAATGCAACAAATACATATCACAAGGTTCAAATACACATCAGAAATCTCGGGTATTACATTATATATGTATATGTATAATTTCGATTGTAATTAGGGTTCATTATCCAAAGCTCATCAGGTTCGACTAGAGGTATATGCACAAGATTGTCTAATTATTCATGTCGTTCGATTAGATTATATGTTCTTAATTTTCTGCAGATTGAAGTTGCTATTTGAAAATTTCAGTTTATTTAAGGTAATTTTGTGTTGGAGATGCCTCTGGGGATTGCCGATTTCTATTTAACATGTTTAACAAAACATTAAGTTCAGCATGTTTAACCAAAAAAAAAAAAATGAGTGTAGATCTTAAACTAATCAGTGTCTAAGCATCTTGGTGATGATATACGTCACTGAAATCTTGGTGACAATTTGAGAAATAGATTCAGACAACTAATGACCAAAAATACTAGCAATAAATCCCAAAAGAACCATTAGACCATTAAAGTTTTAAATTCAATGCTATTTGTTTTTTAGCAACTATTCTTAAAGCAACTAATCACTGTACCTTGAATTTTCGAACCATGCAGCTTTGTTCTGCTTAAGACTGCACATTTCTAAATGTAACCAGTCCACTACCTGACAAGTCAATCATGTGTAAAAGATATAACCGAAGCACATGTTAAAGTTTCAGATTTAAGATCCAAATGGCAAGCAAAAAGAATACATAAAATTTTCACATGCCAACTTCCTTCTGTTCCCCATCAAAAACTAGTTTTTAATGACAAGTGCAAGAGCTACAAATTATATGTGTGTGCATGCACCTTTATATTTGAGAACTGGTTTTGCATAGGCCAAACCAAGAAACAACTAGGCTCTAGGCCCTGGGGAAAGCATTTTCCACCATACGACTTCCACAAAACATTGATGGGCTGAAAATGTTTGGGATTTACTCTCTATCCATCGTTATGGTAACCACATTTACTGATTGTTTAATCAGGTCTGCTTACTGCGAAGCTGAACTTCCACCTGAAAACTTGAGTGAGTTTTTACCACGTCTTATTCCAGTATGACTCATGATGCAATTGGGATTCCAATCTTATTTTGTTTATTCTGTTTTTTATTTTCTATTTTCCAACTGATGTACACTTTAACTATTTTATGCAACTTCTGTAGATTTTTATCTCAAACATGGCATATGCTGACGATGATGAATCTCTTTTGGAAGCTGAGGTTTATTGTCTGTTTCATCTCTAAACCATCTAATTATACGACCCTTATGAAATTAATGCTCTTTGTTCACATGTCATTGCAGGAGGATGGATCTCTTCCAGATAGAGAGCAGGTTCAGTTGCAATTCTTAATGTTGCATCAAGTATACTGTGCAAAGTACTTGGTTCCCTCATACTAATATTTTGATACAGGATCTAAAGCCTCGTTTTCATTCATCTCATTTTCATGGATCGGAGGATGTAGAAGATGAGGTATGTATATATTAATTTCATCATTTTTTCTCAGACTGATTGAACATATATAAACCTGTACTGGCTGCACAAGATACCTATATATTCTATCTTTGCATAGTGCGAGATCTTGGGATCAGAGATTGAGTTGAATATTTTGATGTGGTTTTTTGATTTGTAATTGCAGGATGATGACATTGTAAACGTATGGAATTTACGTAAATGCATTGCAGCTGCCCTGGATTTTATTTCTAACGTATTTGGAGCTGAAATTTTACCAACATTGATGCCCATTGTGCAGGTGATTAAGTTGTTTCCGAACAGTTTATTTGTGTACTTTGTTTTGGAAATCTACCTTTTCTTTGCTATATTTCCTTTATATCCTATCCATATTTTACGAGTTGATGGTTGGCTGATAGAACATTGAATATTGAAGCTAGTTAAATGTAATCCCGTCCACTTGTATGCATATCTTGGATCTCATAAACATTGTTGGATTGTGTTGGTTTTCCACAAACCCATACATCTTTTCTAATATGCTTTGATCTAACTTGATTCGGCATTCTTTTCTGATTTGACATAATATGGTCTGAAAGTTGATGGTAATTGCTTGACAAATATCGGGGCATAAGTTGCTGACTAATGCGTGGGACAGTTTAATAGCATGTTTGGAGGGATCTTCACATGTTGATGTGTACAAGCCTCTCTAATAAATTGTTATGCAGTCAGTTATAGATATGATGGTTAATATTATCAAGGGTGTGAAATGCTGTAGTTCCTGTGAGTTAATGAAAATATTTAACGACGTAATCAATGATCTTTATTCTTTAAAAATTAGACATACTTGATGGACTTTGTGAGGAATCCAATTTGGCTCTAGGTGTGGTTCTCAATTTTTTTTGTCTTTTTACCAAAAATGCTTTAAATAGAATGGGGATTGTATTCTCGATTGTTTTACACGACACTGAAATCTACTCTATGGGTAACACTAATGTTCCTTTGCTTTTAACATGCTTGCTTGGATTTAAATTTCTTCCAGAACAAGGGAGTCAGATTTGAGTCTTCACTCCAGCAGGGTTGTGAATCAATGTTGAGATAATAAATTTTCAGCAACTTTATTAGGCTTTTACCCAATTCAAACTTTAAAGCATGTGTTTAAACATGAAGATAACTTAGCAAAATTAAACCCTAACTTCAAATGCACTGAAATAACCACATCCTGAACCCACATTTTTGAATGACGTTATGCCCATTATAGCATATTTCTAGTTTCATTTTGTGGAAGTTTTTATAAGCTTAATTGCAGACTTGTGCTTATAAGTAGCTGTTCTTGAAAAGGGATTACAATAAAACTGGTTTGACCTAATCAAGTAACTAGCCTGTTTCACTAAGAGCAACTTAAAAGTACATATATATATATATATATATATATATATATATATATATATATATATATATATATATATATATATATATATATATCGAAGAACATCATTCTAATGTTGAATCCTAAATAACTAACATTGTTGACTAGTATTTTTTATATATTTACTTCCAGTTTTTGTATGTTCGCATTATGCCTGGTTCCGGCCCTGCATCATTGGCTTGGATGTGCACTTCTACTGGTCTACCTCACCAATAGTTCATATGTATTTCACATGAATTATTAAGGAATTTTCCCTTGTTGAAGTGATAAGTCGTTGCTAAATACTTTTTTCTCTTATCCCAGCTTCTAATATCCGGATCCTTAGATGGTTTTGATCTTGATGATCTCCAATCTCATACCAGTTATACAGGTGGCTATCACGTGGTAAGCTGTTTTTCATTCTCCTCACTTGTTTTACTTCCTCAAAATGAATATTATGGTCCATCATTTGTTAAAGCTCCTGTGTATATTCTTCTTTCCTCTTTTTGGTTTGGCAATAGTTTGTTTCTAATTGTTGGCTTATTTTCTTACTCCACATTTTCTTATTTTGAAGATTTCAATTAATTGTACTGCATTAAACCAATAATCCAGAAAAGAGTCAGTCTCTTAATAAAACAACACAATTAATTTTGAAGATTTTTCATTTTTCATTTTTTTTTACATTCATTCTCTTTTTTTATTTGCTTTTTTCTCTACTTTTTTCCCTCTTTTTCTCCTTTTATGTTATTTATGTAATGATCATTGACGGTTTCAAAGTTTGATTCATGTTAGCCAACCCCAAATCATTTTGGGACTAAGGCTTAGATTTTGTTGTTGTTGTTGTCGCTCGGTCCGTGTATTAGAAATATTATATCATCCTAACTTGTTACTATACTTGCTGTTCAAGTATATCTTTTACTTAGATTTATCTGCTTCTCTCTGTTTGCTTACCATCATACATGCTAGATAAATGTTTGTCTTTTTATCACTGAACTGCCTGCAACAGAGGAATTCCATTTCCAAGTATATACAGTGACCCTAAAGAAGTAGTTTTATACTCGTTTTTCTTTCTGCGGTTCAAACTTGATGCCACGGCCACATGACCTGAAATTTGAAGCTGCTAGTGAATCTGGGAATGTGATTTTTGCCTGATTTATTATGTAACATTGGTGTTTCAGAAACTTTCGGATTATCAGTTTCTGGGCATGCTGGGTTTTTATATTTTTCCTGGCAAATCAGAGGAAAATTTTGAAGTATGCCTTATCATTTTTTACTGCTAGGATTTTTTGCTAAAGATGTGTGCCCCATATACAGTAGAAGTATCTTAACTTAGTATAGTTTATACAATATGATGAGATCCTAAATCCATATCACATTTAAGAATCCTAAATTCAACCTCGTATATCCTCCTTCAAATCATGAAGTACAATACTGGGCATGAATCTGAAGCCGATGAATTTGACGTGATGTATCCATACGCTCATTTTCGTAAACACCATGTCTTATTTGTTCTGTCTCTCAGGTTTGCAACTAGGTGTTCTCGTGGGCCTTTGCTTGGATTTGAGCACCCGAAGCCCACTTTCTGCATACAGAGGTAACACTGCACCTGGTCCTTATATAAGTCTAATGGTCCTTATAACACTGCACCCTAATGTGTTTGTATTTTTGTTTAATCATGTTTATTTGTAGACTACAATTGTTGTTGAAGATGACAGTGGGGAGCAAGTCAAAAAACCAAGCCATGGACCGAATTGGCTTCTAGGTAGATATGGAAAATGCAGAAATATAATGAAAGATCAGCAGCCAAAACTTTTTAGGTCCGGTACTGCAGCTACTGATATTGATGATTTGAAAAAGACTATAAGGGAGGAAATTAAGAAGAGAGATCAACGTTATGGAGCAAGAAAGAACAGACAAGGAAGATTATGCTCACAAC
The DNA here is from genome assembly GCA_033398695.1 of Orobanche coerulescens. Classification (NCBI taxonomy): domain Eukaryota; kingdom Viridiplantae; phylum Streptophyta; class Magnoliopsida; order Lamiales; family Orobanchaceae; genus Orobanche; species Orobanche coerulescens. The sequence continues at coordinate 141,515,006 of CM065802.1, read as the reverse complement.
TCCTTAGCATATGAAAATAGCATCATAGAAAAGGTGGTTCATGACGATGAGTGCGAGGACGACGATCGCGAGCTGAGGAAAATGAACTTCATGATGATTGATGATCAGTACTTTTATTTTGTATATGCGTAATTGATTGGTTGGATATTTTGACTTGAAAGACAGTTTCATGTAGGATTATGGTGTAGGTCGATTATGTATTTTGACTTTAGGCTTAAGTACTAGATGTAAGATGATGTCGTGGTACACATCGGTTTTGTTTCGGCTTTATTGACATATTTTGTTGGATTTGCCATTTGGGAAATTTGAAATGTGATTTCTGGTTTGATATGCTTTTGTGAATGGTATATTGAAATTTCAAACAGGATATTGCAATTCGGACTAATAAAAAGTGTTGCAGATTAGTGTTGCAAACAAAATTTAAAAGTATTACAATAGGGATGTAAATGTTGCTAAAAAGTGTTGCATTAGTCTATTGTAACACCTTAAAAATGTTACTAAAACAGATCAGAGTGTTACAAAAAAGTGCTATTGTAATACTACCAAATGTGTTGCAATAAGTACACATAATGTTGCAATAGAGAGCATAGGCAACGCCAGTAAATGCAACGCCGAATTTTGGCCAAAACGTTACATAAACATCTACTGTAACATTTTTCGGGTCTAAGAATACACTTTTGTGTGCTTGCAATAGGTCATATATGGTGTAGTGTGTGTGTGTGTTGCGTAAGTAAGCTTCTTTGTAGCGTACGGTAATTGTTTGTTGTAGCGTATGTTATCGACCTCAACAAATCGGGCAGATTGGTCTGCCGAGCCATTACGTACGCTAACACCTGAGTGTTACGTACGTAAAATGCGTAGCGTACGTTAACATTGCATGTTAACGTACGTAATGAAGGGTCAAGTTTTATTAACCTGAGTTGACCTTCACTTCATCATTTCCTTCACTTTCCTTCCTCCATCCGGGAGCTGAGTTCCCAGTGTAATACCCGTATTTTTATTGACTGTTTGACCTTGCCGTTTTTCTTATTTCGTCGCTCTGTAAACTCTTGGTGATGTTTTCGATATTGTTATAGAGTTTCGTATCTTTTTGGATCACAATCATGTTGTTTAGACCTTGCGGAAGTGTTCTGGGTCAGAGAAATAGCGCACGCTAGGCCTAGGCTAACGCACGCTAATTCTGCTTAAGTAGCGCACGCTAGCTTTGAGCCGTAGCGCGCGCTGAGGGACCAGTTAGGTCATAACTAGTAACTCATACTGCTTACTGGACAGGCAGTTAATGCGCGCTAGGAGTTCGTTAACGCATGCTATTAGTGGTCAGTAGCGCGCGCTAACATCCGTCCGTAGCGCACGCTAACGGGATGGTTGGAAGAGGCAGTGAGGTTGTCAGGTTTTCTGGACTATCAAGTAACGTACGCTAGTCTTCGGATAGCGCACGCTAAGCCATAGCGGTAGCGCACGCTAAGACTCGAGCCGGGCAGAGGATAGTAGGTTCTGGACACCATTTTTGGCTAGCGCAGGCTAAGATTAGGCGATTAGCGCACGCTAATGGGGCCGACAGAAGCCACTAGAATACTTGGTGACCTCGCTAGCGCACGCTAATAATCGAGGCGTAGCGTGCGCTAGACTGGGCGAGTATATATTGGACAGTTGACTTCCATTTCGTCATTTTTCATTCTCTTCACTCATTTTCGACAGGAGAAGCTCGGGAGAGGCGATTTTGGGCGATTGGAAGCGATCTATCTTCAAACAGCAACATCTTTGGTTGGAGAACAAGGATTACACAACATCTAATCCATTCTATCGTCCAAATCAAGGTAAAAATCCTTAGAATCCTATTTTTTGGGAATTTTGGGGTTTTTCCTAGATTCGTCCGATTTATCCGTTCTGAAGCTTCAGAACCTTGAGATTATGATGTATATATCCCGTATACATGCTTTTCCTACGATTTTACGGATTGGTTTGTGCCGTGTTCGGACTTGGGTGATTTTCCAACCTCTAGTTGTTTACCCTTGTATTTTCGTGAATCGTAAATGGGATTCGGGAGATTCTTCGTGAATTATGAGTATGGATTATTGATTATCATATACCTTACGAATCGTTTAGGTGCCGGAAGTGCATTCTTGGACCTACCGAACTCATACTCTTTTCCGTTCAATTTCTCGATGTCTCAAAGGCAAGTATATATTTATGATTGTACGTTCTCGACTTTGAAAGTAAGATATATGAATGGCATGATTGTTTATATCCACTCTGGGGCGGGCCGATAGGTCCCCTGAGGGTTTCGTAGCCTTTGGTGCGATTCCACAGATAATTTGGGTTAACCACTCTGGGGCGGGCCGACGGGTCCCCTGAGGGTTCCGTAGCCTCTGGTGCGGTTCCACGGTTGATCATGTATGTATTGATGTGATGCTATGAGATTTAGTTATTCCGGAACACTGGTCTTGAATTGATTAATTGACGGTTACCTTTACTTTATTGTCGAGGAGTATTGTATTTCATACTTGATATACTTGCACTAGCTATTCGACGGCTAACCCCTTTATGGGGGAAATATTTTTTATGTATTTCAGGTTCCAGTAGAGCGGATAAGCAGGTATCGGGTCGGCATGAAGATGATGGGCAAGCGTTATACTGTGTCTTATCTCCGGTTATGTTTTGTGTTCCTCCATTCAGTGTTGTTGTACTGGAATGGTTATTGAATACTCGAGTATTGTTTGTTTTCAGTCTTCCTTGATGTTCCGGCCTGTGTTGCCGAGGTTTTGATTTTGTACTGTAATGTATTTGGATACATTGGACATGGTTTGGATACCCTTTGTATCGTCTTTCATTTCATTGTATTTGGACCTTCTCGGTCAAGTTTTATAGTTCCGCGTATGATTAGCCTTGTGGGTCCCAAGGTGGGGTTCACGGCGCTGTAATATACCCTGAATAACTTGGGGGTGTTACAGAATAATTGTAATACCCGTACTTTTATTGACTGTTTGACCTTGCTGTTTTTCTTATTTCGTCGCTCTGTAAACTCTTGGTGATGTTGTCGATATTGTTATAGAGTTTCGTATCTTGTTGGATCACAATTGTGTTGTTTAGAACTTGCGGAAGTGTTCTGGGTCAGAGAAATAGCGCACGCTAGGCCTAGGCTAACGCACGCTAATTCTGCTTGAGTAGCGCACGCTAGCTTTGAGCCGTAGCGCGCGCTAAGGGACCGGCCGATCGTAACTCAGAACTCATATCGCTACGGATCGCGCTAACGACGCTAAGAGTTCGTTAACGCAAGCTATTAGTGGTCAGTATCGCGCGGTAACATCCGTCCGTAGTGCACGCTAACGGGCTGGTTGGCAGAGGCAGTGAGGTTGTCAGGTTTTCTAGACTATCAAGTAACGTACGCTAGTCTTGGGATAGCGCACGCTATAAGAGCTGCGTAGTGTACGCTAAGCCATAGCGGTAGCGCACGCTAAGACTCGAGCAGGGTAGAGGACAGTAGGTTCTGGACTCCAGTTTCTGGACACCATTTTTGGCTAGCGCACGCTAAGATTAGGCGATTAGCGCATGCTAACGGGGCCGGAAGAAGCCACTGGACTACCCGGTGACCTCGCTAGCGCACGCAAATAATCTAGGCGTAGCGTGCGCTAGTCGGGGCGAGTATATTTTGGACAGTTGACTTCCATTTCATCATTTTTCATTCTCTTCACTCATTTTCGACGGGAGAAGCTCGGGAGAGGCGATTTTGGGCGATTGGAAGCGATTCATCTTCAAACATCAACATCTTTGGTTGGAGAACAAGGATTACACAACATCTAATCCATTCTATCGTCCAAATCAAGGTAAAAATCCTTAGAACCCTATTGTTTTGGGAATTTTGGGGTTTTTCCTAGATTCGTACGATTTATCCTATTTTGAAGCTTGAGAACCTTGACATTATGATGTATCTATCCTGTATACATGCTTTTCCTATGATTTTACGGATTGGTTTGTGCCGTGTTCGGACTTGTGAGGGTTTGGGTGATTTTCCAACCTCTAGTTGTTTACTCTTGTATTTTCTGAATCGTAAACAGGTTTTGGGAGTTTCTTCGTAAATTATGAGTATGGATTATTGATTATTATATCCCTTACGAATCGTTTAGGTGCCGGATGCACGTTCTTGGACCTACCGAACTCATACTCTTTTCCGTTCAATTTCTCGATGTCTCAAAGGCAAGTATATATTTATGATTGTACGTTCTCGACTTTGAAAGTAAGATATATGAATGGCATGATTGTTTATATCCACTCTGGGGCGGGACGACAGGTCCCCTGAGGGTTTCGTAGCCTTTGGTGCGATTCCACAGATAATTTGGGTTAACCACTCTGGGGCGGGCCGACGGGTCCCCTGAGGGTTCGGTAGCCTCTGGTGCGGTTATACGGTTGATCATGTATGTATTGATGTGATGCTATGAGATTTAGTTATTCCGGAATACTGGTATTGAATTGATGAATTGACGGTTACCATTAATTTATTGTCGAGGAGTATTTTGTTTCATACTTGATATACTTGCACTAGCTATTCGACGGCTAACCCCTTTATGGGGGAAATACTTTTTATATATTTCAGGTTCCAGGAAAGCAGATAGGCAGGTATCAGGTCGGCATAAAGATGATGGGCAAGCGTGATACTGTGTCTTATCTCCGGTTATGTTTTGTGATCCTCCATTCAGTGTTGTTGTACTATAATGGTTATTGAATACTCGAGTATTGTTTGTTTTCAGTCTTCCTTGATGTTCCGACCTGTGTTGCCGAGGTTTTGATTTTGTACTGTAATGTATTTGGATACATTGGACATGGTTTGGATTCCCTTTGTATCGTCTTTCATTTCATTGTATTTGGACCTTCTCGGTCAAGTTTTATAGTTCCGCGTATGATTAGCCTTGTGGATCACACGGTGGGGTTCACGGCGCTGTAATATACCCTGAATAACTTGGGGGTGTTACAGAATAAATGTAATACCCGTACTTTTATTAATTGTTTGACCGTGCCGTTTTTCTTATTTCGTCGCTCTGTAAACTCTTGGTGATGTTGTCGATATTGTTATAGAGTTTCATATCTTGTTGGATCACAATTGTGTTGTTTAGACCTTGCGGAAGTGTTCTGGGTCAGAGAAATAGCGCACGCTAGGCCTAGGCTAACGCACGCTAATTCTGCTTGAGTAGCGCACGCTAACTTTGAGCCATAGTGCGCACTAAGGGACCAGTCAGGTCAGAACCAGTAACTCATACTGCTTTCTGGACTGGCAGTTAACGCGCGCTAGGAGTTCGTTAACGCACGCTATTAGTGGTCAGTATCGCCCGCTAACATCCGTCCGTAGCGCACGCTAACGGGCTGGTTGGCAGAGGCAGTGAGGTTGTCAGGTTTTCTTTACTATCAAGTAACGTACGCTAGTCTTGGGATAGCGCACGCTATAAGAGCTGCGTAGCGCACGCTAAGACATAGTGGTAGCACATGCTAAGACTCGAGCAGGGTAGAGGACAGTAGGTTCTGGACTACAATTTCTGGACACCATTTTTGGCTAGCGCACGCTAAGATGAGGCGATTAGCATATGCTAACGGGGCCGGCAGAAGCCACTGGACTACCCTGTGAACTCGCTAGCGCACGCTAATAATCGAGGCGGAGTGTGCGCTAGACAGGGCGAGTATATTTTGGACAGTTGACTTCCATTTCGTCATTTTTCATTCTCTTCACTCATTTTCGACGGGAGAAGCTCGGGAGAGCCGATTTTGGGCGATTGGAAGCGATTCATCTTCAAACATCAACATATTTGGTTGGAGGACAAGTATTACACAACATCTAATTCATTCTATCGTCAAATCAAGGTAAAAATCCTTAGAACCCTATTTTTTGGGAATTTTGGGGTTTTTCCTAGATTCGTCCGATTTATCCATTTTGAAGCTTGAGAACCTTGACATTATGATGTATCTATCCCGTATACATGATTTTCCTACGATTTTACGGATTGGTTTGTGCCTTGTTCGGACTTGTGAGGGTTTGGGTGATTTTCCAACCTCTAGTTGTTTACCCTTGTATTTTCGTGAATCGTAAACAGGTTTCGGGAGTTTTGTTCATAAATTATGAGTATGGATTATTGATTATCATATCCCTTACGAATCGTTTAGGTGCCGAAAGCACGTTCTTGGACCTACCGAACTCATACTCTTTTCCGTTCAATTTCTCGATGTCTCAAAGGCAAGTATATATTTATGATTGTACGTTCTCGACTTTGAAAGTAAGATATATTAAAGGCATGATTGTTTTTATCCACTCTGGGGCGGGCGGATAGGTCCCCTGAGGGTTTCATAGCCTTTGGTGCGATTCCACGGATAATTTGGGTTAACCACTCTGGGGCGGGCCGACGGGTCCCCTGAGGGTTCCGTAGCCTCTGGTGCGGTTCCACGGTTGATCATGTATGTATTGATATGATGATATGAGATTTAGTTATTCCGGAATACTGGTCTTGAATTGATGAATTGACGGTTACCTTTACTTTATTGTCGAGGAGTATTGTGTTTCATACTTGATATACTTGCACAAGTTATTCGACGGTTAAACCCTTTATGGGGGAAATACTTTTTATGTATTTCAGGTTCCAGGAGAGCGGATAGGCAGGTATCGGGTCGGCATGAAGATGATGGGCAAGCGTAATACTGTGTCTTATCTCCGGTTATGTTTTGTGTTCCTCCATTCAGTGTTGTTGTATTGGAGTGGTTATTGAATACTCCAGTATTGTTTGTTTTCATTCTTCCTTGATGTTCCGCCCTGTGTTGCCGAGGTTTTGATTTTGTACTGTAATGTATTTGGATACATTGGACATGGTTTGGATACCCTTTGTATCGTCTTTCATTTCATTCTATTTGGACCTTCTCGGTCAAGTTTTATAGTTCCGCGTATGATTAGCCTTGTGGGTCCCACGGTGGGGTTCACGGCGCTGTAATATACCCTAAATAACTTGGGGGTGTTACAGAATATGGTATCGGAGCTTAGGTCTATGGATACCTAGGCTGTCGGTCTTTTGGGTCGATTGAGTCGTCGTTTGTCCACAGTATCACTACTCTGCCATCATCACAGTACTTGTGAGACCTCTTACTCTTCTGGTGTTTCCTTATTCATTTTGCTTCTATTTTTGGTATTTTGAGAATCAGTCACTTCGATGACGTGCGATTGAATTGTACTTATTTGCCTTGTGTGTTCTTCAATATGTCAGCTGGTAGGGGCCGTGGCTGTGTACGTGGATGAAGACGTGGCGCGGCCGTTTCCCTCAGTTCTGTTGCGGGGTCAACCAACCCCAGTTTATCGAACTCGGTGCATCCGGACACCGAAAGTCAGCACGAACAGTCGACTGGACAGGGGAACAACGCGGACGTTAGAGTTGCGAATGTACTTCAACAATTGGCTAACGAGATTACCATTTTAGCCCAAACCGTTCCGCTGAATAATCCGAACCCGAACGCGGATGCCTTGCTTCAGAATGTAATCCGTATGCACCCTCCATAGTTTGGCGGTGCCACAGACCCGATAGGTTGGGAAGATTGGGTAGCGGAGTTGGAGAAAATTTTTGAAGCGGTTGATTGCCCCGAAGTGAGGAAAGTACCGATTGCTCAGTATTTCCTCACCAAGGAGGCCGCTACATGGTGGAAAGTCATCAAGCCACAGGATCGTGTTGCCACGTGGGATGAATTTAAAGAGCTTTTGGAGGCCGAGTTTTGTCCTTGGCCGGTGTGAGAGGGCCGAATTCGAGCCTTTTTCGAGGCTAACCCGCAGAATATTCCCATTTCGCAAGCAATTGTAGAGTACAACTAACAATTGATCCACGTGAAGGATCAAGTGCAAAACGAGCGTGATAAGATCCGTTATTTTGATATGCGGATGAATATGGACTTACGGCGGTACATGGCCGGAACCACACTGAAGGAATATCAGGACAGAGCTTTAGCCCATGATATGTTAAGCCCTGACAACGATACCACTGAAGAATCGATGAAGCAGAAGATCGCGGGAAATTTTTCTGGCTCTAAGAGTGTCATCTTCCAGAGGTCACAGACGACTAACCTTTCTGCCAGACAGTCGTCACGTTCTGCTAAAGGATAGAGGGGTTTCTGTTCTGCTCTGGGCACCACAAATCGCACGGTGACTTGCTATAATTGTGGTCGTCCAGGCCACGTTAATTTAGAATGCAATTTCCGCCGTTGAAGTGTCACACTTGCGGACAGATGGGACATAGAGCGGATTATTGTTCCGAACCAAATCAGACTTTAGACATTCGGGCTTCTGCCCCAGCACCACTTGACCAAGGCGTTAATCAGCGGCAATCTTTTGGTCAATCTCAGCAGAATTACGGCAGGGGCCGAGGACGGGGTCAGAACGCTGGAGGGGGAAACTCTAGCGTCAGTTCGGTACAACCACGAGTCTATGATATGCATCGAACAGATGAACCCGACACGGTGGTGGCTTCAGGTACCATTCATATTTCATCGCATCTAGTCCGTGTGCTTTTTGATACGGGTGCTACACATTCTTTTATTTCCTTGGAGTGTGTACGCCGTTTGAATATAACTTGTATGACTGCTTGCGATTCCTTTATTGTGAAACTACCTAGCGGGGATAGAATTGTAGGAAACTGGGAGATTAAAGATTTTCTGGTGATTATATCCGGTATGGAATGGTTATCGAATCTGATTGTAGTTGATATGGTAGGCGAGGACGTGATCCTCGGCGAGGATTGGCTTGATAGTCACCAAGCGATTATGAATTACCGTACTAAGGTTATCACCGTGATGACTAAAGACGGATCCGAGTACTCATTTTTGGGACGTAAGGCGGGCCAATCCAAGTTACTTATCAGCGCCATGAAGGCCGTAAAACTTTTGAATAAAGGTTGTACGGGCTATTGATGTTATGTCTTGAAAACGGAAGGGAACGAAGTCGATTTATCTTCGATTCCAGTTGTTAATGAGTATCCCGATGTTTTTCCAGACGATCTCCCGGGATTACCACCAGATCGGGAGATATAATTTTCTGTGGACTTGAGCCAGATACGGCTCCGATTTCTAAGGCACCTTATCGAATGGCACCTTCCGAGATGCAAGAATTAAAGAATCAGTTGGGAGAACTTCTGGAAAGAGGGTACATCAAACCGAGCGATTCGCCTTGGGGCGCGCCTGTTCTTTTTGTGAAGAAGAAGGGTGATTCACTACGTTTGTGCATCGACTACCGTGAGCTGAACAAAGTAACCATCAAGAACAAGTACCCTTTGCCTCGTATAGACGATTTATTTGATCAGTTGCAGGGGGCTGCAATTTTCTCGAAAATTGATTTAAGATCAGGGTATTATCAGCTCAGGGTGAGAGAGTCCGACGTTCCGAAGACGGCATTTCGGACGAGATATGGGCATTATGAATTTATAGTTATGCCTTTTGGGTTGACTAATGCACCGACAGTATTCATGCAGTTAATGAATAAGATTTTCATCGAGTATCTCGATAGGTGTGTGGTCGTCTTTATTGATGACATTCTGATCTATTCTCGAGATAAAGAAGAACATGCCCGACACTTGCGTTTGGTACTAGATATTTTGAGAACCGAGCACCTCTATGCAAAATTCTCAAAATGTGAGTTCTGGTTGGAGGAAGTTATGTTTCTCGGCCATGTGATTTCGGCCGAAGGGGTTCGTATAGACCCACAGAAGATTGAGGCAGTGCTAGATTGGGCACCGCCTAAAAATGTTAAGGTAGTTCGTAGTTTTTTGGGCCTTGCTTGGTATTACCGTCGGTTTGTCGAGGGGTTCTCGAAACTCGCTCGTCCGCTTACGAAATTACTCCAGAAAATGGAAGAGTTTGTTTGGACGATGGAGAGACAATAGAGCTTCGATGAGCTGAAGAGACGTTTGACTTCAGCGCCGATTTTAGCTTTACCATATGGTAATGAGGGCTTTGCGGTTTATAGTGACGCTTCGGGTCAAGGTCTTGGCTGTGTGCTTATGCAGCATAATAAGACGATAGCTTTTGTGTCATGACAATTAAAGCCGTATGAGATGAATTATCCTACTCATGATTTGGAGTTGGACGCAATTGTCTTCGCACTAAAGATTTGGCGGCATTACTTGTATGGTTCTCCGTGTCGGATTTATACCGATCACAAGAGCCTGAAGTATATTTTCAGTCAGAAAGATCTGAATATGATACAGAGACGTTAGTTAGAGTTGATAAAGGATTACGATTTGGAAATTCTTTACCACCCCGGAAAAGCCAATATCGTCGCGGATGCTTTGAGCCGCAAATCGGCATCTCTTCAAATGCTCGAGGTTCTTACATCTCAGACGAAGATTCGTCAGGATTTAATCGAGCAAGGGATAGAAGTTTGGCTTCAACGAGTACAAGGACAGTTGTGTACTCTCGAAATTACTTCGTCCTTGGTTGACGACATCAAAGGGAAACAGTGGAGTGACCCGATGATCTCTCAACTGAAGGAAGATGTAATTAAAGGAAAAGCTCCTGGATTTATGGTTCACGAGGATAGTATTCTGAGATTTCAGGGCAGGCTTTGTGTTCCGAATGATTTAGAGTTAAGGCAGAGAATTCTCCGAGAAGCCCATGCTACGCCTTACTCAATCCACCCCGGAACGAGTAAGATGTAGAAGGACTTGAAAGGAAATTTTTGGTGGAACAACATGAAGAAGGATGTCGCGGAATTTGTGCTACAGTGCTTGACGTGTCAACAAGTCAAGATCGAACATCAACGACCAGCGGGGTTGTTGAAGCCGCTTCCTATTCCCGAGTGGAAGTGGGAAGACATCTCTATGGATTTCATCACTGGCATGCCGAGAACTAGGGCCGGGATGAATATGATTTGGGTAATCGTCGATCGGTTGACCAAGTCTGCACACTTCTTGGGTATTAAGGATACTTGGGGACTGGATAGATTGCCTCGAACTTTTATAGCTGAGATCGTAAGATTGCACGGTGCCCCCAGGACCATTGTTTCTGATAGAGACGGTCGTTTCGTATCACATTTTTGGCAGGCCGTTCATCAGGCTTTGGGTACTGAGTTGAGATTGAGCACGTCCTTTGATCTTCACTCAGACGGTCAGACAGAGAGGATGATTCAGACATTGGAGGATATGTTGCGAGCTTGTGCCTTAGACTGGAGTAATGATTGGGATCTTCACTTACCGTTGATCGAGTTTGCCTACAATAATAGTTGGCATGCGTCGATCGAAATGGCACCATTCGAGGCACTTTATGGTAGGCGATGTAGGTCGCCATTGAGTTGGGACGAGGCTTCGGAGCTAATTGGAACGGAACCGGATATGTTGATGGAGACTAAGGAAAATATTTCTATTATCCGGGATCGATTGCTGACTGCCCAGAGCCATCAGAAATCTTATGCTGATACTCGTCATCGACGCTTGGAGTTCGAAGTGGGGGATCATGTCTTACTCAAGGTGTCGCCGACCAGAGGGGTTTTCCGCTTCGGTAAAAAGGGGAACTTAGTCCGAAGTATATCGGATCTTTCGAGATCTTGGACAGGGTTGGAGCTTTAGCTCATCGCTTGGCGTTGACTCCAGCTTTAAGTCACGTCCATAGTGTTTTTCATGTGTCTCAGTTGAGAAAGTACGTGCTGGATCCGAGCCACGTTATCGACTACAGTGAGATTGATGTAGCCGGGGATATTACCTTTCCAGAGAGACCCATGAAGATACTTGAGCGTCGCGAGAAACAACTTCGGCATAAGACCATTCCACTGGTTAAAGTGCAATGGTCAAGACATGGAGTCGAGGAGGCGACTTGGGAAACAGAAGAGAAGATGTGGTCGAAGTACTCCGAACTTTTTATTTCTTAAGTTTCTGGATGAAACTTCTTTTTAGAGGGGGAGAATGTAATACCCGTACTTTTATTGACTGTTTGACCTTGCCGTTTTTCTTATTTCATCGCTCTGTAAACTCTTGGTGATGTTGTCGATATTGTTATAGAGTTTCGTATCTTGTTGGATCACAATCGTGTTGTTTAGACCTTGCGGAAGTGTTCTGGGTTAGAGAAATAGCGCACGCTAGGCCTAGGCTCACGCACGATAATTCTGCTTGAGTAGCGCACGCTAGCTTTGAGCCGTAGCGCGTGCTAAGGGACCAGTCAGGTCAGAACCAGTAACTCATACTGCTTTCTGGACTGGCAGTTAACGCGCACTAGGAGTTCGTTAACGCACTCTATTAGTGGTTAGTAGCGCGCGCTAACATCCGTCCGTAGCGCATGCTAACGGGCTGGTAGGCAGAGGCAGTGAGGTTGTCAAGTCTTTAGGACTATCAAGTAACGTATGCTAGTATTCGGATAGCGCACGCTATAAGAGCTGTGTAGCGCACGCTAAGACTCGAGCAGGGCAGAGGACAGTAGGTTATGGACTCCAGTTTCTGGACACCATTTTTGGCTAGCGGACGCTAAGATTAGGCGATTAGCGCACGCTAACGGGGCCGGCAGAATCCACTGGACTACCCGGTGACCTCGCTAGCGCACTCTAATAATCGAGGCGTAGCGTGCGCTAGACTGGGCGAGTATATATTGGACAGTTGACTTCCATTTCGTCATTTTTCATTCTCTTCACTCATTTTCGACGGGAGAAGCTCGGGAGAGGTGATTTTAGCAATTGGAAGCGATCCATCTTCAAACATCAACATCTTTGGTTGGAGAACAAGTATTACACAACATCTAATCCATTCTATCGTCCAAATCAAGGTAAAAATCCTTAGAACCCTATTTTTTGGGAAATTTGGGTTTTTTCCTAGATTCGTCCGATTTATCCGTTTTGAAGCTTGAGAACCTTGAGATTATGATGTATATATCCCGTATACATGCTTTTCCTATGATTTTACGGATTGGTTTGTGCCGTGTTCGGACTTCTGAGGGTTTGGGTGATTTTCCAACCTCTAGTTGTTTACCCTTGTATTTTCGTGAATCGTAAATGGGATTCGGGAGATTCTTCGTGAATTATGAGTATGGATTATTGATTATCATATACCTTACGAATCGTTTAGGTGCCGGAAGTGCATTCTTGGACCTACCGAACTCATACTCTTTTCCGTTCAATTTCTCGATGTCTCAAAGGCAAGTATATATTTATGATTGTACGTTCTCGACTTTGAAAGTAAGATATATGAATGGCATGATTGTTTATATCCACTCTGGGGCGGGCCGATAGGTCCCCTGAGGGTTTCGTAGCCTTTGGTGCGATTCCACATATAATTTGGGTTAACCACTCTGGGGCGGGCCGACGGGTCCCCTGAGGGTTCCGTAGCCTCTGGTGCGGTTCCACGGTTGATCATGTATGTATTGATGTGATGCTATGAGATTTAGTTATTCCGGAACACTGGTCTTGAATTGATTAATTGACGGTTACCTTTACTTTATTGTCGAGGAGTATTGTATTTCATACTTGATATACTTGCACTAGCTATTCGACGGCTAACCCCTTTATGGGGGAAATATTTTTTATGTATTTCAGGTTCCAGTAGAGCGGATAGGCAAGTATCGGGTCGGCATGAAGATGATGGGCAAGCGTTATACTGTGTCTTATCCCCGGTTATGTTTTGTGTTCCTCCATTCAGTGTTGTTGTACTGGAATGGTTATTGAATACTCGAGTATTGTTTGTTTTCAGTCTTCCTTGATGTTCCGGCCTGTGTTGCCGAGGTTTTGATTTTGTACTGTAATGTATTTGGATACATTGGATATGGTTTGGATACCCTTTGTATCGTCTTTCATTTCATTGTATTTGGACCTTCTCGGTCAAGTTTTATAGTTCCGCGTATGATTAGCCTTGTGGGTCCCACGGTGGGGTTCACGGCACTGTAATATACCCTGAATAACTTGGGGGTGTTACACCGAGGGCTATTTCAAGAGATTCTTCGAGTTTTGTCCGTGGAGTTCTTCGGGAGACCGATTATTGTGATTCAAGTGAGGTTTATTATCATCGTAATCATCCTCCTCCATTCGAATTGAGGTATATTTCTTTAGAACCCTAGTTTTTGGGGATTTCGGGATTTTGTCATGATTTTTCCCTTTCAACCCGATTTAACTTCGATAAGTTGCTAGATTACGATTGTGTAGTCATAATCCCTTGCTTTCAATATAGTTTAACGGATTAAACTTCTAGGTTTTCACCGTTAATAGATTAGAATCGATTATGACTTCGTAGTGACCGATGAATTATCCCAACGGGTAGAACTAGGATGAATTCCTACGTTTCCGCAATATTGAGATTGTTTGTATATCGTTATTGTGTTAGGAATGGATTTGTGAAGAATTATTCGGACCGAAATCTTACCTTTTGTCCATATGTGAGGCCTATTTACTGACTGAGATCACAAATTTTTGTTCCTTCTACTTCGACAAAGAAATCGACACAACAACGACACGACTAAAAAGGAACGAGGTTCTATTTGACCCTCAATTTGAAGGACAAGTGTCGATCTTTACACCAAAAGGTCGGGTAATGGGAAAAAGTAAGGGACGACGCATGGCTGAAGTTGAGTGGAATATGGCAATCCTATATGTTTTTACGAACTGTGAAGAAGCAAAACCATATCTATGGTACGATTATTATTTTGATATTCTATATTTTTACATGTAATCATGTATTTACACATTATGTATTTCAGTGCATTGAGAATCTACTACGGATTAATATCTCCACCAGAGACTTGGAATTCGCACGAGTTAATCACTTAGTTCCATAGTAAGTACAAATAAAATTTATGTACAATAACTACCGAATGAAAAGATAGCTCAGTGGCAACATGCTACTCTATATATCACATAGGCGCGGGTTCGAATCCCCCACCGGCCACCTAGCTATGTTTTTTACTTCACTTTTGTTGGGAAAACAAATACCCTGTATCGAAACAGCTAGGATAATCAATCCCTGTATCGAATAGTGTTGATAAAAGGTTTTGACATATATGCCAATCCTCAATACAGTAAGGAAACGGTATCGATAAATTGAAGTGTCAACCTGTATCGAAGACCTGTCTCGAATCTAGCATATAGTGGAACCTCTCAGTACAGCAAAGAAGTCTTATAAAGACTAAGTATGGAAACTGTCTCGAATCACCAATACAGTGATCTTCCATACAGCTCTCAACAGGACAAAGAAGGAATCTTCAAAAGTCAAGTCCCGTTGAATAAGAAGTATTTAAATACTCAAGGATAAAGTATTTAAATACTGTCAGTCAACAAGATCTTCAAATCCCGCTAAATCCGGATCATGCTTTTCATCCCGTTGGAACAGAATCTTGCTCAACGGATCTATCTCAACGGATATATTTTCCAGAAGACTATATATATCTCATGAAGGCATTGAAGATCAGTTACCTTACCTAATTGACTGAAATTATCAAAGCTATAAAAGTTATCATCAGAGCAAAACATATCTGCAACTCAGATCTAAGAGATATACAGTGCTCAAGATCTTGAACAACACTTCATCAGCTAGAAGCTCATAAAGTCAAAGCTGAACAAACCCATATCAGCCCTGTGTGGACTGAGTAATCTTTGCTTCTCCGGAACTGTGTGTGAAGGATTTGCATTGAGGAAGACGAAGCTTCATAACTGTGTGTGAAGAAGCAAGTCAAGCATTAGCTCAAACCAATCTGTGTGAACGGTTGAAGCTAAGATCTTTATATCAATCTGTGTGAATGATATATTGATTGTGTGTTGTTATAATTACGTAGTTGTGTACGTAGTAATTATAATAAACTTTTTACTCCTGTGTGGAGGACCAGTGGACGTAGAGGGGTTTACCTCAAACCACTTTAAATATTGTGTTATTTACCTTCTGCCTTACTTGTTTTAATTACTGTGATTATTTAAGTATACTTTGCATATCGAGTTGCTGTATCCACAGCAACTTACTGTATTCTAGACTTCCGCGACGCACTTAGATTTAAAATCAGTACAGCTTGTTGTTTAAACTACTTCCCAAGCTGTATCCAGTATACTTAGTGGCCAACAAGTGGTATCGGAGAGGTTGATTCTAAAAAGAATCAGTCCTATTTTTAACCGAATCAGATCCAAAATCACTTAATCTTTAAAACAGTCTCTTTCATTTCTTTATTTTCACATGGATACTTCTATGATCAACAAAGTGCCTATGTTCTCTATTAACGAATTTGATGATTGGAGAATTAGGATGGAGGCTCATCTTGCAGCAATGCACGAAGAGATGATTTTTGTTATACAGGATGGCCCTATCAAGATCATGAAGGTAAACACGGCCGCAAGGATTGAAGGCCAAGCCTATGCTGAGATGCTCGAGAAGGAACGCGAGCAATGGACCACAGATGAAAGAAAGCGAGCCAACCTCGACAATGTGGCTAAGAATGCGTTATTTGTCACTCTTGACAAAGGCACGTTCTCGAAGGTAAAGAGCTGTAAATCAGCCAAGGAAATCTGGGATAAACTCAAGATGATTTGTGAGGGGACTAAGCTCTCAAATGGAAACAAAATTTCAAAACTGACTCAGCAATTTGAATCTTTCGAAATGAAACCAACTAAGACACTTGAGGAACTTGACCTCAGATTCACTGGTATTGTTGGTGAACTTTAAGCATTGGGCAAAATTTATACCCAAAAGGAGAAGAACTTAAAAATTTTCAGATCTCTCCCTGCCCGATGGGACATTAAGACCACAGCTATGCGTGTATCTTGCAATATTAATGAAATATCTACTTTTGATCTCTTCTCTGACCTCAAAGCTTTTGAGTATGATATTGACAGAAGAGAGAAAGCTGAAGAATCTCCTTCAAAGGTCACAGCACTAGTCACTGTATCGAACCGTCGACACAGCATGCCCAGCTCGTCGAAGCCTAGTCACAAGAATGCTGACAGTGACGACGACATCCTATCTCAAGATGAAATGGCGCTTCTCATGCACAAATTCAAAAAGTTCATCAAGCAGTCTAGAAAGACTCCCTACAGGCCCAAACCTGTCCACAAGGTAAGTACCGAAACTTCATCCGGTGATGCTAACCTGTGCTATAATTGCAGGAAACCAGGGCATTATGCAAATAAATGTCCTTATCCCAAAGTTCAAAGGTTGCCAGAGGCCGAGCAACAAGAGAGAGATGAAAGAAGACGTGCTTGGAAAAACAAGCTCAAGGCCCTGATTGGAGAATCAGAGGCCTCCCCCATACCATCCAAATCAGAAGAATGTCTTCAGGTGGTCACTGAAAGTGATTCATCTGACGATGAGTTCGACGATAAAGCATATATGTGCTTTATGGCCAAGGACATTCCGGAAGGTGAAGATAGCGATGATGAGGTAAGTTCAACCTCAGCTATTCCATCAAATGCATCTGATACTTTTGAAAACATTATGAATGAGTTTAAAAACATTCAAAAGGCCTATGAGACATTGAAAAACGAGAATATATAGCTCCAACTGTCTAACCTAGAGCTGAAAGATGAAAATGACTTGCTGAAAATAAATTATGAAAACATGTCTCTTGACTGTAAAACCAGCAAAGTCGATTTTGAAAAACTCATGGAGAGCAATCATCAACTTGCTCATGAACTAAGTGAGGTTAAAACTCACAACGAGAGCAAGACAAATGATTTGGTTCTACTTCAAGCCAAAGTCACAACTCTCGAAAAACGAGAAATTGAACTTGAGACCACTCTGAAATCGTTCGAGAAATTGTCCAAAAGAATGGAATAAATTCTGAGCACTGGGCAACATGCACATGATAAAAGTGGCTTAGGATACAGCTCATGTTCAAACAGAGGGAAAACTAGTACAGTGTTCGTCAAGAGTGTGGAACACATTCCTGTTTCGAAAGAAACTCCAAGTCCTCAGAAGGAACCCGCTGCACCGCGAAAACTGAAGGCTGCTATTCCGCCCCCGCAATCCTATTCCAGACAGCGGAATCATCAGCCATTCAGACCTGAAAGGCGCACTCAACAGCATGCTCCCCGAGTATATCAACAGCGCCAACAGCCGTTCAGAAGGAAGGCTGTATCCAACTACGAAAGGACCGCATGGCAGTACTATCAGTACAGCACGCCGATGTATTGGATACAGGAGCCCCGTTATTCGTCGAGATAGCAAGTGTCCGCTCAGTATCAACAACAGCGTTGGGAATCCAACTGGAGACCCAGAAGGCAAGCTGTTAGGCCAAAGAAAATGGCTCCACCTCCAATACGGCACTCGTACTGGATTAATAATAATACCCCTGAATTTTTCATGCATAATAATTATCATGGTTATAGCGACTACGGATATGCCCCTCGTAGATATCGCAACACTGTACCAAGTATGACCTACAGTAAACCAATTGCTGCCAGGAAAACTTGGGTACTTAGAGGAACTAACATACATGGACCCAAAAATCAAAGGGGACCTAAATCTACTTAATCTCTTTGCATACAGGACATCCTAGAGGAGGACACCTGGTACTTCGATAGTGGATGCTATCGGCACATGACCGGAGATAAAAGCAAGCTATCAGATTTTGTAGAAGGTCGCGGTCCAAAAGTTCGTTTCGGTGATAAATCTAAAGGAAGAACAAGAGGGAAAGGAAACCTACTGGTCGGAAAATTCAAAGTCACCGATGTTGCATATGTTGAAGGCTTACAGTACAATCTACTTAGTATTAGCCAGTTCTGTGATAAACAGTTCTCGGTGAAATTCTATATAGATCGCTGTAGAGTCAAGAACATCCAAACCAAGGAAGTTGTGCTTACAAGAAGCAGATCAGGTAACATGTATATTGCTGACTGGAAGCCTATGAGCTCCTCAATTCCATGCTTTGTTGCCAAAGGCACTGCAGATCTTAGCTGGTTATGGCACAAGAGGATGTCTCACATCAAATTCAAGACGATCAACAAAATCTCAAGACAGGGAATGGTTAGAGGATTGCCAAACGTATCATTCAATAAGGACAGCGTCTGCGGACCATGTCAGAAAGGCAAGCAAATCAAGTCAACCCTGAAGAGCAAATCCTACCTTTCAAACCAAAGAGTGTTGGAAATGCTACATATGGATCTCTACGGTCCTGTAGACCCAGTAAGTTTGGGAGGTAAGAAATACTGTCTTGTTGTTGATGATGATTACTCCAGGTATGCTTGGACAATTTTCCTAAGCAAGAAGAAGGAAACAACATCAAAGCTGCCCGAGCTCCTGAAAAAGTTGCAAAATGTAAAGGCATTGAGTATCGTGTCCATTCATTCCGATAGAGGTACAGAATTTTCTAATCGCTTTATAGAGCAATACTGTTCGGAAAATGGAATACAACATGAATACTCAGCTGCCCGTACACCTCAACAAAATGGTGTTGCCGAGCGAAAGAATAGGACGTTGAAAGAAGCAACAAGGACAATGATCGCCGCAAGCAAGTTGCCACAGGCTTTTTGGGGTGAAGCAACCAATACATCATGCTACACTCAAAACCGCTGTATCGTCAACAAGCACCATAACAAAACAACATATGAGGTATGGAACAACAAAACTCCATTAGTTTCATATTTTCACATATTTGGATGCAGATGTTATGTGTTGAATAATGGGAAGGATCAACTTAGAACCTTTGATGAGAAATCAGATGAAGGAATATTTGTAGGATACTCCTCCGTCAGCAAAGCTTACAGGATCTTTAACAAAAGGAAGCTGACGATTGAGGAATCAATTCTTGTAGTGTTCGACGAACCTCACCATGACCCTACAGGAGTATAAAATGTTACTCAGAACATCCAACAACTCTCTATCTTGGATCCTCCAACTCCCATAGAACCTGTCGTTGATCTAGAAATCAACCCCACAGCTGTAAGAATTGACGTGGATGAAGCCGACGCTGTACAAGATAAAGTTGTATCTACAGAAACTTTCGATACAGTACGGGACCCTGAATTAGAACCCGACCGAAGATGGTTGAGAGATCACCCGCAAGAGCTGATCATTGGAAACATAAATGCTGGTGTTTCTACTCGTAGGAGAATACAGAGTACACAAGGAAATGTACTTTGTGCACAAGAAGAACTTGATACTGAGATATCACAGTTTCCTGAATGGAAATCTCAATCTGAGCTTACAGGACTCAATATGTGCACTATCGTTGTATTCTTAGCCCAGTCCGAACCTGTTTCGACCATAGACGTTCTTATAATTCTCATTGGATAACATCTATAGAAGAAGAGCTTAACGGTTTCGAAAGAAACAATGTATGGTATCTTGTACCCAGACCTACGCATCAATCGGTTATAGGAACCAAATGGGTGTTTCGAAACAAAAAGGATCGAAATGGACTTATTATAAGGAACAAATCAAGGCTAGTCGCACAAGGCTATAGTCAGGAAGAAGGCATAGACTATGATGAAACCTTCGCCCCTGTAGCCAGACTAGAAGCCATTAGGATATTCTTAGCCTTTGCCGCCCATAAGAGCTTTATTGTATACCAAATGGACGTCAAGAGTGCATTCCTGAATGGAGACCTTGCCGAAGAAGTTTATGTTGAACAACCACCAGGGTTTGCCAACACAGACAGTATCGACCTAGTATACAGGCTAAGGAAACCACTGTATGGACTTAAGCAAGCCCCTAGAGCCTGGTATGAGACCTTGTCCCAGTATCTAACCAATAATGGATTTGAGAAAGGTGCTGTGGACAAGACCTTGTTCAAAATACAGGAAGGTGATGACCTTCTTATGGTACAAATTTACGTAGATGATATAATTTTTGGTTCAACTAACCTTGCTTTGTGTCAAAGGTTCTCTCATCTCATGCAAAGTAAATTTGAAATGAGTATGATGGGGGAACTTAGTTATTTCCTAGGTTTTGCGAGTAAAGCGGATTTGCCTGGTATTTTCATCAACCAGGAAAAATACAGTAAGGAGATTCTCAACAAATTTGGAATGAACACTTCCAAATCATCGTCAACCCCCATGAGCACTTCCGTGCAAATTAGTGCTGATGAAGCCGGAAAGCCGTTTGACCAATCACTCTACAGGAAGCTCATTGGTTCGCTCCTGTACTTAACGGCTAGCAGACCCGATATCTAGTTTGCTGTTGGAGTGTGTGCGAGATATCAAGTAGCACCTAAGGAATCACACTTCAATACAGCTAAACGAATCCTGAAGTACATTAAAGGAACGGTCGATGTAGGACTATGGCATCCTAAAGAAGGCGGATTCGATTTAGTTGGATACAGCGACTCGGATCTTGGAGGCTGCAAGCTAGATAGGAAGAGTACAAGTGGAACTTGTCACTTTCTTGGACCTAGACTCGTTTCTTGGTTCAGTAAGAAGCAATTGGCTAACTCTCTTTCCACGGCTGAATCAGAATACTATCTTCTTTGGTAGTTCTTTGTATGCAGATCCTTTGGATGCAGCAGCAGTTGTCAGATTATGGAATTGAAGCCAGAGAGACTCCAATCATGTGTGATAGCACGAGTGCAATTGCAATAACGCACAATCCTGTCCTGCACTCGCGCACTAAGCATATCAACATGAAGCATCATTTTATAAGGAATCATGTCGAGAACAAGGATGTTCGCCTCGAGAAGGTTCATACAGACATTCAGTTGGCCGACATCTTCACCAAGCCGCTCGACACAGCCAGATTCAACATGCTTAGACAAGAATTGGGAATGCTACAGCCTGACTCCCTGTAAGTAATTTACTGTTTTTACTCAACAATTGAGGGGGAATGCTGTAAGACCCAAGAATACAGTATCCAACGTTAATTATCTGTACACTCAGAACCGTCAATACAGCACTGTAGTGAACAAAGATATATGAATCATCCTACAGCTGACGTGTGCAATAATTAAGGAGTAATACAGTATGACCCATGAATACAGCATTAATCCAAAAATTGCTGTATGGAATTTAAAACCTATATGTACCTTTTAAGGGGGAACGCTGTATCGTCGCGAATACAGCACATACTATAGGATTTCGATTCAGTATATATATTATATTATATTAATTTCATTTTTTAAAATGATTTTTGTCCACGTGCCCTGTTTTCATGTCAAACGTCATTTACATTAAATGCCTTACACGACATCTGGACAACTGAATCTCAAAAGCCGTGATGTTTTCAAATTGTTTAATGTTTTAAAACCGCAGTTTCAGGCATTTAGGGTGACAACAAATGTCAGAAGTGGGACTCGCTCATATTTTAACATTTTAATGGATAAGTGTACCAGTTACACTCAGTCCATCCTGATCGTTGATTTCAAAAACCAGCTCCCATCCCTTAAAATCTGACCATTCGTACACTGCAAAACCCTACTTCTCCGCCCAATATAAAAGGACTGATACTGCCATTAGAGACTCTTTACACTTTCTGCAAAAATTAAGAGTTCTCAAGCAAAAACAGCCTACAAAGTTTTCTGCATTCTACTGCAAATTTCGTTTATTCTCTTTCATACTTTCTTGAGAATCATCAATGGCTGGTCAGACATCTTCTCCCGCACTCAAGAAATCCTCGAACATCATCGATGGACGGATCTTCTCAAGATTTGTCGTCATCGAGCGTATTCTCTCTGAAACCAATGTCGCAGAACCCATGGAGTACGTCATCACTCGTCTCCGTCAACAAGGCCTCTACCGCCTTGGAAGTCAAACCGCTGAGAAGTACGATGTTCACCTGGTTGAGGAATTTTACCTCAACGCCGTCGTACGCTTTTTGTCGCTGGCCCAAGGAGGTCACGTTGCTGATATCACTGCTACCATTCAAGGAGTGGAGATCTGTATTGATCGATATCTTCTCCAGAATATTTACAGGCTACCTGCTGATGGCCTGACAATGGATCAACTTGAGACGTTTGGGTCTCAAAAGCTGATAACGAAGTATTATGGGCTGTTCACCGGCTCAACTGTTGTTGACATGGTTCAAACCACATGTCACAAGAAAAATTTTTGCCTGCCATATGTGTATTTACATGATTTTTGCTGCAGGATCATCGAGAATCGAACTGGTGCATTCGAAATGTGTACTAATCTGAGATTCAGGATGATGGTTGCAATTCTGACCTGTGAAAAGGTCAACTGATGCCAGATAATCTTGAAGCGCTTGCAGGAGGAAATATGCAAGCCTGCCACCCAGAAGAAGTCATTTGGTTTAATTCTAAACCATATTTTGACGAAATGCGGACTTCCGCAATCCGCTGATGCAAAGAAAACCAGCTCCCGGATATACTTAGGAGGCGTCAAGCCTTCGGCGTATAACCAGAGCACTCTGGTCTGCAACCACCCTATAATCCAAAGTATGCCCGTGTCTGAAGACCCAAGGGATGTTTCTTTGAAGTCCCAGGATGTTGAGTCTTCAAAGAAGAGGAAAAGATCTCACAGCAAGACACCGATTGCTGGTGAGAAGCCGAAAAGGAAGCTAAGGAAGCTTTCTAAAGCTAAAACCACCAAAACTTCCGAAGAAGTTTCCACCGTGGCGCAACCCACTGAAGAACTACCCCAGGGCCCAACCCCTGTGGAAGAGGTGCCCGCTACTGTATCGACAGTAGATCCTGAGCCTTTGGCGGCTAAGACGGATGATCGGACATCTGCCAACTTAGAAGACTCTAGCGAGTCGGCTACCTCTTTGGAGCCAAAAGCTACTTCTCCTATACGGTATTCCACACCCGTACAGGATCAATCTTCCTTCGGGGCACCATCCCCTGTAAGGAATCCTACTTCCCTACAGGATCCCACACCTGTAGAGGAACCCCTCGCTACAGCGGATTCAGACGTTGTACGCAGTCCCTCCCCGGACACCATTATCAACAAAACCCTTCTCTCCGTGCAGATTGACCATGCGTATGAAAGATTCCTTAAATGGAAAAGCTACAGGCTAGCTCCGTATGACACATTATACAACTGAAGCGAATGGAGCCATGAAGAGAGATTTGTAATGGAAGTGACGGACTCAACGGAAGTTGAGGCCCTGATCCAATGGGAAAATCTCTACTGCAAAGAACTGATTGAAAGCCATTTATTGCAAAAATCTGACGCCAGGGGAAAAGGAAAAGATAAATCCGAGGACTCCTCCCAAAATCTAAAAGATGACGATGACTCAAACGACGATGACAACGCTTTACAAGCTGGTCTGAGAATGAGTCGTGAAGAGGCTCAAGACAGAGATGCCTCTCAACCCAAGGATGACGAAGGGCCATCAAGTCGAAGTGAGCCCCCTTCGCCACAGCAAGAGAACATTCCATACGACGAGGAATCAGTCCCTCAAGTCGAGGAAGAAGAAATTATTTTGGAACAGGCAATCGAGCCTGCCGCCGCTCAAGAAGAAGAAGTTGTTGCTGAGAGACAACAGGAGGAATCAGTCCCTCCTGTATCCATGTCTACAGACGCACCTTCGCAACAAGAGCACCCTTCCGCCGAACCAGAAAATGCTGCTCCCGCCCCATCAACCGTAGAATCCGAGGACGGTAATATACCTGAGGATGTCCAACTAAATTCACGCCCTATCATGAATTTGAGAAGGTTGAACGGTGCCGAAGACTTTGCTAAGCCAGATTCTCCAAGCACTGCTGCTAGGAAAGAGCGCCTGCGTGCTCTCGGTCTTCAAACTGTATTCATACTGGATGTAGTTAATGCCCTGTACTCAGTCGAGAAAGCTCTTAATTGGATGCACACCTCTGCTGTCGAAGAGATGACTACATTACAGCATGAAGTCTCTCGCGTAGTAGAAGCCTTTGCTGTATTGCCAGAAGTATTCAAGCAAGCACTGAATATCATGCAAGAAAAACAAGAGCAACTCCTGAGAGAAGAAGCATCCAAAACATGCATTGCTGAAGCCAAGACCGCAGCTGCTATGATCGAAACCACTTCTCACTTGAGAGCCCACGACAAAAGTATCAAGGATATGTCGGAGGTGCTTTCCACCCTTGTAGAAAGAATGACAAACATTGAGATGAAACAGGATGCCGCACTTGAAATCCTAGGATGTCTTGATGACACCAAAAAGGGGGAAGAAGCAAGAGAAGCTGCAAGGAGAATAAGGTTACAGCATGAAAGGGAATTAAATGCTGCTCAAGACAGCATTACCGCTGAATTGAACAAACTAGCCCCTCCCTCTCAAAGTTTTAAGATTTCAGGCTCCCGACCTGAATTTCATGATCCAAATGTCCCGTGGCAAACCTTAATTCAAAGACCTTCTGAGATCCGTCTGCCAACCAACCGCCATCCAACTGCCGATGAGGTGAAGCAATGGAGGAAGAATGAACTGATGAGATACTTTGTTAAACTCGTCAGGGAATCCGCCATCTTCAAAAGCTATAAGACTTTCAAGGATGCTGCAGACTAATGAAGACTGCGAACATACACATGCATCCATGCAAGTAGTGATATTCCGACGACATCAAGGTAGACAAGCATCCATGCTTGTACTAATATTCCTACAAGGGGCAATATAATAAGACAAAATAATTCTATTAGGGATTGAAGTTTGACATTTTTATGGACTAAACTTTAAAGTGTATCAAAGTAGGGACTCAAATTTATTCCGTTATACACGTTAGGACCTCCGTTATTTTTCATCCGTTCAGTTTTAACGGATTGTTGACATGGCCGTTAAGTGCCACGTGTCAGCTTTTTACTGTTATAATTATATCAACACTAAATATGCGGATGTTCTTTCCCATATACCACGAGGAACATTTCTACATCATGTGCTTCAATTTCAGGAAATTCTGGGTTGACCTAATTGACAACTCATCAGCAGCATTCAACAAAGCATTGGAAATCAAGTATTGCAAAGTGCCGAAAACCCTGGTAAACAAAAAATAAATATATATATTTGTTTACAAACAAAATGCAATTTCCTCAATTATTTCGATAAAATACAGAAAACATTACTCGTTCAATTTCTAGACAAACACGGGTTAAGCGACAAAGCTGGAGCTCCGAAAAACTCAAGGATAGAACGCTTAATGATCACGTGGGCCAACAATAATTACAAGCATGACTGCCGGTGTATGTAATGCGTCATATGGAAACATATATGGGGGAGGGTGAACGAAATTGGAAAACAGGTTTCAACCAAACCAGTGTCAACTAACTGAATTACATGGGTGCAAAATATTGTGCAGCAATCCTGGCATCCGATATTGTTGGAAATATTAGATAAAATAGAGGAAATGGGATGTTTTGAGCAGCCCATTTGAGAGGAAATTTTGAGTTGGCTCGACTACGAGTTAAATTCGGGACTTAGTTGTAATACGTAGTACTCCGTACGAGGTTTCCAAAACATATAAGAACACTCAAAATGATTGAGGTATGAATGAGATATAATGTTCCAAAGTGAACCCTTTAGAAATGGGTTTGGGATGCTATCACACATTGGAAAAAGAAGGGGGAAATTGTGAGTATATAAGGAGATGTGGACAAAGGCATGTTCAAAAAGTGAGACATGTGTGGATGTGTGACTAGGCGCCCCTCGCGCGCACACACACGCACGCCGCCGCCGTCCGGCTTGGCTCGGCTCGGGCGGTCTGTCGGTCTGTCGGTCGGTCGAAGGGCGATTTGTCTCGGCGTCTCGAAGTTATCTTTTTACTGCAATTTTATTCGGTAAAATTTTATTTTACCGAAAATACCTCAATTAATAAATTCCGAATTCTATCGGTATAGAGTTCCTCCAGCACACAACCTCCTCCAGCTTCACCTATAAATACCCGGCTTGAGGGGCTCGTTTTTACACACAAAAAACGTACGAAATTTCCAAAGCCTCACAGTCAGATAATTTTCTTCACAGATTTTGTTCTAGTTCGGTGAGAGTGCAGCGGATCACAGATTCGTTATATCGAGCTGTTGTTTTATCCTTGGAGGCAGACGTCATACACCGTGGTGAGGACGAATTTGCTTTAAGGAGACAAATTATCTGGACTTAACAACGAATCTTTCGGTTTTATATACGTGATCGGCGGATTTCGTTTTGCTAACAAATTTTCTGCAGGGCTTATATAATATATATTCGATATATATATATATATATATATATATATATATATATATATTTCAAGTAATCATTTTCAAAATTATTCAACAATCTTAAAGCAAATTTTTTTTGTTTACTTGATTAAAACAGATCTACTTTCGAAACATTAAGCAATATGGATTCTCAAAACCAAACACTGTCTACGGACGTTTCTGGAGGTGCGCCTCAGAAAATCGGCTCGGGTTCAGCAACTGGAGGTGCGCCTCTGATAACTGGATCGGGTACAACTTCGATTCCGATTACTAATTCGGTTTCGGTTCCGGTCAACCATGCGGACAAACCAGAGAAATTCAACGGGCAGAATTTCAAGAGATGGCAGCAAAAGATGATGTTCTATCTGACCACTCTAGGCTTGTCTCGATTCCTCAAGAAGGATGCGCCAAAATATGACGAAGACAGTGACCAACAAACTCTGATGGCCATTGACGCTTGGAAAACTTCCGACTATCTTTGTCGGAACTATGTGATGAATGGCCTTGCCGATTCATTGTACAACGTGTACAGCAGTGCTAAATCAGCTTAGGCGTTATGGGACTCACTAGACCATAAGTACAAGATCGAGGACGCCAGTGCCAAGAAGTGGATTGTTGGACGGTTTCTCGATTACAAGATGATCGACTCCAAGACAGTAGTGAGTCAGGTACAAGAGCTACAAGTGATCATTCACGAAATCCATGCTGAAGGAATGATCATTAGCGAATCCTTCCAAGTGGCTTCGGTGATCGAAAAAATGCCCTCGACTTGGAAAGATTTCAAGAATTATCTCAAGCACAAGCGCAAGGAGATGAGCATGGAAGATCTGATCGTTATACTTCGCATAGAGGAAGACAACCGAGGATCAGAGAAGAAGGTAAATGTTGTTGTGGCAAAGGCTAATGTTGTGGAAACTGGACCGACATCCAAGAAAGGCAACAATGGAAAGGGAACCAAGCTGGGACCTAAATGAGGAATTGGGAAAAAGAAGGAAAAATTCCTTGGTAAATGCTACAACTGTGAAAAGATGGGTCATAGGGCGACTGATTGCAGGCTGCCAAAGAAACCAAAGAAAAAGGAAGGTAATGCAGCACATCTGATTACCGAGCAAGTGCAAAATCTTGACTTATGTGCTATGATCTCCGAAGTGAACTTAGTTGGCTCAAATACCAAAGAGTGGTGGATTGACACTAGAGCAACTAGGCATATATGTGCCAACAAATCAATATTCTCCTCATTGATAGAAACTGATGCCGGTGATATACTGTATATGGGATACTCTGCAACCTCAACTATCTTGGGCGAAGGCACGGTGATCTTAAAGATGACGTCTGGAAAGGAAGTGACTCTTAAACGTGTGTTATATGTGCCTGATATTCGAAGGAACCTTATCTCTGGTACCTTGTTGATGAAGCATGGCTTTAGAACAGTTTTCGAGTCAGATAAAGTTAATTTGTCGAAAAATGGTATGTTTATAGGCAGGGGATATGAATGTGATGGGCTAGTTAAGCTCAATGTAATGACTATAAAAAATAATGAAATGAAGAATTCTTCTGCTTACTCGCTTGAGTCTCCTAATTTATGGCATGCTAGATTAAGACATGTTAATTTTAATGCAATGCGTAGACTAATTGCATTAGATCACATACCAAAGTTTAAAATTGATTTAAACCACAAGTGTGAAACTTGTGTAGAGGCAAAATTAACTCGATCTACATTCCGACAAGTGGAAAGAAACACCAAACCTTTAGAATTAATACATAGCGACCTATGTGATTTGAAGTTTGTTCAAACTAGAGGTGGAAACAAATATTTTATTACTTTCGTGGATGATTGTACTAAATATTGCTATGTATACTTGCTTAAAAGCAAAGATGAAGCCATAGAGAAATTTTTTCTCTATAAAACGGAAGTTGAGAATCAATTGAATGCTAAGATAAAAATCTTGAGAAGTGACCGCGGAGGTGAATATGTGGAACCATTTGGCGAATTTTGCTCGCAACATGGGATTATTTATAAAGTCACTGCCCCATATGCACCACAGTCAAATGGCATGGCGGAACGTAAGAATCGCATTCTGAAAGAGATGATGAACGCGATATTACTAAATTCAGGTCTGCCGCAAAATATGTGGGGAGAAGCCATCTTAACGGCAAATTATCTCTTAAATAAGATATGCCGTAAGAACGGAGACAAAACTCCTTATGAATTATGGAAAGGAGTCAAGCCTTCCTACAATTACATGAAAGTGTGGGGGTGTCTAGCAAAGGTGCTGATACCTACTCCTAAGAAAGTTTAAATAGGCCCAAAAACGGTTGACTACATTTTCATTGGATATGCACACAACAGCAATGCTTACCGATTTCTTGTGCATGAATCCAAAGTGCCTTAGATTCACAAGAATACGATTATGGAATCAAGGAATGCGTCATTCTTTGAGAATATCTTTCCTTGTAAGAATGCAAGTGAGCCTCTTATCTCATCCGAACAGACTTCTGAACTAATGGATGAAGATAATGAAGACCAAATAATGGATAATGAGGACGAACCTAGAAGGAGCAAGCGACAAAGGACGGAGAAATCTTATGGACCAGATTTCATCACCTACTTGCTCGAAAAGGCTCCTCAGACTTACAAAGAAGCTGTAAGCTTGACGGATGGACCTCTATGGAAGGAGGCTATCAAAGAAGAGATTGATTCTATATTACAGAATCATACTTGGGAACTAGTGGAATTACCTCCTAAGTGTAAACCATTAGGAAATAAGTGGATTTTCAAGAAGAAATTGAAAGATGGAGCAGTTGATAAATATAAGGCTAGGCTCGTAGCGAATGGATATAACCAACGTGAAGGCCTAGACTATTTTGATACATACTCTCCTGTGACAAGAATAACTTCCATCAGGATGATACTTGCCATCGCAGCATTACGAGGCTTAGAAGTTCATCAAATGGATGTTAAGACTGCCTTTCTTAATGGAGACTTAGAAGAGGAAATCTACATGGAACAACCCGAGGGGTTCTCTGCTCCTGGATAAGAAAGCAAAGTCTGCAAGCTGGTGAAATCTTTGTACGGATTGAAGCAGGCACCAAAACAGTGGCATGAAAAATTTGATCATGTCATGATAAGCGGTGGCTTCAAAATTAATGAATCCGACAAATGTGTATATGTGAAAGACACAGAAGATGGCTATGTCATTTTGTGTCTATATGTAGACGACTTTCTCATTACCGGTAGTAATGAAAGAATAATCAAATCAACCAAAGACATGCTGAGGTCGAGATTTGATATGAAGGATATGGGACTCGCAGATGTAATTTTAGGGATTAAGATCACACGAATGTCGGAAGGTCTCATGCTGAGTCAAGCCCACTATGTGGACAAAATCCTTGATAGATTTAATAAAGATGACTCTGGCACAGCCAAAACCCCGGTGGATATAACATTGAGACTATCCAAGCATAAGGGTGAATGAGTATCTCAACTTGAGTACTCACGCATAATAGGAAATCTGATGTACTTGATGGTTGTACAAGACCAGATATAGCATACTCAGTTAGTAGACTAAGTAGATACACGAGCAACCCCGGAAAGGATCACTAGAAGGCGATCACAAGGGTACTAAGATACTTAAGGGGTACTCGTGAGTATGGGCTGCACTATACCAAATATCCAGCAGTACTTGAAGGATATAGTGATGAAAATTGGATATCTGATATAAAAGACTCCAAGTCTACAAGCGGATATGTATTCACACTAGCCGGTGCAGTAGTGGCATGGAAATCTTCAAAACAGACACTTATATCTCGGTCAACGATGGAATCCGAGTTTATAGCCTTAGATAAATGTGTAGAAGAGGGAGAATGGCTACACCATTTTCTAGAAGATATTACAAGATGGGCAAAGCCTGTGACCGCATTATGTATTCATTGCGATAGTCAATCTGCGATTGGCAGCGCACAGAGCGTAATGTACAATGGTAAGTCTCGTCACATAAGGAGGAGATATAATACCATTAGACAATTGATATCAACAGGAGTTATCACTATTGATTATGTGTCATCAAAGGATAACATTGCGGATCCGCTAACCAAAGGGTTATCAAGAGACCTTGTTGATAAATCATCAAGAGGAATGGGTCTATTGCCTTGAGCTAATGGTTTTATGGAGGATACCCAACCTAAGCTGACTGGAGATCCCAAGATCTAGGTTCAATGGGACAACCAATCTATAAAACTGGGCACGATAACTGTGGGGGTTACCCCGAACCGACCATTTCTAGGATGAAAACAGTGATACCCGTAGGGAGAGGTTAAGCTTATGCTTTTAATGATTCTTAAGTCGACAACGTATAGTCTGGTGGAGTAAAATACGGGTTTACTCAAAACACTTAAAGAGAATCACCTATGTTAGAGAGAAGAGGGGCCGCTTCAAAGGAGAATTGCTAAGGCACAATTCTTTAGAAACTCTCGCAGAACCAGGACGGTGTCCACGACCAAAATGGGCACAATAATGAGAACAGAACAAATCAGGAAGGGCACTTGTGAAGGATATACGATCACTTACACAAGCGGTCGGACAGTTCAAAGGCATCTAGTCACACTGTCTATCCAGTTAGGAGAATATATCTTTTCGAGGGAAGGTTCAAGGAGCATACTCTACCTATCCTATACAATGCCTAACCGTAGTAACTAACACCAAGTCAACTCCGTGTATGACGTGTGCTGCTGGACCATCAATCTCATTCATGTGGGGGATTGTAGGAAATATTAGATAAAATGGAGGAAATGAGATGTTTTTAGCAGCCCATTTGAGAGGAAATTTTGAGTTGGCTCGTCTACGAGTTAAAGTCGGGACTTAGTTGGAATACGTAGTACTCCGTACAAGGTTTCCAAAACATGTAAGAAGACTCAAAATGGTTGAGGTATGAATGAGATATAATGTTCCAAAGTGAACCCTTTAGAAATGGGTTTGGGATGTTATCCCACATTGGAAAAAGAAGGGAGAAATTGTGAGTATATAAAGAGATGTAGACAAAGGCATGTTCAAAAAGTGAGACATGTGTGGATGTGTGACTAGGTGCCCCTCGCGCACGCTCACACACGCGCGCGCCGCCGCCGCCGCCGTCCGTCCGTCCGGCCGGCTGGCTCGGCTCGGCTCGGCTCGGCTCGGTTCGGTCTCGGTCGAAGGGCGATTTGGGCGAAATGTCTCGGCGTCTCGAAGTTATCTTTTTACTGCAATTTTATTCGGTAAAATTTTATTTTACCGAAAATACCTCAATTAATAAATTACGATTTTTTCGGATCCGGATAAAATCGAATTAAACAGATCTGGATAAGTATTGAGATACTAATCCTGATCGGTTTAGAGTTCCTCCAGATACCAATTTTCGGTCGGTATAGAGCTCCTCCAGCACACAACCTCCTCCAGCCTTCACCTATAAATACCCGGCTTGAGGGGCTCGTTTTTACACACCAAAAACATACGAAATTTCCAAAGCCTCACAGTCAGATAATTTTCTTCTTTGTTTTTTTGCTTCGGTCGGTGATAGTAGACAGATTTTGTTCTAGTTCGTTGAGGGTGCAGCGGATCACAGATTCGTTACATCGAGCTGTTGTTTTATCCTGGGAGACAGACGTCATACACCGTGGTGAGGACGAATTTGCTTTAAGGAGACAGATTATCTGGACTTAACAACGAATCTTCCGGTTTCATATACGTGATCAGCGGATTTCGTTTTGCTAACAAATTTTCTGCAGGGCTTATATAATATATATATATATATATATATATTCTGTTATTTTTCAAGTAATCATTTTCAAAATTATTCAACAATCTTAAAGCAAATTTTTTTTTGTTTACTTGATTAAAACAGATCTACTTTCGAAAAGTTAAGCAATATAGATTTCAAAACCAAACACTGTCTACGGACGTTTCTGGAGGTGCGCCTCAGAAAATCGGCTCGGGTTCAGCAACTGGAGGTGCGCCTCTGATAACTGGATTGGGTACAGCTTCGATTCTGATTACTAATTCGGTTTTGGTTCCAGTCAACCATGCAGACAAACCAGAGAAATTCAACTGGCAGAATTTCAAGAAATGGCAGCAGAAGATGATGTTCTATCTGACCACTCTAGGCTTGTCTCGATTCCTCAAGGAGGATGCGCTAAAATATGACGAAGACAGTGACCAACAAACTCTGATGGCCATTGACGCTTGGAAAACTTCCGACTATCTGTATCTGAACTATGTGATGAATGGCCTTGCCGATTCATTATACAACGTGTACAGCAGTGCTAAATCAACTAAGGCGTTATGGGACTCACTAGACCATAAGTAAAAGATCGAGGACGCCGGTGCCAAGAAGTGGATTGTTCGACGGTTTCTCGATTAAAAGATGATCGACTCCAAGACAGTAGTGAGTCAGGTACAAGAGCTACAAGTGATCATTCACGAAATCCATGCTGAAAGAATGATCATTAGCGAATCCTTCTAAGTGGCTGCGGTGATCGAAAAACTACCCTCGACTTGGAAAGATTTCAAGAATTATATCAAGCACAAGCGTAAGGAGATGAGCATGGAAGATCTGATCGTTAGACTTCGCATAGAGGAAGACAACCGAGGATCAGAGAAGAAGGTAAATGCTGCTGTGGCAAAGGCCAATGTTGTGGAAACTGGACCGAGATCCAAGAAAGGCAACAATGGAAATGGAACCAAGTTGGGACCTAAAGGAGGAATTGGGAAAAAGAAGGAAAAATTCCTTGGTAAATGCTAAAACTGTGAAAAGATGGGTCATAGGGCGGCTGATTGCAGGCTGCCAAAGAAACCAAAGAAAAAGAAAGGTAATGCAGCACATCTGATTACCGAGCAAGTGGAAAATCTTAACTTATGTGCTATGATCTCCGAAGTGAACTTAGTTGGCTCAAATACCAAAGAGTGGTGGATTGACACTGGAGCAACTAGGCATATATGTGCCAACAAATCAATGTTCTCCTCATTGATAGAAACTGATGCCGGTGATATACTGTATATGGGAAACCCTGCAACCTCAACTATCTTGGGCGAAGGCACGGTGATCTTAAAGATGACGTCTGGAAAGGAAGTGACTCTTAAACGTGTGTTATATGTGCCTGATATTTGAAGGAACCTTATCTCTGGTACCTTGTTGATGAAGCATGGCTTTAGAACAGTTTTTGAGTCCGATAAAGTTATTTTGTCGAAAAATGGTATGTTTATAGGCAAGGGATATGAATGTGATGGGCTAGTGAAGCTCAATGTAATGACTATCAAAAATAATGAAATGAAGAATTCTTCTGCTTACTTGCTTGAGTCTCCTAATTTATGGTATGCTAGATTAGGACATGTTAATTTTAATGCAATGCGTAGACTAATTACATTAGATCACATACCAAAGTTTAAAATTGATTTAAACCACAAGTGTGAAACTTGTGTAGTAGCAAAATTAACTCGATCTCCATTCCGACAAGTGGAAATAAACACCAAACCTTTAGAATTAATACATAGCGACCTATGTGATTTGAAGTTTGTTCAAACTAGAGGTGAAAACAAATATTTTTTTACTTTCGTGGATGATTGTACTAAATATTGCTATGTATACTTGCTTAAAAGCAAAGATGAAGCCATAGAGAAATTCGTTCTCTATAAAACGGAAGATGAGAATCAATTGAATGCTAAGATAAAAATCTTGAGAAGTGACCACGGAGGTGAATATGTGGAACCATTTGGCGAATTTTGCTCGCAACATGGGATTATTCATGAAGTCACGGCCCCATATGCACCACAGTCAAATGGCGTGGCGGAACATAAGAATCGCACTCTGAAAGAGATGATGAACGCGATATTACTAAATTCAGGTCTGCCGCAAAATATGTGGGGAGAAGCCATCTTAACGGCAAATTATCTCTTAAATAAGATATGCCGTAAGAACAGAGACAAAACTCCTTATGAATTGTGGAAAGGAGTCAAGCCCTCCTACAATTACATGAAAGTGTGGGGGTGTCTAGCAAAGGTGCTGATACCTACTCCTAAAAAATTTAAAATAGGCCCAAAAATGGTTGACTGTATTTTCATTGGATATGCACACAACAGCAATGCTTACCGATTTCTTGTGCATAAATCCAAAGTGCCTGACCAGATTTCATCACCTACTTGCTCGAAAAGGCTCCTCAGACTTACAAAGAAGCTGTAAGCTCGACGGATGGACCTCTATGGAACAAGGCTATCAAAGAAGAGATTGATTCTATATTACAGAATCATACTTGGGAACTAGTGGAATTACCTCCTAAGTGTAAACCATTAGGAAATAAGTGGATTTTCAAGAAGAAATTGAAAGATGGAGCAGTTGATAAATATAAGGCTAGGCTCGAGCGAATGGATATAACCAATGTGAAGGCCTAGACTATTTTGATACTTACTCTCCTGTGACAAGAATAACTTCCATCAGGATGATACTTGCCATCGCAGCATTACGAGGCTTAGAAGTTCATCAAATGGATGTTAAGACTGCCTTTCTTAATGGAGACTTAGAAGAGGAAATCTATGTGGAACAACCCGAGTGGTTCTCTGCTCCTGGACAAGAAAGGAAAGTCTGCAAGCTGGTAAAATCTTTGTACGGATTGAAGCAGGCACCAAAACAGTGGCATGAAAAATTTGATCATGTCATGATAAGCGGTGGCTTCAAAATTAATGAATCCGACAAATGTGTACATGTGAAAGACACAGAAGATGGCTATGTCATTTTGTGTCTATATGTAGATGACTTGCTCATTACCGGCAGTAATGAAAGAATAATCAAATCAACCAAAGATATGCTGAAATCGAGATTTGATATGAACGATATGGGACTCGCAGATGTAATTTTAGGGATTAAGATCACAGGAACGTCGGAAGGTCTCATGATGAGTCAAGCCCACTATGTGGACAAAATCCTTGAAAGATTTAATAAAGATGACTCTGGCACAGCCAAAACCCCGGTGGATATGACGTTGAGACTATCCAAGAATAAGGGTGAAGGAGTATCTCAACTTGAGTACTTACGCATAATAGGAAGTCTGATGTACTTGATGAGCTGTACAAGACCAGATATAGCCTACTCAGTTAGTAGACTAAGTAGATACACGAGCAACCCTGGAAAGGATCACTGGAAGGCGATCATAAGGGTACTAAGATACTTAAGGGGTACTCGTGAGTATGGGCTGCACTATACCAAATATCCAGCAGTACTTGAAGGATATAGTGATGCAAATTGGATATCTGATATAAAAGACTCCAAGTCTACAAGCGGATATGTATTCACACTAGCCGGTGCAGTAGTGGCATGGAAATCTTCAAAACAGACACTTATATCTCGGTCAACGATGGAATCCGAGTTTATAGCCTTAGATAAATGTGTAGAAGAGGGAGAATGGCTACACCATTTTCTAGAAGATATTACAAGATGGGCAAAGCCTGTGACCGCATTATGTATTCATTGCGATAGTCAATCTGCGATTGGCAGCGCACAGAGCGTAATGTACAATGGTAAGTCTCGTCACATAAGGAGGAGATATAATACCATTAGACAATTGATATCAACAGGAGTTATCACTATTGATTATGTGTCATCAAAGGATAACATTGCGGATCCGCTAACCAAAGGGTTATCAAGAGACCTTGTTGATAAATCATCAAGAGGAATGGGTCTATTGCCTTGAGCTAATGGTTTTATGGAGGATACCCAACCTAAGTTGACTGGAGATCGCAAGATCTAGGTTCAATGGGACAACCAATCCATAAAACTGGGCACGATCACTGTGGGGGTTACCCCGAAACGACCATTCCTAGGATGAAAACAGTGATACCTGTAGGGAGAGGTTAAGCTTATGCTTTTAATGATTCTTAAGTCGACAACGTATAGTCTGGTGGAGTAAAATACGGGTTTACTCAAAACACTTAAAGAGAAGCACCTATGTTAGAGAGAAGAGGGGCCGCTTCAAAGGAGAATTGCTAAGGCACAATTCTTTAGAAACTCTTGCAGAACCAGGACGGTGTCCACGGCCAAAATGGGCACAATAATGAGAACAGAATAGAAGGTCACTTGTGAAGGATATACGATCACTTACACAAGCGGTCGGACAGTTCAAAGGCATCTAGTCACACTGTCTAGCTAGTAAGGAGAATATATCTTTTCGAGGGAAGGTTCAAGGAGCATACTCTATCTATCATATGCAATGCCTAACCGTAGTAACTATCACCAAGTCAACTCCGTGTCTGACATGTGCTGCTGGACCATCAATCTCATTCATGTGGGGGATTGTTGGAAATATTAGATAAAATGGAGGAAATGGGATGTTTTGAGCAGCCTATTTGAGAGGAAATTTTGAGTAGGCTTGACTACTAGTTAAAATCGGGACTTAGTTGGAATACGTAGTACTCCGTACGAGGTTTCCAAAACATGTATGAACACTCAAAATGATTGAGGTATGAATGAGATATAATGTTCCAAAGTAAACCCTTTAGAAATGGGTTTGGGATGCTATCCCACGTTGAAAAAAGAAGGGAGAAATTGTGAGTATATAAGGAGATGTGGACAAAGGCATGTTCAAAAAGTTAGACATGTGTGGATGTGTGACTAGGCGCCCCTCGCGCGCACACACACGCGCGCGCGCGCCGCCGCCGTCGTCCGTCCGGCTCGGGTCGGTCGGTCGGTCTCGGTCAAAGGGAGATTTGGGCGAAATGTCTCGGCATCTCGAAGATATCTTTTTACTGTATTTTTATTCGGTAAAAATACCTCAATTAATAAATCAATTAAGATGTTCAAGCGGTAGCAGCAGTGATACTTTTTCTATCGTTTTTTTGGCAGATATGTTGTTTGAATACTAAATATTTTGCTTTGGCGTGTTGAATGATTGCTCATCAATTAACGGCTCTGACAACAGCAAAGTGATACTAGATATATCGTTTTTTCGCAGAATATGTTTGAATATTAACTATTTTGCTTTGAGGTGTTGAATGGTCACTAAATGCAAGTGCTATTTAGTTATATTAAGTTGCTTACATTGAATTATGAACTGCTTACACTAAGTTATTATATTACTGATTTTATTTTCAGAAATTATACATGCTATTTTTCTACGCGATTAAAATGTTAACTATTACAACTGCTTATAGTTTAAATTACTACAAAATAACTATTTAACAACCGACATTAATGTTGCTTTAGATGGCCTACAACAACCCTGAAACTGTGTCACCATAGACCTGATTTAGTGCTGCTTTAGTCCCGAAAAGGGCAAAGGTAACACCAAAAGTGTGTTGTGTTCTCAGCAGTTGCCTTTGACCACAAAGGCAACATGCGAACGACCTAAGGTAACACCATGTTCTCATGTTACTATAGGAGTCTATGGCAATATACTTGGCACCCTATTGCAACATTTTATCTGTAGACGTTATAATTTAATAAAATAGATACCAGATTGTGTGGGGGCCACCTATGGGCCCATATTGTGGAAACGTGGTTAATGCAACACCAGATAATAACAACTACAACCCAATGTGTATTGCAAAATATTAACCAATTTCAACACACTAACTACCTATTGCAACACCTCAAATGAACAAAATAAAAATATAGCATTTAAATATTGCATTTCCCATGAAAAATAATTGTGCATCATTAACCTCGCTATAGTTAAAACAACAAGTACATCAATCCACCAAAAACATCAACCAATCCACTACATCAACCAATAGACAAATGGATGAAAATTATTCAAAAGAGAAGAACAAATGGATGACATATAAGAGCTAGGGCCTACTGTAACTGGAGTGTCATATTCTTGCGTAATTGGAGTGCCATGTGTCACCAGAAATGAACTTTTTCAAATTTTCAATATTCAAATTAACCAAACAACCTTGCAGAGAAGTGATTCTACTATTAGCAAAAAGAAACACAAAATATTTTACTCTTATATAAAAGATAAGTATATAATCCACTCCTACTAATTGTAAATTGTATACTCTAACACATGTATGCCTTGTCCCCCCCCCCCCCCCTGCTTCCCTTAGAATTTCTCATCATCATTGATCAATTACCTTTTCCTCAACACATTTATTGGATATTCCTCAAGTGTGTATCTGTTCTCATCAATGCATATCAATGCATGTGTGTAGCTGTTCTATTCTCATAAATGCATATCAATGCAAGTGTGTATCTGTTCTATTATCATAAATGCAAGAAGATGCAAGTGTGTATCTGTTCTGTTCTCATAAATTCATTAAGATGCAAGTGTGTATCTGTTCTCATCTCATAAATGCATTAAGATGCAAGTGTGTATTTGTTCTCATCAATGCATTTATCTGAAATAGATAATACCAGCAATAGTAGCAAAATGGCCAGAAGGAGCATGCAAAAACATCAACATCCAGCAAGACAATGCAAGACCTCATATAATGGATAGTGATCCAGAATGGAGGGCAGCTGTTGAACAATCAGGATTCAACCTGAAGTTGATACAACAGCCACCAAACTCCCTAGATACAAATGTTAATGATTTGGGGTGGTTTTGAGCCATTCAGTCATTGCAAGTAGAGAAAGCATGCAAAAATATGGATGAGTTGCTGTAAGCATAAGGGCTGCCTTTTTTGTTTTTTTGAAAACATTACCTATGTTTTGTAATGATGTTGTAATAATGATGATGTTGTAACTTCAAACTAAGCATACTTGGAAAATTTACATAGGCTAAAAACAAAAGATTTAGACTGCAAAAAACTGATTTTCTACCTTCATTTTGTCCAAGAATAACGAGCATGATCAACAACTAGATAGTCTCCCCAAATATCTTTCACCACACGAATCTCATTGTCAAGGTAGACACTGTCAACCTATGTAAATGAAATGCAACATCATTCCAAATGACATGAAAAAAATATATGAATGAAATGCAACATCATTCCATCGGGATTCTTACCATTTGTATGCACATCCCTGAACAGGAAGATCAATTAGCCCCACGTCACAAGTCAAAGGCTTCTATGTCTCAACCTACATGAACCTGAATTCCTGTCAGCCCTTTCCGATTACCATCTAGCTGAGTTGAAATCCCTGGTGACGCAAATATGATGCCGACATTGAAATCACCACCTAAATTATTTTGTCCTAAGTCTTACTCTCTCCTGTAAATAGCAAGCTGCGTAAATATTGATTAAGCAATATTTAATTCTTTTTGCTCCCCGTAAACCATTCACCACAACTGCCCCATCCATATACCACGAGCTCGAGACCGAGCAACAATCTGAATTCTAGAGCACAATGCTTTGGATACACACCTAACGTTCCTAGAACCCACAACGAAGACACAATATTTCATTCACTATTTTATTTTTCGATTCCTGAATAAGGCAGAAATCAACTTTCCTACTTCTAATGAGTTCAATTCGTTACACTTCAGCATTACTCCCTAAGCCTTTAATGTTGAAGCTTAACACCCGTATTTATTATTCACTTCTGTATACTCCTTGCCCCATAAATTCACGTTCCATATGCACCCAATCTGGTTTGCAATTTCTTCGATCAAAATCCCCTCGTCCCCTGTGACTTTGAGCCCCACAATTTTTCCAGCACCCTAGACCTCTTCGGCCTCTACTAAAGATTTTTCAGAAATGGCAGGACATGGGAGCAAGAGCCATACCTTTTCACTTCATCTTTGTAGAAATTCACTGCTCAGAGGAGGCGGAATCGGAATTAAGAGTGCATAATTGCACTAGTTCCACTTTCTTCAAGGCCCTTTTGGGGGTTTACCCACCCCCTTCCGAGCACCATCTCTTCCATATGATTCTTTTTATATGCCCGCTCCGAATGCAAATTGTTGTGTGGAGAGGTGGTTTGCGATGTAATAATCTCCACTTCTGGACGGGAGCTACTGTCTTCTGGAGGGGAAGGACAGCGAGACAGGCAGAGAAGAAAAGAAAAATAAATGAGAAGATTGAGGGGGCGGTTACCAAGAAGTAGGATTTCGGTAAAATCACGGTTTAGATACGCTCTTACTTCACTAATGGGAAGATATTTTATCCAAAAAAAACTCATTGCGCGTTTTACTTCAGCAATTACCAAATTACTGAAGTATATTCAACTTAAAATTTTTGACCTATTTCGTGTTTTTTTGGGTGAAGTCTAATATATTGTGTTACTGCACCAAATGCTAAAGTGAAGCTGTTTATAGTATTTTAGGTCTCATATATGTTTTGCCGAATTAAATAGTAGCGAAGTCTATCAAACAAATTCTACTAGTGATAGCGCTTCCTATTTAAATGATATGTAAGTATTTTTTATTTTATTTTTATTTTATTCTAAAATATAATCACTTGCATAACATTTTTTCGAAAAACGCTATCTAAGTAACATACTTGCATAGCGCTTCCAAAAAAATGGTATGTAAGTGTTGTATCCTAAGTTGAAATGTTTAGTAGTGATAACTGGTCTCTAATGTCTCTCATAAAAAAAATAGCAGGCCCCTTTGACATATTAGAGACCTGTTGTTTATAAAATTAGGTGTTTTACATTAAAATTTCTTTTTTTAATACAATTTTAATAATTTCATTAAAATTTATTAATTTTCCTATATTATTTTTTTAATTTTTTAATAAAATTACATATTGTAAGAAAATTTTGAAAAAAATAATATTTATTTAATGAAGTCATATTTTTTATAAAATATCTATTTTGTTTTAATAAATTTTTACATATTGTTTTTTTAATTTTTTAATAAAACTATAATTTGTAAGAAAATTTTGAAAAAAATAAATAAATATAGTATATATTTAATGGAGACATATTTTATATAAAATATCTTTTTTGGTTTTATTAAATTTTAATTAGTCTTAAAGTATAATTTTTATCTTCAAAGAAATTTATATTTTTATTTATTAATAGTCTAAGGCAACACAGGCATAGTGTTGCAGTGTGTAACACCTATTTATAGCTACAACAACACAAATTTATGTCTACGGTAACACCAAGGTTACAAGGTTGCGATAGGGCACAAGTTTTATAGCTACTGCAACACCTGAGAAGGCAACACCATGCCCATGAGGTGGCGATAGGCCATCTATGGAGTAGTGATTTAACAGCGGTTATGCCAAAACCGTTGTTAGATTTGTGCGGTGGTACACATCGTAAATATTATGAAAAATTAACAACGGTTAATATAGAAACCGCTGTTAAATTTGGAAAATTAATGGCGGATGCCTAAAAACCACAGTTGTTTTTCCTCTGTTAACAGCGGTTGTCGGCATAACCACTGTTAAACATTTTTTTTTTAAATTTTAACAGCGTTTTTCTATAACCGCTGTTAATGTTCTATTTAATTATACCTGGTCTTCTCTCTTTCTTCTTCCTTTCTTCTTTCTTTCCTTTCTTTCTTCCTGACGCTTCTGACTCCCCTGACGCTTCACAATCGACCCGCGACCTCTGACGACCTCCCGACCTCCGCGAACCCCGCAACCTCCCCGACGCTTCGCAATCGACCGCGGTCCTCTACATTGAAATCAAGTAACTATTCCGAACTCTCTTCTTTGTTTCTATCTGGTAATTTTATCTAGTCTTTTAAGGATTGTTGTGTGCTGTTTGTGTTTACTATGTGTGTGTGTTGTGTGTGAATGTGTGTGTATAGGTGTGACAGTGTGTGTAGTGTGTGTGTGTGTGTGTGTATTGTTTGTGTGTGGCAGTGTGTACAGTGTGTGTGTGTG
Organism: Orobanche coerulescens; assembly: GCA_033398695.1. Taxonomy (NCBI): domain Eukaryota; kingdom Viridiplantae; phylum Streptophyta; class Magnoliopsida; order Lamiales; family Orobanchaceae; genus Orobanche; species Orobanche coerulescens. Next base: position 141,472,284 of record CM065802.1, on the reverse strand, counting down.
TGTGTATTGTGTGTGTGGCAGTGTGTGTTGTGTGTTTGTGTGTATTGTTTGTGTGTGAACTTTTAATATAGGGAAAAAAAATTTACAATAGAACCTTTTGAACAAATTTGAAGTTACACCACAACCTTTTATTTTTTTCACTCAACACTGAAACGTTAGTCAACAGTTTACCTTTACACAAAATTTGGGATGGTGTTAACAATGTCCGTCAGTTTGAGGGCAAAACAGAGAAATTCGATCTCACAGCCCTTCTCCCTCCTTTTCCTATCGATTTTCCCCTCTAGAAATCCCCTCTTTTTTATACCCAATTTTTAACCCTAATCAATACTTTCTTCCTCCTTCCATCACAAATTACAGAAATACCTCAATCGAAAATGAAGAACAATGACGAACTGGGACCGACCATTTGTCGTTGTGGGTTTGTTGGTGCCCGATTCACCTCTTGGACGGACAAACATCCCGGAAGAAGGTTTGAAAGATGTCATTCTTTGGGGTAAGTGACTTTAACTCGAATTTGTCTAACTTTTGTTTGAATGGAGTTTGTTGTAGTTGATGTGCTTCTGTTTGATACATTGTAGAGTAAAAGCAGAGTACCATGTAAGCATTGGATTTGGGTTGACCCAAAAATGTGTAAGAGATCCATTGAAATCATTCCCGGGTTATTGAGACGGATTAATGGATATGAGGCGAGAGTTAGTGCTCTCGAGGAAGAAAATGCACGACTTAGGGCTCAAAATAGTCATTCTGCCTGTAATACCACATGTATTTCATGCTTAATTACTTTGTACTGTGTGAATTCTTGTAATGTGATGTCATTTTTATTCATGTATTTCATTAAGTGCTATACAATTGTGCGATGTGGAAGAAACGGAGGTGACACGCCTTGACGCCGTTGAACGATCATCGGTGCGAATATGACGGTGGCCAATGTCTTGTTCCCCAATAATTGTTGACGAGTGGAAATGACGGTCATCCCGAGATGGTTAAAATGTGTTATGTGGCTAAAGGATTGAATATCTAACGCACGCTATAGCTTATGCCTAACGTACGCTAAAATTCGAGTATTACGTACGTTAAGATGCCTATCTTTCGTACGTAACGGGTGAGTTGGTCTCCCGACCAGAATCTTTCTTTTGACGCAGAGGAAGCTACTTTCGGCGGGCTAGAGGACAAACGAGTCAACTCCTCGTAGAGTACGCTATCCTTAAATTTTAACGTACGCTACGGACTATAGCCTTACGTACGTAAATACTTCTTACGTACGTAACACATGGGCACATTTCAGTCAGTAGCCTCTGGACGGCCTTTATGTACGTTAATCATTATACATAGCGTACGTAAAACCCATTACGTACGTAATGCCTGAAACGCTGTACGTTAACGTAATCGAGTGTTATAAAATAACACATCCATCTTCATTTCTTCCGTCCCAAATCTTGAAGTGAAGAACTCTTGAAGCCTTTCCACGGCCCTATACTCAATTCTTGGCCTCTCATACACTTGAATTAACATAGAGGAGGTGATTTCGTAAGCTCCAGTGAAGATTATCCAAGTCATTCAACCCATTCCTCGTTCCTCCCCGTGGCTCTTATTGATTGTCATCTCTCCTCATTGTTCTTCATCTTCTAAGGTAAGTCTACCAATCCTTGGAGTAATCTCTTCAATGTTATTGATTATTACTCGTTAGATTACGGGTACTTAGGTAGATTTTGCTAGAATACTCGTAGACGATCGAAACGGACGAACTTGTAGTAATCGGAGTTATCATTGTTCGTATATTTCATTTTCATACAACTCGTTGTAACAGTCACATGCAAGAACTTCCATCTTAATTTTCATTGGGATCATATATAATCAACGAACCAAATGTAGAAGGATTTCGTAGGAATTCATCATTGTTTGATAAACTAGTCGTAACTTACTCTTGCAAATGTTGATCAACGTTAAACGTTAGTAAGGGAATTAATTCGGTGATATTAATATCATTGAAAATCGTGTGTAAAATGATAGTTTACCGATTTTAGTACTCGTAATAGAGACTTTGATTAGGAGTATGGGATTTGGTTATGCAATGATCATTTGTTGCCAACCGAATAGTGATAGGGATAAACTTGTTGAACGAATTGATGTATTTAACGTTAACCGTAGAATTGAATGGTAAATGGTATGTAATGCTTATGAACTTAGAAAAAAGATACTAATATTGTTAATTAAGACTACGTTAGGAATCCGGTTAGGGAAGGGAGATTAGTTTGTTCATCATGATCCGTATGAGGCGTTAATCGGATATTACGTGATTAGGTTAAGCTCGAGCGGGCGTGGGGATTCCGGTTATCATAAAGCACCTACCGTCGGATCACAGGCAAGTGAAATCTTGCTCGAGAAATGCTAATATTATTGTAATGTCCGTATTTATGTATGTGCCATTGTTGATGAATGCCGACGGTTGTCTTTCTCTAAAATGTGTTATAAATGGACCGATGTATTGGGGATAAAACCTGTATGGTACCCGTATGGAATTGTGTTAGGGGGTAAGAACCGAATTGGGCACCTATGTTCTGGAGTATTCCCGTGTGGATACTTTCGTGACCCTTGGTTGCGACCTTGGGGTTTATGTGATAAAAGAGAAAGACGACGTCGGTCGTGTGATGAAATATTCTCTGTTGGTTATATGGTATTGTACTTGGTAAAATTGTATATATCGTTGCTAGTAATTGTTATTGGTATGCATTCTCTGACCCCGGTTATCTGGCATGAATTGTCATGCCAGGTAAATTTGTTAATCATGTGCATACATTCCCGAGGGGTCCGGTCAGACTTGAGCGGTGTTGGAATAATCTCTTGTCGCTGCTTAAATTAAATTTGATTTCAAAAACCTCCTTTGTGTAATAATCGAACTTGAATTGTGTTTATTCTTAATACCTTTGGGCTCAAGATATGTAACCTTGGACTTATCGTTTTATTGTAATTTCTTTAAATCATCTATTTCCTAAACTAGTCTTGTGGGTCCCACACGGGATTCACGACACTATAATACCTCGGGTAATTTTGGGGGTGTTACAGAAAATGGTATCGGAGCGTAATTCCTGGTTTAAATAAAATTTCTCCAATTTTCAAAGTTATTCCAGTCCAACACCCAAGCAACCATAACTCCTCGTGGGAATGCAAAGTAAGTGATATGTGTGTTTTCTGTCTAAATACTACATTTAATTGTAAACTGTGTATTGAACTGGCTTTAGATTACTACTGTCAGTAATGGCACGCCGAGGAGCTAGGTGGGTGGCGAATGATGCTCAGGGTTCCGCCGCAAACCACAACGAGGACAGGAGCACTGCCGAGACCCATCCTGCTGAGGACCAGCCGCCACCAATTAATCAAAACGATCAGGAGGCGGAACGCCAAAATAACAACCCATGACGCATGGACCCGGCTTTTGTTCAGGCCCTTGCCCAAGCTATCGCCATGGGAATTGCTCAGGTCAACCAGACGGAATGGATACCGGTTATCAATGTGGAGGAAAACGCAGGAAGAGGCCGATGGTTAGGAGAAATGCTGAAGGCTAGGCCTCGATTATTTGACGGGGCAGGGGAGAAACACGTGGACGACTGGATTTCTGAGACTGCTTTCGAGGTGATCGGATGCCCAGAGAACCGGAAGGTGCCGCTCGGGATTAATCAACTCCGTGACACTGTTGCACGCTGGTGGAGGACTTACAGGCCAGAGGACCGAGTGGTCGGGTGGACCGAATTCGCCCGACTACTGCAGAGCGAGTACTGTCCCAGATCAGCTCGGACCGCTCGCGCACAAGACTTTTTCAGTGCCGGACCTTAGAACATGCCAGTACCAGAGATCATTCGGGCCTACCGAACCGAGCTAAGTTACATCTCAAAGATGGTTCCATCAGAAGATCCACGAATATGCCACCTTGCACAGAGGTTGCCGGAGGATGTACACCGCTATGCCGCCGGATTCCACTGCACGACTCTGAGGACATACGAAGACGTGGTCACAGCATATGCCAGTACTGTTGTTAATACCGACACCAGACATAACTCAAAGAAGCAGAAGACATCAGCTCAGTCTGGGAGCAGCAACAAAAAGAGCTCGGGGCCCGCATCTTCTTTTAAGCCAGCAGTATCGTACCAACAGAAGGGTGCATCTGATCGGCCATACCGTAGGGACTGCTTCAATTGTGGCGTGTCCGGACATACTAAGGATCGGTGCCAGAAGACGGCTACCAAATGTTTCACCTACGGAAAGAGTGGAGACATGTCTCGTTACTGCTGGCGGGCCAATCCCACTCAGAACTCAGTTTCTCAACCGAGTCAACAAGGCTCTGTACAATCCCCCAGGACGCCTGCCATTTCCAACTACCGATATCCATCCCATCAGACTCAACCACCGCCACACGGTGCCGGTCGAGGCCGTGGGCGAGGCGGTGGTACTTCATCCTTTTCGGAATCAGTGTCGTCCCGTGTATTTGAGTTGAGGGCTACGGATGGTCAGTCCGCGCCAGCTATCTCAGGTACTCTTCTTGTTAACTCTCACCCAGTGCATGTACTATTTGATACCGGAGCCATGCATTCGTTTATATCTGTGGAATGTGTTAAACGTTTAAATCTTGTTTGTGTACCTTGTGAGTCCTTTACTGTTAAACTACCCGAGGGTAGTAGAATAGTCGGCGATCTAAAGGTTCGAGACTGTCAGATCTGCATCAACAATCATAATTGGACCGCTAATCTCATGGTCTTTCCGCTCCAGAATGAAGATATCATATTAGGTATGGACTGGATGCCATTGCACAGAACGATCTTGGATACCTACTGCTTGACTATATCCATTACGGCTCATGGCGGTACCACACATGTCATCAGAGGACGGGAACACTTCAGCATGAAAGGGTCTCTCATCCTTCTCGCATCGGAAGTCTCCTGCAGCTCTTGAAGGGAGTACTATTGGTGTTATGTTCTTCAGTAGGATACTTCACAACCTACGATCGCAAACATCCCGGTAGTGGATGAGTTTCTAGACGTCTTTCCCGATGAACTACCAGGGCTGCCACTGCACCGAGAAGTTGACCTCTCCATTGAACTCGAGCCGGGGACGAAACCTATTTCCAAAGCTCCTTATAGGATGGCACCGGCCGAGATGAAAGAATTAAAGATACAGCTCGAAGATCTGCTAGATAAAGGATTGATCCGCCCGAGTACCTTGCCGTGGGGCACGCCGGTACTTTTCGTTAAGAAGAAAGACAACTCTCTACGCTTGTGCATTGACTATAGGGAACTAAATAAGGTCACTATCAAGAATCGTTATTGTAACACCCCCAAAACCATAAGGGAATATTACACGCCGTAGACCCTTTCCACGAGGATCTACCAGGCTAAACATCCATAAACAACCAAATGCTTGCCCAGCCAGGGTCAAACAATAAAATGATACAGACCGATATGGTCACTTACACGTGAATACACAGACCGATGAGGTCACACAACCCAATCGACAAAACTGACTTAAATAACATTACCCACACAGGGGTCGAAATACAATACAGCGGAAGACCGGAAATCAACTCTGACAACACAACAAAAATCAAAACAACTCTCGACTCATGATTAGTATCGCAGCTCGTCATCCTCTTGTGCCAATCCTGTGACTGCTCCCCTGAATCTGCATGTACCTGGACGCAAAACAGACATCCACCCCCCGAATACTCGGGGGTTAGTAAAACTCCACTGTTTTACTAGTGCAAGTATCAAACCATACGAAATGTAACAAGCAAATAGCAACTACGAATTTAATATGGAAATCAATTATCAAAATGTTCCCGAGAAGTTTTAGAATTTCGAACTCAAGTAAGAGATATTTGAAAAGGAACACATCATCTCGGGGATTTTTAAAGCAGAAATTCTTTTGGACCTCGAGTCCCAATTTACAAAACCTTTTCGTAAACATTAGGGCCTTCGCCCGATTCTCGTTTCAAAGCATACTAAATAATATATCATTATGAGCCCGAGATCCATATTTAAAATGTTACCCGAACAATCATGCTACACGATCATTGTTCGTACACATCATGTACCGAACTCAGGAGGCCTCGACGGACCTTACCGGACCACACACCTTGTTCGTACACATCATGTACCGAACTCCGAGGCCTCAGCCGGACCCTACCGGCCACACACCTTTGTTCGTACACATCATGTACCGAACTCCGAGGCCTCAACGGACCCTACCCGGCCACAACATCATTCGTACACATCATGTACCGAACTCCACAGCCTCGTCGGACCCTACCGGATCACACACCTTGTCCGTACACGTCATGTACGGACTCCGAAGGCCTCGTCGGACCTACCTGGATCACACACTTTGTTCGTACACATCATGTACCGAACTCCAGAGGCCTCGTCAGACCCTACCTGGAACACACACACATCGACACGACACAATTCATAATCATTAAATGTCAAGCCATTCCACATTACACCGAAATGTACAATCAAGTATGTAAACCAAAACAACACAAATATCATGATCATCACAACGACTCTTAACCAACATAACACACATTCGGTACACAATACATTGAACAACCACGTGTACAACCATCTCATATGTACATCGCAATCCTGCACAAATGGCACAACGCCTAACACGTATACCAATATATCACTATTATCACAAAACCTTCAAATTTCGGAAAACACAACCAACTCAAACGGAACATATTTACGGAGGCAAGCAAAATCGTCATACATATCATACGTAATTACTAGTCACAAGATACAAGTCGTATAATAAGATACTTGCCTTAATAACCGCTACCAAACGCTCCGAAGAACACGGTTCGACCGGGAAGCTCGGACCCCGAAGAAGACAACGAACGGAAGGGTTTCGACTCGAATTCATTGCGAGAAATCTGACCCTAACATCATACCATCAATAAATTAACGAACGAATGAGGAAGAATAATCGTAGAACGCTCGAATTCTCTTTGTGACATTTTATCGAACACATTCAAGGCGTCGATAAAATACTCAATAAAACGACAAATCCGTGGCAATCCAACCGTGGAATAACAAGGAATTAGATATAATATCTCTTAACAATCATCAATCCATCAATATTCTGAGTTAAAACGGATTAAACGGACAAATCGAACAAAATCCCCAAAACTATATTTTAAGAAAACTTGCCTTGATTCGGTCGATCGGAGCAAGTTATGGAAGGATTAATCGATGTTATGAACTTAAAAACTTCATCGATTTAACCCATAACAACATCCCTCGATGATCATCAAAGCTCCAGCCGCGGAAGAGGAAGAAACGAGTGAGAAAATTGAAGAAAAACCCGACTGCTCTGCCATATTTATAGCCCTGCCGGACACGGCGCAGCAAACGGCCCAGACCAGCGCCGGGTGTCTCGGCCGTGTCTCGGCAGGCTGCTGGTCCTGGCCGACCCGGCGCAAGACACGGCCAGGCGGCGCCGTTTCGAGGCCGTTCGCCTGTGTCCGGCCCATGACTCGGTCGATCCGACGATCCGAAAAATCCGAAACTCGGACACGAGCGTGGCCGAAAGCACGGTTACGAAGTACTCGTAAATACGAATCCGAACCGAGAGAACACCTGATTCCGACCACCCGAAGGCTCGAAATTCGACAACGGAAAGTAATTACCCAAAACTTTGGGAAATTACGAAAATGGCCCAAAACGTCCGAAAATCACGATACGCGATCGAAACACCAAACCAAAGCTCGAAACATGAATAATAACATTAAATGAACTTACGAGAAACTCGAAACAACAGCTTGGACGAGATTCGCAAGAATCGAACTCAAGTGCGGAAAAGTCGTTAAAAAGCTCGGAACTCAGCAAAACGATACCGAAACGAACTCGGATGACAAAAAGTGCAGAATTAATCATTCTCAGAATGATGAGACGGTCCCAAGAGAGTCGTCGAAATGGACTTCCGCCGAAAAAATAAAATTACCGGAAATCCGAAATTGCGGATATTACATTCTACCCTCCTTAAAAGAAGTTTCGTCCCGAAACTTAAATCAAGTAGGGAGAAGCAATATCCCGCCAGGAAAACTCAACGAGATACATAGGAACCGAAAAAAATTCGTGCCCAACGGCGAAACGTTACAAGCAACGCAAGGGAATATACGGCGTAAAAACACGCCCCACGACGACTAACGCAACACCACCGACTATGTTTCAAACAACAACGAGCAATTAACGACGCATCACATACCACATCACATGCACACATTTAATCGAAGAAACGTACGCTACAACAAGTTGCACCCGACTAAAACGGCTATGCGATAGAAACAAATAGAGTATCACGATAGAAATCATTCCGATTCTCATCAATAAGAAAATATCCGACGTCAAAACACAAACAATTCAAGATAACGGAAAACGAGAATACCGGACATTAAATTCTATCCAATTTAAAAATAAGTTTCGTCCCGAAACTTAAAATAAAACATCATGGTAGAATACAAACAAAACCAAAAAGTCCACGCAACAAATATCAATTCCTACACGAATTACAGCACGAAGTACGATACACAACTACATCACGGGACACCACCAGGCACTCCCCGAGTAGGAACGAAAACCCAATTCCCGAACATCTTGGCAACGGTCTCACAATGTACCGCTCGGTGACCCACTTGGCCACACTCGAAATAGTTGACTAACGGTGAACGACAATTCTTAGCGATGCGAGATCGGGCAACAACATCAGACAACCCCGTTCGAACAACAACGATCGAACAACAACGATCAAATAACAATGATCGAACAACAATGATCAAATAACAATGATCGAATAACAATGATCAAATAACAATGATCGAATGACAACGGTCGAACAATGACTCAAGTCCCCACTTCAACTCCGGACATTAAAAGAAGCGGTAGAAAGTGAAAGATGTTACTTCAAACAAGGTTCACAAGAATCGAACCGAACTCGGAAAGGTCACGATGACAAACAGTCGATCTAAAACAAGGTCACAACCGATTCGAATGATGCCAATCGAGACATCAAACAAGTTCAAAAGTATCGGCGAACACGTGCAAGTCGATAGAATTTAGAAGGAGAAAGCTATGAAGTCAAATATAGTACGGGTATTACATCCGACCTCTTATAAAAGAAATGTCGTCCCCGCAACTCACAACAACGGAAACAAGGTAACAACACAAAAAACATCCGACAGGAAAATCTCCCATGGGTCTCTCAGAGTTGATCCTGATATCTGTGCTGAAGCGCGAACTCCGAAAGTCTCAATAGCCAATTCGCAAAACTGAATTCGGTGTCCCTCGAAACGCGTCACTGACGAGAAGGACAATTTACACGTGCATGCCCCGGCACATCACGGTTGAAATACCTCGGCTCGGCATACCGAAAATATAAATGCTAGATACAATGGGGCATAAAGTCGCAAAACAATATAGCGGAGATGCCAACTCAGCACAACAAAGAATCACGGTATCGTTCGGCGACCTCAACGGCCCGAACGATAACCAGCACCTAATTACAAACATTATGAAACAATCACACATGTACACAAACGTACAAACCCAAGCTTCAACAGCTCACACTCGTGCGACAACACGCAAATCACCACGAGGCGATAAACAGTAAACACCAGTTCACACCTCTCACAGAGGGCTAGTACAACAAATGCGTGGCAACGCCTCGACGTTCATGCCACCAATTCGATCATACTCGGGAGCAAACATCATAACGACAACGCGAACATCATACATACATACCCGGCCCTCAAGCGGGAATGGATAGGTTTTAAAACGAAAACCTCCTTTTGAAAATAATTTTGGAAACACCGATTGATCTTGTGTATCACCCTTGATAAAAATACAATCATGAAACATCATTATCGAGACTTTGGAAACTATTTCGCATTCGATAAAAATGAGGACAATTTCTCGTGAAAAACTTTCGGAAGTATTCGACCCTCGGGTCTAAGTAAAAGTGTTTCTAAAACATTGGAAAATATCTCAAAACATTTTGGTCCTCGAGGTAGAAGAATCTTGAAACATATTGTGGCACCTTGGATGTACCACAAGAAAATAATTCATTTTAAAAGCGATGTCTCAAATTTATTTTCTAAGGTACTCAAAGTTTTCAAAGATAATTCAATGGGCTAGAATGCCCAAAAATTTGAGATAATTACACGGAACATTATAGCGCCGTGGGTCCTGCGGAACCCACTGTGCTAAAAACCATTTACAAAACGCCAAAAAGGTCGATGAAGGTAATATTTTACAATGTCCGAAGTATTTCAAAACACATTTTTCAAATACCGTCTGATTGTGTCATTTGAAAATACACGGCCCATTTGTCAAAATTTAACAAATTTTAAAAATTCATATAAACCATGGTTTGACCGCACCACCAAAATATTTTCCAAAAATCGATTTCTACAAAATTCTCAAACTGTAAAGTCCTTCAGGGAACATTCTCAAACTTACCCATAGCGGACAAAAATTACCACATTCCAAAAACGATAATTTAAAACCATATACTCAAATGGAAACCCGTGGTCGCCAATTCAATCAAATGCATCTCGTGGTATCAAGTTTAAACACACAAAGAAAATCATTCATCGGAGTTTCTCACAAACTCTACCGTCGGTACCTATTCGAAACCCATCAAGGTTTAAAACTTTCACAACCTACCACCCCACCCGGTGGTTCAAAGATAAAACAATAACGTGCCGATTCTATACACATACTATGTGTCACAAGTATTAAACACAACTATATTACACAATACTGTGTAAATAAAATTATGCACCGCAATTAACTCACTATGATAAAATCGAGATACACAGGTATTACGCATAGAGGAGGAGACTTACATCCACAGGTCGCACGGAGGTGACGGTCGCCCACGATACTAATCTCGTCCGACAACATATCCGACACGTTGTGACTACGCACAACTCAACTTGTCACCTGACGACTCGAACGACAAGACAACACATTACTCGACAAACCACGACTCGACTGACCCGGCGACTAGGTTTCCGCAACCTAAGCTCCGATACCATAAATGTAACACCCCCAAAACCATAAGGGAATATTACACGCCGTAGACCCTTTCCACGAGGATCTACCAGGCTAAACATCCATAAACAACCAAATGCTTGCCCAGCCAGGGTCAAACAATAAAATGATACAGACCGATATGGTCACTTACACGTGAATACACAGACCGATGAGGTCACACAACCCAATCGACAAAACTGACTTAAATAACATTACCCACACAGGGGTCGAAATACAATACAGCGGAAGACCGGAAATCAACTCTGACAACACAACAAAAATCAAAACAACTCTCGACTCATGATTAGTATCGCAGCTCGTCATCCTCTTGTGCCAATCCTGTGACTGCTCCCCTGAATCTGCATGTACCTGGACGTAAAACAGACATCCACCCCCCGAATACTCGGGGGTTAGTAAAACTCCACTGTTTTACTAGTGCAAGTATCAAACCATACGAAATGTAACAAGCAAATAGCAACTACGAATTTAATATGGAAATCAATTATCAAAATGTTCCCGAGAAGTTTTAGAATTTCGAACTCAAGTAAGAGATATTTGAAAAGGAACACATCATCTCGGGGATTTTTAAAGCAGAAATTCTTTTGGACCTCGAGTCCCAATTTACAAAACCTTTTCGTAAACATTAGGGCCTTAGCCCGATTCTCGTTTGAAAGCATACTAAATAATATATCATTATGAGCCCGAGATCCATATTTAAAATGTTACCCGAACAATCACTGCTACACGATCATTGTTCGTACACATCATGTACCGAACTCCGGAGGCCTCGACGGACCATACCCGGACCACACACAATGTACGTACACATCATGTACCGAACTCCGGAGGCCTCAACGGACCCTACCCGGCCACACACACTGTTCGTACACATCATGTACCGAACTCCGGAGGCCTCAACGGACCCTACCCGGCCACAACATCGTTCGTACACATCATGTACCGAACTCCAGAGGCCTCGTCAGACCCTACCTGGATCACACACCTTGTCCGTACACGTCATGTACCGGACTCAGAGCCTCGTCAGACCTACCTGGATCACACACTTTGTTCGTACACATCATGTACCGAACTCCAGAGGCCTCGTCAGACCCTACCTGGAACACACACATCGACACGACACAATTCATAATCATTAAATGTCAAGCCATTCCACATTACACTGAAATGTACAATCAAGTATGTAAACCAAAACAACACAAATATCATGATCATCACAACGACTCTTAACCAACATAACACACATTCGGTACACAATACATTGAACAACCACGTGTACAACCATCTCATATGTACATCGCAATCCTGCACAAATGGCACAACGCCTAACACGTATACCAATATATCACTATTATCACAAAACCTTCAAATTTCGGAAAACACAACCAACTCAAACGGAACATATTTACAGAGGCAAGCAAAATCGTCATACATATCATACGTAATTACTAGTCACAAGATACAAGTCGTATAATAAGATACTTGCCTTAATAACCGCTACCAAACGCTCCGAAGAACACGGTTCGACCGGGAAGCTCGGACCCCGAAGAAGACAACGAACGGAAGGGTTTCGACTCGAATTCATTGTGAGAAATCTGACCCTAACATCATACCATCAATAAATTAACGAACGAATGAGGAAGAATAATCGTAGAACGCTCGAATTCTCTTTGTGACATTTTATCGAACACTTTCAAGGCGTCGATAAAATACTCAATAAAACGACAAATACGTGGCAATCCAACCGTGGAATAACAAGGAATTAGATATAATATAGCTTAACAATCATCAATCCATCAATATTCTGAGTTAAAACGGATTAAACGGACAAATCGAAAAAAATCCCCAAAACTATATTTTAAGAAAACTTGCCTTGATTCGGTCGATCGGAGCAAGTTATGGAAGGATTAATCGATGTTATGAACTTCAAAATTTCATGGATTTAACCCATAACAACATCCCTCCATGATCATCAAAGCTCCAGCCGCGGAAGAGGAAGAAACGAGTGAGAAAAATGAAGAAATACTCGACTGCTCTGCCATATTTATAGCCCTGCCGGACACGGCGCAGCAAACGGCCCAGACCAGCGCCGGGTGTCTCGGCCGTGTCTCGGCAGGCTGCTGGTCCTGGCCGACCAGCGCAAGACACGGCCAAGGCGCCGTTTCGAGGCCGTTTCGCAGTCCGCCGACCATGACTCGGTCGATCCGACGGTCCGAAAAATCCCGAAACTCAGACCTGAACGTAAACCGAAAGCACGGTTACGAAGTACTCGTAAATACGAATCCGAACACTGAGAGAACACCTGATTCCGACCACCCGAAAGCTCGAAATTCGACAACGGAAAGTAATTACCCAAAACTTTGGGAAATTACGAAAATGGCCCAAAACGTCCGAAAATCACGATACGCGATCGAAACAGCACACCAAAGCTCGAAACATGAATAATAACATTAAATGAACTTACGAGAAACTCGAAACAACAGTTTCGGACGAGATTCGCAAGAATCGAACTCAAGTGCGGAAAAGTCGTTAAAAAGCTCGGAACTCAGCAAAACGATACCGAAACGAACTCGGATGACAAAAAGTGCAGAATTAATCATTCTCAGAATGATGAGACGGTCCCAATAGAGTCGTCGAAATGGATTTCCGCCGAAAAAATAAAATTACCGGAAATCCGAAATTGCGGATATTACAGTTATCCACTTCCAAGGATCGATGATCTCTTGGATCAATTGCAAGGGGCAGTTGTGTTTTCAAAGATCGATCTACGATCCGGATATCACCAATTGAGGATCCGGGAGGAAGATATACCTAAGACTGCATTTCAATCGAGGTGTGGACATTACGAGTATATCGTGGTATCATTCGGGTTGACTAATGCCCCAGTCGTTTTTATGGAACTGATGAACAGAGTTTTGATTGACTTCCTCGATAAGTGCATGGTGGTTTTTATCTATGACATTATGATCTATTCCCGAAGCCGACAGGAACACGAGGAACATTTGAGGCAAGTGTTGAGCGTGTTAAGGCAACACCAACTTTATGCGAAACTTTCCAAGTGCGAATTCTGGACGCCAGAGGTAATTTTTCTCAGACATGTTGTCTCGGCCGAAGGCGTCAAGGTCGATCCACAAAAGATCGAGACAATAATGAATTGGGAACCACCGAAGAACGTCAAGGAGGTAAGGAGTTTCCTAGGATTGGCGGGTTACTATCGAAGATTCGCCGAGGCTTTTTCATGTATTGCTCGACCGTTAACAAACCTACTGAGAAAGAGCACCAAATTTGTATGGACTGCAGACTGCCAGAAGAGCTTCGACGAGCTCAAGAGTAGGCTAACTACTGCTCCAGTGCTAGTGTTACCACAGGGAATAGAAGGATTCGTTATATACACGGATGCATCAAAGCACGGACTGGGGTGTGTTTTCATGTAGAATGACAGAGTCATTCCGTACGCATCCCGACAACTGAAGCCGTACGAAGTGAATTACCCGACGCACGACTTGGAGCTAGCCGCAGTGGTGCATGCCCTCAAGATTTGGAGGCGCTATCTTTGTGGAGTTACTTGCAAAGTTTTCACGGATCATAAGAGTTTGAAATATATCTTCACTCTGAGGGAATTAAACATGAGATAGAGGCGCTGGTTGGAATTAATCACGGACTACGATGTGGAAATCTCCTATCACCCCGGAAAAGCCAATGTGGTGGCCGATGATCTTAGTCGGAAAACTACACAAGAGGTGATGGTATCCAGCATAACAGTTCAACCCGAACTGCAGCAAGACCTCAGGAGAAGCAGTCTCGAAGTATGGATACAACGTAGGCAAGGACAATTGTGCGCAATCAATATACATTCATCCTTACTAGACGAGATATGTCTAGCACAGATGGAGGATCCTGAGTTACGTGCAGCTGGTGCAAGAATTGAGGGAGGGGATGTTTCCGACTATAAGATTCAGGGTAACTTGGTGAGGTTCAAGAATAGGATTTGTATTCCGCCGAATGACGGGTTGAAGCAAACTATACTGAAAGAGGCGCACTCCACTCGTAGCGTGCGCTACTCCACTCTTACTAGCGTGCGATACTTACCATTCGTAGCGTGCGCTACTCCAACTCGGCTGCAGTCCAGTGCCTTATGGACTGCAGGCCTGAACCACATTAGCATGCTCTAATACGGAGAGGTAGCGTGCGCTACCCGTACTCAATTAGCGCGCGCTAAAGAGAGTACGTAGCGTGCGCTACTCCTCACACACAGCCCACCATGAATATGACAATGATGATGACCACGGTTCGATCCTCCAACCAGGTAGGACGACGAATAATAACTGATGTACGATACAATTACTCTGATCGATGAATACAATGAATGAATATGAACGATGAATGATCATTAATGAGTGAATAATTACTGCGTGACAATTACTGAATGATACTGACTGAATTACAACCGAGTATTACAGTTTGTGTGATGTCTGTATGTGTTTGTGTGTGTATTGTGTGTGTGCTGTGTGTGTTTGTGTACTGTGTGTGTTTGTGTGTTTGTGGCAGTGTGTGTTTGTGTGTGTGTGGCAGTGTGTGTTTGTGTACTGTCTGTGTGTGTTTGTGTGTGTGTGTGTTTGTGTGATGTGTGTGTGTGTGCTGTGTGTGTGTGGTAGTGTGTGTGTGTGTGTGTGTGTGTGTGTGTGTGTGTGTGTGTTTGTGTGCTGTTTGTGTGTGTGTGTTTGTGTGCTGTGTGTTTGTTTGTGTGTGTGTGTACTGTGTGTACTGTGTGTGTGTGTGTGTGTGTGTGTGTGTGTGTGTGTGTTTGTTTGTTTGTGTTTATGTTTGTGTGCTGTATTGTGTGTGTGTATTTGTGTGCTGTGTGTGTACTGTGTTTGTGTGTGTTTATGTTTGTGTGTAATGTGTGTGTGTTTGTGTGTGTTTGTAATGTGTGTGTGGCTAACTCTAGTTTTTATTGTCAATATGTAGGCCAATTTTGATGTTAGCCAGATTAGCAATCTTGGTCATTTTCAAAAGAAGTCTTTACAGTCAATTGGCGTAAAATGGAGGCAATTTAAGTCTGATTTAACCGGTGAGTACATATATGGTCCAAGCAAAGGAAAATCTCCTTGTGACAAGTATGGTATCTCCGAGGAGGACTAGAGAGACTTCAAAAAGATTCGTGAGGACTCCGCTTGGGAGGTATAACTGAAAAAAATGTTTTAAGTTTTTTTTTTAAAGTTCAAAGCTGAAAATAATGAACGCACAACCAAATAAAATAATTTTTTATTAAGAACATAAAATTTGAAATAAGAAAAAAGGTTTGTTTGAATATTATATATATATATATATATATATATATTACAATAATCTGAAAATAATTTACAATAATCAAATAAAATAATTTCTAATTAATAACATAAAATCTGAAATAAAAGAATGTTTTAAATTTGAAAATATTTATAATATATATATATATATTACAATATTCATAAAAGGATTGTACAATAATCTGAAAATAATATCAAATAAAACAATTTCTAATTAAGAACATATTTCTAATTAAGAACATAAAATCTGAAAAAAAATGTTTTAAATTTGAAAATATTTATAAAATTATTGATGGATTATTTGATACTTATAACAAGAACAAAGAAGTAAGAAACAAGAATTAGCAAAGATGAACATTCCGCATTATATGGCTCGAGTAGGGTACGAGTTGGTGGAAGTACAGGAGATAGAGAGGAAGATGAAGGAGCGTCGAGAAGCATCTAAATTTGAAGAAGATATTGTTATTGATCCCCCGTCTCCACCTACGCGTCATCAAAGGTGGAAGCTTAGTCATACAAAAAGACGGGGGATACGTCATTCGATGCTGCACGGGAGATTTTCGAGAGGATTGTAAGTTCTTTTTGAAGAATTATTTTTCTTGTAAGAAAAATAAAAAGCTCCACTTTTTTGGTGCTAAGTGTTAGCAAACACTAAAAATTTGAGGTAAATTATTTGCTTTATTAAATGTAAATAACCACTTTTCTACCTAATTACTTTTATCTACATTCGTGTATTATTCTTTTCCTTCATCAACTTGTATTAGTTATTTGCATATTTCAAAATTTTGTTATATGTTGCACAAGGTACCTTCATTGCTGAGGGACGACGGGATATATTGGCGGCTGCATTGGGAGACCCAAGCACCCTGGTTGTGTTCGTGGCAGTGGTTTTGGTATGGGTATTCGCGATTACTTTGGACGATCATGTGGACCGACGTCTTCCGTAAGTGAAGATGTGTTGGAGCAGCTAAGGAAGAAGATTACCCTTGATGTCACACAGAATTTGATGAAAGAGTTCGCCCAGACAATGGGTGCTAGTTCCCAGCGGCCTGTTGATATTCATACACCCGATGAGGTTACTCGTGTCAGCACGAAGGGGAGTTGTGTTGATGATATTTTTGGCCCTTCCGGAGAGAGGACTCCTTCTAGAGACACTCATCGAGTTGGATTTTATGTGGACGAGCATCCTCCCCGTCTAGTTGCTATCGGTAGGGTTATTCAGGGCGATTCGACCCTACATTGTGCTCCTTTACCATCTCATTTGGTTAAGGTAGTGGTTAAGAAGGCCGTAGATGCCAGCGCTGAAGTCCCTGTGGCGACTAATGAGGTGAGAGTCGTGGGGGAAGCTTTAGGTGGATTTATTGCATGGACAAGAGATTTTGTTTTCTCCGATTTTTCAAAGGTAAATATTTTCATTTTCTTTTTAATAACTCAAACAAAATAAATTATTTCAAATGTACTTGTATTTTACACTCTACTATATGAAATAGGATATTCAGCGACCAAGGAAGCAGGCTCGTCCCAATGACGGGTCGAGAACCAATGATGACATCATGAGAGACTTAGTTAGTGCTGCGTCGAGTCTTTACAATAATCTGTTATCAGTGCGGTGGGATGCAACTATCTTTGGCTGTGGTGGTGATGTTCCATGGTACATCGCTCACACTGATATTTTAGAGATCGTTCAAGGAAACGAGTGGCTTAGTTTATCAGTTGTACAAATTTGGACTATGTGAGTAATTTCCTTGATGGAATTTTTTTACATTCGTAGTATGTGTGTGTGTGTGTGTGTGTACAGTATGTGTGTGTGTGTGTTTGTGTGTGCAGTATGTGTGTATGTGTTTTTTACTGTGTGCAGTGTGTGTGTGTGCAGTTTTGCGTGCAGTGTGTGTGTGTTTTTATTGTGTGGCAGTGTGTGTGTGCGCGCAGTGTGTGTGTGTGTGTGTGTGTGTGTGTGTGTGTGTGTGTGTGTGTGTGTGTGTGTGTGTGTGTGTGTGTGTGTGTTTTATTGTATGGCAGTGTATGTTTGTGTGCAGTGTGTGGTGTTTTTTTTTATATATTAATATTTTGCTTAACAAATTAGGTATTTGTCTAATATGAATGTGGACACGATGGGTGAGGATTTGTATGGATATTTTGATCCTCAATCCATACAAAATATGGGACAGAGGGGAGAGGAGATCTCGAGATATATATCGACGCGTATGCTTGAGTCGAAGAAGCAAATATACATGCGAGCATACCATCATAAGTAAGTTAAAAATTGTAAATTTCAAAAATATTTTCTTTTTAACAAAACTATTTCTTTATTTTTTTTACAACATAGTTTTTTTCTTACAACATAGTTTAGTAATATATTTTTTCTTTCAAATGCATTTATCAATGTAGGCATCATTGGCAACTTCTGGTCATCATACCAGCAAGATGAACTATTATATGGTTTTGCTCATTACATAGTTAGCATGACTCTCATATTAAGGCCATACTCCAAAGTAAGATTTTATTTATAATATATTTGCTTGAAAATTTTATATCGACGACTCAATATATTATGTTACTTTTAAGAAGTATCGTGACCGCATTCAAGACCATGGATGGTATGCATACAAGTAAATCGAAGCAGGCAGTTAGTTGGATATATCCCAAGGTAATACATTTAATTACATGAGTGTAAATATATGTGTTTGTGTGTGTAAATATTTGAGTGTGTACGGCAACATTGTTTTTGGAAACACGAATTATTTTGGGATAGACGTGTTTAACGTCGTAAGGATCTTCTCCCTTTGGGATAGATGTTAACTTTCGTCTTAAGGATCTTCTCCCAACATATCGTATATGAAGTGTCCGTTTGTTTGTGTTGGTATTTTTTCTGTTCAGTGTGTGTGTGTGTGTGTGTGCAGTGGCTATATGTGTGTGTGCGCGTGTTTCCTGTTTTTACTGATTGTGCAGTGTGTGTGTGTAGTGTGTGTGTGTGTCCGTTTTGTGTGTATGTTTGTTTGTGTGTTGTGTGTGTATTGTGTGTGTACTGTGTATGTGTGTTTGTGTGCTGTGTGTGTGTTTGTGTGTCGTGTGTGTTTGTGTGTTGTCTATGTGTGTTTGTGTGCTGTTTGTGTGTGTACTGTGTGTGTTTGTGTGCTGTTTGTGTGCTGTTTGTGTGTGTACTGTGTGTGTTTGTGTGTTTGTGTGTGTGTTGTGCGTGTGTGTGTGTGTGTGTTTGTGTGCAGTATGTGTGTTTGTGTGTTGTGTGTGTATTGTTTGCGTGTGTTTGTGTTCGTGCTGTGTGTTTGTGTGTGTGTGTGTTTGTGTGTTTGTGTGTTATGTGTGTATTGTGTGTTTGTGTGTTGTGTGTGTTTATGTTTGTGTGTGTACTGTGTGTTTGTGTGTGTGTTTGTCTGATGTGTGCGGTTATTTGTTTGGAGACACGAATTATTTTGGGATAGACGTGGTTAACGTCATAAGGATCTTCTCCCGTTGGGATAGATGTTAACTTTTGTCTTAAGGATCTTCTCCCAACATATCGTGTATGAAGTGTCCGTTTGTTTGTGTTGGTGTTTTTTCTTCTGTGCAGTGTGTGTGCAGTGGCAATGTGTGTGTGTGTGTTTCCTGTTTGTGCAGTGTGTGTAGTGTGTGTGTGTGTGTGTGCGTGTGTTTTTACTATTTATGCAGTGTGTGTGTGTAGTGTGTGTGTGTGTGTGCAGTGTGTGTGCAGTGTGTGTGTGCTGTGTGTGTGTGCTATGTTTGTGAGTGTGTTTGTGTATGTTTGTTTGTGTTTTGTGTGTGTACTGTGTGTGTACAGTGTATGTGTGTGTTTGTGTGCTTTGTGTGTGTGTCTGTTTGTGTGTGTTTGTGTGCTGTGTGTCTGTGTGCTGTGTGTGTGTGTGTGTTCTGTGTATGTGTATGTGTGTTTGTGTATGTTTGTTTGTGTGCAGTGTGTGTGTGTTTGTGTGCTGTTTGTGTACTGTATGTGTGTGTTTGTGTGTTGTGTGTTTGTGTGTGTTTGTGTTTGTGTGCTTGTGTGTGTGTAGTGTGTGTCAATGTGTGCAGTGTGTGTATTTTTTACTGTGTATGCAGTGTGTGTAATGTGTGTGTGTGTGTTTACTCCACTGTGTGTTGATTTTATTTACTGAAAGCGACTCATATAATTGTGTCTTATTTTGTTTTAGTGTAATAAATAAAATGGAGGTCGGGAGTGTGGTTATTATGTTATGCACTGGATGTCGACTATCGTCCGAGCGTGTATTTTCGATGGTTGGATGGAGGTAGTATATTTTTAACTTGAATTGGTGATAAAAATATTTACTCGTTTACATTTAAAGTTTGTTTATTATACGTTTATATGTGCAGATGTTTGATGATGTTGGAGCACTGTCTCATCATGTTATTAATAAAATTGGAGCTGATTGGGGACACTATTTCTTGGAGGTTCGAAATAGTCGTGCGACATGTTTTTGGTGTTTTTGTATGAATTATTTGTATGAATTATACATTTGATATTTGTATGAATTATTCGGATGAATTGGTGTTTTTTTGTATTATCTTTTTCAATGAATTGGTGGTATTAATGAATTTGGTGTTCGTTCTTTTCGGTGTGGTTATTGATTATTATAATTTTATCCGAGTTCAGGTACTGGATTGTGCAAAATAAGGAAAAAATCTGGACAAAATAACAGCGGTTCCAGCAAAACCGCAGTCAAACTTCTTGAAACTTCAACAACGGTTCAGTCAAAACCGCTGTTAATTTGTAAAAATAACGGCGGTTCTCGAACCGCCGTTAATTTTCCACTGTAAAAGCGGTTAACTAAAACCGCTGTTAAATGGCATGTTTAACAGCGGTTACAATGAACCGCTGTTATTTGTCAAATTCAACGGCGGTTCCGTAAATTGCTGTTAAAATTAACAGTGGTACATATAACGGCGGTTCCAAAACCGCTGTTAATTGGCCCATATAACCGCCGTTAAAAGCCGGTTTTGTAGTAGTGTATATATCATTAGAAATTTACACTCTTTAGGTTGAAATATTAAACACTGCTGATGCTTCTTAATAATATACTCATCCATCAAATACATAATCTAACATATCAACATTGCTACAATTGTCAAAACACGATGCCTTTAGTAATTGATCCTACAACTTACATTACAGTGCTAGCACATAAATATTATCAATACTAGCATAATAATTTATTATCAAAAAATTAGTAGAATGCCTTTAATAATTTATTATCAAAAAATATAATACCACAAAAGCGCCTAATGTTTTGTATATTGTGATTGAAATGTTAACTATCCCAACGGTTTATTATTTGCATTCAAGGACCGCTCTCATTATCAATTTACACTAGCGTCTTGTTCTAATAGATTGCTTATGCTTTCTATTAATGTATTTTAGCACACAAATTCAGAATATCAACAATGCTACAGTTGTCTACACAATCTGTTTTTAATAGTGTATACTACCAGCAAAAGCGTATAATAACACGTCCTAAAAAATGCGATGTTGTCATCGTCTTACAAAATTGCTAAAGTAAGCCATTGCATTGCTATTAATCTGACTTAATCGAAGCAAGACAACATAGCTATAAAATATCAGAACTGCTACAATGATATACGCCTGCTGCTTTTGATCATTTCATCTACTGCTAGCATTATATAACATCATTTTGTTATCTATAGAAATTAAGGGAGAATTTCATCTAATACCCCATTTAAATTTTCTAATTACATCTCGGTAGCCATTTGTTAAACAATTATATTCAATATAACTTAGATGAATCTTAGTAACATATAAGTCCACAATTTGACTTTTTGCCTCGAAAGCCTTTTTTTACCCCCGGTCAAATATTGAATTTTTGTCTTGGCCAAACAGGCCTAATTTTTGGTGCAAGATGGTTGGCATATGCACTTCACGTGTGTACTTAGATGTAATTGATATTTGTTTAATTAGTATTCTATTGTAATTGACCAGGAGGCTTAGCCCACTGGCCATCGGGTTCTTTCCTTAGTGGAAGACCCGGGTTTGATTTCCTTTGGAAACGAATTTGATGATAAAAATCTTGAAGTGCTTGGAAAACTCACTAGTTGTTGACGTCTGATTTGGTCAACGTCACGTGTGCTGATCTGGACGAATGGATCGAAGACACGTAGAAAATAATAAAACAAGATAAAAGGTGTTTGATCACTAAATTTTATTAATGACCTTGATATAGAGTAGAGCCGAGCAGGATATTTTATGCCGGTCTATCTTATTTGCTTGTTAATTACAAGTCTTATCTTTTTTATCGGTGAATCTGAATTCTTTCTTTTTTCACTCTATGTTATGAATGCTAAAAATCCAAAGATCTTCTTTCACTGTACATTTCTTCTATATATAGACAATCTGGGCCAGTAGAGAGATGACAGCTGGCGAATATTTGGGGAATATGCCCATAACACTTGTCAGTCTGCATTTAAGCCTTGGACACGTGGCGGCCTCTAAGGAGCGCCTTGGGAAGGGGCGTGACTGCATGCGTTAATTGGCATGCGAGCCTGCCTTGCCGACTCCTGGCGGTGCTTATCCGCTGGGGTCGGTCCTCGGGTCTCCCGCCGCTCAGGTCGGCCTTGTTGTAATCTTGAATCGGAGCATTCTTATCTTCTCTCTGCTCGGCCCTCCCGGTTCGGATATCGGGTCGGCCTTGGTGTCTCTGTCCGGTCCGGTTTGTAACGAGCCCGGGAGGAAATCGAGTTTTTGCCCGGTCCGACTTCAGGTTCCGCTCGACCGGTTTAGCTGCCTGGAGTGCCTACGTGGATTCCAAGTTGGATGGGCTGCCAACAAGGGCCCCCGAGTCCAGGGCCGTGCCGGGCTGGAGTCGTTTCATGTTGAGGCCGATCCGGCTTGTGGGAGGATAAGACCTTTCGAATAGACGCCTCTTCGAGAGTCGCGTCGATTCAATTCCCTGGTCTTTAAGTGTCATTATGTGGGGGACGCGTGGCACAAGCAGATTGGATGGCGTGTTCACGCGCTCTCGAACTTTGCGACGGTTCAGTAGGAGTTGTCGCCTCACGCGCCTGGCATTTAATGCCCTTTTTCCCCTATAAATATAGCCTGTCTCCTCCTTCCTTATCCCTTCGCCATTTTCGTGTTTTATAGCAGAGGAGAGAGAGAATTCTCTGGCGATTTTTTCCTGATTTTCACAGACACTTCCCGGTAAGCTCTTTTTCCTCTCCTTTTTTCACTTAAGATGTCGGAACTGAGGGGCGAGACCGAAGCGGTTTTGACCGTGTCGCCGGACCGCACCGGTGTGGCGGATCTGTCGATAGGCGAAGCTCCCGTTGACTGGAGTGTCGAGGAAGAAGAAGACGAAGTTGTGAAGTCGCCGGAATCTGGCGAGGTGGAAATGGCGGTGCCATTGACGGCCGTCGGAGGGACTCTGGCGGAAGAAAGAGTCAAGTCGGTGTGGCTCGGACTCGGCCTCGGTCGTCCCCTATTGTGGAGGCGGAGTGAGATTCGGCCTTGATTCGTAGCACTGTTGCAGAGGAGCAATTAGCGGCTTGGCGACTGCGATTCAAGGTTCCGGAGACGGTGCGGATGTACGTTCCGAATCCTGAGGAGAGGCCTCATACTCCGCCTGTTGGCTGCACGACGGTGTACTACCGCTCTTTGTTGGCCGGACTCAGGTTTCTGCTCCCGTTAGCCTTCTCCCGGTGGCTAAGGGGGTGGGGCCTTCCTGTCCCCCAGATCCATCCGAATTCCTGGGCTCGGGTGGTGGCGCTTTTCATTATTTTCAACCAGCACGGCTGGCCCGAGCCCAGCTTTGAGGAGTTTAACAACCTCTATCTATGGAGGTCGGTCGGCAGATCTGGTTCCGGTTGGTTTTACCTGACGGCTCGGCATGCCATGCATAAGGACTTAGTGGATGTGCCGGAGACCATCCATAGTTGGAAGGAACAGTGGTTCTTCATAGGGGGGCCGTGGAGGAGCTCTGTCGATGAGTGGGAGCCTGGTGTGATAGACGCCGAGCTTCGGGTCCCCGAACACTTCATTGTTAAAATGAGTAAGTGTCGTGTTTCTTATTGCCGTTTCCTTTTTTGTCTAACGCTCATAATTTATTGCTTGTGCAGAACGCATCCCGGCTTGTTTGACGACCGGGTTGAACAGCTTTTGGGCCTTCCCACCGAGCAGAGGAAGTCGCATCTTCTGGTTACTGAGGAAAACCTTTGGGCAGCTGGACTTCGATCAACTGATCCGAGCAGAATGTCTTCATCAGGTAGCTCCTTTCTGTTGTTGTTGTTTTTTTTTTTTTGACATGTCTTCTTTTTTCAGCTCCTAAGGCCAAGACTCCGTCCGGGCGGAAAGAGACGCCCGCGCAGCGTGTGGCGAGGCTGGCAGCTGAGGCCGCCGAGCAGAGGGAGCGGGCTGGTAAGCGCAAGAGGGTGGAGACCGGGCCTGAGGACAGTGCGACCAAGGCTGAGGGTTCGTCTGCTCCTGAAGTTGTCGTGCCCGCCCCGACTCCTGTTCGGACTGGTCGTGTGGCCAGTGAGGAGCCCGTAATTGATTTAGAGGGCCATTATCTCCCGGTTAACCAGGACCAGGTGGAACCGTGCAACCAGATGAAGGGGAGGCACCCGCGCTGGTTCCTTGACTACGTCCGGGCAGCTACCCCGACCGCTGAGATGCTCAACTGGGTTCTTCCTGCGGTGGCCGTCTCCAGTCACATTCCGATCAGGGGTTGGACGCCCAAGTTGGAGATGATGACTAATGATATGGATCCGGTTGAGCAGATCCAGTTTGGAAATGCTCTGGTCGGTCGTGCCATGTGCACCTATGTGAAGGCCTCCAACGAGCTTTTGGCCCTGTCTGAGAAGCATAAGAAGACGGAGGCCGACCTCAAAGCTTTGCAGGAGGAGCACCACCTGTGTCCTTCATTGATCAAGTCTCTGGAGGGGGAGATAACCTCCATGAGGGGTGACATGGAGATTCTGGACGGTCGGGCCCTCCTGGCCGACATATGGAAGTTGAAGGCCGAAGAGATGACAGAGGTGGCCGAGCAGGCGCATAAGCGGTATTTGGATACCCGGGCTGAGCACGAGGCTTACTTGAAGGAAACCAAGGCCCAGGTTGAAAACCTGACCGAGCGTATTAGCACCTGTGAGGCTTCGAGCTATGCCAGGGGTCGTGCCGATGGGGCGGAGGCCTTTAAGAAGACACCTGCGTTTGAGGAGCTGATCAACTTGAATTATGTCTCCACCTGTTACGAGATATTAGATCTCATGAACGGTGGTAAGACCGTTCAGGAGATCGAGGCCTACATTGCATCTCAAGCGACCGATCTGCATGTTGACATTGCTGGAGCCGATGAGCCAAAGGTCGCTGAGGTTGAGGATGCCAGTCAGGCTCTGCACGGCGAAGGTGAGGGGCAATCCTTTCAGGCGGCCGGCCAGGAGGGTGGGGCCGAGTAGTATCTTTATTTTTGCTTTTCGCATGGCCTGCGTGCCGGTCTTTGTCTTTCCTTTGTTTTATTTCGTGTCCGACCTGCGTGCCCATCCGCCTTGGTTTGTTGTCACCGTTTGTAATTTGTAATAATGACTTGGTTAAATAAAAATCCTTTTTGCAGTATTGTTGTTGCTCTTTTTGGGCCCCGTTGAATGGGTTGTTGCCTTTCTATTATGTTCCTGGTTGATCGTGCCGAGATGAGCTCGGTCTTATAGTGCCGGATGAGCCGGTCTTATGAGGTGCCGAGGCGAGCTCGGTCTTATAGTGCCAGATAAGCCGGTCTTATAAGATGCCGAGGCGAGCTCGGTCTTATAGTGCCGGATGAGCCGGTCTTATGAGGTGCCGAGGCGAGCTCGGTCTTATAGTGCCAGATGAGCCGGTCTTATGAGGTGCCGAGACGAGCTCGGTCTTATAGTGCCGGATGAGCCGGTCTTATGAGGTGCCGAGGCGAGCTCGGTCTTATAGTGTCGGATGAGCCGGTCTTATGAGGTACCGAGACGAGCTCGGTCTTATAGTGCCGGATGAGGCGGTCTTATGAGGTGCCGAGGAGAGCTCGGTCTTATAGTGCCGGATGAGCCGGTCTTATGAGATGCCGAGGCGAGCTCGGTCTTATAGTGCCGGATGAGCCGGTCTTATGAGGTGCCGAGACGAGCTCGGTCTTATAGTGCCGGATGAGCCGGTCTTATGAGGTGCCGAGGTGAGCTCGGTCTTATAGTGCCGGATGAGCCGGTCTTATAAGGTGCCGAGATGAGCTCGGTCTTATAGTGCCGGATGAGCCGGTCTTATGAGGTGCCGAGGCGAGCTCGGTCTCATAGTGCCGGATGAGCCGGTCTTATGAGGTGCCGAGATGAGCTCGGTCTTATAGTGCCGGATGAGCCGGTCTTATGAGGTGCCGAGGCGAGCTCGGTCTTATAGTGCCGGATGAGCCGGTCTTATGAGGTGCCGAGGCGAGCTCGGTCTTATAGTGTCGGATGAGCCGGTCTTATGAGGTGCCGAGGCGAGCTCGGTCTTATAGTGCCGGATGAGCCGGTCTAATGAGGTGTACCAATATTAAAAAATGGAATAACATCAAATTTTTATTGATAATACCTTTTTAAATACATAGCATTCTGGCAGTTCAGATATTCCAGACGGTAGGCTCCATTCTGAAGGACTTCACTAACTTTATAGGGCCCTTCCCATTTAGGCTTGAGTGGTCCGGGATCCGGGCCCAATACACGTTTAAGGACGAGGTCGCCAACCTGGAAGCTTCTAGGGTGAACCTTGGAGTTGTAATATTTTTCACTCCTTCTTTTGTAAATGGCGTTTCGTATTTCCGCCTGTGCTCGTTTTTCGGCTAGGAGGTCCAGGTTTACCTGGAGGGCCAAGTCGTTATCCTGTTCTTCGAAATGGGCTACTCGGTATGTAGATGCTCCGATTTCAACCGGGATGACGACTTCAGAGCCGAAAGCCAAAGAGAAAGGCGTTTCCCCGGTGGCGGACCGATGCGTTGTTCTGTAGGCCCATAAGGTTCCGGGGAGTTCTTCGGGCCAGGAACCTTTGAGTTCCTCTAGGCGAGTCTTGAGATGTTGTTTCAGGATCTTGTTGACCGCCTCGACCTGCCCGTTGGATTGTGGATAATAAGGTGTGGAAAAATTATTTCGTATTTGGAGGCCGTCGCAGAAAGCTCGGAACTTCTTATTGTCAAATTGTTTTGCATTATCCGAGACAATAGATTGAGGGATCCCGAACCGGCATATGAGTGACTTCCATATAAAGTCGACTATCTTTTGTTCGGTTGTTCGTGCCATAGGCTCGGCCTCTGCCCATTTCGTAAAATAATCGACTGCGACGATGGCGTATTGCACTCCTCCACGTCCCTTAGGTAGAGGGCCGATCAAGTCGATTCCCCACTTGGCGAATGGCCATGGACAATATACGGAAGTGAGAGTTTCCGGCGGGGATCGGATCTGCGGAGCAAAGATTTGGCACCGGACGCACTTCCGTACGAGCGCGATGGCATCTTTTTTGAGATTGGGCCAATAATAGCCTTGCCGGATTAACTTATAGGCCAATGCCTGGCCGCCGGAATGATTTCCGCATATACCCTCGTGCACCTCCCTGAGGGCATATTTGGCTTCTGATTCGGACAGGCATTTCAGCAGCGGAACCGAATATCCTCTTTTATATAAGGTTCCATCCACGATGATGAACCGGGCAGACTGAGTTCGTAAGGATCTCGCTTGGGCTCGGTCTTCGGGTAAAATGCCGCTTTGAAGGTATTGCATTATAGGCTGCATCCACCCTTACGGTTCTGACTGTTCGGCTGCCCGGATTTCGGCCGTTTCTAGGGCTGATGAGGCGTGATACCCTATGCTAACCTCATCCATATGTTCGGCCCCGGAGCTAGATGCGAGTTTGGCCAAAGAATCGGCTTGGATGTTTTCAGTTCTAGGAATATGTTGTATTGTTCCCTAAAAATCTTGCAGCCGGGCCCGTGCCAGGCTGAGGTACTTAACCAGTTTGGGCTCTTTGGCTTCGTATTCGCCGTTGATCTGGTTGACCACCAATTGAGAATCACTCAAGATGGTGAGGCGGGCAAGGCCTAGGGAGCTCGCCATTTCTAGACCGGGCAAGAGAGCTTCATATTCTGCTTCATTATTGGTGGTCGAGATATCCAGGCGAATAGCCGAGCAGAACAGACGCTGGCCGGGACTAACGAGGACTATTCCTGCGCCCGGTCGTTCAGCAGTTGAGGACCCATCCACATAGAGTGACCATTCTTCTGATCGGTCGTCCTCCTGTGCGATTGCCGGTGTGAACTCTGCAATGAAGTCCGCCAGGGCTTGTCCCTTTATGGCAGTGCGTGATTCATAAGTTATGTCGAATTGTCCAAGTTCGACGGCCCATTTGACCATCCGACCGGAAACGTCAGGTCGGTGCATGACTTGCTTCAAAGGGTAGTTGGTTAAGACGGTTATCTGATGTTCCAAAAAGTATGGTCTTAACTTCCGGGATGCCATTATGAGCGCGTAGGCCAGTTTTTCCATTAGGGCATACCTGAGCTAGGCATCGTGAAGGGTCTGACTCACATAATAGACCGGATGTTGCACTGCATTCTCCGTTCGAATCAGAGCGGCGCTGATCGCCGAGTCGAAGACCGCGAGATATAAGCTGAGAAGTTCCCCTCGGGTCGGTCGCTGCAAGATCGGAGCTTCTGCCAGGACTTTCTTGATGGCTTCGAAAGCTCTTTGACAGGGTTCTGTCCATTGAAAATCTTTGTTCTTTTTTATCGCCTCAAAGAAAGGTTTACATTTATCCGTTGAGCGAGAGATAAAGCGACTCAGCGCGGCTAGTCGGCCAGTTAGGCTCTGCACCTTTTTAACCGAGTTTGGAGGAACAAGCTCGGTTACTGCCGTAATTTTATCGGGGTTGGCTTCAATCCCTCATTGGCTTACCATGTAGACGAGGAATTTTCCGGAACCTACCCCAAATGAACATTTCTTCGGATTTAACTTCATCTTATACTCTCGCAAAATAGCAAACATTTTATTGAGGTCATGTACATGATCGTCCGAGCGTAAAGATTTTACTAACATGTCATCTACATACACCTCCATAGTATGGCCTATCAAGCTATTGAACATTTTATTTACCAGGCGTTGATATGTCGCGCCGGCATTCTTGAGCCCGAAAGGCATCATCCAGTAACAGTATAAGCCGCGGGCCGAGTAGAAGGAGGTGTTTTCTTCATCGGCGGGATGCATTGGGATCTGGTTATATCCGGAATACGCATCCATAAAGCTCATCAGCTCGTGCCCGGCCGTTGCATCCACCATGTAGTCGATATGGGGGAGGGGGTAGCTATCTTTCGGGCAGGCTTTGTTCAGGTTGGAGAAGTCAATGCAGAGCCTCCATAGCCCGGTCGGCTTTTTTACCAAGACCGGGTTGGCTACCCAAGTCGGGTATTGGGCTTCCCGAATAAATCCGTTATCAATTAGCTTTTCTACCTCCTCTTCCAGCCCCTTCTGTCGCTCCGGTATCATTTTCCTTCTTTTCTGAATAACCGGCTTTGAACTGGGGTCGATATTTAGCCGGTGGCATGCAAGTTCCGGGTCAATCCCCGACATATCCGAATGGGTCCAAGCAAAGACATCCAAATTTTGTCTCAGATGGAAGATCAGCTCGGAGCGGATCGGCTCTTGGAGGTTATGGCCGATCTTTAGTCGTCGGGTTGGGTTAGATGGGTCCATGTCGACCTGGTCCAACTCTTCGGTTGGCTCGGCGTGGAGAATTTTCCCCTTCGGGTTTTGGTATCGTGGGTCGACGGGATCTTCTTCTGGGATCGGCTCCTTCCCAGGCCTGCGGCCCCGGTCCACTTCCTGTTCGGTTCCTATTTCGGGGGTCTGCGCAGCCCCGGGACCTTCAGACTCCTGTTCAAATAGGGTGTTTCCTGTCGGCTGTTCGGAGCTGGTGATTCCCATTTCTTCCGGCATATTTTCCGGGATGCCCTCCATGGTGTTGATCTCGCGAGCCCGGATGCTGAGATTGCATTCCCGGGTGGCCCTTTGATCCCCTCTATGTACCCCGACGCCGTCCGGGGTGGGAAATTTCATGCACAGGTGATAGGTGGACTGAGTGGCCCTCAGCCTGGACATCACAGGCCGGCCTATAATGGCGTTATAGTCACTGTGCACGTCGATGATCTTGAAGGTAGTGATCATCGTCCTTCTGATCGGCCCCTGGCCAAATTCCAACGCAAGGTCGATCTCGCCAAGTGGTGAGGTGCGGCAGTTGGCGAATCCTCTAATGTCCTCATTGCAGGGCCGGACATAAGATTGGTCTACCTTCATCCTACGAAGGGTATGAAGATAGATGATGCTGGCATAGGCCCCGGAGTCTACCAACACCCTGTGGACTGGGATTCCCATTATGGGCAGGGTGATGACAAGCGCGTCTGAATGGGGATGGTCCAGGCCATCGGCATCGGACTCTTCAAAAGTGACTGCCAGCTGGGGGTTTTGGAGGGCTTCTTCGGCCACTGATAGGAACCCCTCAGCTCGGCGTTCGGTCCGTTGATAGGAGGTGGTGGCCTCTCGGATGGATGCCTTTTTCTGCCGCTTTGACCTATGGTCATCGACCTCGGCTGTTCCCATAATGGTCAGGATCTCCTGGGGGGACTTGGGGGCTGGAGGCACCCGATCATTTTTGGCTCTTGTCGGGTCGGCCCGATCCTGGCGATCCCGGGGCGGATTTCGGGTAAATCGCCTTAAGCCTGTTTCATCGCACACCGCGATCAGGGCGGCGACGAGGTCCCGGCACTGTTCGGTGTTGTGACCCGCCGTTTCATGATACTTACAAAAGCGGGTCTGGTCCATGTCCTTTTGATCTTTGTAGATCGGTCGGGGTACCGGGAGCAAATTTTTGTCCTTTATTTGATCGAATATGGCCGCGGCTCCGACTGAATATATCTCAGTGAAATTAGCCATGAGCTCGGGCCTGCGCTCCCGATAGTTTTGAGTTGCGGGGACTGTCGAGGAAGAGGCGGGGGTCTTATTTTCCCGGTGGGATTCTTGTCGCGCCTCTTTGTAGTCACGTCTATCCTCTTTCTTTTTATATGATCCCTTCTGATCGGAGGGCATGACTAACATTGGTGCTGGCATAGCTTCCTCGGCAGCTATGTGGGAGCTGGCGCGCTCCAAGAATTCC
Source organism: Orobanche coerulescens (assembly GCA_033398695.1). Lineage (NCBI taxonomy): Eukaryota > Viridiplantae > Streptophyta > Magnoliopsida > Lamiales > Orobanchaceae > Orobanche > Orobanche coerulescens. The sequence goes on along the minus strand of CM065802.1, from coordinate 141,440,716 downwards.
TGGTAGGTGTGTGGGACATTCTGGCACACCGTCCAGCGAAAAAAAGAATTTTTGAGAAGTCCGGCCCGGGCAATAATGGCCAGCGCATCGTCAGACATAGGTTCCGTCTCCAATATCCGTTTATTGAAACGGGATATATAATCCTTAAGGGACTCGTTCGGCCCCTGGACAACGGAAGCAATGGATGAGCGTGTGGCGACCCGCACAAGGGACCTCATGAAATGGGATCGGAACGTCGCCGAGAGCTGGGCCCATGTTTGAACAGAATGGTGGGGCAGCGTCCGATACCATCTCTGGGCCCTCTCCCCCAGAGTTAGGGAGAACATTCGGCATCGGAACGCGTCCTGAGACCCGTGTAGGTCCATCCATGAATTATAATGTCCAAGATGGGCATTGGGGTCTGTCTCCCCGTTGTACGGCGGAATTTGAGGGATTTTGAACTTCTCCGGGAGGGGTTCCGCCAGAACACTGGGGGTGGGCCAGGGGACTCTCCTGGCTGTTAAGCCATTCCGAACTTTGGGATGGCTGGAGTTGTTTATTTTCGAGCTCCGTAAGGTGCTTTTTAAGAAACTCGATCTCGCTCGAGTTATCGCCCGGAGTTGGAGGTAATACTTGCGTTGGATTTAGGGACTGGTGGGGAGCTTTTTCTTCCCTACGGCTCTGACTCTGGACAGTAGGAGCCGGCGCTGCCTTCTCGATTTTCTTCCCCGCCCCAAGGCGATCAAAAACGGATGGAGGGCGCGAAAGCTTACTTTTCCGAGAGGGATGTGAGCTTTCGCCGTGGCTTTCCGCCTTTTCTCCGGCGATCCCAGAGGCCATCCTTTTTTTGTTACGTCCCGAGGCAGCTGGGCGGGTCGTTTGAGATTCCGCCTCGATATGGTCTTCGGGTTTTTGAAGGGTCCCGCCCCCTGTAACCCTTGCCATAAGGGCCGCCATGCCCTGGATAAAGGTAGGGTGTTTAAATCACTCTACCACCTTAAGGAGGTTTTCTTCCTCCGTCGCGGGCTGAGGGTTTTTCGAGCTGTCGTGAGACATCTCCGGTGAGCAGTATAAATCTGTTTTTATCGAAGGTGCCCTCCTTCTAGCGCCAATCTGTTGACGTCTGGTTTGGTAAACGTCACGTGTGCTTATCTGGACGAATGGATCGAAGACATGTAGAAAATAATAAAACAAGATAAAAGGTGTTTGATCACTAAATTTTATTAATGACCTTGATATAGAGTAGAGCCGAGCAGGATATTTTAAGTCGGTCTATCTTATTTGCTTGTTAATTACAAGTCTTATCTTTTTTATCGGTGAATCTGAATTCTTTCTTTTTTCACTCTATGTTATGAATGCTAAAAATCCAAAGATCTTCTTTCACTGTACATTTCTTCTATATATAAACAATCTGGGCCAGTGGAGAGATGACAGCTGGCGAATGTTTGGGGAATATGCCCATAACACTTGTCAGTCTGCATTTAAGCCTTGGACACGTGGCGGCCTCTAAGGAGCGCCTTGGGAAGGGGCGCGACTGCATGCGTTAATTGGCATGCGGGCCTGCCTTGCCGACTCCTGGCGGTGCTTATCCGCTGGGGTCGGTCCTCGGGTCTCCCGCCGCTCAGGTCGGCCTTGTTGTAATCTTGAATCGGAGCATTCTTATCTTCTCTCTGCTCGGCCCTCCCGGTTCGGATACCGGGTCGGCCTTGGTGTCTCTGTCCGGTCTGGTTTGTAACGAGCCCGGGAGGAAATCGGGTTTTTGCCCGGTCCGACTTCAGGTTCCGCTCGGCCGGTTTAGCTGCCTGGAGTCCCTACGTGGATTCCAAGTTGGATGGGCTGCCAACACTAGTAACAACTAACATTTACCGATAAAAAAAAGGCACTCCACTGTAATTAGGATATGACCGTTATTTTTAAAAAAAAAAATAGCCATTTGGACTTGATTTTGGGGCAACATTTACCCCTAAAACAGGCCATTTTGTCCTCTTTTTCTGATTTTTATCACTCTAAAATAGTTTTTAAGTGTTTTTTAGATTCTTTTTTTTTTTCTTTTTTTTTTGCTTCCCTAGGGAAGAGGGGGATTGTCCCCTATCCTGAGTAGCCCACAAGAGGCTCGACTTCGCCCCGATCTAGAGGTAAGTTTTCCAGCATGACCTGTTCGCCTCAAGGTCCCCGCTTTGGTTACAAGCCTGCGCTTACTGGGCCCGGTTCTCGGGTTAATGGTTTCATCCCCAGACATTGCCTTAAGGGTTCCGGCCGTTCCCCCTTTTTTTTCAAAGAAAAACATTCATTGTGGACGGGGGTTGAGGCGGGACCCACCAACCTGTGAGATAAAGAAAATCTCGAGAGTGCAAGCAATCAGTCTCGAATTATGACCAAAATGGGCCATAATCCGGATCCTAAATCTAAAGAACGAATTGCCGACGGCCCGCTAAAGAAATACAAGATGTTTCGGGTGAAGGTCCTCTGGAGTGGGGTGTTACTCGTCCAACTTGTAATAATTTAAAGCATCGAAAACGGACTGTTCTATAAGTGTCAAAGTCTCATCTACACGAGGGAAGATTTTGTTGGGGCATGTTCAGTTCATGGATGGTCTGAATGGTGCAACGAGGAAGAAAAAGTGCAAACACAACAACGTGGGTAATTTGTGCAAGCTAAACTTCTATGTGAGTTTGTTCAACCACTACATACTTCAATAAGGGAAAATGCTAAACCACCACATGCTTCAACAGGCAGGGCAAACTATGCAACGCTAAAGTGAGGAGATTGTGCAAGCACCTGAAGAAAAAGTGCAAATAGAAGACCGCATGGGACAAAAAAGGCAAAGGAAGCAAACTGCAAGACGAAATCAAACTCATGAAGACAAATACAGTAGAACGATACTATTTATATGCCTAAACCTGTTCTTGCTTGCTATTTATCTTGTTGTGCAAATTATGCAATCAGTACTGTAGATGGCATTTCAAGACATTGTATCAAAATATATATCAACAATTTAACATTTCAAGCCAATGTATAAAAATGTAGATTGCAAATTATGCAATCAGTAATGCTAGCAGTAATATTCATCAAAAGAAAAGCGCAGTAATATTCTGGGAAAAAAATTTTTTTAAGGACTATAACTTTAGGGATTGAAAAAGAGGATCAGAACTTTCTACTAGAAAAGAGATCAGAACTTTTTGGGTTGGCAAAAGTAGGACCGTACTTTTTAAAAGTAGCAAAAATAGGAATGTAACTTTTAAAAGTAGCAATTTAAGGCCAAATCAAGCCCAGATAAATAAAAAAGTAAAATAAAAATTCTGAAAATTATGGAAAATTTAAGAAATCTGAAAAAAATAAAAAAAATTCTGAAAATTCCGCAAAATTTAAAAAATCTGAAAAAAATCGGAACTTTTATTTTTTAAGAAAAATTATCTTGAATAATAATATTAAAAATCAGATCTTTTATTTAAAATTCAAAAATAAAAAGTAAAAAATAAAAAAATCTGAAAAATTTAAAATAAAAGTTCCGATTCTGGAAAATTTAAAATAAAATTCTGAAAATTCTGAAAATAATAATATTAAAAATCAGAACTTTTACTTTTTATTTTTGAATTTTAAATAAAAAAATATGATTTTTAATATTATTATTCCAGATAATTTTTTCTTAAAAAATAAAATTTCCGATAAAAATAATTATTTCCGATAAAATAAAAATAAAAATAATTCACTCCCATAAAAATCGGAAATTTTATTTTTTAAGAAAAAATTATCTGGAATAATAATATTAAAAATCAAACTTTTTATTTAAAATTCAAAAATAAAAAGTAAAAGTTCTGATTTTTAATATTATTATTTTCAGAATTTTATTTTAAATTTTCCAGGATTATCCAGAATCGGAACTTTTATTTTAAATTTTTCAGATTTTTTTTAATCATTACTTTTTATTTTTGAATTTTAAATAAAAGATCTGATTTTTAATATTATTATTCAAGATAATTTTTCTTAAAAAATAAAATTTCCGATTTTTTTTCAGATTTTTTAAATTTTGTGGAATTTTCAGATTTTTTTGTTTTTTATTTTTTTCAGATTTCTTAAATTTTCCAGAATTTTCAGAATTTTTTTCTTTACTTTTCTATTTATCTGGGCTTGATTTGGCCTTAAATTACTATTTTAAAAAGTTACAGGCCTATTTTTGCTACTTTTAAAAATTTACGGTTCTACTTTTGCCAGCCCGAAAAGTTACAGTGCTACTTTTGCCACCCCTAAAGTTACGTCCTTAAAAAAACAATTTTCCCGTAATATTCATCAACATTTCAAGTTCTAAGAGCAAGGGGTACCATTGGCTGCTAGGGTGGCACCATCGCACCAGCCCAAAAAATCCTTTGGCGCACGACACCGTGGGTGGCGCCGTCGGCTGTTGCGCCGTGGTGGCCAGCCCACGCGGTGAGTATTTTTTTTTTCTTTTTCTTTTGAATTCAATTTGAACGTTGGGAGTGTTTGAATATTTTTTTGAACGTTTGACACTTTTACAACGGGTATAGAGTGAATTTTCTATTACGAAAACACGACACTAAATTACACGAAATTAATGGGTTAGTGTCAAGCCTTATTGGGTTCGTGTTCTTATCAAAGTTGACACAATAAGGACACGATAATTTCGGTCGGGTTCGGGTTGGGTTCGGGTCGGGTTCAGGTAACCCGTTATAATTTATTTTTTTAATAAATATTTATTAAAAAAATAAATATTTAATAAATAATTTTTTACTAATTTATTTCTTTTAGACTTTTAGTTGAGGTTTATAATTCTTATTGTTTCTTATCATTTTTTGTTAGTATTTATAGGTTATCAGGTTGTTATCGCGTTGAAACAGGTTTTAACGTGTCGTGTCGTTATCGTGTTGCTATCGTGTCGGGTCAACACGAATTCAATCGTGTTTTTATCGTGTTCGTGTCGTGTTCGGGTCGTGTTCGGGTTTGACCTTATCAGGTCGGGTTCGTGTTCGGATTTAGGGAATCCTTATCAGGTCGTGTTCGGGTTTGACCTTAACAGGTCGGGTTGTTATCAGGTCAACCCGATAACGACCCGACCCGCACGATTTGCCACCCCTAAACGGGTATATACCCGTTTTTTTTTAAAAAAAAAAATTTTTAACACCCAAAAAATTATAAATACTCCCCAAATCAATTCTAAAAACTCATACACTTCTATAAAACTTATCTCTATTATTTCTTTTGCATCCAAAATGAACCCCAACCAAAAATGGATCAACCAAATGCTAAACGACCCAAGCAACCAAATGAATCCCACCCAAACGCCGGGTTCGTCTTCTCAATCGGGTTACCTTCCAAGCTTCCAAACGCCATATATGAATCCCGAAGATTTGGCATTATTTAGTCAATGGAAAATACAACAACAACAACAACAACAACAACCATTTACTCAATTTACTCAATTTACTCAACCTCAAACAACCCATTCCCAACCAAATTCGGACCATGCATCCTTCCATCTAGTTGACGAAGACATAGAAGATGAAGAAGAAGAAGAAGAAGAAGAAGCGGAGCCGACACCGACATCAAAAAAGTCAAGGGCAAAAACAATGGCGAAGAAGCCAAAGGCAAAGGCAAAGACGAAGAAAAACAACAAAGAAAAAGAAGTTGATGAAGATGGTGTCCCGTCCCGAGCTCGCACTTTTTGGACCCAAGGCGAGGAGTATCTATTGGCGGAGTGTTTCATTCAAATTTCCGAGGATCCAAAGGTAGGGGCGGATCAAAAAAAAGATACGTTTTGGTACAAAGTGCTCGATGTATACAACACCGAAGCCAAGCGGCTCAACTATGCACCTCGTACCAAAAACATGTTGACGGGAAAGTGGACTCCAATGAATAGAGATGTGAAGAAGTGGAATACGGTGGTGGATGAAACGGCCGTGATGAGTGGGGAGAATGATAGGGATTTTATGACCCGTTGTCACATATTGTTTAAAAAAACGGGTAGTGATTTTAAACACATGAGTACTTGGGAGTTTTTGAAAGACAAGCACAAGTGGAAAAACCCCGACTCGACTTTGGCAAGACGTAATCGTATTCGGCACACTCAAGTGGAGCCCGAGCATTTTGGACCCGACGAGGTGCCACGGCCCGACGGCATGTATCGGGTTTCGAAGAGTCAACGTTCGTCTAACTCGACCGCTAGTTCCGGTTCAAACCCGGCATTGTTTCAAGAAATGTTGCAAATGCAAATCGAGTTAGACCGTAAGGCAAAAATGGATGTACTCGAGCGAGAGTCAATCGCACGAGTTAATTTATATGAATCTCAAAAGATTGCCGAGGAGATGCGGGTGCTCGAAATGGACACAAGCAAGATGAATCCGGTCAATGCAAGGATTGTGGCAGCACAACAAGCTCGAATCCGGGCAAAATATCCCGAAGAATATCCCGAAGAGGATTCAGCTTTTATTTCTATTTATGTATTAGGATTTTAATTTTATGCATTTTTAAATGTATTGTGTGCTTTTAATTATGTAATGTGTGTTTTTTAAATTAATGGAGTTTATTTTAGTTAAAATTATGTATGTTTTATTTTAGGTGGAAAAAAAAAAAGTAAGCCGACGGCACCAGAATTTCTGGTGCCAACGGATACGGCCAGAATGTGGTGCCGTCAGATTTCTGGTGCCATAGAGATTTTTGCTGACGTGGCACCAAAAAAACCCCATGGCACGAGTCCTACGGCTCAAGGGTTACCAATTCTCTAATGCAAAATATAGCTAACTTAGGGATTTGCTACATATCAGGTGGAGTTAAAATCTGGGAAGATGGCATTTCCTTTGCTTTGCTACCTCTTCCCCTTCCTCTTCCTCTTCCTCTTCCTCTTCCTCTTGTAGAAGCTCCTCTTCCTCTTGTTGAACTTCCTTTACCATCTCTAGGTCTTTTTTTTTTTTTTTTTTTCTATTAAGCCATCATTATTTGACCCTCCTGTTTGAGCAGCTCTATTAGGCATTTCATGGATGTCATCATCATGTTTCTTATATTCTACAATCCATATAAATTAACCATTAGTTAGCTATAATGTTTAAATAAAACAAGTATATATTAAATTCTTACAGTAAAGTACATACATATTTCCCACAGTGCCTCATATTGTGACCTATTCCTCCACAAGTTCCACACTTAGGTCCCCTAGTTTGTTTATTCACAGGTACTTTGCTCTTTGTTTGCTCAGATGGATGTTTAATCCTTCCAACAACTGGCCTTTTAGGTGGTCTTAGCACAACTGGGGGTGAACACTCTTCTTTAGTCAAGTCATTTGACCAAAAACTGTATTGTGGCATAGGCTGATCATTACGTCATTTACCCTCATGTAAATTTCCTTAGTATGCTGGGCACTCAAAAAGCTCTCACCATCCGGTCTCATGTGATTGATGCCGGCCCAAGCATGTCTACAGGGGATCCCACTCATATCCCACCTCTTACAGTCACACGAATGAGTTTCAAGATTCACCACAAACTTGAAATTATAGTCTTGAACCTCAAACAAACAAGCTTCTAAGACAACCTTACATCTCCTTGACTGATCATGTGTCTCATTCAGTTTTTTTAGAACCCTAGGCATCACCACAAAAGTACACAACTCTTTTTTTTTTTTCTAACTACAACTCTTTGCATAACCAGAGTTCTAGTACCCTACATAATACGAATAGTCAATGAGCAACTGCAGCAATAGAGAAAAAATAATAAAAAAAATGCAAGAACTCGGGCATACCTCCATAATGTTGAGGATAGAAAACCCCCTGACAGGCACCACCCAAGAATTGAATGACTCACTCTTGTTGGTGCAGTGGTCAATCTTTGGTGTAGGACCAAATGCATGTCTAGCCCAAATCCAAAGGGGATGCCCATCAAGTATTGAAAAGCAGCTTGATTGGAAGCTCTCATCTTTTTCATTGCCTTGCTGAATCCATAATAGGTGTATGCAGTTGCAGATTGCCAATAGTACCTCCTCAGATCAACACTTCCTCATAGGGCTGGCAATTTTCGGCACGACACGAAAACACGACACGGACCGACACGAAATTAATGGGTTAGTGTCAAGCCTTATTGGGTTCGTGTTCTTATCAGGTTGACACAATAAGGACACGATAATTTCGGGTCGGGTTCGGGTTGGGTTCGGGTCGGGTTCAGGTAACCCGTTATAATTTTATTTTTTAATAAATATTTATTAAAAAAATAAATATTTAATAAATAATTTTTTACTAATTTATTTCTTTTAGACTTTTAGTTGAGGTTTATAATTCTTATTGTTTCTTATCATTTTTTGTTAGTATTTATAGGTTATCAGGTTGTTATCGCGTTGAAACAGGTTTTAACGTGTCGTGTCGTTATCGTGTTGCTATCGTGTCGGGTCAACACGAATTCAATCGTGTTTTTATCGTGTTCGTGTCGTGTTCGGGTTTGACCTTATCAGGTCGGGTTCGTGTTCGGATTTAGGGAATCCTTATCAGGTCGTGTTCGGGTTTGACCTTAACAGGTCGGGTTGTTATCAGGTCAACCCGATAACGACCCGACCCGCACAATTTGCCACCCCTACTTCCTCACCTTAGCTTGAAACTATCAAAAATATGCTTGGCACATTTTCTATTTATGACATTTGGGGACAACTCTTCAATCATGGGAACCAAACCCTCTCAAATAAGTATCTTAAAATGTAAAGTAAACAACAAATTTCAGTGCTTATCAACATAAGCAAAAAGAATTTCATTACCTTCTGTCTATCTGCCATGAAATGACGATGCTTATCAACATCCAAAGGACCAACAAATCCCTGATGGCAATCGAGGAAGAAACCCCATGATTCCTTGCATTCAGACTCTACAATACCTACCACTAAGATGGCAGCCATCAAAGAAGAGGAATGGAGTACAACCATTCAAGAATCCCCTTCTAAGGCCCTCCAATCAACAAAAAAAAAAAACCTCTTAAATAGTGGAGGTCTATCTATGGAAGGTGCGATGTTAATCTCAACAACTGGACCTGAATTAGTCCTCAATTACCATCTCTCTGTATTGAGGTGCTAGTCGAAATGCTTCACCAGGTTCTTTAACTCTCATCTAGGGAACTTTAACTCCAAGGTCAGTGGCGAAACTAGAAAATTTTTAGTGGGGGGTCGGGATCTAAAATTTTTTTTTCCTAACGCTATTTTTCGGGTAATACCGAAATTTTGGGGGGTCGAAACCGAATATACTGAAATTTTTCTACACGAAAACTATATACCTCCTGCATCGCAAAAAAAATTTCGGGGGGTCGGGCGCCCCCTCCCGCCCCTATGTAGCTGCGCCCCTGTCCAAGGTTACTTGCAACGCACATTTCCAGCTTCTTAGCACTTATGTTAGGATGCTTTCTAAGCTGATCAAGTATCTTGTAAGCTACCCAATTTGAATGTGCCATCTTTGGATCAACCTTCCTCACACATCTATTTCCACAATGGACTGTGTACCTTGTCTTATCATTTTTCTTTCCCATAAGCTGAAAACCTATCTGCATTACATATTCTTTCACCCTTCTTCTTAGTTCATGAATGCTCCCAAATGTATCTCCTACATTGAACTCTTTGTCCCAATCATCAACATTAACTTCAAATTCATCACCAATCCAGTCTTGCTCAAGAAACTCCTCAACATATGGATCATAATCCACATCACCATCAGAAAGCTCACCATCATTTTAACCAGCCTGTTGTGCTTCTTCATCATTTTCATGCTCTGCTTTAGTTGCATTTTCATGCCTTGCTGCCTCATTTGGATCAGACTCATCACCATCACTGTCCTCACCATCAGAAGATTGTGGTTCACTCCTCACTGTTGGGACAATAGTTTTATCACACATATTTTGATGATGTTCATAGAGACAAAATAATTATTTCAAGCTTAAACTTACGAAAACATTTCAAAGCCAATTTAGCGTATATAACGTACACCAACATATATTCATAACATACGCTACATATAACTTAGTTGTTGTCCGGAAAAGTGTTAAAATGCACAGGTCACATAGCTAGAAGAAGTTATGTTATTAATCAAGATTAACGTACGTGAAGGAATACAGATAACGTATGTAAGTTTCAAAATCCAACAGTTGAACTACTTCCAGAAGGTCAACACGTATGCTAAGGACATATGATAACAGTCGTTACACAACTCAAATTGAATTCAAAATTGGACCGTTGATAGCATCTAGAAGGTCAACCATCCAACGATTAAATTTGTAACACCCCCAGAGCCATCCGGGAATATAACAGCGCCGTGAGTCCTCACCAGAACCCACAAGGCTAAACGACATTTCCGCAATCAGTACAAAATAGCTCAAGAGGCTAACGACGGTAATATCTTTGAAAATATCCGATGACATAATAAAATCCATTTTCCAAATACCGTCGTAAAATTCCATTTGAAATACAAGGCCAAAATGCCAAAACTCAACAGTTTCAAAAGTATACGTTAAGCCACCGCTTGCACATACCGACAAAATAGTTTAGAAAATGATTTTCCAAAATAACTCAAGTTTGCAAAATACCGAAATACTATTTTGAAAATACTCACGCAACGGATAAAAATTTAACAATTAAAAATACATTTGCAGCGGATTCGACTAGACAAAAATACTCGATCCTTAAAACAGGCATCATAGCTATTATCCTCTGGGAAGCTCGTCTTTCCACGGCCTCTACAAGTCCAATATCCAAGAACCTAAAAAGAAAGCCTACGACGGGGTCAGCCATAATACTCAACAATGATAACGATCACATCACATCAATAATTACATACCAATGTAATTACAAAGTAAGAATATTACTATGAAATCTTACCGCCATAACTTTACCATCTCGTGATAATCTTCATCAAAGTAATCTTTAGCATATTTCACATCTCGTATTCTCAACAACACAATAAACTCATACCCAAACATCTATACTGTATCCCAAACAATATCGAGATCCTCAAACATCATCGTAACTCACTAATACAAAATATACGAGCTCTGACCAATCTAATCCATCGAATAACATTATCAAATGTCAACATGATAATCGGTTGCCAATCAAAAGACAAGTATCAAGAAGAAAATACGGAACATACATCAAGATTCGCAATGCCACGACGAACCATTTTAGTATAATCTGAGATTAGATCAATGTAACACCCCCAATCCGCTCAGGGATATTACACGTCATAGAGCCTTTCCTCAAGGATCTACCAGGCTGGTAACAACATTGAACAACTCATCAATGCCTTTATGGCTACAATGACTCAGTAGACCGATTTGGTCTTTCAATAATAACATACAACTCAATTCCAACACATACCCACACAAGGGTCAAAATACAATAAACTCCCGTACAACGGGGAAAAAATACTGCAGCGGAAAAGAAATACAACTAAACTAATATGACATTAAAAGGGTCTTCGTGTGATTAGTATCATTCATCTTTCATCATCCTTCATGCCGATCCTGTGCTATGCTCCAAAACCTGAATGCAATACAGACATCCACCCCCCGAATACTCGGGGGTTAGCAAAACTCCACTGTTTCGCTAGTGCAAATACAAAGTGCAAAATACGAGTCATACAATCCACATTCCACGAACAACAATAACCAGGAATCCTCAAAGATCCAAACATAATGAAAAGTACTTCCCGAGGCAAGAGTTTGGGTAAAACATTCCAAAACCGAAAGATCACAGATCAAGGGAAACAATTTACAAAACGGTTTAATAAACCATCGGGAGTTTTAGTAGAAAATAATTTAGGATTATCGAATCCTTCTCTTACCAAAATCAACAGGGGTCACAGCCCAAAGGTTTTGTTTTCACAATTTAAAACCAACAACAGTTCACAGGGTTAAAACCCACGTCACGTGTCCTCAACGGACATAAAATCAACACAACATAATCACGCACATGCATCGCCTAGGACCGGGACGAAGCCACAAATCCCACTCGAGGCCTCTAAGGACCCTCCCGAGCTGGATAGCTAAACAAATCACAACATCATATCTCACGATTGGATCAATCACTTGTTGCATCCTGACCACGTGATCACAAGCCATGTATCACCGTAGATTATCTTAGGCTCTCACGGTTGGACCAATCGCTTGTTGCATCCTGACCACATGATCACATGCCATGTGTCACCGTAGACCTTCAACCATATCCACACATTCACACAAATAACATATCACATCAATAATATCCAAGTAATTCACTCAATAGCAACAAACACAATGCACGACGCAATGGTCAATTCACAATGCACCGATATGAGATAATACGTACATATATATTATCAAAGCACAACGACAACACCAAGTGTATTCATAGTAATTCATGTAATCATCCACGAACATAATGTCCACAAAACACACGCGTTTTGAAAGAGGGCCTTTAACAAGGCTAACCGAATCTTTGAAAGTGAAATTCAAACGATCAAATAAACACAAGGAGACGATCACTAATTAGCATATCCATAAAACAAGAATTGTATGGACAAGGTACTTGCCTCGAATAATCATAAACGCGAAGAATCGACCGAAGTAGGTTGGCACGAACCGACCACGAACCCGCCGACTCCACTGAACGCTAACCCGCGACAATAAACTACGGACAACAATAACAACAATGAAAATGAATTCCAAAGTACGACCCAAATCCGCTGAATTCAAGTAACAAACGATGAAAGTTCAAGGGATTTCCCCCAAAACGGCAATGAACACGATTCGTCCCGTCAAAACACGAAAATGGAATTCCAAACCGAAATATGGATATACAATCCATAGGATATGTTTAACAGCATCATTTAACAATAATCGATCCATCAAAAACGGATGGAAAACGAAATCAAGAACAAATCCCCCAAAAAGTCGATTCGAAGGAAATCAAGAAATATACCTCGATTCGACGAAGAACAATGGATTAAATGATGTTAAACACATGAATAATACTAAGATTAATCATACCCATCATGGATTAATCAACAATTTGGAACGAATCGGACAAAAACCCGCCGACAGCGTGCGCTACACCTGCCGGTTAGCATGCGCCGCGACCGACAGTAGCGTGCGCTACCTGCCGATCCTTCCCGAGTCCAGTACTCCAGTAAGCCCTCTGCCCAGCTCGATAGCGTACGCTGGTCGGTCGGTAGCGTGCGCTACACCTGCCGAGCTAGCGTGCGCAGCCTTCCGGCAGTAGCGTGCGCTACGCGGTTCTCGCGCGCGCCGCCTGCCCGGCCCAAGACTTCCGATTACTGCTGCGCTGTGCGGCGGTGCTTTCGGCCGTCATGACCCGACGACTCGATTTCCGAAAACGCACGAAACGAACACGACGAAATGCTCGCGGACAACATCATCGACCCGAAATGAAATACTATCCAACAATTAATCACACGCGACCATGAAAAGGGTCAAGACAACAAATACGAATGCGGATACCCACAACTTTGGGTAAATTACAAAATGGCCCAAAACACCCGAAAATCACGATACATGATCGAATAACCAAACCGAAGTTCAAAACACGTCTAACAAAGTTAAACGGACTTACAAGAAACTCAAAACAGCAATTTCGAACGAGATTCGCAAGAATCGAACTCAAGTGCGGAAAAGTCGCCAAAAAGCACGGAACTCAACAAAACGACACCGAAACGAACCCGGATGCCAAAAAGTGCAGAATTAATCATTCTCATAATGACGAAACGGTCACAAGTGAGCCGTCAAAACGGACTCTCGCTAAAAAAAAAAAAAGAAAATTACCGGAAATCTAAATTGCGGATATTACAATCAACACAACATATGGACATGGTCCTAACAAAAGACCTACAAACGCATAGTCACATGACAACATCAATATGCTCACATTAATAACAACAACATCTACTCATGGAAATCCGATGATCCAGCGTTCATTGCATATCCCAAGATGATATCCTGTTAGATCAACACGAGGTGGATAACCAACAATACACATATGCACAACAACACATGGTAATCCAACGATCCAGCGCACACATCATAGATTCCCATGATGATCCTGTCACACCAACACGTGATGGAAAATCCGTCCAATGATCCAGCGCAAACAACATAGATCCCAAGATGATCCCGTCCGACCAACACGTGGTGGACATACAACAACAATGCACGAATGCATGATAACAACACTACACAAATACATGACAACAACAATACATAAATGTATCACAACATGATCGACACTAAATGACAAAAATAATTAGAGTACTTGCCCCGAGTCCTTCGAGAGCAGTCTCAATGTCAAAACTATCACCAATGATTATCCTCAATATTCGGCGATCCAAATATCGTAGACTATAGATAACTCATATCCTCGTCTTCACCAAAATATATCTGTGATACCCAAGTATACCAATAATGAATATAAACCATATACCTTATGATTTAACTCAAAACCCCAGAAGACAACCTCCAATCCAACCTCCAGAATTCACACTTATACTCATTACTATATGAATTAAAAACGAAATGAAACCTAAACTGAACAAGTATAAACTTGCCTTGATACCGATATGACGATAGCGAAGCCGTTACCAATTTCCTTGCCCTCGTCTATGAACTCCTCGACTCCTACTAAAGCAATTCACGGACATCCTCGAACTCAACCGCAACACATGATTCTAATCAACGATCAATTGTCACAGCCTATTGCAATAATCGATAAACAACAAGTTCTATAACAATCAACAAACCCACAGTTCCACAACATCTTGACCAAACATAAATCCGAACGATCCAACTCAAATAATTACGAACTTATAATCTACAATACAGTTTACGTAAGTTGTCTGTTGACTTAGCGTACGTTATTCACATTACGTAGTGTGCACTAATATCCAGAACATACTCTACGCACGTAAGACTTTAAGATTTACGCACACCAGATATTCCAATTTGCATATGTTAGCTCAGTTGTCTAGCGTGCATTAATGCCATGCAGTTGTATACATTTCAAGTATCAATTAACACATTGCAATCATGAATACCGAAATATAGATGTAAGGAATCATACTCTGATATTAATCATCTTTATTAAGTTTTCCATCCTTGAACACAATTATAAAGGATTCAATCCGCTCGATACAGATTTTCATTATAACAAAGTAGGATTGACTCGATTATAGTTTGATAAATACAGTAATTTCAATGGCCGAAAATATCAAATCAAAAACCGAATTATTTACCCATGTCACTCAGTTAGAACATACAGAAACTGTCATCGAAAAATAACTTTTATGTTAAAAGATATACATTTTTAAATAGGCAATTCGATCAACTTTCAAAATAAATGTTACTGGAAATGACTGAAAATAGCAGGTTGACTCACTAGAAAACGGCTCATTTTATCCAAGTATTATGACTCAATACTTACGGTCCAAAACAACATTTATACTTATATGTATTTTATTTACAAAATGCTTGAGATGTATTTGTAAAATAACTTACCGGTTGTGAGCTAATCGAGTTCAAAGATGGCAACCCAGTCTGGAATTCACAGATTCTCTGGGGAATTTCGTCAAACATCTACCGGACGTCTCCTGGACTAGGCTGCTCAGATTCATCGGGTGTTTGAGCGTTTTGGAAGACTTACAAATCTCAAAACTAAATACAAAACGTTTTGAAGAGGTGGATATTGTATATGGATATTGACAAATGAAATGAGACAGTAATGAAAATACTACTGCTCTTACTAACAGATTCAAAATCGTGCTGATTTGTCAAAGTTGATACTTGTCCACGACACTTCCCAGAAAATGTTCAATCTCATTTCCACTAAAACTTTCAATATTTCCTTCGTATTTTAGAAGTTCCAAGATATAATTGCATCTCCAGTATATTTGTGAAAACTCATGAGTTCAATACTTAGTCCGGATAATTTGTTTAATATTCGTTGAATAATTTATCAGAGAATACAATATTGGCCACCATCATATTGTTACCAATAATTATTCGACAGGATTAGAGAATACCATCCAACATCTTAAGTTTCATTCACTCAAAATTGTGAAAATAAATTCTTCACATCAACATTCCAAACATCGATAAATACTATTTCAAAAATTCGGAATATTACATTCCACCCTCCTTAAAAGAAGTTTCGTCCTTGAAACTTAAAATACGAATGATTTGAATGTAACTTCCTCGTATACGGCTTGTATTATCATATATCCTCGTATTTTCCAAAACTCGTTCGATAAATTTCATGACGTGTAGTCTTATCTCTCGGTTCAAAAGTTACAAGTATAATATCCTTACCCTTCACAATTAGTTTCAATATGACTAACGACTTTCATTTTTATTCAAAAAATCCTAACAAAGAAACACGATGTTGCGCACCAAATAATTCTACTCAGAATTGTCTAAAGAGATTAGAAAATATTATCAGGTCCTAATTCTCAACAACTCAACCCAATAATTAACATTTTTAATAATCCAAAATAGCAACACAAGATATTTCATATCCGAAATATACCAATCGAAACAATATGTAGCCAACAACTCTCAAATTTAATACTGTTCGTATCCAAATAACTTTTATCAAAATAATTTATCTTCAAAATTATTCTAATTATGTGAAAAATTTATACTGAAATTCCAGATATTACATACTATCCCACCTAAAATAAGTTTCTTTCTTGAAACTTGCAATCCCGTCATAAACAACAGTTCAACCAAAATATCCAAAATCATCAAGAAGACAAACAATAATCACCACAGGCAAATAACCAAAATAGTATACTTACAGGTGCGTGAAGTCGATGATCTCCCGTGATACTAGCATACGACTCTGTCTTCAAAGCCTCAACAAAAATACAAACGCAACTGACACAAGCCTCGACAAAATCCAACAACATGTCAATACCGCACCTATGGCAATAAAAAGTATCTCAAAATCTTCGTAATTCCAAAAACAATTAACTCAAAAGTCAAGAAATCACTTTACCAAAAATCACGCTACTACCACACCAGTAGAGCCACATTATACACATGCCAGAGTTTCACAAAACCCATAATCTGTACTGAATCTACAACTCGTAGCATATTTCCCTTATCTGATCAACCAACCGATTGTCCCTAGATGATCCAAGCTACTATGCTGAAATTCAAGTCTCTTCTCATCATACCATACTGATGTATTATCCAGCTTATGAGTCTTACTCAGAACTATACCATGTTATGCATCATGCACTAAATTTGTAGGTATATCAATCACATTTTCAAAACGGCATTGAAATTATATAATCTTGTCAATAAAAATCCATTTTCGAAAGTTCTTTCAAGAATTTCAAAACTCAAAACACACACACCCTCACACACACACACACACACACACATATATATATATATATATATATATATGTGTGTGTGTGTGTGTGTGTGCGTGTGTGTGTATATATATTAGTAAGACTACAAAGAATCAATTTTTGAAAAGTTAAACCGGCTCGCTTATGTCTAGTACTCGATGATAATTCTTTTCGAATACACAATTAAATAAAATGAAATTATACAAATGATTGACTACATCCATACTCCTGTATACCGAATCGCCTCCTCACCAACTCTACTGGAATTCGATCGGAGAATCACATGATAGAACCCCAAACTTAATGTATAGACTTTGTTAAAATCGCCCTCTTTCCACAATGACTGCTACGTCGACCATTATTCCATTCTAGATTATGTCAACTGTGCCATGATAAAACATATTTTAAAGACACAACTGTTTCTCGAAATAAGTTCAAGGAAATATATTTTCACAATAGCGTGCAAAATAGTTTATTCAAAATATATTGTTTTGAAAAGTATCATTTCTAGATTTTTAAAAACATTATCGTGCATCCTAAAATGAACTAGCATGACAACATGTACCTCTTAACCATCAACAATATTTCTCCCAAATTCACAACTCATTTTCCAAGTTTGCCCTAACCATTGATTTTCCATAATCATAGTTTCTCAAGATTATGGTTTTGTCCCAACTATTGTATCCTGCTACCTCATACTGTAACACATAATATTCTTCTGAATCTCAAAGTAAATCAACTTATAACTGCAAATAACCTCAATGCAATCCAAAACTCCAAATACTTACAGATCGTGAAGCTGACGAGCCTCCATGATACTAGCATATGTTCCAACTTTTAGAAATACACTCGATACAGATATTTTTCCAAAACATACATTTTGCAAAATCGGTTTGACTTAAAATACAACATATCTCTTTCCAAAGAATCACATTAATACCATTTAGATAAATTTAAAACAACCACAGTTTCACACTGGTAAACCATATAATACACAAGCCCGTGTAAACAACAAAAACCCAGGGCTCTAATACTTGTCAACCGACAACTCGAATGACATGATAAAAACACGACTCGACTCGGCCAGACAGCCCAGGTTTTCACAACCTAAGCACTAATACCATATTTTGTAACACCTTCAGAGCCATCCGAGAATATTACAGCACCGTATGCCCCACACCAGAACCCACAAGGCTAAAAGACATTTTTGCAATCAGTACAAAATAGCAAGAGGCTAACGATGGTAACATCATTGAAAATATTCGAAGACATAATAAAATTCATTTTACGAATACCATTGTAAAATCCCATTTGAAATACAAGGCCAAAATGCCAAAACTCAACAGTTTCAAAAGTATACATTAAGCCACCGCTTACACATACCGACAAAATGGTTTAGAAAATGATTTTCCAAAATAACCCAAGTTTGCAAAAAAAAAAAATGCTATTTTAAAAATACTCACGCGGATAAAAATTTAACATTTAAAAATACATTTGTAGCGGAATTAATTAGACAAAAATACTCGATCCGTAAAACACATCATAGCCAATATCCTCTGGGAAGCTCGTCTTTCTACTGTAACACCCCAAATCTCATAAGGGACATTACACGCCGTAGAACCTTCAACAAGGTCTACTGAGCTAGCACATGACACATATTTCGCAAAAGAAATCCTATAGGACGCATCAATGTTAATAAATGTGGTCGTGGCCTCGGTCAAAATATTTTGTTCAACTTAAGTAAAACATAAAGTAAAAATAAGTTCGTTGCCCACGCAAGGGACTTCAACGACAAAATTAAACCAATAATACGTTCACTCGACAACTTCACCAACACAAGATGAATAAGCATAATTAAATGAAAAACACAGACTCGAGCCTCATCTATCATGTTGGGCCATCCTTTACATGCTTGTCCCGTGCCGGCTCCTCAGCTTGCCCGATACCTGAAATGCATGAAACATTTTCCCCCATTTAAGAGGTTAGCATTCGAATAGCTAGTGAAAGTACACATTTACACAATATTATATACGAATACAATTCAGAATGATTACCTTATTTGAATCCATTTAAGAAAACAATATTCCGGAATATTACGTTTTCATCAAGACATGAACATCAAGAAAATCACACATCACATTTCATTATTGTAACACCCCCAGAAATCCACCAGGAATGTTACACGTCGTAAACCCTTCCCACGAGGATCTACCAGGCTAAACATCACAGAAATGACCAAATGCTTGCCCGGCCAGGGTCAAACAAAATAATAATACAGACCGTTAAGGTCAATTTCAAATAGACTACACGGACCGATGAGGTCACACAACTCAATCAACAGATAATGACTATATACAACAATTGCCCACACAGGGGTCGAAGTACAATACAATGGAAGACTGGTTACAATTCTGACAATACAACATAACTCGACCAAACTCTCATCCCTTGATTAGTATCGTAGCTCGTCGATTCTTGTCGATCCTGAACAGGCTTGTCAAGAACCTCGCATGTACACGGACGCACATCTGACATCCACCCCCCGATTACTCGGAGGTTAGTAAAAATCCACTGTTTCACTAGTGAAAGTATCAAATCATACAAAATGTAGCAAGCAAACATCAACCATGGATCAGATATAAAAAAACCAAGTACCAAATCATTCCCGAGAGGTTTTAACAATTTAGAAAACGAGCAGGGAAGTATTCGCAAATAAAATTCTCATCTCGGGGATTTTTAAAAACACAAAACCTTTAGGACCTCGAGTCCTAATTTGTAAAACCTTTTCGGAAACCTTTGGGTTCTAACCTGATAGGACGAAAATAGTATGCTAAAATCATTGTTAATTATAAGGTTTTAATGATTTTATGATGGCACACTTGGTTATTTTCTACCTATTTATATTTTGGATGCAATTTACTTCACTTGTCAATTTGTTGTTTAATTTAGGTGTTTGATGGAGTTTTTAAGCTTAAGGAATAATTTGGGCCATCAAAAGGATCAAGCCAAGGTGATTTGGGCTTTAATGAAGAAACTGCCGCGCGACACTGGGTTTCCCAGTGCCAGTTCGGTGTCCCAGTGTCGGCCCTGTTCCGAAAATAATCTTACTTGGGGACCAAGAAACGACTCCAAACCGTCTCAATCAGTCCCACAAGGCATGAAATCGGCCCTTAGGCTGGAAAAAGGAATTTGAATAGATTTGGAAAGAAAGACTCCAAGGGAAATAAAACTCAAGAAGGATAAGAAGGAAGGAGATCCAATTAAAGAAGGAAACTAAGAGATAAGGGAGTATTATAAAAGGAGGGGCCTGAGATTATTATTGAGGACCATTATCGTTATCACCATATATTGCGGCTGGAGCAAGGAAGAAAAATCGGACGACCGAACCACCATTCTCACCGGAGCAAGCCGAGCCGCCACCGACGCGCGGGGAGGAATACAACTTCGTTTGAATTTCTTTCTTCTATGTCTATTATTAATTTGCTGTTTTCTAAAGCCAACATGTCCGGCTAATTTTCTATTCTAGTTCTTAGTAAAGTTTGAAACCGTATTTGAATTATTCATGTTTTAATCCCGTAGCGTATTTTCAACTCAAAATTTCTTGAATTACTTTTGTGTTATTGAATACACTACTATGCCATATAATTTCTTGATTTGGTTTGGCCAACTAGATTAGGGGTTTTATGTCTTATGCTAGAAATTGAGTTGTAATCCGTAATTGTTGCAATTTTAATTTCACAAGTAGCAAACAATTGAATTTTCTCAATTGAGTAACACAAAATCGAGATCCCTTAAGTCGAGCTTATGAACTTAATATCTTGCCTATTTCCTTATTTTGGTTTTTAATGCATCTAGAGAGCGAGATTTGAAGAGCTTGTTTTGAATCCACCGTATAGATAAGTTTAATTAAAGAGCTTGTTTTAATTAAATATACTTAAGAAATAATTGGGGTCAACAGAGCTTGTTGTTGGCTTTGGAATAGGAGTTCATGAGGTTAGAGAAGAGATAAGTGTTGTATTGAAGCATGAATTAATGCGAAACGGTGGATAACGGAGCTAAAAACTATATTATTCCTTTAATTGATATTTTCGATTTTTATTTCCTTTGTTTATTTTAATTTATTTTACGCAAATTATTTTAGTTAAGATCAGAAACTAAACCCCCTCCCTTCGTTTTATTTTAATTGCTAAAAGTACTTAACCCTTAAAAAGTATAATTGATTTACCGTTCTCCGTGGGATCGACCCTTACTTGCCGATACTACTAGTTAGTAGAAGTAAGCCAAGAAAAATAAAAATAACTAATTTTGACATGTCACGACAGCGCGGTCAAAATTTTGGCGTCGTTGCCGGGGAGCGGTTGTAATTTTATTTTACTTATTTTGGGTTAAAAACTTTTTGCAATTTCGACACTGGGTGACCCAGTGTAAGTTCTGGAAATTCATTATAATTGTTAGTTGTGCACTAATCCGTTTGTTTTAGCTTTGCATGAATACAAGGTCCCTGGGGGATAAAGACTTACAGTACTTTCCAGAAATCACCAAACGAGATCGAGTTTTCAGGCGGAAAGCAAAAGACACCAAAGAAGCACTCGGGCACTTACCATTTTCTTACGAAACATCACCCAATGAATCGGAGAACGAGAGCGAGATCATGGCAACTAACGCTGAAAAGACATTGAAGCAATTAGCCAACCCGGAGCTACCTCAACAACCGTTGTGCATCACGATCCCGGCTATTGGCAACAACAACAACACCTTTGAATTGAAGTCAGGATTGATTCACTTGCTACCTGCATTTCATGGTCTATCAGGAGAGGATCCGCACAAACATCTCAAGGAATTCCATGTCGTTTGTTCAAGCATGAAGCCGAACGGTGTCACCGAAGAACAAATCAAGCTTAGAGCCTTCACATTCTCATTAAAAGATTCGGCTAAGGATTGGTTATTTTATTTACCATCGGCCACCATCACAACGTTGAACGAGATGGAGATCTTATTTCTGCAAAAGTATTTTCTGGCCTCCCGAGCAGCCAACCTATGGAAAGAGATAAGCCCTGCATTGAAACTTGAATTAATTCGAAACGGTGGATAACGGAACTAAGAACTAGATTATTTCTTAATTGATATTTTCAAATTTTTATTTCCTTTGTTTATTTTAAATTAATTTAGTTTACGCAAATTATTTTTTTAAGATCAGAAACTAAAATCCCCCCTTCGTTTTATTTTAATTGCTAAAAGTACTTAACCCTTAAAAAAGCATAATTGATTTACCGTTCTCCGTGGGATCGACCCTTAGTTGCCGATACTACTAGTTAGTAGAAGTAAGCCAAGGATACAAATAAAAATAACTAATTTTGACGCGTCACGACAGCGCGGTCATAACCCAAATCTCGATTCGTTTCGGCAATTTACAGTACGAAAACATTTTCTTAAATCTCGTGGGCTCGGCCCAACATTATTTTCTTGAAAACTTTCTTTTAAAACTTTGATTGTCAAAACCGAAGAAAACCCTCTGAGACATTTAATTGGACATTAAATGTTCAAGATTTACTTAGAACACCAAAAATCCCGATTGGGTTCAAACGAACTCAAGATACGGATATACAATCCATAGAATGTGTTTAACAACATCATAAAACACTAACTGAATCACCAAAAATAAACAAGAATTGAAATCATGATGAAAATCCCGAAGGTCGACCCTAAGGGATTCGAAGAATTTACCTACAATCCGGACGAACGAATTGGATGATGATGATTGAAATGAAATAAGCTTCCCAAATTGATGAAGATCGATTCCCCAAGCTCAAAAATCCTCCCTGACCCCAAAAATCGCGAAGAGAAACGAAAGGGGGAGAAAATGGAGTTCTGCCCCGAAAATGAGACTGCCACTGGTTTACCAGTGGCATGTTACGGCCGTAACGGGCACACCTTACTGCCGTAACTCTTCATCCTTACGGCCGTAACACCCAGGACTTACGGCCGTAAGTACCCCTCTGGACTACTGCCCAAAATACGAACGTTCATTACGGCCGTAACAACAATCGGTTTACGGCCGTAACACAAGACTCATTACGACCATAATAAAAGATACTTACGGCTGTAACCAACAACACTTACGGCTGTAACTCATAACTCATACGACCGTAACACCACTACTGAACACTACGATAGTCAGGTCGGACACCCGACAACATTCCGGTTATACAGACACACCAAATATAATTCAAAACAATAACCAACGCCCTACGAAATATAACATACCATCCCACAAGCACAAACTCACTCAAAGAGATGCACGCAACAACACGTCGCACCCGAGTAAAACGGCTACATGATAGTAACAACCAGTGTACCACATTAAAACCATTCTGTTTTAATGACAACAGAAAAAAAATATCCGGCGAAAAGACAACCAATACAAGATAATAGAAACAAAAATACCGGTTATTACATTCTACCCCACTAAAAATAAGTTTCGTCCCGAAACTTAAAACAAAACATCACGATAGAATACAACACAAAACCAAAAGGTTCACGCAACAAATATCAATCTCCACTCGTGATATAGTTCAAAATACAACACGCAACTATATTATTGGGCACCACTGGGCCCCCGGAGTAGGAACAAAACTCCGGTTCTCAAACATCTTAGTAACGGTCTCATAATGCACCGCTTGGTGTCCCACTTGACCGCACTTGAAATATTTAACTGGTGGCGAACGACAATCCTGTCTCACATGGCCCACACGACTGCAGTTGAAGCAGGTCTTCACACCGCTTGTCTTACTCGCCTCCGGAGTAAGATTCTTAGATTGATCAAACGAACGAGGAGTGCTCCCAGAAGGACAATACGAAGTAACAGGCTCACGAAATCCACTTTTCTGACCTCGGGAAAGTCTACCCGAGGTCTTCTATCTCTTATTCTCCACGCCAGATTCCATCACAGCAACGGCCATCTCAATGGCTAAGGCTCGGTCCTTATATTCCTTCAAGGTAGTACACATGAGCGGAGCCATACCCTCACGGATATGGGGTTTCATGCGCATATTGAAGTATCGGACCTTGTCCACTTCACTTCTCACCTGATCATGAACATAAGCCAGCTGCCGATTATAGTCGACTATTGCCTGGGATACCGACACACCCTGGGGCGTAGCCGAGAAAAGCTCAACAATTCTGTGCTCACGGACAGGCATCGGGCATTACTCTGCCTCCATGGCAGTTTTAAACTCAGCCCAAGTAGAAGTACGATCTGTAGGCGTCACGGCCTCCCACCACTTTGCAGCTTCTTTGTCGAGAAAATACTGAGCGATCGGTACTCTTCTCTCATCTGGAGATGCCACAGCATCAAATATTCTTCTTAACTGGAAAAGCCAGTTCTTCCAACCTAACAGCTCGGAAGAACCCACAAAACGAGGTGGATGCATTCTCATCACATCTCGTAACCATTTACTAGCTCCATCATCTCTCTATGGAGGCTCCTTCCGGTGTATTGCTTGGTCCAACTGCACCAACTGTTCAGCCACTGACGAAGGATGGTAGCGACGCTAACATCAACATTACATCCAGTTGATTGCCCTTGATCATGCGAGTAGTCATCATGACCCTCTGTACTGAGCTGATTGGCACTCGACAACGAGCGAGTCGCCCTCTCATGCTCCTAATTACATCCACGACCACGACCCCGTCTTCGGCCTCGACCTCTCAGCATACTGAGCAGACAACGGCTCAGTGCAATGAAGTATAATCTCACATTATCAACACACCAAAAATCATTTCACCACACTCATACAATATGTGACAACAATCAATAAAGCGACAAAAATATTCATACAGGATAAGCAGCCGAGTACAAACATTATTACCACAATAGATAAAGTTTACGGTCATCACTGCGAGACCATACGACCGTATCAACAGAAATCAAACGACTGATATAGAGTACAGATATGGGTGTAACAATAAGATTTTGGCCGTGGCAACAATAATCTGACGGACGTGATAACACACAACTTACGACCATAACAACAAGAAGATTACGGCCGTAACACTATCATCTTACAGCCGTAGCAACTACCAGCTTACGGTCGTAACACATATTTCGTACGGCCGTAACTACTGGCTGTAAAGTAACTGAAATAACCCAGCAGCTCCGAAACGGCTCCGAGAGTTAGAGAACGACACCTAACAATATATCCCGACATTTAGAAATACTGCAAAATTCTCCGACGAGTATAATAACATAACAAACTTGTCGCAATGACCTAGTCCCAAAACACAAACACATATCGTCTTAAATTTCGAAAATCAAAGTCGTTTGGCAAAAGAAAAATATTCCAAAATCCTCTCGATCATATCCAAAAATGACGGTAACAATTTGCAATGTCCGAAGTACTTTAAAACACATTTTTCAAATACCATCTAAAGGTGTCATTTGAAAATATATGACCAACTCTGTAATACCCGTAAATTTCGATTTCCGGTAATTTTCTTTTTATCGGCGGAAGTCCGTTTTGTCGACTCGCTTGTGACCGTTTCGTCATTCTGAGAATATTTAATTCTGCACTTTTCGACGTCGGAGTTCGTTTCGGTGTCGTTTTGTTGAGTTCCGTGCTTTTTAGCGACTTTTCCGCACTTGAGTTTGATTCTTGTGAATCTCGGTCGAAACTGCTGTTTCGAGTTTCCCGTAAGTTCATTTAATGTTATTATTCGTGTTGCGAGCTTTGGTTCGGTGTTTCGATCACGTATCGTGATTTTCGGACATTTTGGGCCATTTTTGTAATTTCCCAAAGTTTGGGGTAATTACATCCGTTGTCGAATTCCGACACTTCGGGTG
Organism: Orobanche coerulescens; assembly: GCA_033398695.1. NCBI lineage: Eukaryota > Viridiplantae > Streptophyta > Magnoliopsida > Lamiales > Orobanchaceae > Orobanche > Orobanche coerulescens. Next base: position 141,414,532 of record CM065802.1, on the reverse strand, counting down.
GTCGGAATCATGTGTTCTCTTAGCGCTTGGATTCGTCTTTGCGAGTACTTCGTAACCGTATCTTCGATTTTTACTCAGGTTCGGGTTTCGGGGTCGTCCGGGCCGTCGGAGTGGCCACAGCCGAGTCACGGCCGGAGCAGGGCCTGGCCTGGCCGAGTTACGGCCTTAAGGTGCCGGTTACGGCCGTATTGTGCGCGAGTTACGGCTGTAAGCATGATCGGGTACGGCCGTACGAGCGCTGGGCAGATTTTTGACGAAGGCCGGTTACGGCCGTAATGTGTGCCAGTTACGGCCGTAAGTGTCCGGCAGGTGCTGGGCAGACTTTTTGACGAATGTCGGTTACGGCCGTAAGGCCTGCCGAGTACGGCCGTTGTAGGTCACAAGTCGTCCAGGAACAAGTCTAGAGGGGGGGGGGGTGAATAGACTTGTTGAAACTCTTGAACTCTTTTTCCGAAGAGTGAGTTTCTTCAGCTGATAATCAAACAAATGACTTGGAGTCGTTTGTTCTTGGATAAGTGCTAAGTCACCGATGACGAACATAAATTAATCTTAATGAAACACTTAACAATGTATGCGGCTTAGAGTATGATGCAAGAAACAAGAATAACACAGACAGTTATAGTGGTCTCAGAGGTGGGGTAATCCTCTACTAATCCACTTTTCTCCAAACCAGTTGGAGATGAATTCACTATAATTTTCAACCAGTGATAAATATTACAGTGATTCACAACACACTACAACAGCTTCCAACCAGTGGAATTCCATGCCGTTGTATACACACTTGACTGCCTTGCACCTCTTGATCCTCGATCCTCGGATGCCCTTACAGTCTCTTACTTCAACCAGTGAAGTACCCCGTACTCAAGATTTATAGACAAGAGTGTTTGTCTTCTCCAACTTAAGAGCTTCCTTGAATATGAACTTTTTGGATCTGCTCTTTTCACGATGCTATTTGATTGCTTGAGATTGCTTTGTTTGCTTTGATCGCTAGAGTATATGTTCGCACCGGTAGTTGCTCAGATTCAAATCTCTGGATATATATAGGTCAGATCTTCTGAGCTTCTTCCTTGTAGCCGTTGCAAATCTTTGAACAAATCCGTCCGTTGGAGGGAGACTTCATTGTTTAATCTTTTCTGAACGTTGCAAGGCTGGATTCCCATTATTTAATTTTATCTTCCGACCGTTGTGAGGACTTCTGCATGTGAGCGCCGAATCTTTTGAATATAAAAGGATAAAAAGTCTTCACGGTGGGTCAGGATGATTTAATTAAATCATATCTCTTGCGGGAATCACTCCAATTTGTCTCTTCACGTTGCATGTGAGCTTTCCGTAATATTTGACTTTTCAAAGCATGCTGACGTGGACTTGGAGTACTAGGCTGTAGTTGAGTAGGCTGATGTGCAGCTTACATCTCTGCAGGTAGGTTCTCTCGGTTGTTCACTGTTTGAGACTTGTCTGATCAGGTGACTTCCCTGAGGTACCTCGGCTGCAGTCTGGTCAAACTTCTCTGATAAATTTTAGTTGACCAGAGCTACTGACCGAGTCGGTCAGATTTCTCACGATGGACTAGGCTGTACTTTAGTACTTAGCCGATTTTCAGCCTAACTAACTTTGGCCTACAGAAGACACTCATTTGGTTCTTCTTTACATTTTGCCAAGTTATACTTAACATATTTTGGCCTATGGAAGATACTCATTTGGTTCTTCCTTACATTTTGCCAATTAATAGATATTTGATTTTAAATTAATGACATCATCAAAATCTAACAAGTATTCCTAACAAATTCCCCCTATTTTGATGATGGCAAAACTAAGTAAGAAATCAAATAACCAAGTCTGCACTTAGGTGCGAGACAAAACTGAAATCAGTCTAATATTGAGACAACTGGAAAATTGTCATTCAACAGACTGTTAATAAAACTTTCTGACTTATCATTGAAATTTTACAAGAATGTTTTAAGTACAGAAAATAAATTACAAGTAAGAAAAATAATTAAAGTCATCTGCCTCTTCCTCTGCCTCTTCGAATAGGCTACTTGGCAGGCTTGAATGGTTTGGCTCCGATAGGTCTTACCTTTACTGGAGCAAGACCATACTTTCTTTTCACCACGAGTGCTGCGAAATCCTGCTCCTGCTGAGATCTAAATTTGTTCTCAAGGCACACTAGCTTGATTTCCTTCTGAAGTTGTAGCTCATCAAGTTCACCATCCATACGGATTGGTGCTTCTTCAGCTCTGAATGGAGGGATCATAGGAAAAGCTTTTTGCTCTTTAGCGTGCTTCTTGAGAACAGCCCAAAGCTTCGGATAGATTTCTTCCATGAAGTTTATGAAAATTTCCTGTGGGGAGAGTTTGTCATCTTGAAGGAGTTCCCAGACATAATAGTCTCTGATAAACCTCTTCCTAGCAGCTCCCCACATCTCAAGAGCTTCAAATGGAACGAAATCCTCAACATACCATAGCTCCAACCCTTCCCATTCTAGAGTAGGTTCAAAGCCGCCTCTGGTCCTTCTTCTTTTCCCTTCAGGCTGGTCAGCCTGGTCATCTCGATCTACAGCTTCCTTTCTTTTCAGGCTAGAGTGTCCTTCAATCTGAGGGACATCTTGCTTCTTCTTACTTCTGATTTCTCTCTCTTCCCCCTGAATCCTCTCTTCTCCCTTTTTGCCAGCATCAATAAAGGTTGTCAACTGTTGTTCCATGCGGCTCATCCAATCAGACATGCCAAAAGGCATTCTGTTGTTTGTAGGAGGAGGAGGCTGAGGGATTTCTCGCTGAAGTAGGGTGTCAATCTTGGCATTTATGGTTTGAAGGTCAGGAGTGACCTGAGTTGAGAGCAGCTCCCCAATGGTGTCTCTGACAATTTGCTTGATCAGCTCAGTCATGGTAGGTGATAACTGAGCTGATGGGGAGTGTTCTCCTGATCCTTCAGCAAGGGAGCCACTAGACTGCAGGCTCCTGGCTGCAGCCGGTAGGTCAGATTGGGTTTTCTCCGGGGTCCCTGACCTGGAGTCTTCTGCCAGCTCTGCATCTAGGCTGGTGTACCTGGCAGGCACAACAATCCTATCTGCAGCTTCATGAGCTGCCTCTGGCTCTGGCTCTTGCTCTTTGGCTCCTTCTCTTTCTCCTTCTTTTCCTTCTTCTTCTCCAGATTTTTCTCTCTCTGCTTCTCCAGATTTCTCTTCTTCTCCAGATTTTTCTTTCTCTTTTTCCTCATCTTTTTCTTTTTCTTTTTCTGCTCCTCCTTCACCTCCATCATCATTATCATCATCATCATCATCATTTTTATCATCATCTTTCTCTTTCTTTTCTCCTTCATCATCTTCATCCTCCTTATCTTCTTCATTTTTTTCCTGCTCTACTTCTTCTCCTTCTTCCTCATCTCCTTCATCAGCAACTTCTTCTTTTTTCTCAATCTCCTCTGTTTGTTTTTCAACTGGTATATTTTCTTCAGATTCTTTTTCTTCTTCTTCAGCCTCCAAATTGATAATTTCATTCTCACCATCAACTTCTTCAATCCTAATCTCCTTCTCTACTTCCTCTTCCTCCTCTTCTCCAAAAGTGCCATTAAAAATACTTAACATAATAGAGTGGATAAAGTGGTCCATGTTTGTCTCAAAGTGTGACATGAACCAGTTATCCTGGAGGAGTAAAACTAAATCTGACTCTTTGCAAAAATTAGTCAGAACATCCTCAGTGGCTTGGGGATATTCCCAACCACTAGTTTCAACAAAGGTTTGAAAAGTTGTAAAATACATGGTTTTGAGAGTTTTCCACTCTTTAAAAATATTTACAAAGGAGTGTTTTTCTGCTTGCGGTTTGACAAGCTGAAGTTGCTCAATAGAGAGATTAAAAGTATTATTTTCTAAAAGATTGAAAGTGTAATCTGCTTCAGGGATAGAGATAACAAGACCTGCTTCCTCTTCTTCGGTTATGTACACAGGAGGTGTAATAACGGGTACAATCCGAGTTTCGGTATCTGGTGCAGGCAAGTCTGGATGGATTGGTGACTGGACTGATGGGCTGGTATGGTGCTCAGGCTGCTCTCCTTCGCTGAACTGCAGCTTCCTTGGCCTCTTTGGTGAGGGTTCAGGTGATGACTGCAGGTTGGAAGGTCCTTCTGGGGCTGGTCCCCGTCTCTTGAATCGGATGGCGATTGGAGTATCGTCGGACTCATTCCCGGACTCGACTGCAGTTCCGATCTCAGCTGCAGGTTGGTCCGAGTCTGATAAATCGTATCTTGGGCAATAGCTTGAGTCTGGCAAATCCTTCAACAACTGGGCTGCTCTCCCAGTGACTCCAGCCTTCTTCTTGTCATGGTCCATGTGACCTAGCCTCTTGTTCGGGTGGAAAGGGTCAATGTTTCCCTTGGCCACTCCGATTTTCTCCAAAAGCCAACTAAGATGCGTTCCGAACGCCAACTTAGTTTTGAATTTCTTCTCACCTTCAAGCCATTCGACTTTGTTCACCTAGCGAACAAGTTGTCTGAAAATATAATCCGCCCAATCAACTTCTTCCTCTTGGATCAACGCACCCAATACCATGAATTTGGATGATGACAGTTGGTCATAGCTGCCTGCCATCCCCATCACTATCTTGTTTGTGATGTCCAAGGCAACTCGATAAATCCTCTTCAACTCATTCCTTTTCGCTGTAAACTTCAATTTCTCTGGGATGTTTTCGATTTTGATCGTCTTCCAGGTTTCGGCGGGTGATTGTTTAAGAGCTTCGACCGCCAAACCGCGATGTTTCATCCCGAATACGGAAAGGATCTTCTCTCGATCTATGGTGATAGGGATTCCGCCGACTGAGCTGTTAATCCCGTGCTGAATCAGAGAGGCATTACGATAAAATTCGACGACATCTTCCTTGAACAAATGTTGTGGGTTGATGTCGAGAAACGGGTAGATTCCGTTCAGCTTCATCGCCCGGATTAAATTGAGCATATCGAAGTCATCTAGATTTGCTTCCAATAAACCTTCAAAATTGACGACCATGGAGAAGATGACTTGGTCCTTCATCGCCTTCAAGTTTGCTCCTTCAAGAGATGCCATTTCTGCAAAGAAGATTTTTGGATTTTTAGTGTATATTTTGCTCTGTAAATTCTAGGGTTCCTGAACGCGTAAAGAGGAAAGTGAAAGGTTTTCTTCCTTATAAAGAAGATGAAAGGACGTTTGGATTAGTTTATTATAAATTTAAACGGTGGTACGCCTTTTCATATTCTTTTGAATTTCAAATTTGAATCGGTGGCCCCATTTAAAATTTGACGGTTGATTCTGATTGGCCACCGTAGAGGTTAATTAAATAGGCGTGTGACACGTGTATTTAAAATTGCCACTTGGCTTATAAAGATGTATATTTTAAATGCCATTTTAGCCAAAATAATATTTATAAATGTGAAAAAATTAGAGATCAGTTTAGAAAACTTAGCTGGTCTGATTTCGTTGACTGTTGACCACTCTGCAACAGGTTAGTTGACTTCTCGCCTGGTATTCTGTACAGCTTAGTTGCTTTGTCTGGCCTTCGTCTTCTCGCCTGCATCAGCTTAGGCTGATTCTGAGGGTCCGTCCTTCCTTCAACTTGCTTCAGAACTAGATTCCTAATCTAGTAATCCAAGGTCTCTGCTAAGCTCTAGGAATCTTTCTTCTGGCAATGGTTTGGTGAAGATGTCAGCTATTTGGTAGTCTGTGCTGACTCTTTCAACTCTAACCCTTTTGTTAAGCACATGGTCTCGAATGAAATGGTGCTTAACGTCAATGTGCTTCGTCCTTGAGTGCAAAACCGGATTGTTGGTTATTGCAATAGCACTATTGTTGTCACACCATATTGGAACTTCGTTGGCAATAATATTGTAGTCCCTTAACTGTTGTCTGATCCATAGAATTTGTGCACAATGACTACTGCAGACTAGGTATTCGACTCAGTAGTGGATATGGAGTTAGAAACTCGCTTCTTGCTAAACCAGGATATCGACCGTTCCTAGGAATTGACACGTTCCACTAGTGCTCTTCCTATTGATTTTGCATCCGTGAAATCCGCATCTGAGTATCCTGACTCGAAGTTGTCATCCTTGGGGTACCACAGTCCAACATTAATTGTAGACTTTAGGTACTTAATTATTCTCTTGGCTGCATCTAGGTGTGATTGCTTCGGCTTGGACTGGAATCTTGCACACACTCCAACTGCATATGATATGTCCGCTCGCTGCGCTAGGCATGTAAGAGATCCGATGAGTCCTCTGTAGTGGGTTGAGTCCACCGATATGCCAGCCTCGTCTGCATCCAGGTGAGTGCTTGTGCTCATTGGAATTCTTGCGGGCTTGGCTGATTCCATTCCATATCTCTTGATAAGATCTCTAGTATACTTTGCTTGGTTGATGAAAATTCCTTTTTCCATCTGCTTAACTTGTAATCCGAGAAAGAAGTTAAGCTTTCCCATCATACTCATCTCGAATTCTCCTTGCATGAGGTTGGAGAATTTCTCGCATAGTTCGTGATTGGTTGACCAATATGATGTCATCCACATAAATCAACTATTAAAATGTGGCCTTCGTGTTCCACTCGAATAGGGTCTTGTCCACTTTTCCTTTGCAAAATCCATTTTTCTCAAGAAACACAGACAGGTGTTTCATACCATGCTCTCGGTGCTTGCTTGAGTCCATACAGAGCCTTCAATGACTTATAGACTTTGTCTCCTTTGACAAAACACGGGGTTGCTCTACATAGACTTCTTCTTCTAGGATTCCATTCAGAAACGCACTTTTCACATCCATCTGGTAGACTTCAAAGTCCTTGAATGCAGCATATGCGAGGAATAGTCTGATGGCTTCTAATCTTGCAACAGGTGCATAAGTTTCATCAAAATCTATTCCCTCACACTGTGCATATCCTTTTGCTACGAGTCTGGCTTTATTCCTAACAACAGCTCCGTCTTCATCACTCTTGTTTTTATACACCCATTTGGTGCCAATAACTTTCTTGTGATCGTGTCCTGTTAGTTCCCAAACTTTGTTTCTTTCCATCTGCTCCAATTCCTCTTGCATGGCATTAATCCATGAATAATCTTCCAAGGCTTGTTCTGTGGTCTTGGGTTCAATTTGTGACATGAAACATGAGAACATCGCCATTCCTGCTGGTAGAGTTGACTGTCTTGTCTTGACTCCATCAGTCAACTTTCCGATGATTTGTGAATTGGATGATCCTTAAGCCATTTGGGGATCTCGTCCTCTTCGGGTTTGTTCCCCTGTTGGATTGCTCGTGGTTATCTGCATCTTTGGATTCTCGTCTGCAATGGATCAGCTAACCCCTTGTCAACAGCAGCATGGTTATGAACATCAGATGAGTCTTTGTCGACTCACTGGTCTTCTTCGGAAGAATCGGATCGGATAGGTTTGGTGATCTGTCGATCTGCATTGGGTCTTTATCACCGCGGTTGGGTCATCGCCGATCTGCAGTGAGTCCACCATTCCAGTGTCATGTATAATGACTTCTTCAAGGGTTGCTGACTTGAGCTTGTTCTCAATTTGCTCAAGTTGTTTCCTGTACTCAACAGTAGATTCATCAAAAACAACATGGGGTGTTTCTTCCACAACTAAGGTTCTTTTGTTAAAAACTCTATATGCCTTGCTTCTTTGGGAATATCCCATAAATAGACCATCATCAGTTTTAGCATCAAAGGCATTTAGCTGTGTTTTACCGTTGTTGTGGATGAAACACTTACAACCAAAAACATGAAAGTAAGCAAAAGTAGGAGTTCTATTATTCCAAACCTCATAGGGAGTTTTGCCATGTCTCCCTACTATCATACTCCTGTTCTGGGTGTGGCAGGCTGTGTTAACAGCTTCAGCCCAGAACCTCTTGGGTAGGTCCGCTTCTGCAATCATGGACCTTGCTGCTTCCTTCAGGGTTCTGTTCCTTCTTTCAGCAACACCATTCTGCTGGGGCGTCCTGGCTGCAGAGAGCTCATGCTGGATCCCATTCTGATCGCTGAAATCAGTTATCGCCTTGTTGAGAAACTCTCCTCCTCTATCTGATCTGATCTTGATTATGGAGAGGGATTTCTCATTCTGGATCCTTCTCAGCAGCTCAGGTAACTTGGTCAGGGTTTCACTTTTCTTGAATAGAAAAATGATCCAAGTGTACCTTGAATAATCATCTACAATCACAAGAGCATGCTTTCTCCCGCTCAAAGTCCTTGGTTTGATAGGACCAAATAGATCCATGTGGAGTAGATCTAAGATCCTTGTTGTGAGCGTTGTAGGCTGAACAGGCTTGAATGATGCCTTAGTCTGCTTTCCCTTCTGACATGCATCACAGAGTGCTTCCTTTTTGAATACTTCATTTGGAAGTCCTCTGACCAGCTTCTGAGAGCTAATCTTGTTGATGGCTTTGAAGTTCAGGTGACATAGTCTTTTGTGCCACAGCCATCCATTCTCAGCTACTGTCTTGGATAGAAAGCAGGAGTTAGGTGTTCCTGTGTTCCAATCAATCATGTATACATCTCTTCTTCGGAAACCTTGTAGCTTTATTTCTCCAGATAAGATGTCTATCACCATACACTTCAAGATGGTGAAGACTAATAGGTTCTTCTCGTCGCAGAACTGGCTTATGCTCAGGAGGTTGTATTTGAGTCCTTTGACATAATGAACTTTGGATATTACAATGTTTCCTCGGTGCAGCTCTCCAAAGCCTTTTGTCTGTCCTCTAGAGCTGTCTCCAAAGGTTACATCGGGACCTCTTTCTTTGATGTATTTGGTCAGCATCTTCTTGTTCCCGGTCATATGCCTCGAGCATCCAGAGTCTACAAACCATTCTTCTCCTCCAAAATTTGAGCTTGAGGAGATGTGGTTGTAGTCCTTCCATCTTTTCTGCAATTAAACAAGCAGAGATTTAGGTACCCAAATTTGTGTGGGTCCTTTGGGGTTAGTTGGTTTCCTGGAGAATTGATTTCTCCTTGGATTATGGAAATTGTTATTATTATTATTATAACCCTTATAAGGTGCCTGTGGTCGAGGTCTAAATCTTCTGGTTGGATTGTATACCGGATATTCCTCAAAATAGTGTGGGCCATTTCTAAATCTAGGCTGAGACCATTTATTAAATCTTTGTGGTCTCCACACTTGTTCATTTTGGTAATTTGGATAACCTTGAGGTTTCCATCTGCCCCTCCCATTATGAAATCTATTTTTGGGGAGTTGTTGGTAATAGTGGGCATGTTGCATTTTGCCGCTTTTGCCTCGGCATCGCTAGTCGCTGTCTAGGTGGGTATGCAGTGTAACATTGACTGCACTGAGACGCTTGACTTTGTTGCTGCTTTTGAAAATCGGTTTATACACAGTGCTCAAGAATGAGACCATTGTTTCTCCCTTGATAAACTTGGTTTCAGAACTAGAGGGAGTGTGAGAATCATATCCAAGGCCTGATTTGGTATATAATGACCTTTTATAGGTACACAATTCGCCCAGAGTTGAAGACGCCTTCAGGGAGGTTATTTCCTGCGCCTGAGTTTTATTTATCTGTGCCAGCTTAGTAAACTCAGCTTTGGCATGAGCGAGTGCAGCTGACTTTTCTTTAAGTAAAATATTTAGCCGGTCTATCTCAGCTGTATTGACACTTGCCTGGTTTTTAAAATCAGCTGTAGTTGTCTCAACCTTATTTAAATCTAGGCTGAGTTTTTCGAAATCATTTTTCAGCTGCCTATTCTCATCTTGCAGTTGAGTCTTCTCTACTGATACAGCTTGGTGTGCAGATTTAAGTGTTTCAAAATCTTTGAATAATTGATTTACCGATTCATGTAAATCCATATCTTGTGACATGGCTGAGCTATTATTTGAACCGGTAGGTTTAGAAGTTACCTCTTCATCAGCCAAGTTTGCCATCAGGCAATCATACTCCTCGTCTTCATCAGAAAAGAAACCGCCACTTGATTCGACATGCTCCTGGTCTTCTCCGATGAGAGCTTTTCTTCTGTCTTCCTTTCTGCCCACCTCCTTCTTGGTTTCGTCCTTCTTGAGCTCGGGATAATCCATTTGAATGTGTCCTATTTTGTGACAGTTGTAGCATTCAACTTTCCAGCCTTCCAAATTTTCCGGTTCCTTCTTGGATTATCCTTGTAGTTTTTCTTATACTTGGAGTAGTTCTTTCTGAAATTGCTGAACCTTTGCATTATGAAAGCCATTTCTTCCTCAAAATCTAGTGGATTTGGAGGTTTCACATCAGATAAGCTCTTAGCAGGGGACTCAGCTGCAAATGTGATTCCCTTCTCTGCAGGCTCAGTTGAGGATGAGCTTGGAAGCTCGAACTCATAAGCGTTTAGATCAGAGAACAGCTCCTGAATTTTTATCTTATTCAGGTCTTTGGACTCTCTCATAGCTACAGCCTTCATGCTCCATTCGGGATTTAGAGATCTGAGGACCTTTAGTGCCATTTCCCTGTTGCCATAAGTTTTGCCCAGGGAGTTGATTTCATTGATAATTTCAGTGAACCTTGTGTCCACTTGGTCTATTGATTCACCATTCTTCATTTTAAAGTTGTCAAACTTTTGGATAGCTATTGACAACTTGTTTTCCTTGATCAGCTCCGTTCCTTCACACATTAGAGCTAATGTGTCCCAAATCTCTTTGGCATTCTTACAATTTTTGATCTTGACCATTGTGGATTTGTCAAGAGTTTGGTATAGCACATCTCTGGCCCTGTTGTCAAGATTGGCCAGCTTTCTCTCTTCAGGGGTCAGCTCCGTTCTCTTCTTAGGGATCTTTTCGGGCCTCCCAGCTGCGATCTCCTCGGCTATGTTGTCCTTCTCGAAAATGAATGGACCGTCTTCAATGATGCACCACGTGTCGTCATGGATTGAAGATAAGTGTGCCTGCATTCTTATCTTCCATAGATCATACTCGTCAACTGAAAAGACAGGTAGTCTAGAGTGCATGTGTTCCATTATAAAGTGAGAGATAAGATATATATCTAGTATAGATCTGGTTCGTGAAAAAAATGAACCAACCGCTCCGATACCACTTGTAGGTCACAAGTCGTCCAGGAACAAGTCTAGAGGGGGGGGTGAATAGACTTGTTGAAACTCTTGAACTCTTTTTCCGAAGAGTGAGTTTCTTCAGCTGATAATCAAACAAATGACTTGGAGTCGTTTGTTCTTGGATAAGTGCGGAAGTCAGCTGATGACGAACATAAATTAATCTTAATGAAACACTTAACAATGTATGCAGCAGTTAGAGTATGATGCAAGAAACAAGAAATAACACAGCGATTATAGTGGTCTCAGAGGTGGGGTAATCCTCTACTAATCCACTTTTCTCCAAACCAGTTGGAGATGAATTCACTATAATTTTCAACCAGTGATAAATATTACAGTGATTCACAACACACTACAACAGCTTCCAACCAGTGGAATTCCGTGCCGTTGTATACACACTTGACTGCCTTGCACCTCTTGATCCTTGATCCTCGGATGCCCTTACAATCTCTTACTTCAACCAGTGAAGTACCCCGTACTCAAGATTTATAGACAAGAGTGTTTGTCTTCTCCAACTTAAGAGCTTCCTTGAATATGAACTTTTTGGATCTGCTCTTTTTCACGATGCTATTTGATTGCTTGAGATTGCTTTGTTTGCTTTGATTGCTAGAGTATATGTTCGCACCGGTAGTTGCTCAGATTCAAATCTCTGGATATATATAGGTCAGATCTTCTGAGCTTCTTCCTTGTAGCCGTTGCAAATCTTTGAACAAATCCGTCCGTTGGAGGGAGACTTCATTGTTTAATCTTTTCTGAACGTTGCAAGGCTGGATTCCCATTATTTAATTTTATCTTCCGACCGTTGTGAGGACTTCTGCATGTGAGCGCCGAATCTTTTGAATATAAAAGGATAAAAAGTCTTCACGGTGGGTCGATGATTTAATTAAATCATATCTCTGCGGGAATCACTCCAATTTGTCTCTTCACGTTGCATGTGAGCTTTCCATAATATTTGACTTTTCAAAGCATGCCGACGTGGACTTGGAGTACTAGGTCAGTAGTTGAGTAGGCCGATGTGCGCTTACATCTCTGCAGTAGGTTCTCTACTGCTCACTGCTTGAGACTTGTCCGATCGGGTGACTTCCCGAGGTACCTCGGTACCGCACCGTCAAACTTCTCGATAAATTTTAGTTGACGAGCTACTCGACCGAGTCGGTATTTTCTCGATGGACTAGAATGTACTTTAGTACTTAGCCGATTTTCATTTAACTAACTTTGGCCTACAGAAGACACTCATTTGGTTCTTCTTTACATTTTGCCAAGTTATACTTAACATATTTTGGCCTATGGAAGATACTCATTTGGTTCTTCCTTACATTTTGCCAATTAATAGACATTTGATTTTAAATTAATGACATCATCAAAATCTAACAAGTATTCCTAACAGCCGTAAGGGCCGAGTTACGGCCGTAAGGCACTACCGGTTACGGCCGTAACCCTGCCGGCTATATATAGCCTGGGCTCGGCCAGACTTCATTTTTTACCCGATTTTTTTCCTTCTTTCGGCGACTGGCGATGGGTGCGACGGGAAATGGAGTTCTTGGCCGATTCTAATCATTTCCAAGGCATTTTGGAAGATCCTTGTTGATTATATCAACATCTAATCCGTGTGTTTCGTCGAATCAAGGTATATTTCTTGATTATCCTTCAAGTTAACTTTTCGGAGAATTGTTCTTGATTTCGTTTTTAATCCGATTTTGATACATTGGTTGGTGTAGTATGATGTTATTAATCGTGTTCTATGGGTTTTATATCCATATATCGAGTTTTTTTAACTCGATTGACGATTCGAATGTTCTTGGAAATTATTGAACATTTAGTGTTCGATTAAATGTCCCAATGAGTTTCCCTTCGATAGTTGTTGGGATTTCCATTGTTTTGGCCTTGATTCTCGTCGTAACCATGTGTTATTGTTCCTTCCGGAGGTTTATAGGTGTTCGAGGATTCCGATGTTGAATCCCGTTTGGTGATTGATGATTCGTGTGGTGTTATTCTCGTAATACCCGTGGTGCTATCACGTTCTTGATATTGTTCGGGGGTTCAGGGCTATTCGACCGCGTCCTATCCGTCGTCTTATTGCGATCGTGATTTCGAGGCAAGTACCTTGCCCATACTATTCTTGTTTTATGGATATGATAATTAGTGATCGTCTAAATGTGGTTGTTTGGTCGTTTGAATTAAACTTTCAAAAGATTCGGTTTAGCCTTGTTAAAGGCTTGCTTTCAAAACGCGTGTGTTTTGTGAATGGCGTGGTTTGTGAATAACTATGTGAATTCTATGTATATGCTTGGTGTTAATGTTGCACTTGGTATTGTGTGTGGACGTATATTATTTCATTTCGGTGCGTTGTGGATTGACGTGGTGTTTTGCTAAGTGTTTGATGCCTCAGGCGAATTGTTTGAATATCCTTGATGTGATATGTTATTTGTGTGAATGTGTGGATATGGTTGAAGGTCTACGGTGACACATGGCACGTGATCATGTGGTCAGGATGCAACAAGTGATTGATCCAACCGTGAGAGCCTGAGATAATCTACGGTGGCACATGGCATGCGATCATGTGGCCAGGATGCAACAAGCGATTGATCCAACCGTGAGATGTGTGTGATTTGTTTCGCTAGCCAGCTCGGGAGGGTCCTTCGAGGCCTCGGGTGGGATGTCTGTGGTAGCGTCCCGGTCCTAGGCGATGCGCGTGCGTGATTATGTTTCGTTGATTTTATGTCCGTTGAGGACACGTGATGTTGGGCTCTGACCCTGTAAATTGTTGGTGGTTTCCTATTTGCGAAAACAAAATATTTGGGTTGTGACCCTATTGATTTTTGGAAAGAGAAGGATTTTATAATCCTAAATTGTTTTCTATTAAAACTCTCGATGGCATTTTAAACTGTTTTATAAATTGTTTCCCTTTATTTGCGATCTTTTGGTTTTGGAAATGTTTACCCAATCTCTTGCCTCGGGAAGTACTTTTCTTTACGTTTGGATCTTTGAGGATTCCTGGTTATTGTTATTCGTGGAATGTGAATTGTATGGCTCGTATTTGCACTTTGTTCTTGCACTAGCAAAACAGTGGAGTTTTGCTAACCCCCGAGTATTCGGGGGGTGGATGTCTATTTTTGCATTCAGGTTTTGGAGCATAGCACAGGGTCGGCACGAAGGATGATGAAAGATGAACGATACTAATCACACGAGGATCCGTTGATGTCGTATTGGTCTAGTTGTATTTTCTTTTCCGCTGCAGTATCTTTTTCCCGTTGTACGGGAGTTTATTGTATTTTGACCCCGGCGTGGGTATGTGTTTGGAATTGAGTTGTATGTTATTATTGAAAGACCAAGTCGGTCTACTGAGTCATTTTAGCCTTAAAGGCGATGTTTAGATGTTTGATTTTAGTTATCAGCCTGGTAGATCCTCGAGGAGAGGGTCTACGGCGTGTAATATCCCTGAGTGGATTGGGGGTGTTACAAACTCGTCAAAGTTCAACCGATTCAAAACCCATACAAAACTGTTGTTTAACCGCACCATCAAAATATTTTCAAAAATCGATTTTTCTACAAAAATACTCAAGCCCATAAAATCTTTCAGAAAACCGTTTTCAAATTTACACACAGCGGACACAATTAAATTTATCCAAAAATAATCAAACTTAAAACCACATGCCCACCCGGTTGGACGTACTCATGGTCCACTGCCATGTGTTCTCGTAGGCCTCATAAGACCCACACGATTGGACCTCAGCACCTCACTAAGCTCTGACCCATGATCTACTTCCATGAGTCCTCGTAGGTCCCGTCGGACCAGCACGAGTGAACTTAGCGGACACACACATATTCATGTTCACATTTCATCAACAACATTCACGATCAATCAGTCATATTGATTACCACTCTTTACACGACCAAAGTACTCAAGGCAAATACGACAGTCAAAATCATCATCGACATAACACAATCAACACACAATGCAATACATCTCTAAGTATACAATCAAGCCATCCAGAACAAACCTATCGAATACGAATATTTCACAATGAACATTCAATGCACAATACTATCAACACACACATAACATAATATTGTCATCCAAATCACCAATGAAATCAATGCCACATAACTCATGATCAATACCTATAACACGATACACATCCAAGTGTACAATCGACCAACATATACCTTTCCAAGTTACACATCCAAGATTATAACAACTAAACACAAATTATTCATTTCAACACGTAAATCATGTTCACAAGGTACAAAACGTATAAGTAATATACTTGCCTCGATGGTCGACACCAGAATATTCCTACGAACACGGCACAACCCGAAAAACCCCGAACACCAATAATCCTCCGGGAAACACAGCAGAAACATGATTACTACAACTATAACGATTAAAAACAATGGAAAACACACCCAAGAACTGAAGGAAACCCTATGAGATATTTAATCGGACATTAAATGTTCAAGATTTCCTTAGAACACCAAAAATCCCGATTGGGTTCAAACGAACTCAAGATACGGATATACAATCCATAGAATGTGTTTAACAACATCATATAACACTAATTGAATCACCAAAAATGAACAAGAATCGAAATCAAGATGCAAATCCAGAGGGTCAACCCTAAGGGATTCGAAGAATTTACCTACGATCCGGACGAACGAATTGGAGGATGATGATTGACACGAACTAAGCTTCCCAAATTGATGAAGATCGATTCTCCAAGCTCAAGAATCCTCCCTGACCCCAAAAATCGCGAAGAGAAACGAAAGGGGGAGAAAATAGGATTCTACCCCGAAAATGAGGCTGCCAATAGTTTATATACCAGTGGCATGATACGGCCGTAACAGGCACACCTTACGACCGTAACTCTTCATCCTTACGGACGTAACACCCAGGACTTATGGCCGTAAGTACCCCTCTAGACTAGTGCCCAAAATACGAACGTTCATTATGGCGGTAACAACAATCGGTTTACATCCATAACACAGGACTCATTACGGCCGTAATAAAAGATACTTACGGCCGTAACCAGCAACACTTACGGCCGTAACTCATAACTCTTACAGCCGTAACACCACTACTGAACACAATAGTGAATCCCAGCTACTTCGACAGTCAGGTCGGACACTCGACAACATTCCAGTTATATAGACGCACCGAATATAATTCAAAACAATAACCAACGCCCTACGAAGCATAACATACCATCCCACAAGCACAAACTCACTCAAAGAGACGCACGCGACAACACGTCGCACTAGACTAAAATTGGCTACACGATAGTAACAACTAGTGTACCACGTTAAAACCATTCTGTTTTAATGACAACAGAAAAAAATATCCGGCGAAAAGACAACCAATACAAGATAATAGAAACAAAAATACCGGGTATTACAATTATCACAAAATCCACACTTAGTAACCCGTGGCCATACCTATAACACCCCCGTGATTTACAGAGATATTAAAGTGTCGTAGATTCTTTTTAGAGAACCTACCAGGCTTAGAACAATATAAATCCACGTTGACAATTCAAAAAAACAGACATTCACATACATTGACGATACTCAACTTTAAACCATATACATTACAATACTCAACAGTTCGCTATCCAATGGGACTCCAACTGGCACAATAACGCCATCAAAACGACTGACACAAACAAACCATATTACCCGATAGTACTCGCGCGAGCACAAGGCAAAACACAACTCTGTTCACAACAGGACGACCACAGACTCAAAATAGTATATGATATTAATGTTGCTCGCCATCCTCCTGTCCTTTCTGCGCCGGCTCACCACTAAGACATGTACCTGAATACACAACAAGTATATTCACCCCGAAGGGGTCAGCAAACAGCCGGTCCAGGTACAACGATTCATGAATATGTACTACAAGTGAATAAACAACCAAATCACAGTGCCATCACATATATTCTGGAATACAATACCACAATCATCATTACTGTATGTGCAATGCAATGCAATGCAATTCCCATGAATGCAATGACTCACGCACATGGGCCCATTTCGCTCGGCTCTTTTGGCCAACCCAAGTCGCTTACTTGGATTTTTTGCTTTTCGCTTTGCAATGCATGTTTATGACATATTATTTCATGTCAATGCGCAATGATGCTGAGTATTCGCAAATTCACTTTTCAGCTAATCACACATGTCACAAATATCATACTGATACACTTTAAAGTGTAAAAATACACAATTTAAATTTCTAGTAAATTCTCCACCGAGTGATCACAGATACTCGCAGTCTAATGGATCTCAGGGGACCATCACTGATTTTACTTGGCTGATACACACTCAGTGACCACATGTCACAAACCACAGAAATTACCACTTTCTGAAACCACATTTTCTGAAATTACCACATTTCACTGAAATCACATTTCCACATATTTATGCACATGAAGTACATCAAACGTAATCAAAGTACTTGCCTGGCATTCCAGCGAATGGAAAAGGTTCGATTAACAAGGAAAATGGACTGAGAGATTAGCCAAACCTTCAACCTAAAACAGATCATATTATACAATTAACGGGTTAAGATTTATATAACCATTAGAACTCTACTTTCTAATTTAGCCGAGTTTGGGTGAGACATAGTTACAGACACACTCCGTGCCTTATCGAGGTGTAAAAAGGTTGTGTTTAGATATAGGAGCCATTTGGAAGTCGTTTTACCCATTTGGATTGAAACCAAGATGGTTATACACTTTTTAAAGAAAATATTAAAGTTTAGGGTCAAATTGAAGATTTAGAAAACTTCAATCAAGTCCAATTTTATTTTTAATTCTCAAATGGCATAGCCCTAGGCTTTCAAAGTTTATGTTTTCCACCCCAAAACTTTATATGACTATCTAACAGTCGTTTTAACGTCTACCGTCTATCGTAACCTCACCGGGAGCTTCTTTAACACCGACTAACACTATTTTTACACGTAAAAACACACCGATACCCCAAATCGACAAGGCCCGAAATTTATAATTAACTCACATATTTTACACACACTCTCCCGCACACATAAACACACCCACCAACACACACACACACACCCGCACACTCAACACACACCATCATACACAAACACACGTACCCCAGCACACGCACACACACACACACACACCAACACAAACATAGCACACACACACACACGCACACACACACACAGAGCACACACACGGACACACATAGTACACACACGGACACACACAGTACACACACGGACACACACATTACACACACACGCACACATACCATAATACCCAACCCAAAACTAACAACTAAAACTATAAAAATGATGCTCGTCAGAAGAGATTCCTAACGGTATAAAGAGTCTCGAAATCCGGCAGCCCGAACGGCCGTACGGGGACCTGAAGTCAAGCATCTGTTTCAGCCCATTCCAGCTATTCTGACCTTAGTTTGGAAAACTCGGTGGATATTTGGGACCTACTCATTGATACGATCAAAATGGTATATAGATTGCGAGATTTTACGGGAGAAATCCTCTTCTGGAGACGAAACCCTCCTCTGACCCTTTTTTCTCTTCTTCTCCTGTTCTTTCTCTTTCTCTTTTTTTTTCTTTTGTTGTGATTAGCACGACTTACAGCCGTGTGCGTGCGTGCGTACATATTTATCCGCAGGGTAAGGCGGCGACGGATATATACATATATCATTATAACGATTCAGATAATTATTTTTATCTCATCCCGATGAATGTTGACACGGGCGACATAGTTCTCAACTACAACATAATAACCGAATTTATCCGACTGTTCACAAAATCACCCGGTTTATTTACTACGGGATATCACACCCTTCCCCCCTAAAAAGAAGTTTGGTCCTCGAAACTATAGACGGGAAGGATATTAATGAAATACATTCGGGTTATAGATCATCTCCATGAATAATTTTACTCTTATGTCGTAAACATCACACCAGTGCATATTTATAAGAAAACATCATATACATAATATGCCCCGTTAAGCATATCTCACAGGTTGACGACGATATGGTCTTCGTCATTCGCTTCTTCAAGGTCCTTGTAACACTCCCTAACCTAGCAGCTGAACCGCAAAGGGGTCCGTGCTACTAATGTAATACCCGAGATTTTCGTTCCAGTTATTTTGGATTTTTTCAAATATTTCTCGGTTGTCGAGTATCGGTATTAGTTTTCTCCGATGATTGATTTTTGTGTTCTTATGGTCGCGTGTGATTATTTGTTGCATGGTGTTTCGTTTCGGATCGTTGATGTTGTCCACGAGCATTTCGTCATGTTCATTCCGTGCGTTTTCAGAAATCGAGTCGCCGGGTCTTAGTGTTTGGGCACTCGCCGGACGGTTGCGGCAGGAACCGGCATGGCAGTTGGGTACTGGCCGGAAAGTTGCGGGAGGAACCAACAGGTATCGGCATAGCGCACGCCACTGTCGGATGGCAGCGCGCGCTAATCGGCAGGCATAGCGCACGCTATCGGTCGGCCAGTGCACGCTACCTGGCTGGGCAGAGAGGTTTCTGAGGTTCTAGACTCGGAGTAGATCGGCAGGTAGCGCACGCTACTGTCGATCGTAGCGCGCGTAAATCGGCCGGTGTAGCGCACGCTGTCGGCCGACCAACGCACGCTACCTGGGAGAGCAGTTTAGTCCAGAGAGTTCTGGACGGACCGGCTAGCGCACGCTAGTGTCCGCGCAGCGTGCGCTATCGCGGTCGGGCAGGCAGGTTCCGGTCAGCAGTACCGGGTCGTGCGGGCCCGGCAGAAGGTTCTAGGTCGATACTGGCCGATAGCGAACGCTAGTCCGGAAGGCTAGCGCACGCTAGGGACGTACCAGTATAAATATGACTGAGCAGTCATATTTTCACTCGTTTTTCATTTCCTTTCTTTTCTGTCCGCGACTGGAGGCTTGGAGAAGTCGAAGGCATGTTGTCAGGCGATGAATCCAGGATTTCTGGAGTTCATATCATTGATTAATCCTTATATAACATCCTCTGATCAAGCGAATCAGGTTAGATTTCCTAGAAATCCTATTATTGGGAAATCGGGGGTTTTGCTTGGTTTTGTCCGATTTAACCCGTAATAACTTAGATTTATAGCGGATCGATGATTATTAGGATGTATTCTATCATTTCCCTTATTATGCCATGGTTGGATTGTCAAGGATTCGTCGTTTTGTTGAACTCCTTATTGACGCCTTGAAGGTGTCCGATTAGAGGTCGTAGAGGGGGATTCAGGTGTTATGCGATTATTATTCCTCGTACGATCGTTGATTTATTGTTGATATGTCATAGGAACGAAATCTTTGTGAAGAACTCGAGTCGGAACCCTCCCATTCATTGTCTTCTTCGGGGTCCGAGTTTCCCGGTTCAACCGTGTTCTTCGGAGTGTTCGGAAGTAGTTATTAAGGCAAGTATCTTGTTATATAACTTGTGTCTTGTGATTAGAAATCGTGTGTTGTGTTTTGATGGTTGGTATACCTTTGAAAATGTGGTTTGTGTGAATTGGTTATGTGTTTCCCGTTATATGGGATTGGTGATGACTATGTTACTTGGAAGTATGTATTGTGTTATGTTTTATGTGCAGGATTGTGATAATCGTGCTGATTTGGTTGTACACATGGTTGTACAATGTATTGTGTATTGATCGTGAGTTATGTTGGTTGTGTGTCATCGATTGATGATGGTTGTGATTTTTGGTATTGTGTTATATACGCGTGATGCGTGACTTTGTGGTGATAAATGTGATTGATTTGCTGTGTATGGACTTGGTGAAATGTGAATATAACTGTTAAGATTTATGTTGTGATGCTAAGTTCACTCGTGCGGGTTCGACGGGGCCTACGAGGATTCATGGCAAGGGTCCAAGGAATCGGAACTTAGTATGTGGTGCTGAGGTCCAGTCGTGCGGGTCTGACGAGGCCTACGATGACACATGGCACTCTATCATGGGGCCTACAGTGACTCGTGACAAGAGATCACGGAGTCTAGACTAGATGTTGTGATTGTTTTGGTTTGGCATAATCTGTTCGGGTTGATGAACCTATGGAGCCACGTGACAAGGGATCACGGGTGTTATGTTTGTCGTGTTTGACGCATGACATGAGTTCATGGTGTTATGGTTATTGTACTTGGCATAGTCCGTATGGGTTGATGAACCTACGAAGCCACGTGAGAAGGGATCATGGGGGTTATGATTGTTGTATGCGGTATATGTGACAAGAGTTCACAAACGTTTTGATTGATCGTTGGGCATGTTTTTAATGTAAAGGATTTTAAAAAACCTAGGACGTGAGTTCCTAGAGGCTTTTGACAAACCTAGGACATGAGTTCCTAGAGGTTTTTGACAAATCTAGGACATGAGTTCCTAAAAGATTTGCGCATTCTAAGATTCCCTAGATGGTATTTCATTTTACAAAGACTCCATGTGTTGTTTTCTAAATTCATAAAACTTCTAGGGAATGCATGAATGGTTGACTTGTGATTGGTAGAGTGTGGTTGTCTAATCTATGATTGGTAATTGCTTGTCACATTTTGTATGGTCTGATACTTGCACTAGTAAAATAGTGGAGTTTTACTAACCCCCGAGTAATCGGGGGGTGGATATCTGTTTTGTGTACAGGTTCATACTGGAGCGTGGAGCAGTGACATGATCAGTGCGAAAGATTATGGACAGCGATACTAATCAAGGGATATGGAATGCAGTTATATTTGTTTTGTCGTTGTATTATTTTTCAGTCTTTGTATCGTTTTGTAATTTGGACCCCAGTGTGGGGGATGAGTTGTAGCAAATTATTACTGTTTGATTCTGTTGTGTGACCTTATCGGTCCGTGTATCTATGCTATTTGATCCCGGCCGGTCAAACATTTGGTCGTATGTTTGTGTTCATCCTGGTGGATCTTCGGTGTGGGGTCCACGGCGTGTAATATTCCCAGTTGCATTTTGGGGGTGTTACAATTATGGTATCGGAGCTTAGGTTGTGGAAACCTAGGCTGTCGAGTCGAGTCGAGTTATGTATTATGCTGTCATTCGAGGTGTCGATTGACAAGTTGAGTTGAGTTGAGTTATGTTTTATTCCGTCACTTGAGTTGTCGGATGGCGAGAGAAGATTAGTATTGTGGGCGACTGTTATCTTCGTGCGATCTGTGATGTAAGTCTCCTCCGTTGGATTTTGTGCTTACTGATTTTGTCACGAGTTGTTATGAAATGAAGTTGTATTTGGTGCTTGTGATGCATTATGTGTATACTGATCAGGGATGCTCAGGGGAAGCATTGATGATTCGACACATGTTCGAAAATGGTGTTCATTAGTTATGTTGTTAAACTTGGATGGATGGTTTGACATGTGTTTGAACTCGGTATTTATGAGTTGTTTGTGGAATTTGTGAGTCCGTATGCCGAGTGGGCATACATTTTAATATTGATATTATCTAGATAGTTGTTATAATTATATCCGCCGCGTGTATACTTGAATATGATTTTCTTGTGGATACCATGGCTTGAGTACGCTGGTGGAAAAACAAATTTTGAAAACGATTTTGACGATACGGTCAAACAGTAGGTTGATGTTGATTTTGAAAATTTTTGAATTTCGACGAACTAACTTGTATTTTAATGAAACCCTATGACAATATTTCTGATAGAGGTGTTTTGAAGTATTTTAGGTGTTTGGTAAAATATTACCATTGACAGCATTTTTTGTCGTGTTTGAAAAGATTTCAAGAAAATGATTTTCATGTATTGGTTCTATTTTCAAATGATCGATTAAATGATTTTAAAACCCTCACACCCTAAAAATTTTTGTATTTATGATTTAAACACGATTTTAATTTCAAAAAGGGTGGAGGAAAAATCTTTCTAAATTGTGTCCGTAGCGCATAACGCACGCTAAATAGTATGCTTAGCGCGTGTTAAGATGAATTATGTTGTATGACTTGGATGTGATTGTTGATATCTGGAAATGTCTGTTTTGTGTATTATCCACCAGGGGATGGTTCAGTGGAACCTCCGAGTGTCGTGCCAAGAGAGCATGACTGTGGATTACCCTATGTGTTGTTGATTGTGATGATGATTGTGGTAACACGTGATTACCCTATTACCTTTTGTGTTGATAATGTGATAAGAATACGTGATGTCATAATTATGTGATGCTATGTTTTATTGTATTGAACAATTATATGGTCAGTATGTCGAGAGGGCGAGGTCGAGGTCGTGGTCGCAGCCATGGTCGTAATCAGAATCGTGATTCGGTGACTCACTCGTTGTTGAGTGCCAACCAGCCCAGTACAGATGGTCGGGATGACCAGTCGTGTGAGCAGGAACAGTCAGCTGGGGATAATATCAATGTTGGCACCGCCACCATCCTCCAATAGTTGGTAAATTATTTGGCGCAGATGAGTCAAGCAGCAAACCGGAATGAACCTCCCGAGGGGGATGACGGAGCTAGTAAGTGGTTACGAGATGTGATGAGAATGCATCCACCTTGTTTTGCGGGTGCTTCTAATTCATTAGGTTGGGAGAACTGGCTCTTCCAATTGGGAAAAACATTTGATGTTATGTCTTGTCCGGATGAGAGGAGCGTACCTATTGCCCAGTACCTTCTTGACAAGGAAGCTGCAGAATGATGGGAGGCCGTAGCGTCTAGAGATCGTATAGCTACTTGGGCTGAGTTCAAGGCTGCTGTGGAGGTCGAGTATTGTCCGCCGCCTATTCGAGAGCGCAGGATTGTTGAGTTTTTCTCGGCCACGCCTCAGGATGTGTCGATATCCCAGGCGATAGTCGATTATAATCAACAGTTGGGGTATGTTCGTGAGCAAGTGAAGAGTGAAGTGGACAAAATCCGTTATTTTGATATGCCTATGAAACCTCGCATACATCAGAGTATGGCTCCTCTCAGTTGTACTTCTATTAAAGAATACCAGGATCGAGCTTTAGCGATTGAGATGGCCACTTCTATGACAGAAACTAGTCCAGAAAGCAAGAAGTAGAAGATTATTGGTAGTTTCTCTAAGGGCCAGATGAGTGAGTTTCATGAGCCTGTTGATTCGCATCGTTCGGTTGGAAAGATTTCTCGTTCAGTTGGTCAGTCCAGCAATCCTCCTTCAGTGGTTAATAAGGGTAGCAGTGTTCAAACGTGTTTTAACTGCATTCGTACGGGCCACACCAGTAAGAATTGTCGTTCGCCGCAAGTGAATAGTTTTAAGTGTGGTCAAGCGGGGCACCAAGCGGTGCATTGTGAGACTGTTGCTAAAATGTTCGGGAAGCGATATTTCGTTCCTACTTCGGGAGGGCCTAGCGGTGCCCAGTGATAGTATTTTATGTTGGTCTTATGGATTTTATCTTGTGTGTAGACTTGATATGTGATGTTTGATGAATGATACTTGATATCTGATGTTCTGGTTTGAATATTTCTATATGGATTGTTGTGATGGTTGTTTTAGCTCAATCCGTATGGGTTGTTGAACCTACGGAGACACGTGATAGGAGATCACGGGGTCACGAGCATGTTTATTGTGATTGTTGCTTAGCTCGATCCGTGTGGGTTGTTGAACCTACGGAGACACGTGACAGGAGATCACGGGGTCACGAGCATAATCGATGTTTATGTACTGTTTCGACTCAATCCGTATGGGTTGTTAACCCTACGGGGACACGTGACGGCAGGTCACGGGGTCCTGAGTTGATGTTTGTATGTTTGAGCGTGGCGTTTTGCTAACACTATGATGTCTTTGTTTTAAGTTTCGGGATGAAACTTATTTTTAATTGGGGAGAATGTAATACCCAAGATTTTTGTTCCGGTTATTTTGGATTTTTTCGGATATTCTCGGTTGCCGAGTATCGGTATTAGTTTTCTTGATAATTGATTTCTGTGTTCTTATGGTCGCGTGTGATTATTTGTTGTATGGTGTTTCGTTTCGGATCGTTGATGTTATCCACGAGCGTTTCATCGTGTTCGTTCCGTGCGTTTTCGGATATCGAGTGGCCGGGTCTTAGCGTTTGGGCATTGGTCGGACGGTTGCGGAAGGGCGGCTGGGTACTGGCCGGACAGTTGCGGCAGGAACCGACAGGTATTGGCATAGCACACGCTACTGTCGGATGGCAGCGCGTGCTAATCGGCAGGAATAGTGCATGCTATCGATCGGCCAGCGCATGCTACCTGGATGGGCAGAGAGGTTTCTGAGGTTCTGGACTCAGGGTAGATCGGCAGGTAGCGTACGCTATTGTCGGTCGTAGTGCGCGCTAATCGGCAGGTGTAGCGCACGCTACCTGGGAGAGCAGTTTAGTCCAGAGAGTTCTGGACGGACCGGCTAGTGCATGCTAGTATCCGTGCAGCATGCGCTATAGCGGTCGGGCAGGCAGGTTCCAATCGCCAGGTTGGGACAGCAGTACCGGGTTATGCGGGCCCCGACCGAAGATTCTAGGTCGATACTGGTCGATAGCGGACGCTAGTCCGGAAAGATAGCGCACGCTAGGGACGCGCCAGTATAAATATGACTGAGCAGTCATATTTTCACTCGTTTTCATTTCCTTTCCTTTCTGTCTGCGCCTGGAGGCTTGGAGAGGTCGAAGGCATGTTGTCAGACGATGAATCCATGAATTTCTGGAGTTCATATCATTGATTAATCCTTCTATAACATCCTTTGATAAAGCGAATCAGGTTAGATTTCCTGGAAATCCTAGTTTTGGGAAATTAGGGGTTTTGCTTGGTTTTTTCCGATTTAACCCGTAATAACTTACACTTGTGGCGGATCCATGATTATTAGGATGTATTCTATCATTTCCCTTGTTATTCCATGGTTGGATTGTCAAGGATTCATCGTTTTGTTGAACTCCTTATTGACGCCTTGAAGGTGTCTGATTAGAGATCGTAGAGGGGGATTCGGGCATTATGCGATTATTATTCCTCGTACGATCATTGATTTATTGTTGATCTGTCTTAGGAACGAAATATTTGTGAATAACTCGAGTCGGAACCCTCCTGTTTGTTGTCTTCTTCGGGGTCCGAGTTTCCCGGTTGAACCGTGTTCTTCGGAGTGTTCGGAAGCGGTTATTAAGGCAAGAATAAGGCAAGTATCTTGTTATACAACTTGTGTCTTGTGATTAGAAATCGTGTGTTGAGTTTTGATGGTTGGTTTACCTTTGAAAACATGGTTCGTGTGAATTGGTTATGTGTTTCCCGTTATATGGGATTGGTGATGACTATGTTACTTGGATATATGTATTGTGTTGTGTTTTGTCTGGAGGATTGTGTTAATCGTGCTGATTTGGTTGTACAGATGGTTGTGTAATGTATTGCGTATTGATCGTGAGTTATGTTGGTTGTGTGTCATCGATTCATGACGGTTGTTGTGATTGTTAGTATTGTGTTATGTATGCGTGATGCGTGACTTTGTGGTGATCAATGTGATTGATTTGTTGTGTATGGACTTGGGGAAATGTGAATGTAACTATTAAGATTTGTGTTGTGATGCTAAGTTCACTCATGCGGGTTCGACGGGGCCTACGATGATTCATGGCAAGGGTCCATGGAATCGGATCTTAGTATGTGGTGCTGAGGTCCAGTCGTGCAGGTCTGACGAGGCCTACGATGACACATGGCAGTCGATCATGGGGTCAGGACACAGTATGTCCAACCGTGTGGGTTCGACGGGGCATACGGTGTAACACCCCCAAGTTATTCGGGGTATATTACAGCGTCGTGAGCCCCGCCGTGGGACCCACAAGGCTATTTATGCGCGAAACTATGAACTCTGACCGAATAGGTCCAATACACTGAAATGAAAGACAATACAAATGGTATTCAAACCATATCCAACATATATCCAAATACAGTACATCCCAATCCAATACCTCGGCAACACAGGTCGGAACATCAAGGAAACTGAAAACAATACCCAAGTATTCAAAAACCATTCCAGTACAACAACACTGAATGGAGGAAACACAATATATGACCGGAGACAAGACACAGTATTACTCTTGCCCATCATCTTCGTGCCGACCCGATACATGCCTGTCCGCTCTCCTGGAACCTGAAATACATGAAAAGTATTTCCCCCATAAAGGGGTTAGCCGTCGAATAGCTAGTGCAAGTATATCGAATATGAAATACAATACTTCTCGACAATAAAGTAATAGCAACCGTCAATTCATCATTTCAAGACTAGTATTCCGGAATAACTAAATCTCATTTCAATACATACATGATTAACCACGGAACCCCACCAAAGGCAACAGAACCCTCTGAGGCCCCATCGGACCCTCCCAGAGTTGCTAACCCAAACTATTTATGGAACCGCACCAAAGGCCACAGAACCCTCTCAGGACCCGTCGGTCCGTCCCAGAGTGAATATATACAATCATACAATTCATATATCTTACTTTCAAAGTCGAGAACGCACAATCATAAATATATACTTGCCTTTGAGACATCGAGAATTCAGAAGGAATAGAGTATAGGTTCGGTAGGTCCAAGAACGCACTTCCGGCACCTAAACGATTCGTATGGGATACGATAATTAATAATTGATACGCAAGTCATACGTAGAAACCCATTAACGACTCCCCCTATTACAATATCATGTGCATAGGGTTGGGAAACACCCAAACCCTCTCAAATTCGCAACACCACTCAAAGTAGAACATGAAACCATAGGGTTTACAAATATACAAGTGAGATTGATCATAAACTCAAGATTTCCTTGGTCAAAAACGTATTACACAACCGAATCGAACAAAAACCCCCAAAACTACCCAAGGTAGGGAATCACAGAGATTTACCTCGATTTGAAGGAGGCGGAACGGGATTGGAGTGATTAAACTACGCTATGAACTCAAGATGATGATGATTGATGAACTCCCGTCGATTTTTCACCTTGGAAATCGCTCAAATCGCAACAATGGAGAAGAAGGAATGAGAGGAATGAAACCCTCTCCAAAAATCCGCACCATATAGGGTCAGCTGACCCGCATGCCGCGGCACAGGCCGAGTGTACCACGGCCCGTGGCTGGGAACGGGTGACCAGGTTTTCGGTCGTGCCGCGGCCCGGAAGATGGTGTTCTGCGGCACACAGTACAGCGCCCTGTGCGAGTCCTACAAGGCTGTGCCGTGCCGCGGCCCGGCAGGTGGTGTGCCGCGGCGTGCGGTACAGCCGGCTCTGCCCAAGTCACGCAAGGCGATGTCGTGCCGCGGCCCAACAGGTGGTGTGCCGCGGTGCGCGGTACAGTTGGCCCCAGGTCAAACCTAGCAATGAGTGTGCCGCGGCGCACACTGTTCGTGTCCAAAAAGTGATGAAAAACGACCCACGAACATGATACACTTGATCGACGCATAGTCTCGACCATTTAAAGGCCTGAACGAACTACCACAAACCCACGTTTAATTACTTCACGTCAAAAACGGTCGGTCCTAACACGACGGTACCATCAAACGACCCGGAATGAGAAAGAACGTAATTGAACCCCAAAACTTTGGGAAATTACCAAGCGGCCCAAAACATCCGAAACACACGATACATGATCGAAACAACATACGAAGCTCACAACATGCATAACAACATGAGATGGATCTACGGCAACCCCGAGATGGCAGTTCCGAACAACGATTACGAGAATCGAACGAAACAACGATGGAAAGGCAACAAACACGGTTTTTGAGTAAAACAATTCCGAAACAAGCTCGGATGACAAAAAGTCCAGTATTAAATATTCTCGAATATCAATGCGGTCACAAACGAGTCGCTAAAAACAAAAATACACCAAAAATAGAATTACCGGGAAAAGAGAAAAAAAATGCGGATATTACATTCTCCCCCTATAAAAACAAGTTTCGTCCCGAAAATTAAGAAATAAAAAGTTTGGGGTACTCCGATCGCATCTTCTCTTCCGTCTCCCAAGTCGCCTCCTCGACTCCATGTCTCGATCATTGCACTTTAACTAACGGGATGATTTTGTGCCGAAGTTGCTTCTCACGACGTTCAAGGATTTTCACCGGTCTCTCCGGAAAGGTAATGTCTTCGGCTACATTGATCTCACCATAGTCGATAATATGACTTGGATCCGGCACGTACTTCCTCAACTGAGAAATATGAAAAACACTATGGACATGACTCAAAGCTGGAGGCAACGCCAAGCAATAAGCTAAATCTCCAATCCTGTCCGAAATTTCAAACGGTCTGATATACCGCGGACTAAGTTTCCCCTTTTTCCCAAAACGGAAAACTCCTCTGGTCGGCGACACCTTGAGTAGAACATGATCTCCTACTTCGAATTCTATGGGTCGACGACGAGTATCAACATAAGATTTCTGATGGCTTTGGGCAGTCAACAACCGGTCCCGGATAATAGAAATCTTCCCCTTAGTCTCCAATAACATGTCTGCTTCTGTTCCGACTAGCTTTGAATCCTCGTCCCAACATAACGGTGATCTACACCGCCTACCATAGAGTGCCTCGAAAGGTGCCATCTTGATTAACACATGCCAACTATTATTATAGGCAAACTCGATCAACGGCAATTGAAGTTCCCTATCGTTACTCCAGTCTAGGTCACAGGCCCGCAACATATCCTCCAATATCGGAATCGTCCGCTCCGTCTGACCATCTGACTTGGGGTGAAAAGACGTGCTCAATCTCAACTTGGTGCCTAAAGCTTGATGAATGGCTTGCCAAAAATGCGATAGAAAGCGACCATCTCGATCGGAAACAATAGTCTTAGGGGCACCATGCAATCTTACAATCTCAGATATAAAAGTTCAAGCCAATCTATCTGGTCCCCAAGTATCCTTAATACCAAGAAAGTGTGCAGACTTGGTCAACCGATCGATGATTACCCAAATCATATTCATTTCGGCTCTAGTCCTCGGCATCCCAGTGATAAAATCCATAGAGATGTCTTCCCACTTCCACTCGGGAATGGGAAGTGGCTTCAACAACCCCGCCGGTCGTTGATGTTCAATCTTCACTTGTTGACATGTCAAGCACCGTAGTACAAACTCCGTGACATCTTTCTTCATATTATTCCACCAAAAATTTTACTTTAATTCCTTGTACATCTTACTCGTTACGGGGTGGATAGAGTAGGGCGTAGCATGGTCTTCTCGGAGAATTCTTTGCCTCAACTCTAGATCATTCAGAACACAAAGCCTGCCCTGAAATCTCAGAATATTGTCCTCATGGACCATAAAACCAGGGGCTTTTCCTTTAACGACATCTTTCTTCAGTTGGGAAATCATCGGGTCACTCCACTGTTTCCCTTTGATGTCGTCAACCAAGGACGAAGTAATTTCGAGAGTGCATAACTATCCTTGTACTCTTTGAAGCCAAACTTCTATCCCTAGCTCGATTAAATCCTGAAGAATCTTCGTCTGAGATGTAAGAACCTCGAGCATCTGAAGCGATACCGATTTGCGTCTTAAAGCGTCAGCGACGACATTGGCCTTTCCCGGATGGTAAAGAATTTCCAAATCGTAGTCCTTGATCAATTCCAACCAACGTATTTGCCTCATATTTAGTTCCTTCTGACTGAAAACATATTTCAATCTCATGTGGTCGGTATAGATCCGACACGGAGAGCCATACAGATAATGCCGCCAAATCTTAAGTGCGAAGACAACTGCGGCCAACTCCAAATCGTGAGTACGGTAGTTCATCTCATACGGCTTCAAATGTCGTGACGTAAAGGCCATCGTCTTATCATGTTGCATAAGCACACATCCAAGCCCTTGGCCCGAGGCGTCACTATAAACCGCAAATCCCTCGCTACCCTGTGGCAATGCTAGAATCGGTGCTGAGGTCAACAGTCTCTTCAGCACGTCAAAGCTCTGTTGTCTCTCAGCCATCCAAACAAACTTTTCTATCTTCTGGAGTAATTTCGTAAGCGGACGAGTGAGTTTCGAGAACTCCTCGACAAACCAACGGTAATAACCAACAAGACCTAAAAAGCTACGAACTTCTTTAACATTTTTATGCGGTGCCCAATCTAGTACTGCCTCAATCTTCTGCGGGTC
This sequence comes from Orobanche coerulescens, assembly GCA_033398695.1. NCBI lineage: Eukaryota > Viridiplantae > Streptophyta > Magnoliopsida > Lamiales > Orobanchaceae > Orobanche > Orobanche coerulescens. The sequence goes on along the minus strand of CM065802.1, from coordinate 141,383,502 downwards.
TACACGAACCCCTTTGGCCGAAATCTCATGGCCGAGAAACATAACTTCTTCCAACTAGAACTCACATTTCAAGAACTTCGCATAGAGGTGCTCGGTTCTCAAAATATCTAGTACCAAATGCATGTGTCGGGCATGTTCCTCCTTATTCCGAGAATAAATCAAGATGTCGTTAATAAAGATGATCACGCAACTATCTAGGTACTCTATGAATATCTTGTTCATTAGCTGCATGAACACTGCCGGTGCATTGGTCAACCCAAAAGGAATGACCACGAATTCATAATGTCCGTACCTCGTCCGAAACGCAGTCTTCGGAACGTCGGACTCTTTCAAATGAAGTTGATAGTACCCGGATCTCAAATCAATCTTGGAAAATACTGTGGCTCCCTGCAACTGATCAAATAAATCATCTATACGAGGCAAATGATACTTGTTCTTAATGGTCACTTTGTTGAGTTCACAGTAATCAATGCATAAACATAGTGAACCATCCTTCTTCCTTACAAAAAGAACAGGCGCGCCCCAAGGCGAAGCGCTCGGTCTGATGTACCCTTTTTCCAATAGTTCTCCCAGTTGACTCTTTAATTTTTGCATCTCAGAAGGCGCCATCCGATACGGCGCCTTAGAAATCGGAGTCATGTCAGGCTCTAATCCACAGAAAATTCTATCTCTCGATCCGGCGGTAATCCCGGGAGGTCGTCCGGAAAAACGTCGAGATATTCATTAACAACTGGAATCGAAGAGAAATCGACTTCGTTTCCTTCCGTCTTCAAGGCATAACACCAATAGCCCGTGCAACCTTTATTCAAAAGTTTTTTGGCCTTCATAGCTCTAATAAGCAACTTAGGTTGGCCCGCTTTGCGTCCCAAAAACGAGTACTTGGAATCGTCTTCCGTCATCATAGTGATAACCTTAGTGCGGTAGTTCATAATCGCTTGGTGACTATCAAGCCAACCCTCGCAGACGATCACATCCCCGCCCTCCATATCAACCACAATCAAGTTCGACAACCAATCCACACCGGCTATATTCACCGGAAAATCTCTAATCTCCCGATTCCCCATGATTCTATCTCCGCTTAGTAATTTCACAACAAAAGGATCGCAAGCAGTCATACAAGTTATATTCAAATGGCGTAAACACTCTAAGGAGATGAAGGAATGTGTAGCACCCGAATCAAAAAATACACGGATGAGATAGGATGTGAATGGCACCTGAGGCCACCGCCGCGTCGGGCTCATCTGCTCGACGCATCTCATAGACTCATGGTTGTACCGAACCGACACTAGAATCTACCGCTCTAGCGCTCTGACTCCGTCCCCGACCTCTGCTGTAACTCTGCTGCGATTGTCCAGCTGGTTGCCTTTGATTCAAATTCTAAGCTAAAGGCGCTGGGGCAGAAACCCGAGTATTCACAGTCTGATCTTGTTCGGGGCAATAAGCTGCTCTATGCCCCAACTGTCCACAAGTATGGCACTTCAGAGGTGGGATGTTGCACTCCACATTTATGTGGCCTGGATGTCGGCAATTAAAACAGGTTACTGGGCGAGTTGAAGTGCCCGGAGCAAAACGGAAACTCTGCTTTCCTCTAAAAGATCGTGACGACTGCCCGGTAAAATGGTTAGCCGTCTGGAGTTTCTGGAAGTTGCCACCCCTAGATCCAGAAAAGTTACCAGCTGTCTTCTGCTTCTTCGATTCTTCCGTGGTATCGCTGTGGGGACTCAACATATCGTAGGCCAAAGCCCTGTCTTGGTAATCCTTCAAGGTAGTACAAGCAAATCCGGCCATATAACACCATAAATCCATACTCATCCACATGTCAAAGTAACGTATCTTGTCACGCTCGTCTCGCACTTGATTCTTCACGTGGATCAACTATTGGTTGTACTCCACAATCGCCTGCGAAACTGGAATATTCTGCAGCTTTGCCTCGAAAAAGGCCCGAATTCTGCCTTCTTGCACTGGCCAAGGACAAAACTCGGCCTCCAGTAGCTCTTTAAACTCTTCCCACATAGCCGCATGATCATGTGGCCTGATAAATTTCCACCACCTCGCGGCTTCCTTGGTAAGGAAGTACTGAGCAATCGGTACCTTCCTCACTTCCGGACAATCAACCGCTTCGAAAACTTTCTCTAACTCCACTAGCCAATCCTCCCAACCTAACGGGTCTGTGGCACCGCTGAACTGCGGAGGGTGCATACGGATCACATTCTGAAGTAAGGCATCCGTTGTTGGGTTTAGATTGTTTAATTGAACGGCTTGGGCCAAGATGGTCATCTGGTTAGCCAATTGTTGAAGAGCATTTCCAACTCCAACATCTGCGTTTTTCCCTTGGCCAGTCGACTGGTCATGCTGACTTTCGGTGTCAGGATGCACTGAGTTAGATAAGCTGGGGGTAGTCGACCCCGCAACAGAACTGAGGGAAACGGCCGCGCCACGCCCTCGTCCGCGTCCACGACCACGGCCTCGCCCCTGACCCCTACCAGCAGACATTCTGAAGAATACACAAGACACGTAAGTACAATTCAATCGTACGTCATCAAGGCGACCGATTCCCAAAAATACCAAATCAGAAGCAAAGCGGTTAAGGAAACACCAGAAGAGTAAGAGGTCTTACAAGTACCGGTCGCACTGTGATGATGACAAGGTGATGATATTGTAGATAAACGATGACTCAATCGACCCAAAAGACCGACAACTTAGGTATCCATAAACCTAAGCTCTGATACCATATTCTGTAACACCCCCAAGCTATTCAGGATATATTACATCGCCGTGAGCCCCGCCGTGGGATCCACAAGGCTATTTATGCGCGGAACTATGAACTCTGACCGAAGAGGTCCAATACACTGAAATGAAAGACATTATAAATGGTATTCAAACCATATCCAACATATATCCAAATACAGTACATCCCAATCCAATACCTCGGCAACACAGGCCGGAACATCAAGGAAACTGAAAACAATACCCAAGTATTCAAAAACCATTCCAGTACAATAACACTGAATGGAGGAAACACAATATATGACCGGAGAAAGACACAGTATCACTCTTGCCCATCATCTTCATGCCGACCCGATACATGCCTATCCGCTCTCCTGGAACCTGAAATACATGAAAAGTATTTCCCCCATAAAGGGGTTAGCCGTCGAATAGCTAGTGCAAATATATCGAATATGAAATACAATACTTCTCGACAATAAAGTAAAAGCAACTATCAATTCAACATTTCAAGACTAGTATTCCGGAATAACTAAATTGAATTTCAATACATACATGACCAGAAAACCGCACCAAAGGCAACGGAACCCTCTGAGGCCCCATCGGACCCTTCCAGAGTGGCTAACCCAAACTATTCATGGAACTGCACCAAAGGCCACGGAACCCTCTGAGGACCCGTCGGTCCGTCCAAGAGTGAATATATATAATCATACAATTCATATATCTTACTTTCAAAGTCGAGAACCCACAATCATAAACATATACTTGCCTTTGAGACATCGAGAATTCAGAAGGAATAGAGTATAGGTTCGGTAGGTCCAAGAACGCACTTCTGGCACCTAAACGATTCGTATGGGATACGATAATTAATAATCGATACGCAATTCACACGTAAAAACTCAGTAACGACTCCTCCCGTTTACAATATCATGTTCATAGGGTTGGGAAACACCCAAAACCTCTCGAATTCGCAACACCACTCAAAGTAGAACATGAAACCATAGGGTTTACATATATACAAGTGAGATTGATCATAAACTCAATATTTCCTTGGTCAAAAACGGATTACACAATCGAATCGAACAAAACCCCCAAAACTACCCAAGGTAGGGATTCACAAAGATTTACCTCGATTTGAAGGAGGAGGAACGAGATTGGGGTGATTAAACCATGCTATGAACTCAAGATGATGATGAATGATGAACTCCCGTCGATTTTTCACCTTAGAAATCGCTCAAATCGTAACAATGGAGAAGAAGGAAGGAGTGGAATGAAACCCTCTCCAAAAATCCGCACCATATAGGGTCAGCTGACCCGCGTGCCGCGGCGTAGGCCTAGTGTGCCGCGGACCGCGGCTGGGAACGGGTGGGTGAGCAGGTTTTCGGTCGTGTCGCGGCCTGGAAGATGGTGTGCTGCAGCAGACAGTACAGCGCCCTGCGCGAGTCCTGCAAGGTTGTGCCGTGCCGCGGCCCGGCAAGTGGTGTGCCGCGGCGCGCGGTACAACCGGCTCTGCCCGAGTCATGCAAGGCCATGTCGTGCCGCGGCCCGGCAAGTGGTGTTCCGCAGCGCGCGGTACAGTCAGCCCCAGGTCGAACCTAGAAAGGAGTGTGCCGCGGCGCAGAATCCCTTGTGCCGCGGCGCACACTGTTCGTGCCTAAAAAGTGATGAAAAACGACCCACGAACATGATACACTTGATCGATGCATAGTCCCGACTATTTAAAGGCCTGAACGAACTACCACAAACCCTCGTTTAGTGACTTCGCATTAAAACCGTCAGTCCTAACACGACGGTACCATCAAACGACCCGGAATGAGAAAGAACGTAATTGAACCCCAAAACTCTGGGAAATTACCAAGCGGCCCAAAACATCTGAAACACATGATACATGATCTAAACAACATACGAAGCTCACAACATGCATAACAACATGAGATGGATCTGCGACAACCCCGAGACGGTGGTTCCGAACAACGATTACGAGAATCTAATAAAACAAGGACGGAAAGGCAACAAACATGGGATTGAGTAAAACAAGTCCGAAACAAGCTCGGATGACAAAAAGTACAGTATTAAATATTCTCGAAATATCAATGCGGTCACAAACGAGTCGCTAAAAATGAAAAATACACCAAAATAGAAATACCGGGAAAAGATAAAAAAATGCGGATATTACATATGGTGACTCGTGACAAGAGATCACGGAGTTGGGACTGGATGTTGTGATTGTTTTGGTTAGGCATAGTCCGTGCGGGTTGATGAACCTATGGAGCCATGTGACAAGGGATAACGAGTGTTATGTTTGTCGTGTTTGACACATGACATGAGTTCACGGTGTTATGGTTATTGTACTTGGCATAGTCCGTGTGGGTTGATGAACCTACGGAGACACGTGACAAGGGATCACAGGTGTTATGATTGTTGTATGCGGTATATGTGACAAGAGTTCACAAACGTTTTGATTGACCATGGGGCATGTTTTTAATGTAAAGGATTTTGACAAACCTAGGACGTGAGTTCCTAGAAGCTTTTGACAAACCTAGGACATGAGTTCCTAGAGGCTTTTGACAAATCTTGGACATGAGTTCCTAAAAGATTTGCGCTTTCTAAGATTCACTAGATGGTATTTCATTTTACAAAGACTCCACTTGTGTTGGTTTCTAAATTCATAAAACTTCTAGGGAATGCATGAATGGTTGACTTGTGATTGGTAGAGTGTTGTTGTCTAATCTGTGATTAGTAATTGCTTGTCACATTTTGTATGGTCTGATACTTGCACTAGTAAAACAATGGAGTTTTACTAATCCCCGAGTAATCGGGGGGTGGATATCTATTTTGTGTCCAGGTTCATGCTAGAGCATGGAGCAGTCACAGGATCAGTGCGAAAGATGATGGACAGTGATACTAATCAAGGGATATGGAATGCAGTTGTATTTTTTGTGTCAGTATATTATTTTTCAGTCTTCCGCTGAATTGTATTGTTTTGTAATTTGGACCCCAGTATGGGAGATGAGTTGTAACAAATTATTACTGTTTGGTTCAGTTGTGTGATCTTATCGGTCCCTGTCTCTATGCTGTTTGATCCCGACCGATCAAATATTTGGTCGTATGTTTGTGTTCAGCCTGGTGGATCTCCGGTGTGGGGTCCACGGCGTGTAATATTCCCAATTGAATTCTGGGGGTGTTACAACTAAATTGGGGAGTATCACTCTTTTATACTTCGAAAACCATAATTGTAAATTTGGTAAAAGCAAGAACTCGGGGAAATAACGCAAACTGGTATCATTTGTTCAAAATATTACATAACCTTAAGTTTAATACATAAACAAAACCATAACAGAGCAATCTTATTCAAAACACAAGATAGTCTTCCAGCATAGGGGCAAAATAGCTGGGGAATGGCATATGGACAAGTCTCTGACTGGCAATACTGAAGAAGTATAGTCAACCCTTAAATATGAGCATCATCACCTATATCATAAGAATCTAGTGAGCTAATGGCTCAGTAAGATGAGACTTCTGTAATAGCAAAGTATCACATATCACATTCATCAACAAATAACTACTCTATACGATATAGTCATGTTCTTGTAAAATTCTTTCTTCGGGTACCCTTGAAGTGTGATACTCGACTGATAGTGATAGGCCATGGTTTTCGAAACCTGTTCATATAATCGATTTTTATAACAATTTGTTTAACAAGATTATCCGCAATATTGCTTCGGTTGTCAAAAATCGACTATAGTAAAATCGAATTCCATTATCTGTTATTTCAATTCTCTACTCCGAGTTTTCAATTAGGTGGGTTACCATCTTACACAACGATTTCAACGGTCGATTCTTAATGATGGTAATACTATCAAGCTCGATTCCACCTAGTTGAATTAACGTTTGATAATTATACTAGCAAGGTGGGTTTCAACGAGTTTAGCATACGGTGATTGGATTCCTAACACAATTTCTCCTACAATTGATTCGTTAAAGTTGTTGTTTCCAAGGTCGATTTGAAATGTGAAATTCGCATATGATTATTACGACAAGATACATGAATTAATGGTTCGAGAATGAAATATCTTACAAAGATAGTTTTCATTACTATAAGTTCATCCAGTTTGATTGCCTACGAAAATTAAGCAACAAAACTACCCAAATACCCGTAATCCAATTGACATACCGACAATACCAAAAAATAACTTCAAGGACTTGCTAGACTACGAAGAACAATGAAGAACGATGACGAACCAATGAACAACAATGAGGAGGAACGAAGAATGGATCGATCGACCTAGAAAACCTTCTCTGTAGCTTGAGTAATCCTCTCCTTTATGTCAATACAAGTGTTTTGGAGGCTAAGAGTCGTCTAAGAGGCTGGGAAAGGTTTTAAGAAGGCTGCACAAGTGTTTTTGGCCGAGGGAAATGAAGGATGATGTGTTAATTTATAACACACGATTGTGTTTTACGTACGCTAACAATCAAGGGTTTATGTACGTTAAAAGCATTACGTGCGTAATGTCTTCTAGTTAACGTACGTAATGGTCGATCAAAGGCTACTGCCTGGACTGTCCCCATCTATAATGTATGTAGGGGATCATTACGTGAGTAAGCAACCTTATAATAGCGTACGATAAGCTCGATAATTAACGTACGTTACAAGCAGTTGACTCGTTTGTCTTCTAGCCCACCGAAAATACCCAGTCCGTGTCAAAAAGAAAGATTCTGGTAGGAAGACCAGTTCTCGCCTTATGTACGTAACCTAGTCGTGTTAACGTACATAATGCTGAGAATCTAACATACGCTATGCATGTCATCTAGCGTACGCTAGTCACTCAGTCCCTTAGTCATTTTATCGCATTTTAACCATCTCGGGGTGACTACCTTTTTACTCATCAACAATTCTTCGGGGAACAAGATGTTGGCTACCGTCATATTCGCACCGATAATCGTTCAACGGCATAGAGGTACGTCACCTCCGTTCCATTCACATCACACAATTGTATCGCAATAGCACTTTAATGAAACCACATAATATAAGAAGACAACATCGCAAATGTTAGAAATTGCATTATAATTTATGAAGTACACAGTAATTAAAGTATGAAATACCCGTGGTATTACATAACACCCCCTTTAAAATAGTTACGTCCTGAAACTAAGAAAATAACTCGGGATGATTTTCCCTTATGCTCGACTCGATCTCCCAAGTTACTTCCTCTCTGCCGTGGTGCGACAACTGAACTTTCACAAGGGGTATGACCTTATTTTTTAATGTTTTCATACGCCAATCCAAGATAGCGATAGGCACTTATCTAAAGGTAGCGTCATTCGAAATTTCTACTTCTTAGAAATTGAGTTTGTGACTCGGATCGTAGACATACTTTCTTAACTAGGAGACGTGAAAGACATTATGCACTTCATCCAAATACGGCGGCAGGGCTAATCGATACGCAGGATTTCCAACTCGGTCCAATATCTTGAACGGGCCTATGAACTTTGGGCTCAACTTTCCCTTCTGGACGAAATTCCGGATACCTCACATAGGCGATACTTTGACCCAAACATGATCCCTGGCCGTAAACTCCAACGGTCGCTGCTGGTTCTCGGCATATGATTTTTGCCGGCTTTGCGCTGTTAACATATGTTTTCGAACAACAGAGATCTTCTTAATGGATTCCTGGATCAGATCTAACTCGGTAGCCATGGTGTCAGAAGCATCAGCCCAGCATAACAGCGACTTGCATCTTCATCCATACAGGGCCTCAAATAGTGACATGCCTATGCTCGCGTGCCAGCTGTTGTTGTACGAAAACTCTAGTAAACCGAGATGTTTAACCCAATTCTTACCCCAATCGAGCACACATGCCATCAACATATCTTCCAAGGCTTATATCGTGTGATCTGTCTGTGTATCCGTCTGAGGGTGATAGGCTGTGCTAAAATGCAACTGGGTTCCCATAGCTTTATAGACGGCTTTCCAAAAACAGGACACGTATCTGGTGTCTCTATCCGATATGATGGATGAGGGAATGACGTGCAGTCTCACAACCTCCCTGATGAAAATAGTGGCTAAATACTCTGTTCCGGTCGCTTCCTAAATTGGAATAAAATGTGCTGATTTCGTTAACTGATCAATGATAACCCAAATTGTGTCCTTCCCTCCCACCGCCATTGGTAACTTAGTAACAAAATCCATTAATATGATTTCCCATTTCCACTCCGAAATGGTTAAGGGTTGCATGATTCCGGCTGGTCTGTGGTGTTCAATTTTTACTTGTTGGCACATCATACAGCGGGCAACAAATCTAGCCACTTCCCGTTTCATATTTTTCCACCAAAAACTCTGTCGTAGATCTTTGTACATTTTGCTTGCTCCGGGGTGAGTCGAGTAGGGAGTGGAGTGTGCTTCTCTCATTATAGTTTGCTTCAGCTCGTCATTCGGCAGAATACATATCCTATTCTTGAACCTCACCAAGTCCCCCTGGATCTTATAGTCAGAAACATTTCCCTCCTCGATTCTCGTGCCGATCGCAAGTAGTTTGGGATCATCCATCTGCGCTAGACGTATCTCGTTTAATAATGACGAGTGTATATTGATTGAGCACAATTCTCCTTGACTGTGTTGTTCACATACTTCAGTACCATTACTCTTGATGTCTTGCTGTAGTACGGGATGAACCGTTAGCCTGGATAACATTACTTCCTGTGTAGTTTTCCGAATGAGTGCATCAGCTACGACATTGTCCTTTCCGGGGTGGTATGAGATTTCCACATCGTAGTCTTTGATTAGATCCAACCAGCGCCTCTGCCTCATGTTTAATTCCCTCTGGGTGAAGATATATTTCAGACTCTTATGGTCCGTGAAAATTTTACAAGTGACTCCGTAAAGGTAGTGCCTCCAAATCTTGAGGGCGTGTACCACTGCGGCTAGCTCTAAGTCATGCGTCGAGTAATTCATTTCGTACGGCTTCAGTTTTCGAGATGCGTACGCAATAACTCTGTCGTTCTGCATGAAGACACACCCCAGCCCATGCTTAGATGCATCTGTGTATATAACGAATCCTTCCGTACCCTGCAGTAGCACTAACACTGGAGCAGTAGTCAACCTCCTCTTGAGTTCCTCAAAGCTCTTCTGATGATCTGTAGTCCAAACAAACTTGGTACTTTTCCTTATTAGGTTTGTTAATGGTCGAGCGATACAGGAAAAAGCCTCGACGAATATTCGATAATAACCTACCAATCCTAGAAAACTCCTTACCTCCTTGATGTTCTTCGGCGGCTACCAACTCATTATCGTTTCGATCTTATGGATCTACTTTAACGCCTTCCGCCGAGACAACATGTCCGAGGAAAATTACTTCCGGCATCCAAAGTTCGCACTTGGCAAGTTTTGCGTAAAGTTGGTGTTGCCCTAACATGCTCAGTACCTGTCTCAAATGTTCTTCGTGTTCCTGTCGGCTTCGAGAATAAATTAGGATGTCGTCAATAAAAATCACGACGTACTTATCGAGTATATCGATTAAAACTCTATTCATTAACTCCATAAAAACGGCTGGGGCATTGGTCAAGACAAATGATACCACGATATACTCATAATGTCCATACCTCGATCGAAATGCAGTCTTTGGTATATCTTCCTCTCGAATCCTCAATTGATGATATCCGGACCATAGATCGATCTTTAAATACATAACCGCCCTCTGCAATTGATCTAGGAGATCATAGATCCTCGAAAGTGGATAACGATTCTTGATAGTGACCTTGTTTAGTTCTCTATATTCAATGCTCAAGCGTAGAGAGTTATCCTTCTTTTTAACAAAGAGTACTGGCGCACCCCACGGCGAGGTGCTCGGGCGGATCAATCTCTTCTCTAGCAGCTATTCGAGTTGTATCTTCAATTCTTTCATTTCGACTGGTGCCATCTTATAAGGAGCTTTGGGAATAGGTCTCGTTCCCGGCTCAAGTTCAATGGAGAGATCAACTTCTCGGTGCAGCGGCAGCCCCGGTAGTTCATCGGGAAAGACGTCTGGAAATTCATTCACCACCAGAATGTTCACAACCAAAAGTTATGATGTATCCTCTTAGAGGACATAACACCAATAGTACATTTCTCGAGAATCGCAGGAGACTTCTGGTGCAAGGAGGCTGAGAGACCCTTTCGTACTGAAGTGTTCTCGATCATTGATAACATGTGTGGTACCATCGCAAGCCATGATGGAAATAGTCAAGTGGTAGGTATCTAATATCGTCCTGTGCATGTGCATGGGAATGACGACCTGCAAGGCGGTAGTAATCATTCTCCTATCTTTAAATATTTGATGCATTTAGGTGAATTTTAGTTGTATTTGTAGTAGTACCTTTGGTATATAGATATATTGATGTTAAATATCAGTTATTTAAACTCTTGTTCGTTAAAGTCGGTGTTTATATAGTGATTTTGTTGATGTTGCTACGTGATATGTTGATATGGTGTGATTTTTTTAATGTTGGTGTATTGCACAAACCGTCGACTAAAGTTTTTCTTTTTTTTTTAATATATAAAATGCAATTTAGCTGACAGATTGACCATCGGGTAGAACAGATATATTTTAGCTAACAACATCGATGCTATCGGCTAAAACAAATAAATCGTAGCCGACAATATCGACGTCGTCGACTAAAATAGATAAATTTTAGCGGACAACAGTTCAACCGTCAGCTAAACTCCAAAATATAGCCGACGATCATCCGTCCTTACCATCGGCTAAACTTTAGCCAATCTACCTCGGTCGACCAACTTTATCCAACTATCGGCCACTTTAACCGACGGTTTATAGGCTTTAGCTGACGACTTTTTGCTTAAAGTCTGAATACTGGTAAAGGTTGGACATTATTGGATAGTGGTGATGAATGAAAAATGCTTTTCCACAATGGCAAAGCTTTTTACTTGCGGCATCTTTAAGGCTAATATGAAAAATTAAAATCCTAATTTAATACAACTATATGTATTCGACTTGTGTTTTAAAGAAAAAGATTCTCCAATACAAAAACTTTTGAGAATGAACTATTTTAGTTAATAACAAAATAAACATATAATTTTAAACTCTTTATTTTAGGTTGAAGATAGTTTTTTTGAATATCTATGTCACAGTATGTCTATATTAAAATAACTTTGCCGTGCAACTTTGGATGCATCATTTCCAGTATATACTGATCGTAGAACTAAATAGCTACACTGCATAAAATTAGAGTTTAATTATTTATCGACCAGTTATGAACAATCATTATGACATATCATAAATATATTTTTCATCAAAAAAACTCGATCTTATTAATTATATTAATAATAGTTTATAACGTTATATTATATGCATAGTACATTTTAAATAGAATACCATATAAACATTTCTCACCGACTATGCACGAGTAAAAAATATTACTGGATTAATATTTTACGTAAGTTGTTTATTATGTGACTTTTGATGTCATCAAAATATTAAAAAAAAATATCTATTCAGCTGAATAAATATGTGTGTGTATATATATATATATATATATATATATATAATTTTTTGAATGAAGCAAACTTGTATTATTAAACAATATTTTTCAAACATCAAATATAGTGAAAAAAATGTTATTAAAAAATATATAGAAAAACGACAAAGATATTAAAAAACCTAAATATTCTAAATGAAAAGGGTGTTCGGGAATTATTATTCCCGTGATTTGTCTTACCTAATACTGGTTGTAGGAAGATACATAGATGGAGGGTTCTAGATCCGTCTAAAAGTAGTAGGATCCTATTAGATGTCTTACCTTATCTAGGAATTCTATTTATGGAAGGACTCTCATTGTAATGCCTATATAAAGGCCCATCTATCAGTATTATGAATACAATTGATTTACTTGTATTTATAGTCTTTTACTTTCTCCTGAAACACGTTATCAGCACATTGCTCTAACAGTAGAATTTTTCTTCCTCTCTAAATTTTCGAAATCCCAAAAAAAAATTGCGATTTCCGCACGTCAATTTTCTGCACTGCGAGACCACACGGAAATTGCATTTCCCGCTCGTTAACCGTCGGATCAGCATCAAATTTTGACAGCATATTAATGATATACATAACTACAAGTTCAACGGTGGAGATCTGATTCGGAACAGTATTTCTCAAAAAAACTGTACACAAACAGAAGCAGATTTAAAAAAAATTGGGCTTCGAAAACCTTAGCCCTCCACTGCCGTCGGGCTCAGCCACCTCCGCCGGCTACTGCTTCCGCTCTCGCAACCAGAAGCCATGTCCAACCCACCGGCCGGCCATCTTCCTCACGAACCCTAGATCGGCCAACCCCGTGCAACCCGCGACCAATCCGCGTACTCGCCGCTCAAAGCTGAAATCAGATCCTCCCTCCGATATCTGAAATCACCCTTCCTCGGTCGTCGCCGGAATCAGATCCATAGCAGCAGCCCTTAGCCGCACGACTTCTGTTCGCAAAGTCCTTCTCTAGCGCACCACTCCAGTCGATCCGATTCGCACGCCGCTGTCCGTGACCGCTCCGATCATCTTCATCGGTCCCGATTTTAAAGCTGATACAGCCCGACCTATCTGCAGATTCCGTCTGTCCAGGACTCCTACAAGAAAAAAAGGAGCAGAAAAAAAAATGAGAGACGAGAATTTCGGCGCATAAATTTTCTACACAGCGCAGTCGTACCAAAACTATGTTTCCCGATTCGTTAACCATCGGACCGGTGTGAAATTTTTACAGCAACTTTCCAACACAAATTTCTATATATTAAACAGTTGAGATTGGATTCTGAGTAATATTACTGAATCTGTCGCCAAACAGAAGCAGATTTTTAGAAGAAAATTTTGAGATCTGGCCTCATCCAATACCGAGCTGCTGCACTGCCACGCCCGAGTCCTTTTTCGGATGATTACCGAGCCCTGATGCCCTTTTCGGGCATTTCTCAACTCTCTATTTTACTAATTAATGATTCATTTATCATTAACTTGTATGATTATGAATCTAATTGTATGCTTTACGTGGCATATAGGAAAATATGTTGCTCATGATGAGGTGCACGCTATGGAGAGAAGCCATATTTATTATTCCGTTCAAGGATCAAAGTAAATATGGAATCGAGTACCCATAAAAATATATTGATCATATGGAGAAAATCCAAATCTATTATCCCGTTCAAGGATCAAAGCAAATATGGAATTGAGTACTCACGTAAGATTTTATTGAAGTTTCTGTTTTTCAATTCCTCTCATTTGGAATTTTTTTTGTTTTGGGGAATTCGATACTTGGGTTCTTTATCTCCCACGCTACTTTGCGGTGGATGAGACTATGAGAGGTGGTATCATTCTCATATATCGAAGTAAACTGTGTGACGGTCCTGGGGGAGTCACGGATGATTGTTGAAAGTCGATATTTGTGGTTGTTGCGTACATCACGGTTTGGGTGCGATTTGACGTCGCCGTTTTGTCTATTTTAAACCAACAATTGGAAAAAAATTGAACATTGTCGGTAACGATAAAATTATGACTTGTTCATGATTAGTCACGAATTTGTGACGTGCGAATGGGACAAACATCGATTGCGACGGATATGTCGTGGTTAAAATCGATTTGTGACGGATTTGTCAGGTTGAATTGAGGTACCACCACGTTGGTCTTGACCCAATCCCATACTTGGAAAACTCCATCTTTCATCTTATTAAAATAAAATGCATGTGGGTGTAGTCGTGCACTGTCTCCTTGCAATATAATATATGAAAGAATATAAGAGTAATTCTCATGAATTTCAACATGTAAAGCAATGGCATATTGTGTTAAGTACATGAATTCGTTGACCTCGGTTATAGTTCGTGTGACTATAGGTCCGAATACTTTTCCAAATATTTGTAAAGGCATGTGCCTTGTACATTTGACTATGTTTAGTCGATCTTATTGGATGGTCAAGGCGAGTTGGTTATGGTATATTCAATATGTCTCATGGTTCAAAATGTTTAATATTGATGCACCGCATTGCATCCATATAACATGGCTATTATGACGTATACTTGCAAATTGAGAATTAAAATACTTGGTTGATTTGATGCATTTTGGTGGATTTTGTCTACACTTTTGATCATGACTAGACGCATCCTTTGGTATTTATTTATGCTTTGAAAGTTCAAACGGAATCAGTGGTTTTTTAACAGCCTTAGCTGTACCGACATTCCTACTTTTTATGCAAGTCTACCAAGTTGGAGTTACCGAAAGGATCATTAGTCGAGATAAGAAATCAAATACCCTGCTGCGTTTAAGCGGACCTATGGTTGTCATTGCCATGTTTTTGCATCAACACTTATGCCATTGGATATGGTCTCAACCTTGTTTTCTCACTAAACTTGGGAAATACTAAAGCATCAAATTCAAACATACACTGTGATCTGAGTTTAATGATCCATATGGTGCATAACCAATGGATAGAAATATACGGAAGTCTAGTTTCCAGAACATCTGACCGTTCGTCTATATCCTTCCTAACGAGGGAGTTATCACTGTTTTAGTGAACAAAGGTCAAGCTGCGCGGAATTTTATTTTCAGCGGTTGTGCTAACTTTTGTCCCAGCCAACTCGGTTATCATCTTAAATTTGCAAATGGTCTTATAACACACGTTTTCCAAACTCTTTTTGTCTGAATTTGCCACAGATGATGTGATTTCTGGTATGCATTGTACGCTAAAATGTCATCTTTCAAATGTTGAAAAATAGTTTCATTGGGGAAGCCCAAAATACGCACCCTTATAAGAAACTCGAGCGTGTGCATGGTAGTTTTACACCATGCTTGTGTCGTAATTTTGCCCCTTAAGCATATAATCTTGCCATGTTATGCACTCAATATGATAGATCATTTTGATCGTATCTGGTATAAAATCTCTATGTTGTTAGAGGGTTCGCTATGCTCATGTTTATAAAAGTTTTTGCAAGCGGAATTGAGTGCGTATTAAGCTATTTCCAAGGAAGATAATACTTTTGGATTTCGATTTATAAATCCATTGTGACTATGATGACTAGGTCATCACAATCAATGAATGGTACAATGCTCAAGTTGTTGAATGCCGAATAGCGTTTTCTAGTGGCATATGTTCCGTAACAATTGAACCATATTATGGCTGGATGATATTTTTGCCAAAGTGTATCATTAATAGCATCTCATTGTGATTTGTAAGAAATAAAATCTTATGCATCACTTGTATCGGATATGTGAAAGAATATTCATGAGTCAATATGGTCCGACTTGCATCGTTTTTTAACCAGAAGATGTATTGGGACATTGACACATTTAGGTTTTAATAGTCCGGAGTTTGGACAGTTTGATGATCCATATACCACGGTATTGCCATGGACATCATTTTTTTCTTTGAACAAAGAAGCTAGCTGGATCAAAGACACCAAAGTACGTTGGTGGAGTCGTCCGTGTTTTGTTTTCATAAGCATGTGTGACGCCAAAGACCCCCTCTTTTGTTTTCATAAGCATTAGTTGAATGTCTGAGCTCCAGGACTTGTGAATCTCTTCAAACCTGAACTGTAGGGAGTTCTTTCCTCTGCCGACCGTCTTTTGGTGAAGAGGTGCTGAGAGAGAAATCCTAAATGGGTTCAAGAGAGAAAGCCCGAGAGGAGAGAGTTGTGAACTTTCGTGAATGTATTTGCCAACATTTTTCCAATTGCTGGAGGTTCTCTATTTATAGGAGTGGGAGTCGCTGGGCGATCGCCTCTGTTGTATTATAATAAGCGGGCGATTGTCTTTAGTACATGGGTTGGTCTCCTTAAAGTTCGCAGAAGTTGCTGGCTGCGAGAAGTGCGAACCAATGAGAGGCTAACACGCGTCTATGTCGCTATCTTGGGAGGCCCTACTTAGGACCTTTCGGCGAGTCTGTCGGTAGGTGAGGTCGTCCTTGTCACTGACAGCTGCTGATGGGCTGGAGTCAACGATCCATGTTCTGCGGCGCCTTTCGCGGATTTGCACATGGGTGCTTTTTTTGTGATCCAGTCTTCACAGACTTTGACGGACGAAGGCCTTGTTCGTGGCACAGGACGGTCATCCTAGGTCGGGCACCAGAGTCGATCGCTAGGTGCCAAAAGGCGATCTCCTTGGGAGTCGATCGCTAGATACTCGAATGTGGACTGCTACCTTCGTTCTAACAAGGTCGCCGTAGCTCATTTGGTCGTGAACTCGGTCGCTCGGCCCTTATACCAATCGCCGTCGAGGCGTATAAATCGCCGCACAACAATTGGCCCCCAGCTCGCTCCGATGTTGGAAACGTGGGGTGAGGTGGTTCTACTGGCGATCGCTTAACTTTGACAAGTGACTCAGCATTTTACGGAACAGGCGATCGTCTTTGAGCGGATTGGTTTTGAATTTGGACGACCTGGTCGGTCGCTGAAATGAGCGGGAAATGACAGCGGTCGTGGAAAAGTCTCTGGGGCACGTGTCGGGTTCCTGTTGGGGGAGACCGACGGTTAGTTAAGACTCCTCGTCTGGCGTGTCCTTGAAACGACGCGTATGCGGGTTTCAAGGGGGCATTAATTGCGACGGTTGCACTTCAGCCCCCGAATTCTCCTTATTTGCACGGGAGCCCCCGCCTTCTCCTATAAAAAGGGGCTGGATTACAGTGTTAAGAACTTTATGCGATTTCATCGGAGAATAAGAAGATAGCCGAAAATTTTTCTGAAGCTTTTGTCTGCCGATCGTCGATTGACTCAACCCTTCGGTAAGAAACACTCCTTTTCTCCTCTTCCCTTTTTGAGAATGTCTGGGTACCTTCATCGTCTGGAATGGGCACCACCTCCGCCGCCGGGACTTCGAACGTCCGGGAAGGATCCTCCGCGGAATTCCATATGGAGACGGCTGTCGCGGCTATCTGCGCCGGTATTAATCCCGTGGAAGTCGAGGAACTGTTTAACGAGGCCAATGCTGCCAGGGAGGCGGCGGTCGAGCAAAAACGTTTGCTGATGGAGAAGGATTTGGTGGTGAGGGCGTATTGGGAGCAACATAGCGCCTTTGGCCAAGCCTATTTGGCCTTCGCAGAAATCATGGAGAGGTTGGTCGGTCCGTGTCCCAAGTTCGACTATCGGGAGTACTCGATCGCCCACCCCTATCAGTCCGCGAAGCGATCGCTGTTCCGGGCCGCGCAGCGCTCTCAGTGGTCCCTCGGCCAGATCAGGAGCACGGCGACCAGGAAGGACCTGGCCGTCTGGAGGGCGAGGTACCATATCCCTTCAGATGTGGATCTTTTCGCGCCGGCCGAGAACGAGCGAGCCGACCAACCTCCGGAGGGTATGGTCGCCGTGAATGAGACGATAATGGAGGTCGGGCTGCGGTTCCCTTTGTCGTTTTTTGTCTCCCATTTGCTGGCCGCTTGGAACGTGGCGCCGCTTCAGCTAATGCCGAACGCCTGGCTCCATATCGTCTATGCCCTCACCTTGTTTGGCGGTCACCGACTGTACCGCCTTCCCTCGCCATCGGAGATGAACCACTTATTCAAGCTGACGGTTCAGAAGGGGTTTGTCGGCGGCTATCATATCCAAGGTCGTTCCAGTCGGGTGATCCTTGGGGTCCCGAACAAGGTGCGGGGCGATCCGGCGAAATGGTTCTGGGTCGGCAGTGCATGGAAGGCATCAGCGAGCGACAATCCCACGGGCGAGCTGGATATTCCCACTGGCTTTCGGGAGAGGAATCCGAGTAAGGGTTCTGACTCTCCCTTTGTTCGGATATGTGCTGAACTGATCTAATTTAGTCTTCCTTTTGCAGGTTTCCATATTCCAGCGGCTGATGAGCTACCGTTCGATTTTTTGGTCGTCTGGGAACGGATACGTAGTCTTTCGTACGACGATTTAGACGCTCGCCAGATTAACAAAGAGAGCCATTGGCTGTCTGCCCGGTGATTCCATTTTCCGCGACACCTTTCGGTCCCAGGTATGAATTTCTACGATCTCCTTTTGCTTGGCGATCGTCATGTTTGAAGAATGTGTCTGACCGTTGTTTGATCGTTTCTTATTGCAGAGGTCCGTTTCCCTCGCTTCCTGGAGCATCCTCCAGAGATCGCCATGTCAAACCCTGGAGTTTTGAGTCACCTGCGCCAGAAGAAGTCGAGCCGAGTTCCTCCGGTGGCGCTACCTCTTATTCTGGAGGTGAGGCCTCATGTGGAGCCGATCGTAGCGGAGGAGGTGGTTCGGGAGGAGGGACTTCGGCTGAACCGCAAGTGACAGAGGTCGGGGGAATCCCCAGTCTCTGCCCCTGCTAGTGAGCCGCCGATCGCCGCGCCTCCGCTTACAGCGGTCCCCTTGGTGAACGAGCCTACGCCTTCGTCGGCTTATCTGCAAACTATGGCGATCGCCGAGGTCGAGACCCCTCACGGGAAACCATTCTTCGGCCGCGACCCCGAGAAGGTCGAAAGGTAAGCTTGGTTCATCTTTTGAGTTTTGTCACTTGCGTAGGAGATGTACTCACCCCTATGTTCTTGTTGCAGGGTCCGCCTTGCCGACCCGAACACCTTCCGATGGTGTTGGATTTCTTGGCGAGCAGGTCTCCCCGCGAGTCTTGCGACATCCCTCACTATGTCTCCCGGGCTATTTCTTCCCTACGACCGACCTGGATGCGATCGCGCGCCGGCGGTCCGGAGACACAATGCAGGCGACTCTTGCCCTGACCCTCCAAGCGGCGACGATGGCCGCTCAAGCTGTAAAGGACTATGAGGGGCGGCCCTCTACTGCCCGTCTCCATTCGGACCTCGAGGCTACTCGGAAAAAGAACTCCGAGTTTGCCGACAGGATCGTAGCTATGGAGAAGGATTCCTTGGATGCGGCTAAACGGGCAAGTCAGGATCTTGAGCTGGCGAGACAGGATTCTGAGCGAGCCCGGGCGATGGTCGACCGGCTTCGGGATCAGATGACAGAGGCCCATCGGTCGTACGCGGCTGCCCAGCAGGAAGCCGATCAGCTAAAGGTGATTGTCGCTTGGCTGACTAGCGAGCTGGCGTCGTCGAGGGGAGAGACGGCTGCTAAGGTGTCCGAGCTTCAGGGTGCGCAATAGGCGGTTGCAGAGTTGAAAGGAAAGCTGGAGGCGACCGAGGCCGATCCCTTCCTCAATGTGGAGTTCGTCAGCGAGTTTGCCTACTACATGGCGTTCGCCGATTCGCTCCGCGCCGCTAAGAAGGTAGGGCTGGAGGTTGGCCCTTTGGCTGAAAACTTCAAGGCATACGCGCTGGAGCATCCTCTTCATCCTGCCTTCTCCGTGCCGATCTTGGACCTCTCGGATATCGGCGTAGACCTAAGCTGGTACCCGAATCCCGAAAATCTCATTCATCCAGATGCCCCGGAGGACGGGGAGGCAGCTCCGGAGGCCGGCGAGGGAGCACGGGCCGATCCAGCGGTCGAAGGTGAAGGCCAGGCAGGGGCAGCCTGAGGTTCTACGTCCTTCTTTTTGTTTTTATTTTCGGCTTGTAATTTTTGTAGCTTTGTTGTACTTCTGCCTTCGGGCGGCCGTGTTTATACTTTTGCATTCCAAGTAATGAAATGAAAGTTTGATTCTTCGATTTATTGCTTGAATGATTGTCTTTCTAAGTCTTTGTATGACTTTATACAAATGTGTGAGGAAAGATTGTTGCGTGTATAGCTCCAAGTGAATTGATAAACTCATATTGATAACTTTTACAACAAAGTCGATCGCTGCACATACATCTGAAAAATGCCAATCTCCATATGTAATTGAATAAGGACGATCATCGTATTTATAGCTCCGCCCTTCCCCCTTGTTTTTGTTTACTTAGAGAAAGTAAGGGGACGAAAATAAATCGTTGAGTGAGCGGTCTACAATTTTGCAGATTCCTCGAGGAACGTCGTCCATCTCGGTCTAGAGGAACCGTGCACGATCGTGGAGTTTGATGGAACCGACCTCCACGACCATGTCTTGTGCGCGAGCGACATTCCGTCTGATGGCTATGTTCTCGCAACTCACTTAATTGTGAGGGTCCTCCGTAGGCTGCGCCTCGCCTCGTATTGAAACGAAGGGCGTGCGGTCTTGGTCTGGAGGAGTCCTTGCGCGGGGCGTCGTCGGATTAATCGACTCCACGACCGCGGCTCGTTAGCACTTTTCTACCTCGGACCGCCATGTTATATGGCGATCCTCGACGGTATACGTTGTGACGGGGGGAGGGACGCATCGCATTGTCCGGGAAGGATCCACCATGTTAAGTGACGGACCTTTGAGGGCGGGCGAACGTGTCCACAGATCTATTTTGAAGGGCCCTTCGACTACGCCCGCCTCGTATTTAAATGAAGGGCGAGCAATCGTGGCCCAAAGGGACCTTGCACGAGCACAGAGAATGGTTCCATCTTCCTCCACAGCCATGTCGACACTCTTCTACCTCGGACCATCATGTCAGATGACGATCCTCGACGGTATACGTTGTGTAAGGGGAGGAGATCGCCTGCCTAGGTTCTTCATGTTGATGACGAACTTTAGATGGCGAGCGAGTAATCCTCTGATTTGTTTTGGAGGGTCCTTCGGCTACGCCCGCCTCGTATTTAAACGAAGGGCGAGCGATCGAAGCCCAAAGGAACCTTGCATGGACGGATCGTCGGTTTCATCGATTTTCACGACCATGGCGGCACTTTTCTAACTCGGACCATCATGTCAGATGACGATCCTCGACGGTATACGTTGTGCTAGGGGAGGCAATCGCTGCCTAGGTCCATCATGTTGATGACGAACTTTAGAGGGCGAGCAAGTCATCCTCTTTTTCGAAGCGTTTGCTCAGGCAGTAGCCTTTGGTTTGATGAGTCGGGAATTGGGGAGAGACTTCCGAAGTTCCCCCCTCTTGATTGAAGCATATAGATCCGGTCGCCGAGGTTGATCGAGGGGTCGGCTCGTATGAGCTTTCCGGCCTATTCGCGTTCGACTCTGGCGACCGCATCGGGAGATCGATCGGGGCTCCGGCTAAGCCAATAAGCTGTCCAACTTGCCCTCCTCGAACAATTTCCAGAGTTGTCTGAGGAAATCGCGGCATTGGTTGGTGTTGTGACCGGGACTCTTGTGGTAAGCACAATATTGATTGTGGTCCAGATGACCGTTGTCCCTTATTGCCTTTGGCTTGTTTAGTGGTTCGCGCCCCTTGTTGGCGTAAAAAATGTGGGCCGGAGTTCGATTGAACTTGTGGAGGAGAGGGGCTTCCACATCCTCGAAGGCCTTGAGATCGCCGGGTGGCTTGGCGACTGCCTTTTTGGTTTTGACGATCGCCGTCTTTCGGACAGGAGGCGGCGTTCCCTCGCCTAGGCGGAAGGTGAGCAGCCTCTGTCTGGCTAGAAAGTTGGCAGCCTTAGCGCGGAAGATCGCGTAGGTCGGGGGGATGTCCTTGGTGAGATGTCTAAACATGGGTGAATGACCGTAGAATCCCCCAGGACCGAGTAGAGAGCGAGTTCTTCGCTGATGGGCTCGCCGGTGAGGACTATTTCATCCACTCGGTCGATGTAATCTGCGTCGGATTCGTCTTCGCCCTGCCTGATTTTCATCATGCGGTGGGGGCCTTCTGGTCTGGCGACCTTGGCGGCGAAGTATGATGTGAATTCACTCGCCAGTTTCTCAAAGGAGATGTTCGATCGCGGTGGTAGTGAGACGTACCACCTATGGGCCAGCTCGCCCAATGTTAATGGGAATACTCGGCACTTGGTCGCGTCTGATGCCCCACACCCGGTCATGTAGATCCGGAACTTGCTTAGGTGGGTCTAGGGGTCCGATCTCCCTTCATATAGAGGTGTTTTGGGAGGCGTGATCCTTGGTTGCACGGGGGCAAGCTCGATGTGGACCGCGAGTGGCTCAGCGGTCCGATGATCTTTCTACTGGCGCTTGCCCCAGTATCCAAGAGCGCTTTCATCTCGTCGAGCTGACGGTGCATAGCGGCCATCGCCGCGGCCTGGATGCTCGCGGCTAGGCGCTCAGAGCGGGAGCCGAGGCGATCAAGTACTGACCCCCTGGATCCGTTGTCGATGATTTCCTTGCCGCGTGGCTCGATTCTTTGGCGGATGGGGGCCAGACGGCTGACCTGTAATTGGTTCGGAGTTGGGTAGGCCGAACTCCTGTGGCGGACTCCGATTCCGTCGCCTCGTGGTTGGGGCCAGAATGCCCCGGTCGCCGTGTTGGATCGCTTCCTAAGCGGCTGAAGACGGAGCCGTCCCGCCTTGCGAGAGCCTTTTCTCCCAAATCGGGGCTTTCGGACGATCGCTCGACCAGTAACCCCTTGAACTTCCGTTTGCCCGCGCGGCGGATGGCTGAGGGAGTGATAGCGGGCGCCGCGTATGCTCTCCGTCGCTCCCTTAGGATGGCCATAGCCTCCTCGATCTTCCTTGATTTGGGCCCGGTCGAGCGAAAGGTCAGCCGTCCCTCGGGTGCAGGATCGAGAGTCTCGCATTGCCGCGGCTTCCCTCTGCCTTCGGCTGGGGCTCGGATCGAGCCGGAATATGATGTCCGGCGTTTCGGAGAGCGGTTCTCTTTGCTGTGGTGGCAGACACCATTACTCTGAAGGTTTTTCTTTGAAGAACAGTGAGTGTTTCTTCAAGTATATGTCCCGGAGAACAGTGAGTGTTCTTCGGGATGGTCGGAATGAAAATGAAGGTTACGATGCCCTCCTTCTAGCGCCAATTTTTGTTACCCAAAATATTATCCGGAGATGATATTGCTGAAACGGTCGAGTAACAAAAAAATGCGAGAGCACGTCCATGCGGAAAGTAAATAACACAAGATTTGCCGGGGTTGTTAGTCCCGGGCTTGGATGCTCTCGCGAGATATTATTAATACAAATACTTTGGAGTACAAATATTAATGTTAGAGTATAGTTACAATGAGTGTAAAGACCCTAGTTATCTTAGCTATTGAGCGTGAAGATTGCCGGAAGAACCAGATATGATGCTCTGTGAGTTCTTGTAACAACGATGGAGTCTTTGTGGCACCGTGAGAAATCGACGGTCTCTCACAGTATGTATTAGTTGAATGTCCGAGCTCCAGACTTGTGAATCTCTTCAAACTCAGGCTGTAGGGAGTTCTTGCCTCTGCCGACCGTCTTTTGGTGAAGAGGTGCTGAGAGAGAAATCCTAAATGGGTTCAAGAGAGAAAGCCCGAGAGGAGAGAGTTGTGAAATTTCGTGAACGTATTTGCCAACCTTTTTCCAGTTGCTGGAGGTTCTCTATTTATAGGATTGGGAGTCGCTGGGCGATCGCCTCTGCTGTATTATAATAAGCAGGCGATCGTCTTTAGCACATGGGTTGGTCTCCTTAAAGTCCGCAGAAGTTGTTGGCTGCCAGAAGTGCGAACCAATGAGAGGCTAACACGTGTCTATGTCGCTGTCTTGGGAGGCCCTACTTAGGACCTTTCGGTGGGTCTGTCGGTAGGTGAGGCCGTCCTTGTCACTGACAGCTGCTGATGGGCTGGAGTCAACAATCCATGTTCTGCGGCTCCTTTCGCGGATCTGCACATGGGTGCTTGCTTCGTGATCCAGTCTTCGCAGACTTTGATGGACGAAGGCCTTGTTCGTGGCACAGGACGGTCGTCCTAGGTCGGGCACCAGATTCGATCGCTAGGTGCCAAAAGGCGATCGCTTTGGGAGTCGATCGCTAGATACTCGAAGGTAGACTATTACCTTCATTCTGACGAGGTCGCCGTAGCTCATTTGGTCGTGAACTCGGTCGCTCGGCCCTTATACCGATCGCCGTCGAGGCGTATAAATCGCTGCAGAACACCCCCAATGATCCTTCTTAACCATGTTCATTGATTAAAGCCTATTCCTTGTCACGATTAGGAGATGACACCCTCCTATGCTAAAGAGAATAATGTAGCTACTCGCATAAGCATGGTGCTGAGTCCTCTTTTTTCACTGAGTCCTTATACATACATGATCATAAGTATTAGCCTGGGTGGTTTATGATGCTATGATGGTGTTCATAAATGGTCGTACTCAAGTGATAACATTTATTTGTTATGTAGTTCCTTTGACAATGATTGATATGTTGATGAAACTTGAGTTTTATGGTTGTCCAACTTACGGATCAGTCATTGTAAAGGTCAGTTCACCTACTTTTAGACCAAGTCTTAAAGTGAAATTTTTACTTGTACTTCCTAACATCCAAGGCTACCTTGTCACAAATTTTGGTGACATTTGGAGACTTAGAAGGAGGTGAACCACTTAAATGAAGTGTTCACATACCACTAGACGTCCCAACAACCAGTTCGATGTCTTTGCGATCGGTTTCTGACCACAAGGTTGATGGTTTTGGAACCCGAACACCCGTTTATACATGCTCACGAAATTTTGAGGTGTTCGGGGCTGGTGAAGGGAGTGAAATCTTCAAGAAAGCACTATTGGTTCGATAAAAACAACAGCCTATCATCTGTTCAATGGTTTCTTTATGTTCGATCCCGGTGGTGCATGGTGGCGGTTTTGTTGGATTTTCAAGACCAGTATCTACGGTAAAGTAGTATAGGTCAACATGCCATACTCACCTATACCTATCATCATTCAAATGCTTAGTTACGAGTGTAACAGTATGAATTTTGTTAACTGGATTGCGTTAACAATGAAAAACCTTTATCGTCCACATGTTCATGTGCCAAAGTGCGTCACCACAACGCATTATGACGGGTTATAAATGATGAATATGACATGCACTTTTACTCATAGTCCACTTAAAATATACCTTGGCAGACAATCTCGTAAGTCACTTTGATGAGCCAGTCTTCCCGTCATTAGGGGGAGATGCGAATGATCATGTTCGAGTAGAACGACTTTGAATTGTCGTATTTGTCCCCACTGTGCCTCACCAAGTTCCCTAAAAAGACGAGATTAAATACATGCTTCAAACATGTCTGTAAGGATTGTGTCCAATCATGGACGTTCGTCACCTATAAATGGTGATATGGTAACAGCACAAATTGCGGTAGACGGTGTTACTAGGCCATGAATCTCATCGAGTATTGGGATGCCACTTGGTTCGATAAATACTCTCGCTAAGAATGTATGCGAGTTTGGTACATGAAACTTGATCATATGATCAAATGAACTCATCCGTCTCATGTGATTTTGTATTATAGTCATCATTAGGGGACGCCTCAATGAATGTCAATCCATAAAGAGTACTCTATGAATAAAGCCGGTTCATGATGAGGATGTGGAATGTGAGTTTAATCGAACCATACTTCGTTGAAAATCTACAACGTTGTAGCATTGTCCTAAAATGGAAATATATGCGACTCCAGTATAAACAAAGTGATAGCCCTGTTGAAGTGGTGCCGACACTCCAAAGATAAAATCTATCCATATACTTTGTTAAAAAAAAGTGAGAAAAGGAGTTAAACTCACCTCATGGTGAGAGGCTTCTCATGAACGTACTGGAATTGACTACGATGACACGAAACTTAGTTGTGCTATCGTAACGGATGTTATAGCATCCACTATCTTTTCAGTTAGATAGTTTCCGCAAAACTGACATGTAGATTGTGTTTAAATCTTATCTTAGTGGGTGATAAGTGTCAGTTTTATACACTTATCCATGGTTTGTATCGATATATTTCACCCATAATTGAGCTAGTCTACTCGTTTTTGCTTAGAATTAATCGGCTTTTAAATGATTTTATTATTTATCAGATGAAGATGTAAATTTAGTCTTAATCGGATTGAATTACGGATTTACTCAAGAAATAACATGTGTATAAAATATTATCTTTGTTGAATTTTTATGTATTCATGTTGTAGGGCTTTCCGAGATGAGTTCGGTAGTCTTTCCGGATTCAAAATCAGAGTTAAATATCAAAAGTTATCATCCGAAGAAGATTTGGGGCAAAAACGCAAAGTCTAAGAAATTCTGGGCTGAAAATGAAGTCTGAAACTCCATACGGGCGTGTACGGGCGTAACTTCCTCAATGCAAATTTACGAAGCCATGTTACGGCCGTAACTCCTCAATTTTACGGCCGTAAGTCATCATTGTTACGGCCGTAACTCCTCAATGTTACGGCCGTAACTCTTGACAGATTATTGATCATTGCCTAATTTTTTATACTTTTGGTCTATTATTGAGGGGATGGCTGGCATTGATCTGATCTAATGTAATAATGCTAGAGTTTTGGAGCTATTACATGACTTTAGGTGTATAAATAGACCCCTTAGATCCATCATTATTCATCTTTCATCATATATTTTTCCACTTTTTGTAATATTTTCTTTGTGTGAAGAACACACTTGTGTTCTTGAGTGACTTGTGTAATAGTGGTATAGCATATGTTGTTAAGGGAGTTTATTGATTCTTTATCCTTTATCTACTAAGGGAGTTAGGATCAATTCTTTCTCTTTTTCAACTAATAATGACCACTCAAGCTTGTATTATGTTTATTAAACCCTTCAGGTGCTAAGTTACTTAAGTTGGGATTATACAGAAGGTTAGTCATGTTATATAAGTTTGTATAAAGATCTATTATTAATTACTTATTATTGTGTGTGATTTTCATTGTTTTACCAATCTTTATTTATTTGGCCAATAAATGACGATATTTATGGTCTTCATATGTTTCGAAAGAAAATATGTTTGATTAGATCAAATGATCTTCACTCTAAGTTGTTCTAGGGGATAGAAATATACCTCTAGACCTTAGATGATTCTTTGAGTTATTTTCATAAAACCTAATGCTATGTATTGAAGCCAATCAACATAGAAATATAGTGGATTGATTCAATATATAAGGGGGGTTTTATAGTTCAAAAGAGAAACCGTCTTTTTAAGGAAAATCGAATCTACACAACATAATAAGTAAATTCATCTTATGATCTCTTATACATCTTCTATAACTAATGATGAACTAAGTTTATAATCCCAACTATTTCATTTTATCTTTCATTAATCTATTATTAGTGCAATCTTTCATTTCCTTGAATATTAGAACTATTATTGCATTTTCTTTGCAATTGTCAAACCAAACTCTTTAATTGTGTGTTTCAATCTTATAAATCTATATAAAAAATAGTTAAATAGTGTATAATTCAATATATAACCTAACTTCCTCGTGGGATCGATAAACCGGACTCAAAAAGTCCACTTACTACTTGATACGATATCGTGCACTTGCGATAGTTACACTAAAGATGTGTCAAGTTTTTGGTACCGTTGCCGGGGAGGTATAAGTGTTATTTTTGAAATCTTACATTGTAAACTATTTTTATATATACAAATTTCTCGACGTTGTAACTTAGTACTCAATTGTGTTTGTCCGGTCAAGTGGCGGATAAAGGTACTCCATGACTATTAAAGTCGGAATTTTCAGTTTCCCACAACAACTGATATTTGTAGATATTTTCTCCAATTATTTTTATTTTACTTTATTTTTAATCATGGAAGAAACTTTGAATAAAATTGAAAAAAGATTTCCCTTTCTGAGCAAAAATGTCATTTTAAAAATTTACAAAACAAGACTTGAAAGGATGAGGTTGCTTATGAATAAAAGCATACATTTTGACATTAGATTCATAATTGAAGCCAAAGTGAGAATAGCAGGTGAATTCACAGAAATACCTACTAGATTTTTACCAGGGCTACGAAAAAGTTCATATGCCAAGAAACGACGAGCAAAGAAAATAGTCGTTTGCTATAAATGTGCTAGATGGAACTGTAATTTAAAATGTCGATCTTTAGGAATTCCATCTACAAACAGAGAAGATAAAATTCAGTTCATTAAGGATGGTCTGAATAAAGAGAATTTAGATAATATCGAAATTTCTCTTGACACGCATCCTAGTGGACTCGTACATTACGGAATTCGATGTTTGTGGAATAAATCCAAACCAGAATATGAACAACGTCTTGAGAATCTGACGTTAAAAGACCCTGTTTGCCAATTTGTAAGAAAATTGGATGGAAAGCTTCTCCCCGACTCATAGAAGGCGTTTAGGCCATTTCTGAACGTAAAATCAGAGGAAGATGTGAGCCACAATCACAACTACTGTACATACTCGTGAGTATCTTTAATTTTTGTCGTGTGGTGGGATTTTCTGAATAAAAAAGGTGATACGCAATAAATACATTCATTATTCTATTAAGTAGTTGAAGCACAATCAACGCAATCACAAACTTGTTAAACAATTTTACCTCATTTTTCTTCTATAAATTAACATTGTGCTTGTTTCTTTTATTCATCCCTCAAACTTGTACTTTTCTCTTTTTCTCTCAAATAAATTTCTTTTCAAAAATGGAGTCATCATCTTCCACAAAAAAAATTAGCACAGTCTGCATTTTTAGTGGAGCTAGTTATGGAAAAAAGGTATGCTTTACTGAAGCAGTCCACAACTTGGGTCGTACCTTAGGAGAAAAATGCATTCATGTAGTTTACGGAGGAGGAAGTCTAGGATTAATGGGACGAGCTGCTGCTTCTGCCTATATGGAAGGAGTAAGAGTGTTGGGAATAATTCCAAAACTTCTGGCTGAAAGTAAAATCACCGGGGCAACTATTGGTGATGAGTTTAGAGCTGTAAATATGCAAGATCGCATAACTGGCATGATAAATAATTCTGGCGCCATTATCACCCTTCCCGTTGGTTTTGGCACTCTTGAGGAACTTTTTCATGTGGTTACCAGAGCCCAGCTAAATGTTCATCAAAAACCAATAGGTCTGCTTAATGTCAATGGTTTCTTTGATGGTTTACTATCTTTCATCGACTACTCTGCTGAAAAAGGTTTTATTTCCGAGCGTGCTAAACGAATCATAGTCGTTGCAACAACACCAGAAGAACTAATCAAAAAACTCATTGAATTTGTTCCTCAACCAGATCCAGCTCTAGCTAAAATTGTCTCGATGGAAGATTTTACCGTGAGAAAATGAAAAGTGGATTCATTCCTCTCCCTTTGATAAC
Organism: Orobanche coerulescens; assembly: GCA_033398695.1. Classification (NCBI taxonomy): domain Eukaryota; kingdom Viridiplantae; phylum Streptophyta; class Magnoliopsida; order Lamiales; family Orobanchaceae; genus Orobanche; species Orobanche coerulescens. The sequence continues at coordinate 141,353,873 of CM065802.1, read as the reverse complement.
CCATGTCGGACCTCTTGTATTTTTACTTTCTGTTGTGTGTAAAAATCATGCTAAATGATGGCAGCTTAAGGAGTTTCTTTTTGAACTCTTGACGCGCATCTATTCGCGATTTATGTATTGTTATTTTATTACTCTAATTTTTATTGTTTGTTTTTTTATAAAAGCATTGATGGCAGCGTAAGGCTGTAGGTCACAAGTCGTCCAGGAATAAGTCTAGAGGGGGGGGGTGAATAGATTTATTGAAACTCTTAAACTCTTTTTCACAAAGAGTAAGTTTCTTCAGCTGATGGATAAACAAATGACTTGGAGTCGTTTGTTCTTAATACGTGCGGAAATCAGCTGATGACGAATACAAAACAACTAATGAAACACTAAATGATGATTGTAGCAGTTAAGGTATGATGCTATAAAACAGTAAAGAACGCAGGCGATTATAGTGGTCTCAGAGGTGGGGTAATCCTCTACTAATCCACTTTTCTCCAAACCAGTTGGAGATGAATTCACTATAATTCTCAACCAGTGATAAATATTACAGTGATTCAAACCAAACTACAACAGCTTCCAACCAGTGGAAATCCGTGTCGTTGTAACACACTTGACTGCCTTGCACCTCTTGATCATCGATCCTTGGATGCCTTTACAGTCTCTTAACTTCAACCAGTGAAGTACCCCGAACTCAGGATTATAGACAAGAGTTTTTGTCTTCTCCAACTAAAAGCTTCTTCAAGTATGAACTTTTTAGAATAGCTCTTTTCACGATGCTGTATTTTGCTTTTAGATTGCTTGATTGCTTTGATCGCTTGAAAGTATGTTCGCACCGGTAGTTGCTCAGCTTCAAATCTTCGGATATTTATAGGTGACTATCTCTGAGCTTTTTCCTTCATAGCCGTTGCAAATCTTTTCAACAAATCCGTCCGTTGGAGAGGGAGACTTCATTGTTTTCTTTCTGAACGTTGCAAGGCTGGATTCCCATTATTTTAATCTATCGTCCGACCGTTGTGAAGACTCTGCATGTGAGGCGCCGAATCTTTTGATTATAAAACGATTAAAGTCTTCAAGGTGGGTCAGGATAGTTTATTTAATTTATATCCTTTGCGGGAATCTCTCCAATTTGTCTCTTCACGTTGCATGTGACTTTCCGTAATACTTGACTTTTCAACGCATGCTGACGTGGACTTGGAGTACTTGGCTGATCTCGACTAGGCTAATGTGCAGTAAACTTCACTGCAGTCTGGTCCTCTCTGATGTTCGCTGTTTAGAACTCGTCTGTTCAGATGACTTGTCTGAGGTATCTTGTCTGCAGTCTGGTCAAACATCCCTGATGATTTTTGTTGACCAGAACTACTCTGACTTGACTCGGCTGATCCTCTCTGATGCACTAAGCTGTACTTTAGTACTTAGCCGATTTTTAGCCTAACTTATTTTTGGCCTATAGTGTAATATCCGGGGGTAATTTTTATTTTTTTTCGTTTTACTGTCGAGTTGTACGTATTCATTTGGAATTGTACAAGTGTTGTTGTTTGGACCGATACAATTTATATTGTATTAAAATATTTCGGGATCGAAATATTTTTATTGGTCGTCGGTTTGGTTTCGTCGTTTGATTGTTGTTTGGCGAGTTTGAAATTTTGGCTAAGTTTATAGCAATAGCGTACGCTACGTGTGTAGCATTACATACGCTAATTTGTTACGATCGCGTACGTTACGCCCTGAGGTTACGTACGTAATGCGTGGTAGGTGGTGAGAACCTTCCTCGTGGTCAACTTTCGGGACGAGAGTATCTTTAGGATATCATATATATATATACATCTTTTCCCATATGAGATTCCCACCTTTCACTCCCCTCACGTTCTCATGCATATTATATATATATATAATACACTCAATCATCCCTCACCCTCAATCATCATCTCTCTCTCTCTCAATTGTCCTCTCGGCAGCTCCTTCTCCCCCTCATTTTTTATTTTTTTTTTCTTCTTTCCTTCTTCTTCCAGCTTTCTCGTCCTCCAGCTCTCTCTCCCTTCTCTCTGTCATTTTTTTTTCGGCAAGGCGGAAGCTTGAGGACGGGCCGGTTTCTCCATTTTTTTTCCGGCGACCGGAGGTAGGGCCGACGTCTCTGGCGGCGACTGGAGCTCGGCGGCCGATCGGAATTTCCGGATCGGGAGACATTATAAATCCGTCGTCTGAATGACCGGCATTTTCTTCCGGCGAGGCGGAGCTCGGGCGTCCGGCGTCTTCATGGTTTCCGGCCATGGATGCGGTTCCGTTGATTCCGGCGACCGGAGGTGGTTTTGTCCGGAACGGACGACGGAACGGAGGTTTGACATTTTTCCGGCGAAGGTTGCCCGGCCGATCGACTTTTCCGGGTAAGCCTTTGTGTTGTGTGTTGTGTGTGTTATATATATATACTGTTATATATATATATATATACTGTGTGTAAGCTGTAATATGTATATATATATATGGCGTGATGTGTGTGTGTGTTGTGATGTGCAGATGTGTTATGTATATTATATATATATATGTAATAGATGTGTGTGTGTTAGTGTGTGCAGCGTGAGTTGTATGTGTGTGTGTTGTGAGTTTTATGTATATGTATATATATAATAAAGCTGTTATATATATATATATATATATATATATATATATATATATATATATGTGTGTTTAGTGTGCAGTGAGCATATGTATTTGTATATATATGATTGTATATATATATATATATGTAATATATATTATATATATACGTATGTATACGGATAAATACGAGTATAGTATGTGTTCGTGTTGGAATCGGAATTATCTATTGTGTCGTTTTCGATCGATATCGTGTTATCGAATGAATTGTATTTCATTCAAGGTTGTTCGAGTGCTTGTGATTGACGGAGGACGCGTTGATTGATTCGTGGTAGGACGTTGATCGTGGAAGGACTTTCTCGCCTTCGGTTTGAGGCAAGTTTTATACTTGTACTGGTCAATGAGATTAATGTTATCATGTATGTGTATGAATGTGTGTATCATTTCGAGACTTGGTCTCTTTGTGATTTTATTGATATCAGGGGATTGTTTGATACGATACCCTTCGGCAAATTATGCCAAATATTATTGTTGTTCGTAAATGGAAAATTTAAGTCATTGCGGTACTTGATGGTAATATTGTTGTCTATAGCCGGTTCGCGGTATCGACATATCGATTGTTATTGTTGATTGATGTTCCTTTGAGATATTGTGGTTGATAGCCGGTTCGCGGCATCGACGTATCGATTGCTATTATTTATTGATGTTCCATCAAGATATTTTTTTTTGTGAATCGTCGTGGTTGATATCAGTGTTTTTCTATTGATGTCGTTTTGGCCGATTGAAGGCATTGACGTATTCGATTATCATCTCGTTATCGGTAACCGATTAAAGGTGCCGAGACATCCGTTGTACAATTGTTATCGGTTAACCGTTCTGAAGGTAATCGATATATTGAATTGGGATTATCAAAGATAATTCCCATCCGTTGTATAATTATTATCGATTGTCCGCTCTAACGGTAATCGATATATTGATGGGATTATCAAATATAATTTCCACCGTTGTCAAAAAGATAATTCCCATCCATTGTATAATTGTTATCGATTGGCCATTCTACGGTAATCGAAGTATTGAATTGGGATTATCAACGATAATTCCCATCCGTTGAATTATTATTGTCGTGTTGACCGATTCAAGGCAGCACACTATTATTCTTGTGAACTCGGTAATTTTGTGATCGTTGAAGGTTGAGGATTTTCCCGAACTGTTGTGTTGTGATCGTTGCTCGTGTTAATCGGTCCTTAGGGATTTTGATCCCAGAATGGTTGTTTTGAATATCGTTGGTCGTGTCGATCTTTCATTATTCGTGTCATCGTTCACTTGGTGAGTCGTATAATCGGTATTGGATATGTTATCCTTTGAGTTTCATTGTCATGTTGTATCGTGGCATTTCGGGTCATACTGGCGTGCCGGTTGGTATGTGTAGGATTTTCATGTCGGGCACATTTAAGTCGTGTGTTGGTTGTTGGCCTCACATTGGACTGTGCACACGAGTTGTTGGCTTCGTGAGACTGATTAGGTACAAGACCACACGTGTATTCGATCGATACTCGTTGGTGGCTTGTGCACGGACACATTTCCATCCCGGGCGTAGTGTGGTGCCATTCTTTGAGCCGTACAATTTTGATCGTTCATAGACCATGTTTGATTGGATGTGTTCGATGTTTTGTGATTGAGCGTTCATACGCCCGAGGGGTATGTTCGACAGTCAGGTTTGTTTCTTTGAGATCTGTTCGGCTTTCAGGCCATCGTGATATTTTTACAGCTTCGGGCTGTTCGGCTTTCAGGCCATCGTGATATTTTGGCAAACTTCGCTCGGCTTTCGTGCCATCGTGATATTTTGGCGCTTCGGCTGAGGGCTTTCAGGCCATTGTGATGTAACGGTATTTCCGTTTGAGCCTTCGGGCATTGTGATCCTTATTTATTTCAGCGTTGGATTGATTTACCTTCGGGTAATGTATTGTTGTGTTCTATATTGATGATTCGCCGTTGGGCACATATGTTCTAACCTATTGAGCAGGTATTGATCGTATGCCATGGGCATAGTATTCCACGAATGCTCGATTCTTACTTTGGTTTGTGAGCATCTCGTACTACCATTGTTGTACTGTTTATTCTGCCTTTGGATGCATATCATGTTGTGCATGTACTTGATATTCATTATACTGGATGGCTGACCCCGTGGGGGCGGAACATGTTTTCATGTTTTAGGTACTTGCGAGGAGAGAGTTGAGACACAGGGGCATGATGATGGCGACGAGGCATTCGAGCGATACTAGTCCGAGATATTTTGGTGTTCATGTTGGTCAGACAGTTGGAGTACTCCATTGTTGTTCAGTCATTTTCGTTTTGTATTATCCGAGCAAGGCTCGTGGATGTTGTTGTATTTTTATTTTGGCCATGTAGGCCCATTCTTGTCGTTGAAATTCCATATCGGGATAGTATGTCGGACGTCATAGTAGGGTCTGTGATTTCCTATTTTGGTCAGTTTGTTGTATTTTAGTCGTGTTCGCCTGGTGGATCACCTGAGGTGGGGTCCACGGCACTGTAATAACCCAATGGGATTTGGGGGTGTTACAGAAGATGGTATCAGAGCTTTGGGTTGTGAGAAACCCTGGCTTGTGTGTTATGTGGCTCTACCAAGGCGGTAGTAGCGGGGCTGTCAGGTTATGACAATCTGAACAGTCGGATTTTGTGAGTCGTGATAGTTGGACGACTGTATGAGTCATTCTTTCATCGAGTCGTCGTCAGTGAAGACTAGTATCGCAAGACCTCGAAGCTTCGTATGACCTGTGTAAGGACTCTATTCTCTTTTATGTGCATACATTCATTATGTCATTGATTAAACATGTTTTGTTGACACTTGTATGTGACGATCGGGTGCGATTGATTTATGATTATTTGCTTTAGAGCGTGTGGGCTCAGACGCTATGATTAGCGCGATCGATGTGATCGTTTATCTGTTGAGTATGTATACTCATGTTTGGCGTTGACCTAGCATTCTGGCCGTTGAGGCGTATTTGAGCTGTGGTCATGATTGAACGTTATTCTTTCAGTCTGGAAAGAGGACGTGACAGAGGGGGTAGAGGCCGCAGAGTGGGCCGACACCCGAAACCTCGTACCAATACTTTGGTGGCTGGCGAATCATTTTCGGATTCGTGCTCGATAAACCACCGATCGTGATTGTGTTTGGATCGAGTTCAAGACTCTCATGTTAGAGAGGTATTATCCGGCTCCACTTCATGAAGCCAAGTTGTCGGAGGTTTTGAACACCGAATCCGTCGAGAACGAGGGTGTTATTGTTATTGCTGAGAAGTTTCAAGGACTTCTTTAGTTTCTTCTGGTGAGAGGACTAGGATGCCGATTCGTTCAGAGGGACATCGAGCTCCGACGTCCAAGAGGTCATTTCCTAGTCGGCCTGCATCGAAAGCATTTTCTTCCCAGGCGACGAGTTCGACTGTTATTTGTTTTAATTGTGATTCAGCGGGGCATGTTAGTACTCTATGTACAGTGCCAGCTATTATTTATTTTTCTGTGTCGGAGGTAGGGACACCTTCAGAATACTGCATGAGTTCTAGTGCCAGTAGGTCTCGAGAGAGCTCACGGGCCTCGAGAGATTTTATCACTTCAGTCCGTACTTCATCCAAGGGGTCATATCGGGCTTCGGGAGCCAGAGGTATGGACACCCGAGGGGGAGTAGCGAGTTCAGATTTGTGTTTTCCTCGAGTCGATGGGATCGAGGAACTCGATGATCTGGAGGATGTGGATTCCGGGTACATTTGAGATGTAGCCTTGATCTGTATCTTTCTTGTCTCTCGGATTGATGTTTGACTCGGTCTTTATTTTAATATTGCGGTTGTGAGCTATTTATTATTGATCTATCTTGTTATCCTTGTATCTGAGAATCTTGACACTTGAGTCATTTGATGTGATTTCCTTTCCTGTTGGTCCTGTACCCGAGATTTTTGTGATGATCTAGGTAATCGTCATTGTGATTCGAGACGTCAAGTCGTGAGGACTTGGGCGTGCGTTCGATATAGTCCCGAGGACTATGTCTGTGTTGTTATTTTTCTTTTGTGGTGCGACTTCCTGGCTGGTCTCTAGCAGGAGAGTCATGATTCGGCTAATCTCGCATTTGATTGAGTGTCTTTATCACTTGATTTTTTCGCCTTGTTCAGGCAGAGGAGACGTGGGGACCCGTGGGGTCGGCCCAGTTGCTTAGGCGGAATTGCTCGTATTGAGGAGTATTCCTGGAGATGTTGTTTTCTTATCCTGATGGATAGTCCGTGCCCCGACTTGTGCACCCTGAGTTTCGGGGACGAAACTCTTTTTAAGGGGGGGAGTATGTAATATCCGGGGGTAATTTTTATTTTTTTTCGTTTTACTGTCGAGTTGTACGTATTCATTTGGAATTGTACAAGTGTTGTTGTTTGGACCGATACAATTTATATTGTATTAAAATATTTCGGGATCGAAATATTTTTATTGGTCGTCGGTTTGGTTTCGTCGTTTGATTGTTGTTTGGCGAGTTTGGAATTTTGGCTAAGTTTATAGCCATAGCGTACGCTACGTGTGTAGCATTACGTACGCTAATTTGTTACGATCGCGTACGTTACGCCCTGAGGTTACGTACGTAATGCGTGGTAGGTGGTGGGAACCTTCCTCGTGGTCAACTTTCGGGACGAGGGTATCTTTAGGATATCATTTATATATATATATATATATAATATATATATACATCTTTTCCCATATGAGATTCCCACCTTTCACTCCCCTCACGTTCTCATGCATATTATATATATATATAATACACTCAATCATCCCTCACCCTCAATCATCATCTCTCTCTCTCTCAATTGTCCTCTCGGCAGCTCCTTCTCCCCCTCATTTTTTATTTTTTTTTTCTTCTTTCCTTCTTCTTCCAGCTTTCTCGTCCTCCAGCTCTCTCTCCCTTCTCTCTGTCATTTTTTTTTCGGCAAGGCGGAAGCTTGAGGACGGGCCGGTTTCTCCATTTTTTTTCCGGCGACCGGAGGTAGGGCCGACGTCTCTGGCGGCGACTGGAGCTCGGCGGCGGCCGATCGGAATTTCCGGATCGGGAGACATTATAAATCCGGTCGATCTGAACTGTTCCGGCATTTTTCTTCCGGCGAGGCGGAGCTCGGGCGTCCGGCGTCTTCATGGTTTCCGGCCATGGATGCGGTTCCGTTGATTCCGGCGACCGGAGGTGGTTTTGTCCGGAACGGACGACGGAACGGAGGTTTGACATTTTTCCGGCGAAGGTTGCCCGGCCGATCGACTTTTCCGGGTAAGCCTTTGTGTTGTGTGTGTTATATATATATACTGTTATATATATATATATACTGTGTGTAAGCTGTAATATGTATATATATATATATGGCGTGATGTGTGTGTGTGTTGTGATGTGCAGATGTGTTATGTATATTATATATATATGTAATAGATGTGTGTGTGTTAGTGTGTGCAGCGTGAGTTGTATGTGTGTGTGTTGTGAGTTTTATGTATATGTATATATATAATAAAGCTGTTATATATATATATATATATATGTGTTTAGTGTGCAGTGAGCATATGTATTTGTATATATATGAGTTGTATATATATATATATATGTAATATATATATATATTATATATATACGTATGTATACGGATAAATACGAGTATAGTATGTGTTCGTGTTGGAATCGGAATTATCTATTGTGTCGTTTTCGATCGATATCGTGTTATCGAATGAATTGTATTTCATTCAAGGTTGTTCGAGTGCTTGTGATTGACGGAGGACGCGTTGATTGATTCGTGGTAGGACGTTGATCGTGGAAGGACTTTCTCGCCTTCGGTTTGAGGCAAGTTTTATACTTGTACTGGTCAATGAGATTAATGTTATCATGTATGTGTATGAATGTGTGTATCATTTCGAGACTTGGTCTCTTTGTGATTTTATTGATATCAGAGGATTGTTTGATACAATACCCTTCGGCAAATTATGCCAAATATTATTGTTGTTCGTAAATGGCCAATTTAAGGCATTGCGGTACTTGCTGGTAATATTGTTGTCGATAGCCGGTTCGCGGTATCGACATATCGATTGTTATTGTTGATTGATGTTCCTTTGAGATATTGTGGTTGATAGCCGGTTCGCGGCATCGACGTATCGATTGCTATTATTTATTGATGTTCCATCAAGATATTTTTTTTTGTGAATCGTCGTGGTTGATATCAGTGTTTTTCTATTGATGTCGTTTTGGCCGATTGAAGGCATTGACGTATTCGATTATCATCTCGTTATCGGTAACCGATTAAAGGTGCCGAGATATCCGTTGTACAATTGTTATCGGTTAACCGTTCTGAAGGTAATCGATATATTGAATTGGGATTATCAAAGATAATTCCCATCCGTTGTATAATTATTATCGATTGTCCGCTCTAACGGTAATCGATATATTGAATTGGGATTATCAAATATAATTTCCACCCGTTGTCAAAAAGATAATTCCCATCCATTGTATAATTGTTATCGATTGGCCATTCTACGGTAATCGAAGTATTGAATTGGGATTATCAACGATAATTCCCATCCGTTGAATTATTATTGTCGTGTTGACCGATTCAAGGCAGCACACTATTATTCTTGTGAACTCGGTAATTTTGTGATCGTTGAAGGTTGAGGATTTTCCCGAACTATTGTGTTGTGATCGTTGCTCGTGTTAATCGGTCCTTAGGGATTTTGATCCCAGAATGGTTGTTTTGAATATCGTTGGTCGTGTCGATCTTTCATTATTCGTGTCATCGTTCACTTGGTGAGTCGTATAATCGGTATTGGATAGGTTATCCTTTGAGTTTCGTTGTCATGTTGTATCGTGGCATTTCGGGTCATACTGGCGTACCGGTTGGTATGTGTAGGATTTTCATGTCGGGCACATTTAAGTCGTGTGTTGGTTGTTGGCCTCACATTGGACTGTGCACACGAGTTGTTGGCTTCGTGAGACTGATTAGGTACAAGACCACACGTGTATTCGATCGATACTCGTTGGTGGCTTGTGCACGGACACATTTCCATCCCGGGCGTAGTGTGGTGCCATTCTTTGAGCCGTACAATTTTGATCGTTCATAGACCATGTTTGATTGGATGTGTTCGATGTTTTGTGATTGAGCGTTCATACGCCCGAGGGGTATGTTCGACAGTCAGGTTTGTTTCTTTGAGATCTGTTCGGCTTTCAGGCCATCGTGATATTTTTACAGCTTCGGGCTGTTCGGCTTTCAGGCCATCGTGATATTTTGGCAGCTTCGGGCTGTTCGGCTTTCAGGCCATCGTGATATTTTGGCAGCTTCGGCTGAGGGCTTTCAGGCCATTGTGATGTAACGGTATTTCCGTTTGAGCCTTCGGGCATTGTGATCCTTATTTATTTCAGCGTTGGATTGATTTACCTTCGGGTAATGTATTGTTGTGTTCTATATTGATGATTCGCCGTTGGGCACATATGTTCTAACCTATTGAGCAGGTATTGATCGTATGCCATGGGCATAGTATTCCACGAATGCTCGATTCTTACTTTGGTTTGTGAGCATCTCGTACTACCATTGTTGTACTGTTTATTCTGCCTTTGGATGCATATCATGTTGTGCATGTACTTGATATTCATTATACTGGATGGCTGACCCCGTGGGGGCGGAACATGTTTTCATGTTTTAGGTACTTGCGAGGAGAGAGTTGAGACACAGGGGCATGACGATGGCGACGAGGCATTCGAGCGATACTAGTCCGAGATATTTTGGTGCTCATGTTGGTCAGACAGTTGGAGTACTCCATTGTTGTTCAGTCATTGTCGTTTTGTATTATCCGAGCAAGGCTCGTGGATGTTGTTGTATTTTTATTTTGGCCATGTAGGCCCATTCTTGTCGTTGAAATTCCATATCGGGATAGTATGTCGGACGTCATAGTAGGGTCTGTGATTTCCTATTTTGGTCAGTTTGTTGTATTTTAGTCGTGTTCGCCTGGTGGATCACCTGAGGTGGGGTCCACGGCACTGTAATAACCCAATGGGATTTGGGGGTGTTACATATAGAAGATACTCAGTTGGTTCTTCTTTACATTTTGCCAAGTTTTACACTTAACATAATTTGGCCTATGGAAGATACTCATTTGGTTCTTCCTTACATTTTGCCAAGTAATAAACATTTGAATTTATATTGGTGACATCATCAAAATCTAATAAGTATTCCTAACAAATTCTCCCTATTTTGATGATGGCAAAACTTAAACAAGTATTCAAATAAGCAAGTCTGCACTTGAGCGCAAGACACAAACTCAAAATCAGTCTTGTTTTGAGACAACTAGGAGTTGTCATTCAAATGACTGTTATAAAATTAATTTTCTGTTGATTACAAGTACATGGCTTGAAAGGAATAAATACAGAAAAATTAATCAATTACAAAAATTACAATTACATCCAAAAACTATCTGCCCCTTCCTCTGCGAATAGTTTGCTTGGGAGGTCTAAATAGTTTTGCACCGATTGGTCTACTTTTGATGGGTGCAAGACCATATTTCCTCCTAATAACTAGGGCAGCAAAGTCTTGGTCTTCTTTTGAAGAGAACTTGTGCTCTTCACATAGCTTTTTAATTTCTCTTTGAAGCTCTAGCTCGTTAAGCTCATTATCCAAACGGGTTGGCGCTTCCACTGCTCTGTACGAAGGAATCATAGGATAAGCATGCCATTCATATTTAAGCATGATCTTCCACAGAGTAGGCCATCTAGTATTCATGTAGTTGATGAATGACTGTTGGGGCGAGCATTCTTCAGCCTGGAGATTCTCTCAGAGGTAGAACTGCTCTGTAAATTGTTTCTTGGCATCCGCCCAACGGGTCATGAATTCTATTGGTAAGAATTCTTCAACAAACCACAACTGTTTGCCTTCCCATTCGAATCTTTGTAGTTCTTTCTCTTTTATACTTCTCTTCTTCTCCACAGACTGCTCTTCAGGTTGGCTGGGGGCAGATATCTCCTTTCTTTTCAGACTTGATGGTCCTTCTTTAATTTGGAGAATATCTTGCCTCTTCTTTGATCTAAGCTCTTCCCTTATCTCTCCTTGAATACTTCCTTCCCCCTGTATTCTTTCTTCCCCCTTTTTGCCAGCATCAACTAAAGTAGTTAACTGCTGCTCCATTCTGCTCATCCAGTCAGACATGCCAAATGGCATTCTGTTGTTCGTAGGGGGAGGAGGCTGAGGGACTTCTTTTTGCAGCAATGTATCAATTTTGGCATTGATGGACTGAAGGTCAGGAGTGACCTGAGATGCCAGCAGCTCTCCAATGGTATCCTTCACTATTCGCCTTATCAGCTCAGTCACTGCAGGTGAGATCTGAGCTGGTGGAGAGTGCTCGCTTGATCCTTCTGCAATTAAGCCACTTGACTGCAGGCTCCTGTCTGCAGCTGGTACTCCAGATGGGATCTTTTCTGGGGTCCCTGATCTGGAGTCCTCAGCCAGCTCGGCGTCCAGGCTGGTGTACCGGGCAGGTGCCCCAGCCCTGTCTGCAGCTTCGACTTCAGGTTCTTTCTCTAGCTCATTTTCCTTCTTTCCTCCTTCCTTTTCTTGCTCTTTCTCCCGTTCTTCCTCCTTTTCTTCTTCATCTTTTTCTTTTTCTTTCTCAGCTCCTTGATATCCTCCTTCATCATCATCATCATCATCATCATTATCATCATCCTTTTTCTCATCTTTTTCTCCTTTATCTTCATCATCTTTTTCTCTATCCTCATTATCCTTCTCTCCTTCATCCTCCTCATGTTCTACCTCTTCTCCTTCTTCTTCTTCTTCATCAATCAACTCTTCTGTTTTCTCAATTTCCTCAGATTGTTTTTCAACTAGAATGTTTTCTTCTTCTTTTCCCTCTTCCTGCTCTTCTTCTCCGTCATCTATAATGATGACTTCCTCATCTTCCTCTCCATCTACTTCCTCAATCCTTATTTCCTTTTCAACTTCCTCCTCAACAGCTTTCTCATAGGATCCATCAAAAATACTAAGCATAATGGTATGGATGAAGTGGTCCATGTTGTTTTTAAAATTTGACATGAACCAGTCCTCCTGAAGGATCAAAATTGTGTCTGATGTTTTACAAAAATCTATCAGCACATCCTCCGTGGCTTGGGGATAGTCCCAACCACAAGTGTTAATGAAAGTTTGAAGTTTGACAAAAGATAGGGATTTCAAAAATTTCCATTCTTCAAAAACTTCAAATAACGGTTGTTTTAAGGCTACAGGTTTAACAAGTTGTAATTGTTCAATGGATAGGTTGAAAACATTGTTGTCCAGCAGGTTAAATGTATAATTCGCTTCAGGGATTGAGATAATTAAACCTGCTTCTTCTTCCTCATGAATGTAGGCTGGAGTGAGGACAGCCACGATCTGAGTTTCCAGGCTGGCTGGAGCAGGCTGGTCCTCCAGGTGAGTAGGCGACCTGGCTGCAGGACTGGCATAGTGATCTGACTGCTCCTCCTCGCTAAATTGCAGTCGCCTGGGTCTCTTGGGAGAGGGTTCTGGGGATGACTGCATGATGGATGGTTCTCCAGGGGCTGGTCCCCTTCTCTTGAATCGGACAGCTATAGGAGTGTTATCTGACTCGGAGCCCGACTCAACTGCAGTTGGATTCTCGGCTGCAGGTTGGTCCAATTCGCCTGATGAATGATATCTGGGGTAAGTCCTTGTGTCAGGCAGCTCCTTCAACATCTGAGCTGCTCTTCTGTTTCCTCCCAACTTTCTCAACGTTTCTTGATCCAGATGACCAAGTCTCTTGTTGGGGTGGAAGGGATCAGTACTTCCCTTCGCCACACCAGTTTTTTCCAAAAACCAACTTAGCTGCGTTCCAAACACCAGCTTGGTTTTAAATTTCTTTTCATCAGAAAGCCATTCGGCTTTGTTGACTTCTCGAACAAGCTGTCTAAAGATATAGTCAGCCCAATCAATTTCCTCGTCTTGAATCAGTGCTCCCAGCACTATGAACTTCGCCGATGACAGTTGGTCGTAACTGCCGGCTATTCCCATGATAATCTTGTTGGTAATATCCAACGCATATCGATTGATCTTCTTAATCTCACTCCTTTTAGCAGTGAGTTTCAACTTCTCAGGCTGAATGTCCATCTTTATTTTCTTCCAGGTGTCGGCAGCAGACTGTTTGAGTGCCTCGACAGCTATGCCGCGGTGCTTCATACCAAAAACTGTACGAATCGATTCCCGCGATATGTCGACTTGCTTTCCGCCAACTATGCTCCGAATTCCATCCTGAATCAGATAGGCTTCGCGGTAGAATGCGATAACATCCTCCTTGTACAAATGTTGGGGATTGATATCCAGAAATGGGTAGATCCCATTTAGCTTCATCGTTCGGATTAGGTCAAGCACGTCGTAATTCTCCAGATTTGCTTCCAATAAACCTTCGAAATCGACGACCAGAGAGAAGATAATCTGGTCCTTGACTGCTTTCATGTTGACGCCTTCGAAGTACGATGCCATTTCTACAAACAAAAGATTTTTAGTGTATTTGGAGTTCAATAATTTTTTGCTCTGTAAATCTAGGGTTTGAAAGCGTAAAAGGTAAAGTGAGGAGTTTTCGTCCTTATAAAGAAGATGAAAAGACGTTTTGGATTAAATTAATATATATTTGAAACGGTGGTACGCCTTTTGAGATTCTTTTAAATTTCAAATTTGAATCGGTGGTCCATTTTAAAATTTGACGGTTGGTTTTAATTGGCCACCGTGGAGGTCGATTTATCAAGTGATTGACACGTGTATTTAAAATGCCACTTGCGAATCAAAAATTAATATAATATTATTATACATATGGCAGATAATAATAAAATATTCAGAGGTCGGTTGATTTTAGAAAACTTAGCTGGTCTGACTTGTTGACTGTTGACCGCTCTGCATCAGGTGAGTTGACTTCATGGACTTCTCGCCTGGGATTCTGATCAGCTAGGTTCCTTTGTCCGTCCTTCGTCCTCTTGTCTGCTTCAGCTAGGATCTAATTTCTTTAATCAACCGTCTTTCCTCTGATCTGCTTCAGCTTGCTTCTATACTAGATTCCCAATCTAGTAATCCAAGATCTCTGCTTAGCTCCAAAAATCTTTCTTCGGGCAGAGGTTTGGTAAAGATGTCAGCTATCTGATAATCTGTGCTGACTCTTTCAACTCTGACTCTCTTGTTAAGCACGTGATCTCTAATGAAGTGGTGCTTAACATCAATGTGCTTGGTCCTTGAGTGCAAAACCGGATTGTTGGTTATTGCAATAGCACTATTGTTGTCACACCAGATAGGAACTTCATTAGCAATTATATTGTAATCCCTCACTGTTGTCTGATCCATAAAATCTGAGCACAACAGCTACCTGCAGTTAGGTATTATGACTCTGTGGTGGAGATAGAGTTAGAAACCTGCTTCTTGCTAAACCAGGATATCAGTCTGGTTCCTAGGAATTGGCACGTTCCACTAGTGCTTTTCCTATTGATTTTGCATCCTGCGAAATCTGCATCTGAATATCCTGACAGCTCGAAGTTATTGTCCTTAGGATACCATAGTCCAACGTTGACTGTAGACTTAAGGTATTTGAGTATCCTTTTGGCTGCATCTTGGTGTGATTGCTTAGGCTTAGACTGGAATCCCGCACAAACTCCTATGGCATAGGATATGTCTGGTCTGCTTGCAGTGAGGTACAGAAGTGATCCAACGAGTCCTCTGTAGTGGGTTGAATCCACTGATATGCCTGCCTCGTCTGCATCCAGGTGAGTACTTGTGCTCATAGGAATTCTTGCTGGTTTGGCTGATTCCATTCCAAATCTCTTGATTAGATCTCTGGTATACTTAGCTTGATTGATGAAAATTCCATTTTCCATCTGCTTAACTTGTAGTCCGAGAAAAAAGTTAGGCTTTCCCATCATACTCATCTCAAATTCTCCTTGCATGAGATTTGAGAATTTCTCACACAGCTCTGGGTTGGTTGAGCCAAATATGATGTCGTCCACGTATATCTGAACAATCAAAATGTGGCCTTCGTGATCCACTCTGAATAGGGTCTTGTCCACATTCCCTTTGCAAAAACCATTCTTCTCAAGAAACACAGATAGTGTTTCATACCACGCTCTTGGTGCTTGCTTAAGTCCATAGAGAGCCTTCAACAGCTTGTAGACTTTGTCTCCTTTGACAAAACCTAGGGGTTGCTCTACATAGACTTCTTCTTCTAGAACACCATTAAGAAAATCACTCTTTACATCCATCTGATAGACTTCAAAATCCTTAAATGCAGCATATGCAAGGAATAGTCTGATGGCCTCTAATCTTGCAACAGGTGCATAGGTTTCATCAAAATCTATTCCTTCATACTGTGCATACCCTTTAGCAACAAGTCTGGCTTTATTCCTAACAACATCTCCGTCTTCATCACTCTTATTTTTGTACACCCATTTGGTGCCAATAACCTTCTTGTGATCTGGTCTGTCTGTTAGTTCTCAAACCTTGTTCCTTTCCATCTGCTCCAGTTCTTCTTACATGGCATTGATCCATGAATAATCTTCCAGGGCTTGTTCTGTTGTCTTGGGTTCAATTTATGACATAAAGCATGAGAACATAGCCATTCCTGCGGGTAGAGTGGACTGTCTAGTCTTAACTCCATCAGTCAGCTTCCCGATGATCTGCTGGATTGGATGGTCTTTGAGCCACTTGGGGATGTCGTCTTCTTCTGGATCTGTTCCCCCTGTTGGATTGCTCTGGTGGATTTCTGCATCAGCTGGGATCTGGTCTGCAACTGGATCAGCTACCGTCTTGTCATATGCAGGTTTGGTCTGATCTGCAGATGAGTCTTTATCAGCTACAACTGGGTCTTCATCAGTGGAAACTGGATCAGATAGGTTTGGTGATCCTGTCTGATCTGCAGTTGGGTCTTCATCAGCTACAAGTGAGTCCACCATTCCAGTGTCATGTACAATGACTTCTTCAAGGGTCGCTGATTTGAGCTTATTCTCAATTAACTCAACTTGCTTCCTGTACTCAACAGTAGATTCATCAAAAACAACATGGGGTGTTTCTTCCACAACTAAGGTTCTTTTGTTAAATACTCTATATGCCTTGCTTCTTTGTGAGTATCCCATAAAAAGACTGTCATCAGTTTTAGCATCAAAGGCATTTAGTTCTGTTTTACCATTGTTGTGGATGAAACACTTACAACCAAAGACATGAAAATAATCAACATTAGGAGTTCTATTATTCCAAACCTCATAGGGAGTTTTGCCATGTCTCCCTACTATCATACTCCTGTTCTGAGTATGGAAAGCTGTGTTGACAGCTTCGGCCCAGAACCTCTTGGGAAGGTCCACTTCTGCAATCATGGACCTGGCTGCTTCCTTCAGAGTTTTGTTCCTTCTTTCAGCAACGCCATTCTGCTGGGGTCTGGGCTGCGAAGAGCTCATCTTTGGATCCCATTACGATCATGTAATCGATCGCCTTGTTGAGAAATTCTCCTCCTCTATCTGATCTGATCTTGATGATGGAGAGTGATTTCTCATTCTGGATCCTTCTCAGCAGCTCAGTAACTTGGTCAAGGTTTCACTTTTCTTATATATGAAGATAATCCAAGTGTACCTTGAGTAATCATCTACTACAACAAGTGCATGCTTTCGGCCACTTAGAGTCCTTGGCTTGATAGGACCAAATAGATCCATGTGGAGTAGATCTAAGATCCTTGTTGTGAAAGTTGTAGGCTGGAGTGGCTTGAATGAAGCTCTGGTCTGCTTTCCTTTCTGACATGCATCACAAAGAGCTTCTTTCTTGAATGCTTCCTCTGGGAGTCCTCTGACCAGCTTCTGAGAACTAATCTTGTTGATGGCTTTGAAGTTTAGGTGACATAATCTTTTGTGCCACAGCCATCCGTTCTCAGCTACGGTCTTAGATAGGAAACAGGTGTTGGGAGTTCCTGTGTTCGAATCTATCATATAGACATCTCTTCTTCTGAAACCTTGGAGCTTCACTTCTCCAGATAAGATATCTATCACCATACATTTCCAAATGGTGAAGACTACTAGATTCTTCTCGTCGCAAAACTGGCTTATGCTCAGGAGATCGTACTTGAGCCCTTTGACATAGTGAACTTTGGATATTACAATGTTTCCTCGGTGTAGCTCTCCAAAGCCCTTTGTCTGTCCTCTAGAGCTATCTCCAAAGGTTACATCAGGACCTCTTTCTTTGGTGTATTTGGACAGCATCTTCTTGTTCCCGGTCATGTGCCTCGAGCATCCAGAATCTACAAACCATTCTTCACCTCCAAAGTTTGAATTTGCGGAGATGTGGTTGTAGTCCTTCCACCTTTTCTGCAATCAGACAAGCAGAGATTTAGGTACCCAAATCTGTGTGGGTCCTCTGGGGTTAGCTGGTTTCCTGGAGAATTGATTTCTCCTTGGATTGTGAAAATTGTTATCATTATAACCCTTATAAGGTGTGTAAGGTCTAGGTCTGTATCTTCTGTTGGGATTGTATACTGGATATTCCTCAAAATATTGATAGTGTGGGCCATTTCTAAATCTTGGCTGAGACCATTTATTAAATCTTTGAGGTCTCCACACTTGTTCATTTTGGAAATTAGGATAACCTTGAGGTTTCCATCTGCCCCTCCCATTTTGAAATCTGTTTTTAGGGAGTTGTTGATAATAGTGGGCATGTTGTCTGGGCTGCTGCTTCTGCCTGGGCCATTGCCTAGTCACTTGTCTAGGTGGCTGCCTTGTGTATCCTGGCTGCAGCCTAGACTTGTAACTTGGCTGCTGCCTATTTTTAAAATTCGGTTTATATGTAGGCTCAGCAGTCGAGGCAATTGTTTCTCCCTTGATAAACTTTCTTTTAGAACTAGAGGGAGTGTGAGGATCATATCCAAGGCCTGATTTGGAATATAGTGACCTTTTATTGGTACACAATTCTTCCAGAGTTGAAGACGCCTTCAGGGAGGTTATTTCCTGCGCCTGAGTCTTATTTACCTGAGTCAGCTTAGTAAATTCGGCTTTGACATGAGCAAGTGCGGTGATTTTCTTTAAGTAAAAGCAGTTAGACGATTTATCTCATTTGTATTATCATCGATCTGGTTTTCAAGTCGATTGCGATTATCTCAACCTTATTCGATTCTAAGTGAGTTTTTCAAAATCATTTTTCAATTGCCTATTCTCATCTTGCAGTGAGTCTTCTCAGTGATCTGACTAGGTGTGCGATTTAAGTGTCTCAAAATCTTTAAATAGGTGATTTCTGATTCGTGCAGATCCATATCTTGTGACATGGCTGAACTATTATTTGAACCAGAGGGTTTTGATGTTACCTCTTCATCAGCTAGGTTGGCCATCAGGCAATCATACTCTTCGTCATCATCTGAGAAGAATCCGCTGCTTGATTCTACATGCTCCTGATCTTCTCCGATGAGGGCCTTCCTTCTGTCTTCTTTTCTGCCCACCTCCTTCTTGCTCTCGTCCTTCTTAAGCTCAGGACAGTCGACTTGGATGTGTCATGTTTTGTGACAATTGTAGCACTCCACCTTCCAGCCTCCGGCTTTCTGGTTCCTTCTGGGATTCTCCTTATAATTTTTCTTGTATTTGGAGTAATTTTACCGGAAGTTGCTGAACCTTTGCATAATGAACGCTATTTCTTCCTCAAAATCTAATGGATTTGGAGGCTTCACATCAGATAAGCTCTTGGCGGGGGACTCGGCTGCAAATGTTATTCCCTTCTCTGCAGGCTCAGTTGAGGATGAACTTGGAAGTTCGAACTCATAAGCCTTCAGATCAGAGAACAGCTCTTGAATTTTTATCTTATTGAGGTCCTTGGATTCTCTCATGGCCACTGCCTTCATGCTCCATTCAGGATTGAGAGATCTTAGAACCTTCAGTGCCATTTCCCTGTTGCCATAGGTTTTGCCGAGGGAGTTGATCTCATTGATAATCTCAGTGAACCTTGTGTCCACTTAGTCTATGGATTCACCATTCTTCATTTTGAAGTTGTCAAATTTTTGGATAGCAATTGACAACTTGTTTTCCTTGATCAGCTCCGTTCCTTCACACATTAGGGCTAATGTGTCCCAGATTTCTTTGGCATTCTTGCAGTTCTTGATCTTGACCATGGTGGATTTGTCAAGAGTTTGATATAGCACATCTCTGGCCCGGTTATCAAGGTTGGCCAGCTTTCTTTCTTCGGGAGTCAGCTCTGTCCTCTTCTTGGGAATCTTCTCTGGCTTCCCTGCTGCGATCTCCTCTGGAGTGTTGTCCTTCTCAAAGATGAATGGACCGTCCTCTATGATGCACCACATGTCATCATGGATTGAAGATA
The DNA here is from genome assembly GCA_033398695.1 of Orobanche coerulescens. Classification (NCBI taxonomy): domain Eukaryota; kingdom Viridiplantae; phylum Streptophyta; class Magnoliopsida; order Lamiales; family Orobanchaceae; genus Orobanche; species Orobanche coerulescens. Next base: position 141,333,936 of record CM065802.1, on the reverse strand, counting down.
CGTGTGCCTGCATCCTTATCTTCCAAAGATCATACTCGTCAACTGAAAACACAGGGAGTCTAGAATGCATGTGTTCCATTATAAAATGAGAGTAAAAGATATATCTCTTGATAGATCTGGTTCATGAAACAAATGAACCAACCGCTCCGATACCACTTGTAGGTCACAAGTCGTCCAGGAATAAGTCTAGAGGGGGGTGAATAGACTTATTGAAACTCTTAAACTCTTTTTCACAAAGAGTAAGTTTCTTCAGCTGATAGATAAACAAATGACTTGGAGTCATTTGTTCTTAATACGTGCGGAAATCAGCTGATGACGAATACAAAACAACTAATGAAACACTAAATGATGAATGCAGCAGTTAAGGTATGATGCTATAAAACAGTAAAGAACGCAGGCGATTATAGTGGTCTCAGAGGTGGGGTAATCCTCTACTAATCCACTTTTCTCCAAACCAGTTGGAGATGAATTCACTATAATTCTCAACCAGTGATAAATATTACAGTGATTCAAACCAAAATACAACAGCTTCCAACCAGTGGAAATACGTGCCGTTGTAACACACTTGACTGCCTTGCACCTCTTGATCCTCGATCCTTGGATGCCTTTACAGTCTCTTAACTTCAACCAGTGAAGTACCCCGAACTCAGGATTATAGACAAGAGTTTTTGTCTTCTCCAACTAAGAGCTTCTTCAAGTATGAACTTTTTAGAACCGCTCTTTTCACGATGCTGTATTTTGCTTTTAGATTGCTTGATTGCTTTGATCGCTTGAAAGTATGTTCGCACCGGTAGTTGCTCAGCTTCAAATCTTCGGATATTTATAGGTGACTATCTCTGAGCTTTTTCCTTCATATCCGTTGCAAATCTTTTCAACAAATCCGTCCGTTGGAGAGGGAGACTTTATTGTTTTCTTTCTGAACGTTGCAAGGCTGGATTCCCATTATTTTAATCTATCTTCCGACCGTTGTAAAGACTCTGCATGTGAGGCGCCGAATCTTTTGATTATAAAACGATTAAAGTCTTCAAGGTGGGTCAGGATAGTTTATTTAATTTATATCCTTTGCGGGAATCTCTCCAATTTGTCTCTTCACGTTGCATGTGACTTTCCGTAATACTTGACTTTTCAACGCATGCTGACGTGGACTTGGAGTACTTGGCTGATCTCGACTAGGCTGATGTGCAGTTAACTTCACTGCAGTCTGGTCCTCTCTGATGTTTGCTGTTTAGAACTCGTCTGTTCAGATGACTTGTCTGAGGTATCTTGTCTGCAGTCTGGTCAAACGTCCCTGATGATTTTTGTTGACCAGAACTACTCTGACTTGACTCGGCTGATCCTCTCTGATGGACTAAGCTGTACTTTAGTACTTAGCCGATTTTTAGCCTAACTTATTTTTGGCCTATAGAAGATACTCATTTGGTTCTTCTTTACATTTTGCCAAGTTTTACACTTAACATAATTTGACCTATGGAAGATACTCATTTGGTTCTTCCTTACATTTTGCCAAGTAATAAACATTTGAATTTATATTGATGACATCATCAAAATCTAATAAGTATTCCTAACAAAGGCGACTCTTCGGACTTTCTTGAAGCGCATCTTAAAAATTGTGTTATACTTCCGAGTATATTTTATTTGCTTTTGTTGTTTGCCTCGTATATTATTATCTTGCATATTCTAAAAGGCGTTAGCTCAAGCATCAACTTTCATAACAGGGAGTATTCTGTTTTTCTCCTTGCTTTTTATTTTATTTTTTTTATTATTTTTTTTTAAAAAACTGAGGACAGTTTTATTTTCAAGTTTGGGGATGGTATGTTTTAATTATTTTGGTGTGTTGGTTTTGATTATTTTGGTTATTTGCCTTAAATTTATATATATATATATATTATTTTGATTTGTGAGATTTCTAGATCTGGCCATAACACCAATAAATTCGCTATATACAAGCTTCTAAAATCATTTTAACCGGTAAAAAAATTGTATATTCCAAAATTTTTGAGCCTTAATCTCTCTTTCCAAGCCTTGTAGTTATCATATAAAATCGAGTCATTCGTTACCTTGAGAAAAGAAGATCAGTCGGTTGCTGAAAAATAGAACTGAAATTTACTTAATTTGTGGAGTTTTTGATTTTCCATGCTTAGCTAATAAATGATTTTCTGCAAAAATTCTATTCCCTAAAAAAAAGGAGTCATTGGTGAAAAGAGCTACACGTTAGCAAATAACGGTGTGAAAGCTATCACCTAAAAAAAAATAAAAAATGTGTTGGTGAAAAGAGCTACACGTTAGCAAATAACGGTGTGAAGGCTATCACCTAAAAAAATGGAAAACGTTATTTGCTTCTAAACTTATCAGAGTTAAATATCAAAAGTTATCATCCGAAGAAGATTTGGGGCAAAAACGCAAAGTCTAAGAAATTCTGGGCTGAAAATGAAGTCTGAAACTCCATACGGGCGTGTACGGGCGTAACTTACTCAATGCAAATTTACGAAACCATGTTACGGCCGTAACTCCTCAATGTTACGGCCGTAAGTCATCATTGTTACGGCCGTAACTCCTCAATGTTATGGCCGTAACTCTTGGCAGATTATTGATCATTGCCTAATTTTTATACTTTTGGTCTATTATTGAGGGGATGGCTGGCATTGATCTGATCTAATGTAATAATGCTGGAGTTTTGGAGCTATTAGATGACTTTAGGTGTATAAATAGACCCCTTAGATCCATCATTATTCATCCTTCATCATATATTTTTCCACTTTTTGTAATATTTTCTTTGTGTGAAGAACACACTTGTGTTCTTGAGTGACTTGTGTAATAGTGGTATAGCATATGTTTTTAAGGGAGTTTATTGCTTCTTTCTCCTTTATCTACTAAGGGAGTTAGGATCAATTCTTTCTCTTTTTCAACTAATAATGACCACTCAAGCTTGTATTATGTTTATTAAACCCTTCATGGGCTAAGTTACTTAAGTTGGGATTATAAACAAGGTTAGTCATATAATTTAAGTTTGTATAAAGATCTATTATTAATTACTTATTATTGTGTGTGATTTTCATTGTTTTACCAATCTTTATTTATTTGGCCAATAAATGACGATATTTATGGTCTTCATATGTTTCGAAAGAAAATATGTTTGATTAGATCAAATGATCTTCATTCTAAGTTGTTCTAGGGGATAGAAATATACCTCTAGACCTTAGATGATTCTTTGAGTTATTTTCATAAAACCTAATGCTATGTATTGAAGCCAATCAACATAGAAATATAGTGGATTGATTCAATATATAAGGGGCGTTTTATAGTTCGAAAGAGAAACCGTCTTTTTAAGGAAAATCTAATCTACACAACATAATAAGTAAATTCATCTTATGATCTCTTATACATCTTCTATAACTAATGATGAACTAAGTTTGTAATCCCAACTATTTCATTTTATATTTCATTAATCTATTATTAGTGCAATCTTTCATTTCCTTGATTATTAAAACTATTATTGCATTTTCTTTGCAATTGTCAAACCAAACTCTTTAATTATGTGTTTCAATCTTATAAATCTATATAAAAAATAGTTAAATAGTGTATAATTCAATATATAACCTAACTTCCTCGTGGGATCGATAAACCGGACTCAAAAAGTCCACTTACCACTAAAGACGTGTCAGTGGGGAACTAAGTTAAGTGATAAAAGGACATCATGGTGGATCGGACTCAAATCAAGTGGCTCCTGACCACGGAGCACGTTGACAAGTGATTGTCGGGAACGCATACTAAGTATATACTTGATTTGGAAGAGATATGAAGATTTACGTGTAAAACTAAGGGATTATAGTGATGTACTCTTGTGAGACTAACAAATTCCGCTAAATCTAAAGTTAAGAATGAAAGGATCTTGGGGACACTTGATGATGCGTATTCATCAATCGATTTAAGGCAATCTAAGGGACGGTTTCCCTAAGAGATGATAAAGTAATTCCTATATGATTCCCAATGACCAGTCGAAGTCATAATAAGACTTGGCTCACTTAAGTGATGATGCGGTCTTAAGAGAAATGTACGGTATTATGTACTCATGTTTGACTCGATGTACTCATTCGTAATAATCCGGTAAAGCCACTGTGATGATGGCCTAGGATGCACTCATGCAATGTCTGTGATTGACAAGAAGCTTGAAGCTCGCTCTATCTCGATAAAAGGACACTTGAATATCGATACCCGAATTTGCCCTGAATGTATTGGTCTATCTCCCATATAACCTACAGGGTAGCTCACTTGCTGGAAAATGGTGAAATTGGTACCATTGGAAGGGTTTGTTTCTACTTTCCAAGGAAACCAACCATTTGATCACATCCATCATGTTGAGTGACATATGACTATTGTTGCAAAGTAGGACAGGATATATCCGGTAATTTGCTGAGTCAACTTTTATAAAGCTTTGTGATCTACTCAGGTCGATCTAGGTTGTATAATGTATGTGAATGAAAAGCTATGGGTGTCTAGTTTTGATAAGTTCTTACAGTTTCGTTGATACCTATTGAATCGAAGAAGTTATGACTGATTTAGTGCATGGAGGTCAAGACCTTAGAAAACTTGATTTTCGGATAAGACTTTAGCGACTCTGCACTTTGGATGCGTCGCGCTCTTTTTGTCCCTAAATAAAGGTTTGTTTTTCCCATGGGGTTTTCACTTGGTAAGGTTTTTAACGAGACGACCTATGAGAACATCCATACAATGATGCGTCGTATTTCTGTTCAACTTAGACCAAGAGGTGTTTTTCCCATTGGGTTTTTCCTTGGTATAGTTGTGAGGGCAACTTGGCTTCTGACTCCTATGATTTGAGGTACTCATCAGGGGGAGTCGTTATGTATACATCAGGGGGAGTATACATGACATGTTATGTTGGTGCGTTGAACTCTTTTCCTCATCAAGCCTTTATTTTTCCCATGGGGTTTTGTTTTGGCTTGGAATAGGTTTTTACGAAGGCTGTAACACCCCCAGAGCCATTCGGGAATATTACAGCACCGTGGGTCCCGAAATGGAACCCACAAGGCTGAAAAACATTTTTACAAACATTTCAAATATGCCTAAGCGGCAATGACGGTAATATCTTTTTAAAATGTGCAAAGACTGTGAAATCGATTTATCAATACCGTCGAAAAATCTCATTTGAAAGGCCAAAACGCCAAAAAGTCAACAGTTTCGAAGGTATACGTTAAGCCACCGCTTGCACGTATCAACAAAATAGTTTAGAAAATAATTTTCCTAGATGAACCCAAATTCGCAAAATACTAGGTGTTGGGTTTTCTATGTATCGAATACAAAATAATCGGAGTAAAAACGCAGCGGAACAATAAATGTGAAAACCCAATTTAGGATCGCATGTAGTAATTTAATTGTTTAATTAAAGAGTTAATCGAATTACCTTAATTCGATTGAACAATTCTAGATCCGGACTAGAAGCAGATGAATATCTCCTTCCTCTTTTGGTGATCCACGCACGAACAATTCCACAAGCCGGATTGCTAGATCCTTACGAATAATATTGATAAATAGTACAACACAAATTCCTTACTAGAAGGATTGTACTATTGATCAATATCAACTAAGGGAAGAGAGACGACCGACTCCGTTCTCCTACAATATGATGTAGATGGCCGATTTTTTTTCTTCTTGAAGGGCCGATTTTTAGGTCTTGTATTCTTAGTTTCAACTCCTTGTCCAAGACATTATATTTATACTAAGTAAACCCTAGATTCAATAATCTAGTATTTGCTTAGTTGCCCCTCAACTTATTAAATAATACAATATATATAATATCCAATATTATATATATTACTTATTATTTAATCTCCTTATAAATATAATATCCAATATTATATTTATTATTCCCAGTTGATGTTTATTCCTACTTGTCTATAATTGTCGTATGTGCGACCCAAAAGGCTTATATTATGTTGGCAATTATTTAATACCTTATTAAATAATAAATCATAAGCGGCCTCTAGCAAGACATTATGATTACCCAAATAATATAAGTTAATAGTCCATTAAACCTTTTAACGTGTCAAATCCCTTTGTCACGCGATATCATATTTGAACTAAGTCATGGAGTCTGTCATACTTATTTATGTTCAAATGCTTTCTCGATCTTAAGTAGACTGATTGAATCAAATGACTCTTCATTTGAGCATGGTCATGCATTTCCTTCAGTCCTACTTATCGAGGGGCCCAGCAGATATCTCTCTCACTTAAGAGAGGGACAAATCCCCATCTTGATTATTCATTGCCCTCTACATGACTTTCACTAATCCCGATCGCTAACCTTTATGATCACCATGTTTCAGATGATGTTGGATTACGTCAAGGCATAGCAGTTATCATGTTGGACTCTATGATAATCTCAGGTTCAAGGATTTATTGACATACTGTATTGAGATTCACTTATGACATTTCCATGCAGTGATCTCAATGCGGGTCGGTCCAGTATTAGTTCTCCAACCAATACCCATAAGATTGATCCGTACCATACGCATAATCATCCGATGATTATCAATCAAACTTATACTAGTATATTAATCACTTGAGTCTCTACTCAACGCGATTTTACAGGACATTTGAATAATCTTATTATTCGTGAATAACTATTATTCGATTATTATAATATTAAAACATGCACACATTATAATAATAAACGAGAAATAAATGATATCAAATAACTTTATTTAAATGTGACAATTACAAATCTAGGCACATCGAATGTCCTAGGGCACTATTCCCAACAATCTCCCACTTGCACTAGGACCATTCATTCATGACTTTTAGTCTTATCGCTCTAGCATGCTCAACATGCTTTCCTTGTGAGAGAGGCTTGGTAAGTGGATCTGCAACATTCTCTTCCGTTGCTACTTTGCATATTGTAATATCTCCTCGTCTGACGATCTCTCTGACTAGGTGATATTTTCTGAGTATATGTTTGGAATTATGATGGGACCTAGGTTCTTTAGCTTGTGCAATAGCACCATTATTGTCACAATAAAGGCTTATGGGACCCTGGATGGTTGGCACCACTTCTAGTTCGGTAACGAACTTCTTGATCCATACGGCTTTCTTAGCTGCATCCGATGCTGCCAGGTACTCAGCTTCTGTAACAGAATCAGCAACCGTGCTTTGCTTGGAACTCTTCCAACTCACAGCACCTCCATTCAATACAAACACATAAACAGTTTGCGATTTGAAATCGTCTCTGTCGGTTTCGAAACTTGCATCGGCGTAACCTCTTACATCCAGCTCGTTTCCCACCCCTCCATAAACTAGGAAATCATCCTTAGTTCTTCTCAAGTACTTTAGGATGGTTTTCACTCTTTATCGATGACTTTCACCTGGATTCGATTGGTATCGACTTCTCATACTAAGAGCAAACGATACATCTGGTCGAGTACAAATCATGGCATACATGATCGATCCAATAGCCGAAGCGTATGGTATCTTGCTCATACGGGCTCGCTCATCAGGAGTCTTAGGACTCTGAGTCTCACTCAGATGAATGCCATGTGATATTGGCAAGAGTCCTCTCTTGGAGTCTTGCATATTGAACCTCTTCAATATTTTATTAATGTATGTACTTTGACTCAGACCAATCAATCTCTTTGATCTATCTCTATAGATCTTTATCCCAAGAATGTAAGCAGCTTCTCCTAAGTCTTTCATTGAGAAACAACTTCCCAACCAAGTCTTAACTGTCTGCAAGGAGGGAATGTCATTTCCAATGAGTAATATGTCATCTACATATAAGACTAAGAAAACAACTATTCCCACTAACCTTCTTGTACACACAAGGTTCATCTTCATTTTGAATGAAACCAAACTCTTTGACAGTTTCATCAAAACGAAGATTCCAGCTCCGAGAAGCCTGCTTTAAGCCATAAATGGATCTTTGAAGCTTGCAAACCTTTTTAGAATTTTCTGGATGAACAAAACCTTCAGGTTGTGTCATGTACACATCCTCGAGTAAGTTTCCATTAAGGAATGCTGTTTTGACATCCATTTGCCATATTTCATAATCATAGTATGCGGCAATGGCAAATAAAATTCTAATTGATTTAAGCATGACTACTGGCGAAAAAGTCTCATCATAGTCAACACCATGAATCTGTCTATAACCTTTTGCCATTAGTCTAGCTTTATAGGCTTGCAGATTATCATCCATGTCTTTCTTCTTTTTATAGACCCATTTGCACCCAATGGTTTTAACACCCTCAGGTGGATCTATCAAGTTCCAAACTTGATTGTCATACATGGATTGCATCTCAGACTTCATGGCTTCTAGCCATTCCTCGGACTCTGGACCTGAAGCAGCTTCTGTATAGGTACTAGGCTCATCATCTATGAGCGATGCATCATCATCCTCTGTTACGAGATAACCATATCTCTTAGGTTCATGTCGCATCCTATCACATCTGCGTGGGACTTGTGTACTTTGAATGGGCTCTTCAACTGTTTGTTGAGCTTGTTCGGTTTCCATCAGTGAAGCGATGTCTTCCTGTGGTTCTCGAGTTTCCTGTAGAATTACTCTTCTCCCACTGTCTCTTTTGGAAATAAATTCCCTTTCTAAGAATACAGCATTTCGAGCAACAAACACTTTGTTCTCTGCGGGCTTGTAAAAGTAATATCCTTTAGTTTCCTTAGGATATCCCACAAATAAACATCTTTCAGATCTGGATGTCAGTTTGTCAAACACTTGGCACCTTACGAATGCTTCGCAACCCCAGATCTTTAGAAAAGAGAAGTTTGGTCTTTTACCAGTCCATTTCTCAAATGGTGTCTTTTCAACTGCTTTAGATGGAACACGGTTAAGGGTGAATGCTGCTGTTTCTAAGGCGTGGCCCCAAAATGATAATGGAAGCTCTGTTCGACTCATCATGGATCGAACCATATCTAATAAGGTTCGATTCCTCCTCTCGGACACTCCGTTATGCTGAGGTGTGTCGGGAGGAGTAAGTTGCGAAACAATTCCACAACTCCTAAGATGATCATCGAATTCTTGGCTCAAGTATTCCCCACCTCGATCTGATCGAAGGGCTTTAATTGTCTTGCCAAGTTGATTACGTACTTCATTACGGAATATTTTGAACATTTCAAAAGATTCATGTTTATACTTCATAAGATAAACATATCCATATCGGCTAAAATCATCGGTGAATGTAATGAAGTATTGGTATCCGCTTCTGGCATGAGTGCTAAGAGGTCCGCATACATCAGTATGTATTAGGCCTAATAGATCACTAGACCTTTCTCCATGACCGGTGAAAGGATTCTTCGTCATCTTGCCCAATAAACAAGATTCGCATGTCCCATATGATTCATAGTCAAAAGAGTCTAAAAGTCCATCATTATGGAGTTTAGAAATGCGTTTCTCGTTTATGTGACCAAGTCGACAATGCCATAAGTAAGTCGGATTAGAATCATTGAGCTTAGGTTTCTTGGATGCAATGTTATAGACTTCCAAAGTGTCGGACTCATCTAGATCAATATTGTAAAGGCGGTATATAACTTTGCGGTACCATAAAGCAAGTCATCAAAGAAAATACGAATGATCTTATTCTTAATAAGAAAGCGTAACCTTCACAATATAATGTATAAATCGAAATAATATTCCTATTCATAGCGGGAACATAATAGCAATTGTTCAAAACTAACAAAAGCCCATTGGGCAAAACTAGATCATAAGTTCCTACGGCTAGTGCGGCAACTCTTGCTCCATTGCCGACTCTTAGATCTACTTCCCCTTTCTTGATTCTCTCGCTTCTCAACCCCTGCACATTTGTACAAATGTGAGATCCACATCCAGTATCTAATACCCAGGAGTTAGAGGTAGATAAGTTAACTTCTATAACAAATATACATGTGGCAGTCTCACTGCCCTTGGTACGCTTTAGCTCTTCCAAGTAAATCTTGCAATTTCTTTTCCAGTGTCCTGGTTTATTGCAATGATGGCAATTTCCATCTTTGGGAGCTTTAGCCTTGAAAGCCGGCCTAGTAGGGTCTTTAGATTTGGCAACTTTTGCCTTACCCTTGCCCTTGCCTTTGTTCTTAAAGGATTTCTTTTTGCTGATCATCAACACATGGTTTGGTTTCTTCTTAATATTCTGCTCAGCCGTTTTAAGCATCCCATGCAGCTCAGCAATGGACTTCTCCATCTCATTCATATTATAGTTCATAATGAACTGACCGAAACTTTCGGGCAATGAGTTTAGGATCACATCCGTGGAGTGCTCCTTAGAAAGTGGAAAACCAAGCCTTTCAATATGATCAATATATCCTTTCATCTTGAGAACGTGAGCGCTGACAGATGTCCCCTCAACCATCTTGCAAGCATACAAGGCTTGAAAGGTCTCATACCTCTCTTGCCTAGCATGCTTCGAGAAAGTTTCCTTGAGGTGAGCATTTAGCTCATAAGCTTCCATCTCCTCCAGATTCTTCAAGTTACGGACAAATGGTGGCCAACATAAGACAACCGACATCAATGGAATCATCACAATGTTTCTTCCATTTGTCTTTTGTTGCTTTATTTGCATTGTCGGTGGCTCATCGGGAATTTCTTCCTCAAGAATATACTGACTTTCTTTCTTGCTTGAGAACTATTCTCGTGCTCGGATCCAATCCGGATAGTTCTTTGCCATTTTCTTTCAGCTTGTCCTTCTCAAGGACGGATCGCAGTGAAATAGTGGATGTGTTGTTTGATGCCATTCTACAAAATTCAATATGCAAAATATTTAGTCACATTATTTTATTTCTCGAAAAATACTCCCACTAAAACAAAGTACCCTCAATTTACAACATTTGTAATTTTAGTGGGCTAAGATCCCATTTCGCACAATCCTAAACTCAGCTTTGGCATGACGCCTAGAATTGAACTACTTTAGGTGGATAACTCTTTAGGCGGACCGTAGGCACTTTAGTTTTTATGCCCCGGATTATGGCCCATTTTTGGTCATAATTCGGTGTTGAGTTATTTGGTCTATGGGTCCGCACATTAGCCCACGATTTGTGGTGCACTTTGTATTTCTTTAGCGGGCCGTGGATTTATCCGATGTTTGGACCCGAATTATGACCCATTTTTGGTCATAACTCGGGGCTGATACTCTGTATTTCTTGATTTTATTATCTACAAGTTGGTGGGTCCCGCCTCAACCCCCCGTCCAATCTGGACGTATTTTGTTTTTTTTTAAAAAAAAAAAAAAAAAAAAAAAAACTCTTTATCGATTACATCATATGTAACTCTTAGATTATATCATGGGATTTAGCATCGTATGACCAAGCATGTTACAATCCCATCTTATGCCTTAAGGTTCAAAACTATTTTGATTTCCAAATTCATTAAGCGTATAGGTATCACCATTACCTATCCTACCTTACTAAGATAATCCGAGTGCCCAGCTTTGGCATGACCCACTCATGATGATCGAAGTCTTGATAGGTGTTTTTCAAATGAACGGCATTAAAATTTTAACGAGGGATTTTTATCCTATGTTAATGTCTATGTTTGCTAACATACATCTAAACATACATAGCATCACATACATGCATAAATTTAAACATACATCGCATCACATGATAATAAAGCATAGGACCGTGTATAGCATGACCATAATCCTAACGTGATTTTCATGAGCCAACATGAAAATCACAAAGGTCATCTAAAGGGTTAAATATGGTCTTCATTGATCTTCCAACTCCTTGGAACGTCATACGCGATCAATTTGCTCCTCGAGTCCGTCTTTCGTCCTTCTTGTCTTCATTACATTAATGAAATTTAATACTACACTAATAAATTAAATTACAAGAAGTACAAACGACACGCAGCCGTAAAATAATAAACAATTTAAATAGACGACTACAGCCGTAAAACCAATTATAATTAAACGACACGCAGCCGTAAAACCAACCCATAAGAAATTAAATTATCCAATCACATTGGTCAATTTATGGTCATGCCATACACCACACACATACCATAAATAATTATCAAATAATTAATAAAGCATGTAATATACTAAATAATCAATTTATCGACAATCGACAATAATTAAAATTTGAGTCATTATATGAACAAAAGCTCGACTCTGCCGAGATGGTACCAGTAGCGATACGTGCAGGTTTGCCCGGTTCGAAACCCGGCGGTTGCAGTTGCAACATTTTGCAACTATTATTTCCAAATTTACTTTTATGTTAAAAGGGCTTATAAGAAAAGGATTACTTTAATACTACCAAAACAGTTCCCAGCCGAGATGGTAAAGCGCCGGATTTAAAGGCAAAGGACTCGGGTTCGAATCCCGTGTTTTGCGGAATAAATTTTGCAATATTAAAACAGATTTCCTGCCTTTAATAAAACATCCGTGAGAAAGTTACCAAATTTAAGTGGTAGACCACTTGGTAAGAAAAGCTCCAGCCTCTTAGATTGGCAAGGGATCGAATCCCCTTCCCAGCAAAAAACATTTTGCTAATTAACACAACCCGCGGGTCCAGGCCGACCGACCGGACGAATCTGCACGACTGCGCGAATGTTTATCTTGTTCGAGCGATTACGGGCCGATTTATGCAGCTTGATCCGAGAAAATTAATTTTTGACGATCCGATTTAATCAAATTAAACCAGAAAAAATATTTTATAAAATCTATATTTTATAAACATAATCAGGAACATAATTTACACATAAATATGTTCTACACAAACAATTAAATTACATGCAAGTTGGCTCTGATACCACTGTTGGGTTATCTATGTATCGAATACAAAATAATCGGAGTAAAAACACAGCGGAACAATAAATGTGAAAACCCAATTTAGGATCGCATGCAGTAATTTAATTGTTTAATTAAAGAGTTAATCGAATTACCTTAATTCGATTGAACAATTCTAGATCCGGACTAGAAGCAGATGAATATCTCCTTCCTCTTTTGGTGATCCACGCACGAACAATTCCACAAGCCGGATTGCTAGATCCTTACGAATAATATTGATAAATAGTACAACACAAATTCCTTACTAGAAGGATTGTACTATTGATCAAGATCAACTAAGGGAAGAGAGACGACCGACTCCGTTCTCCTACAATATGATGTAGATGGCCGATTTTTTTTCTTCTTGAAGGGCCGATTTTTAGGTCTTGTATTCTTAGTTTCAACTCCTTGTCCAAGACCTTATATTTATACTAAGTAAACCCTAGATTCAATAATCTAGTATTTGCTTAGTTGCCCCTCAACTTATTAAATAATACAATATATATAATATCCAATATTATATATATTACTTATTATTTAATCTCCTTATAAATATAATATCCAATATTATATTTATTATTCCCAGTTGATGTTTATTCCTACTTGTCTATAATTGTCGTATGTGCGACCCAAAAGGCTTATATTATGTTGGCAATTATTTAATACCTTATTAAATAATAAATCATAAGCGGCCTCTAGCAAGACATTATGATTACCCATATAATATAAGTTAATAGTCCATTAAACCTTTTAACGTGTCGAATCCCTTTGTCACGCGATATCATATTTGAACTAAGTCATGGAGTCTGTCATACTTATTTATGTTCAAATGCTTTCTCGATCTTAAGTAGACTGATTGAATCAAATGACTCTTCATTTGAGCATGGTCATGCATTTCCTTCAGTCCTACTTATCGAGGGCCAATGAGATATCTCTCTCACTTAAGAGAGGGACAAATCCCCATCTTGATTATTCATTGCCCTCTACATGACTTTCACTAATCCCGATCGCTAACCTTTATGATCACCATGTTTCAGATGATGTTGGATTACGTCAAGGCATAGCAGTTATCATGTTGGACTCTATGATAATCTCAGGTTCAAGGATTTATTGACATACTGTATTGAGATTCACTTATGACATTTCCATGCAGTGATCTCAATGCGGGTCGGTCCAGTATTAGTTCTCCAACCAATACCCATAAGATTGATCCGTACCATACGCATAATCATCCGATGATTATCAATCAAACTTATACTAGTATATTAATCACTTGAGTCTCTACTCAACGCGATTTTACCAGGGACATTTGAATAATCTTATTATTCGTGAATAACTATTATTCGATTATTATAATATTAAAACATGCACACATTATAATAATCAACGAGAAATAAATGATATCAAATAACTTTATTTAAATGTGACAATTAGAAATCTAGGCACATCGAATGTCCTAGGGTACTATTCCCAACACTAGGAACCCATTTTAAAACACACTCGCAGCGGATATAACAACAACATCTAAGCCTTAGTCCCAAAATGATTTGGGGTCGGCTAACATGAATCAAACTTTGAAACCATCCATGATTGTTACATAAATAACATAAAAGGAGAAAAGAGGGAAAAAAGTAGAGAAAAAAGTAGAGAAAAAAGCAAATAAAAAAGAGAATGAATGTTAAAAAAAATGAAAAATCCTGAAAAATAAATTAACAGATAACATGGAATAAAAGAAAATAGGAATTAAAATACATAGAAAAAAAGGAATCAGATTCCATCCACCATCCGTATTCTTTCCCGCCACATTTGCCTCTCTATCGCCATACTTTCTCCAATTCCAAGAAACCGTATATCATTTTCAATCATCTTTATCCAAGTTTTCTTGGGTCTTCCTCTATCTTTCACAACATTACTTGTTCCCCAACTTTCTAGCCTCCTCACTGGGACATCAACAGGTTTTCTTCTCACATGACCAAACCATCGTAATCGATTCTCCATCATCTTGTCTTCTATAGCCGCAACTTTTACCTTCTCTCTAATCACCTCATTTCTGAGTCGATCCTTTTTTGTATGACCACACATCCATCGTAGCATACGCATCTCCGCCACATTCATCTTTTGAACGTGACACTGTTTTACAGCCCAACACTCGGAGCCATATAACAGCACAGGCCTAATTGTCGTGCAGTAAAATTGTTTTGCGGCGGAAATTAACTACTAATCAAAGTACTCAATTCACAAACACACACCATAGCCAGTATCCTCCAAGAAGCTCATCTCTTCACGGCCGCTACAAGCTCGATATTCCAAGAACCTAAAACGAAAGCCCACGATGGGGTCAGCCATAATACTCAACAATGATAACGATCACATCACGTCAATAATTACATACTAATGAAATTGCTAAGTAAAAATACTACCAATATAACCTTACCGTCATAACCTTACCAATTCGTGATAATCCTCATCAATGTAACCCTCACCATATGCCACATCTCGTATTCTCAATAACACACTGAACCCATACATAAACATTTGTACCGTATCCCAGGCAATACCCAAGATTCTCAAAACGTCATCATAACTCACTGATATGAAATATACCAACTCTGTCCAACCCGATCCATCGGATAATATCATCAAATCTCAACATGATAATCGATTGCCAATCAACAGACAAGTACCAAGAAAAATACGGAACATACCTCAAGATACGCAATGCCACGACCAATCATATCAGTCTAATCCGAGATCAGATCGATAAACATACGGACATGGTCCTACAAACGGCTTACAAATGTGTACTCACATGACAACATCAGTATGCTCACAACAATAACAACAACGTATACTTATGGTAATCCAACGATCCAGCGTGCACAGCATAGATGCCCACGATGATCCTATTAGATCAACACGTGGTGGATAACCAACAATATACATATGCATAACAATAACACATGGGTAATCCGTTGATCCAGCATTCACTGCATAGATCCCAATATGATCCCATCAGACCAACACGAGGTGGAAAACCCGTCCAACGATCCAGCGCACACAACATAGATACCCAAGATGATCCCGTCGGACCAACACGAGGTGGACATACGACAACAATGCACAAATGCATGTTAACAACAATACACAAATGCACGACAACAACAATACATGAATGTATCACAACATGATCGACACTAAATGACAAAAATGATTAGAGTACTTGCCCCGAGTCCTTCAAGAGCAATCTCGATGTCAAAACCATCACCAACAATTTCATCAATATTCGACGATCCAAAATACCACGGACTATATATAACTCATATCCTCGTCTTTACCATAATGTATCCTCGATACCCAAGTATACCATTAATGAATGTAAATCATACACTTTATGATTTAACTCCCAAAAATCAGAAAACAATATACAATCCAAATTTCCAGAATTCATAATTATATTTATTGCTATATGTATTATAAACGAATGAAACTGAAACCATTCATTAAATATTATAAACTGAGCAAGTAATAACTTGCCTCGATACCGATATGATGATAGTGAAGCCGCTACCAATTCCTTGTCGTCTGTCAGCTCCTCGACTCCGACTACAGCAATTCACGATCATTCTCGAACTCGACCGCAACCCACGATTATAACCAACGATCAATTATCTCAACCTATTGCAATAATCGATAAACAACAAGTTCGATACAATCAACAACCAATATAACCAATCCATAAACTCAACGGTTCCACAATGTCTCGATTAAACACGGTCCAAACAACCCAACTCAAACACTTACAAACTCATAACCACAAACGATTTATGTACGATATCTGTTGACTTAGCGGACGTTAGTCATGTTACATAGCGTACACTAACGTCATGCAGTTGCATGTATTATAGGTACCGATAAACACCTTGCGATTACAAATACGAATGTAAAGGAAATCATACTCCAAGATCAATCATAACCTTTACAAATTCAATCTCATCATCATGAACCATATCTTATCAAGAACATACGAAATCGACCATTATAATCAACATAATATTGGTTCTAATCATCAAATCTATGTTTATATCCAAAACCATTTATATCTTATCACATATTCCTCTTTCATGTGATATATACCAAGAACATAAAGAATCATAACATCACTTCCATATTTATCATCATATGAACTAAACCACAACACAACATCAAGAATCCGAAAATGGAATGAGAGATCAACCAATATATCTCTTTACGATAAACAACACAATTCAAAACCACAAGAATCATATCCATATATCAACAACAACATCATCATAATCTGGTAATCCATCTCATAGTAATACATATCAATTCGTACATGCGATGATTATCAACTCAGGAAAACCAATATTCAATCCAAGATGAAATCCCGAAGTGAAGCGTAATTACCTTTTCAAGAAAATGGGTTGATCGTCAAGGTTGAATCCATTTCCAATTGATTGCAAGATTAATATTGTTAAAGACGATCAACTTCATAATTACTCAAGTGTTTGTAACCTCAAAATATCCTCCAAGAACTCTCTCTATCAGTTGAAAGGAAGAAATGGACGAAATGAAGAATAATTCCCAACTGCACATATATATAATGTACATTACTTGCGTGCGCTACTCTTCATAATATAGCGTGCGCTACCTGCCATAGCGTGCGCTAATAGCTTTAGATAGCGTGCGCTATCGTGGTCAATAGGCTACTGCCTTACTTCGCACAATGATTTGCATACGCAATGCCCATGCAATAACGTACGTAAATACTCTGTTTAGCGTACGCAAGTCTCCGACCTTAGGGTGCGCTACTCGTAGTTGACTTGTTTGTCTGCACCTACTCCGAAGATGGGTCCACATGCCGAAAGCAACCGACAAAGCCGAGATTCCCTTTGACCGATCTACAATTAGCGTGCGTTAAGCCCATGCTTTGCGTGCGCTAATCCTTCATAGCAAACATTCGTTGACCTTATCGGAACATGCGCCAAAAGTAGCCGAGTCCACACGTAGATTCCCTCTGATCTGTTCTGCACTAGCGTGCGTTAACATTGTGCATTAGCATGCGCTAAATGCTGATGATTCGGGTTGGGACCTACCTGTCGGCCACAACCTGAATCTTGTCCTATATGATCTTACGTACATTAACGGTCCTTCTTAGCGTACGTAAGCTCAGCACATTAGCGTGCGCTATCCTTCGCTTTTAGCGTGCGCTAAGCCTACACATTAGCGTGCGTTAAGTCCTTATGTTAACGTACGTTAATAAGGCTATACTTAGCTGATTCCAACTGTTCTCGTCCGTCGTCTCGATATACTAGATACATACACACGACATACTGAATACATATATTGCTTCCAATAATATCCTCATACAATACGCTTGACACACCATACTTTCAAATGCAATTGTCGACCAAGTACGACAATTTTTCCATACAGACATCTTAGTCCTTCAATTGTTTTATCCCTACTGTACAGATTCCACACTGTACAGTATAACTTGGATAAAATAACATTAAACAACTATAGTAAAAATTCAGGATATTACAAAGGCAACATCTTCTTCACCATTGTTGTACTAGTGCTTGATATAGGAGGAGTGTTCCAGAATTTATTATTTCCGTAATGTGTCTTGCCTAATACTGATTGTAGTAAGATAAAGGTTCTAAATCCTTCTAGAGGTAGTAGGATCCTCATAGATGTCTTAACTTATATAGAAATCTTATGTATGAAAGGACTCTCATTGTAATGCCTATATAAAGAAGGCCTCTCTATCAGTATTATGAATACAATTGATCGATTCGTATTTACAGTCTTTTACTTTCTCCTGAAACAAAAGGTAAATTATACAAGATTTTTAGATAATAGTATTAAATATTCATATAAACAGACAAAACTATAGATATAAATAACAGATATGAATTGACATTAAACAGATGATAGCATTTTCTAAATATACGACCAAATATTCACATAAGAATAATAACACTAATTTTGAAAACAACTATAAATAAAAATATTTATATCTGTAAATAAATATGTACCCGTCATCCTCCCCACAACATATTATTTAATAAAAAGTTCATATTGTCATAGGGTAGACTTTTTTACTTTATTATGTTTCATATAATATATAATTTTTCTTAAATGCAAAATAAGTGTTCCTATACATATAGTTTTTCTTAAATGTCCTCCACTCTTTTTACAACTCAAATTGCAAACAGTTTTCTTCCCTCATCAGCGAAGAAAGCCGACCTAAAACCTGTCAATGAGCATCAACTTGATGTTCGAGTCGCCAAAGCCTTTACGCTTAATTTCCGAGTTTTAGTAAAAGAAAGAAAAGAAAGAGAAAGAAAGTTAGGAGAGAAAAGAAGAGAAATAAAAGTAAAAGAAAATTGTGTTTTGTGTTCCCGAATTTGAAGGAAGTGAAAAGAAAATTAACAATTTTATTTTTTTCAGTCCAAATCCTACTGTTTTTGAAAATAAGTGATTTTAAGGATCTGATTCAGTTAAAAATACGACTGATTCTTCTTAGAATCAACCGCTCCGATACCACTTGTTGGTCCACTATAAGTATACATGATACAGCTTGGGAAATGTTTAAGCAACAGGCTGTATGGTTTTTCGAATCTGAGTGCGTAGCGGAAGTCTTAACACAGTAAGTTGCTTGTCGATACAGCAACTCAGTCTAATCTCCTGTTAGCTTGGTGCGTACAGGGTTTTGCAGTGTATACTTGTATAAATCGCAGTTATGAAAACAGTAACGGCGAAAGGTAAATAACACAGTATTTAAGTGGTTCGAGGTAAACCCCTCTACGTCCACTGGTCCTCCACACAGGAGTAAAATGTTTCTTATAAATACTGCGTACACAACTACGTATTTATAATCAAACCTATCCTTGTATCGTTTCACACAGATAGATACAAAGACTATTGCTTTCAACCGTTCACACAGATTTGGTTTAAGCTTCCTTCTTGACTTGCTTCTTCACACACAGTTCCAAAGCTTCGTCTTTATTCGTCCCACACAGGTCAGAATAACTTGTTGAGTTCACACAGAGCTCAGTTTTTACACAAAGGTAAAAGGTAGGTAACCAGGTAAGAACAACAACTTTGAATATGAAGTTCTTGAGCTGATTATGGCTGCTCTTGATGTTGAGCACTGTATATCTCTTTGATCTTAATTGCAGAAAGCTTCTGGAGATATGTTTTGCTCTGATGTATATAATAATAGCTTTTTCACTTGGTAACTGATCTTCAACACCTTGATGAGATATATATAGTCTTCTGAATAATATATCCGTTGAGATAGATCCGTTGAACATGATTGTGTGACAACTTGATAGTTGACTTGAATAGACCAGGATTCGGATATTGCGGGAGTTGAAGATCTTTGTCGGATTCAGTATTTAAATACTTTATCCTTTCAGTATTTAAATACTTCTTTTATCAAACGGGACTTGACTTTAGCGAATACTAAAGATTCCTTTCCAAACGGTCTTCAGTCCTGTTTCGATGTGAATGCTGTATCCATTTATGCTGTAGGCATATTGGAGTAGTCCGGTGTTGTATGGAAGGATGCTGTATTGAGGGACAGCTTCCATATTTGGCGTTTACTAAGACTTTGTTGTTGTATCTTGGTAGCGCGAGAGCTTGCTGTATGCTGGCGCTATGAGAAGGTCTTCGATACAGGATTGACAACTTCGATTGGACTTTCGATACAGCAGCTTGCTGTATGCTGGGCATTGTTTTTTGGTAATTATCAAAACAACATTATTTTTCCCAACATTTCCTTATCGTTATTTTCGGATTTCGGACATTTGTATCATACTTTCTTTTGTTTGGTTTCGGGGACACTTGGTGTTGTTTTAGTCCCCTTTTTATACTTTTTTGATAATTTTTATTTAAAACTTCCGCTGTTTGATTTGAATCTATTGTATCTGATATGTCACCATAAAGTGACGCTTCTACCCTTGCCGGGTTGGGGCGTTACACTTGATGATATAATCAGAACGAAGCAGGTTACAGACCCATTCTTATCTTGGGTTCGGAATGAAGTAACTCAAGGGAAAGCCCATGGATTTGTGATCCACGAGGATGGACAGATACATTTCAGGAATCGAGTATGTGTACCGGAAGATGAAGAGTTGAGAAACTCTATCCTGAGAGAGGTTCATGCTACTCCATACTCCATTCACCTGGGGTCTAACAAGACGTATAAAGATTTAAAGAAATGTTATTGGTGGGGAAATATGAAACGAGAAGTTGCAGAATTCGTTTCGATATGTTTGACCTGTCAGCAGGTTAATATTCAGTATCAACGACCAGCAGGTATGCTGAAACCACTCCCAAATCCCTAATGGAAATGGGAGGATTTATCGATGGATTTTATCACTAACTTGCCGACGATCCGTCGAGGTATGAATACGATTTGGGTGACTGTGGATCGTATGACCATATCAGACCACTTCTTAGAGATTAAGGACATGTGGGGTCCTGAGAGGTTGGCCCGGCTATTCATTAAAGAAATTGTAAGGTTACATTGTACCCCCAAGAGTATCCTATCGGATCGTTACAGGCCGTTCATGTCACATTTCTGGAAATCAGTTCATCGTGCGATGGGTACGCAGTTGAACTTCAGTACGGCATTTCAACCTCAGACCGATGTCCAGTCCAAGAGGACTATCCAAACTCTAGAATATATGTTAAGGGAATGTGCTCTCGATTGGAAGGACGAGTGGGAAGCCCAACTACCTTTGGTGGAATTCACCTATAATAATAGTTGGCATGCTTCGATTCAGATGGCACTTTATGAGGAATTGTATGGCCGTCGTTGTAGGTCCCTTTTGTGTTGGGATGACCTGTCTGAATCTCTGGGTACGGAACCGGATATGTTGTTAGCATCCCGTGAGAAAATTGCTCTGATTAGGAGTCGTTTGTTAACGTCCCAGAGCCGGCAGAAATCTTATGCAGACAACCGTCGATGACCGCTCGAGTTCGAGGTTGGCGATCATGTGCTACTAAAAGTGTCTCCTACTCAAGGTGTTTTTCATTTTGGGAAGAGAGGCAAGCTGAGCCCGAGGTATATTATACCGTTTGAGATTTTGGAACTTGTAGGCGATCTAGCCTATCGTCTGGCGTTACCACCATCTTTGAGTCGGATTCATAACATGTTTCATGTTTCCCAGTTGAGGAAGTATGTTGTTGATCCAAGCCACACACTTCAGTTCGAAGAGATCGAGTTAGCCGATGATCATTATTATGAGGAACGTCCCGTACAGATACTCGATAGGAGGATCAAACGGATGAGGAACAAGACGATTCTCCTACTGAAGGTTCAGTGGTCACGACACGGAGTCGAGGATGCTATGTGGGAAACCGAGGATAACATGCGAGAGAGATATCCCGAGTTGTTTACCCCTTAGTTTCGAGGACGAAACACCTTTTAAGGGGGGAGTATGTAATATCCGACTGTAATCTTATTATTTACTGTTGTATTGTTCGGATAATTTGGGTATAGTTGTATCATGTTACATTTAGTATAATGATTATTAATGTTGTGATACTAGAATCGAATTAATTATATTCATTGTTCGCACTTAGATGATTGTTAGATGTTGTATTGGAGGACTTCATTTCATGGCTATGTGTTTGGTGTTTAACGTACGCTACAATGTTAGGTTAGCACACGTTATATGTGTGATATTATGTACATAAGACCCTATGGTTAGCATACGTAATATGGTGTATCAGACAACATCTCGTCTTTCGGCATGTGGGACACGACACAACCGGGATTCTTGGTTCGATTATGACAGTCTAAATCAACGACTATTACGTACGTAATGTAACACCCCCAGAATACAGCCGGGAATATTACACGCCGTGGACCCCACACTGGAGATCCACCAGGCTGAACACAAACATACGACCAAATGTTTCACCGTCCGGGATCAAACAGCATAAAGACACGGACCGATAAGGTCAGACAACATAATCAAACAGTAACAATTTGATACAACTCATCCCCACACCGGGGTCCCAAAATACAAAACGATACAACACAGTGGAAGACTGAAAAATAATACAACGACACAACAACTACAACTGCATTTCGTATCTGTTGATTAGTATCGTTGTCCATCATCTTTCGCACTGCTCCAAGCTCAAGCATGAACCTGGACACAAAACAGATATCCACCCCACGATTACTCGGGGTTAGTAAAACTCCACTGTTTCACTAGTGCAAGTATCAAACCATACAAAATGTGACAAGCAATTACCAACTATAAATCAGGCAACCACACTCTACCAATCACAAATCAACCATTCATGTATTCCCTAGAAGTTGTAAGAATATAGAAACCAACGCAAGTGGAGTCTTTGAAAAATGAATTGCCATCTAGGGAATCTTAGAAAACGCAAGTCTTTTAGGAACTCATGTCCTAAGTTTGTCAAAAAACTCTAGGAACTCATGTCCTAGGTTTGTCAAAAACCTCTAGGAACTCATGTCCTAGGTTTGTCATGTAACACCCCCAAGTTATTCAGGGTATATTACAGCGCCGTGAGCCCCGCCGTGGGACCCACAAGGCTAAACATACGCGGAACTATAAACTTGACCGAGAAGGTCTACATACAATGGAAAAAAAGACGATACAAATGGTATTCAAAACCATAACCAATGAAACCATATACATCACTGCACAAATCAATACCTCGGCAACACAGGCCGGAACATCAAGGAAACTGAAATACAATACTCGAGTATTTAAAAATCCATTCCAGTACAACAACACTGAATGGAGGAATCCAAGAAAATAACCGAAGACAAAACACAGTATCACACTTGCCCATCATCTTCATGCCGACCCGGTACCCACCTGTCCGCTCTCCTGGAACCTGAAATACATGAAACGTATTTCCCCCATAAAGGGGTTAGCTGTCGAATAGCTAGTGCAAGTATAACAGTATGAAACATAATACTCCTCGACAATAAAGTAAATGTAATCCGTCAATTCATCAATATCCGTCAATTAATCAATTTAAGACTAGTATTCCGGAATGACTAAAATCTCAAGACGTATGTGAATGCCGTAGAAACGGTTCGTTCATATCATACGCCGTTACATGTAGGAATGCCGTCAAAACGGTTCGTTCATTACATGCCAACATTATTTCATATGAATGCCGTAGAAACGGTTCGTTCATATCAACCATGGAATCGCACCAGAGGCTACGAAACCCTCAGAGGACCCTAGGCCCGTCCCGGAGTGGCTAGAAATAATCATACCATCAATATTTCATACTTTCAAAGTCGAGAACGTACAATCATAAATGTATACTTGCCTTTGAGACATCGAGAAATCGAACGGAGGAAAGGTATGAGTTCGGTAGGTCCGAGAACGCGCTTCCGGCACCTAAACGATTCGCAAGGAATATGACAATTAATTATCCATACTCAAATTACACGAAGAGACTCCCGAAACTCGTCCACGATTCAAGAAAATATACGAGTGGATAACTAAAGGTTGGGAAATCGCCCAAACTCTCACAAGTCCGAAAACGGCACAATCTAACCCGTAAAATCGGAAGAAAACACTCATTCGGTATAGATATATATCAAAATCTCAAGATTCTCAAGCTTCAATCGGACAAAACGGACGAATCTACGAAAACCCCCAAAATCCAACACAAAATTCAAAGTGTTCTTGAATAATCTTTCAATAATCCGGTGAATACTCAAACATGTCCATAATCACGCATATATCACACCATACACCATGATTTAATCATCCAAAACGTCAATACCCACACAAAATCGAGAAGTCAAGATGTCGAAGAAATTACCTCTTGAATATCCAAGCTCTATGATCCAAGGAACACGCGTTAGATCGATTATCCGGGCTTCCCGATCGAAAGGAGATGAAGAAAATCAAACACTCAAATGATTTGTGAAGGAAATCCCTCCCTCATGCTCTCTCTCGGTTGTAGGTGAAGAAATGGGGAAGAAATGAGCTGAAATGCTCAAAAAAAACAATTATAGGGGTTGACTACCCTGCCGGACACGGCCCGTGCCGATCGGCACGGTCGTGTCGCATACCGGCGACAGGACTCGACCGTGTCCTGCTTGACACGGTCGCGCGCGGAGGGCTGCCGATAGTGACCCGTCAAGCGGCGACTCGGCATGACTCGGCCGTGTCCTGGAACACGGTCGGGCGTGTCGGCGATCGGTTCGCTTATCCGGAAGAGTTCGACTCGGCGTGCCAAGCAAGCGGTCGAGTCACGTGGCGAATACCCGGCATTTCGGACGAGTGCAGCGCAGCCGTCTCGGACGACGGCCGGAGTTCGGTCGGCGATGATCGCCAATAATCGAAAAATGAGCGGGGAGCTAAAACGACCATAACTCTCTCGTCCGGACTCCGATTGACTCACCGTTTGAACCATTGGAAAGCTAACTCGATGATCTATAATATTGCAAAGATTAAGAATTTTTGGAGTTTCCAAGAATTTATGGTGATTTAACAAAGTCGAACTCATACGTGGAAAAGTCGCTAAAGAACACGGAATTCAACAGAACGATACCGAAACGAACTCGGATGACAAAAAGTGTAGAATTAATCATTCTCAGGATGACGAAACGGTCCCAAGCAAGTCGTCAAAATAGACTTCCGCCAAAACTAGAAAATTTCCGGGGATCAAAATTACGGGTATTACATTCTACCCTCCTTAAAAGAAGTTTCGTCCCGAAACTTAAAACAGGTAGGGAGAAGAAATATTTCACCAGGAAAAACTCAACGAGATGCACAAGAACCGAAACTTACGCCCAAACGGCGAATCATCAATATAGAACACCACAATACATTACCCGAAGGCAAACCAAACCAATGCCGAAAAAGATACGAATTCACAATGCCCGAAGGCTCCAACGGAAATACCGATACATAACAATGGCCTAAAAGCCGAACAGCCCAAAGCTGTAAATCATCACAATACAGATCTCAAAGAAGCAAACATGACTGTCGGACATACCCCTCGGCGTATGAACAACCAGTCGCAAATCGTCGGACATATCCAATACAACATGGACTACGAACGATCAATCAATAAAGCTCAAGAGGGACATCACAGTACGCCCGATCCGGAAATGTGTCCATGCACATGTCCACCCCGTATACGGAATCCAGAATATACGTGTGACAATGTACCTAATTAGCCTCAAGAACTACGTCTCGTGTGCACGGTCCAATGCGGAAATATCCACGCATGACCATCGAGTGCCTGGCTAAAAATCTTACACATAACCAATCGGCACGCAGACATGATTCCGGATATGCCACGATACAACATGACAACGAAACTCAAGGGATAAAACATCCAATATGGATCATATGACTCACCAAGTGAACGATGACACACGAATAATGAAAGATCGACACGACCAACGATATTCAAAACAACCATCCTGGGATCAGAATTCCCTAAGGACCGATTAACACGAGCAACGATCACAACACAACAGTTCGGGAAATCCTCAACCTTCAACGATCACAAAATTACCGAGTTCACAAGAATAATAGTGTGCTGCCTTTAATCGGTCAACACGACAAAAATAATTCAACGGATGGGAATTATCGTTGATAATCCCAATTCAATACTTCGATTACCGTAGAATGGCCAATCGATAACAATTATACAACGGATGGGAATTATCTTTTTGACAACGGGAGGAAATTATCTTTGATAATCCCAATTCAATATATCGATTACCGTTAGAGCGGACAATCGATAATAATTATACAACGGATGGGAATTATCTTTGATAATCCCAATTCAATATATATCGATAACCTTCAGAACGGTTAACCGATAACAATTATACAACGGATGTCTCGGCACCTTTAATCGGTTACCGATAACGAAGATGATAATCGAATACGTCAATGCCTTCAATCGGCCAAAACGACATCAATAGAAAAACACTGATATTAATAACGACGATTCACAAAAAAATATCTTGATGGAACATCAATCAATAACAACAATCGATACGTCGATTCCGTGAACCGGCTATCAACAACAATATCTCAAAGGAACATCAATCAACAATAACAATCGATATGTCGATACCGCGAATCGGCTATCGACAACAATATTACCAACAAGTACCGCAATGCCTTGGATCGGCCATTTACGAACAACAATAATATTTGGCATAATTTGCCGAAGGGTATCGTATCAAACAATCCCCTGATATCAACAAAATCACAAAGAGACCAAGTCTCGAGATGCTACACACATTCATACACATACATGATAACATTAATCTCATTGACCAGTACAAGTATAAAACTTGCCTCGATATCAATACAACGTACTGTTACCAATTCAGTTGATTTCGTCTTACGAATTCCCTCAGTCTCGACCAAGTTAATCTACGAACCCTTCAACCTTAACCGCAACACAACAGTCATAATTCACGATCAAACATCATACCTTATCGTAAAACGAAGGATTGATAATCAACCGGTTCGATGACGACCAATATCAATACCACCAAACCACGAACTCAATCGTTTTACCATATCTCGACTAATCACAGTCTGAACAATCCACTCAGACACTTACAAATCCTGTCCACAATACGAGTCGAAATATGATGATCATATCAGCAACTAATTCGGACCAATAATAAGGGTCTAAATGTTCCAAACTCAATTCTTAATTCCCTTCTCGTAAATCCATCGTTAAAATTTACTTATGACCGTCATCAATTCGAATCATCCGACTGGTTCAAAACAATAGATAATCATATTAAAAAGGTTATCAAACAATCCAATCATTCGATTTGAATATTTGCTCCATACGTATGGGCTTCCAAATTCAGAGATGAATAATAGTCTCATCAAACTCATAATCACATTCGTATTCCTATACGAATATTATTTCCAACACATAGTTTAGCTCTAGATATGAATATTCCATATTCATTTTCAAAACATCAACACTTCTAAAAAAAAATTCATCACCTCGTATAATTCAAGAGTTCTTCAAGAACATGAAATATCCGAAATCACGTTCAGAACAACATATCCGAGGTATATATCTCCATGTTACCATTTTCTTCATCATGTCATTCATACAATCTCAAGAATCGCAACAAAACCCTTATCACCATATGAAGAAGATCTCAATGATCATCTCAACATCCGAAATCTCTTATTACAATTCCAATAAATCTCGTATAACATTATCACATGATACCATAATTGTAACACCCTGCATCCTCCAGGAATATTACACGCCGTAAACCCTTCTCACAAGGATTTACTGTGCTAAGCACAATTTCCACGTCATTCCAAAATGCCAAAAAGACCGATGACGGTAATATTTTTCAAATACTAAAAAAATCATTTTCCAAATACCGTCAAAACGATCAAGATTAAAATGCCAAAAACTCAGTTTAGGGAATCGGTTTTACAAAATAAAATTTCATTGGCAAAATACCAAAATCCATTTCAAAAATACTCACGCAATGGATAAAAGTACAGTCCAATTTATGCATTTTCATTGAAATAAGACGAACATCAAAATACACGATTCCCAACATACTCCCTCCCAAGTAGTAATCCAAAAAGAAAAAATGAGCCACTATCAAAGGGATACGAGGATTACCTTGTATGGACGAACCACGAAGAAAGAATAATTGAACTCCATTCCAAGAATCATTAAATCATCATAGTCATCATATGGCCTCAAGAACATCAAGATCTCTATGATTCCATAATCATAATCAACATATTCAAAGCATATCATTATCTTCCTTCAACATAAACCTCATAGAATATGGATAACACAAGAAATCACTTCAAGAATCAACAATAGTTCCATAACCAAGCTCTAATTCCATGATCCCAAGCTCACAATCATGTTAAAAGTGTTTAGAACACTCTTAAAGGTGAAGAGGGACGAGTTTTGGAGAGAAATATCTCAAAGGATCGTGAGAGAAATGAAAGGCAACACTTCAATATATAAATTGCACTCTCATTACGTACGTAAGTGTCCTTTCTTAACGTACGTAACAACTTTAACGTACGTAATCCAATATCCATAACGTACGTAACCAACTCACTGTCTCATTCCGTGCAGTCCATTACGTACGTAACCCATACCATATAACGTACGTAATATACCAGTTGACTTGCTACAGTACCATGGTTGTGTTACGTACGTAACACGTCCTGTATAACGTACGTAACCATGCCAATCTTACGTACGTAATCTCACCTTATTAACGTACGTAATAATTCCATACTTAGCCAATTTCAACAATTCCTGTCCAAAGTCATGACATACCAAATACGAGCATACGGCAAAATCAATACATATACTCAATTCAATAACATTGTCATACGTTCACAACGTCCTCGAGCATAATTAACCATCCACGATATCCAATATATTAACGAAAAATATATATCCGAAAAATCGGGGTATTACACTCTACCCCCCTTACAAATAAGTTTCGTCCTCGAAACTTACAATCACTCGTACAAACAACATTTCAACGGGAATTCAATTTCACCAAGAATTATCGAATAATTCAACAACATACTTACAAGTCTGAAGTCGAAGATCTCCCGTGATACTAGCATGCGACTCCTAAACAAAGTCTCAACATAATATCGATACACACCATTATCGCCATTAGCAACTTAACAAAATCTCAAGGAAGAGTTCACGTCCGTGACCACGGCCACGATTCTTCCTACTTTCAGCCAACAATTCTGAAAGGCACACACGTGCGTAAGTATAATCCGAATCGCACATTCTCGAAGTGACCAATTCCCAAGAATACCAAGCTATAAACGAAACGATTAATAAAAATACGAGAAGAGTGAGAGGACTTACAAGTACCGGTCGCACTGTGATGATGGCAGAGTAGTGATCATGGGCAAATGCCGACTCAATCGACCTAAAGACCGACAAAGGTATCCATAAACCTAAGCTCTGATACCATATTCTGTAACACCCCCAAGTTATTCAGGTTATATTACAGCGCCGTGAGCCCCGTCGTGGGACCCACAAGGCTAAACATACGCGGAACTATAAACTTGACCGAGAAGGTCTACATACAATGGAAAGAAAGACGATACAAATGGTATTCAAAACCATAACCAATGAAACCATATACATCCGCACAAATCAATACCTCGGCAACACAGCCGGAACATCAAGGAAATCAAATACAATACTCGAGTATTTAAAAATCCATTCCAGACAACAACACCGAATGGAGGAATCCAAGAAAATAACAGGAGACAAAACACAAGATCACACTTGCCCATCATCTTCATGCCGACCCGGTACCCACTGTCCGCTCTCCTGGAACTCAAATACATGAAACGTATTTCCCATAAAGGGTTAGCCGTCGAATAGCTAGTGCAAGTATAACAGTATGAAACATAATACTCCTCGACAATAAAGTAAATGTAATCCGTCAATTCATCAATATCCGTCAATTCATCAATTTAAGACTAGTATTCCGGAATGACTAAAATCTCAAGACGTATGTGAATGCCGTAGAAACGGTTCGTTCATATCATATGCCGTTACATGTAGGAATGCCGTCAAAACGGTTCGTTCATTACATGCCAACATTATTTCATATGAATGCCGTAGAAATGGTTCGTTCATATCAACCATGGAATCGCACCAGAGGCTACGAAACCCTCAGAGGACCCTAGGCCCGTCCCGGAGTGGCTAGAAATAATCATACCATCAATATTTCATACTTTCAAAGTCGAGAACGTACAATCATAAATGTATACTTGCCTTTGAGACATCGAGAAATCGAACGGAGGAAAGGTATGAGTTCGGTAGGTCCGAGAACGCGCTTCCGGCACCTAAACGATTCGCAAGGAATATGACAATTAATTATCCATACTCAAATTACACGAAGAGACTCCCGAAACTCGTCTACGATTCAAGAAAATATACGAGTGGATAACTAAAGGTTGGGAAATCGCCCTAACTCTCACAAGTCCGAAAACGGCACAATCTAACCCGTAAAATCGGAAGAAAACACTCATTCGGTATAGATATATATCAAAATCTCAAGATTCTCAAGCTTCAATCGGACAAAACGGACGAATCTACGAAAACCCCCAAAATCCAACACAAAATTCAAAGTGTTCTTGAATAATCTTTCAATAATCCGGTGAATACTCAAACATGTCCATAATCACGCATATATCACACCATACACCATGATTTAATCATTCAAAACGTCAATACCCACACAAAATCGAGAAGTCAAGATGTCGAAGAAATTACCTCTTGAATATCCAAGCTCTATGATCCAAGGAACACGCGTTAGATCGATTATCCGGGCTTCCCGATCGAAAGGAGATGAAGAAAATCAAACACTCAAATGATTTGTGAAGGAAATCCCTCCCTCATGCTCTCTCTCTCGGTTGTAGGTGAAGAAATGGGGAAGAAATGAGCTGAAATGCTCAAAAAAACAATTATAGGGGTTGACTACCCTACCGGACACGGCCCGTGCCGATCGGAACGGTCGTGTCGCACAGCTGGCCGACAGGGACTCGACCGTGTCCTGCTTGACACGGTCGCGGCGCGGAGGGCCTGCCGATAGTGACCCGTCAAGCGGCCGACTTCGGCATGACTCGGCCGTGTCCGGAACACGGTCGGGCGTGTCGGCGATCGGTTCGCTTATCCGGAAGAGTTCGACTCGGCCGTGCCAAACGACACGGTCGAGTCACGTGGCGAATACTTCGGCATTTCCGGGACGAGTACGGCACGGGCGTGTCGGACGACACGGCCGAGTTGGTCGCGATGATCGCCAATAATCGAAAAATGAGCGGGAGCTAAAACGACCATAACTCTCTCGTCCGACTCGATTGACTCACCGTTTGAACCATTGGAAAGCTAACTCGATGATCTATAATATTGCAAAGATTAAGAATTTTTGGAGTTTCCAAGAATTTATGGTGATTTAACAAAGTCGAACTCATACGTGGAAAAGTCGCTAAAGAACACGGAATTCAACAGAACGATACCGAAACGAACTCGGATGACAAAAAAAGTGTAGAATTAATCATTCTCAGGATGACGAAACGGTCCCAAGCAAGTCGTCAAAATAGACTTCCGCCAAAAATAGAAAATTTCCGGGGATCAAAATTACGGGTATTACATGTCAAACTCCTTTACATTAAGAACATGCCCAATGGTTAATCAAAGCATTTGTGAACTCTTGTCACACATACCACATACAACAATCATAACATTCGTGATCCCTTGTCACGTGGCTCCATAGGTTCATCAACACGCACGGACTATGCCAAGTACCATAAGGGGGGTGGCAACGGGGGGCGGGTAGGGCGCGGTGAAGGTGTACCCGGGCGGTGAACACCGCCGCCACCCACCCGGGTAAGGATCGGCTAAGGAGTGAGCGGGTACATTCCCCGCGTGAAGGTAGATGGCTTGTGGCATGGGACGCTCCTCCAACGGTCAAAAATCCGACCGTTTAATATTAATTTTTTTTTCCTTTTCATTTCCTATATATACATAACTCTTATTTTTACATATCTCACTCTTAAACATATATATCTTCTTCATCTTAACACTTTTATTTTACAAATTTTATAGTTTTATCATGGATCCTCGTAAATTCAAAGCCGGTTCTTCATCATCAAGGGGCGTGCGTTAGGTGTTCAATCACCACGCCCGGCACGCGGCGGTGGGCCAATTCGTCCGTGTTCAATCACAACCGGCCCACGTTCGCAATGAGTCAACAACCACAATATTATACACCGGCAATGACTTCTCCGCCATACTATCAACAACCACAATATTATCAACCACCACCACCTATGAATCCTTCTGATTACGGTCCCGATTTCAACGCGTTCGAGTACCGTGACGCTCCACCGCGGCGTGAACCAAGTGTCGAACGACAACTACCGATATATGGCGTGGATGATGAAGATGATGACATTGCTATTCCCGAAACGCAACTCCCAATTGGTATTGTATTTAAAAATTTTTATTTGTTACGTTACACTTTTATTTGTTAGAATATTGTAAATAAAATTTTTTATTTGTTACGTTACACTTTTATTTGTTAGAATATTGTAAATAAAAATTTTTATTTGTTACGTTACACTTTTATTTGTTAGAATATTGTAAATAAAAATTTTTATTTGTTACGTTACACTTTTATTTGTTAGAATATTGTAAATAAAAATTTTTATTTGTTACGTTACACTTTTATTTGTTAGAATATTGTAAATAAAAAATTTTATTTGTTACGTTACACTTTTATTTGTTAGAATATTGTAAATAAAAATTTTTATTTGTTACGTTACACTTTTATTTGTTAGAAGCTCAAGAAGTTCAAGAAGCTCAAGAAGTTGAAGAAGTTGAAGAAGTTCAAGTGCAAAGAAGAAGAATGCCGAATAGATCGGAAAGGAAAGCTTGGACGCCGGCCGAAGAGGTGGCGTTGGCACAAGCTTGGGTTCAAATCTCGACATGTAAGACAGTCGGAAATGAACAAAGTAGAGAAGGTTTTTGGAAAAGAATTCTTGAGCATTTCAGGGCAAACATTGGAGACACTCCTCGTACGACTCACGGCTTGAACACAAAGTGGAAAAGTTTGAACGCCGAAATGGGTGTCTTTAATGGGTTGTGGATCCAACAAGTAATTTTTCTAATTATATACTTTTTACATTTTTTTAGTTGATATTTTGTAGTTTTTACATTGTCAATTTTTATTAGTCACATATTAATTTTTACTTTTATATTTATAGAATCGTATTCGCGAGAGTGGTTGTGCCGATATTGACGTCATGACAAATGCATTGGCCGATTACCAAACCAAACATGACAACAAGGTGTTTGGTCATATCGACGCATGGCAGGTTGTTAGGAAGGAAGATAAATGGTTGGAACAACCGGATATAGCGCAAGGAT
This sequence comes from Orobanche coerulescens, assembly GCA_033398695.1. Lineage (NCBI taxonomy): Eukaryota > Viridiplantae > Streptophyta > Magnoliopsida > Lamiales > Orobanchaceae > Orobanche > Orobanche coerulescens. The sequence goes on along the minus strand of CM065802.1, from coordinate 141,300,157 downwards.
CTTCGTCTCATTCCGACAAACGAAGAAAGTCGGCGGAATCCGGCTACTACGAGACCCCAAGTAATGATGACTTTGTGATTCCGGATCTCAATGACGACACGATGCCTCGCATTCAAAAAAGAAAGGGCAAAAAGGTCGATACCGATACGTCGTCAAAGGGTAGTGTTCATATGAGCTTCGAAGATTACACATCATCGAAAAAGAAATATTGTCGAAGAGGGCGGAGATTAAAAATAAAAAGATGAGATGGCCAAAAGATGATGGAGACAAAAATCCGTATCATGGAAGAAAAGGCCAAGTTTAGGGCGTTGAAAGTATATCAAACACCGCACGATCACATAACCGATCCGGATATATTATAGACGGTTCTTGCATTATATCGTGTTCTTGAGTAGAATTACGGATGGCGTTTCAATTTTTAAAAAATGTTTTTTAGTATGTGTTTTTTAAGTATTATTTCTTTTTTTAGGATCTATTTTTTTTTTTAGTATTATGTAATTTTTTTTAAGATGTTTTGTAATTTCCTATTAAGTAAAAATAAAATATTATGTGTTTTTATTAAATTGTTTGATATAATTTTAAATATAAAAAGGTAAAAAAAAAAATTAAAAGTGGTGAGGGTAGATGGGTGACCATTGCCACTAAAAAATGGTGAATAAGGGTAGATTGGGGGTAGATTGGGGGTTGGATGAGTTGGAAGAATGTTATTGGTGGGGAGTGGGGGTAGATGAGGGTAAGGGGATGACCATTGCCACCACCCTAACCATAACACCGTGAACTCATGTCACGTGTCAACCACAACAAACATAACACTCGTGATCCCTTGTCACGTGGCTCCGTAGGTTCATCAACCTGCACGGACTATACCAAACCAAAACAATCACAACATCCAGTCCCGACTCCGTGATCTCTTGTCACGAGTCACCGAGGTCCTGTCGAACCCACACGGTTGGACGTACTGTGTCCCATGATCGACTGCTATTGTAGGCCTCGTCAAACCCGCACGACTGGACCTCAGCACGAAGGAAAATTAGGAGGAAAAGTTTTCCTTTCATTTTTCTCCGTTTCTTTTCATTCAAAAACTCTGGAACACCAAATATTGTTCCTTTCTTTTTACTTCCATCCATTTCCCTCCTTTTCTTTTGTTAAGTTAAACCGGGAACCCAAAACCAAAAAGAACAAATTGAAATTTCAATCGCAAACAAGGAATTTATTGACACAGTGTCCAGCAAGTTCTCCACCAAAAACCACAAAGATAAGCAGAGAAAAGACAACTATCACACAATCAAAGTCACACCACCAAACTAAATTATTGGCATACACACACAAACGCACAAATTTAATCATTAAACCACCACTGGGGATTCGAAGTAGAGAATCCACGACTGATCAACCAGAGATGTCAATGGCCTTGACCTCCGGCTTCTTCACCTCCTCTTTCGGAACCGTCACTGTCAGCAGACCATTCTCCATAGCTGCATTGACCTGATCCAGTTTCGCATTTTCCGGTAGCCTGAAACGGCGTAGAAACTTGCCGGAGCTCCTCTCCACACGATGCCACTTGTCGTCCTTCTCTTCCTTCTCCTTATTTCTCTCTCCAGCAATTTGCAGAATTGAACCATCCTCGACCTCAACCTTTACTTCCTCTTTCTTCAATCCAGGAACATCAACCTTGAACACGTGTGCCTCTGGCGTCTCCTTCCAGTCTATATGAGCGTTAACCAAAGCCGTGGTTTCCTGGGCGGAGGACGGCAAATTGGCGAGGGCGGTTGAGAAGCCCTCAAAAGGATCCCAAATATCCAGAGAGAATGGATCGAAGACGTTGCTCCGCCGATTGCCGAAAAAGCTTGGAATCAGAGACATTATTGTCGCGTTTTTCTTTTTTCCTTCCTTGGAATTTGGTAGGGACGAAGATTTTAATGGCACTGAGTTCTCTCGTTTACTCTGTTGTGGAATTCGGTTGCGTAAGCTATTTTTAATGGCTGATCAGACGCTTCTGGCGCTTTCGTGTAAAGCGGAATAATACCATAATCTGAATTATACGCATTCTTTCTGCGCGTTTCTACAACCTTCTAAGTTATCTACAAAGGAACTGCCCACTACCCCGTTAAAAAAAAAAGAACAAGTATCTAAAAAAAAAAAAAAAAAAAAGAAAATTCTTGTGGTTATTTTTTTTTTGGTAGAGAAAATTCTTGTGGTTATTAACAAATAACAAGTGGTGACTTCGTCCTAAATACTGTTTTCCCGAATTCCAGTTTCCAGATTGTCGCAAATAGCGACATTTTATTACTTTATCCAGGGCCGGCCCAACCTATTTAGAGGCTCAAAACAAACTTTTTTGTGAGGCCTTTTAAAGAAAAAGATAACATAAAAATAAGAAATATATATGTACTTCTCTTTATATATTTTATTTCTATCTAATGTTATTATTTATAAGTTGTTGCAGTGGTAAATTTTTGGCTAATTAGTAGTAGCATTTAACCTGTGTTCGAATCCCACAAAAATAAAATATGTTTTTAGTTTTAACTTTAATATGCATGAAAAACTAAAATTTCCGTTAAAAAAGGCTTGCAGAATTCAGTCCTGCGTCCCTCCAGTTAAGGAGTAAGACTATTGCCAACTGCACTGCAAACAGTTCGTGTGTTTTGACTTTTGAGGCCCCTTTTTAATATATGATCCTTAATTTGGGGTCCGTTTAAGGCATAAAGTTTTTTATATTTATTGAGGCCCAAAGCGAGGGCTTGGGCTGCCTTATGCTTGGGCCGGCCCTGACGTTATCCAAATTAAAATATTGTTGTTTCGGTTGAATGAAATTTATAAATGCAATAATTCTGCTGAATAGCATAATCATTCTTATAATTTCAATTTTTTAAGTAAATATCATTTATTAAAAACCAATACGAATGCGAGATAAGCCTCGAGAGTCAGCAAGAATACACGATCTAGTCGTCCGGGATAGGGAATCAAAAGTAGAAAAAATTAAACGAGTTATGCAAAGTAAGACCAAAAGAAGCTAAACTATCAGCTACCGAATTAGTTTTCCGGAGAACACGCATAAGAGAAGCACCAAGAGAAACAATTATAAAAGACAATGGTGTTTTTTTTATAGAGTGCCTGAAATGACCATTCTACCCCTCATATCTCCTTCTCTTCTTTTTGTGTTCAATTTAAAAATAATAGTATCAAATATTCAATTATAATCAATTTTAAATATACCTTTGGAATGTTAAGTTAAATTAAATTAAATTAATGGAAAAAATTTTAAAAACGAAAATTCCGGAGATCTTCGACGGACCTCCTGAGCCGATTTTCCGGCAGGGCCGACGGTCGTCGGCAGACCTCCTTCAGCCGACCATTTTTCCAACGCCAGGCCGCCAGTTTTTACGCCAGGTCGTCGGCGGACCTACAACGACGGCCTTTTTTTTTTATATTTTACGCTAGGCCGCCGACAGACCACGGGCGCCAGGCTATGATTTTTTTTTTACTTCAGGCCTCCAGCCTATTTTCCAGCGGACCTCCAGTGATCGGAATTTTTTTTATTTCTTTTTATACACCAGGCCGCTGACCGGCGGGCCACCGCCGACTGCCGACGGATCTTCAGCGACCGACCATTTTTTTTTACACTAGCCCTTCAGTCTGTTTTCCGGTGTTCCACCACCGGCAACCGACGAACCTCCAGCAGCCGCCATTTTATTTTTAGAACGTCAGGCCACCGGCTTGTTTGGCGGTTGACCAATTTTTTTTGTTCTTTTATTAACGCCACGCCCGTCGGCGGTCAGCTATTCTTTTTAAAAATGTTAGGCCGCTAGCTTGCTTTCCTCCTTATGCGAGCTATTTTTTTAAGGCCAGGCGCGTAGGACTACTATCTGACGGTCTTTAGTGTAACACCCCAATTCACAAATGGGACATTACACGCCGTAGAACCCTCTTGAGGTCTACCAGGCTAACACATGACACATAACCACAATGAAAACCCCAAAAGATGCACTCGAAAGTAAATAGGGCCGTGGCCTCGGCCAAAACATTTCAACGGAGTACATAAAACATAATGTAATTATCAATTCGTTGCCCACGCAGGGGACTTAAACCAAGTTCAAGAATAAACAGTTTAACTCCAATACTCGACATATGCAATGACAAAACATAAAAATAAACAATACAGACTCGAGCCACTATCATCAAGCCATCCCATCCTTTGCGTGCGTGCCCCGTGCCTGCTCCTCAGTTCTCCCGGTACCTGAAATGCATAAGACGCATTTCCCCCATTTAAGGGGTTAGCATTCGAATAGCTAGTGCAAGTACACAATTACACAACATTATATACAAAAATACGGTTTTACACAATCATCTCAAACATAGGTCATTTGCCACATATATATTCCGGAATACTACATTGGCAATCACATCGATTTTCAGTCATCACAATATCACAAAATCACAACTGGTATCCCGTGGCCGTACCCCTTATTATCGACCCCCAGACATCCCGTCGAACACTCCGGGTGGGATACCACTTCCGCGGCCGTACCCCTTAGTATCGACCCCCAGACATCCCGTCGAACACTCAGGTAGGAAGTTCAATCACACACGCACCCAAGTCCACTTCCGCGGCCGTAGCCCTTAGTATCGACCCCAGACATCCCGTCAGACACTCCGGGTGGAAAGAACACAACTCACGCACCCAAAAATCACCATTCATCATTCATTTCGAAAATCACAATATACATAACGAAATGTAATACATGTACTTGCCTTGAATGAAACGAAACGAAGGAAACGACGACGGAATAGGTTTCGGTCCGAACAATCCTCCCAAATCCGATCCTAACACAATAACGGTATACACAAGTCTCAATAACGCGGAAAGGTAAGAATTAATCCTAATCCTACCCGTTGGGGCAATTCATCGGACACCAAGAGTGCATAAGGAAATGAAATCGGTCAATGGTAAAACAACGGGATTTCATCCCAATCAAAAATAAGAAAACCATGGGTCGCGAGAATACTATCAAAACCTAATAACAACATCGGTTAATTCGAATTAAAACACAAGATCACCACCAAACCCTCCCCAAAAACATACTAGGGTTAAAGGAATTCTTACCTCTTGTTGAATCAAGCATTCAAATCCAAAAACCACGGGTTAGATCCGCAATCCGAGCCACCCGATCGAAGAGGGATGAAGAAATCTACACAAGTAAGTGATAGGTGGAGGAACTCTCCCTCTCAAGACTCTCTCACTCTCGCACGGTTGAAGAAGTGGGAAGGAAATGAGTGATTTCGCTGAATAAAACGCTGATATAGCGCTGACCGCGCCGTGTGCCGCGGCTCAGATAAACTGTGCCGCGGCACAGAGCCAAAAATTGTGCCCAGTGGTGGTGGCCGCTCGTTGTGCCGCGGCTCATCCGAAGTGTGCGCGGCTCGGACTCGGCATGTGCGGCAACTGCCGGTGTGCAGCGGCACGCGTCTGATCGATTTGGCCGGCAAGTGTCACACGGGTGTGCCGCGGCACGGACAAGTGTGCCGCGGCACTGACTCGGCTGTGTGCCGCGGCGCACAATCCTTGTGTCGCGGCACACGGTACAGTTAGCTTAGGCAACAACTGGGTGATGTGTGTGCCTCGGCGCACAATACTTGTGCCGCGGCCCACACCCCCCCTCGGGTCCCAAAATGACGAAAAATGATCCGGAAGGAGAATAAAAGCAACAGGGATCGATATTTGGGCAACAATAACACGTAGTGGAAGTACGGAACCCAAAAACGATCTGAGGTACACGACCAAAGTCGAACAAGGGACAAATTCCCTAAACTTCTAGGAAATTACAAAAACGGCCCAAACATCCGAAAAATCACGACACAACGTCGGATTAACAATCCGAAACTCGCAACATGCTCTACACAAGCATACGAACTCATGGAAGTAAGAAAACGACGAAATCGAACGAGTTTAACGAGAATCGAATACACATGAGACAGAATATAACACGAGATGAAATTACGTAAAAACATTATCAAGACCCGTCTAAACGGAAAACTCCAAGAACAAAAATAGGTTCAGAATTACAAAATAGTGCCAGGCGAGTTGTCCGAAACGAATATGCACCAAAAATAGAAATTACCAAGGATAGAAAACGCGGATATTACATTATCTCCCCCTAAAAATAAGTTTCGTCCCGAAACTTACAACACGAATAACTCGGGGTATCTCGACCTCATACTCTCCTCTGTTTCCCACGTGGCCCCCTCGGATCCATGCCTCGACCACTGCACTTTGACCAAAGGGATGGTTTTGTGCCTGAGTTGCTTAACCCGACGCTCTAAGATCTGAATCGGCTTCTCCTCGAAGGTAATGTCGGGCCCCAACTCGATCTCTCCAAAATCAATAATATGGCTAGGGTCCGGTACGTACTTCCTAAGCTGGGAAACATGAAATACGTTATGCACGTGGCTCAGGGACGGCGGCAAGCCTAACCGATATGCAAGCTCTCCAACTCTCTCTAGAATCTCGAACGGTCCAATAAATCTCGGACTAAGTTTACCCTTCCGACCAAGCAGTAAACTCCCGCGTCGGCGACACCTTAAGCAAGACATGATCTCCCACCTCAAACTCCAACGGTCGGCGACGTGTATCGGCATAAGACTTCTGCCGACTCTGGGCCGTCAGCAATCTACCACGAATCAGGGTAATCTTCTCCCTCGTCTCAACTATCAGATCGGGCTCGGTACCGATTAGCTCAGACGTATCATCCCAACACAACGGTGATCTGCACCTCCTTCCATACAACGCTTCGAATGGTGCCATTTTGATCGAGGCATGCCAACTATTGTTATACGTGAACTCGATCAACGACAAGTGTGTCTCCCAATCATCCTTCCAATCTAAGGCACAGGCTCTCAACATATCTTCTAGCGTCTGTATCGTCGCTCGTATCCGTCTGTCTGGGGGTGGTAGGATGTACTAAGTCTCAACTCGGTTCCCAAAGCTCTATGAACGGCCTGCCAAAAATGTGATATGAACCGGCCATCACGATCCGAAACAATGCTCTTAGGGGTCCCATGCAATCTCACTATTTCCGCAACAAACACTCGTGCAAGCCTCTCCGGCCCCCAAGTGTCCTTAATACTTAGAAAATGAGCTGATTTGGTTAGTCGATCAACAACGACCCAAATCATGTTCATTCCCGTCCGAGTCTTAGGCATATTGGTAATGAAATCCATAGAAATATCCTCCCATTTCCACTCCGGGATAGGAAGTGGTCGTATGACCAGCGGGTCGCGATGCTCGATCTTAACTCTGGTGAGTCAAACACTTCGCCACAAACTCGCTAACATCCATCTTCAAATTACTCCACCAGTAGTTACTCCTCACGTCCTTGTACATTTTACTCGTACCAGGATGTATGGAGTAGGGCGTGGTATGAGCTTCGCTTAAGATCTTCTGTCTCAGTTCAATATCACATGGTACACAAAGTCTGCCGCGAAACCTCAAAACTCCATCATCGTGAACCACAAATCCAGGGGATTTCCATTTCCTCACATCCTCCTTAAGCTGGACCAAAAACGGATCGTCAAACTGCTTCGCCTTGATATCATCAGTCAAGGACGAAGTGATCTCTAATGCACATAACTGACCCTGAACTCTCTGAACCCAAACCTCAATATTCTGACGGATGAAATCTCGCTGGATCTTACTCTGCGGTGTAAGTACCTCTAACATCTGCAAAGCCATCGGTTTTCTGCTCAACGCATCAGCCACTACGTTGGCCTTACCCGGATGGTAAAGTATCTCGAGGTCGTAATCTTTAATTAGTTCTAACCACCTACGCTGTCTCATGTTCAACTCTTTCTGGCTGAAGATGTACTTCAAACTCTTGTGATCCGTAAAAATCTTACATGATGACTCATAGAGGTAGTGCCTCTAGATTCTTAAGGCGAAAACGACCGCAGCTAACTCCAAATCGTGCGTGGGATAGTTTACTTCATAAGGCTTCAATTGGCGTGACGCATAAGCAATCACTCTGTCTCTCTGCATCAAAACACACCCTAGACCAAGGCCCGAAGCATCACTATACACTACGAAGTCCTCATTCCCCTGAGGCAATGCTAAAACGGGCGCGGTAGTCAGACGTCTCTTTAACTCGTCAAAGCCGCTGCGCCTGTCTGCACCCACTCGAACTTCTGAGTTTTCTGGAGCAACTGAGTGAGTGGTCTAGCGATCTTAGAAAATCCCTCAACGAATCTGCGGTAATAGCCGGCGAGACCCAGAAAACTCCTCACCTCCTTCACATTCTTAGGCGGCTCCCAAGCCATCACTGCCTCTATCTTCTGCGGATCTACCCGAACTCCCTCTGCTGAAATCACATGCCCGAGGAACGTCACTTCCTCGAGCCAAAACTCACACTTAGAGAACTTCGCGTACAACCGCTCGGTCCTCAAAGTGTCTAATACAATTCGGAGATGTAAGGCGTGATCCTCCGGCTCGTGAATAGATAAGAATATCGTCGATAAAAAGCGACTACGAATTTGTCCGGATACTCAATAAAAACCTTGTTCATCAACCGCATGAACAACTGCTGGGCATTAGTTGGCGAAAGGCATAACCACAAACTCGTAATGGCCATATCTCGTCCGAAGGCGGCTTTGAATATCGACGTCCCAATTCTCAATCGTAGTAGCGATCGCAAATCAATCTTGAAAAGACTTCGCCCCAAGGTGATCAAACAAATCGTCAATCCGGGCAAAGGGTATTTATTTTTGATGGTCACTTGTTTAATTCTCGATAATCGATGCATAAACGAAGCGACCCATCTTTCTTCTTAACGAAAATGCAGGCGCACCCCAAGGCGATGCGCTCGGTCGAATATACCCTTTATCTAACAATTCTCCCAACCGGTTCTTCAACTCTAACATCTCCGACGGTGCCATACGGTACGGTGCTCGAGAAATAGGGGGCATTCGGCTCTAGATCGATAAGAAACTCCACCTCTCATTGTGGTGGTAACCCCGGCAAGTCGTGCAGGAAGACATCGGGATACTCACTAACAAGCTGGAATTGACGACATGTCAACTCCACCATCTTCCGCCTTCAGAGCATAGCACCGATGGCGACACACACGGTTCATAAGTTTCATCGCCTTCAAGGCGCTAATCACGCTCCTCGATCTACCACTTACGGTAGACGAGAGTATGCTCGGTGCCATCCTCGGCCACGATCGAGATAGTACGAGTCCGATAGTTCATGATAGCACCGTGACGCTCTAACCAATCGTCCCCGAGGATTAGATCCTCACCCTTGAGGTCGATAACGATGAGGTTCGAGGGCCAATCTCGGCTCCCGATCCTCACGGGGCAATCCCTAACTTCCCGGTCCCCAACCATACGATCCCCGCTAGGCGTACCCACCACAAACGGTTCACACTCAAACAAGCAGTTAAAGCCAATACGATTCACACAATCCGACGCAATAAAGGAATGGGTAGCACCCGAATCAAAAAGCACGGAAACTGGATGAGTAAGGATCTGAGTGGTACCTGACGCCACTGGAATGTCTGCCTCCTCTGTGCGCCTCATCTGATACAGTCGGGGGTGGACTGAACCCGAGCTCGAGGCTGCGCGGCGATCCGGATGTCCCCGACCTCTACCGCGACCCGAACCCTGCAGAACCTGAGTAGATGGAGTACTATGATCCTTCTGCTCGGTAGTGGTAGTCGGAACTCTAGAGACCCTGGTGGCTCTCTCACAATGAGTCGCCCGATGCCCGGTTTGCCCGCAAGTAAAACAAATAACTGGAGGAAAAGGGCAATCCTTCATCAAATGCTCATATTGGTTGCAGTTAAAACAAACCACCGCCACGAAGCAGCAATTTGGGTGAGCGATTACTCCGAGATCCCCGGTAGGTGGCAGTCTCTTCCCGGGTGTTGGAACAGAACGAGACCTCGAAAACTGACCACCTTTCCCGGTCGAGAATCCACCGGTAGTCTTCTGCTTCTTAGCTTCCGAAACCGACTCTGATTCCGGAACTGCCATCTCGATCGCTAGGGCGCGATCCTGGTATTCTTTCAAAGTGGCACACATGAGCGGTGCCATACTCTGCCTAATATGCGGCTTCATGCGCATATTGAAGTAACGGATTTTATCAGCCTCCGTCCTCACCTGATCTCTCACGAAACCCAACTGCTGATTGTAAGTAATGATGGCCTGAGAAATAGGCACGTCCTGAGGTGTAGCGGTGAAGAATTCCACAATTCTGCGTTCCTTGACTGGCGGCGGACAATACTCTGCTTCCATAGCAGCCTTGAATTCCTCCCAAGTAGCTCGACGGTCTCTGGGCACAACGGCCTCCCACCATTCCAGCCTTCCTTATCCAGAGTCTTGGGCAATATGTACCCTCATCTTCGGGACAAGCTACGGCATCGAAGGTCTGGACAACCGAAAGAGCCAATTCTCCCAACCGAGGGAGTCGGAGGATCCGGAGAAACGAGGAGGGTGCATCTTAGTCACCGTCAAGCCACTTACTAGCCTCCTCTTAGGTGTCGGGGCGGATTAAGCGTCCACCACAGGCTATCTGAGTAAGTTGGGCTACCAAGCTGGCCAAATCTGACGGTAGCCAGCGTCGGCATTATTACCCGACGGCACCGAGTGAGAGGTGAGTCCGCAGAGGATGAGAAAGTGAGCCCTCCTCATTATCGGCACCCGACCACGGCCTCGGCCGCGTCCCTAGCCGGTCTACCACGACCTCTCAACATCTTGAAGGAAGTAAGAAAAGGACAAGATCGAAAGATTCACAATTCACAAAGTTGGTAACACAAGTCACGATTCCGAACAGCGCAAGAAAAGCGAATTACGGAGATATAAGAGTTCGAGGAGACTTACACCACGGTCGCACGAAAAGACGGTAGCATGATGATATTAGGCTCAACGATGACTCTAATGGCAATCGACAGACCCAAAATTCACCGAAGCGGCTAGGTATTCAAAACCTAAGCTCCGATACCATAAATGTAACACCCCAATTCACAAATGGGACATTACACGCCGTAGAACCCTCTTGAGGTCTACCAGGCTAACACATGACACATAACCACAATGAAAACCCAAAAGATGCACTCGAAAGTAAATAGGGCCGTGGCCTCGGCCAAAACATTTCAACGGAGTACATAAAACATAATGTAATTATCAATTCGTTGCCCACGCAGGGGACTTAAACCAAGTTCAAGAATAAACAGTTTAACTCCAATACTCGACATATGCAATGACAAAACATAAAAATAAACAATACAGACTCGAGCCACTATCATCAAGCCATCCCATCCTTCGCGTGCGTGCCCCGTGCCTGCTCCTCAGCTCTCCCGGTACCTGAAATGCATAAGACGCATTTCCCCCATTTAAGGGGTTAGCATTCGAATAGCTAGTGCAAGTACACAATTACACAACATTATATACAAAAATACGGTTTTACACAATCATCTCAGACATAGGTCATTTGCCACATATATATTCCGGAATACTACATTGGCAATCACATCGATTTTCAGTCATCACAATATCACAAAATCACAACTGGTATCCCGTGGCCGTACCCCTTAGTATCGACCCCCAGACATCCCGTCGAACACTCCGGGTGGGATACCACTTCCGCGGCCGTACCCCTTAGTATCAACCCCCAGACATCCCGTCGAACACTCCGGGTGGAAGTTCAATCACACACGCACCCAAGTCCACTTCCGCGGCCGTACCCCTTAGTATCGACCCCCAGACATCCCGTCAGACACTCCGGGTGGAAAGAACACAACTCACGTACCCAAAAATCACCATTCATCATTCATTTCGAAAATCACAATATACATAACGAAATGTAATACATGTACTTGCCTTGAATGAAACGAAACGAAGGAAACGACGACGGAATAGGTTTCGGTCCGAACAATCCTCCCAAATCCGATCCTAACACAATAACGGTATACACAAGTCTCAATAACGCGGAAAGGTAAGAATTAATCCTAATCCTACCCGTTGGGGCAATTCATCGGACACCAAGAGTGCATAAGGAAATAAATCGGTCAATGGTAAAACAACGGGATTTCATCCCAATCAAAAACAAGAAAACCATGGGTCGCGAGAATACTATCAAAACCTAATAACAACATCGGTTAATTCGAATTAAAACACAAGATCACCACCAAACCCTCCCCAAAAACATACTAGGGTTAAAGGAATTCTTACCTCTTGATGAATCAAGCATTCAAATCCAAAAACCACGGGTTAGATCCGCAATCCGAGCCACCCGATCGAAGAGGGATGAAGAAATCTACACAAGTAAGTGATAGGTGGAGGAACTCTCCCTCTCAAGACTCTCTCACTCTCGCACGGTTGAAGAAGGGGGAAGGAAATGAGTGATTTCTTTGAATAAAGCGCGATATAGCGGCCGCGCCGTGTGCCACGACTCGGATAAAGCGTGCCGCGGCACGAGCCAAAATTGTGCCCGGTGGTGGTGACGCTCGTTGTGCCGCGGCTCATCCGAAGTGTGCCGCGGCTCGGACTCGGCATGTGCCGCGGCAACTGCCCGGATCTGCGCGCAGCTCTGATCGATTTGGCCGGCAAGTGTCACGGGTGTGCCGCGGCTGACTCATTTGTGTGCCGCGGCGCACAATCCTTGTGCCGCGGCACACGGTCGATTAGCTTAGGCAACAAGCGGGTGATGTGTGTGCCGCGGCGCACAATACTTGTGCCGCGGCCCACACCCCCTCGGGTCCCAAAATGACGAAAAATGATCCTAAGGAGAATAAAAGCAACAGGGATCGATATTTGGGCAACAATAACACGTAGTGGAAGTACGGAACCCAAAAACGATCTGAGGTACACGACCAAAGTCGAACAAGGGACAAATTCCCTAAACTTCTAGGAAATTACAAAAACGGCCCAAACATCCGAAAAATCACGACACAACGTCGGATTAACAATCCGAAACTCGCAACATGCTCTACACAAGCATACGAACTCATGGAAGTAAGAAAACGACGAAATCGAACGAGTTTAACGAGAATCGAATACACATGAGACAGAATATAACACGAGATGAGATTACGTAAAAACATTATCAAGACCCGTCTAAACGGAAAACTCCAAGAACAAAAATAGGTTCAAAATTACAAAATAGTGCCAGGCGAGTTGTCCGAAACGAATATGCACCAAAAATAGAAATTACCAAGGATAGAAAACGCGGATATTACATTTAGTTTTTTTTACGGTTGGTCCGTCGGCCGCCGATAAAATTTTGAGAACCAACATATTGTTTTTCTAGCAAGTAATCTGATCATTTAATTATTTTAATTAAATTGTATCACCGTCACCATGGCATTATGGTACGTTAATTTCTAGTCTATAATATAAAGGACAACTGTGTTTTTTGGTAGTGTGCACCTCAAAAGACCATTCTATCATTTCCCTCTCATTCTCTTCTCTTTGTATTGGATATAATAATACTGTAATACCCGCCATTTTCATAATGTAATATTATTATTTATAATAATATTATAATGCATTTCATTTCATTTAATTTCATTTAAAGGATCATGAATATTTATTTCGACGTATCACAAGTTCTAGCCCGAGTCATTTGGTGAGTAGTCATTGTTTATTTTTATAATAGTGTTATTAATTATTCAAGCATAATACTAACACTACTATCAATAATATTTTCATTATTATTAATAATATTATTAATATTATTTTATTACTACTAATATTATTATTATCATTATCATTTTTCAGATTATTATGATCAATATTACCAAACAATTATTATTTTTACATTCACTATTATTAGTAGTATTATTATTATATCATTTATATTTAATCATGTGCTTTAACTTACCAACTAAGATTAAAATTAATTAACCACAATTAATAACTCCTCTTCCCTCGCCAATCGTTCCAGGCAGAGTTCTCACTTCACCAAACTCTTTATCTTTATCCTAATATACAATCCTAATCTAACTAAAACACTTAAAAACCTATACATATAAATATACTATTAATCCCACTGCGATTCTTTACAAATCATCAATCAACATCCTAAGAACAGAAAACAAAAAAAAAACACAATACACAATTTCTGCAACAAGTTCATCACGCCAGAAATTTACGATACAAAGAAGAAGAAGAAGAAGAAGAAGAACGGGAAAGGAATTTGTACAATACAGAAAAAAGGAAAAGATAGATGCGGCCTATCGTCGAGTCTCCATCCGATTTCTGTCGATCTCTGTTCAAATCCTTCAAAGGTAACCCGATCTCCATCCTAATGAGATTCATAAACTGCATTTATTAAGCTATTACTGTGCCATGGTCGTAAACACTCAGTGTCGGAGTTATTTTTCCTGTTCTTCAACACTGTTTCCATATACTACAATATATTCAATTTGTTAAAAATCTGGTTACACCAAATTAATCAAAACTCGAAACCAACAGAAATCATCGAAACCAAACTGAACTCAGTACCTTCAAAGTCGATTTCAGCCACAAAAACAACTCCAAACCCGGGCCGAGCATGAACCCAGAAACATTTGGGTAGTTGATCACCATGCAGTCAATAAATATTTGTTGAGGAGTGGAGTCCGGGTCTTGGAGGATTTTCTAGAGATAATATTTTTCAATAAATTGCTTCTTGGCAATACCCCATTTGTTTCCATCTTCCTCAGGAATGAACTCCTCAATATAATACAATTATTTTCCTTCCCATTAAAGTGGCATAACTAGTTCTTGCCTAGTTCTACTTTTCTTAGCTGCTGGTACTTCTAATGGTGCATTTGTATTTTTCCTTTTTAAGATACTCGAAGTTCCAGCCTCAGGAAATTAAATGGGGCTATAGATAGTGCCTCCTGCCTTCTCTTGGTTCTCATCTCTTCTTCCCCTTTTTTGCCAGCATCAAGAACCTGAGCTAGCTGCTCCTCCATTTTAGTCATGAAATCTTGCATGCCTAAAGGCATCCTTACAGATGTTGGTGGTGGAGAGGGTTCCTTTTTGTTGACAAGTGAGTCCATCTTGTTATTGAGGGATAGTAGATGAGGTTTTACTTCGGTTGCTAGGAGTTTTACAACTGTTCTGACCATCTCAGTGAAGTTAGATGGTAGTTGGACTTCAGGTGCCTTTCCACGAGCAGTGTTTTTTGCTGGGTTCTCCTCTGCAGCTGACCTCCGAGTAGGGTTGTTAGCGAATCGAATTTTTTTATTCGATTCATGATTCGAATTCGTTTAGGCCGATTCGTATTCGTTTTTTTCGAATTCGAATTCGAATTCTACTTTATATTCGCTGACATAACGAATCAGAATACAAATATGATGGTATTCGATTCGTTTTGTTCATGAATATTCGATTCGAATTAATTATTTATATATTTAGTATATTATATATAATCAAAAGGGTTTCATTTCATTTCTCTGCCTTATTATACTGCTGGTCCTGTTTTCATATCACATTATGGTGGTTTTTGGCCTGTATTATTTTTTTTGGTGAATTGTATTATTATTTTTAGGTTGTATTTTTTGCGATAAAATTTTGAATCTTTCATTCAATTCTAAAAAAATCAAATCAAATTGAATACTCGAATCGAATCGAATAATTCGAATATCCATATCGAATCGAACTCGGATCAACTTTTAATATTTGAAAAAAATCGAATCGAATCGAATAGTTTGAATAGTTTCACGAATACGAATCGAATACAGTGGTATTCGCTTCGATTCGATTCGTTTACAACCCTACCTCTGAGCAATGGATTTTTCAGATTATATTCTCCTGTCAGCCACTTCTTGATCAGATGGGGTTTTTTCTAGCTGACCTGACTCTTCGTCTTCTTTGGGCTGATGTGAGCTGGATACTTGATCAGATGCATCATTGTCATGGTCCTAATCATCTTGCTTCTCCCTATTCTTTCCTTCTGATTCTTCTCCTTCATTCTCTTTTTATTCCTTTTCTTCTTTCTTCTCTTCCTCTTCTTTTTCTTCTCTGATTTCCTTTTCAAATTCTTTTTTTTCTTCCTCATTCTCTTCCTCTTTTTCGACTACCTTATTTTCTTATTCTTTCTCCTCATTTTCAACTAATTCTCCTTCTTCTTTCTTTTCTCATTCTCCTTCACCAGTTTAATCATCAAGAGTCTTCCCGTGAGCTACTCCTTTCATAATGTCAAAAATGAACCGGTCCACATTTTGTTAGAAATTTGTTATGAACCAGCTCTGATCTAATAGCAACTTCAGGTCAGATTCATGACAAAATGTAGTGAGGAGTTGTTCTGTGGCCATGGGATAATCCGATCCACTTTTCTCAACTGCCTCTCTAAGCTCAGAGAAGCTGAGGGTCTTCAATCCCTTCCATTCTTTATATATTTTGACAAAAGAATATTTCAAGACTTGTTGTCTTACCAGCCTCAGTTGTGCCCTGGTAAGGTTCAGTGGATTATTCTCCCTGAGGTTGAAGATGTATTGAACATCTTGTTCCTCAAGAAGCTCTTCCATCTCTTCTTCTTCAGTGACATTGGGAAGTGTCAGGAGTGGAATAACTTTTGGGATTAGCTCAGTACAGTGAGCTGGTTGATCTTCAGGTGATGAAGGTGCAACTAATATGGCTACCTGCATTTCTTCAGTTGGGTGGTCCACCAGTTCCTTCTGCTTTTTAGGAGATGGTTTAGGAGATTAGGTGATATTGGCATCTTCTTGTCTCTCAGGTAACTTTCACTTTAAGAGTTTTGAGAGTGGGAGGTTGTCACTGTCCGAGTCATCTGCAAGTGCGAGTTTCAGGTGCAGTTGGAGGAACATGTGAGGTTTCAGGTGCAAGTGGAATGTCCTCCTCTGCAGGTAGCTTTTCAGGTACGTCGGCTGCAATTGTGGTTAGGGCTGGAAGAATCTCCTCTGCAGTTTTCTCAGCTGGGATTGGAGCGAGAATCTCAGCTGTGGTTTGGATCTCAGCTGCATCTGTATCAGGTGCTGTTTTATCGGCTGCATCTGATTTAACTTCATCTGAGTCAGAGGGTCCTCTGTACAAGGATGTTCCAGTTTTTATCCTCTCAATTAATTCTGCCACTGTGGGCTTTCTGTCTGCAAACTTGTCCATTGCAGCTTGGTCCAGGTGACCAAGTCTCTTACTGTTGTGAAAATTCTCAGCTTTTCATCTGGCTTTCCCAAGAAACTCAAGAATCCAGCTGATTTGAGTTCCAAAGGCCAGTTTCTGTCCAAACTTGTTGTTCTCACTGCCCTAGGTCGCTTTGTTTACTTCACGGACTAACTGCCTGTAGATGTAGTCAGGCCAATTAATCATTTGCCTCTGAATCATTGCTCCCAGGACTATATATTTTGAGGATGACAGTAGATCAAAACTGCCTGCCATGCCCATCACAACTTTTTTTGTGATGTCCCCATATTCTTTCTTGAGGTCACCCTTCCTGGCAGTGAATTTCATTTTCGTCGGCTGCTCAGGCGACTTAATTTCGTACCATATCTCCACTGGGTTCTGTTTCAGGGCCTCAACTGCAATGCCAGGTTCTCCATGTTGAATGCGTCTGCGGTGGTCTTCTTGTTTATTAAAATGGGTTCTTCGAAAATCAAGCTCTCGATGTCGCTTTCCGTGACTTGGGCCTCTTTAAAAAAAAAACAAATGATAGCTTCTTTGAATAGTTGAGTTGGGTTGATGTCTAGGAAGTAGTAGATTCCATTCTTTTTCATCATTTGGATCATATGCCCCATTACAACGGATCTGCTTGACACCAGAAGCCCGAAAAAATCCACGACAATGCTGAATATGATCTGCTGGTTCACCATCCTTAGGTTGACGTTCCTGAAATAGGTAGCGGTTTCCATTTCTACAAATTTTTTGAACTTTTAGTGTAGTGAATATTCATAAAGTTTTTCTACTTTGAAAACTAGGGTTCTAGAGCATGAAGACGATAAGGTTTTTGTGAAATGATTTCGATCGTCTTAAATAGCTACTCGAAGAATCGTTTTTGAATTTAATAATTAAATAAATATGTGGCGGTTCGAGTGATTGATTGGACATCGTGATGTAGACATGGAGTTGTTGGGATCGTGTGTTTTTAGCCACATGTTAATGAAAGTGAGTATTTAAAGAAATTGCGAACTTAGCTGGTTGACTTTTTGACTTCTGCTCAACTTGCTTTCCTCGTCTGTGCTTTGGATCCTCGTCTGCTCTGATCAAGTGGCTTTTCATCGTCTGGTCTGATCAGGTGGCTTTTCACTGTCTGGTATGATCAGGTGGCTTTTAATTTAACATCGGTTTTTAGAAAAAACGATGTTAATTTTTAAATAAAGTTTCGATTTTTTTAAAAAACATTCCAGATTTTTTAAAAAATTTGACATCGGTTATACTAAAACCGATGTTAAATTAAAAATTAACATCAGTTTTTCTAAACCGATGTGAAATGGATTAATTTAACATCAGTGTTTTCAAAAACCGATGTTAATTGTTAATTTAACATCGGTTTTTAGCATAACCGATGTTAAATTTTTAAAAAATCTGGATTTTTTAAAAAAATAGAAACTTTATTGTTTTAAAAAAAATCCGGAATATTAATATTAAAAATTGGATGTTTATATTTATTGTTAAAAAATAAAAGGTAAAAATTGAAAGTTTTTATTTAAAGTTCGAAAATAAAAAATAAACATTAGTTCGAAAATAAAAAATAAAAATCGGATGTTTTTATTTAAAGTTCGAAAATAGAAAATAAAAATCGATATTTTTATTTAAAGTTTTGAAAAAAAGTGGAATATTATTTTCCATAAATAAAAAAAAACTGAATTATTATATATATTTTTAAAATCCTGCTAGTCTTTGTTTTATTAATTTTTTACTTTTCATAAAAAACTATTTTATGTTTTTACAAAAAAATTCTAAAAAAAAAACAGATTAAATATGAATTATAAATCAGATCCAGATTTTTTAATTTTTTATTTTTTATTTTCGAGCTTTTAATAAAACCATCCGACTTTTAATATTAATATTCTAGATTTTTTTAAAAAAATAAATTTTTGATTTTTTAATATATATATATATATTAAATTATCTTATATTTATAGAAATTTATAAATGTATATAGTATATAAATATAACACATAGCAAAAAATATACAAGAAGTTCATCTAGCGGAGTGGTAATATCACACTTCCAAAAGCAAGAGGTGATGAGTTCGAAACCCACCAACAACGAAATTTAATGCTATTTGTTGTAGGTTGGTGGGCCTTGGTGCGGGGGGCTGGTGCGGGTGGTTGGGGCGAGTGTCTGGGTTGGGGCTGGGTTGGGCTAACTGGGTTAGCCGCGGTCCGATAATTTTAAAGTCGCGAAATCTAACATCGGTTGTCCCAGAACCGATGTTAAATATCGCGATATTAAAATTAACATCGGTTGTTATAACAACCGATGTTAAAATCGAAGTTTAACATCGGTTATTAGAAACCGATGTTAAATGTCCAGGAAAACCGATGTTAAATGTCTGTTTTGTAGTAGTGCAATATCCATATATCAACAACAAAATCATCATAATCTGGTAATCCATCTCATAGTAATACATATCAATTCGTACATGCGATGATTATCATCTCAGGAAAACCAATATTCAATCCAAGATGAAATCCCGAAGTGAAGAGTAATTACCTTTTCAAGGAAATGGGTTGATCGTCAAGGTTGAATCCATTTCCAATCGATTCCAAGCTTAATATTGTTAAAGACGATCAACTTCATAATTACTCAAGTGTTTGTAACCTCAAAATATCCTCCAAGAACTCTCTCTATCAGTTGAAAGGAAGAAATGGACGAAATTGTAATATCCGCAATTCCGGATTTCCGGTAATTTTCATTTTTCGGCGGAGGTCCGTTTCGAAAACTCGCTTTTGACCGTTTCGGCATTCGGAGAATATTTAATTCTGCACTTTTTATCATCCGAGTTCGTTTCGGTGCTGCTTTGTTGAGTTCCGTGCTTTTTAGCGACTTTTCCGCGCGTGAGTTCGGTTCTTGCGAATCTCGTTCGAAACTGTCGTTTGGGGTTTTTCGTAAGTTCATTTAACGTTGTTATACGTGTTTTGAGCTTCGGTTTGATTATTCGTTGTCGTATGGTGATTTTCGGGCATTTGGGCCATTTTCATAATTTCCCAAAGTTTGGGGTAATTACCTTCCGTTGTCGAATTTCGAGCCTTCGGGTGGTCGGAATCGTGTGTTCTACTAGCTCTTAGATTCGTCTTTGTGAGTACTTCGTAACCGTATCTTCGGTTCGTATTCAGGTTCGAGTTTCGGTGTCGTTTTGTTGAGTTCAGGATTACTAAACGACTTTTCTAAGTATGAGTTCGGCCTTGTAAAAATCACCATAAATTCTTGGAAACTCCAAAAAATTCTGAATCTTTGCAATATTATAAAGCATCGAGTTAGCTTTCCAATGGTTCGAACACTGAGTCAATCGGAGTCCGGACGAGAGAGTTATGGTCGTTTTAGCTCACCCGCTCGTTATTGGCCGATCACTGCCGGCCGAACTCGGCCGTGTCGTCCGACACGGCCCGTGCCGTACTCGTCCAGAAATGCCGGAGTTTCGTCTCAGACCCGACCGTGTCGTCCGACACGGCCCGTGCCGAACTCTTCCGGATAAGCGAGAACCAATGCCGGCACGCCCGACCGTGTTCCAGACACGGTCGAGTCATGCCGAGTCATTGTCGGACGGGTCACTATCGGGCGACGCGACCGTGTCTAGCAGACACGGTCGAGTCCCTGCCGCCGTGGTCGGCTATTTAAGGGCACTGGACCGAGTAATCCGGCCATTTTCACCCTTTTTCTTCGTTTCTTCGCGTTTCTTCGTCAATAATGGATGGATTTGGATAGATATGACATAGATCAACATGTTTTGGAAGTTGTAATCATGGATTAACATCATCTTCCACCCGGATCGAAGGTAAGAACACCTAAACTTTTGGTTTTTGGATGTTCTTGAGGTTTCTTGGTGTTTTGGCCTATTTGCTTTGTTTTGATTCATATTATTGTTATAACTTGATTGTAAACTCGTAATCATTCAATACCCTTGAAGTTTTGTGGAACGGATTTGAGTATTTCTTTGAATAATCGATTAAATTGGACTACGCCCTCAAAGTGTCCGATAAAATGCTTCAATGGGTAGAACTTGGGAAGTTCCATACGTTTTCGTAGAATTGTGATTGAATTGATATCGTTGTGACTTAGGAACGAATTCTTGTGAAGAACTCAAGTCGGAACCCTTCCGTTCGTTGCCTTCTTTGGGGTCCGAGCTTCCCGGTCGAACCGTGTTCTTCGGAGCGTTCGGTAGCGGTTATTAAGGCAAGTATCTTACTATACGACTTGTATCTTGCGACTAGTAATCACGTATGAGATTTATGATGATTTTGCGTGCCTTCGTAAATATATTCCGTTTGAGTTGGTTGTGTTTTCCGAAATTTGAAGGCTTTGTGATAATAGTGTTATATTAGTATACGTGTTAGGCGTTGTGCCATTTGTGCAGGATTGAGATGTACATATGAGATGGTTGTACACGTGGTTGTGCAATGTATTGTGTACCGAATGTGTGTTATGTTGGTTAAATGTCGTTGATTGATGATAGTTGTTGCGAGTGTTGAGGTTGTGTTATGTGCGTGCAATGTATGATTTTGTGGTGATCAAGGTGATTGATTAATTGTGCTCATTGTTGTATGTAATGCGAATGTGATGTGCTGGAACGCTAGGTTCACTCGTGCGGGTTCGACGGGGCCTACGAGGATTCATGGCACAGGTCCATGGGATCGGAACTTAGTGTGTGGTGCTGAGGTCCAATCGTGCGGGTCTGACGAGGCCTACGATGATTCATGGCACAGGTCCATCGAATCAGGACACAGTACGTCCAACCGTGCGGGTTCGACGGAACCTACGGTGACACGTGACACAGGTTCACGGGGTCGGGACTGTTTGTTGTGATTGTTGTGTTTGCTCGATCCGTGTGGGTTGTTGAATCTACGGAGACTCGTGGCAAGCGATCACGGAGTCATGAGCATGATTGATTGTTGTGATTGTTGTGTTTGCTCGATCCGTGTGGGTTGTTGAACCTACGGAGACTCATGGCAAGCGATCACGGAGTCATGAGCATGATTGGTTGTTGTGATTGTTGTGTTTGCTCGATCCGTGTGGGTTGTTGAATCTACGGAGACTCGTGGCAAGCGATCACGGAGTCATGAGCATGATTGATTGTTGTGATTGTTGTGATTGGTTAAGTCCGTGCGGGTTGTTGAACCTACGGAGACACGTGACAGGGGATCACGGTGTCACGAACCATGTTTTGTAAATCAAACTTTTTGTGTAAGAAAGTTTTAAGAAAAGAATGTTGGGCCGAGCCCCATGAGATTTATGGAAATGTTTTCGTACTGTAAATTGTTGTAATACAATTTTGAGATTTGGGTTAAGACCCTAAGACTTTCGAAAAGTTTTGAAATTCTAAAATTTTCGAGGTGATAATCTTATTTTCGAATGCTTCATAGCTTATCTTTCCTTGTGAAAACCTCCTGGGGATATTTTGATACTTGATTGTCATATTTGATTCACGATTATTACTTGCTTGTTATATTTCGTATGATTTGATACTTGCACTAGTAAACAGTGGAGTTTTACTAACCCCAGTAATCGGGGTGGATGTCTGCTTTGCGTCGGTACATGCAGTTCGGGAGGCGATCACAGGATTGGCACAAGAGGATGACGAGCTGCGATACTAATCATGAGTCTAGAGTTATTATGATTTTGTTGTGTTGTCAGAATTGATTTCAGTCTTCCGCTGTATTGTATTTCGACCCCTGTGTGGGTAATGTTATTTAAGTCAGTTTTATCGATTGGGTTGTGTGACCTCATCGGTCTGTGTATTCACGTGTAAGTGACCATATCGGTCCGTATAATTTTATTGTTTGACCCTGGTCGGGCAAGCATTTGGTCGTTTATGGATGTTTAGCCTGGTAGATCCTTGTGGCAAGGGTCTACGGCGTGTAATATTCCCATATGGTTTTGGGGACGTTACAATTATGGTATCGGAGCTTAGGTTTTCGAAAACCTAGGCTGTCGGGTCGTTTCAAGTCGTGTTTTGTCGAGTAATGTGTTGTCTTGTCGTTCGAGTCGTCAGGTGACAAGTTGAGTTGTGCGTGGTCACAACGTGTCGGTTATGTTGTCGGACGAGATTAGTATCGTGGGCGACTGTCACCTCCGTGCGACCTGTGGATGTAAGTCTCCTCCTTTATGCGTAACACCTGTGTATCTCGATTTTATCTTAGTGAGTTAATTGCGGTGTATAATTTTATTTACACAGTATTGTGTAATATAGTTGTGTTTAATACTTGTGGCACATGGTATGTGTATAGAACTGGGCACGTTATTGTTTGATCTTTGAACCACCGGATGGGGTGGTATGTTGTGAAGGTTGTAAACCTCGATGGGTTTCGAAAGGTACCAACGGTAGAGTTTGTGAGAAACTCCGATGAATGATTTTGCTGTGTGTTTAAACTTGATACCACGAGATGCATTTGATTGAATTGGCGACCCTGGTTGCCATTTGAGTATGTGGTTTTAAATTCGACTGTTTTTGGAATGTTGTAATTTATGTCCGCTATGGGTAACTTTAAGAATATTTTCTGAAGAACTTTACAGTTTGAGAATTTTTGTAGAAATCGATTTTTGGAAAATATTTTGGTGGTTCGGTCAAACCACGGTTTATACGGATTTTTAAAATTTGTAAATTTTGACAAATGGGCCGTGTATTTTCAAATGACACCATCAGACGGTATTTGAAAAATGTGTTTAGAAGTACTTCGGACATTGTAAAATATCGCCGTCGTTTTGTTTATGAACTAAAGGATTTTGGGAAATCTTTATTTTGCAGAACAATTTTTGGTTTTCGGAATTTCGAACTTCTTATGTCCATGTGTTGAGGCTAAATGGTTGTGATAAGTTTGTAGTATTGTTGTGCTCACGAGAATGTTTTAGTGTTTTCTAAATGTTGAGATACATGGTTTTGATTAAATGACCGAGGTATTAAACGAAGTGCTTTCAAAATTTCACCCCAGCAAAATCTTTCGAACTCGCGAAATTTTTTTTATATTATCATTCGAACAAATACCTCGATAAACTTATTTTTTTAAATATTACCGGTGTTGGACCACAATGGTATGCTTATTGTTTTAACCATGTATGCTGTAGTATAGGTCGTTCATCTTTGTCAATGTGAACGTGTGAATATTGCATTGTGCTGCTGATTGTGGGCTTATGTCGATTATGTGAGGTTTGTTTTATCTTGTTATTCTGATTGGTTGTCCGTTCAGTATGCTAAGGGGTCGAGGTCGAGGCCGTGGCCGTGGTCGTAGTCGTAATCGAGAGCAGGAGAGGGCGACTCCATCCTTGCCGAGTACCAATCAGCTCAGTACAGATCAGGGACATTCGACTAGCGTTAATATTGACGTTAGCGCCGCCACCATCCTTCGTCAGTGTAATACCCGTAATTTTTGTTCCCCGGAAATTTTCTATTTTTGGCGGAAGTCTATTTTAATGACTTGCTTGGGACCGTTTCGTCATCCTGAGAATGATTAATTCTACACTTTTTGTCATCCGAGTTCGTTTCGGTATGGTTCTGTTGAATTCCGTGTTCTTTAGCGACTTTTCCACGTATGAGTTCGACTTTGTTAAATCACCATAAATTCTTGGAAGCTCCAAAAATTCTAAATCTTTGCAATATTATAGAGCATCGAGTTAGCTTTCCAATGGTTCAAACGGTGAGTCAATCGGAGTCCGGACGAGAGAGTTATGGTCGTTTTAGCTCACCCGCTCGTTATTGGCGATCACGCCGGCCGAACCCGGCCGTGTCGTCCGACACGGCCCGTGCCCGTGCATCGTCCGGAAATGCCGGAGTCTCGCCTCAGACCCGACCGTGTCGTCCGACACGGCCGTGCCGAACCCTTCCGGATAAGCCGATAAATGCGCCCGGCCACGCTTCGTGCCGTGCAGCGCGGCCGAGTCATGCCGAAGTCATTTGTCGGACGGGTCATCTGTCGGAAGGCCCTCGCGCGCGCGACCGTGTCAAGCGGGACACGGTCGAGTCCTGTCGGCCAGGTGTGCGACACGACCGTGCCGATAGGCACGGGCCGTGTCCGGCAGATACCAACCCCTATAAAAGGCCCCGCAGACGTTTTTCTTGCCATTTTTCACCTTCTTCTTATCCTCTTCGCACCGGGCGTGTTCTAAGCTTGAAGCCATGTTGTTTAACAACATATCCATGGAGTCTTGGAGCTCATATCATCAATCAACCATCCTATAACATCCTTTGATCGAGCGAATCGAATTGATTTTCCGTAAATCTAATTTTGGGGATTTTGGGTATTTTGTTCGATTTCGTCCGTTTAATCCGATTTAACTTAGGATTGTGATGGATTGGTGATTATTTAGATGTATTGTATCATTTCCCTTGTTATCCCATGGTTGGATCGTATCGATTCGTTGTTTTGGTCGAGTTCTTGACCGACGCCTTGAAGGTGTCCTAGAAATGTCATAGAGGGGTTTTCGGGCGTTGCGATCATTCTTCCTCGTATGATCGATGATTTATTGAATTTATGTTTTTAGGGTCGAATTCTTGTGAAGAACTCGAGTTGAAACCCTTCCGTTCGTTGTCTTCTTCGTGGTTCAAGCTTCCCGGTCGAACCGTGTTCTTCGGGATCTTGATAACGTTTATTAAGGCAAGTATACATTTATGATTGTACGTTCTCGACTTTGAAAGTATGAAATATTGATGGTATGATTATTTCTAGCCACTTCGGGACGGGCCTATGGTCCTCTCGAGGGTTTCGTAGCCTGCAGTGCGATTCCATGGTTGATATGAACGAACCGTTTCTACGGCATTCATATGAAATAATGTTGGCATGTAATGAACGAACCGTTTGACGGCATTCCTACATGTAACGGCGTATGATATGAACGAACCGTTTCTACGGCATTCACATACGTCTTGAGATTTTAGTTATTAGGAATACTAGTCTTAAATTGATGAATTGACGGATTACATTTACTTTATTGTCGAGAAGTATTATGTTTCATATTGTTATACTTGCACTAGCTATTCGACGGCTAACCCCTTTATGGGGAAATACGTTTCATGTATTTCGTGTTCCAGGAGAGCGGACGGCGGGTACAGTCGGCATGAAGATGATGGGCAAGTGTGATCTTGTGTCTTGTCTCGGTTATCTCTTTTGGTTTCCTCCATTCGGTGTTGTTGTCTTGGAATGGATTTTTAAATACTCGAGTATTGTATTTCGCTTTCCTTGATGTTCGGCTGTGTTGCCGAGGTATTGATTTGTGCAGTGATGTATATGGTTTCATTGTTTATGGTTTCGAATACCATTTGTATCGTCTTTCTTTCTATTGTATGTAGACCCTATCGGTCAAGTTTATAGTTCCGCGTATTTTTAGCCTTGTGGGTCCCACGGCGGGGCTCACGGCGCTGTAATATACCCTGAATAACTTGGGGGTGTTACAGAATATGGTATCGGAGCTTAGGTTTATGGATACCTAGGCTGTCGGTCTTTTGGGTCGATTGAGTCGGCATTTGCCCACAGTATCACTACTCTGCCATCATCACCGTGCGACCGGTACTTGTAAGTCCTCTCGCTCTTCTCGTATTTTTTCTTAATCGTTTCGTTTATAGCTTGGTATTCTTGGGAATTGGTCACTTCGAGAATGTGCGATTCGGATTATACTTACGCATGTGTGTGCCCTTCAGAATGTTGGCTGAAAGTAGGAAGAATCGTGGTTGTGATCACGGACGTGAACCCTTCCTTGAGATTTTGTTAAATTGCTAATTGCGATATTGGTGTGTAACGGTATTATGTTGAGACTTTGTTTAGGAGTCGCATGCTAGTATCACGGGAGATCTTCGTCTTCACGCACTGTAAGTATGTTGTTCGGATTATTCGAAAATTCTTGGTTATCTTGGTGATTTTGGATTTTCCGTTGAAATGTTTGTGCGAGTGATTGCAAGTTTCGAGGACGAAACTTATTTTTAAGGGGGTAGAGTGTAATACCCGATTTTTGGATATATTTTTTTCGTTTATATATTGGATATCGTGGATGGTTAATTATGCTCGAGGACGTTGTGAACGTTTGAAAATGTTATTGAATTGAGTATATGTATTGATTTTGCCGTATGCTCGTATTTGGTATGTCATGACTTTGGACAGAATTGTTGAAATTGGCTAAGTATGGAATTATTACGTGCGTTAATAAGGTGAGATTACGTACGTAAGATTGGCATGGTTACGTACGTCAAGGCTAAGGTATTACGTGCGTAACGAAGGCATCGGACGTAACCGAGTCCTGTGAGGCGGTGGGATCTGTTTCGGCAACTTTAGGAGGAGGATGTTGACAGTCGAGTCAACGTCGTGTTACGACGTTATACGGGACGTGTTACGTACGTAACACAACCATTATCTTGTAGCAAGTCAACCGGTATATTACGTGCGTTATATGGTATGGGTTACGTCGTAATGGGATCGCGGAATGAGACAGTGAGATGGTTACGTGCGTTATGGATTTTGGATTACGACGCGTTAAAGTTGTTACGTACGTTAAGAAAGGACACCTACGTACGTAATGAGAGTGAAATTTATATATTGAAGTGTTGCCTTTCATTTCTCTCACGATCCTTTGAGATATTTCTCTCCAAAACTCGTCCCTCTTCACTTTTAAGAGTGTTCTAAACACTTTTAACATGATTGTGAGCTTGGAATCATGGAATTAGAGCTTGGTTATGGAACTTTTGTTGATTCTTGAAGTGATTCCTTGTGTTATCCATATTCTATGAGGTTTATGTTGAAGGAAGATAATGATATGCTTTGAATATGTTGATTATGATTATGGAATCATAGAGATCTTGATGTTCTTGAGGCCATATGATGACTATGATGATTTAATGATTCTTGGAATGGAGTTCAAATTATTCTTTCTTCGTGGTTCGTCCATGCAAGGTAATCCTCGTATCCCTTTGATAGTGGCTCATTTTTTTTTCTTTTTGGGCTACTACTTGGGAGGGAGTACATTGGGAATCGTGTATTTTGATGTTCGTCTTATTTCAATGAAAATGCATAAATTGGACTGTATTTTTATCCACTGCGTGAGTATTTTTGAAATGGATTTTTGGTATTTTGCCAACTGAAATTTTATTTTGTAAAACCGATTCCCTAAACTGAGTTTTTGGCATTTTAACCTTGATCGTTTTGACGGTATTTGGAAAATGATTTTTTTTAGTATTTGAAAAATATTACCGTCATCGGTCTTTTTAGCATTTTTGGAATGACGTGGAAATTGTGCTTAGCCTGGTAAATCCTTGTGAGAAGGGTTTACGGCGTGTAATATTCCCAGGAGGATCTGGGGTGTTACAATTATGGTATCATGTGATAATGTTATACGAGATTTGTTGGAATTGTAATAAGAGATTTCGGATGTTGATATGATCATTGAGATCTTCTTCATATGGTGATAAGGGTTTTGTTGCGATTCTTGAGATTGTATGAATGACATGATGAAGAAAATGGTAACATGGAGATATATACCTCGGAGATGTTGTTCGGAACGTGATTTCGGATATTTCATGTTCTTGAAGAACTCTTGAATTATACGAGGTGATGAAATTTTTTTTTAGAAGTGTTGATGTTTTGAAAATGAATATGGAATATTCATATCTAGAGCTAAATTATGTGTTGGAAATAATATTCGTATAGGAATACGAATGTGATTATGAGTTTGATGAGACTATTATTCATCTCTGAATTTGGAAGCCCATACGTATGGAGCAAATATTCAAATCGAATGAATGGATTGTTTGATAACCTTTTTAATATGATTATCTATTGTTTTGAACGATCGGATGATTCGAATTGACGACGGTTATAAGTAAATTTTAACGATGGATTTACGAGAAGGGAATCTTGTCAATTCGTATTTAAGAATTGAGTTTGGAACATTTAAACCCTTATTATTGGTCCGAATTGGTTGCTGATATGATCGTCATATTTCGACTCGTATTGTGGACAGGATTTGTAAGTGTCTGAGTTGGATTGTTCAGACTGTGATTAGTCGAGATATGGTAAAACGATTGAGTTCGTGGTTTGGTGGTATTGATATTGGTCGTCATCGAACCGGTTGATTATCAATCCTTCGTTTTACATTAAGGTATGATGTTTGATCGTGAATTATGACTGTTGTGTTGCGGTTAAGATTGAAGGGTTCGTCGATTAACTTGGTCGAGACAAGTTTTATACTCGTACTAATCAATGAGACTAATGTTATCGTGTAGGCGTACGATTATGTGTATCATTTTGGGACTTGGCCTCTTTATGATTGTATTGATGTCAAGAGATTGGTTGACACGACGCCGTCGGCAAATTATGCCAAATGTTACTGTTGTTTGTAAATGGCCGGTTCAAGGCATTACGATACTTGTTGGTAAAGTTGCTATCGATAGCCGGTTCGCGGTATCGATGTATCGATTATTATTATTCGCGATTAATGTCGTTCTGAGACATCGTTGAATCTTTGTCATCGAATTGGATGCATTGCTATGAAGTTGCGTTAACCGAATGGCTACATTTGATATATCATTTTGTCATCTCCGTTACGGTTGACGGTAAAAGACAACGGGACATCTATTCTATCGTATCATTGATTATCGATTGACCGATCTAGGGTAATCGAGGTATTGAATTGGGATTATCGAAGATAATTCCCATCCGTTGTCGAAGATACTCTCATCCGTTGTATCATTGTTATCGATTGGCCATTCTACGGTAATCGAAGTATTGAATTGGGATTATCAATGATAATTCCCATCCGTTGAATTATTATTGTCGTGTTGACCGATTCAAGGCAGCACATTATTATTCTTGTGAACTCGGTAATTTTGTGATCGTTGAGGGTTGAGGATTTTCCGAATTGTTGTGTTGTGATCGTTGTTCGTGTTAATCGGTCCTTAGGGAATTCTGATCCCAGGATGGTTGTTTTGAATATCGTTGGTCGTGTCGATCTTTCATTATTCGTGTGTCATCGTTCACTTGGTGAGTCGTATGATCCGTATTGGATGTTTTATCCCTTGAGTTTCGTTGTCATGTTGTATCGTGGCATATCTGGAAACATGTCTGCGTGCCGATTGGTTATGTGTAAGATTTTTAGCCAGGCACCCGATGGTCATGCGTGGATATTTCCGCATTGGACTCTGCACTAGAGACGTAGTTCTTGAGGCTAATTAGGTACATTGTCACACGTATATTCTGGATTCCGTATACGGGGTGGACATGTGCACGAACACATTTCCGGATCGGGCGTACTGTGATGTCCCTCTTGAGCTTTATTGATTGATCGTTCGTAGTCCATGTTGTATTGGATATGGCCGACGATTTGCGACTGGTTGTTCATACGCCGAGGGGTATGTCCGACAGTCAGGTTTGCTTCTTTGGGATCTGTATTGTGATGATTTACAGCTTTGGGCTGTTCGGCTTTCAGGCCATTGTGAAGTATCGGTATTTCCGTTGGAGCCTTCGGGCATTGTGAATTCGTATCTTTTTCGGCATTGGTTTGGTTTACCTTCGGGTAATGTATTGTTATGTTCTATATTGATGATTCACCGTTTGGACGTATGTTTCGGTTCTTGTGCATCTCGTTGAGTTTTTCCTGGCGAAATATTTCTTCCCCCTACCTGTTTTAAGTTTCGGGACGAAACTTCTTTTAAGGAGGGTAGAATGTAATACCCGTAATTTTTGTTCCCCGGAAATTTTCTATTTTTGGCGGAAGTCTATTTTGACGACTTGCTTGGGACCGTTTCGTCATCCTGAGAATGATTAATTCTACACTTTTTGTCATCCGAGTTCGTTTCGGTATCGTTCTGTTGAATTCCGTGTTCTTTAGCGACTTTTCCACGTATGAGTTCGACTTTGTTAAATCACCATAAATTCTTGGAAGCTCCAAAAATTCTAAATCTTTGCAATATTATAGAGCATCGAGTTAGCTTTCCAATGGTTCAAACGGTGAGTCAATCGGAGTCCGGACGAGAGAGTTATGGTCGTTTAGCTCACCGCTCGTTATTGGCGATCACGCCGGCCGAACCCGGCCGTGTCGTCCGACACGGCCCGTGCCGTACTCGTCCGGAAATGCCGGAGTCTCGCCTCAGGACCCGACCGTGTCGTCCGACACGGCCCGTGCGAACCCTTCCGGATAAGCCGAGATAAATCGCCCGGCCACGCCGGCCGTGTCGTGCAGCGCGGTCGAGTCATGCCGAAGTCATTGTCGGACGGGTCATCGTCGGAAGGCCCTCCGCGCCGCGACCGTGTCAAGCAGACACGGTCGAGTCCCCTGTCGGCCAGCTGTGCGACACGACCGTGCCGATAGGCAAGGTCCGTGTCCGGCAGACGATCGACCCCTATAAAAGGCCCCGCAGACGCGTTTTTCTTGCCATTTTTCACCTTCTTCTTCTCCTCTTCCGCGGTGGCGTGTTCTAAGCTTGAAGCCATGTTGTTTAACAACATATCCATGGAGTCTTGGAGCTCATATCATCAATCATCCATCCTATAACATCCTTTGATCGAGCGAATCGTCGATTTTCCGTAAATCTAATTTTGGGGATTTTGGGTATTTTGTTCGATTTCGTCCGTTTAATCCGATTTAACTTAGGATTGTGATGGATTGATGATTATTTAGATGTATTGTATCATTTCCCTTGTTATCCCATGGTTGGATCGTATCGATTCGTTGTTTTGGTCGAGTTCTTGACCGACGCCTTGAAGGTGTCCTAAAATGTCATAGAGGGGTTTTCGGGCGTTACTGCGATTATTCTTCCTCGTATGATCGATGATTTATTGAATTTATGTTGTTAGGGTCGAATTCTTGTGAAGAACTCGAGTGAAACCCTTCCGCTCGTTGTCTTCTTCGTGGTTCAAGCTTCCCGGTCGAACCGTGTTCTTGGGATCTTGATAACGTTTATTAAGGCAAGTATACATTTATGATTATGCGTTCTCGACTTTGAAAGTATGAAATATTGATGGTATGATTATTTCTAGCCACTCAGGACGGGCCTATGGTCTCTCGAGGGTTTCGTAGCCTCCAGTGCGATTCCATGGTTGATATGAACGAACCGTTTCTACGGCATTCATATGAAATAATGTTGGCATGTAATGAACGAACCGTTTTGACGGCATTCCTACATGTAACGGCGTATGATATGAGCGAACCGTTTCTACGGCATTCACATACGTCTTGAGATTTTAGTTATTAGGAATACTAGTCTTAAATTGATGAATTGACGGATATTGATGAATTGACGGATTACATTTACTTTATTGTCGAAGTATTATGTTTCATATTGTTATACTTGCACTAGCTATTCGACGGCTAACCCCTTTATGGGAAATACGTTTCATGTATTTTAGGTTCCGGGAGAGCGGACGGCGGGTGCAGTCGGCATGAAGATGATGGGCAAGTGTGATACTGTGTCTTGTCTCCGGTTATCTCTTTTGGTTTCCTCCATTCAGTGTTGTTGTACTGGAATGGATTTTTAAATACTCGAGTATTGTATTTCAGTTTCCTTGATGTTCCGGCCTGTGTTGCCGAGGTATTGATTTGTGCAGTGATGTATATGGTTTCATTGTTTATGGTTTCGAATACCATTTGTATCGTCTTTCTTTCTATTGTATGTAGACCCTATCGGTCAAGTTTATAGTTCCGCGTATGTTTAGCCTTGTGGGTCCCACGGCGGGGCTCACGGCGCTGTAATATACCCTGAATAACTTGGGGGTGTTACAGTCAGGTGGTTGACCAGTTAGTGCAGATGAATCAGGCCGTACGTCGGGATGAGAATCCAAATAGCGATAACGGAACTAGTAAGTGGTTACGAGATGTGATGAAGATGCAGCCGCCCCGTTTTGTGGGTTCGTCTGACTTGTTAGGTTGGGAAAACTGGCTCTTCCAGTTGGACAGAATATTTGATGCTGTAGCTTGTCCGGATGATAGGAGGGTACCCATTGCTCAAGACTACTCGACAAAGAAGCTGCAGATGGTGGCACGCCGTAGTGCTGCAGATCGTACACCTACATGGGCTGAGTTTAAGGCGCCATGGAGGCGAGTATTGCCGTTACATTCGTGAACGCAGGATCGTTGAGTTTTTCTTGGCCACGCCCCCGGATGTGTCGTTCTCCCTGGCGATAGTCGATTTTAATCGACAGCTGGCTTATGTTCGTGATCAAGTGAGAAGTGAAGCGGACAAGGTCCGATACTTCAATATGCGCATGAAACCCCATATCCGTGAGAGTATGGCTCCGCTCATGTGTACCACCTTGAAAGATTATCAGGATCGAGCTCTAGCCATCGAGATGGCTGTTTCCATGTCAGAGGGTAGCTCAGGAGGTAAGAGGCAGAAGACCTCGAGTAACTTTTCAAGAGGCCAGAGAAGTGAGATCCGTGAGCCTGTTGCTTCACAGTTTCCTTCTGGGAGCACTCCTCGTTCGGTTGACCAGTCTAAGAATCCTACCCACGAGCCGAGTAAGACAATCGGCGTGAAGTTATGTTTCAATTGTAGCCGTGTGGGCCATACTCGTAAGAATTGTCGCTCGCCGCAAGTTAACTGTTTCAAATGTGGACATGTGGGACATCAGGCGGTACACTGCGAGACCGTCGTTGAGATGTTCGGAAGCCTAGATCCCGCCCCTACGCGTGGAGAGCTCAGTGGTGCCCAGTAGCATAGTTGCGTGTTGTATTTGTGTTGTAATTCGAGTAGAGATTGATATTTGTTGCGTGAACTTTTTGGTTTTGTTTGTAGTCTACCCTGATGTTTTATTTTAAGTTTCGGGACGAAACTTCTTTTAAGGAGGGTAGAATGTAATATCCGCAATTTCGGATTTCCGGTAATTTTCATTTTTCGGCGGAGGTCCGTTTCGAAAACTCGCTTTTGACCGTTTCGGCATTCGGAGAATATTTAATTCTGCACTTTTTATCATCCGAGTTCGTTTCGGTGCTGCTTTGTTGAGTTCCGTGCTTTTTAGCGACTTTTCCGCGCGTGAGTTCGGTTCTTGCGAATCTCGTTCGAAATTGTCGTTTGGGGTTTTTCGTAAGTTCATTTAACGTTGTTATACGTGTTGTGAGCTTCGGTTTGATTATTCGTTGTCGTATGGTGATTTTCGGGCATTTGGGCCATTTTCGTAATTTTCCAAAGTTTGGGGTAATTACCTTCCGTTGTCGAATTTCGAGCCTTCGGGTGGTCGGAATCATGTGATCTACTAGCTCTTAGATTCGTCTTTGTGAGTACTTCGTAACCGTATCTTCGGTTCGTATTCAGGTTCGAGTTTCGGTGTCGTTTTGTTGAGTTCAGGATTACTAAACGACTTTTCTAAGTATGAGTTGGGCCTTGTAAAAATCACCATAAATTCTTGGAAACTCCAAAAAATTCTGAATCTTTGCTATATTATAAAGCATCGAGTTAGCTTTCCAATGGTTCGAACAGTGAGTCAATCGGAGTCCGGACGAGAGAGTTATGGTCGTTTTAGCTCACCCGCTCGTTATTGGCGATCAACTGCCCGAACTTCGGCCGTGTCGTCAGGACCGCGGCCGTGCCGTACTCGTCCGGAAATGCCGGAGTTTGTCTCGGGACCGGCCAGTGTCGTCAGACACGGCCCATGCCGTACTCTTAGGATAAGCGAGAACCAATGCTGCCAGCACGCCGTAGTGTTCCGGGACACGGTCGAGTCATCTTGTCATTTGTCGGACGGGTCACTATCGGGCGACGCGGCCGTGTCTAGCGAGACACGGTCGAGTCCTGCCGGCCAGTCGGCTATTTAAGAACTGGGCCGAGTAATCCGCCATTTTCACCCTTTTTCTTCGTTTCGTCGCGTTTCTTGGTCAATAATGGATGGATTTGGATAGATTTGACAGAGATCAACATGTGTTGGTAGTTGTAATCATGGATTAACATCATCTTCCACCGGATCGAAGGTAAGAACACCTAAACTTTTGGTTTTTGGATGTTCTTGAGGTTTCTTGGTGTTTTGGCCTATTTGCTTTGTTTTGATTCATATTATTGTTATAACTTGATTGTAAACTCGTAATCATTCAATACCCTTGAAGTTTTGTGGAACGGATTTGAGTATTTCTTTGAATAATCGATTAAATTGGACTACGCCCTCAAAGTGTCCGATAAAATGCTTCAATGGGTAGAACTTGGGAAGTTCCATACGTTTTCGTAGAATTGTGATTGAATTGATATCGTTGTGACTTAGGAACGAATTCTTGTGAAGAACTCGAGTCGGAACCCTTCCGTTCGTTGCCTTCTTTGGGGTCCGAGCTTCCCGGTCGAACCGTGTTCTTCGGAGCGTTCGGTAGTGGTTATTAAGGCAAGTATCTTACTATACGACTTGTATCTTGCGACTAGTAATCACGTATGAGATTTATGATGATTTTGCGTGCCTTCGTAAATATATTCCGTTTGAGTTGGTTGTGTTTTCCGAAATTTGAAGGCTTTGTGATAATAGTGTTATATTAGTATACGTGTTAGGCGTTGTGCCATTTGTGCAGGATTGAGATGTACATATGAGATGGTTGTACACGTGGTTGTGCAATGTATTGTGTACCGAATGTGTGTTATGTTGGTTAAATGTCGTTGATTGATGATAGTTGTTGTGAGTGTTGAGGTTGTGTTATGTGCGTGCAATGTATGATTTTGTGGTGATCAAGGTGATTGATTAATTGTGCTCATTGTTGTATGTAATGCGAATGTGATGTGCTGGAACGCTAGGTTCACTCGTGCGGGTTCGACGGGGCCTACGAGGATTCATGGCACAGGTCCATGGGATCGGAACTTAGTGTGTGGTGCTGAGGTCCAATCGTGCGGGTCTGACGAGGCCTACGATGATTCATGGCACAGGTCCATCGAATCAGGACACAGTACGTCCAACCGTGCGGGTTCGACGGAACCTACGGTGACACGTGACACAGGTTCACGGGGTCGGGACTGTTTGTTGTGATTGTTGTGTTTGCTCGATCCGTGTGGGTTGTTGAATCTACGGAGACTCGTGGCAAGCGATCACGGAGTCATGAGCATGATTGATTGTTGTGATTGTTGTGTTTGCTCGATCTGTGTGGGTTGTTGAACCTACGGAGACTCATGGCAAGCGATCACGGAGTCATGAGCATGATTGGTTGTTGTGATTGTTGTGTTTGCTCGATCCGTGTGGGTTGTTGAATCTACGGAGACTCGTGGCAAGCGATCACGGAGTCATGAGCATGATTGATTGTTGTGATTGTTGTGATTGGTTAAGTCCGTGCGGGTTGTTGAACCTACGGAGACACGTGACAGGGGATCACGGTGTCACGAACCATGTTTTGTAAATCAAACTTTTTGTGTAAGAAAGTTTTAAGAAAAGAATGTTGGGCCGAGCCCCATGAGATTTATGGAAATGTTTTCGTACTGTAAATTGTTGTAATACAATTTTGAGATTTGGGTTAAGACCCTAAGACTTTCGAAAAGTTTTGAAATTCTAAATTTTCGAGGTGATAATCTTATTTTCGAATGCTTCATAGCTTATCTTTCCTTGTGAAAACCTCCCAGGGATATTTTGATACTTGATTGTCATATTTGATTCACGATTATTACTTGCTTGTTATATTTCGTATGATTTGATACTTGCACTAGTAAAACAGTGGAGTTTTACTAACCCCAGAGTAATCGGGGTGGATGTCTGCTTTGCGTCGGTACATGCAGATTCGGAGGCGATCACGGGATTGGCACAAGAGGATGACGAGCTGCGATACTAATCATGAGTCTAGAGTTATTATGATTTTGTTGTGTTGTCGAATTGATTTGGTCTTATTGTATTGTATTTCGACCCCTGTGTGGGTAATGTTATTTAAGTCAGTTTTATCGATTGGGTTGTGTGACCTCATCGGTCTGTGTATTCACGTGTAAGTGACCATATCGGTCCGTATAATTTTATTGTTTGACCCTGGTCGGGCAAGCATTTGGTCATTTATGGATGTTTAGCCTGGTAGATCCTTGTGGCAAGGGTCTACGGCGTGTAATATTCCCATATGGTTTTGGGGACGTTACAGAAATGAAGAATAATTCCCAATTGCACATATATATAATGTACATTACTTGTGTGCGCTACTCTTCACAATATAGCGTGCGCTACCTGCCATAGCGTGCGCTAATAGCTTTAGATAGCGTGCGCTATCGTGGTCAATAGGCTACTGCCTTACTTCGCACAATGATTTGCGTACGCAATGCCCATGCAATAACGTATGTAAATACTCTATTTAGCGTACGCAAGTCTCCGACCTTAGTTGACTTGTTTGTCTGCACCTACTCCGAAGATGGGTCCACACGCCGAAAGCAACCGACAAAGCCGAGATTCCCTTTGACCGATCTATAATTAGCGTGCGTTAAGCCCATGCTTAGCGTGCGCTAATCCTTCATAGCAAACATTCGTTGACCTTATCTGAACATGCGCCAAAAGTAGCCGGGTCCACACGTAGATTCCCTCTGATCTGTTCTGCACTAGCGTGCGTTAACATTGTGCATTAGCGTTGTTGGGTACCAAATCGGATATTTGCGCCGTTTTATGCGGAAGCGAAAATAAATTGCGGAAAATAAAGGACACGAGGATTTATAGAGGTTCGGCTATTAATGAAGCCTACGTCCTCTCTCGATGTATCTTTTTCCTTAGGCTTAAGATCAAAACCTCTACGCCTCTCTTCTATCGGTCGAGGGATTACCGTTACAAGCTCGTCTTCTATCGGTCCGAGTAAAACCGTTTTTCCTTTTCTATTGGATAAGGAATCAACCACTCTAGCTTTCTATGGGTACTAGATAAACCTCACTTAGATATCGATTGCGATTCTAACAATGCCGGATACTTGATCCTAATAACACCGAATCCAATCGATTCTTTTCTTTTACCTCTCGTGTATAATGTTGAATGTATAAACACTCAAACTAACAATATAAGCTCAATATTACAACAACAATGTAAGTATATGATTCTCAGATGTATATCTCGTTTTCTTGAAGTTGTTGTACTCAAACAATACCATAGGGATGGTATTTATAGGCATTTCCCATAAACTAGCCGTTGCTGGCTGTTTTGACTTGCTAGCGTGCGCTAGCCTTCTTT
Organism: Orobanche coerulescens; assembly: GCA_033398695.1. Taxonomy (NCBI): domain Eukaryota; kingdom Viridiplantae; phylum Streptophyta; class Magnoliopsida; order Lamiales; family Orobanchaceae; genus Orobanche; species Orobanche coerulescens. The sequence continues at coordinate 141,261,950 of CM065802.1, read as the reverse complement.
TGTAGCGTGCGGTAGGTCTTTCCAGTTTCAGTACAGTAGCTTCGTTTCTTCTTTTGCGTACGTTATGCTTCTTCCTTACGTACGTAACCTCACTTAATTAGCGTACGTTAACCATGATTGAGTAGCATGCGTTAACGTAATATATCCGTTGCCTTTCCTTGTCAAACTATCCGTTTGATGCTTGACTTTGACCTGCTTTTCCCAACGTTCGGATTGACTAGATTCAAACAACTTAGCGTGCGCTAATCATACTGTGTAGCGTGCGCTAATGATGACTTCATTGCATACGTTATTCTGTGTTTGAATTCTTCCACAACAGTAACGTGGCTCGATAGCGTGCGTTAATACTTATGTGTAGCGTGCGCTATCGTTCAGCTTTTCTTCACTGCAGCTTACTTCGAAACTTGGCTGGGATGCAGCTTACTCCGCGTTAGCGTGCGCTAATATATGTCCCTTAGCGTGCGCTAATGCAGTCCAGATTGCAATTTTTGCGTCTTCGTCTGCTTCGCCGTTTTGCTTCGCCTCGATGTTGTTTTGTAGTTTAGCAACTTTAATCATCAAAACATAAATTAAATAATGTGTGGAATAAATATTCCAACAATCTCCCCCTTTTTGATGATTACAAAACAACTCTTGAATTGGATAATCTGTAAAAAATAATATATATATTTCTACGAATCAAAGTTTTCGACTTTGATCGTTTCGTTAGTTTCTCCAATCCTTTTCTTTTTCGACTTCTTCATTTTTCAATTTTTCAACTCCTTCCTTCGTTTTAACTCCCCCTTTTTGTATGCTTTCTTTTTCTTTTCGACTTCTTCGATTTTTCTCATTTTTATCTCAATTCATATCTTTCTCCCCCTTTTTGTTTTCATCAAAAAAATAACAAAAAATATAAAGGATACCAAATGAAATAAATATGCATGATACCAATTTATGCATTAATAAGGGTATAAACTCCCCCTGAAAATATTATTTCCTTCTCCCCCTTTGTAAAATATCATTTGTCAAAGTTTATTTTTGGGGATCCAACCGATAGTTGGTTTTTCTTTTGAAACATAGACGATGTTTGAAACGTTTGTTCCTTTAGGAACCCAAATCTTTTTAATTTTTATCGTCCGTCTTGGGCTTTTGCAATTTGAAATGTGATGCCCAATTTTCAAACATTTTTCACATCGGGGTATTTTGAAATTAACGGATTCTTTTTTCGAACGTGATTTGAATCCTAACCCCTCTTTATTTAGCGTATATTTTTGAACACATAACATTTGTTCAAATTTATCGTTGCCGCACGAGAATTTCTTTGTCAAAATTTTTAGTTCATCTTGAACTTTTAAAAGATCATTTTTTAAAATATTTTCATTTTCAAGGCATTTCGAATGATCAATTTCGACAAATTTCCCTTTTTCAAGTATTTTGGAATTTTCAATTTCCAAAGTTTTATATTTAGACTTGAGGGACTTAATTTCATTTAAAGCATTTTGATAGTCCGTATGTAGTAACTCGAATGCTTCAAAAAGTTCGTCGTAGGAATTACTTACTTGGCTTTCGACGTCGCTATCGTCGAATGAACTCCGGGCCATGAGCGCGAGATTGTTTTGTTCAAGAAAATCTTCATCGGGATCTTCGTCGCTCCATGTTGCGATTAGAACCTCCTTTTGCTTTACTCGACAGTTCTTAGCAAAGTGGCCTGGTTTACCACATAATCGACAAGTGTTGTCGAATTTCTTAGGTTCGCCCGCTTGAATGTCCTTCTTTCTCCGGTTTAATAAGTGTTGGAACTTATTAATATTTTTGGCATAATATGCCATTTCTTCGCCACTTTCGTCCACCGGGATTTCTTCTTTCTTCTTCGACATTTTAGCCTTGAAGGCTATCGACCTCTCCTTCGGTTTCGGTTTGGCATTTCGAGATTTTAGAACAATCTCGTAGTTGATAAGAGAACCAACGAGAGCACTAAAATCGAGAGTATTTAAATCTTTGGATTCCATTATTGCCGTAACCGTACCGTCCCATTCTCGAGGTAGTGATCGGAGAATTTTCTTTACTTTCTCACTACTCGATAGTGGTTTTCCGTAACATGCTAATCCATTTGTGATAACCGAAAATCGGTCAAGCATAATCGAGATGGATTCGTCGTCCTTCATTTGGAATAATTCATAATCGTGAAGGAGCATGTTTATCTTCGTCTCCTTGACTTGAGACGTACCTTCGTGTGTTACCTCAAGCATTTTCCAGATTTCTTTGGCACTATCACACGATGATATCCGGTTGTGTTCTTCCGGATTTAAAGCACAGTATAATAATTGCGTCGCTTTGCAATTATAGTGGTCGTTTTTCCAATCCGCATCGTCATACACTTCAAAGGTTTTGAGAGTTCCGTTTGAGTTCGTCGGGATTTTGGGACCAAGACAAATCACCTTCCAAAGCTCGATGTCGTAAGCTCGAATGAATATCGACATCTTCTTCTTCCATGTCATGAAGTTTGCGCCATCAAAAAATGGTGGTCGGTTGAGAGCAAGGCCTTCGACTGGAGCCATTTGGAACGCCATTGGATCTTTTCTCCTCGGATGTTAAGCCGCGTATTGGAGTACCGCTCCGATACCAATTGTTGGGTACCAAATCGGATATTTGCGCCGTTTTATGCGGAAGCGAAAATAAATTGCGGAAAATAAAGGACACGAGGATTTATAGAGGTTCGGCTATTAACGAAGCCTACGTCCTCTCTCGATGTATCTTTTTCCTTAGGCTTAAGATCAAAACCTCTACGCCTCTCTTCTATCGGTCGAGGGATTACCGTTACAAGCTCGTCTTCTATCGGTCCGAGTAAAACCATTTTTCCTTTTCTATTGGATAAGGAATCAACCACTCTAGCTTTCTATGGGTACTAGATAAACCTCACTTAGATATCGATTGCGATTCTAACAATGCCGGATACTTGATCCTAATAACACCGAATCCAATCGATTCTTTTCTTTTACCTCTCGTGTATAATGTTGAATGTATAAACACTCAAACTAACAATATAAGCTCAATATTACAACAACAATGTAAGTATATGATTCTCAGATGTATATCTCGTTTTCTTGAAGTTGTTGTACTCAAACAATACCATAGGGATGGTATTTATAGGCATTTCCCATAAACTAGCCGTTGCTGGCTGTTTTGACTTGCTAGCGTGCGCTAGCCTTCTTTTGTAGCGTGCGCTAGGTCTTTCCAGTTTCAGTCCAGTAGCTTCGTTTCTTCTTTAGCGTACGTTATGCTTCTTCCTTACGTACGTAACCTCACTTACTTAGCGTACGTTAACCATGATTGAGTAGCGTGCGTTAACGTAATATATCCGTTGCCTTTCCTTGTCAAACTATCCGTTTGATGCTTGACTTTGACCTGCTTTTCCCAACGTTCGGATTGACTAGATTCAAACAACTTAGCGTGCGCTAATCATACTATGTAGCGTGCGCTAATGATGACTTCATTGCATACGTTATTCTGTGTTTGAATTCTTCCACAACAGTAACGTGGCTCGATAGCGTGCGTTAATACTTATGTGTAGCGTGCGCTATCGTTCAGCTTTTCTTCACTGCAGCTTACTTCGAAACTTGGCTGGGATGCAGCTTACTCCGCGTTAGCGTGCGCTAACATATGTCCCTTAGCGTGCGCTAATGCAGTCCAGATTGCAATTTTTGCGTCTTCGTCTGCTTCGCCGTTTTGCTTCGCCTCGATGTTGTTTTGTAGTTTAGCAACTTTAATCATCAAAACATAAATTAAATAATGTGTGGAATAAATATTCCAACAAGCGTGCGCTAAATGCTGATGATTCGGGTTGGGACCTACCTGTCGCCCACAACGTGAATCTTGTCCTATATGATCTTACGTACATTAACGGTCCTTCTTAGCGTACGTAAGCTCAGCACATTAGCGTGCGCTATCCTTCGCTTTTAGCGTGCGCTAAGCCTACACATTAGCGTGCGTTAAGTCCTTATGTTAACGTACGTTAATAAGGCTATACTTAGCTGATTCCAACTGTTCTCGTCCGTCGTCTCGATATACTAGATACATACACACGACATACTGAATACATATATTGCTTCCAATAATATCCTCATACAATACGCTTGACACACCATATCATCAAATGCAATTGTCGACCAAGTACGACAATTTTACCATACAGATATCTCAGTCCTTCAATTGTTTTATCCCTACTGTACAGATTCGACACTGTACAGTATAACTTGGATAAAATAACATTAAACAACTATAGTAAAAATTCAGGATATTACAAAGGCAACATCTTCTTCACCATTGTTGTACTAGTGCTTGATACAGGAGGAGTGTTCCAGAATTTATTATTTCCGTAATGTGTCTTGCCTAATACTGATTGTAGGAAGATACATAGATGGAAGGTTTTAAATCTTTCTAGAGGTAGTAGGATCCTCATAGATGTCTTAACTTATATAGAAATCCTATGTATGAAAGGACCCTCATTGTAATGCCTATATAAAGAAGGCCTCTCTATCAGTATTATGAATACAATTGATTGATTCGTATTTACAGTCTTTTACTTTCTCCTGAAATAAAAGGTAAATTATACAAGATTTTTAGATAATAGTATTAAATATTCATATAAACAGACAAAACTATAGATATAAATAACAGATATGAATTGACATTAAACAGATGATAGCATTTTCTAAATATACGACCAAATATTCACATAAGAATAATAACACTAGCTCAGTGGCAAAGGAGGGGGATATCTTTCGCGCTGGTGGCATGCAGCGTGGGTTCGAATCCTCGTGGGAGCATCCGCTCTTTTCAGGGATTTAAACCTTGTATGTTTATTCAGTTGAAGCATCCTCAAAACCGGTTCTTTGAGGCATAACTGCGATTTAACTTAGGGGTAGGAATGAGGATCGGACCTCTGGCAGGATTCAACACAGGTCATCAAAAAAAAAAAGAAAAAAGAATAATAACACTAATTTTGAAAACAACTATAAATAAAAATATTTATATGTGTAAATAAATATGTACCCGTCATCCTCCCCACAACATATTATTTAATAAAAAGTTCATATTGTCATAGGGTAGACTTTTTTACTTTATTATGTTTCATATAATATATAATTTTTCTTAAATGCAAAATAAGTGTTCCTATACATATAGTTTTTCTTAAGGGGCAAAACTTGTTTTGCCCTTTTGTATATAGCAATATTCTTTTTTGTCCCAAATTTAGTAACAACTCTTTTGATACTCAAATTGTCGAAATTGATCTTTACTCGAATAAAATTCGAGTCATATATTGTAATTTCGAGTAACATAATTTCGAGTCAACTTAAAAAAAACAATATCGAGGAAGGTTGAAAATATGGGTTACCGGAGTCCGAAATTTCGGGTTACGAGTCCATTCGTGTCACCCGAATACAATCAGGACATGTAAATAAAAAAAAGTCTCCGAATTCATTCGAGATGTAAAAAAAAAAAAAGCAGGTTACGAATCCATTCGTGTCACCCGAATCTGATCGGGACATGTAAATAAAAAAGTCTAGAATTCATTCGAAGATCTAAAAAAAAAAAAAAAAACGGTTACACGAGTCGATTCGTGTCACACGAATTGACCTTCTTTTTTTTTTTTTTTTTCATACCTCCCGAATGAATTCGGGAGACATAATTTTTTTTTCTTTTTTTTTTTTTTTTTTAATTTTACAACTCCCGAATGTATCGGGAGCCATGTCTTTTTTTTTTCTTTTTTTTTTCTTAATTGGGCTGAAAACAAATGTACTAGTGTAAACCGCTTTTTTTTTTTTTTTACATCTCCCGAATGAATTTGGGAGACTTTTTTATTTACATGTCGGTGTATTCGGGTGACACTGGACTCGTGTAACCCGAAATTTCGGACTCGATGCCCATATTTTCAACCTTCTCGATATTGTTTTTTTAAGTTGACTCGAAATTATATTCTTTCGAAATTACTGATATATGACTCGAATTTTATTCGAGTAAAGTAATTCGACAATTTGGATATCAAAAGAGTTATTCTAAACTTGGGACAAAAAATATTCTTTATATCTGAAAAGCAAGAAAATTTATTCTACTTTTCTTAAATGTCCTCCACTCTTTTTACAACTCAAATTGCAAACAGTTGACTTATTGTCTTCCCTCATCAGCGAAGAAAGCCGACCTAAAACCTGTCAATGACAATGAGCATCAACTTGATGTTCGAGTCGCCAAAGCCTTTACGCTTAATTTTCGAGTTTTAGTAAAAGAAAGAAAAGAAAGAGAAAAGAAGTTAGGAGAGGAAAAAAGAGAAAAAAAAATAAAAGAAAATTGTGTTTTGTGTTCCCGAATTTGAAGGAAGTGAAAAGAAAATTAACAATTTTATTTTTTTCAGTTCAAATCCTTTCAAATCAGAAAGAAAGTTAGGAGGAAAAGTTTTCCTTTTATTTTTTTCCGTTTCTTTTCATTCAAAAACTCTGGAATACCAAATATTATTTTTCTTTTTTTATTTCCATCCATTTCCCATCTTTAAATTAAAACGGGAACCCAAAACCAAAAAGAACAAATTGAAATTTCAATCGCAAACCAGGAATTTATTGACACAGTGTCCAGCAAGTTCTCCACCAAAAACCACAAAGATAAGCAGAGAAAAGAGAACTATCACACAATCAAAGTCACACCACCAAACTAAATTATTGGCATACACACACAAAAGCACAAATTTAATCATTAAACCACCACTGGGGATTCGAAGTAGAGAATCCACGACTGATCAACCAGAGATGTCAATGGCCTTGACCTCCGGCTTCTTCACCTCCTCTTTCGGAACCGTCACTGTCAGCAGACCATTCTCCATAGCTGCCTTGACCTGATCCAATTTCGCATTTTCCGGTAGCCTGAAACGGCGTAGAAACTTGCCGGAGCTCCTCTCCACACGATGCCACTTGTCGTCCTTCTCTTCCTTCTCCTTATTTCTCTCTCCAGCAATTTGCAGAATTGAACCATCCTCGACCTCAACCTTTACTTCCTCTTTCTTCAATCCAGGAACATCAACCTTGAACACGTGTGCCTCTGGCGTCTCCTTCCAGTCTATATGAGCGTTAACCAAAGCCGTGGTTTCCTGGGCGGAGGACGGCAAATTGGCGAGGGCGGTTGAGAAGCCCTCAAAAGGATCCCAAATATCCAGAGAGAATGGATCGAAGACGTTGCTCCGCCGATTGCCGAAAAAGCTTGGAATCAGAGACATTATTGTCGCGTTTTTCTTTTTTCCTTCCTTGGAATTTGGTAGGGACGAAGATTTTAATGGCACTGAGTTCTCTCGTTTACTCTGTTGTGGAATTCGGTTGCGTAAGCTATTTTTAATGGCTGATCAGACGCTTCTGGCGCTTTCGTGTAAAGCGGAATAATACCATAATCTGAATTATACGCATTCTTTCTGCGCGTTTCTACAACCTTCTAAGTTATCTACAAAGGAACTGCCCACTCCCCCGTTAAAAAAAAAAGAACAAGTATCTAAAAAAAAAAAAGAAAAGAAAAGAAAATTCTTGTGGTTATTTTTTTTTGGTAGAGAAAATTCTTGTGGTTATTAACAAATAACAAGTGGTGACTTCGTCCTAAATACTGTTTTCCCGAATTCCAGTTTCCAGATTGTCGCAAATAGCGACATTTTATTACGTTATCCAAATTAAAATATTGTTGTTTCGGTTGAATGAAATTTATAAATGCAATAATTTTGCTGAATAGCATAATCATTCTTATAATTTCAATTTTTTTAAGTAAATATTATTTATTAAAAACCAATACGAATGCGAGATAAGCCTCGAGAGTCAGCAAGAATACACGATCTAGTCGTCCGGGATAGGGAATCAAAAGTAGAAAAAATTAAACGAGTTATGCAAAGTAAGACCAAAAGAAGCTAAACTATCAGCTACCGAATTAGTTTCCCGGAGAACACGCATAAGAGAAGCACCAAGAGAAACAATTATAAAAGACAATGGTGTTTTTTTTTTTATAGAGTGCCTGAAATGACCATTCTACCCCTCATATCTCCTTCTCTTCTTTTTGTGTTCAATTTAAAAATAATAGTATCAAATATTCAACTATAATAAATTTTAAATATACCTTTAGAATGTTAAGTTAAATTAAATTAAATTAATGGAAAAAATTTTAAAAACGAAAATTCCGGAGATCTTCGACGGACCTCCGGCAGGCCAGTTTTTCCGGCAGGGCCGACGGTCGTCGGCAGACCTCCTTCAGCCGACCATTTTTCCAACGCCAGGCCGCCAGTTTTTACGCCAGGTCGTCGGCGGACCTACAACGACGGCCTTTTTTTTTATATTTTACGCTAGGCCGCCGACAGACCACGGGCGCCAGGCCATGATTTTTTTTTTTTACTTCAGGCCTCCAGCCTATTTTCCAGCGGACCTCCGGCGATCGGAAATTTTTTTATTTCTTTTTATACACCAGGTCGCTGACCGGCGGGCCACCGCCGACTGCCGACGGATCTTCGACGACCGACCATTTTTTTTACACCAGCCCTTCAGTCTGTTTTCTGGCGTTCCACCACCGGCAGCCGGCGAACCTCCAACAGCCACCATTTTATTTTTAGAACGTCAGGCCACCGACTTGTTTGGCGGCTGACCAATTTTTTTTGTTCTTTTATTAACGCCACGCCCGTCGGCGGTCAGCTATTCTTTTTAAAAATGCTAGGCCGCCAGCTTGCTTTCCTCCTTATGCGAGCTATTTTTTTAAGGCCAGGCGTGTAGGACTACTATCTGACGGTCTTTAGTTTTTTTTACGGTTGGTCCGTCGGCCGCCGATAAATTTTTGAGAACCAACATATTGTTTTTCTAGCAAGTAATCTGATCATTTAATTATTTTAATTAAATTGTATCACCGTCACCATGCCATTATGGTACGTTAATTTCTAGTCTATAATATAAAGGACAACTGTGTTTTTTGGTAGTGTGCACCTCAAAAGACCATTCTATCATTTCCCTCTCATTCTCTTCTCTTTGTATTGGATATAATAATACTGTAATACCCGCCATTTTCATAATATAATATTATTATTTATAATAATATTATAATGCATTTCATTTCATTTAATTTCATTTAAAGGATCATGAATATTTATTTCGACGTATCACAAGTTCTAGCCCGAGTCATTTGGTGAGTAGTCATTGTTTATTTTTATAATAGTGTTATTAATTATTCAAGCATAATACTAACACTACTATCAATAATATTTTCATTATTATTAATAATAATATTATTAATATTATTTTATTACTACTAATATGTAACACCCCCGATATATTCGAGGTGTATTACAGCGTCGTGGACCCCTACATGGGACCCACCAGGCTAAAACAAGAAAACAACACTCGACTAACCGTCTTGGTTAGCAAGGAAACAATTGTTAACAACAAGAACATAAAATAACACATCCGGTACAACCGGCATAATAAACCTCAACCGACAAATATAATAACTTCAACGAAGACCAAACACAATCCGAAAGGAAAAGCCTAAGTACTCGCGAGTACAATCTATAAGTTTACAATTTGGAAAACAACCATATCAAAAGAGACAGTAGGAAATAGCAAGACTCAATTGCACATGTCAACAACCTTGGCCGACGTCCTCGTACCATCCCAGCACCCGCTCGTCTGGCTGAACATAACCTGAAATCCATAACAAGAATTTCCCCAAAACGGGTCCCCAAAGGGGTTAGCAATTACGCTAGTACAAGTATTCAAGGCAAACCAATCGCTTACACATTTCATAGTACATGCACCAAAATCAATTCAAAAACTAAAACCAGACATGTCTTTTCCGGAAACAAACAGTCAAACAATTTGCCTTGGGAACAGGGTAATACCATTGATCCCGCTCGAGGCCTCTAAGGACCCTCCCGAGCTGGCCATATCATAAAACAAAACACGCACATGCATCGCCTTGGGAACAGGATAATACCATTGATCCCGCTCGAGGCCTCTAAGGACCCTCCCGAGCTGGCTAGCTAAACAAACTCATGAATCCAGGACTCAACCCTTTGGACTCCCTCCGTGATCCCGTCGGACCATCCTCAGGTGAGTAAATCACACACAAAATACATTACCATTTCACGTTAAGCATAAAGGTTTCCAAAAATACTTGCCTTGAATAATTGACGACGCAACGAACGGAAGGAAAGTCACCGACGAACGCTAGGAACCAACGAAACCAAACCTAACGATTCGAAGAATACAATCACAACCATTTATAAACGAATACGGAAATGGAAAACACCCGAAAACCCGCCTATGATTCATGTATATTCGTATATAAACAACAACGAGGGCGGACCACAACCAAACCCTCTCGATTCCGTAAAAACCACAAAATATACCATGAATCCGTAGGGAAACTAAGAATACCAACAAGATTAATCATATTCATCATGAATTAATCAACAAAACGGAACGAATCGGACAAAAACACGAAAACCCCCAAATCTTCCCAAAAGTAGGGTTCTAAAGATCTAACCTTGATTCGCTGGATCAAGGGATGATATAGGATGATTGATCGATGGTATAACCTCTAGAACTTCGTGGATTTATTGTTCAACAACATGGCTCCATGATAAGCACACCCCCAGCCGCGGAAGAGAAGGAGAAGAAGGAGAAAAATGGCGAAAAACCCGACTGCACCTTAAATAAAGCCGTCAGGCAGGTTACGTGCGTGGCGGTCAAGGGCTTACGTACGTAACCGGCCATGGCCGAGTCAACTGCCCCAAATCTGCCGGCCCGTTACGTACGTTACTGGCCAGGGCCTTACCTACGTAACCGGCCTTACGTACGTAACTACCGAGCACTACCGGCCGTAATTCGGCGGTCTGGCTGGACCCAGATCGCCGGCCATGACTCGGCGGGGCCAACTCCGACGGCGACGACCGAGCGAACCTGAATACGAATCGAAGATACGGTTACTAAGTACTCGCAAAGACAAATTCGAGCACTAAGAGAACACACGATTCCGACCACCCGAAGGCTCGAAATTCGACAACGGAAAGTAATTACCCCAAACTTTGGGAAATTACGAAAATGGCCCAAAACACCCGAAAATCACGATACGTGATCGAATAACCGAACCGAAGTTCACAACACGTATAACAAAGTTAAACGGACTTACAGGAAACTCGAAACAGCAGTTTCGAATGAGATTCGCAAGAATCGAGCTAAAGTGCGGAAAAGTCGCCAAAAAGTACGGAACTCAACAAAACGATACCGAAACGAACTCGGATGACAAAAAGTGCAGAATTAATCATTCTCGAAATGACGAAACGGTCATGGGCGAGTCGTCAAAACGGACTTCCGCCGAAAAAAGAAAATTACCGATGTCCGGAATTGCGGGTATTACATTTTACCCTCCTTAAAAGAAGTTTCGTCCCGAAACTTAAAACAAGTAGGGAGAAGCAAAATCCCGCTAGGAAAACTCAATGATATTCACAAGAACCGAACAGCTCGCGCCCAACGGCGAAACGTTACAAGCAACGCAAAAGAATATACGGCGTGAAAACACGCTCCACGACGACCAACACAACGCCACCGGTAGAGACAACAAGTGACGAGCGTCATCAAACATATAATACAATCAAGTCGATAATCCGAACAATCGCAAAACACAACGAACGAAAATCAACATGATTGACCAACCTAACGGTACATCAATCAACACGCGAGCCAATCGCTGAACAAATGCGGAATTCCACCGCCCAAGGGTTGGAAGATCGAAAACGATACTAATTTCCCAAACTTAAGGAAATTAAGAAGGAGTCTGAACGCTCAACAATCACGAAACGGGGTCAACAAAAACTGAACAATCAATGATAGAACCATAACGATTGAGACAACAAAAATCGAACAATCATGTTCGGATCACGAAGAATAATAAGGTTCAACCGAAAACTCCGAGGTTCACATCTCGACTCGAGACAAAACATGATCCGGTGAAAACAACAAGATGTGCACTCACATAAGATGCACAGGAAAGGGAATAGCAATTGAAGAGTCACAACGACAAACGAGTAATTCCGAAACAATACCACCCTCGTTCGATCAAGCAAGGGACAGGGCAAGCTCAGAAAATGTTAACGAACATAATCGAGTCGACAGAGTCGAAAACACAGAATTTCCAAATCCGATCCACTACAAATAAAAGAACTTAATTCCCGAAGTTCGAAACAACAATGTAAGGAAATAACATAACATACAACTGATAGACCACGCCCCTCAGGGACTCCCCGGAGCCGGTCCTGATATCAATGCTCAAGTCCGTGCCTCGGAAGGCTCGGTTGTCCACTCACAAAACTGAACATGATGTCCCTCGAGTCCACACTTGAAACGCGTCACAGGCGAGGAAGGACAAATTGCACGTGCATTCCCTCGGTACATCACGGTTGAGATGCCACGGCTCGGCATACCGAAAATACAGATGCTAGATACAATGGAACATAACGCCGCAAAACAACATACTGGAGATGCCGACTCAGCATAACATATCAACGTACACAAAAATCACAACAACAACGGCATCGTTCGACGATTACAACGGCCCGAACGATAGCCAGCACACAATCACAAACATCATGAAACAATCACCCATGTGCATAAACGCACAAAAATCTAAGCTTTAACAACTCACACTCGTGTGACAACATGCAAATCACCACGAGGCGATAAACAGTAAACACCAGTTCACACCTCTCACAGAGGGCTAGTACAACAAATGTGTGGCAACGCCTCGACGTTCACGCCACCAATTCGATCATACTCGGGAGCAAACATCATAACGACAATGCGAACACCATACATACATACCCAGCCCTCAAACGGGAATGGATAGGTTTCAAAAACGAAAACTTCCTTTCGAAAATAATTTAAAAAAACACCGGTTGATCTTGAGTATCACCTTTCAAAAAGTACAAACGTGAAACATCATTATCGAGACTTTGGAGAACCATTTCGCATTTGATAAAAATGGGGACACTTTCTCTTAGTAAAAATTTTTCAGAATATTCGACCCTCGGGTCTAAGTAAAAGTGTTTCTAAAACATTGAAAATATCTCAAAATATTTTGGTCCTCGAGGTAGAAGAATTTTGAAACATATTGTGGCACCTTGGATGTACCACAAGAAAATAATTCATTTTAAAAGTACGTCTCGAAATTTATTTTCTAAGATACTCAAGGTTTTTCAGAAGTACAATAGGCGAAAATGCCCAAAAATTCACACGTATCAACATTCACTTAAACACATCATAGCACACGCATCAAATTGTTCAAAATCAAGACAGTGATATACAATCCTTAGGATATGTTTAACCACATCATTAAACAACAATCGGTTTCTCAAAACCGGATGGAAAACGAAATCAAGAACAAAACTCCAAAAAGTAAATTCTAGGGATCCAAGAAAAATACTTAGATCCGGCGAAGAACAATGGATTAGATGATGTTATAATCACCTAGGATACTCCAACACACCTTTGGATGGAAGAAAATCAGCCCAGATGCAAACCCTAGTCGCTACGTCTCAAACTCACGGAGGAAGGAGAAGAAATGAAGAAAAATGCAGATTCTAGACTGGTGTCGAGTATTTATACTGGATACAATTAGCGTGCGCTAATCATTAAGGTTAGCGTGCGCTATTACGGCACCAAACAAAACTCCTGACCAAAAATACACTGTTAGAGTGCGCTAACCCCAAGTGTTAGCGTGCGCTAACGAGAACCTCAGACCCAGCCCAGTAACTCCTGGACTGCCCTGAACTACCAAGTAGCGTGCGCTATCCTCCCCTTAGCGTGCTACCAATGCACTCTCGCACGCGCTAGCCGCAAAGCGTAGCGTGCGCTAACGACTCAGAGAGACAGCAACAGAACATCTCAGAAATGGGTATGACACCCCCCCAGATCCTCCTGGGAATATTACACGCCGTAAACCCTACTCACAAGGATTTACCAGGCTAAGCATAATTTTCCATGTCATTTCAAAAATGCCAAAAAGACAGATGACGGTAATATTTTCCATAGCTCACAAAATCATTTGTCAAACCGTTATAAAATGTTCAAGGCCAGAATGCCAAAACTCGATTTATGGAATCGGTTTTACGAAATAAAAATTTAGTTTGCAAAATACCGAAAGTCATTTTGAAAGAACTCACGCAGCGGATAAAATGCGGTTCGAAAATACATCAGCAGCGACGACACTCCTCGTATAAACCAAATACGAGAGTCGAATAAACACATATCGTGAAATCGAAATCCACAGAAGGATTCCATCATTTAACAACTAATCATACAAATAACTCGTATCACACGAGGCACAACACAAGGAAGGGAGTCTTACATTTGTGGATCGCACGTAAATGACGATCGCCCCTCGATACTAATCACGACCAACGAACTCAGACGATGCATCGCGGCGCGACTAAGTCAGACAAAATCCGACGAGACAAAACTCAACAAACACAACTTGACTCGACAGCCTAGGTTTCCCCAAGCTAATCTGATTTTTAAAATCGTATACTCTAGTTATTCGAAAATAAAACCGATAAGTTAAAAATCATTTTCAAGGCCCTTTCAAACACGACAAGGGTTTAACAGCGGTAGCATTTTATAAAATGCCCCAAAACACTTTTATACACGACTTTCAAATACCGACACCAGGTTTTATTTGAAAATACAAGGCTGGATCACCCAAATTCATGTCACTTTTCAAAAACCCACAATATGATCAAGTCTAAGGAATTTTCAAGCATGCACGCCGCATGTATTATTATTAATAGAAACACATTGGTTGTAAATAACAAAAATTAGCCAAATACCATCAATTCCCGAACACACGCATATACGTCATTCAAAAATCACCAGTTCAACAAGCGCAACTCGGAAACACTAATTTCAAACATATGTCAAACTATCTCCTCAAGTTTAACAGCATAAACAAAGAACACCGATTTGGACATATGTCGAAACCATCTATGTGAGTTTCTCAACAAACTCTGCCATCAATACCTTTCCCGAAACATATCAATGCTCAAAACTTCCTTGTCATGAAAATACCACGGAGCAAAACTCGGATCTTTCGATCGCCAACGATCCTACCAACGCTAGGAAGTTTAGAGGTGGAAGGCTCACAAGACGACAAACGGTCAAGCCCAGAACGGCGCACATACTCCAGAGAGATAAACGACTGCGCAATACTAGAATCAAAAGTAAACGGACCGGATGGATCGAAAAAAAACAACTCGACGATAAGTACGATAGAGACAATCGCAGTCCAAGAAGTGGAAATACAATATGAGAAAACAAGAGAATCGAGTAAGGAAAACTTACGAGCACTGGATGTACTGAGATGCCGGCAGCGGTGTGACAATGTGCAAAACAAAACACAACTCGACCCAAATAACCGACAAGCCTAGGTATCCATAAACCTAGTTCTCTGATACCATTTTCTGTAACACCCGCGAGATATTCGAGGTGTATTACAGCGCCGTGGACCCCTACATGGGACCCACCAGGCTAAAACAAGAAAACACCACTCGACTAACCGTCTCGGTTAGCAAGGAAACAATTGTTAACAACAAGAACATAAAATAACACGTCCGGTACAACCGGCATAATAAACCTCAACCGACAAATATAATAACTTCAACGAAGACCAAACACAATCCGAAAGGAAAAGTCTAAGTACTCGCGAGTACAATCTATAAGTTTACAATTTGGAAAACAACCATATCAAAAGAGACAGTAGTAAATAAGAAGACTCAATTGCACATGTCAACAACCTTGGCCGACGTCCTCGTACCATCCCAGCACCCGCTCGTCTGGCTGAACATAACCTGAAATCCATAACAAGAATTTCCCTAAAACGGGTCCCCAAAGGGGTTAGCAATTACGCTAGTACAAGTATTCAAGGCAAACCAATCGCTTACACATTTCATAGTACATGCACCAAAATCAATTCAAAAACCAAAACCAGACATGTCTTTTCCGGAAACAAACAGTCAAACAATTTGCCTTGTGAACAAGGTAATACCATTGATCCCGCTCGAGGCCTCTAAGGACCCTCCCGAGCTGGCCATATCATAAAACAAAACACGCACATGCATCGCCTTGGGAACAGGGTAATACCATTGATCCCGCTCGAGGCCTCTAAGGACCCTCCCGAGCTGGCTAGCTAAACAAACTCATGAATCCAGGACTCAACCCTTTGGACTCCCTCTGTGATCCCTTCGGACCATCCCGAGGTGATCAAATCACACACAAAATACATTACCATTTCACGTTAAGCATAAAGGTTTCCAAAAATACTTGCCTTGAATAATTGACGACGCAACGAACGGAAGGAAAGTCACCGACGAACGCTAGGAACCAACGAAACTGAACCTAACGGTTCGAAGAATACAATCACAACCATTTCTAAACGAATACGGAAATGGAAAACACTCGAAAACCTGCCTATGATTCATGTATATTCGTATATAAACAACAACGAGGGCGGACCACAACCAAACCCTCTCGATTCTGTAAAAACCACGAAATATACCATGAATCCGTAGGGAAACTAAGAATACCAACAAGATTAATCATATTCATCATGAATTAATCAACAAAACGGAACGAATCGGACAAAAACACGAAAACCACCAGATCTTCCCAAAAGTAGGGTTCTAAAGATCTAACCTTGATTCGCTGGATCAAGGGATGATATAGGATGATTGATCGATGATATAACCTCTAGAACTTCGTGGATTTGTTGTTCAACAACATGGCTCCATGATAAGCACACCCCCAGCCTCAGAAGAGAAGGAAAAGAAGGAGAAAAATGGCGAAAAACCCGACTACAGGGCCTTAAATAGGCTGCCTGCCGGCAGGGTTACGTACGTAACCGGCCAAGGGCTTACGTACGACCGGCCATGGCCGAGTCAACTGCCCCAAATCTGCCGGCCCGTTACATACGTTACCGGCCAGGGCCTTACGTACGTAACTGGCCTTACGTACGTAACTGCCGAGCACTACCGGCCGTAACTCGGCCAGTGCCGGCCTAGGCCCAGACTGCCCGGCCATGACTCGGCCGGGGCCAATTCCGACGGCCCGAACGACCCCGAAACCCGAACCTGAATACAAATCGAAGATACGGTTACGAAGTACTCGCAAAGACGAATTCGAGCACTAAGAGAACACACGATTCCGACCACCCGAAGGCTCGAAATTCGACAACAGAATGTAATTATCCCAAACTTTGTGAAATTACGAAAATGGCCCAAAACATCCGAAAATCACGATACGTGATCGAATAACCAAACCGAAGTTCACAACACGTATAACAAAGTTAAACGGACTTACAGGAAATTCGAAACGGCAATTTCGAACGAGATTCGCAAGAATCGAGCTCAAGTGCGGAAAAGTCGCCAAAAAGTACGGAACTCAACAAAACGATACCGAACCGAACTCGGATGAGAAAAAGTGCAGAATTAATCATTCTCGGAATGACGAAAAAGTCATGAGAGAGTCGTCAAAACGGACTTCCGCCGAAAAAAGAAAATTACCGAAGTCCGGAATTGCGGGTATTACATAATATTATTATTATCATTATCATTTTTCAGATTATTATGATCAATATTACCAAACAATTATTATTTTTACATTCACTATTATTAGTATTATTATTATTATTATATTATTTATATTTAATCATGTGCTTTAACTTACCAACTACGATTAAAATTAATTAACCACAATTAAGAACTCCTCTTCCCTCGCCAATCGTTCCAGGCAGAGTTCTCACTTCACCAAACTCTTTATCTTTATCCTAATATACAATCCTAATCTAACTAAAACACTTAAAAACCTATACATATAAATATACTATTAATCCTACTGCAATTCTTTACAAATCATCAATCAACATTCTAAGAACAGAAAACAAAAAAAAAAACACAATACACAATTTCTGCAACAAGTTCATCACGCCAGAAATTTACGATACAAAGAATAAGAAGAACGGGAAAGGAATTTTTACAATACAGAAAAAAGGAAAAGATAGCTGCGGCCTATCGTCGAGTCTCCATCCGATTTCTGTCAATCTCTGTTCAAATCCTTCAAAGGTAACCTGATCTCCATCCTAATGAGATTCATAAACTGCGTTTATTCAGCTATTACTGTGCCATGGTCGTAAAGACTCAGTGTCGGAGTTATTTTTCCTATTCTTCACCACTGTTTCCATATACTACAATATATTCAATTTGTTAAAAATCTGGTTACACCAAATTAATCAAAACTCGAAACCAACAGAAATCATCGAAACCAAACTGAACTCAGTACCTTCAAAGTCGATTTCAGCCACAAAACCAACTCCAAACCCGGGCCGAGCATGAACCCAGAAACATTTGGGTAGTTGATCACCATGCAATCAATAAATATTTGTTGAGGAGTGGAGTCCGGGTCTTGGAGGATTTTCTAGAGATAATATTTTTCAATAAATTACTTCTTGGCAATCCCCCATTTGTTTCCATCTTCCTCAGGAATGAACTCCTCAACATAATACAATTATTTTCCTTCCCATTAGTGGCATAACTAGTTCTTGTCCAGTTCTACTTTTCTTAGCTGCTGGTACTTCTAGTGGTGCATCTGTATTTTTCCTTTTTAAGATACTCGAAGTTCCAGCCTCAGGAAATTAAATGGGGCTATAGATAGTGCCTCCTGCCTTCTCTTGGTTCTCATCTATTCTTCCCCTTTTTTGCCAGCATCAAGAACCTGAGCTAGCTGCTCCTCCACTTTAGTCATGAAATCTTGCATGCCTAAAGGCATCCTTACAGATGTTGGTGGTGGAGAGGGTTCCTTTTTGTTGACAAGTGAGTCCATCTTGTTATTGAGGGATAGTAGGTGAGGTTTTACTTCAGTTGCTAGGAGTTTTACAACTGTTCTGACCATCTCAGTGAAGTTAGATGGTAGTTGGACTTCAGGTGCCTTTCCACGAGCAGTGTTTTCTGCTGGGTTCTCCTCTGCAGCTGACCTCCGAGTATGGTTGTTAGCGAATCGAATTTTTTTGATTCGATTCGTGATTCGAATTTGTTTAGGCCGATTCGTATTCGTTTTTTTTCAAATTCGAATTCAAATTCGAATTCTACTTTATATTCACTGACATAACGAATCAGAATACAAATATGATGGTATTCGATTCGTTTTGTTCATGAATATTTGATTCGAATTAATTATTTATATATTTAGTATATTATATATAATCAAAAGGGTTTCATTTCATTTCTCTGCCTTCTTCTACCGCTGGTCCTATTTTCATATCACATTATGGTGGTTTTTGGCTTGTATTATTTTTTTTTGGTGAATTGTATTATTATTTTTAGGTTGTATTGCAACTTTTTTGCGATAAAATTTTGAATCTTTCATTCAATTCTAAAAAAATCAAATCAAATCGAATACTCGAATCGAATTGAATAATTCGAATATCCATATCGAATCGAACTCGAATCAACTTTTAATATTCGAAAAAAATCGAATCGAATCGAATAGTTCGAATAGTTTCACGAATACGAATCGAATACAGTGGTATTCTCTTCGATTCGATTCGTTTACAACCCTACCTTTGAGCAATGGATTTTTCAGATTATATTCTCCTGTCAGCTACTTTTTGATCAGATGGGGTTTTTTCTTGCTGACCTGACTCTTCGTCTTCTTTGGGCTGATGTGAGCTGGATGCTTGATCAGGTGCATCATGGTCGTGGTCCTAATCATCTTGCTTCTCCCTATTCTTTCCTTCCGATTCTTCTCCTTCATTCTCTTTTTCTTCCTTTTCTTCTTACTTTTCTTCCTCCTCTTTTTCTTCTCTGATTTCCTTTTCAAATTCTTCTTTTTCTTCCTCATTCTCTTCCTCTTTTTCGACTACCTTATTTTCTTATTCTTTTTCCTCATTTTCAACTAATTCTCCTTCTTCTTTCTTTTCTCCTTCTCATTCACCAGTTTAATCATGAAGAGTCTTCCCCTGAGCTACTCCTTTCATAATGTCAAAAATGAACTGGTCCACATTTTGTTAGAAATTTGTTATGAACCAGCTCTGATCTAATAGCAACTTCAGGTCAGATTCATGACGAAATGTAGTGAGGAGTTGTTCTGTGGCCATGGGATAATCCGATCCACTTTTCTCAACCGCCTCTCTTGTAATACCCAGTTGTAACTCAGTAATTATCACTCAGTAATTATCATTCATTATTTATCATTCAGTAATTGATACTCAGTAATTTCATTCATCATTGATCATTTGTCACTCATATTCAGTCATGGTATTCATCATTCAGAGTAATTGTATCGAGTATCGATCGTCATTCATCATTAATCTGATTGGAGTTTCGTGCCGTGTTTATCATCATTGTCATTTTCGTTGCAAGCTGTGCTTGAGGTGTAGCGCACGCTACATACTCCTTTTAGCGTACGCTAATTGGGTATAGGTAGCGCACGCTACCGCTCAGCTTTAGCGCACGCTAAGGCTACCTTAGCTGCAGTCCAGAAGGTACTGGACTGCAGGTGAGAATATTGGTAGCGCACGCTACGAGTGGTAAGTAGCGCGCGCTATCGGGTCGTAGTAGCGCACGCTATGTGTGTGGAGTAGCGCGCGCTAGGGGCGGATCAGGTTGAGTCCAGTGGCTACTGGACTGCACCGGGTTTATTCATAGCGCACGCTATGCATTGTTGTTAGCGTACGCAACCGATATATTAGCGCACGCTAAATAATGATTGTAGCGCACGCTATCGAGGTTAGATCAGAGGGCAGATGGTTTTCTGGACTCCAGTACTGGGCGTTAAATATTTCGCTAGCGCACGCTAACAATGGATCTTAGCGCACGCTAGTAGTATGGCCGTAGCGCACGCTACAAAGAGGTACGTAGCGCGCGCTACCGTGTTCGGACAGTGGGTACTGGACTACCCAAATTACTCGTTAGCGCACGCTATGCACAAGGGCTAGCGCACGCTAACCACGGTCGAGTATAAATTGGACGATTAGTCGACTTCTTCATTTGTTCATCTCATTTCACTCCTTCGGTATTTTTGGCGATTTCGGCGATTCGAGAGAGGTTCTTCGAGGTGTAATCATCAACCATCATCTTCAAGCTCATCTTTCGGATTGATCATCATTTCATCATCTTCATCACATCGAATCAAAGGTATTAATCTCTTGGATCTAGAATTTCGGATTTTGGGTTTTCCTTCCGATTTCTTCGTGTAAGCTTGGATTATCATTGGGATATGTTAAGTTATGGATTATCTACTTGGATAAATATATTCCTACGGATTTAATGGTTATTTTCGAATTGTTTTCAAGAACCCTTGGGGTTGACTTGGTTAATTGGGGATTTTCCGATTGATGTCGTTATAATCATGAATTATGGATTCCTAATGGATTATTGATATCATTGAAGTGTTTTGTTAGTTCGAAATACTCATTTTGGTGTGGGTTTCGACATATTCGGATTGGATATTTTCGTAGTTGTGCGGTCGGTTATGTATTCGTTGGAATGCCTATGAGTTTGATTATCGTTGTTTCGACCTTTGGGTTAGTCGTGTTTTGTTGTTTGATACGTGTATTGAACGATTGTTGGTAATTATTGTTATTCAAGGTTGTTCGAGCGATCGGTATCTTGGTTAGGACGTTGTTCGTGGACGGACATTCTTCATCGGTATTGAGTAAGTTAAATCTTACTCGGTTAAAAGGATACTCATTCCTTTTGTTGTTGATTGCTCATGATCATAATTCATTCATCATAATATTAATCACTTTGAGACTTGTAAGTGTTGAATAATCATTTCATTCACGAGGAACGACGGTTCCAAATCTTTTCATTGGTTTGTCAATCACGTCACTATTACTTTCATTTCGGTGAGTCATCTTGGCCTTGTCTAATTATTATTCATTGGTGTTCATCATGGTCATTCTCATTCATGTGACCTTCCGGGTTCATATTGCGTGGCCGGGTGTGGCTGTGTGGAATTTTTAGTCGGGCACATGATGGTCATGTATTGGGTTCACCGATACATCGGACCGTGCACACGGTAACGCTTACCTCCGTGAGACTAATTAGGTACAAGGACGGGTGTGTCCGGTCATTCGTCTTGTACACTTGCACAGGACATTACGGGCGTACTATGATGCTCCTCTTCAGCGTAATTCATAATTAAGAATATTTCATCACTTCAGTTAATTCATGATTGTGTAATTTCAACTCTTGAGGATTGTTGTTACGTATGGCCCGGCCGTTGGGGATTTTGTTTTAGTCACGGCAAGGCAAAGGCACGGAAGAGCATGTTGGCGGCGAGTCCCAGTGATACTAGTAGGGGCCCCGATGCTGCTCGGTCATTTATTCAGTCATTTGTGTTTCCTTTATTTATTCCGCTGCAGACATTCCGTTTGAATGCTCATTTCATTCAGTGTTGTGTATTTTATCGTCACATAAAATACACATGTATTCTATTTTATCCTGGGTGTGTTGTATAAAACTCCTCATCGGAGTAATTGATGTTGTAATGTGGTTCGGTACTACATTTACCTGTGTAATTCATTCATTTTCATTCGCCTGGTGGGTCCCAGTCGGGGGTCCACGGCACTGTAATATCCGCCTAGTTTGGGGTGTTACAGAGTTGGTATCGGAGCGTGGTTTTGAATACTACCCTCCAAGTCATGTCTCATTTGAAATCATCGTCATCGGACTAGTATCATTGGACTTTCGTGTCACGTGTGACCTGTGAAAATGCCGAGCCACTCAGACCAAGAACTGTAAGATTTCTAATGCCATGGTATAATTTCTGGCATTAATCATTCATTCATAATTCATCAGTTAACAATCCTCAATCATCATTGTCATTTTGACCGGGACGGTCAGGTTAACTCATTAATCAGTCAATTCATTTCATTGTTCAGTTGTTGATCAGGAAGATCGGATCATTAATCTTGTTAACTCATCCAAGATAATCATTTCAGTAACTTCATCAGACAATCATGTCACGTCAATCAATCATTCATGTAATCGCTGTATTTGAGCGCGTGTGCTCATTTTCATTATTTCATAATATAATCATAATGTGATACTCATGCGAGATGTATAATCATCATATGACTTTCCACTTCGCATGGAAAGGGTGGCAGAGGACGTGGAGGACGAGGCCGTGGAGCGGGCCGAATCCGAGAACTCGTGCGAATACCCGTGCAAATGCGGGAATAATGCTAATTCAATGGCGGCGCAGCGCCACTCATTCACCTGGACGCGATCATTCATTATCGGGAGTCGTACCGGGACACGGCTCGGTCGGAGGGTGTCCGGTTGATCCACTCGCATTTATGCGGGGCATGATGGCCCAAATGACTCGAGATGGCTCGATTGATGGAGACGATGCATAACTCCGTCAATCGACCGCAGCTCCTCCGCCGCCACCTCGGAGGCAAGAGAGGAATGTGAGTAACATCATCGGCGATATCTCTCGCGAGGCCACCTACTTTTGAGGGCTCGTGCAGGCGGCAGATATCATTCATTGGCTCGAGCATTTCGAGAAGTGTTTGCTATGGTAGAGTGTCCCGAGGGACACAAAGTTTCTGTTGCGGCTTACTACCTTGGTAAGAGCGCACATTCTTGGTGGTTGTCGTTGAAGCCCACCGAAGGATCTTGTACTTGGGATCAGTTCAAGACTCTCATGATGGAGAGGTACTATCCGGCCCCACTCAGAGAGGCCAAGCTGTCAGAATTACTCACTCCCGACCTTTCGGCGGATGATGATGTTCTCGCCATCGCCGAAAAATTTCAGGAACTTCTTCCGTTCGCCTCATCTATCATTCACTCAGAAGCGGACAAGATCAAGTATTTCAGCAAGAGGCTGAAACCCCGTATGAGACTTCAGTTACTTAATCATAATTGCACCACGTTGGCCGAGTTCATTGAGAAGGCTCTTACTTACGAGCTTACGGCTAAGGAAATTGCTAAGCAGCAACCTTCGTCTGCTAGCAAGAAGTCCAAGAACCGTAATCAGTCTGACGGGAATCAGGCCACTTTCAAGAAACCGCGGGCGGGCTCTACTTTTTCTGAGCGACCTCCCCTAGCATCTAAACCCGCGGAATCTCAGTCACGAGCGGCCAGTTCGGCCATCACCTGTTACAACTGTGGGGAGCTTGGTCACCTCAGTACCAAGTGTCCTCGACAGACTATCACGTGTCATAATTGTGGGATTGCTGGGCATAAGGCCCGTTTTTGCCGTAGGGACTCCAAACCTACTCAGACGTCATCTCAGGCCCCTAAACAGTCAGCCGTTCAGAATCAGGCCACTCAATCAGCGTCGTTTAAAACGACGGGAGCGACTAAAGGTGGAACTTTTAGCCAGACGGAGCGTCCGGTCGGGACTAGCAAGCCCGGATTTATGAGATGAAGAAGACCGATGATCCGAGAGGCCGAATGATCTCGTGTACACTCGATATTCTATCTCAACTTTGTGTGTACTCTTTTCGATCTTGGTGCATCGCATTCATTCATTTCCGAGTCATGTTTGAGTAGACTACGTGCAGGTAGTGCTACTAGTTGTGAGCCTTATGTCATTGGCCTACCCGATGGTAGACGAATTATCGTGTCGGGAGATTCGAATTGTCCGATTCGGTTTCATGGTCGTGTATGGCCCGGACCTAATCGTGGTAGATTTGCCGAGGGCGACATCATCTTGGGTATTGATTGGATGGATTGTCATGATGCCATCATTAATGTCCGTAAGCGTATGGTCACTATCATTTCGAACGATGGAGTTGAATGTGTGTTTCGTGGAGATAATCCCATTTGTCTTTGGTAAGGTCATTAATTCAATGAAAGCGGTAAGGTTACTCAATCGGGGATGTGTCGGTTATTGGTGCTATATGGCCAAAACCGAGAAGTCATCGATAATGTTAACGGATATTCCGGTGGTGAGGGAATATGCCGATGTTTTCCAGACGAGTTACTGGTTTGCCTCCAGAGGGATGTGGAATTCACGATTGAGTTGGAACTGCACGTCCCGATATCGAAGGCACCGTGCGGATGGCCCCGACCGAAATGCAGGAACTAAAGAACCAACTTGAGGAGTTGTTCGAGAAAGGTTATATCCGACCGAAAGTGCGTCCCGTGGGAGCACCGGTGTTGTTTGTCAAGAAGAAGGATGGTTCATTCCGCTTATGTATTGATTATCGGAGTTGAACAGGTGACGATCAAGAATAAGTATCCCTTACCCCGTATTGATGATCTCTTAGATCAACTTCAGGGAGCTTCGGTGTTTTCAAAGATCGACTTAAGATCTGGATATCATCGATTCATGGATTCGAGAGTCGGATATCGCGAGGACGGCGTTTCGAACACGCTATGGTCATTATGAGTTTGTGGTTATGCCGTTCGGATTGACTAATGCACCTGCGGTATTCATGGAGTTAATGAATCGGGTTTTCATCGACTTTTTGGATCAGTTTGTTGTTGTCTTCATCGATGACATTTTGATTTATTCTCGTGACCGGGAGGAACATGAGTTTCACCTTCATCAAGTGCTCGACGTGTTGAGACGAGAACAACTTTATGGGAAGTTTTCTAAATGTGAGTTCTGGATGTCCGAAGTGACTTTTCTCGGACATGTAATTTCATCAGACGGAGTTCGTGTCGATCCTCAGAAGACGGAGGCTATTCGAGATTGGCTACCTCCGAAGAACGTTAAGGAAATCCGAAGTTTCCTCGGATTAGCGGGTTATTATCGGCGATTTGTGGAAGGATTTTCTAAAATCGCTCAACCCTTGACGAACCTTTTGCGGAAGGATAAGAAATACACGTGGTCCGAAGCGTGTCAACGGAGTTTTGAGGAACTCAAGAGCCGGTTAATGTCAGCACCTGTACTTTCCTTACCGCAGGGGACGGAAGGATTTGTGGTCTATAGTGATGCGTCCGGACAGGGTCTCGGATGCGTGCTGATGCAGAACGGGAAGGTTATTGCCTATGCTTCACGGCAATTGAGACCTTACGAGATTAATTATCCGACCCACGACCTGGAGCTAGCGGCGTGGTGTTCGCTTTGAAGATTTGGCGTCATTATCTTTATGGCGTTACCTGTCAGATATTCACCGATCATAAGAGCTTAAAGTATATATTTACTCAGAAGGAGTTAAATATGCGTCAGAGACGGTGGTTGGAATTAATCAAAGATTATGATATTGAGATCCTCTACCACCCGGGCAAGGCAAACGTTGTCGCCGACGCCTTGAGTCGTAAGTCCGTTCAGGAGCAGATGCTTGCCCGTCTAACAGTTCAGAAGGAGCTTCAGCAGGAATTCCTTAGACCCGAGATCGAGGTCTGGCTTCAGCGAGTTCAGGGGCAACTTTGTATGTTAGATATTTCATCGTCACTCGAGGAGGAAATTCGAGAGAATCAGGGTTCGGACCCATCATTGTTACGCATCCGTGAGGATGTGGCTCGGGGGAAAGCGCCTGGATTTGTGGTCCACGAGGATGGACTTTTGAGGTTTAAGAATCGGTTGTGCGTACCGGCAAATGACGAGTTGAAAAACTCGATTTTGAAAGAAGCTCATGCTACCCCTTATTCCGTTCATCCGGGGTCTAGCAAGATGTACAAGGACTTGAAACAAAATTACTGGTGGAGTAATATGAAGCGAGAAGTCGCAGAATTTGTTTCGAGATGCTTAACTCACAACAAGTTAAGATTGAACATCAGCGACCGGCGGGTATGCTGAAACCTCTTCCTATTCCCGAATGGAAGTGGGAAGACATTTCTATGGACTTCATCACGAGTTTGCCGACGAGTCGTCGTGGCATGAATACGATCTGGGTGATCGTGGACCGCTTAACTAAATCAGCTCATTTCCTTGAGATCAAGGATACATGGGGTCCCGAGAGACTTGCCCAGCTTTTCATCAAAGAGATAGTGAGACTTCACGGTACTCCTAAGAGTATCGTTTCCGATCGTGACGGACGGTTTGTGTCGCATTTTTGGAAATCAGTTCATCGTGCTATGGGAACTCAGCTTAATCTCGATCGCTTTTCATCCTCGGTCAGACGGACAATCGAGAGGACCATTCGGACATTAGAGGACATGTTGAGGGCATGCGTCCTCGATTGGAAAGACGATTGGGAAGCCCAACTACCATTGATCGAGTTCACGTATAATAATAGTTGGCATGCTTCGATCAAGATGGCACCTTACGAGGCCTTGTATGGTCGTCGTTGTCGATCTACGTTGTGTTGTGACGACTTATCGTAATCAATCGGCACCGAGCCCGATATGCTTATAGCCGCCGTGAGAAGGTAGCTTTGATCGAGTCGTTTGTTGACCGCTCGAGTCGTAAATCATATGCGAGATAACGTAAATCGACCATTAGAGTTCGAAATTTGGTGACCATGTGTTGGTCAAGGTATCCCAGTCGTGGTATCTTCCGCTTTGGGAAGAGGGAAAGTTGAGTCCGAGATTCATTGGACCGTTTGAGATTTTGGATCGAGTGGGCGAGTTAGCTTATCGATTGGCTTTACCTCGGCGTTGAGCCGAATTCATAATGTATTTCATGTCTCTCGATTGCGAAAGTATGTTGCCGACCGAGTCACATACTTGATTCGGCCGAAATCGAGATCGCCGACGATCATTCATATGAGGAGCGTCCTATACGAGTTTTAGAGCGGCGAATCAAGCAGTTGAGGAATAAGACGATTCCTTTGGTTAAAATTCAGTGGTCTAGACACGGAGTCGAAGAGGCTACTTGGGAAACCGAGGATAGTATGCGGGAGAGTTATCCCGAGTTGTTTGACCCTTAGTTTCGAGGACGAAACTCTTTTAAGGGGGGTGTATGTAATACCCAGTTGTAACTCAGTAATTATCACTCAGTAATTATCATTCATTATTTATCATTCAGTAATTGATACTCAGTAATTTCATTCATCATTGATCATTTGTCACTCATATTCAGTCATGGTATTCATCATTCAGAGTAATTGTATCGAGTATCGATCGTCATTCATCATTAATCTGATTGGAGTTTCGTGCCGTGTTTATCATCATTGTCATTTTCGTTGCAAGCTGTGCTTGAGGTGTAGCGCACGATACATACTCCTTTTAGCGTACGCTAATTGGGTATAGGTAGCGCACGCTACCGCTCAGCTTTAGCGCACGCTAAGGCTACCTTGCTGCATCCGGAAGGTCTTGGGTGCAGTGAGAATATTGGTAGCGCACGCTACGAGTGGTAAGTAGCGCGCGCTATCGGGTCGTAGTAGCGCACGCTATGTGTGTGGAGTAGCGCGTGCTAGGGCGGATCGGAGTTGAGTCCAGGCTCTTTGGATCGCATCGGTTTATTCATAGCGCACGCTATGCATTGTTGTTAGCGTACGCAACCGATATATTAGCGCACGCTAAATAATGATTGTAGCGCACGCTATCGAGGTTAGATCAGAGGGCAGATGGTTTTCTGGACTCCAGTACTGGGCGTTAAATATTTCGCTAGCGCACGCTAACAATGGATCTTAGCGCACGCTAGTAGTATGGCCGTAGCGCACGCTACAAAGAGGTACGTAGCGCGCGCTACCGTGTTCGGACAGTGGGTACTGGACTACCCAAATTACTCGTTAGCGCACGCTATGCACAAGGGCTAGCGCACGCTAACCTGGTCTGAGTATAAATTGGACAGTTAGTCAGACTTCTTCATTTGTTCATCTCATTCACTCCTTCGGTATTTTTGGGCGATTTCGAGCGATTCAGAGAGGGTTCTTCGAGGTGTAATCATCAACCATCATCTTCAAGCTCATCTTTCGGATTGATCATCATTTCATCATCTTCATCACATCGAATCAAAGGTATTAATCTCTTGGATCTAGAATTTCGGATTTTTGGGTTTTCCTTCCGATTTCTTCGTGTAAGCTTGGATTATCATTGGGATATGTTAAGTTATGGATTATCTACTTGGATAAATATATTCCTACGGATTTAATGGTTATTTTCGGAATTGTTTTCAAGAACCCTTGGGGTTGACTTCGGTTAATTGGGGATTTTCCGATTGATGTCGTTATAATCATGAATTATGGATTCCTAATGGATTATTGATATCATTGAAGTGTTTTGTTAGTTCGAAATACTCATTTTGGTGTGGGTTTCGACATATTCGGGATTGGATATTTTCGTAGTTGTGCGGTCGGTTATGTATTCGTTGGAATGCCTATGAGTTTGATTATCGTTGTTTCGACCTTTGGGTTAGTCGTGTTTTGTTGTTTGATACGTGTATTGAACGATTGTTGGTAATTATTGTTATTCAAGGTTGTTCGAGCGATCGGTATCTTGGTTAGGACGTTGTTCGTGGACGGACATTCTTCATCGGTATTGAGTAAGTTAAATCTTACTCGGTTAAAAGGATACTCATTCCTTTTGTTGTTGATTGCTCATGATCATAATTCATTCATCATAATATTAATCACTTTGAGACTTGTAAGTGTTGAATAATCATTTCATTCACGAGGAACGACGGTTCCAAATCTTTTCATTGGTTTGTCAATCACGTCACTATTACTTTCATTTCGGTGAGTCATCTTGGCCTTGTCTAATTATTATTCATTGGTGTTCATCATGGTCATTCTCGTTCATGTGACCTTCCGGGTTCATATTGCGTGGCCGGGTGTGGCTGTGTGGAATTTTTAGTCGGGCACATGATGGTCATGTATTGGGTTCACCGATACATCGGACCGTGCACACGGTAACGCTTACCTCCATGAGACTAATTAGGTACAAGGACGGGTGTGTCCGGTCATTCATCTTGTACACTTGCACAGGACATTACGGGCGTACTATGATGCTCCTCTTCAGCGTAATTCATAATTAAGAATATTTCATCACTTCAGTTAATTCATGATTGTGTAATTTCAACTCTTGAGGATTGTTGTTACGTATGGCGACCCGTTGGGATTTTGTTTTCGTGTCACGGCAAGGCAAAGGCACGGGAAGAGCATGTTGGCGGCGAGTCCCGATGATACTAGTAGGGGCCCGATGCTCGATCATTTATTCAGTCATTTGTGTTTCCTTTATTTATTCCGCTGCAGACATTCCGTTTGAATGCTCATTTCATTCAGTGTTGTGTATTTTATCGTCACATAAAATACACATGTATTCTATTTTATCCTGGGTGTGTTGTATAAAACTCCTCATCGGAGTAATTGATGTTGTAATGTGGTTCGGTACTACATTTACCTGTGTAATTCATTCATTTTCATTCGCCTGGTGGGTCCCAGTCGGGGGTCCACGGCACTGTAATATCCGCCTAGTTTGGGGTGTTACATCTCTAAGCTCAGAGAAGCTGAGGGTCTTCAATCCCTTCCATTCTTTATATATTTTGACAAATGAATAGTTCAAGACTTGTTGTCTTACCAGCCTCAGTTGTGCCCTAGTAAGGTTCAGTGTATTATTCTCCCTGAGGTTGAAGATGTATTGAACATCTTGTTCCTCAAGAAGCTCTTCCATCTCTTCTTCTTCAGTGACATTGGGAAGTGTCAGGAGTGGAATAACTTTTGGGATTAGCTCAGTACAGTGAGCTGGTTGATCTTCAGGTGATGAAGGTGCAACTAATATGGCTACCTGCATTTCTTCAGTTGGGTGGTCCATCAGTTCCTTCTGCTTTTTAGGAGATGGTTTAAGAGATTAGGTGATATTGGCAGCTTCTTCTATCTCAGGTGACTTTCGCTTTAAGTGTTTTTAGAGTGGGAGGTTGTCACTGTCCGAGTCATCTGCAAGTGCGAGTTTCAGGCGCAGTTGGAGGAACATGTGAGGTTTCAGGTGCAGGTGGAATGTCCTCCTATGCAGGTAGCTTTTCAGGTACGTCGGCTGCAGTTGTGGTTAGGGCTGGAAGAATCTCCTCTGCAGTTTTCTCAGCTGGGATTGGAGCGAGAATCTCAGTTGTGGTTTGGATCTTAGCTGCATCTGTATCAGGTGCTGTTTTATCGTTTGCATCTGATTTAACATCATCTGAGTCAGAGGGTCCTCTGTACAAGGATGCTCCAGTTTTCATCCTCTCAATTAATTCTGCCACTGTGGGCTTTCTGTCTGCAAACTTGTCCATTGCAGCTTGGTCCAGGTGACCAAGTCTCTTACTGTTGTGAAAATTCTCAGCTTTTCATCTGGCTTTCCCAAGAAACTCAAGAATCCAGCTGATTTGAGTTCCAAAGGCCAGTTTCTGTCCAAACTTGTTGTTCTCACTGCCCCAGGTCGCTTTTTTTACTTCACGGACTAACTGCCTGTAGATGTAGTCAGGCCAATTAATCATTTGCCTCTGAATCATTGCTCCCAGGACTATATATTTTGAGGATGACAGTTGATCAAAACTGCCTGCCATGCCCATCACAACTTTTTTTGTGATGTCCAACATATATCCATATTCTTTCTTGAGGTCACCCTTCCTGGCAATGAATTTCATTTTCGTCGGCTGCTCAGGCGACTTAATTTCGTACCATATCTCCACTGGGTTCTGTTTCAGGGCCTCAACTGCAACGCCAGATTCTCCATGTTGAATGCATCTGCGGTGGTCTTCTTATTTATTAAAATGGGTTCTTCGAAAATCAAGCTCTCGATGTCGCTTTCCGTGACTTGGGCCTCTTTAAAAAAAACAAATGATAGCTTATTTGAATAGTTGAGTTGGGTTGATGTCTAGGAAGTAGTAGATTCCATTCTTTTTCATCATTTGGATCATATGCCCCATTACAACGGATCTGCTTGACGCCAGAAGCCCGACAAAATCCACGACAATGCTGAATATGATCTGCTCCTTCACCATCCTTAGGTTGACGTTCCTGAAATAGGAAGCGGTTTCCATTTCTACAATTTTTTTGAGCTTTTAGTGTAGTGAATATTCATAAAGTTTTTCTGCTTTGAAAACTAGGGTTCTAGAGCATGAAGACGATAAGGTTTTTGTGAAATGATTTCGATCGTCTTAAATAGCTACTCGAAGAATCATTTTTGAATTTAATAATTAAATAAATATGTGGCGGTTCGAGTGATTGATTGGACATCGTGATGTAAACATGGAGTTGTTGGGATCGTGTGTTTTTAGCCACATGTTAATGAAAGTGAGTATTTAAAGAAATTGCGAACTTAGCTGGTTGACTTTTTGACTTCTGATCAACTTGCTTTCCTCGTTTGTGCTTTGGATCCTCGTCTGCTCTGATCAAGTGGCTTTTCATTGTCTGGTCTGATCAGGTGGCTTTTCATTATCTGGTATGATCAGGTGATACGTCTTCTGATCATGTGACTTTTCTCGTCTGGTTCTGATCAGTTATCTGTTCGTCTTCATCAACTATAATTTTGATTCCCAATCTAATAAACCAAGTTCTTTACTTAGTTCAAGGAATATTTCTTCAGGTAGAGGTTTTGTGAATATGTCAGCTATTTTATACTCTGTGCTGACTCTTTCTATTCGAACTCTCCTATTAATCACATGATCTCTGATGAAATGTTGTTTCACATCAATGTGCTTTGTCCTGGAATGAAGCACTGGATTGTTGGTGATGGCAATTGCACTTGTACTATCACACCAAATTGGGACTTCATTTGCAATAATGTTGTAGTCCCTCAACTGTTGTCGGATCCACAGAATTTGAGCCAGCAGCTACCTGCAGCTAGGTATTCTGACTCAGTTATGGATATAGAATTTGATGTTTG
This sequence comes from Orobanche coerulescens, assembly GCA_033398695.1. Classification (NCBI taxonomy): domain Eukaryota; kingdom Viridiplantae; phylum Streptophyta; class Magnoliopsida; order Lamiales; family Orobanchaceae; genus Orobanche; species Orobanche coerulescens. The sequence continues at coordinate 141,229,225 of CM065802.1, read as the reverse complement.
CTTCTTGCTAAACCATGAGATCAGCTTTGTTCTAAGGAAGTGGCATGTTCCACTTGTGCTCTTCCTGTTGATTTTACAGCCTGCAAAATCAGCATCTGAATATCTTGATAGTTCAAAGTTATCATCTTTGGGGTACCATAATCCAACATTGATTGTGGATTTTAGGTATCTGATAATCCTCTTAGATGCTTCCTGGTGGGATTGCTTTGGCTTGGACTGGAATCTTGCACATACTCCAATTGCATAAGATATATCTGGTCTGCATGCAGTTACGTATAGTAAAGATCCAATTAATCCTCTATAATTGGTTGGATATACTGGAATGCCTCCATCATCTGCATCAATGTGTAGAGATTTGCTCATTGGTATTCTTAGGGGTTTGGCTGTCTCCATGCCAAATCTCTTGATCAGCTCCTTTGTGTACTTTGATTGGTTGATGAATATTCATGTTCCTGTCCGTTTTACTTGCAAACCAAGAAATAAACTTAGTTTGCCCATCATGCTCATTTTAAATTCTCCTTGCATCAGTTTATAGATTTTTTCACACAATCATAGATTTGTTGATCCAAAAATAATATCATCCACATATATTTGGACAAGTAATATGTGGTCTTCATGTTCAATCTTGAATAGTATTTTGTCTACTTTACCTTTGGTGAATCCATTTGTCTCCAGGAATATGGACAGAGTATCATACCAAGATCTAGGTGCATGTTTGAGTCCATATAGAGCTTTGAGAAATTTGTACACTCTTTGATAAATCCAGGTTGCTGCTCCACATTGACTTCTTCTTCCAGCACTCCATTTAGAAAGGCACTCTTGACATCCATTTGGTACACTTCAAAATTTTTGAATACTGCATAAGCTAGGAATAGTCTTATTGCTTCCAATCTTGCTTTAGGTGCAAAGGTCTCATCAAAATCTATGCCTTCACATTGAGCATATCTCTTTGCAACAAGTCTTGCTTTATTCCTAACAACAGTTCCATATTCATCACATTTGTTCTTGTAAACCCACTTGGTGCCTATAACTTTCTTGTGAAGTGGCCTTTCTACCCCTTCCCATACTTTGTTTCTTTCCATATGATTGAGCTCTTCTTGCATGGCATTTACCCATGTGCAGTCTTCCCAGGCTTGTTCAGTTTTTTAGGTTCCATTTGAGACATGAAATATGAGAATATGGCCATTCCCGTTAGTTCTTTTGAATTCCTGGTTTTGACTCCACCTAATAGGTTTCCAATGATCTGTTGGGTGGGTTGATCTTTGATCCATTTCGGAATTTCATCTTTGTTTTCTGCTTTGGATTGAGAGTCTTCATTGTTCATTTCCCCTGTTGAATTGCTTGGAGGAACTATGCCTGACTCTGCATCAGCTTGGATTTGATGGTCTGCAGCTGCATTAGGTTCAACTATGATTGGGTCAATATCAGATGTAGGTGGATCAGCTACGGATGGATCAGCTACAGTTGGATCAACTACGTTTAGAGATCCTGGCTGATCTGCAGTTGGGTCTTCATCAGCTGTGTATATCATTCATGTGTCATTGTTGATGACGTCTTCTAAAGAGGTGGTTTTGTGTTTTTTCTCAAATTGTTCCACCTGATTTCTGTACCTAATAGTAGATTCATCAAAGACAACATGAGGTATTTCTTCCACAACTAATGTTCTTTTATTAAAGACTCTATATGCCTTGCTTATCTGTGAGTATCCCATAAAGAGACCATCATCAGTTTTTGCCTCAAAGGCATTCAGTTGGGTTTTGCCATTGTTGTGGATGAAACAGTTACAACCAAAGATATGAAAATATGAAACAATTGGTATTCTGCCATTCCAAACCTCATAGGGAGTTTTACTGTGTCTCCCTACTATCATACTCTTATTCTAAGTATGGCATGCTGTGTTGACAGCTTCAGCCCAGAACCTCTTTGGCAGGTCAGTTTCAGCAATCATTGACCTGACTGCTTCCTTTAGGGTTCTGTTCCTTCTTTCAGATACACCATTTTGTTGTGGTGTTCTTGCGGCAGAGACTTCCTGTTGGATTCTATTCTGATCACTATATTCAGTATTGCCTTGTTGAGGAATTCTTCTCCTCTAGCTGATCTGATTTTTATGATGGAGAGTGATTTCTCATTTTGAATCTTTCTCATGAGCTCAGGGATCTTTGTTAATGTTTCACTCTTTTTATAAAGAAAACAATCCATGTATATCTAGAGTAGTCATCAACAACTACTAAGGCATGCTTTCATCCACTCAGCATTCTTGGCTTGATGGGACCAAATAAATCCATGTGAAGTAGGTCCAAAATTCTCCTAGTGAGAGTGGTAGGCTGAACTGATTTGAAAGATGCTTTGGTTTGCTTTCCCTTCTGGCATGCATCACAAAGAGTCTCTTTTTTGAATACCTCTGCTGGAAGTCCTCTGACCAACTTTTGAGAACTTATTTTGTTGATGGCTTTGAAGTTCAGGTGACTGAGTCTCTTGTGCCAGAGCCATCCATTTTCAGTAATTGTTTTTTATAAGAAACAAGTGTTTGGTGATCCCGATTTCCAAAATATCAAGTAGACATATCTTCTTCTGTATCCTTGTAGCTTCACTTCTCCAGTGAGGAGACCAATCACCATACATTTCCATCTTGTGAAGACTACCAGGTTGTTCTCATCACAGAATTGGCTTATACTTAGGAGATTGTATTTGAGCCCTTTGACATACTGCACTTTTATAATGATTATGTTTCCTCTGTGCAGCTTCCCATAACCTTTGGTTTGTCTACTTGAGCTATCTCCAAATGTTACATCTGGACCTCTTTCTTTAACATATTCTGACAGAATCTTCTTGTTTCCTGTCATGTGCCTTGAGCATCCAGAGTCTACAAACCATTATTCACCTCCTATTATTGAACTTGAGGAGATATGGTAGTAGTCCTCGCACTTTTTCTGCAACCAGGAAAGAAGAGATTTAGGCACCCAAATTTGAGTGGGTCTTTTGGGGTTAGTGATTTTTCTGGAGAGTTGGTTTCTCCTTGTGTTATGAAAATTATATTGATTACCCCTATAAAATGCATACTGTCTAGGTCTATATCTCTGGTTAGGATTGTATACAGGATATGCCTGATAATTTGAGTGGTATGGGCCATTGTCAAGTCTTGGTTAAGACCTATGATGAAAGTTTTGAGGTTTCAATACCTGATTATTTTGAAAGTTCGGATAACATTGAGGTTTCCATTTACCTCTCCCATTGTAAAATCTATTTTGTGGGAGTTTTTGGTAATAAGCAGAATATTTTTTTGACTGCTGATGCTTGTTTGGCCATTGCCTAGTCTTTTGTCTAGGTGGCTGCCTATTTTTAAATACAGGTTTATTTGTTGGCTCAGCAGTCTGGACATATGTCTCTCCCTTTACAAAAGTGGTTTTAGAAGTGGAGGGAGTGTTGGGGCCATATCCAAGGCCTGATTTTAAACAGAGTGGCCTTTGGTTTATACACAGTCCATCAAGGGTTACAAATGCTTTTAGAGATGTTATCTCTTTAGCTTGTGTACTGTTCAACTGTTTCAATTTTGAAAGCTCAGTTTTGATATGAGTAAGTGCAGCTGACTTTTCACTGTTAATAGTTAGCCTATTAATCTCAGCTGTGGTAATTTCAGCTGAGTTTTTCAAATTATTTTCAGAGTGTTTTTTAGACTCATCTCTGATGTTTTTAAGTTTTGCTAACTCTAGGCTGAGTTTGTCATAATCATTTTTCAGCTGAACTTTCTCATTTAGCAGTTGTGCATTCTCAATTGTCACAGTCAAGTGAGTAGTTTTTTAGGTTTCAAAATCTTTTAGCAGTTGATTTACAAAGTTGTGAAGATCAATATCTTCAGGCATCAGAACTGAAACATTCTGTAGTTTGAGGTTTAGATGTTACCTCTTCATCAACCATGTTAGCAATAAGGCAGTTGTAGTCATCATCATCACCAGAGAAGAATACACTGCTTGTTCTACTCTCTCTTGAATTTGATCTTCAGCAGTGAGGGCTTTTCTTTTGTCATCCCTCTTGACTACTTTATTCTTGTCTTCATCTTTCTTGAGATCAGGACAGTCAAACTTGATGTGCCCTATTTTGTGGCAGTTGTAGCACTCAACTTTCGAATTTCCAGCTTTTTGATTTCTCCTTGGATTGTCTTTGTAGTTCTTCTTGTACTTGGAGTAATTCTTTCCGAAGTTGCTGATGAATGCCATTTCTTCCTTAGAGTTTATAGGGCTCGAAGGATTGACTTCAGCTTGATTCTTTGCAGGGAACTCAGCTGCAAATCCTATTCCTTTCTCAGCTGGCTCATTTGATGATGAGCAGGGCAGCTCGAACTCATAGGCCTTCAGGTCTGAGAACAGCTCCTGGATCTTTATTTTATTAAGATCCTTTGATTCTCTCATGGCCACAACCTTCACATTCCATTATGGATTGAGAGATCTTAGAAATTTCAGGGCCATTTCCCAGTTGCCATATGTCTTTCCAAGGGAGTTTATCTCATTGATGATTTCTGTGAATCTTGTATCCACATGGTCAATTGTTTCACCTGTCTTCATTTTGAAATTGTAAAATTTCTGAGTAGATATTGACAATTTATTCTCCTTGATAAGCTCTGTTCCTCCACACATTATAGCTAATGTGTCCCATATCTCTTTTGCATTTTTGCAATTCTTGATTTTCACCATTGTGGCTTTATCAAGAGTCTGATACAATACATCTCTGGACCGGTTGTCAAGGTTAGCCAGCTTTCTTTCTTCAGGGGACATCTCTGTTCTCTTTTTGGGAATCTGTTTTGGTTTCCCAGCTGCTATTTCCTCATCTGTGTTGTCCTTTAGGAAGCTAAAGGGTCCATCCTCTATGATACACAACATAACGTCATGTATGGATGATAGATGTGCCTGCATATTTATCTTCCATAAGTCATATTTATCAATAGAGAATACAGGTAATCTAGATTTCATATGTTTCCTGTGTTCCATTTATGAGAGACTAAAATATATATGCTCAAATATATATGGATCTGGTTCGGTAAAACTGAACCAACCGCTCCGATACCACTTGTAGGTCATAGATACTCAGAGAACAGTCTAGAGGGGGAGAGGGGTGAATAGACTGTCTAAAATCTTCTCTTGAATATATCAGTTGAGTAACCTTAGCTGTGATTGCGTGCAATGTTTTGCAAAAAGATAGCCGACTCTATAATGGAACAGTAAATATGTATGCAGCAGTTAAATATGATGATAAAGCAGTAAACCGTACAACACCTTTATAGTGGTTTTAGAGGTGGGGTAATCCTCTACTAATCCACTTCTCTCCAAACCAGTTGGAGATAAATTCACTATAACTTTCAACCAGTGAAATTATGTTACAATGAACTCCATTACAACAGCTTCTAACTAGTGGAAACCCATAGCCGTTGCAACTCCCTTTGGGTGCCTAACACTTCTTGAATGAAAACCCGTGGATGCCTCAACAAATTGCAAGATGTCTATCACCTTCCAATCAAGAACCCGTGGATGCGTTAACAACCTTGAACTTCTAAGAACCTCGTTCAAACAAGTACCCCTTACTTAGACTTTAAGACAAGAGTTTTTGTCTTCTCCAACTTTCAAGAGCTTCTTAGTATAATACTTTGGAAACTAGGTCTTCATGATGCTATAGATTGCTCTATTTGCTTTGTTTGCTTTGTTTTCTTGTAAGTATTGTTTGCATCGTACTTTTGCTCAATCTTTCTTCAGATATTTATAGTACGATCTTGAGCTTCTTCATATCCATTGCATCTTGTAATAATTCCGTCCATTGGAGAGTGGACCTCATTGTTTATCTGTTCATCTCTTTGCAGGGCTTTGTCTCTTTCTTCAAATCTGACCGTTTGAAGATGTATTCTCTTGTTGTGCCGCTTTTCTTGATTACTATAATTAGAAAGTCTTCTTTGTGCGAATCTCTAGGAATAATATATTTCTTAACTTCCGGGAATCAACCACTTTGTCCCTTGGCTTTTTGTCTGCATGAGTCTAGCCATTATTATTGACTTTTCAACGCTTGCTGACATGGACAGTTGATACCTAAAACTTTTCTGATATCTTGTCTAGGTAATCTCATCTGACATTTTCTTTGGTCAAACCTATTGGTAAAACCTTTCTGATGAGTTGGTCAATCCTCTCTGATGTTCTGCTTGGATAAAGGCTGTCTGATATCTGTCTTTAGAAAGTTGGCTGATATTCCCTTGGTCAACCTCAGCTGATATCATGCTTTGACCAAACCTCGCCTGATATTATGCATGGTCAAACTCAGCCGATATTTCCTTTGACCGAAACTCGCCTGTTAAAAACTCGCCTGCTTTTACTTGGGGTAAAACTCGCCTGATATTTCCTTTGTCTGAAAGCACAACTGATAATAAACTCGTCTGTGGTCAAGCCTCAGCTGATATTACTGTTTGACCGAAAGCTCGTCTGATATTCTGTTTTCTTCAGAACTCGGCTGCTACAGTGTTTTGATCAAACCTCGACTGATATTTTCGTTGACCAAAACCTCGGCCGATATTTTGCCTATTCTATACTTAGCCGAAATTCTAAGTGATCATTACTTGATCAAGACTTAGGGGCTGTTTACTTTTTTTTTTCATTAATCTCTGAATATGTTAAGCTGTCTGAGTGGATTAATCTGTCTGATTGGGAAAAATATCTCACTATTTCTTTTTTTCTGAGTACTATCTGAATGACAGAAATGACCCCTTGGGCTGGACGTAATAGTCTGCAAACTACTGTAACACCCCCAAAACCATCCGGGATATTACAGCGCCGTGGGTCCCGCGCCAGAACCCACCAGGCTAAAAACCGTTTACAAAACCAATTCAAAAACGCCAAAAGGATGATGACGGTAATATTTTGCAAATACTCAAATATTTTCAAAAACAAAATTATGAAATACCGTCATAGAATACCATTTGAAAATACAAGGCGAAGTGCCAAATCTCGATAGTTCAAAATGTACGTTAAGCCACCCCTTAAACGTACCGATAAAATAATTGGGAAAAAGCATTTGACGAAAATAACCCAAGTTCGCAAAGTGCCAAAAGGGCCATTTTAAAATACACACACGAGTTGGTAAAAATACCAAAGAGCTATTTTGAAATATACACTCGCAGCGGATAAATGCAGTTCAAAATACACATTTGCAGCGGAAATGAATAACCAGAAAAGAAATACTCGATACTCCAAAATATGCCACCGCCGAGATCACATCTGAAGCTCATCCCTTCACGACCGCTACTAGCTCGATCTCCAAGTACCTAAAAATAAAGCCCACGACGGGGTCAGCCACAATACTCAATAATGATATCGATCACATCATCATAAATAATTACATACCAATGTAAAAATATAGTAAGAATACTACCAAAGTAATCTTACCGACATAACCTTACCAATCCACAACAATCCAATCCTTACCATAATCCACATTTCGCATCCTCGAATGACGAAATGAACTTAACAACAATTATCTGTACTGTATCCAAACAATACCAAATATCCTTAAAACACCATCATAACTCATACGCGGAAATAATCTGTTCGTGCCAAATCCTGTCCGTCGGATTTGCACCATCAAATCTCAACCTGGATAAACCAATAACATACCACATATCTGTAGATCAACTACCACAAACAATGAATACAAATCCCGAAGCAACGACATACAGTCCGAATGCTTATACGATCAATAACCAGATCAACCGATAAATCAACTGAGAATATCATCGACATGATAACTCCAATACGACCAATAAAGGATCACGATAACTAAGAATACCATCAACATGATAGCTCCGACACGATCAACAAAGGATCAACAATAACCGAGAATACCATCAACAAGGTAACTCCAAATGATCAACAAAAGACCAATAATAACTGAGAATACCATCAACAAGGTAAACTCCAAATGATCAACAATAATGGATCTCAAAGAAATAACTCTGACTGTCGAACATACCCCTCGGGCGTATGAACAACCAGTCACAAACCGTCGAACATACCCAACCATAAATGGAGGATGAACGACCAAACAATATGGCTCAAAGATGGAAATCATAGTACGCCCGATCCGGAAATGTGTCCGTGCACAAGCCACCCCGGGTATTGATCACATACACGTGTGGTCTTGTACCTAATTAGCCTCACGAACTACGTCTCGTGTGCACGGTTCAATGTGGAAATATCAACACATAACCATCATGTGCCCGGCTAAAAATCCTACACAATAACCAATCGGCACGCAGATATGACTCCAGATATGTCACGATGCAACATGACAACGAAACTCAAAGAAACACATATCTAATAAGGATCAAAAGACTCACCTAAGTGAACAACAACAGACTGACAATGAAAAGTCGACACGACTAATCAATATCCAAAACATCAATCCTGGGATCATCATCCCAAATGAATGACCAACACGATCTACGATCTCAATACAATAGTCCTGGGATCAACATCCCTCAACGAATAACCGATACGAAACTCATTATACGAAACCTCAACATATACAACAACTCAACATACTAATTATCTCGTAACTGAACAATACATAAGTTACCTCGAAGCCGACGACAATATCCTTTCCACGAACAACATCCCTGAACGAATACACAGTTATACAAATAATCTCAAATAAAGTATCATCCATTCAATACCAAAAACCTTTTATCCCGATACTTATGTCATCACGATAACTATCCTCGATATCCGATATTCTATATCCTTGACCAAAAATAAATCACGTCTTCCTTGAACACAATTAAATCATATACCTTATGATTTAATACAAACCCGAGCACGATATACAACTCATTAACCGACAACTTACCTTTCTAACAACATTGCTATACGAATTATAAATGAAATGAAAACGAAACCATTCATCAAATATTATAAACTGAACAAGTATAAACTTGCCTCGATACCGATACCACGAAGCCGTTACCAAAATCCATTGCCTTTGTCTACGAGCTCCTTAGCCCCGAACAAAGCAATATACGAACTCTTCGACCTCAACCGCAACACAACGGTCATAATCCACGATCAAAACATCACAACCTATTGCAATAACCGATTAACACATATTCGATAAAAATCAATAACCGACATACTCAACCAACAAACTCAACGGTTCAACGATATCCCGATTAAACACGAATCCGAACAACCAAATCAATCGATCACGAATTCAAAACCACAATACGATTCCACAATCCGAAGATCATATCAATAATCAATTTAAACCAACAAGGGTCTAACATTACCGATTCCAAATTCAATCTTAAATACAATTACAAGTTTCCTCCTTGTATAATCATAATAAAATCCAATTACCGATTATCATCATCAATCCGGACAATCTGATCAATTCAACATTATAGGTAACCATATTCCAAAGGTTTCAAATAATTCCATTATCCGAATTGAACACTTGTTAAATACCTATGAATTCTCAAACTCAAAAGTGAGTCATAACCTTATCAAATCCGGAATCATATTCGTATTCCTATACGAATATTGTACGAAGACACATAACTTAGTTTTAGATATGAATATTCCATATTCATATCTAAAACACCAACACCTCTTAAACACGTTCAACAATTCATATAATCCAAGAGTTCCTTAAGAACACAACTAATTCCGAAATCATATTCAAAATCTCCAATACGACATAATCCGATGTGTTCTAACATCTAAACAATCCTTAATCATAATTCAAGGTGTATATCATCATGTTCTTCAACATACGATTTTCCTAACATCAAAAATCGCAACAATACTACCAAGGACATCAAGAACTCTAGGATTCCATAATCATAACCAACATAATCAAGATACAAACCATCATATCATCATCTTCCTTCAACATATAATTCATATATCTTCAAGAATCGTAATAACAAGATCATAATCATCTTCATACGAATCATTTATCAATAACAACATCAAAAATCCGAAATGAAAAGGAGGATTATCCAACATACCTCTTAGAAGATGGAATACACAAGAAATCACTTCAAGAATCATCAATAACTCCATATCCAAACTCCAAATCCAAGCCCTCAAGCTCAAAATCGAATTAGGAGAGCCAAAATATCCCTCTCTCAATGTTTGGAGATGAAAACGAAGAGAAATGTCAAGTGAAATGAAAGACGTAAGGCCCATTTATAAAATAATATGTTCGTTACGTCGTAACCTTCCATAGTTAACGTCGTAACACACCATTACGTCGCTATCTCGACCTTGGTAGCGTCGTAACGAAAGTCCGTGAGTTAATCGACTCATTTTGGGCACTTCCTTACGTCGTAAATCTTGTACCATAACGCATTTAATACATACGCTGACTTGCTACAAGACCACCCACATTACGTACGTAATATGCCATACATAACGCACGTAATGGCCGAGGTTGACTCGCTGTCCACATCCTCCGCCGAAAGCACCGACACAGGTCCCACTCGCCACCACGACTCGATCGTCGATTCCCATGTTACGACGTAATGTCTCGCCATAACGCATTTAACTCTACTAATTTAACGACGTAAGCTTTAACACATAACGTAATGGCTTCCATACTTAGCCATTTGCGGCAATTCTCGCCCAACGTCTCGACGTAACAAATACGAACATACGGCATACTGAATACACATACTGAATCCAAAGATATTCTCATACGGTATACCTGATATCCGAATCAGTTTAACCTGATACAACATATCCTGAATATATCTGTCAATCAAACACGATAATCACACCAGTATAACTGTCTCGGTTCTCAAATTATTTTATCCATACTGTATAGATACCAAACTATACAGTATATCTCAGATAAAATAACGCGAAAAATTTATACTGAAAAATTCGGGTATTACAACTACGCCAACCAGGTAAACCACACTAGGCAAACCCTGTGTGACAGGCTCAACCAAGAAAGTGTTGGTAAGAGGAATCGAACTCGTGACCTTTCAGTCCCGCGCTCACCTACTCCATCAACTTGGCTACCCTTGCGGGTTATTATTTGATATTATTATTATTGTTGATGGTATTATTATTATGATTATTATTATTATTATAATTATTGTTGGTATTATTATTATTGGTATTATATTTTTTTATTCTTATATTATTATTATCATTATTATGTTGTTGGTATTATTAATTATCTTTATTATTATTATTATTGCTAGTACTACTACTATTATTATTATTGGTTGTATTATTATTACTATTACTATTATTATTATTGCTTGCATTATTATTATTATTGATGGTCTTATTATTATTATTGTTGGTATTATTATTATTATTTTTATTTTATTATTACTATTATTATTATTATCATTATTATTGTTGTTGGTAATATTAATTTTATTTATTATTATTGCTGGTATTATTATAATTATTGTTGGTATTATTATTATTATTATTGTTATATCATAATATTATTATTGTTGATGATCTTATTATTACTAGATGTTCTCCCGTGCGATGCACGGCGTAAAATATTAAATATTTTATTATATTAATAATATATGATCGAATTTCAATAATATAATAAAATTATTATAAAATATACATGAGTCAGTATACACACACATATACATATACTATTATTTGATTTAATTTCCTTTATAAACTCTTATCATGTGATCTAAGGGCATATGAACCGAATCAATCGATTGACTCGACTAATCGAATCGAATGGACCTAAATCGAATGGACCTAAATCAATCAATTGAATCAAAATCAAAATAAGTCCAAAAGAACAGTAGGCCCTGATGTTGTTGTTGTTGTTGTATTATCAACTTTTATTAAAAGTATACAACTGATATTCTTACTAATATATTTTTTTATATGATTTGACATTATATATTTTACTATTTTATAATCAAAACAAAATAATTCTTAAAAATCAAATAATTGTTAAAAAGCTATGAAAATAAACTAAACATATATTTTTCTTCAATATTCTTATATATATATATATATTTTGGGTAAATATTTTATTATTACCAAAGTGTCAAGACAATTCTTACAATCATCACCGCGCTAAACAAATCTCAGACACTACCTAAACTAACAAATTTAAGAAAATTTCAACCTAGCTAGCTTAGGAGTAATTTGGCATCTCACCAAAATCACTTCTTTACAAATTCTCACCAACTGTTCTACTATCATGGTTAGATTTTTGAATTTTCTAGCATTCCTTTCTTTCCATCCATAATATATAACCATAGTGAAAGCCAACCTATACAATTGTTGAGTTACTGACTTAGAGCTGCAATTCCTTGTAAGGTAGGCCTTTTCTTCTTCCCAAAGCACTGTCCTTCTCTTTAACCCACACCATGTTTTGATTTGCTGCCATACTTGTTGCATGTAGGTACATTGAAACCACATGTGAGCCATTGATTCATCTTCTTCACCACAAAGACTACAAATAGAATCAACTTACACTCCAAACTTTTCTAGACGATCGCATGTTGCCATCCTATCCATTATTGCAAGCCAAACTATGAACACACATTTAGGGGGTGAGGGGTTGCAAGTAATAAGTTTCTGTAATATCCGCAATTTTCGATTTTCGATAAATTTCTTTTTTCGGCCGGAGTCCGTTTTGATGGCTCGCTCATGACCGTTTCGTCATTCTGAAAATGATTAATTCTACACTTTTTGTCATCCGAGTTCGTTTCGGTGTTGTTTTGTTGAGTTCTGTGCTTTTTAGCGACTTTTCCGCACTTGAGTTCGATTCTTGCGAATCTCGTCCGAAACTGCTGTTTCGAGTTTCCCGCAAGTCCGTTTAACTTTGTTAGACGTGTTGTGAACTTCGGTTTGGTTATTCGATCACGTATCGTGATTTTCGGGCGTTTTGGGCCATTTTGTAATTTCTTGAAAGTTACGGGTATCCATATCTGTATTTGTCGTCTTGACCCTTTTCTTGGTCGCGTATGATTAATTATTGCATTACGTTTTCATCTCGAGTCGTTGACGTCGTCCCGCGAACTTTTCAAGCGTGTCCTTCCGCCAAATTGTTGAAGCTTTTCATCGTATCTCAACTTGGCCAATCGTGGAAATGGAGCTTTTTCCTCAAAATTCTTCACATTCGAACTTCCAGAGCCTTTCGCCGATAGGGGGTCGATAGGCTCCACCGCCGGCATTATGTATGGGTATCGGTTGGGCCTATCGGCCGATAGGCCGCCGATAGGTTCTGCCGTGTTTCTCTATATTACACGGATCTCGGGGAAGGACTTCATTTTCCTCTCGTTTTCCCACTTCCTTCCTCCTCTTCCGCGGGAGACTTATGGATCATGGAGGCATGTTGTCATACATCCAATCCATGAAGTTCTTGAGTTTATAGCATCAACCAATCATCCGGTAACCTCCTCCGATCTACCGAATCAAGGTTAGATTTCTTGAAATCTAGTTTTGGGGAATTTGGGTATTTTGGTTGATTTCGTCCGTTTAATCCGATTTAACTTAGGATTATGATGGATTGATGATTATTTAGATGTTTTATATCTTTTACCTTGTTATTCCATGGTTGGATCGTATCGATTCGTTGTTTTGGTCGAGTTCTTGATCGACGTCTTGAAGGTGTCCGGTAGAATGTCATAGAGGGGTTTTCGGGTGTTCTACGATTATCCTTCCTCGTATGATTGTTGATTTATGGATTATATGTTGTTAGGGTCGAGTTTCTTGCGAAGAAACCAAGTTGAACCCTTCCGTTCGTTGTCGTTTTCCTTTTCGAAAACATCGGGCGTTTCGAAGCTTTCCGGTTGAGCCGTGTTCGTCGGAATACTTGCGTGCCGATTTCGAGGCAAGTACCTTGTCCATATAATTCTTGTTTTATGGATATGATAATTGGTGATCGTATTTATATGTTTGTTTGATTGTTTGAAACGAGCTTTCAAAAGAATCGGTTTAGCCTTGTTAAAGGCTTGCTTTCAAAACGCGTGTGTTTTGTGAATGTTGTGTCTTGTATATGACTATGTGAATCCTATGGATATATTTTGTGTTGATGATGCACTTGGCATTTGCGTGTGGACGTATATTATTTCATTTCGGTGCGTTGTGGTTTGACGTGGTGTTTTGCTAAGTGTTTGATGCCTCTGAGTGAATTGTTTGGATATCTTTGTTGCATTGTGTTATTTGTGTGAATGTGTGGATATGGTTGAAGGTCTACGGTGACACATGGCACGCGATCATGTGGTCAGGATGCAACAAGTTATTGATCCAACCGTGAGAGCCTGAGATAATCTACAGTGGCACATGGCATGCGATCATGTGGCCAGGATGCAACAAGCGATTGATCCAACCGTGAGATGTGTGTGATTTGTTTCGCTAGCCAGCTCGGGAGGGTCCTTCGAGGCCTCGAGTGGGATTTGTGGCTTCGTCCCGGTCCTAGGCGATGCGCGTGCGTGATTACGTTGTGTTGATTTTTATGTCCGTCGAGGACACGTGATGTTGGGCTCGGGCCCTGTGAATTGTTGTCTGTTTTCTATTTGCGAAAACAAAACCTTTGGGCCGCCTGTTGATTTTTGGAAAGACAAGGATTCGGAAATCCTAAATTGTTTTCTACTAAAACTCTCGATGGCATTTTAAACTGTTTTATAAATTGTTTTCCCTTGATTTGTGATCTTTCGGTTTTGGAATGTTTTACCAAACTCATGCCTCGGGAAGTGCTTTTCATTACGTTTGTAACTTTGAGGATTTCCTAGTTATTGTTATTCGTGGAACTTGAATTATATGGCTCGTATTTGCACTTTGTATTTGCACTAGCAAAACAGTGGAGTTTTGCTAACCCCCGAGTATTCGGGGGGTGGATGTCTATTTTTGCATTCAGGTTTTGGAGCATAGCACAGGGTCGGCACGAAGGATGATGAAAGATGAACGATACTAATCACACGAGGATCCGTTGATGTCTTACTGGTCTAGTTGTATTTTCTTTTCCGCTGCAGTATTTTTTTCCCCGTTGTACGGGAGTTTATTGTATTTTGACCCCTGCGTGGGTATGTGTTTGGAATTGAGTTGTATGATATTATTGAAAGACCAAATCGGTCTACTGTGTCATTTTAGCCTGAAAGGCGATGTCTAGATGTTTGATTTTAGTTATCAGCCTGGTGGATCCTCGAGGACAGGGTCTACGGCGTGTAATATCCCTGAGTGGATTGGGGGTGTTACATAAATGGTATCGGAGCTTAGGTTGTGGAAACCTAGGCTGTCGGGTCAATGGTGTCTGTTGAGTTTTGTCTTGTCGGATTTTGTCTGACTAAGTCGTGTCGCGACGCGTCGTCTGAGTTTGTTGGTCGTGATTAGTATCGTGGGCGATCATCATCTTCGTGCGACCTGTGAATGTAAGTCTCCCTTGTTTGTGTTGTGCCTCGTGTGACATGAGCTATTTTTATGATTATTTGTTAAGTGACGGAATCCTCTTACGGGTTTTGATTTCGTGATATGTGGTTATTTGACTCTCATATTTCGTTCATATGAGGAGTAGTGTTGATGGATTGTGCATGTTGAACTTTATTTCTTTTATCCGCTGCGTGAGTTCTTTTGTAATGACTTTTGGTATTTTATCGACTGAGTTTTATTTCGAAAATCGATTCCCTTAACCGAGTTTGTGGCATTATGGCCTTGATCGTTTTGGCGAAATTCTTATGACGGTATTTAGTATTTTATAAATGGCTTTTGTGAGTTTTTGAAGTATTACCGTCTTCGGCCTTTTTAACGTTGTAAATGGTTTTTACCGTGAGTTCCTGTGACGGACCCATGGCGCTATAATGTTTTGCGTAATTACCTGAAGTTTTTGGGCATTCTAGCCCATTGAATTATTTTTGAAAACCTTGAGTATCTTAGAAAAATTAAAATTCGAGACGTACTTTTAAAACGAATTATCTTCTCGCAGTGCTTTCAAGGTGCCTTCTAGCACCGTAATATGTTTCAAAATCATTCCAATTGAGGACCAAAATATTTTGAGATATTTTCAAATGTAGCTTGCTTCACCCAAGGGTCGAATATTTTTGAAAGTTTTTCACTAAAAGTAAGGTGTCCTCATTTTTGTTCAAACGCAAGATGATTTTCAAAGTCTCGAAAATGATGTTTGTTCAACTTTTTGTAAAATGATACTCAAGATCAACTCGTGTTTCCAAACTGTCTTCAAAAGGTGGTTTTCGTTTTAAAACCCATCATTTCCTGCTTGTGGTCGGAGAAGGTGTGTATGATATTGGTATTGTTGTTAGGGTGTTAGCCCTCCGAATTGTGATTGAATTGGTGGCGTGAGCGTTGAGTCGTTGCCACGCATATATTTTGTTAACCCTTTGTGGGAGGTGTGATGACGATCTTTAATGTTGTCATTTCGTGGTGGCTTGCGTGTTATCGCACCTGTGTGAGCTGTTAAAGCTTGGGTTTGTGCGCTTATGCACATGGGTGATTGTTTCATGAGGTTTGTGATTATGTGCTGGTTATTGTTCGGGCCGTTAAGGTCGCCGAACGATGCCGTCGTTGCTGTTATATTCATGTGTGTGTTGCCTTGCGATGATAATCGTTGTATGTGTTATGTGCTATGATTTTCTGTTGTGCTGAATGGTTACTTATTCAGTATGCCGAGGGGCCGAGGTCGTGGTCGTGGCGACCGGATGCGTGATCGGGATCATACTGCCGGTGATGGTATTGGTATTGGTGTTGCTACTATTTTGCAGCAGGTAGCCACTCAGATGACTCAGTTGACTCAGGCAGTTCAGCGTGTTACAGATGTGACCCAGCACACTGGTGCAAATCAGTGGCTTCGAGAAGTGGTTCGTATGAATCCCCTCGTTTACCGGTGCCGCAGATGCATTAGGTCGATGGTTGGCTTTTCCAGTTGGAAAAGATATTCGAGGTAGTTGATTGTCCTAAGAACGTAAGGTACCGGCCGCTCAAGATCTTCTCGACAAAGATGCCGCTTAGCCGGTGGGAGGCTATTAAGCCTCGAGATCGTGTTGTCACGTGGGCGAGTTCCGAAATTCATGGGAGATGAGTTTTGTCCGAACCGATCAGAAATCGAGGATTAATGAATTCTTTTCGCGAAACTGCAGGATGTACCATTGCCTCAAGCTATTATTGATTTTAGCAAACAGCTCGGCTATGTGCGTAATCAAGTAAGGACAGAGGAGGACAAGATTTGTCATTTTAGTAGGCGGATGAAGCCGAGATTCACAAGACATGGCAGTCTCGCTTGTACTTCCCCGAGAGATTATCGTAATAGGCGTTAGCCTATGAGCTATCCAGATTATCGACCGAGAGTATGTCTCGACTCAAGAAACAGAAAACCGTTGGGAACTTTTCAGGAAATCAGGGGAGTGGGCCCCTTGAGTTTGGGACTTCGTTTCGTCATCCCAAAATGGTTCCTAGATCGCGTGATCAGAGGAGTAGTACCCCTGCAATGAGTAATGTGAGCACTTCGAAGATATGTTATAACTGTAGTCGAGCGGGCCATACTGCGAAGAATTGTCGTTCACCGTTAGTCAGCTGTTTCGAGTGTGGCCAGGTGGGTCACCGATCCGTACATTGCGAGACGGTAGCTGAGAGGTTTGGGGTTCGAGGTTGCGTCTCTGTTCCGAAAGGACACGGAGATGCCTAGTGTGGTTTTGAGGATTTCGGCGTAGTCCGAATTATTTATGATTGCCCTTGTGGGTCGTTTGTGTGTTTATTCTCTGTTTTCTCGACTGTGCGTGTTTTCCTGTAACAAGTACTTTGTGTTTTGTGATTGTTTGGATAATTGACTTGATTGTATTTTTCTATTTAATGACGCTTGTCACTCGTTGATTTTATTATGTCTCTACCGGTGACGTTGTGTTAGTCGCCCTAGAGCGTACTTTCTCGCCGTATGTCTATGTGCGTTCCTTGCAGCGTTTCGCCGTCGGGCACGAGTCTTCGGTTTTTGTGTATCTCGTCGAGTTTTCCTGGCAAGGGATATTTCTTCTCCCTACTTATTTTAAGTTTCGGGACGAAACTTCTTTTAAGGAGGGTAGAATGTAATATCCGCAATTTTCGATTTTCGGTAAATTTCTTTTTTCGGCCGGAGTCCGTTTTTGACGGCTCGCTCATGACCGCTTCGTCATTCTCAAAATGATTAATTCTACACTTTTGTCATCCGAGTTCGCTTTGGTGTTGTTTTGTTGAGTTCTCAGTGCTTTTAGCGACTTTTCCGCACTTGAGTTCGATTCTTGCGAATCTCGTCCAAATCCGTTTCGAGTTTCCCAAGTCCGTTTAACTTTGTTAGACGTGTTGTGAACTTCGGTTTGGTTATTCGATCACGTATCGTGATTTTCGGGCGTTTTGGGCCATTTTGTAATTTCTTGAAAGTTACGGGTATCCATATCTGTATTTGTCGTCTTGACCCTTTTCTTGGTCGCGTATGATTAATTATTGCATTACGCTTTCATCTCGAGTCGTTGACGTCCCGCGAACTTTTCAAGTGTCCTTCTGTCAAATTGTTGAAGCTTTTCATCGTATCTCAACTTGCCAATCGCCGTGGAAATGGAGCTTTTCCTCAAAATTCTTCACATTCGAACTTCCAGAGCCTTTTCGCCGATAGGGGGTCGATAGGCTCCACCGCCGCATTCTCGTATGGGTATCGGTTGGCCTATCGGCCGATAGGCCGGCCGATAGGTTCTGCCGTGTTTCTCTATATTACACGGATCTGGGGAAGGACTTCATTTTCCTCTCGCTTTTCCCACTTCCTTCCTCCTCTTCCGCGGTTGGAGACTTATGGATCATGGAGGCATGTTGTCATACATCCAATCCATGAAGTTCTTGAGTTTATAGCATCAACCAATCATCCGGTAACCTCCTCCGATCTACCGAATCAAGGTTAGATTTCTTGAAATCTAGTTTTGGGGAATTTGGGTATTTTGGTTGATTTCGTCCGTTTAATCCGATTTAACTTAGGATTATGATGGATTGATGATTATTTAGATGTTTTATATCTTTTACCTTGTTATTCCATGGTTGGATCGTATCGATTCGTTGTTTTGGTCGAGTTCTTGATCGACGCCTTGAAGGTGTCCTAGAGAATGTCATAGAGGGGTTTTCGGGTGTTCTACGATTATCCTTCCTCGTATGATTGTTGATTTATGGATTATATGTTGTTAGGGTCGAGTTTCTTGCGAAGAAACCAAGTTGAACCCTTCCGCTTGTCGCTTTTCCTTTTCGAAAACATCGGGCGTTCAAGCTTTCCGGTTGAGCCGTGTTCGCCTAATACTTGCGTGCCGATTTCGAGGCAAGTACCTTGTCCATATAATTCTTGTTTTATGGATATGATAATTGGTGATCGTATTTATATGTTTGTTTGATTGTTTGAAACGAGCTTTCAAAAGAATCGGTTTAGCCTTGTTAAAGGCTTGCTTTCAAAACGCGTGTTTTGTGAATGTTGTGTCTTGTATATGACTATGTGAATCCTATGGATATATTTTGTGTTGATGATGCACTTGGCATTTGCGTGTGGACGTATATTATTTCATTTCGGTGCGTTGTGGTTTGACGTGGTGTTTTGCTAAGTGTTTGATGCCTCTGAGTGAATTGTTTGGATATCTTTGTTGCATTGTGTTATTTGTGTGAATGTGTGGATATGGTTGAAGGTCTACGGTGACACATGGCACGCGATCATGTGGTCAGGATGCAACAAGTGATTGATCCAACCGTGAGAGCTTGAGATAATCTACGGTGGCACATGGCATGCGATCATGTGGCCAGGATGCAACAAGCGATTGATCCAACCGTGAGATGTGTGTGATTTGTTTCGCTAGCCAGCTCGGGAGGGTCCTTCGAGGCCTCGAGTGGGATTTGTGGCTTCGTCCCGGTCCTAGGCGATGCGCGTGCGTGATTACGTTGTGTTGATTTTTATGTCCGTCGAGGACACGTGATGTTGGGCTCGGGCCCTGTGAATTGTTGTCTGTTTTCTATTTGCGAAAACAAAACCTTTGGGCTGTGCCCCTGTTGATTTTTGGAAAGACAAGGATTCGGAAATCCTAAATTGTTTTCTACTAAAACTCTCGATGGCATTTTAAACTGTTTTATAAATTGTTTTCCCTTGATTTGTGATCTTTCGGTTTTGGAATGTTTTACCAAACTCATGCCTCGGGAAGTGCTTTTCATTACGTTTGTAACTTTGAGGATTTCTTAGTTATTGTTATTCGTGGAACTTGAATTATATGGCTCGTATTTGCACTTTGTATTTGCACTAGCAAAACAGTGGAGTTTTGCTAACCCCCGAGTATTCGGGGGGTGGATGTCTATTTTTGCATTCAGGTTTTGGAGCATAGCACAGGGTCGGCACGAAGGATGATGAAAGATGAACGATACTAATCACACGAGGATCCGTTGATGTCTTACTGGTCTAGTTGTATTTTCTTTTCCGCTGCAGTATTTTTTTCCCCGTTGTACGGGAGTTTATTGTATTTTGACCCCTGCGTGGGTATGTGTTTGGAATTGAGTTGTATGTTATTATTGAAAGACCAAATCGGTCTACTGTGTCATTTTAGCCTGAAAGGCGATGTCTAGATGTTTGATTTTAGTTATCAGCCTGGTGGATCCTCGAGGACAGGGTCTACGGCGTGTAATATCCCTGAGTGGATTGGGGGTGTTACAGTTTCCTCCACCCTAACTTCCCCCCTCATTCTCATATATGTTTTTTTTTGATGGAGTATTGAGATTGAGAGAGCATACTCATTCCAATACTTGAGTTCTCCAAAAGCTTCCTTGCTTCAATGATCTTCCTCACCACCCAAGCTGCCTGTTGGGGGATAGGCATGGTTGTGAGGCTTTGATCTTTAATGTAATAGCCGTGGATCCACTTTACCCATATCATCTCTTTATGTTGAGCAAGACTCCAAAGATGCTTGCACACAGCAGCCTGGTTCCAGAGTTTCATGTTATATTGAAATATTTTAATCATCTAAATATATTATAATTATATCTATTTAATTTATATTACTTTATATATACTATATGGATGTCAAATTAAAGAGCACGAAGTAAGAAATAATTTGATATATTTTTCAAAAATAAAATTGATGCATAAAAATTATAATTGTTGAAACTATTAGCTTAAAAATAAAAGGAATAAAATGAGAGAAATTTTTTAATTGGTAGATAGCATATAATGGAATAACCCTCTAACACCCTCCCAAATTAAACGTCCATTTTTTTAAGATTTTTAAAAAGATGATTAACGTGGAGATGACACATATTTTCCTAGATTTTTTTGCGACTCTTTTAATATTAAGTATAGATGTGTAAAAGTTCGATATAAAATATATAAACATGACAGTAATCTATATGATCATTGTATATTTATAATATTTATATTAATATACTAATATAATTACTTATCAGTATACAGGCGAAATAACGTCATATATTTTTGATAAATATTTAGATTAAAATCACACATTTTATACTTAACAATATATCAGGAGATCCACAATGATATTAATTTATTAGGTATAGGGTAGTAAAGTATATTATTGTGACATATTTAAATAAAAATATAATCAACTTATTATATTTTTTATATAATTTTTCTTTTCACAAAATGAAGAATCAATCAAAAAATCATTTTAACTAATAATATATCTTTCTACTGAGAATTGTAAGTCTAACATGTCTATAATTCTTTTCCCAAATATTTTTAAAATAAAATACTCAATAATCTAAAATAATTATAAAAAGGTGAAAACTGAAGTAAAAATATTGATCTTGTAAAAGATAGATTTACTTCAAGGAAATTATTTGAAAATTATCTGATTTTTGTATTTTATATACAAATAATTTAAAATCAAGATATAATGTAATAATTAATCAAAAACAACTTATATTCAAAAAGGAATATTTTAATTATATACATGCATAATGAATGTTAAATCAAATATCATAAAAAGAAGATTAATTTAAAACATTAATAATAAAAAATAGAGTTGAGACGATAAAACTATTAATTTTTAAATATTGAGAGAAAAACAAAAAGAAAAAAGAAAAAAAAATGATTCCCATTAACTCTCATTCAAATGTGTAGGAGTTAGTGTATTTTTAAAAAGAAAAAAAAAGATAACTAATCCAAAAAATCCACATAAAGACATATGTCTTGTAAACTCTCTTTTAATAATAAAGTAGATTATTATTATTTTATTATTACTATTATTATTATTATTATTGGTAATATTAATTTCGTTTATTATTATTGCTGGTATTATTATAATTATTGTTGGTATTAGATTATATTATAATATTATTATTATTGTTGATGGTCTTATTGTTATTGTTGTTGGTATTATTACTATTATTATTATCATTATTGTTGTTGTTGGTAATATTAATTTTATTTATAATTATTATCATTATTGCTGGTACTATTATTATTGGTATTATTATTATTAATATTACTATTATTATTGCTGGTATTATTATTATTACTAGTATTTTTGGTATTATTACTATTATTTAGTTTGCTTAAAATCTAGCTTAATGGGAACAAGAGCTCAAATCTAGCTTAATAGATATGTCTTCGCGCAACCCATTAAGACGATTAAGTTGGAAGTAAACACTCTAATACAGATGAGCGATTAAGATGGTTCAGCCATTAAGCCTATTAAGTTAAAAGTAAACAGGCCCTTAGCCTAATCTTTAAAAGGCCTATAGAATATACTCATTTGGTTCTTCTTTACAATGTCAAGTACATACATTTGAAGTAATCATGAATACATGGATGACATCATCAAAATCTAAAATAATATTCCGAATAGATCAAAATCAACTAAGGGAAGAAGACGGAGATGACCGAAACAGACTTCCCGGACAGAAAATGGTTCGGCCGAACAGAAGTGGGGAGGGCCGATTTTTTGTCTCACACAATTAGGGTTGTGTAATTTTTGTCTTATGACAACTCCTTGTCCAAGATCCTTTTTTTATACTAAGTAAACCCTAGAGTCAAACTCTAGTATTTGCTTAGTTGCCCCTCAACTTATTAAATAATACAATACATATAATATCTTATATTATATATTACTTATTATTTAATCCTCGAATAAATATAATATCTAATATTATATTTTTCTTTTCGAGTTGATAAAATTAAATAATATAATATATAATATCCTATATTATATATTACTCATTATTTATTTTCTTTAATAAATAGAGCATCCAATATTATATCTACTAATTATTCTTGCTTATCTTTAGTTGTCGTATGTGTGACCCAAAATGCTTATATTATCTTGGCAATTATTTAATACCTTATTAAATAATAAATCATAAGCGGTCTCTAGCAATACATTATGACTATCCAAATAATATAAATTTATGGTCCATTAAACCATTTAACGTGTCAAATCTCTTTGTCGCGCGATATCGTATTTGAACTAAGTCATGGAAATTATCATACTTATTATGTTCAAATGCTTTCTAGATCTTAAGTAGACTGATTGAATCAAATGACTCTTCATTTGAGAATGACCATGCATTTCCTTCAGTTCTACTCATCGAGGGGCCTAACAGATATCTATCTCCCTAAAGAGAGGGACAAATCCTCATCTTGATTATCCATTGCCCTCTACATGACTCCCACTAATCCCGATCGCTAACCTTTATGATCACCATGTTTCAGATGACGTTGAATTACGTCAAGGCATATCGGTTATCATGTTGGTCTCTATGATAATCTAAAGTTCAAGGATTTATTGACATACTGTTATATTGAGATTCACTTATGACATTTCCATTCAGTGATCTCAATGCGGGTCTGTCCAGTATTGGTTCTCCAACCAATACCCATAAGTTTGATCCGTACCATACGCATAATCATCCGATGATTATCAATCAAACTTATACTACTATATTAATAATTTGGGTCTCCACTCTACGTGATTGGACCAGGGACATTTGAATAATCTTATTATTCGTGAATAACCATTATTTTATTATTATAATATTAAAACATACACATATTATAATAATCAACGAGAAATAAATCAAATAACTTTATTTAAAGTGACAATTACAAATCTAAGCACATCGAATATCCTAAGTCACTATTTCAAAAATCTCCCACTTGCACTAGGACCATTCACTCATGACTTTCATGCTCAACATGTTTTCCTTTTGAGAGAGGCTTGGTAAGTGGATCAGCAACATTCTCTTCCGTTGCCATTTTGCATATTGTAATATCTTCTCGTCTGACAATCTCTATGACTAGGTGATATTTTCTGAGTATATGTTTTAAATTATGATGGGACCTAGGCTCTTTAGCTTATGCAATAGCACCATTATTATCACAATAAAGGCTTATGGGACCCTGGATTGTCGGTACCACTCCTAGTTTGGTAACGAACTTCTTGATCTATACGACTTCCTTAGCTGCATCTAATGTTATCCGGTACTCAGCTTCTGTTACAGAATCAGCAACCGTGCTTTGCTTGAAACTCTTCCAACTCACAACACCTTCATTCAATACAAACACATAACCAGTTTGCGATTTAAAACCATCTCTGTCGGTTTCGAAACTTGCATCGGCATAACCATTTACTGCCAGCTCGTTTCACACACCTCCATAAATTAGGAACACATCCTTAATTCTTGTTAAGTATTTTAGATGGTTTTCAGTGCCGTCCAGTGACTCACCTGGATTGGATTGGTATCGACTTGTCATGCAAAGGGCAAGCGATACATTTGGTCGAGTACAAATCATGGCATACATGTTCGATCCAATGGCCGAAGCATATGGAGTCTTGCTCATGCGGTCTTGCTCATCAGGAGTCGAAGGAATCTGAGTCGTACTCATATGGATGCCATGTGACATTGGCAAGAGTCCTCTCTTGGAGTCCTGCATATTGAACCTCTTCAATATTTTGTTAATGTAGGTACTTTGACTCAGACTAATCATTCTCTTTGATTTATCTATATAGATTTTTATCCCAAGAATGTATGAAGCTTATCCCAAGTCTTTCATTGAGAAACGACTTCCCAACCAAGTCTTGACTGTCTGCAAGGTGGGTATGTCATTTCTAATGAGTAATATGTCATCTACATATAAGACTAGGAAAACAACTATGCTCCCACTAATCTTCTTGTACACACATGGTTTCTTCATTTTGAATAAATCCAAACTCTTCGACAGTTTCATCAAAATGAACATTCCAGCTCCGAGAAGCCTGCTTCAACCCATAAATGGATCCTTGAAGCTTGCAAACCTTTTTAGAATTTTCTGGATGAAAAAAACCCTCAGGTTGTGCCATGTACACATCCTCGAGTAAGTTTCCATTAAGAAATGTTGTTTTGACATCTATTTGCCATATTTCATAATCATAGTATGCGACAATGGCACATAAAATTCTAATTGATTTAAGCATGACTACTGGTGAATAAGTTTCATCATAGTCAACACCGTGAATCTATAAACTTTTGCCACTAGTCTAGCTTTATAGGCTTGTAGATTATCGTCCATATCTTTCTTCTTTTTGAAGACCATTTTCACCCAGTGGTTTTAACACCCTCAGGTGGACCTATCAAGTTCCAAACTTGGCTGCATCTCTGACTTCATGGCCTATAGCCATTCCTCGGACTCTGGTCCTAATGCAGCTTCTGTATAGGTACTAGGCTCATGATATATGAGCGATGCGTCATCATCCTCTGTTATGAGATACCCATATCTCTCAGGTTCATGTCGCACCCTATCAGATCTGCGAGGGACTTATGTACTTTGAACTGGCTCTTCAATTGATTGTTGAGCCTGTTCAGTTTCCATCGGTGAAATAATGTCTTCTTGTGGTTTTCGAGTTTCCTCGGGAGTTACTCTTCTCCCACTGTCTCTCTTGGAAATAAATTCACTTTCTAAGAAGACAACATTTCGAGCAACAAACACTTTGTTCTCTGCGGGCTTATAAAAGTAGTATCCTTTAGTTTCCTTAGGATATGCCACAAATAAACATCTTTCAGATCTGGCTGCTAGTTTGTCAAACACTTGGCGCCTTACGAATGCTTCGCAACCCCAAATATTTAGAATAGATAAGTTTGGTCTTTTACGAGTCCATTTCTGAAATGGTGTCTTTTCAACTGCTTTAGATGGAACATGGTTAAGGGTGAATGCTGCTGTTTTTAAGGCGTTGCCCCAAAATGATACTGGAAGCTCTGTTCGGCTCAACATGAATCGAACCATATCTAATAAAGTTCGATTCCTCCTCTTGGACACTCCATTATGTTGAGGTGTTCTAGGAGGAGTAAGTTGTGAAACAATTCCACAACTCCTAAGATGATCATCGAATTCTTGGCTCAAGTATTCGCCACCTCGATCCGATTGAAGGGCTTTAATTGTCTTGCCAAGTTGATTTTGTATTTAACTTGGAATGGCTTAAACATTTCAAAAGATTTTTGTTTATGCTTTATAAGATAAACATATCCATACTGGCTAAAATCATCGGCAAATGTGATGAAGTATTGGTATCCGCCTCTGGCATGAGTGCTAAGAGGTCCGCATACATCAGTATGTACTAGGCCTAATAGATCACTAGCCCTTTCTCCATGACTGGTGAAAATATTCTTCGTCATCTTGCCCAATAAACAAAATTCGCATGTCCCATATGACTCATAGTCAAAAGAGTCTAAAAGTCCATCGTTATGGAGTTTAGAAATGCATTTCTCGTTTATATGACCAAGTCGACAGTGCCATAACTAAGTCAGATTAGAATCATTGAGCTTAGGTTTCTTGGTTACAATGTTATAGACTTACAATGTGTTGGACTCATATAGATCAATATTGTAATGGCCATTATATAACTTTGCAGTACCATAAAGCAAGTCATCAAAGAAAATACGAATAAACTTATTCTTAATAGGAAAACTGTAACCTTCACAATCTAATGTAGAAACTGAAATAATATTCCTATTCATAGAAGGAACATTATAGAAATTTTTCAAAACTAATAAAAGCCTATTGGGTAAAACTAGATCATAAGTTCCTATGGCTAGTGCAGCAACTCTTGCTCCATTGCCGACCCTTAGATCCACTCCCCCTTTCTTCAGCTCTATACTGCTTCTCAGCCCCCACATATTTGTACAAATGTGAGATCCACATCCACTATCCAATACCCAAGAGTTAGAAGTAGATAAGTTAACTTCTATAACAAATATACATGTGGAAGTCTGAGTACCCTTGGTACACTTTAGATCTTCTAAGTAAATCTTGCAATTTCTTTTCCAGTGTCCTGGTTTATTGCAATGATGTCAATTTCCATCTTTGGGATCTTTACCCTTGAAGACCGGCTTAGTAGGGTGTTTCGATTTGGCAACTTTTGCCTTACCTTTGCCCTTGTCTTTTTTCTTGAAGGATTTCCCTTTGCTGACCATCAACACGTGACTTGGTTTTTTCTTAATATTTTGCTCAGCCATTTTAAGCATCCCATGTAGCTCAGCAATGGACTTCTTGTTAGGAATATTATTTTAAATTCTGATTATGCCATCCCTGTATTCATGATTATTTCAAATTTATGTACTTGGCAGTGTAAAGAAGAACCAAATGAGTATGTTCTATAGGCTTTAAAATGATTACGCTAAGTATTGATCATGTTGATCAAGTAGAAATTTGGCTAAGTATAGGACATGCCTATTATCAGCCGAGGTTTGGTCAACGCAAGATATGAGATAGATTTGACCGATAAAACATCAGGTGAGTTTTTATTAGGCAAGTTTCGGTCAAAGGAAATATCAGCTGAGTTTGACCAGACATAATATCGGGCGAGTTTTTCTCAGGCGAGGTTTGGTCAAAGTATGATATCAGCTGAGGTTGATCAAGGGAATATCAGCCAACTTTCTAAAGACCGGATATCAGACAACTTTTATCCAGAAAGCACATTAGAGAGGTTTGATCAACACATCAGATAGGTTTGACCAAAGGAATTATCAGATGAGTTTACCTCAGACAATATATCAGCCATGTTCTGGATATCAACTGTCTACGTCAGCAAACGTTGAAAAGTCAACAAAGACGGCAAAACACATGAAGACGTAAAAAGCCAAGGAGACAAAATGATTGATTCCCAGAAATTAAGGAATAGAATATTCATTATGATCCGAGCCCGGAAGACATTCTAAATATAGTAACCAAGGAAAGCGGCGCAACGGGAATATACATCTTCAAATGGTCAGATTTGAAGAAAGAGCAAAAGCCTTGCAGAGAGATAAACAGATAAAGAATGAAGTCCACTCTCTAACGGACAACATTGTTACGAAATATAATAGCTATGAAGAAGCTCAAGGATCGTACTATAAATATCTGAAGAGAGATTGAGAAGAAGCACGATGCGAACAGTACTTGCAAGCAATCAAAGCAATCAAAGCAATCTATAGCACCGTGAAGAGCAAGTTCTTTAAGTTGGAGAAGACAACTCTCTTGTCCTAAAGTTTGAGTAAGGGGTACTTTCTTTAACGAGGTTCTTGAAAGTGAGAGGTTGTAAAAC
The DNA here is from genome assembly GCA_033398695.1 of Orobanche coerulescens. Lineage (NCBI taxonomy): Eukaryota > Viridiplantae > Streptophyta > Magnoliopsida > Lamiales > Orobanchaceae > Orobanche > Orobanche coerulescens. Next base: position 141,200,694 of record CM065802.1, on the reverse strand, counting down.
ATCCACAGATTCTTGATTGGAAGGTGATAGGTAGCTTGCGAGTTGTTGAGGCATCCACGGGTTTTCGATCAAAAGGTGTTAAGCAACCAAGGGAAGGACTTGCAACGACCACGAGTTTCCACTTGTTGGAAGTTGTTGTAACGAAATTCATTGTAACATAATTTCACTGGTTGAAAGTTATAGTGAATTTATCTCCAACTGGTTTGGAGAGAAGTGAATTAGTAGAGGATTACCCTACCTATGAAACCACTATAAAATTTCTGTGTGTTTTACTGCTTTATCATCATACTTAACTGCTGCATACATATTTATTGTTCCATTTAAAGTCAGCTGTTCTTCCGAAATATAATTTTATAGCTGGCAGAAGCTATCTGCATTAATATCAGCTGACATAGGTTATCTGCACTATTATCTGCACTTATCACAGTTGTGTTTATACAACACCTATTTGCAAAATATTTTATAAGTCTATTCACCCCTTCTAGACTTATACCTGACGACTTGTTACCTACAAGTGGTATCAGAGAGGTTGGTTCAATCTTACCGAACCAGGTCCATATACTTGAGTATATATATTATGAATCTCTCATTATAACGGAACACATGCAACACACGCACTTTAGATTACCTGCATTCTATGTTGATGAATATAACTTATGGAAAATAAGAATGCAGGCACATCTATCATCCATTCATGATGATATGTGGTGTATAATCGAGGATGAACCCTTCACCTTCCTGAAGGACAATACAACTGAGGAAATAGTAGCTGGGAAACCGAGACAGATTCCCAAGAAGAGAACAGAGATGACTCCCGAAGAAAAAAAGCTGGCCAACCTTGACAACCGGGCCAGAGATGTCTTGTACCAGACTCTTGATAAAGCCACAATGGTGAAAATCAAGAATTACAAAAACGCAAAAGAGATATGGGACACATTAGCTGTAATGTGTGAAGGAACAGATTTTATCAAGGAGACTAAATTGTCAATAGCTACTCAGAAATTTGACAATTTCAAAATGAAGATAGGTGAAACAATTGACCATATGGATACAAGATTCACAGAAATCATCAATGAGATAAACTCCCTTGGAAAGACATATGGCAACAGGGAGATGGCTTTGAAAGTTATAAGATCGCTCAATCCAGAATGGAATGTGAAGGTTGTGGCCATGAGATAATTAAAGGATTTTTATAAAATAAAGATCCAGGAGCTGTTCTCAGGCCTGAAGGCCTATGAGTTCGATCTGCCCTGCTCATCATCAAGTGAGCCAGCTGAGAAAGGAATAGCTTTTGCAGGTGAGTCCCCTGCAAATAATCAAGCTGAAGTAAATCCCCCAAGCCCTCTAAACTTTGAGGAAGAAATGGCATTCATCATGCAAAGGTTCAGCAACTCCAGAAAGAATTACTCCAAGTACAAGAAGAACTACAAAGACAATCCAAGGAAAAATCAAAAAGCTAAAAATTGGAAAGTTGAGTGCTACAACTGCCACAAAACAGGGCATATCCAGTTTGATTGTCCTAATCTCAAGATAGATGAAGATAAGAAGGAAGTATTCAAGAGGGATGACAAAAGAAAAGCCCTCATTGTTGAAGATCAAATTTAAGAGAGAGTAGAATCAAACAATGGAGTCCTTTCTGATGATGATGATGATGATGACTACAACTGCCTTATGGCTAACATGGCTGATGAAGAGGTAACATCTAAACCTCAAACTACAGAAAGTTTCAGTTATGATATGTCTGAAGATATTGATTTTCACAAATATGAAAATCAACTTCTAAAAGAGTTTGAAACCTTAAAATCTGCTCACCTAACTGTGACAATTGAGAATGAATAGCTGAGAAATGAGAAAGTCCAGCTGAAAAATAATTTTGACAAATTCAGCCTAGAATCAGCAAGCATCAGATCTGAGCTTGAGATAAAAATTTGAAAAACTCAACTGAAATTACCACAACTGAGATCAAAAGACTACCTATTTTAAATAGTGAAAAGTCAGTTGCACTTGCTCATATCAAAACCGAGCTTTCAAAATTGAAACAGTTGAACAATGCACAAGCTAAAGAGATAACATCTCTAAAAGCATATGTAACCCTTGATAGACTGTGTATAAACCAAAGGCCACTCTATTCAAAATCAGGCCTTGGATATGACCCCAACACTCCCTCCACTTCTAAAACCACTTTTATAAATGGAGAAACATATGTCCAGACTGCTGAGCCTATAAACAAACCTGTATTCAGAAATAGGCAGCAGCCCAGTCAAAAGTTTAGGCAGCAACCATGGTTCACAAGGCATCCACCTCGATAGAAGACTAGGCAATGTCCAAAACAACATCAGTAGTCAAAACATTACTCTGCCTATTACCAAAGACTCCCACAAAACCGATTTCACAATGGGAGATGTAAATGGAAACCACAAGGTAATCCAAGCTTTCAAATTACCAGGTGTGGAGACCTCAAAATTTTAATAAATTGTCTCAGCCAATATTTAGGAATGGCCCACAACAAAACCATTATCAGTCATATCCTATATACAAAACAAATCAAGAATATGGACGAAAACACTATGCACCTTATAGGAATAGCCAACATAACTTTCAAAACACCAGGATAAATCAATTCTCCAGGAAGTCCACTAACCCCAAAGTACCCATTCAAATTTGGGTACCTAAATCTCTGCTTGTCTATGCAGAAAAGGTGGAAGGACTACCATCATGTCACTTCAAATTCAATAGTAGGAGGTAAAGAATGGTTTGTGGACTCAGGATGCTCAAGGCACATGACAGGAAATAAGAAGGTTCGGTCAAATTACATCAGAAAAAGAGGTCCAGATGTAACATTTGGAGATAGTTCTCGTGGGCAAACAAAAGGTTATGGGGAGCTGCATAGCGGAAACATTATCATCTCAAAAGTGCAGTATGTCAAAGGACTCAAATACAACATGTTGAGCATAAGCCAGTTCTGTGATGAAAAGAACCTAGTAGTTTTCACTATATGGAAATGTATGGAGATTGATCTCCTATCTGGAAAAGTGAAACTACAAGGATACAGAAGAAGGGATGTCTACATGATAGATTAGAATACAGGCACTCCAAGTACCTGTTTTATATCCAGAACAATAGCTGAAAATGGATGGCTCTGGCACAAAAGACTATGTCACCTGAACTTCAAAGCTCTCAACAAAATAAGCTCACAGAAGTTGGTCAGAGGACTCCCAGAAGAAGTATTCAAGAAGGAGACTCTCTCTGATGCATGCTATAATGGAAAGCAAACAAAAGCATCTTTCAAATCAGTTCAACCTACCACTCTAACCCACAGAATTTTGTACCTACTTCACATCGATTTGTTCAGTCCTCTCAAGCCAAGAACTCTAAGTGGAAGGAAGCATGCCTTAGTAGTTGTGGATGACTACTCAAGTTACACCTGGATAGTGTTTCTCTACAAAAAGAGTGAAACTCTAACCAAGCTACCTGAGCTGCTAAGGAAAATTCAAAATGAGAAATCCTTGTCAATAAAAAAGATTAGATCAGACAAAGGAGGGGAATTTCTCAACAAGACCATAACTGAGTATTGTGGTCAAAATGGAATTCAGCATGAAGTATCAGCTGCAAGAACACCACAATAAAATGGTGTAGCTAAAAGAAGGAACAGAACCCTCAAGGAAGCAGCCAGAACAATGATTACAGAGACTGATCTTCCAGAATGGTTTTGGGATGAAGCTGTCAACACCGCATGTCATACTCAGAACAGAAGCATGATAGTAGGGAGATACAGTAAAACTCCCTATGAGGTTTGGAATGGCAGAATAGCAACTGTTTCATACTTTCATATCTTTAGTTGTAAGTGTTTCATCCACAATAATGGAAACCCCAACTAAATGCCTTTGATGCAAAAACTGATGATGGTCTCTTTATGGGATACTCACAGATAAGCAAGGCATATAGAGTCTTTAACAAAAGGACATTAGTTGTGGAAGAAACACCTCATGTTGTCTTTCATGAATCTACTTTTGAGTACAGAAAGCAGGTGGAACAAATTGAGAAAAAGCTCAAAGCCACCTCCCTAGAAGAAGTCATCATCAATGACACAAGAATGATGGAAAAAACTGATGAAGACCCAACTGAAGATCAGCCAGGATCTCCTAACGTAGATGATCCAACCATAGTTGATCATACCACAGCTGATCCAACCGTAGCTGATCCACCTACAGCTGATGTTGACCCAATCACAGCTGAACTAGATGCAGACACAGATTATAAAAACCAAATTAATGTAGAGTCAGACGCAGTTCCTGAAAGCAACTCAATAGGGGGAATGAAGAAAGAAGTCCGACCACCAAAATAAGATGAAGATGATACCCCAAAATGGCTACAGAATCATCCCATTCTGCAAATAAACCAGGAAATCAAAAGAACCAGTAGGAATGGCAATGTTTTCTTGATTCATGTCTCAAATGGATCCCAAAACAACAGATCAAGCCCTGTATGACTACACATGGGTGATTGCAATGCAAGAGGAACTAAACCAAATGGAGAGGAACAATGTGTAAGAATTAACAGACAGACCAGCCAACAAGAAAGTTATTGGCACCAAATGGGTGTACAAAAACAAGTGTGATGAAGATGGAGCTGTTGCTAGAAATAAGTCTAGATTGGTTGCAAAAGGATATGCTCAATATGAAGGAATAGATTTTGATGAAACATATGCACCAGTAGCAAGACTAGAGGTAATCAGACTATTCCTTGCATATGCAACATTGAAGGATATTGAAGTTTACCAAATGGACGTGACAAGTTCATTTCTCAATGGTGTACTAGAAGAAGAAGTATATGTTGAGCAACCCCCTAGATTTGTCAAAGGATACAAGGTATACAAGCTTATGAAAGCTCTTTATGGACTCAAACAGGCACCAAGAGCTTAGTATGAGACCCTATCAGTATTCCTTGAGAAGAATGGATTTTGCAAAGGAAAGGTGGACAAAACTCTGTTCAGAATTAAAAATGAAGACCACATACTACTAGGTCAAGTATATGTGGATGACATTATATTTGACTGAACCGACCCTGAGCTATGTGAAAAATTCTCAACTCTCATGCAAGGAGAATTTGAAATGAGTATGATGGGCAAACTGAACTTCTTTCTTGGTTTGCAAGTCAAACAAGTTGACACTGGAATATTCATCAACCAGGCAAAGTATACAATGGAGTTGATCAAGAGATTTGGCATGGAGTCAGCCAAACCCCTGAGAGTACCAATGTGTACATCTCTACACATTGATGCAGATGATGGATGTGTTCCAGTGGATCCAACACACTACAGAGGACTAATTGGATCATTATTGTATCTCACTGCAAGCAGACCTGACATTTCATATGCAGTAGGATTATGTGCAAGATTTCATTCTAAGCTAACACAGTCTCACCAGGAAGCAGCAAAAAGGATAATCAGTACCTAAAATCTACAATCAATGTTAGATTATGGTATCCAAAAGATGACAACTTTAAACTTTCAGGATATTCTGATGCTAACTTCGCAGGATGCAAATTCAACAGGAAAAGCACCAGTGGAACATGTCAATTCCTTGGAACCAGGCTAATATCATGGTTCAGTAAGAAGCAGGTGTCTAACTTAATATCAACAACTGAGTCAGAATACCTAGCTGCAGGTATCTGTTGGGCTCAAATTTTGTGGATCAGACAGTAGCTAAGGGACTACAACATCATAGCAAATGAAGTCCCTATCTGGTGTGACAATAATAGCGCAATTGCTATAACAAACAATCCAGTCCTACATTCAAGAGCGAAGCACATAGATATCAAGCATCACTTCATCAGAGACCATGTGCTCAACAAAAGAGTAAGGGTGGGAAGAGTTAACACAGAGTACCAGAACGTTGATGTATTCACAAAACCTTTGCCAGAAGAAAGATTTCTTGAACTAAGCAGAGATCTTGAACTTCTAGACTGGGAATCCAGTGCCTAGCCAAAAATAAAAAATAAAGAATGTCACCTAATCCAAAGAACAGACGAGTAAAGCCACATGATCAAAACAGACGAGAAAAGCCACCTGATCAGACACAGGCGATGGAAAGCCACCTAATCAGACCAGACGATGAAAAGCCACCTGATCAAACCAGAAAATGAAAAGCCACCTGATCAGAGTAGACAAGGAACTAAAGCACAGACGAGGAAAGCTAGCAGGTCAGAAGTCAAAAAGTCAACCAGCTAAGTTTTCAATTTCTTTAAACACTCATTTTTATTACACATGGCTAAAAACACACGATCACAGTAACTCCACTTCTACATCACGATGTCCAATCAATCACTCGAACCGCCACTTCTTTATTTAATTATTAAAATTTAGAAACGACTCTTTGAGAGCTATTTAAGACGGTGGAAATCATTTCAAAAAAACCTTATCGTCTTCAAGCAAAAACCCTAATTTTTCAGAAAAGCAAAAAACCATAGAATTTCGCTACACTAAAGCTCGAAAAATTTGTAGAAATGGACACCACTACCTATTTCAAGAACATCAGTTTGAGGATGGTAAAGGATCAAATTATATTTAGCATTGTCGTAGACTTTTTCTATCTACTAGAGGCTAATAATACCGTGGTGATGGCGCACCTAATCCTGATGATGAAGAAAAATGGGATTTACCATTTTCGGGACATTTAACCCTACATAGGTATTCAAAGAAGTTGTCGTTTGCTTTTACAATGAGGCCTTAGTCAAAGAAAGGGGCATCGAAAGCTCAGTCTTTGGAGAACTGATTCTGATAACCAAGCAGACCATTGCAGACACATTCAAAATAGAGAACCGGGGCATTGCAGTTGAGGCCCTGAAACAATACCCAATTGACATTTGGTATGAGATAAAGATGGCGGACCAGCCGATGAAGATGAATTCACTGCCCGGAAGTCAGACCTGAAGAAAGAATACAGATTCATGGTGGACATCACAAACAAAATTGTGATGGGAATGGCAGGAAGTATTGACCAATTGTCATCTTCCAAATACATGGTCGTGGGAGCCATGATTCAAAGTCAGAGATTAAATTGGCTAGACTACATTTATAGGTAGTTGGATTCTGGAATCTTTGGGGAAAGCTAAAGGGAAGGCAGAGAACTTCTATAGCAGCAAAAGACTTGGTCACCTGGACCAAGATGCCATGGAGAAATTTACAGAGATCAAGCCCAGAGCAGCGGAAATTCTTGAGAGGATGAAAACTGGAACATCCTTGTACAAAGGACCCTCGGACTCAGATGAAGTTAAATCAGATGCAGCTGATAAAACTATAGTTGAGATCCAAACTGCAGCTGGGATTCCTACTCAAATCATAGCTGAAGAGACTGCAGCTGACATTCTATCTGAAAAGTTAGCTGTAGATGAAAACATTCCACCTGCACCTGAAAACTCACCTGTTCTTCCAACCGCACCTGAAACTGCACCTGCAGACATCCAAGACAGTGACAACATCCAAATTGCCAAGTTCTTGAAAAGGAAATCACCCAAGAGAAAGGACGTTGGTCACATCCCCTCTTCTCCTGAACCATATCCCAAGAAACATAAACTGGTGAACCACACACTGACAAAAAAAAGATACAGATAGTCACTACCACCTTGCCTGCACCTTCAACATCCGCAGATCAGCCAGCTCACTCTACTGAGCTGATACCAGAAGTAATTCCACTCCTGACACTTCCAAGTGTCACAAAAGAGGAAGAAGCAGAGGAACTTCTTGAAGAGCAAAGTGTCCAATACTCTTTCAACCTCAAGGAGAACAGCCCTCTGAATCTTTCCAAAGCTCAAATGGAACTGGTAGGACAACAAGCTCTGAAATATTCATTTGTCAATATAGATAAAGAATGGATGAGATTAGAAACCCTTGGCTTCTCTGAGCTTAGAGAGGCAGTTGAGAAAAGTGGATGAGACTATCCCATAGCCACATAGCACCTTATCTCAGAGTTCTGCCATGAGTCAAACATAAACTTTCTAATGAATGAGAACTGGTTCATATCCAATTTTAAACAGAATATGGATCAGTTCATATTCCATATCATGGAAGGGGTAGCTCAAGGTAAGACTTTTGATGATAAGGAGAAAATAGGAGAAGGAGGAAAACAAGTAGTAGTTGAAAAGGAGAAGGAAAAAGAAGAAGAAAATAAAGAAGTTGAAAAAGAAGAGGAAGAGAAAGAAGAAGTTGAAAAAGAGAAAGAGGAAGACAGAGAAGGAGAGAATGAAGAAGTTGAAAAATAGGAGAAAGAGGATGGGGGAGAGAAAGAAGAGGAAGAAAATAAAGGAGAAGAAGAGAAGAAGGATGATGAAGATCATGACCATGATGCACCTGATCAGGCATCTAGCTCACCTCAGCCCATAGAAGAGGAAGAACTAGGACAGCCAGGAAAACCCCATCTGATCAAGAAGCAGCTGACAAGAGAATATCATCTGAAAAATCCATTGCTTGGAGGTTAGCTGCAAAGGAGAGCTCTGCTGAAAACACTGCTCATGGAAAGGCACCTGAAGTCCAACTACCATCAAACTTCACTGAACTAATCAGATCAATGGTAGAGAGACAGTCGAAAAACTCCTGACAAACAAAGTAGAACCTCACCTACTGTCCCTGAATGACAATATGGACTCACTTCTCAACAAAAAGGAACCCTCTCCACCACCAACATCTGTAAGGATGCATTTAGGCATGCAATATTTCATGACTAGAGTGGACGAGCAGCTGGATCAGATTCTTAATGGTGGCAAAAAGGGGGAAGAATAGATGAGAACCAAGAGAAGGCAGGAGGCACTAACTATAGTCCCTAGAAATTTGGTTGCACCTCCCACAATCATTCATTTTCCTGAGGCTGGAACTTCAAGTTCCTTGAAAAGAAAGAATACAGCTGCACCATCAGAAGAACCAGCAGCTAAAAAGAAAAGAACCACGCAAGACCTTGATGTGCCACTTCAATGGGAAGGAAAGGAACTATATTATGTTGAGGAGTTCATTCTAGAGGAAGCTGGAAACAAATGGGGAATTGCCAAGAAGCAATTTATTGAAAAATATTATCTCTCGGAAATCCTCCAAGACCCTGACTCCAATCCTCAACAAATATTTATTGACTACATGGAGATAAACTGGCCAAATCTGTGGGAAAATCTGAAAAGGGTTGCTGAAGAAACATTCAATGCTTGTCCTAAAATTCCTAATTTCAGACCACAGGACCCTCCAATTGATATAAGTGGGAAGCTGGATGATGAAGCGCTTCATATGGAGATAAAGTCTCTATGCATTAACAGCAAATACACCTCCTCTGAAACTTAAATATTTGCGTCTTAAATAGTCAAGAAGAAGTATTGGCTGATCCCAGTAGTTCAAAGGCCCATTGGAGCAAAACCATTTAAGTCTCTCCCTCCAGCAAGAACCAGAGGAAGAGGAAGAGGAAGAGGGAAATCATAATTTTTGGTTGTTGTCATTTACTTGTAATTTTACATTTTGGCTTGTAATTTTTCATTAAAGAAACTGTACTGTAATCTCTAAGTAATGAAATTTTATTATAGTCGACTTGAATGACAACCACTAGTTGTCTCAAATAGACTAAGTCTTTACATTTCAGTACTTTCCTTATCTGCATGATGATTTGATTACGTTTGATCATTAAGTTTTGCCATCATCAAAACAGGGGGAATTTTTTAGGAATATTATTTTAGATTTTGATGATGTCATCCCTGTATTCATGATTATTTCAAATGTATGTACTTGGCAGTGTAAAGAAGAACCAAATGAGTATCTTCTATAGGCTTTAAAATGATTAGGCTAAATATTGATCATGTTGATCAAGTAGAAATTTGGCTAAGTATAGCACATGCCTATTACCAGCCGAGGTTTGGTCAACATAAGATATCAGATAGATTTAACCAATAAAATATCAGGCGAGTTTTTATCAGGCAAGTTTCGGTCAAAGGAAATATCAGCTAAGTTTGACCAGACATAATATCAGGCGAGTTTTTATCAGGTGTGGTTTGGTCAAAGCATGATATCAGCTGAGGTTGACCAAGGGAATATCACGCAACTTTCTAAAGACTAGATATCAGACAGCTTTTATCCAGACAACACATCAGAGAGGTTTTGACCAACACATCAGAGAGGTTTGACCAAAGGAATTATCAGATGAGTTTACCTCATACGACATATTAGCCAAGTTCTGGATATCAACTGTCCACATAAGCAAACGTTGAAAAATCAACAAAGACGGCAAAACACATGAAGACGTAAAAAGCAAAGGAGACAAAATGATTGATTCCCAGAAATTAAGGTATAGTGTAATATCCGGAATTTCTACTACTGTTGTTTGATATTATTTTATCCGAGTTATATTGTACAGCATGGAATCTGTACAGTAGGGATAAAATAAATGAAGGACTGAGATGTCAGTATTGGTATAATTGTCGTATTTGGTCAACAATTGTATTTGAGGATATAATGTGTTGAGTAATGTATATTTGATATGTCGTATGTTCGTATTTGATATGTCGAGATGTTGGACAAGGATAGCTGAAAATGGCTAAGTATAGCGTTATTAGCGCACGCTGATATTCATGCATAGCGCACGCTATCGTGCAGGATTAGCGCACGCTACGTTCATAGGTTAGCGTACGCTAATGCAGATCAGCTCAGAAGGAATCTACGCGTGGACCAGGCCACTTTCGGCGCACGTTCTGATAAGTCAACGGATGCTGTAATGTAGTGTTAGCGCACGCTAATGCATGTTGATTAGCGCACGCTAACTATATATCGGTCAACAGGGAATCTTGGCTTTATTGGTTGATTTCGGCTTGTGGGGTCATGAGCATCTTCGTGGTAGGTGTAGACTGTAGCAAGTCAACTGGTATTAGCGCACGCTAAGGTAAATGACTTGCGTACGCTAAGCAGGATGATTTACGTACGTTAATGCATGGGCATTACGTATGTAAGTTAGTTTACGAAGCAAGACAGTAGCCTCTGGGCTTCGATAGCGCACGCTAACAAAGTCAGTTAGCGCACGCTAAGGCGGTAGCGCACGCTAAACATGAGATGTTAGCGCACGCTAATAATGAATATTATAAAAAGGGACAGAAGGGTATTATTAAGCATTTCGTCATTCTTTCTTCTTTCAGCCGAGAGAGAGATAGAGAGAGTTGGGATATATTTGAGGTTCCAAACACTGGATTAAGATGGAGTTAATCATCCATAACAACATTTGAAGCTTGAAATCATTGGTGTAAATGGATTCAACCTTGGAATTCCTTCAAAAAGGTAATTACTTTTCACTTTGAGATTCCGTTTTGGACTGTATATGATGTTCTTGAGCTGATGATTATCATATAAACAAGTTCATAAGTATGATTATGAGTTGGATTACCGGATTATGATAATGTTATTGTTGATATGAAGATATTGATATGAATTAGATGGTTTCGAATGAGTTGTTATCTTCAAAGAGATATGTTGGATAATGTCTTCCTTCAATTCGGATCTGTGATGTTGTTGTTGTTGGTTCCTTCATCTGATGATGAACATGGCATGATTATGAGTTCTTGGTGTTTAGGTTGTTGATATTAAGAAAGATGAAATATGAATATATGACTTGAATTAAAAGTCGGATGATTACCTATATGTTAAAGGATATTGGATTTCGTTGTTTGATAGCTATGAACATGATTCAATCACTTAGAGTCTTTGATAATTGCCGGATGTTGATCGGTATCCGAAATGCATGTAATCGCACGTTGTTAGCGCACGCTAAGCCTACCGCTAGCGCACGCTATCGGGAACAACTTAGCGCACGCTACAGAAAAGATTAACGTGCGCTAAGTCAACAAGCGTGGTAATATATCTGTTTCGGTTATGAATTCGTGATCGTTTTAGTTGGTTTGATCGGACTTGTGGTTAACTAAGATATTGTTGAGCCGTTGGGTTTGTGAAGTGGTTTTAGCGGTTGTTGATTATTATCGGATTGTTGTTTAATCGATTATTGTACTAGGTCAAGTTTATTGATCGGTGTCTATAACCGTATCTTTGCGGTCGTGTTCGAGGATGTTCGTGAATTGCTTTGGTCAGACCGAGGAACTTGTAGATGATGACAATGGAATTGGTAACGACCTCATCATCATCGTATCGAGATCGAGGCAAGTTATTACTTGCTCAGTTATAATGTTTAATGAATGGTTTCCGTTTCATTTCGTTTATAATGCATATAGCGATGATTATTATTGTGAACTCTGGGTATTCGGATCGCATATCGTTCTTTCGATTCTAGGGGGGTAAATCATAATGTATATGATTTATCTCAGTTATTGGTATGTTCGAGTATCGAGGTTACATTGTGATAAAGACGAGGATTCGAATATTTATGGTTCATGATACGTTTGGATCGTCGAGCGTTGCGGATAATCGTCGGTGATGATTGGATATCGAGGTTGCTCCCGAAGGACTCGGGGCAGGCATTCCATATTGATTATGGTTTAGTGTTATTTATTTTGGTCTCGTACATTTTCTTTCATGTTGTTGAACATGGAGTCGTCCTAGTAAATTTTCATGTTGTCGTGCATGTTATGTTGTTCATATTGATGAACGTGTTGAATTGCATATGTGTATGCATATTGTGTTGTTCATGTTGTGTAATTAATCCGATGGGATTATGAGGATCTATGCTGAGGGCGCTGGATCGTTGGACAGGTTTTCCACCATGTGTTGGTTCGACGGGATCATCATGGGGATCTATGCTGAGGGCGCTGGATCGTTGGATTACCAGTATTGTGTTGATGGAATCTTGTGAATTCGTATCATTGATTTTATCATGTGTTGTTGTTCACATGTGTATTGTTAGTTATCCACCTTATGTTGATCTGATAGGATCAACAAAGGGATCTATGCTGAGGGCGCTGGATCGTCGGATTTCCATTGAGTATACATGATTGTTATTGTTGTGATCATATTGACGTGGTCATATGAGTATGCATTTGTAGGTCTTGTGTTAGGACCTTGTCCGTATTGCATTGATCTGATCTCGGATTAGACTGGTATGATTGTCGTGGCACTTCATATCTCGAGGTATGTTCCGTATTTCCTTTGGTATTTGTCTTGATGGACGATCGGTTATCCTCTTGGGGTTTGATGATGTTACTCGATGGATCGGATTGGTCAGAAATGGTATATTTCCGTATCGTGAGTTGGTTATGATAGTTTGAGAACCTTGAGTATTGTTTGAGGTACAGTACTTATATTATGTTCGAGTTTATTGGTAAATCGAGTATAGGATGTGAAATGTGATAATGGTTACTCTGATGAGAATTACTTGAGTAAGCAAAGTTATGGCGGTAAGATTACGTTGGTCGTATTCTTATTCTGTTTTCTCATTGGTATGTATTATTGATGTGATGTGATTGATATCATTGTTGGACGTTATGGCTGACCCCGTCGTGGGATTTCTTTTTAGGTTCTTGGAGTATCGAGCTTGTAGCGGTCGTGAAGAGATGAGCTTCCCGGAGGATACTGGCTAGGACATGTTGTGTGCTTTGAGTTTCTTGTTTGGTTCTCGTAGTCCATTTGCTAGAGTATCTTTATGGTTGGTCTTTTTCATTGCGTGAGTATTTTGAAATGCTCTTTTGATATCTGGTAACTGAGGTTACTTTGGAAATCGTTTTCTAAACTTTTGAATGTCGGCAGTTTGGCCTTGCGATTTCAAATGAGTTTTTACGACGGTTTGATAAATGAGTTTTATAAATCTTTGATTATTTTCAATAGATAATACTGTCGTTAGCCTCTTGGGCATTTGTAAATGTTTGCGAAAATTTCTTTTAGCCTTGTGGGTTCCATCTCGGGGCCCACGGCGCTGTAATATTCGGTTAAATGCAGGGTGTTACAGAATATGGTATCGGAGATTAGGTTGAGAAAACCTAGGCATTTGGGTCGAGTTGGGTCGTGTTTTTGTTGCGTCATTCGAGTTTTCGATTGACAAATATTAGAGCCGTGAGTCTTTGCTGTTCACTCAGGCTTGTGCGTTATCGGATTTGCCAGTATCGTACTGGGCTTGTTATAACTTTCCAAATGGTGTTAATGAGATTCTCTGGAATGAGATGTATTGTGTTCTTGAGTCGAACCGATTTGGCAAACATGTGTTTTGAAAATATCTGTGTCGAGTATTTTCTTGAGTCGAGACATGTGCCAAGATCACGGGAATCGTCGGCTTCACGATCTGTAAGTATTTGGATTTTGAATTGCATTGAGATTTATTGTCGTTACGTAGTTGATATGCTTTGAGATTCAAGAATATTATATGTTATAGTATAAGGTGACGAGTTGGGACGGGATTGATGACCTTGAGGAGTTATAATTTTGAGAATCAGTATGTTGGTTAGATTTTGGAACAGAATTGTGCATTTGGGAGAAATATCGTGCATGGTTGAGAAGAACATATAACATGTTAATTCATTTTGAGATATATGAATTGCTTTTGATCATTTTAAAATGATACTTTTCAAAATGAATGTCTTACGGATGTTTTACGGAAAATGATTTTTGGGTCGAGACCCAATTGATTTTGAAATGGTTTTATAACTCAGGGCTTGGGTTCGAAAAAGGGTTTTCTACTTTTTAAACTTCTTGTAATGCGGAACGAGTTACGGGCTGAGACCCTAATGTTTCAAACGGCTTTTCTGTTTTCTTAAAACTCCCGAGACTTGTAAAACACTTTACCAATCGTTTACCTATGTTATTTCCGCCTTTCGAGGCTTTGGTTTACTTGTTCAAATGGAATTTCTCGGGAAGTCTTTCGCCGTGTTTGATTTGTTGATTTGTTTCAACGTTTTGTCATATCATGTTTTAGGTGATCCAGGAAGGGTAAATGGTTGACGATACGAGTCATGTGTGGAAAAGGACTTTAGTCGGAATTTATATATTGAGATTTTGGAACTCGATCGTGTGGTTTTCCGATGGAATATCAGTGGATATTGGTGACGAACCGAATTGGTATACAGGAGTATGGATATAGTCGAGCATTTGCATACTTTTCATTTTTAAAACTTCGAAATCGTGTGGATTCGAAGGAAACTGTTATCGAATACTTGGCACCATCGAGCCAAGTTAATTTTTTTTTCGAAAATTGATTTTGTGGTCTTACCAAAATTTATGTTTTTAGTTTTGAAATTTTTGAAAGAACTTTCGAAAATTTGTATTCTTGACGAGACTTTATGATTTCAAACTGGTTTGGAAAATGTGATTGATATACATACGCATTTAGTGCATAGTGCATATCATATTGATGGTACGATGGAAAAGGAATTCGAACTTCGGTATGTTAGTTTGATTATCCGGTGATGATCGGTTGAGTTATCGGATAGGAGAAATATGTTGCGTGTTGTAGATTCATGCACATAATACTATTTTGGGAAACTTGGGATTTTGTGAAACCGGAACATATGTGCTATGTGATTCCATTGGTATGGTAGTAGCGCGATTTTACCTTAGTGATTCTGGAATGATTTCCTTGTAAGCGTAGATTTGGAGATGGTGACCCCATACTGGTTGTTTTGGATATTGAGTGGTCGTTTCCACTCCGTGTATGATTGGGTATGTTCGTCAGTTTGTGATTGGTTGTTCATATGCCGAGGGGTATGTTCGCCAGTCGTAGATGTTTATAGAGATCCACTCTATTTGATCGGTTTGTCTTTTTGAGAATTTGGCTTTTTGGTATATACATTTACGTGGTTGTATTGATCGTGTTGGAGTTTACCGTGTGAAGGTATTCTCGATTTTCGTTGATCATTCGTTGGTAATATTGGAGTTTATCACGTTGATGATATTCTCGATTGTGTTTTGACCTCTGGTCGGTCATATTGGAATTTACCATGTCGATGATAAATTTGGTTGATTGTTGATCATTGTTGGTGATCATCTGAGCGTTCGGATTTTGTGTTGATGTTTCGGAATTCGTGTCATTGTTTTGGGCAGTTGTTTTGCAGATGTATTGTGTATTATTAGTCTTATCGGAATTGGGACTTGATTAGGTAATCAGGCAGACGGGATTTGATTTGGGCAGATTGTTTCATCCGGAGATGATATATTTTGTTGAGAATCAGGGAATTGTGATCGTAAGCATATTGAGGCTGTACAGTGAGATCGCTGGCTAGTATCCCCGGAGATCGTCGACCTGCGTATTTGTAAGAATGCGGTTTTGGCTATTCAGAATAATGATGATTGATCAGTGTCGTGATGGTTTTGGGATATTTTTGGGTTGAACAATATGTTTGTTTGTTTTCTATGACGGATTGCAAGTTTCGAGGACGAAACTAATTTTAAGGGGTGTAGAATGTAATATCCGGAATTTCTACTACTGTTGTTTGATATTATTTTATCCGAGTTATATTGTACAGCATGGAATCTGTACAGTAGGGATAAAATAAATGAAGGACTGAGATGTCAGTATTGGTATAATTGTCGTATTTGGTCGACAATTGTATTTGAGGATATAATGTGTTGAGTAATGTATATTTGATATGTCGTATGTTCGTATTTGATATGTCGAGATGTTGGACAAGGATAGCTGAAAATGGCTAAGTATAGCGTTATTAGCGCACGCTGATATTCATGCATAGCGCACGCTATCGTGCAGGATTAGCGCACGCTACGTTCATAGGTTAGCGTACGCTAATGCAGATCATCTCAGAAGGAACCTACGCTTGGACCAGGCAACTTTCGGAGCACGTTCTGATAAGTCAACGGATCTTTATGCGTAGTGTTAGCGCACGCTAATGCATGTTGATTAGCGCACGCTAACTATATATCGGTCAACAGGGAATCTTGGCTTTATTGGTTGATTTCGGCTTGTGGGGTCATGAGCATCTTCGTGGTAGGTGTAGACTGTAGCAAGTCAACTGGTATTAGCGCACGCTAAGGTAAATGACTTGCGTACGCTAAGCAGGATGATTTACGTACGTTAATGCATGGGCATTATGTACGTAAGTTAGTTTACGAAGCAAGACAGTAGCCTCTGGGCTTCGATAGCGCACGCTAACAAAGTCAGTTAGCGCACGCTAAGGCGGTAGCGCACGCTAAACATGAGATGTTAGCGCACGCTAATAATGAATATTACAAAAAGGGACAGAAGGGTGTTATTAAGCATTTCGTCATTCTTTCTTCTTTCAGCCGAGAGAGAGAGAGAGGGAGTTGGGATATATTTGAGGTTCCAAACACTGGATTAAGATGGAGTTAATAATCCATAACAACATTTGAAGCTTGAAATCATTGGTGATTCTTGTAAATGGATTCAACCTTGGAAATCAATCCATTCCTTCAAAAAGGTAATTACTCTTCACTTTGAGATTCCGTTTTGGACTGTATATGATGTTCTTGAGCTGATGATTATCATATAAACAAGTTCATAAGTATGATTATGAGTTGGATTACCGGATTATGATAATGTTATTGTTGATATGAAGATATTGATATGAATTAGATGGTTTCGAATGAGTTGTTATCTTCAAAGAGATATGTTGGATAATGTCTTCCTTCAATTCGGATCTGTGATGTTGTTGTTGTTGGTTCCTTCATCTGATGATGAACATGGCATGATTATGAGTTCTTGGTGTTTAGGTTGTTGATATTAAGAAAGATGAAATATGAATATATGACTTGAATTAAAAGTCGGATGATTACCTATATGTTAAAGGATATTGGATTTCGTTGTTTGATAGCTATGAACATGATTCAGAATCACTTAGAGTCTTTGATAATTGCCAGATGTTGATCGGTATCCAAAATGCATGTAACTGCACGTTGTTAGCGCACGCTAAGCCTACTGGCTAGCGCACGCTATCGGGAACAACTTAGCGCACGCTACTGAAAAGATTAACGTGCGCTAAGTCAACAAGCGGGTAATATATTCTGTTTCGGTTATGAATTCGTGATCGTTTTAGTTGGTTTGATCAGACTTGTGGTTAACTAAGATATTGTTGAGCCGTTGGGTTTGTGAAGTGGTTTTAGCGGTTGTTGATTATTATCGGATTGTTGTTTAATCAATTATTGTACTAGGTCAAGTTTATTGATCGGTGTCTATAACCGTATGCTGCGGTCGTGTTCGAGGATGTTCGTGAATTGCTTTGGTCAGGACCGAGGAACTTGTAGATGATGACAATGGAATTGGTAACGACCTCATCATCATCGTATCAGTATCGAGGCAAGTTATTACTTGCTCAGTTATAATGTTTAATGAATGGTTTCCGTTTCATTTCGTTTATAATGCATATAGCGATGATTATTATTGTGAACTCTGGGTATTCGGATCGCATATCGTTCTTTCGATTCTAGGGGGGTAAATCATAATGTATATGATTTATCTCAGTTATTGGTATGTTCGAGTATCGAGGTTACATTGTGATAAAGACGAGGATTCGAATATTTATGGTTCATGATACGTTTGGATTGTCGAGCGTTGCGGATAATCGTCGGTGATGATTGGATATCGAGGTTTCTCCCGAAGGACTCGGGGCAGGCATTCCATATTGATTATGGTTTAGTGTTATTTATTTTGGTCTCGTACATTTTCTTTCATGTTGTTGAACATGGAGTCGTCCTAGTAAATTTTCATGTTGTCGTGCATGTTATGTTGTTCATATTGATGAACGTGTTGAATTGCATATGTGTATGCATATTGTGTTGTTCATGTTGTGTAATTAATCCGATGGGATTATGAGGATCTATGCTGAGGGCGCTGGATCGTTGGACAGGTTTTCCACCATGTGTTGGTTCGACGGGATCATCATGAGGATCTATGCTGAGGGCACTGGATGGTTGGATTACCAGTATTGTGTTGATGGAATCTTGTGAATTCGCATCATTGATTTTATCATGTGTTGTTCACATGTGTATTGTTAGTTATCCACCTTATGTTGGTCTGATAGGATCAACAAAGGGATCTATGCTGAGGGCGCTGGATCGTCGGATTTCCATTGAGTATACATGATTGTTATTGTTGTGATCATATTGACGTGGTCATATGAGTATGCATTTGTAGGTCTTGTGTTAGGACCTTGTCCGTATTGCATTGATCTGATCTCGGATTAGACTGGTATGATTGTCGTGGCACTTCATATCTCGAGGTATGTTCCGTATTTCCTTTCGTATTTGTCTTGATGGACGATCGGTTATCCTCTTGGGGTTTGATGATGTTACTCGATGGATCGGATTGGTCAGAAATGGTATATTTCCGTATCGTGAGTTGGTTATGATAGTTTGAGAACCTTGAGTATTGTTTGAGGTACAATACTTATATTATGTTCGAGTTTATTGGTAAATCGAGTATAGGATGTGAAATGTGATAATGGTTACTCTGATGAGAATTACTTGAGTAAGCAAAGTTATGGCGGTAAGATTACGTTGGTCGTATTCTTATTCTGTTTTCTCATTGGTATGTATTATTGATGTGATGTGATTGATATCATTGTTGGACGTTATGGCTGACCCCGTCGTGGGATTTCTTTTTAGGTTCTTGGAGTATCGAGCTTGTAGCGTTCGTTAAGAGATGAGCTTCCCGGAGGATACTGGCTAGGACATGTTGCGTGCTTTGAGTTTCTTGTTTGGTTCTCGTAGTCCGCTGCTAGAGTATCTTTATGGTTGGTCTTTTTCCGCTGCGTGAGTATTTTGAAATGCTCTTTTGATATCTGGTAACTGAGGTTACTTTGGAAATCGTTTTCTAAACTTTTGAATGTCGGCAGTTTGGCCTTGCGATTTCAAATGAGTTTTTACGACGGTTTGATAAATGAGTTTTATAAATCTTTGATTATTTTCAATAGACAATACTGTCGTTAGCCTCTTGGGCATTTGTAAATGTTTGCGAAAATTTCTTTTAGCCTTGTGGGTTCCATCTCGGGGCCCACGGCGCTGTAATATTTCCGGTTAAATCTGGGGGTGTTACATATAGAATATTCATTGGGATCCAATCCCGGAAGACATTCTAAATATAGTAATCAAGAAAAGCGGCGCAACGGGAATATACATCTTCAAACGACTGAGATTTGAAGAAATAGAAAAAGCCTTGCAAAGAGATGAACAGATAAACAATGAAGTCCACTCTCCAACGGACAAAATTGTTACAAGATACAATAGCTATGAAGAAGCTCAAGGATCGTACTATAAATATCTGAAGAAATCATGATGCGGACAATACTTACAAGCAAACAAAGCAATTAAAGCAATCTATAACATCGTGAAGAGCAAGTTCTTTAAGTCATATACAGAGAAGCTCTTAAGTTGGAGATGACAACACTCTTGTCTTAAAGTTTGAGTAAGGGGTAATTCTTAAACGAGGTTCTTGAAAGTGAGAGGTTGTAAAATATCCACGTATTCTTGATTGGAAGGTGATAAGCATCTTGCGAGTTGTTGAGGCATCCACGGGTTTTCGATCAAGAGGTGTTAAGCAACCAAGGGAAGGAGTTACGCCATAAATGGCCTTCAGCAACACCCAAAAAAGTGTGCTCAAAGGGGTCAAAAGTGTTGCTGGAAGCAAAAAAAAACATGCTACGGTAACATTTTTCCGAAATTTGGTGGTGTTACAAAAACGGACGCTACCATAGGGGTCTATGCCAACACTTTTTAACTTTATGGTAACACATGGAAAATGTGTTGCTACAGACCCCAATGCCAACACTTTTTACCTCTGTAGCAACACCAATAAAAGTGTTACTGTTGACCAATGGCAACACCAATATCTCTGTAGCAACACCCATAAACGTGTTACTGTAGACCAATGGCAACACCACTAATCCCTACTGTAACACCAGCTGCTGAAACACATTTTTGTTTTCGCCAACACCCTTTCCATTATTGTAACATTTATTTTGTGAACACTTTTTTGTTTTGGTAATAGTTTAAACCATAATAAAACCATCCAAATAAACCATAATCAAATAACCTGTCAAAGTTTTACATAAACAAGACTTTTCAAGCCATCCAAATAAACTACGACATTATCATCATTTGACATAAATAAACCAGTCAAAAGCTAACTTAAGTACCATAGAATAATTAACTTAGTACCATCCAAAAGCTAACTTCAGTACCACCGCATTAATACCACCACAATCCGAAAAAAATCCGAAAGATAACATAAATACTAAGAAAGACTTAAATCCGGATTCTGGCCAGCCAAAATTTTCATCATCTCTCGAACTTTTTTGCCAAGTCTCTCATCCATCTCTTGCTGAAGTTGAGCCTAAATCTTTGCAGTTAAGTCTCCAATGGAGCAAGGATAGCTTCAATTGGAGGCATATCATCATCTTTTTGAGCAGTATGAACTCTCCGAAGAGTGGCTTATGCTGCAAATTGAGCTGCCATTGAGGCTTTCTTTTCATCATTAATTCTCTTAATTTCAAGATTCTGCATACAAAAATTCACGTAAAACACGTATGTCACAGCAGTGCAAACGCAGCAAGAATGAAGGAGAAGAGAAAGCTACATCCAGTACCTTGCTTTCTAGAAGAGATTCTGCTAATTTGAGATTCTAATCCACCTTTGTCAGCTCTTCCGTGAACTAAGGCAAAATCAGAATTCCATATTTCACACATTTACATAATAGTCGTAAATAGTTTCTAGGAAGAAGAAAACCAAATCAGAAAAGAAAAACGTAGATGAAGTAGATGAAGATTGAACATAATGTAATAAAATCGAGTTCTCTAATATGATTAGCACCTGCTGCTCCTATCAGTTTCCGTCTCGGAACTTTTACCATCTTTTCCTCTTGAATACTGTTGCTGCTCACCAACTGGAGATCTAAGGCCACTGACCTATCCTTGGAAATTAAACAGAAGCCAAGTAGAATAAGAAAATAAATTTAGGGATACAGATCTCTGTTGACCACTGTAGATAGTGTAGAATACAATATAATTACATCTTATGCATACCTACCACTACTTTGTAACAATTAAATGAATACGTAAGCCAAGAGTTCAACATGATTGTAACGATGATTTAGAAGATAAAAAAATAAGAGAGCTCTCCTTTCGCATGTTATTAAAGCAACAAGAAAAAAAGGCATCTTGGTTTAATAAAAAGCATTAAAAGTGAGCAAATAAATTGATTAATTTTTATGTTAAGAAAAGAAGTTTCATTATGAAATCAAGAGAGATAACAAGAGGACATAAACCTCAAAAAACACGTGAATAAGGCACATAAATACTGCATGCTAATCTCTCAAAATGGAACAGGTAAACCTAAATACACCTAATGACTTGCACCAATGGGAGGCAAGTCCTAAATGCAACTATTAGTCAAATAAAAGTCTGGAAGATATGTGTATTCTTGTATACTACACAAGGTCCTAGAGAAAACAGCTGACTATCACTATGTACTGGTTCATTCTCCATCTCCCCCAAGAGCGAAGATTCATGTGATCACACAAAAACGACAATGTAACAAGAAACAGTGTTGAAAAATGTTGAATTTAGGATATTAAACAAGATACTAAATAGTTTTATCTTCTACATGAGAGAATTCCAGAAAATGAAGACAATTTAGGCTCTGATACTTGCAAAGGAAACAGTAAAGTGCAACCAAAGTTAATACATTACACGAACCCATGATGAAGATCAGAGGCGGCAATTAAGCAACCGGTTGGTCCTACCCAGGACAACTCGCGCTATTTTTTGTAGAGATGTAGCCATTTATTCAGAAAATTTCGGCAAATACCTGCTGAAGAGACGCTGCCTTAGCTCTGAAAGATGCTTCGAGGGTTGGCAATTACCCTACAGCTAGTCCTTAGTTCAGAAACATGCAATAATATCTACTAGAGAAAGATTGATTTTCCTTGCAAGGGTTAGAATATTTTGGTCAAATATGCTAAAATACGGTCCATATGCTAGGAGAGTGCAAGCTGAAATTTATGTATTTTTAGGAGAATTAGCTCTGCCGGAAACTAAAGATTGCAGGAATTCTTACCAATGAAGTCATGTAGTTGCAGTCTTGCAATTCTATGTGCACGAAGAAAGGCAACACAAATATAACACGCAGACTCTAATCTATCAACTGTGAAGTATGTCACAAGCTTTGGAGGGACAACACTCGATTGAAGAAACTTATAGTGATTTGGCATCTTCACATAAGATTTTAAACCATTCCAATCACACAAAGCTTCATGAGATATCAGGTCATGTGCTTCATCAACAAATCACATAAGAAGATTGACCGTTGTTTTGTTGATCCTTCCCTCATCAAGCATGACCCAGTAAGCTGCCTGAACACCTACCATCAAAAATTTATCTCCTTCTGTTCTAAAGACATTCCTTCTTGGGTAAAGCAGCTAGTCACATTTTTTTATATGATTTCAAACCGTAACTTGCCATATTATACCGCTATTAGATTTGAGCAAAGTTAAAGATCGGAAGAGATTTCACTAAAATTAAGCAGTGAAATGAAAAAGGTTACAAGAGTTGGAAACACTTATTCTTTTAACTAATGAAAGTAAGACGATCGGCTACCATAACTTAAAGAAATAAGGAGATTAGGCTACAGATTACTCACCTCTGAGGTGAATTGATTGATAAAGGTGGTGAAAAATCACCTCTGAGGTGAACTGATTCGTGTGGTACCATGATTTGTGTAGATCCTCTGGCAAGATGCGGCGGAGCACGGTAGCGGCGACGCCGTATCCGTGGTTGGAAATGATCCCGCATTCCCAGTTCCACGGATCTAGGTCTGCACAATTGGTAAAGACCAGGTCTTTGTTCAGAACGGAAGGAAGATCGTAGGGGCACTCGTTGGTGTAAGGAGGAGAGGGGGCTTGGGGTCGTGTGTAGTAGGATACGGCGTCATTCTGTGGCAGGAGATAGCGGATGGGTACGGCGGAGGAGACAGTGGCGGTGCGGTCGGGAAAACACGGCGACGGAGCACAGGTGATGGAGATGATTAGGGCTTGGGCCCAGAGGAAAGCGATGAAGAGCCATAAATGAGGGTGTGAGGAGACGTGGATTTTGACTGTGTTGAGTGTGTGTTTGAGTAGATTCGAGCTTTTGGGTGGTGGTTTTTTCAGGGTTTGGGTTTCCGGTTTCAGGGTTTTGTGTGTTTGGGTCGTTTCGTGTCATGTTTTCGTGTCAGGCACATAATATAAAATAAATATTAAAATATAATAAAAAAATCACAATTTTAATATTTTAATATCATTTTATATGTTTTAGTAGATGAAATGAAACGAATGGCAATGAAAACACGAATGTTTACATGAAATTTTTGAAAGTTCACATTATATTTTCGAATTTTAAAGTTTAGTACAAACAGAATTCATAAAATGTATGTTTTTATAAAATTAAATATAAAATTTTAAATTATGTTATAAAATATTATATATATATATATATATATATATATATACTTGTTTCGTATACTTCGTGTCGTGTCGTGTACCCAAAGGGTAAACACAAAACCAACACTAAATCTGGGTCGTGCACTGTCGTGTTCGTATATTTTCGTATCGTGTACTCAAAATGAACACAAACACTACATTTTCGTGTCGTTTTTGTGTCGTGTTTTCGTGTCATGTGGTGAATTGCCGGGTCTACATGTGAATGACCGATAAAGAGACCACATGTATTAAACAACTGGTCTTTAATACCAACAAAAAAAATAAACAACGGGGCTTTATTTCTTACACATTAGAGACCCGTTGGATCAAACAACGGGTCTCTTACTTCTTACACATTAGAGACCCATTACCTTAAATAACTGGTCTTTAATTTGTCTCAAAAAAATAGTAGACCCCTTTAACACATTAGAGACCTGTTATTTCTAATATTGGGTCTCTTATACTAAAGAGACCCGTTGCCTTAACCAACGGGTCTATTATCAAGGGTCTATTATCAACGGTAACACCGAATTTGGTGTTACCACAGATATTATCGCAACACCGGTTACTATCAACTGTGATGCTAAAAAAAGTGTTAGCGTAGATCAATTTTAACGCATCTATGCTAACACTTTTGCTTGTAACATCGAAATAAGCATTGCTGAAGGCCATTTATGGCGTAGGCCACGGGTTTCCACTGGTTGGAAACTATTGTAATGAAATTCATTGTAACATAATTTCACGAGTTGAAAGTTATAGTGAATTTATCTCCAACTGGTTTGGCGAGAAGTAGATTAGTAAAGGATTACCCCACCTCTTAAACCAGTATAAAAGTGTTGTGTGTTTTTACTGCTTTGTCATCATACTTAACTGCTGCATACATATTTATGGTTCCATTTAAAGTCAGTTGTTCTTCCGCAATATAATTTTACAGCGGACAAAAGCTATCTGCACTAATATCAGCTGACATAGGTTATTTGCACTATTATCTGCATTTATTACAGCTGTGTTTATATAACAGTCATTTGCAAAAGATTTTATAAGTGTATTCACCCCCTCTAGACTTAGACCTGACGACTTGTGACCCACACTTCTCCATATCATTCATATTATAGTTCATAATGAACTAACCAAAACTATCCGGCAATGAGTTTAAGATCACATCCGTGGAGTGCTCCTTAGAAAATGGAAAACCAAGCCTATCAAGATGATCAATATATCCTTCCATCTTGAGTATATGAGCGCTGACAGATATCCCCTCCACCATCTTGCAAGCATACAAGGCTTGAAAGATGTCATACCCCTCTTGCCTAGCGTGCTTTGAGAAAGTTGCCTTGAGGTGAGCAATAAGCTCATAGGCTTCCATTTTTTTTCAGATTCTTCTGAAGTTCTGGAAAAATGGTAACCAATATAAGACAACTGACCTCAATGGAATCATCACAATGTTTCTTCCATTTATCTTTCGTTGCTCTGTTAACATTGTCAGTAGGCGCATCGAGAATTTCTTCCTCAAGAACATACAACTTTTTTTCTTGCTTGAGAACTATTCTCAAGCTCCGGATCCAATCCAGATAGCTGCTGCCATTTTGTTTTAGCTTGTCCTTCTCAAGGATGGTGCAACACCCCCAATTCGCTCAGGGATACTACACGCCGTAGAACCTTTCCTCAAGGATCTACCAGGCTGGTAACAACATCGAACAACTCAACAATGCCTTTAAGGCTACAATAACTCAGTAGACCGACTTGGTCTTTCAATAAAAACATACAACTCAATTTCAATACATGCCCATGCAGGGGTCAAAATACAACAACCCCCGTACAACGGGGAAAAATTACTGCATCGGAAAATAAAGTACAATTGAACCAATTCTCAACGTACGGTTCCACATGTGATTAGTATCGATCATCTTTCATCATCATTCATGCTGAACCTGTGCCACGCTCCCTGAAACCCTGAATGCAATAAAGACATCCACCCCCCGAATACTCGGGGGTTAGCAAAACTCCACTGTTTTGCTAGTGCAAGTACAAAGTGCAAATACGAGCCATATAATTCAAGTTCCAAGAATAACAATAACCAGGAATCCTCAAAGATTCAAAAACAACGAAACGAATACTTCCCGAGGCAAGAATTTGAGTAAAACTTTCCACATCCGAAAGATCACAAATAACGAGAACAATTTGCAAAACGGTTTAAAATACCCTCGGGAGTTTTAATAGAAAACAACTTAGGATTATCAAATCCTTCTCTTTCCAAAATCAACAGGGTCATAACCCAGAGGTTTTGTTTTCACACATAGAAAACCATCAACAATTTAGAGGGCCAAAACCCAAGTCACGTGTCCTCGACGGAGATAAAATCAACACAACATAATCACATACAAGCATCGCCTAGGACCGGGACGAAGCCACAAATCCCACTCGTGGCCTCTAAGGACCCTCCCGAGCTGGCCACAATCGTAAAACAAATCACGCACACGCATCGCCTAGGACCGGGACGAAGCCACAAATCCCACTCGAGGCCTCTAAGGACCCTCCCGAACTGGCTAACGAAACAAACTCAAACCACCCATAAGTTATCTTGACATCGTACTCGCAAGTACCGATTCTCGGAGCCCTCTCCAGACCTACCCGATTAGATAACCTTATGGTCAAATCATACACACTGGCTGTACTCGCAAGTACACGCCGCCGGAGGCCTCACAGGTCCCTACCCGGTCAAACATCAATCGAACATACCCATAAGTTATCGTGACATCGCACTCGCAAGTGACGATTCTCGGAGCCCTCTCCCTACCCGAATTGATAACCTTGTGGTCAAATCATACACACTGCATCGAGTTCACAACAACAAGGATATCCAAGTAATTCACCCAAAGGCAACAAACACAAATCACGACACCATTGTCAAATCACAACACACCGAAATGAAGCAATATACGCACACATGAATTATCAATCGCAACCTCAACACCAAGCATATCCATAAGACTCACATACTCGTTCACGAAACACACCAATCACAAAACACACACGGTTTTGAAAGAGGGCCTTTAACAAGGCTAACCAAATCTTTTGAAAGTTCAATTCAAACGACCAAACAAACACATTTAGACGATCACCAATTATCATATCCACAAAACAAGAATTATATGGCCAAGGTACTTGCCTTGAAATTGGCACGCAAGTATTCCAACGAACGAGGTTCAACCAGGAAGCTTCGAAACGCCCGATGCCATCAAAAAGGGAAGGCGACGACGAACGGAAGGGTTCAACACGGTTTTTTCATAAGAAACTCGACCCTAACATCATATAATCAATAAATCAACGATCATACGAGGAAGAGTAATCGTAGAATGTCCGAAAACCCCTCTAAGACATTCTACCGGACACCTTCAAGGCGTCGATCAAGAACTCAACCAAAATAACGAATCGATACGATCCAACCATGGAATAATAAGGGAAATAATATAATACATCTAAATAATCATCAATATATCACAATCCTAAGTTAAATCGGATCAAACGGACGAAATCTAACAAAAACCTCAATTTCCTCAAAACTAGATTTTTAAGAAATCTAACCTTGATTCGGTAGATCGGAGGAGGTTATGGGATGATTGATCGACGTTAGAAACTCAAGAACTTCATGGATTGATAGTTGAACAACATCTCTTCATGTTCTCCAAGCCCCAGCCGTGGAAAGGAAATGAGAGGAATGAGAATAATGGGTGTAAACCCGTCTGTTCGATCATATATATACTGCCCAGCAGCCTGCCGACCACGTACGGCCGTAGCCAATCCGCCTTACGGCCGTAACTGGCCTTCGTCTGGATGCTGCCCAGCACCTTACGGCCGTACCCGATCACACCTTACGGCCGTAAGCTGTAACACCCCAAACTAGGCGGATATTACAGTGCCGTAGATCCCTGACTGGGACCCACCAGGCAAATGAAAATGAATGAATTACACAAGATAAATGTAGTACCGAACCACATTATATTACCAAATACTCCGATGAGGAGTTTGAGTACAACACACCAGGACAATACCGAATACTAGTGTATTTTATGTGAAGATAAAATACACCACCCTGAATAAATAAACATTTCAAACGGAATTTTGCGTGGAAAATACAAATGATGAAATGAGTAAATCGATCAAACAAACGAAATGATTGGGGCCCCTACTAGTATCACTGACTCGTCGCCGTCAACATGCTCTTCCCATGCCTTTGCCTTGCCGTGACACGAAAACAAAATCCCCAACGGGAAGTCGATTACGTAACAACAATCCTCAAGGGTTGAAATTACACAATCATGAATTAAGCGAAGTTATGAAATATTCTTAATTATGAATTACGCTGAAGAGGAGTACCATAGTACGCCCGTAATGTTACGTGCAAGTGTACAACACCCGTCCAGTGTACCTAATTAGTCTCACGAGACAATATGACTCGTGTGCACGGTCTAATGTATCGGTGAACCCAATACAATAACCATCGTGTGCCCGACTAAAAATTCCACACAGACACACCCGGCCACGCAATATGAACCCTGAAGGTCACATGAACGAGAATGACCATAATGAACGTCAATGAATAATTAATTAGACAAGGATAAAATGACTCACCGTTATGAAAGTAATAGTGACGTGATTGATAATCCAATGAAATGATTTGGAACCGTCGTTCCTCGTGAATGAAATTATTATTCGACAATTACAAATCTCAAAATGATTATAATTATGATGAATGAATTATGATTATGAACAATCAACAACGAAAGGAATGAGTATCCTTTTAACCGAGTAAGATTTAACTTACTCAACAACAATGAAGAATGTCCGTCCACGAACAACGTCCTAACCAAGATACCGGTCGCTCGAACAACCTTAATTCATTACAATTACCAACAATCCGATTAATAACGAATTAAACACGAATAAAACGAACTCAAGACGTCGATACGATTAAACCAAGTTCATTGGGGCATTATATCGAACACTTTGAGGCCAACTTTGATTGTATACAACTAAACCTCAATAATATCAACTTCAAATCCCCAAGAAGTGTTTCAAATCAACAAAACATCTCCAATACGATCAATAATCCGTTATGATTATCCGAAAACGTGATTATAACAACAATTAGTTGAAAATCCCCAATTCCAACTCGATTTCCAAAGTGTTCTTGAATAATCCCTCAATAATCCAATGAATCCTTATACAAACTCATAATCATATACATATCCCTTCATATATCATGATTATAACGTCCAAAACATCCTATTTCAACACAAAATCGAAGTCCAAAGAGTTGAAGGAATTACCTCTTGATGATCCAAGTGCTTCAATCGAAGAATACGCGTTAGATTGATTATCCGGGCTTCACGATCGAAAGGAGATGAAGAAAATCAAACACCCGAATGATTTGTGAAGGAAATACCCTCCCTGAAGGCTTTTCTCTCTGTTGAAGGTGAAGAAAATGCGAGAAAATGGGCTGAAATGATGAAAAAATGAATTTATAGGGGTTGGCGCTGCGGACACGGCCGTGCCGATCGGCACGGTCGTGTCGCACTGGCCGACGGCGATTGGCCGACAGTGACTCGGCCGTGTCGGATTGACACGGTCGCAGCGGCCGAGGGCCTTCCGAGCGACCCGCCCGGCGACTTCGGCATGACTCGGCCGTGTCACGGGACACGGTCGGGCGTGTCAGCGATCGTTCGAGCTTATCCGGAAGAAATGCAGCGCGGGCGTGTCGGGCGACACGGTCGAGCACTGGTCGGCGTAAACTTGCATTTTCCGGACGAGTGCGGCACGGGCGTGTCGGACGACACGGCCGAGTTGGTCGGCGATGATCGCCAAAATCAAACGACCATAACTCTCTCGTCCGGACTCCGATTGACTCACCGTTTGAACCATTGGAAAGCTAACTCGATGCTCTATAATATTGCAAAGATTTAGAATTTTTGGAGTTACCAAAAATTAATGGTGATCTAACAAAGTCGAACTCATATGAGGAAAGTTGAAACGATGAACAATAACGATACTCAACTCGAAGTTTATACGAACGGTGAACACGGTGAATGAACATGATTGATGAATGATTATAATTGAGTGAAAATACACTGAGTGACAATTACAGATCGATAATTCTTGAATGAAAATGAATGAATTACAACCGGGTATTACATACTCCCCTTAAAAGAGTTTCGTCCCCGAAACTAAGGGTCAAACAACTCGGGATAACTCTCCCGCATAATCTCCTCGGTTTCCCAAGTGGCCTCTTCGACTCCATGTCTGGACCACCGAATCTTGACCAAAGGAATCGACTTATTTCTCAACCGTTTGATTCGCCGCTCTAAAACTCGTATAGGACGCTCCTCATATGATTGATCGTCGGCGATCTCGATTTCGTCGAACCGCAGATGTGACTCGGGTCGGCAACATACTTTCGCAACCGAGAGACATGAAACACATTATGAATTTCGCTCGGGCGGAGGTAAAGCCAATCGATAAGCTAACTCGCCTACTCGATCCAAAATTTCAAACGGTCGATGAATCTCGGACTCAACTTCCCCGTTTTCCGAAACGGAAAATACCTCGACTCGGGATACCTTGACCAAGACGTGGTCACCGTCTCGAACTCTAGTGGTCGGCGACGATTATACGCATATGATTTACGCCGACTCGAAATGTCAACATACGACTCTTGATCAAAGCTACCTTCTCCGGGCGGCTATAAGCATATCGGGTTCGGTGCCGATTGATTCGACAAGTCATCCCAACACAAGGGAGATCGACAACGGCCGTACAAGGCCTCGTAAGGTGCCATCTTAATGGAAGCATGCCAACTATTATTATACGTGAACTCGATCAATGGTAGTTGGGCTTCCCAATCGTCCTTCCAATCGAGGACGCATGCCCTCAACATGTCCTCTAATGTCTGTATAGTCCTCTCTGATTGTCCGTCGGACTGAGGATGAAAGGCGGTACTGAGATTGAGCTGAGTTCCCATAGCACGGTGAACTGATTTCCAAAAATGAGATACAAATCGTCCGTCACGATCGGAAACGATACTCTTAGGAGTACCGTGCAGTCTTACTATCTCCTTGATGAATAACTGGGCCAGTCTCTCGGGACCCCACGTATCCTTGATCTCAAGGAAATGAGCTGATTTAGTTAAACGGTCCACAATCACCCAGATCGTATTCATGCCACGACGACTCGTCGGCAAACTCGTGATGAAATCCATAGAAATGTCTTCCCACTTCCACTGGAATAGGGAGAGGTTTTGACATACCGCCGCCGATGTTCAATCTTGACTTGTTGGCAAGTTAAGCATCTCGAAACAAATTCCGCGACTTCTCGCTTCATATTACTCCACCGGTAATTTTGTTTCAAGTTCTTATACATCTTGCTAGACCCGGATGAACAGAATAAGGGTAGCATGAGCTTCTCTCAAAATCGAGTTTTCAACTCGTCATTCGCCGGCACGCACAACCGGTTCTTAAACCTCAAAAGTCCATCCTCGTGGACCACGAATCGTGGGCTCTCCCGAGCCACATCCTCACGAATGCGCAACAATGCCGGGTCCGAACCCCGATTCTCCCTGATTGCATCCTCAAGAGATGATGAAATCTCTAACATACAAAGCTGTCCCTGAACTCGTTGAAGCCAGACCTCGATCTCGGGTCTAAGGAATTCCTGTTGGAGCTCCTTCTGAATTGTTAAACGAGCAAGCATCTGCTCCTGAATGGACTTACGACTCAAGGCGTCGGCGACCACGTTCGCCTTGCCCGGGTGGTAAAGGATCTCAATATCATAATCCTTGATTAGTTCTAACCACCGCCTCTGTCGCATATTTAATTCCTTCTGAGTAAATATATACTTTAAACTTTTATGATCGGTGAATATCTGACAAGTGACGCCATAAAGGTAATGACGCCAAATCTTCAAAGCGAACACCACGGCTGCTAGCTCAAGGTCGTGTGTCGGATAATTAACCTCGTAAGGTCTCAACTGCCGTGAAGCATAGGCAATAACCTTCCCGTTCTGCATGAGTACACATCCGAGACCCTGTCCGGACGCATCACTATAAACCACAAATCCCTCCGTCCCCTGCGGCAAGGAAAGTACAGGTGCTGACATTAACCGGCTCTTGAGTTCTTCAAAACTCCGCTGACACGCGTCGGACCACGTGTATTTCTTATCCTTCCGCAAAAGGTTCGTCAATGGTTGAGCAATTTTGGAAAATCCTTCCACAAACCTCCGATAATAACCGGCTAATCCGAGAAAGCTTCGGATTTCCTTAACATTCTTCGGAGGTAACCAATTCTGGATAGCCTCCGTCTTCTGAGGATCAACACGCACTCCATCTGATGAAATTACATGTCCGAGAAACGTCACTTCGGACATCCAGAACTCACATTTGGAAAACTTCCCATAAAGTTGTTCTCGTCTCAACACGTCGAGCACTTGATGAAGGTGAAACTCGTGTTCCTCTCGGTCACGAGAATAAATCAAAATGTCATCGATGAAGACAACAACAAACCGATCCATAAAGTCGATGAAGACCCGATTCATTAACTCCATGAATACGCAGGTGCATTAGTCAATCCGAACGGCATAACCACAAACTCATAATGACCATAACGTGTTCGAAACGCCGTCCTAGCGATATCCGACTCTCGAATCCGCAACTGATGATATCCAGATCTTAAGTCGATCTTGGAAAATACTGAAGCTCCCTGAAGTTGATCCAAAAGGTCATCGATACGGGGTAAGGGATACTTATTCTTGATTGTCACCTTATTCAACTCCCGATAATCGATACACAAGCGAAAAGAACCATCCTTCTTTTGACGAAAAGACTGTGCTCCCCACGGGACGCACTTTCGGTCGGATATAAACTTTCTCGAACTATTCCTAATGTTGACTCTTCAACTCTCGCATTTGATCGGGGCCATTCGATGCAGTGCCTTCGATATCGGGGACGTACCGTGCTCCAACTCAATCGTGAATTCCACATCTCTGTGGAGGCAAACCAGTAACTCGTGCGGAAATACATCGGCATATTCCCTTACTCCGGAATATCCGACAACATTCTTGATGATTCCTCGGTTTGGTCATATAGCACCAATAACCGACACATCCTCGATCGAGTAATCGCCTTGCTTTCATCAAATTAATGACCTTACGAGCAGTAGGGATTACCTCCACGAAATACACATTCAACCCCATAAATGCGAAATGATAGTAATCATACGCTTACGGACACTAATGATGGCATCATGACGATCCATCCAATCAATACCCAAGATGACGTCGTCTCTCGGCAAATCTCTGACGATAAGGTTGGCCATACACGACCATGAAACTGAATAGGACAATCCTGAATCTCACGATTTCCGATGATTCGTCTACCATCAGGTAGACCAATGACATAAGGCTCACAACTAGTAGCACTACCCAGACGTAGTCTACTCAAACATGATTCGGAAATGAATGAATGCGATGCACCAGTATCAAAAAGGGTACACACAGGTTGAGATAGCATATCGAGTGTACCTGAGATCATTTGGGCCTCGGGATCATCAGTCTTCTTCATCTCATAAATCCGGGGTTTGCTAGTCCCGGCACCGGACGCTCCCGTCTGCTGACTATAGGCTCCACCTTTAGTCGCTCCTGTCGTTTTAAACGACGCCGATTGAAGTGGCTTTGATTACGAGCAGGCATTGTTTCGGGGGCTGAGATGACGCCTGAGTTGGTTTGGAGTCCCTACGGCAAAAACGGGCCTTATGCCCAGCCATCCCACAAGTATGACACGTGATCGTCTGTCTCGGACTCTTGGTTCTGAGGTGCCCAAGTTCCCCCCAGTTATACCAGGTGATGGCCGAACGGGCCGCTCGAGCCTGTGATTCCGCGGGTTTAGACGACACAGAGGTCGTTCGTAAAAGCGGAGCCCGCACGGGGTTTCTTGAAAGTTGTCGACCGCCTTGGTGATTTCGATTCTTCGATTTCTTGCTAGCGACGAAGGTTCTTTGCTTAGCAATCTCTTTAGCGATAAGCTCATAGGTGAGAGCTTTCTCGATGAATTCGCCAACGAGGTGCAATTATGATTAAATGGCGAAGTCTCATACGGGGTTTCGACCTCTTGTGAAATACTTGATCTTGTCCGCCGAGTGAATGATAGATGAGGCGAACGGAAGAAGTTCTGAAATTTTTCGGCAATGGCGAGAACATCATTATCCGCCGAAAGGTCGGGAGTGAGTAATTCCGACAACTTGGCCTCCCGAGTGGGGCCGGATAGTACCTCTCCATCATGAGAGTCTTGAATCGATCCCAAGTACAAGATCCTTCGGTGGGCTTCAACGATAACCACCAAGAATGTGCGCTCTTACCCGGGTAGTAGGCTGCAATGAAACTTTGTGTCCTTAGGACACTCCACCATAGCAAACAACTTCTCGAAATGTTCGAGCCAATGAATAATATCTGCCGGCTCAGGCAGGCCTCGAAAGTCGGTGGCCTCGGCGAGAGATGTCGCCGATGATATTGCTCACATTCCTCTCTTGCCTCGGAGGTGGCGGCGGAGGAGCCTGTTGATTTTGAGTAGTGGAGTTATGCATCGTCTCCATTAGTTGTGTCATCTCGAGTCATCTGGGCCATCATGCCTGCATAAAGGCGAGTGGATCGATCCGAACACCTTCGACCGAGCGGTGTCCCTAGTACGACTCACGATAGAGAATGATCACGTCGGTGAATGAGTAGCAGCGTCGCTACTAGATGAATTAGCATTATTTCTCGCATTTGCACGTGTATTCGCACGAGTTCTCGGGATTCCGCCCGCTCCACGGCCTCGTCCTCCTCGTCCTCTGCCAGCTCTTTCCATACTGAAGTAGGAAAGTCACATGATGATTATATTTCCCGCATGAATATCATGTTATGATTATATTATGAAATGATGAAAATGAGCATACACGCTCCAATACAGCGATTACATGAATGATTAACTGACGTGACATGATTATCTGATGAAGTTACTGAAATGATTATCTTGAATGAGTTAACAAGATTAATGATTTGATCTTTCAAATCAACAACTGAATAATGAAATGAATTGAGTGATTAATGAGTCAACCTGACCGTTCTGATCAAAGTGACAATGATGATTGAGGATTGTTAACTGATGAATTATGAATGAATGATTAATGCCAGAAATTATACCATGGCATTAGAAATCTTACAGTTCTTGGTCTGATTGGCTCGGCATTTGCACAGGTCACACGTGACGCGAAAGTCCAATGATACTAGTCCGATGACGATGATTTCAAACGAGACATGACTTGGAGGGTAGTATTCAAAACCACGCTCCGATACCAACTCTGTAACACCCCAAACTAGGCGGATATTACAGTGCCGTAGATCCCCGACTGGGACCCACCAGGCAAATGAAAATGAATGAATTACACAAGATAAATGTAGTACCGAACCACATTATATTACCAAATACTCCGATGAGGAGTTTGAGTACAACACACCAGGACAATACCGAATACTAGTGTATTTTATGTGAAGATAAAATACACCACCCTGAATAAATAAACATTTCAAACGGAATTTTGCAATGGAAAATACAAATGATCAAATGACCAAATCGATCAAACAAAGCGAAATGATTGGGGCCCCTACTAGTATCACTGGGACTCGTCGCCGTCAACATGCTCTTCCCATGCCTTTGCCTTGCCGTGACACGAAAACAAAATCCCCAACGGGGTCGATACACAGAACAACAATCCTCAAGGGTTGAAATTACACAATCATGAATTAATCAAGTTAAGAAATATACATAAATATGAATTACGCTGAAGACGACTACCAAAGAACGCCCGTAATGTGCTCAAAGTGTACAACACCCGTCCGTGTACCTAATTAGTCTCACGAGACAATATGACTCGTGTGCAGTCTAATGTATCGGTGAACCCAATACAATAACCATCGTGTGCCCGACTAAAAATTCCACACAGACACACCCGGCCACGCAATATGAACCCAGAAGGTCACATGAACGAGAATGACCATAATGAACGTCAATGAATAATTAATTAGACAAGGATAAAATGACTCACCGTTATGAAAGTAATAGTGACGTGATTGATAATCCAATGAAATGATTTGGAACCGTCGTTCCTCGTGAATGAAATTATTATTCGACAATTACAAATCTCAAAATGATTATAATTATGATGAATGAATTATGATTATGAACAATCAACAACGAAAGGAATGAGTATCCTTTTAACCGAGTAAGATTTAACTTACTCAACAACAATGAAGAATGTCCGTCCACGAACAACGTCCTAACCAAGATACCGGTCGCTCGAACAACCTTAATTCATTACAATTACCAACAATCCGATTAATAACGAATTAAACACGAATAAAAGCGAACTCAAGACGTCGATACGATTAAACCAAGTTCATCGGGGCATTATATCGAACACTTTGAGGCCAACTTTGATTGTATACAACTAAACCTCAATAATATCAACTTCAAATCCCCAAGAAGTGTTTCAAATCAACAAAACATCTCCAATACGATCAATAATCCGTTATGATTATCCGAAAACGTGATTATAACAACAATTAGTTGAAAATCCCCAATTCCAACTCGATTTCCAAAGTGTTCTTGAATAATCCCTCAATAATCCAATGAATCCTTATACAAACTCATAATCATATACATATCCCTTCATATATCATGATTATAACGTCCAAAACATCCTATTTCAACACAAAATCGAAGTCCAAAGAGTTGAAGGAATTACCTCTTGATGATCCAAGTGCTTTAATCCGAAGAATACGCGTTAGATTGATTATCCGGGCTTCACGATCGAAAGGAGATGAAGAAAATCAAACACCCGAATGATTTGTGAAGGAAAAACCCTCCCTCAAGCCTTATCTCTCGGTTGAAGGTGAAGAAAATGCAGAAAATGGGCTGAAATGATGTAAAAAATTAATTTATAGGTGGTTGTCTGACTGCCGGACACTGCCCGTGCCGATCTTCACGGTCGTGTCGCACCCGGCCGATTGGCGACAGTGACTCGACCGTGTCGGATTGACACGGTCGCGGCTGAGGGCCTTCCGAGCGACCCGCCCGGCGGACTTCGGCATGACTCGGCCGTGTCACGGGACACGGTCGGGCGTGTCGGCGATCGTTCGAGCTTATCCCGGAAGAGTACGCACGGCCGTGTCGGGCGACACGGCCGAGCACAGTCGGCGTAAACTGCATTTTCGGACGAGTGCGGCACGGGCCGTGTCGGACGACGAAGTTCGGTCGGCGTGATCGCCAAAACTCAAACGACCATAACTCTCTCGTCCGGACTCCGATTGACTCACCGTTTGAACCAGTGGAAAGCTAACTCGATGCTCTATAATATTGCAAAGATTTAGAATTTTTGGAGTTACCAAAAATTAATGGTGATCTAACAAAGTCGAACTCATATGAGGAAAGTTGAAACGATGAACAATAACGATACTCAACTCGAAGTTTATACGAACGGTGAACACGGTGAATGAACATGATTGATGAATGATTATAATTGAGTGAAAATACACTGAGTGACAATTACAGACTGATAATTACTGAATGAAAATGAATGAATTACAACCGGGTATTACATAAGCGACATTCGTCTGGAACCTGCCTAGCACCTTACCGCCGTATCTGGCACCTTACGGCCGTAACTCGGCCAGGCGGGTCCCTGGCCCAAAACGTGCGGCCGTGACTCGGCCGTGGCCAACTCCGACGGCCCGGACGACCCCGAAACCCGAACCTGAATATGAAACGAAGATACGGTTACAAAGTACTCGCAAAGACGAATCCAAGCGCTAAGAGAACACACGATTCCGACCATCCGAAGGCTCGAAATTCGACAACGGAAAGTAATTACCCCAAACTTTGGGAAATTACGAAAATGGCCCAAAACGTCTGAAATACACGATACATGATCGGAACACCAAGCCAAAGCTCGCAACATGAATAATAACATTAAATGAACTTACGAGAAACTCGAAACAACAGTTTCGGACGAGATTCGCACGAATCGAACTCAAGTGCGGAAAAGCTGCTTAAGAACACGGAACTCAACAAAACGATACTGAAACGAACTCGGATGACAAAAAGTGCAGAATTAAATATTCTCGGAATGTCGAAACGGTCACGAGAGAGTCGTCAAAATGGACTCCCGCCGAAAAAAAGAAAATCACTGAAGTCCGAAATTGCGGGTATTACATTCTACCCTCCTTAAAAGAAGTTTCGTCCCGAAACTTAAAACAAGTAGGGAGAAGCAAAATCCCGCCAGGAAAACTCAACGATATTCACAAGAACCGAAAAACTCGCGCCCAACGGCGAAACGTTACAAGCAACGCAAAGGAATATACGACGTGAAAACACGCTCCACGACGACCAACACAACGCCACCGGTAGAGACAACAAGTGACGAGCGTCATCAAACAGATAATACAATCAAGTCGATTATCCGAACAATCTCAAAACACAACGAACGAAAATCAACACGATTGACCAACCTAACGGTACATCAATCAACACGCGAGCCGATCGCTGAACAAATACGGAATTCCACCGCCCAATGGTTGGAAGATCGAAA
Organism: Orobanche coerulescens; assembly: GCA_033398695.1. NCBI lineage: Eukaryota > Viridiplantae > Streptophyta > Magnoliopsida > Lamiales > Orobanchaceae > Orobanche > Orobanche coerulescens. The sequence continues at coordinate 141,161,663 of CM065802.1, read as the reverse complement.
AAGATACTAATTTCCCGAACTTAAGGAAATTAGGAAGGAGTCTGAACGCTCAACAATCACGAAATGGGGTCAACAAAAACTGAACAATCAATGATCGAACCACAATGATCGAGACAACAAAAATCGAACAATCATGTTTGGATCACGAAGAACAATAAGGTTCAACCGACAACTCCGAGGTTCACATCTCGACTCGAGACAAAACATGATCCGGTGAAAAAAACAAGATGTGCACTCACATAAGATCCACAGGAAAGGGAATAGCAATTGAAAAGTCACAACGACAAATGAGTAATTCCGAAACAATACCACCCTCGTTCGATCAACAAAAGCAAGGGACAGGGCAAGCTCAGAAAATGTTAACGAACATAAACGAGTTGACAGAGTCGAAAACACAGAAGTTCCAAATCCGATCCACTTCGAATAAAAGAACTTAATTTCTGAAGTTCGAAACAACAAGGTAAGGAAATAACATAACATACAACTGATAGACTACGCCCCTCAGGGACTCCTCGGAGCCGGTCCTGATATCAATGCTCAAGTCCTGCCTCGGAAGGCTCGGTAATCAACTCACAAAACTGAACATGATGTCCCTCGAGTCCGCACTTGAAACGCGTCACAGGCGAGGAAGGACAAATTGCACGTACATTCCCCCGGCACATCACGGTTGAAATGCCTCGGCTCGGCATACCGAAAATATAGGTGCTAGATACAATGGAATATAACACCGCAAAACAACATACCGGAGATGCCAACTCAGCATAACATATCAACGCATACAAAAATCAAAATAACAACGCCATCGTTCGACGATTACAACGGCCCGAACGATAGCCAGCACACAATCACAAACATCATGAAATAATCACCCATGTGCATAAACGCACAAAAATCCAATCTTTAACAACTCACACTCGTGCGACAACATGTAAATCACCACGAGGCGATAAAGAGTAAACACCAGTTCACACCTCTCACAGAGGGCTAGTACAACAAATGCGTGGCAACACCTCCGACGTTCATGCCACCAATTCGATCATACACGGGAGCAAACATCATAACGACAATGCGAACATCATACATACATACCCATCCCTCAAACGGGAATGGATAGGTTTTAAAAACGAAAACCTCCTTTTGAAAATAATTTAGAAAAATACCGGTTGATCTTGAGTATCACCTTTCAAAAAAGTACAAACGTGAAATATCGTTATCAAGACTTTGGAGAACCATTTCGCATTTGATAAAAATGAGGACACTTTATCTTAGTGAAAAACTTTCAGAATATTCGACCCTCGGGTCTAAGTAAAACTGTTTCTAAAACATTGAAAATATCTCAAAACATTTTGGTCCTCGAGGTAGAAGAATTTTGAAACATATTGTGGCACCTTGGATGTACCACGGGAAAATAATTCATTTTAAAAGTACGTCTCGAAATTTATTTTCTAAGATACTCAAGGTTTTCGAAAATAATTCAATGGGCTAGAATGCCCAAAAATGCTCATGTAACAATATTCATTTAAACATATTATAATATACGCATCAAATCGTACAAAATCAAGACAATACATGTCTTTTACCGGAAAACAAACAACGCGTTGCGACACGACTCAGTCATACAAAATCCGACGAGACAAAACTCAACAGACACAACTTGACCTGACAGCCTAGGTTTCCACAACCTAAGCTCCAATACCATTTATGTAACACCCCCAATCCGCCCAGGGATATTACACGCCGTAGAACCTTTCCTCAAGGGTCTACCAGGCTGGTAACAACATCGAACAACTCAACAATGCCTTTAAGGCTACAATAACTCAGTAGACCGACTTGATCTTTCAATAAAAACATACAACTCAATTTCAATACATGCCCACGCAGGGGTCAAAATATAACAACTCCCGTACAACGGGGAAAAATTACTGCAGCGGAAAATAAAGTACAACTGAACCAATTCTCAACGTACGGTTCCACATGTGATTAATATCGATCATCTTTCATCATCATTCATGCCGACCCTGTGCCACGCTCCCTGAAAACCTGAATGCAATAAAGACATCCACCCCCCGAATACTCGGGGGTTAGCAAAACTCCACTGTTTTGCTAGTGCAAGTACAAAGTGCAAATATGAGCCATATAATTCAAGTTCCAAGAATAACAATAACCAGGAATCCTCAAAGATTAAAAAACAACGAAACGAATACTTCCCGAGGCAAGAATTTGAGTAAACTTTCCACATCCGAAAGATCACAAATAACGAGAACAGTTTGCAAAACGGTTTAAAATACCCTCGGGAGTTTTAATAGAAAACAACTTAGGATTATCAAATCCTTTTCTTTCCAAAATCAACAGGGTCACAACCCAAAGGTTTTGTTTTCACACATAGAAAACCTTCAACAATTTAGAGGGCCAAAACCCAAGTCACGTGTCCTCGACGGACATAAAATCAACACAACATAATCACATACAAGCATCGCCTAGGACCGGGACGAAGCCACAAATCCCACTCGAGGCCTCTAAGGACCCTCCCGAGCTGGCCACAATCGTAAAACAAATCACGCACACGCATCGCCTAGGACCGGGACGAAGCCACAAATCCCACTCGATGTAACACCCCGAGATATTCGGAGTATATTACAGCGCCGTGGACCCCTACCTGGGACCCACCAGGCTACAAACAAGGAAACTCCACTCGACTAACCACCTCGGTTAGCGTGGACACACATTTAAATGATATGACATAAAAATATACACCCGGAGCAACCGGCGAATAAGTATCAACCGACAGTGTAATAATATTAAAGTAATACAATACGGAGTTTGAAATGAAAAGCCTAAGTACTCGCGAGTACCATTTATAAGTTTCAAAAGTGGACAACACCCATATCGAAATAGACAAGAGACATAAGAAGACCCAAATGCACATGTCAACGACCCTGGCCAACATCTTCGTACTGTCCCGGTGCTCGCTCGTCCGGATAATCATAACCTGAAATCCATAACAAGAATTTCCCCAAACGGGTCCCCACAGGGGTTAGCAATTACGCTAGTACAAGTATTCAAGGCAAACCAATCGCTTACACGTTTCATAGTACATGCACCAATATCATTTCAAAAATCAAAACCAGACATGTCTTTTCCGGAAATAAACAGTCAATCACATTTGCCTAGGACCGGGACGAAGCCACAAATCCCACTCGAGGCCTCTAAGAACCCTCCCGAGCTGGCCATATTCATAAAACAAACCAAGCACCACACGTCACCTAGGACCGGGACGAAGCCACGAATCCCACTCGAGGCCTCTAAGGACCCTCCCGAGCTGGCTAGCGAATCAAACTCATGAATCCAGGACGAAGCCATAGATTCCCTCGAGGCCCCATCGGACCCTCCCGAGGTGAGTAAAGTACACACAATATACATTACCATTTCACGTTAAGCATAAGGGTTTCCAAAAATACTTGCCTTGAATAATAAGCGATGCAACGAACGGAAGGAAAAACACTGGTGACCGATAGGAGCCGATAATCACGAACCTAGCGATACGAAGAACACAATCACAACCAATCCTAAATGAATACGGAATTGGAATACACCCGAAAACCCGCCTACGATTCATGTATATTCGTATAGGAACAACGACGAGGGCGGACCACAACCAAACCCTCTCGATTACAAACTTACTACGAAATATACCATGAATCCGTAGGGAAACCAACAAAACCGACGAGATTAATCATGTACATCATGAGTTAATCTAACATACGGAACGAATCGGACAAAACATGAAAACCCCCTTCAATTTACCCAAAACAAGGTTTTTAGGAGTTTACCTTGAATAATGATGAAGAACACGATTAGAGGTTGATAATATACTCCAAAAACTCGAAGAAGATGATGGCTCGGAGTTGTAAAGCTTCAAATCGCCGGAAATGCCAAGAAAATCGCCTAGGAGTCGGATGGGGATGAGAAGGAGTGGAAATGGCCGAAATCGGTCAACCCCTGGGTTTATAAACCCAGGCCTCGTTACGTACGTTAGCCACCACATGCTAACGTACGTAAGCCGTATTACGTACGTAAGCCGTAAGGGCCTTACGTACGTAACCAAAAAGGCAGAATCGCCTGAACTGAAATACACTAGGGCGTTACGTACGTAACCAAAAAGGGTGTTACGTACGTAACCAAAAGGCGAGTGCACAGGCCAGAATTACACTAGGATGTTACGTACGTAACCAAAAGGGTGTTACGTACGTAACATTCCTTTTTGTGGAGTACAGGCCAGGAATGAAAGAGGGAGGTACCGAAAAAGAATCGAAATACAACGGTGAACAATTCACGATGGTACGGACGTTAGGGACCCGAAACGACGAACTTAAATGCCGAAGGAAAATATATTCCCGACTACTCAAAGGTTCGGAAAAACAATCAACAAACGAAATTTTCCCAAAAGTTTGGGAAAATTTACAAAACGGCCCAAACATCCGGAATGTACGACACATGGTCAAAACACCAAACAAAAGCTCACAACGCCCATAATAACACGAGATGGATCTTTGGCAACCCCGAAACGGCGGTTCCAAATGACGATTACGATAATATCCGAAATAACAACATGAAACATCAAATCGAGTAAAACGAGTCCGAATCAAGCTCGAACGACAAAAAGTTCAATATTAAATATCCTCAAAATGTCGATATGGTTACAAGCGAGTCGCCAAGAACGAAAATGTACTAAAATGAGAATAATAAGAGAAGGGAAAAATGCGGATATTACATTCTACCCCTCTAAAAACAAGTTTCGTCCCTAAACTTAAGAAATAAACAACTCGGGATACTTAGCAAGCATGCTATCCTCGGTTTCCCAAGTCGCCTCCTCGACACCATGTCTCGACCACTGCACTTTGACCAAGGGAATGGTCTTATGCCTCAGTCGTTTCTCCCGATGCTCTAAAATCTTCAAAGGACGCTCCTCAAAAGTAATATCCTCGGCGACGTCAATCTCATCATAATCGATGATGTGACTAGGGTCCGGGACATATTTCCTCAGCTGGGAAACATGAAAAACGCTATGAACATGACTCAGGGCCGGGGGAAACGCCAAACGGTATGCCAACCCAACGACTCGTTCGAGAATCTCGAAGGGTCCAATAAATCTCGGACTCAACTTCCCCTTTTTCCCGAAACGGAAAACTCCTCTCGTCGGCGACACCTTCAGCAAAACGTGGTCTCCCACCTCGAATTCTAAAGGTCGATGACGGACATCGGCATACGACTTCTGTCGACTCTGGGCAGTCAACATCCGTTCTCGGATTAATTCTATCTTCCGCCTCGTCTCTAACACGATATCCGGTTCGGTCCCGACCAAGTCGGATGCCTCATTCCAACAAATCGACGATCGACAATGCCGCCCGTAGAGTGCCTCATACGGTGCCATCCGAATCGACGCGTGCCAACTATTGTTGTACGTGAATTCGATTAATGGCAAATGTTCCTCCCAGTCACTACTCCAATCGAGAGCACAAGCACGCAGCATATCCTCGAACGTCTGGATAGTGCGTTCCGACTGTCCATCTGACTGGGGATGAAAAGAGGTACTCAAATGCAAACAAGTACCCAACGCCTTATGCACCGCCTGCCAAAAGTGTGATACAAAACGGCCATCACGATCCGAAACAATAGACTTCGGAGTACCGTGAAGCCTCACAATCTGTGCGATAAATATACGAGACAAATTCTCCGGGCCCCAAGTGTCCTTGATGCCCAGAAAATGTGCCGACTTGGTAAGACGATCAACAATCACCCAAACCATATTCATGCCCGATCTCGATCTCGGCAAAATCGTAATGAAATCCATCGATATATCTTCCCATTTCCATTAGGAGCGAAGTGATCGCAATAACCCAGTGATGGCGATGCTCGATTTTGACCTGCTGGCAAGTCAAACATCTCGCTACAAACTGGGCGACCTCCTCCTTCATATCATTCCACCAGAAATTCCTCCTCAGGTCCTTATACATCTTACTCGAACCAGGATGAATGGAGTAAGGCGTAGCATGGGCCTCGCGCAAAATACTCTGCCTCAACTCTGAGTCGTTCGGTACACAAAGCCGACTCTGGAATATCAAAATGCCATCCTCATGAATTACAAACCCAGGAGACTTCCCCTTAAGAACGTTCTCTCGGATTTGAGTAATCATCGGATCCTCTAACTGCTTCAGCTTAATTTCATCGATCAAAGACGACGAAACCTCCAAAGCACAGAGTTGCCCGACAGCCCCCGGCAACAATACCTCGACATTGAACTCAATCAAAGCCCGCCGAAGATCAGGCTGAGACGTAAGGGCTTCAAGCGTTCGCAAGGCAATCGGTTTCCGACTCAAGGCGTCGGCCACGACATTCGCCTTACCCGGATGATAAAGGATTTCGAGGTCATAATCTTTAATCAGCTCTAACCACCTCCTCTGCCTCATATTCAACTCCCGCTGAGTAAATATGTATTTCAGACTTTTATGATCGGTAAAAATCTGACATGTAGAACCGAAAAGATAGTGACGCCAAATCTTGAGTGCAAAGACAACTGCCGCTAACTCCAAATCGTGAGTAGGGTAGTTAAGCTCGTACGGCCTCAACTGTTTCGACACATAGGCAATGGTCTTGCCGTGCTGCATCAATACGCACCCAAGACCCTGACCCGAAGCATCGCTATAAATGGCGAACCCCTCGTTGCCACATGGCAAGGCCAAAACCGGGGCTGAAGTCAAACGCTTCTTCAGCTCCTCGAAACTCGACTGCCTCTCCTCGGTCCAGATGAACTTCTCGGATTTATGGAGCAACTGTGTAAGTGGTCGAGCTAGTTTTGAGAAACCCTCGACGAACATGCGGTAGTAGCCAGCCAAACCCAAGAAACTACGGACCTCCTTCACATTTGTGGGCGATGCCCAATCCAACACTGCCTCAATTTTCTGTGGATCCACACGGACTCCCTCGGCTGAAATCACGTGACCCAAAAACATCACTTCCTTCAGCCAGAACTCACATTTCGAGAACTTCGCATAGAGTTGCTCGGTCCTCAAAATGTCTAACACTATCCGCAGATGATGGGTATGCTCTTCCTCGTTCCTCGAATAGATAAGAATATCGTCAATGAAGACGACGACACACTTATCCAAATACTCGATAAAGACTTTGTTCATCAACTGCATGAACACCGCCGGCGCATTAGTTAACCCGAAAGGCATAACTACAAACTCATAATGTCCGTATCTCGTCCGAAAAGCCGTTTTCGGCACGTCGGACTCCCTCACCCGGAGCTGATAGTACCCCGATTTCAAATCAATCTTCGAGAATACCGCAGCTCCCTGCAACTGATCGAACAAGTCATCAATCCTCGGCAAAGGATACTTGTTCTTGATGGTCACTTTGTTTAGTTCGCGATAATCGATACACAAACGTAGTGAACCATCCTTCTTCCGCACAAATAGGACCGATGCACCCCAAGGCGAGGCGCTCGGTCGAACATACCCTGACTCAAGAAGCTCACTCAACTGCTTCTTCAACTCTGACATCTCTGAAGGTGCCATGCGATACGGTGCCTTCGAAATCGGAGCCGCGCCCGGCTCTAATTCTATAACAAACTCAACCTCACGATCCGGTGGCAATCCCGGCAACTCTTGAGGAAATACATCAGGAAACTCACTAACGACTGGAATCGACGAAAGCTCGACTCCACCACTCTCCGCCTTCAAGACGTAGCACCAATAACCAGTACACCCCTTTCGCAGGAGACTCATCGCCTTTAAGGCATTAATAACGAACTTCTGGTTTCCCCTCTTTCGCCCTGCGAAAGAGTGTTCGGTGCCGTCCTCGGCTAACATAGTGATGATTCTCGTGCGGTAGTTCATGATCGCGCCATGCCGCTCGAGCCAATCATCCCCGAGAATCAAATCCTCACCCTAGATACCCACGACAATAAGATTAGAGAGCCAAGCCCTCTCACAAATAATCACAGAACAGTCCCGGACTTCTCGATCACCGACAATTCTATCACCGCTAGGAGGTTTAACGATGAAAGGCTCGCAAGGTGACAAGCAGTCGAAACTCAAACGGCATACACACTCTAGAGAAATGAATGAATGCGTAGCACCCGAATCGAAAAGTACACCGACAGGATGAGAATGGATACGAACGGTACCTGTCGCCACGGTAGCTGCTGGGTCATCGGCCCTCCTCATCTCGTATATACGCGGCTGGGCGGAGCCGACACTGGAAGCTCCTCCTCTAGCGGGTTGACCCCGACCCCTACCTCGGCCGACACTCGGTGGAGGCGGCGGAGCAAATGAGCCCTGGTTCACGCTCGGCTCCATAGGTGTTGGGTGAGAAGAACGGCGCCCGCGGCCATGCGAGCTTCTCGCAAAAGAAGCTTTGTGGCCCGAGACCACAAGTATGACAAGTCAAAGGTGGACGAAGACAATCCGGTTCACGTGGCACGGCTTGCCACGATTAAAGCATCCAGGGTCCCGGACGGCCAGTTCGGCGGCACTCAAGCTCCCGAAAGCAGGCCGAACCGCCGTAGAAATATTTGCAGCCTGAGATTTCTGCTGGCCTCCACTCTTGGGACCAGAAAAATTTCCGACCGACTTCTGCTTCTTGCTCTCACGAGCCAAATCGCTAGCCGTCACCGACATATCATAAGCAAGAGCTCGACTCTGATAATCCTTCAAGGTAGTACGAGGCAGCCTGGACATATAGTCCCGAATGGACAGTTTCATCCTCCTGGAAAAATGGAAAATTTTGTCGCTCTCAGCGACAACTTGGGTTTTCACATAACCCAACTCCTTATTAAAATCGGCAATAGCTTGGGATACGGGAATATCCCGTGGTTGAGCATCATAGAAAGCATGCACTCGAGCACATCGGCCGGCCACGGACAATATTCGGTCTCCATAAATTCTTGGAATTCGGTCCACGAAGCAACATGATCTTTGGGACCAACGGCCTCCCACCAATCTGTAGCATCTCCCGTGAGAAAATATTGAGCAATAGGGACCTTACGGTCCTCGGGGCAGTTGGTAGCAGTGAAGACCTTAGAAATCTCCTTGATCCACCCTTCCCAGCCGATCGGGTCTGAAGCTCCCGAAAACTGAGGAGGATGCATCTTGATGACATCCTGAAGCCAGCGATCCGCTCCGCCCCGATTAGCATGGGCCTGATCGGGGTTCTGGACCACCTGAGCTATAGCCGCCATCTGGTTAACCATTTGCTGCATAACACCCGCAATACCAAGATCGGCGCGCTCCTGAGAAGAAGCATGACTGTGACGGTCACCGGTACTACCGGCCCCCGAAGAATGCGACGTGGCCGCCCCACGTCCTCGGCCGCGTCCACGACCACGACCATGACCACGACCACGGTTTCCTCCGGCATCCATACTGATGTTAAGAGATAACAGAAGTATATTGATGATGAGTAAGGGAGGAAAAGCAACTACGGTTCAAGAGTGGAAATACAGTGCAAGAAACAAAAGAGCCGAATAAGAAAACTTACGAGCACCGAAGTCTTGGGATCTTTGGCGGTGTGACAATGTGCAAAACAAAACACGACTAGACCCAAATAACCAACAAGCCCAGGTATCCATAAACCTAGAGCTCTGATACCATTTCTGTAACACCCCGAGATATTAGGAGTATATTACAGCGCCGTGGACCCCTACCTGGGACCCACCAGGCTACAAACAAGGAAACTCCACTCGACTAACCACCTCGGTTAGCGTGGACACACATTTAAATGATATGACATAAAAAGATACACCCGGAGCAACCGGCGAATAAGTATCAACCGACAGTGTAATAATATTAAAGTAATACAATACGGAGTTTGAAATGAAAAGCCTAAGTACTCGCGAGTACCATTTATAAGTTTCAAAAGTGGACAACACCCATATCGAAATAGACAAGAGACATAAGAAGACCCAAATGCACATGTCAACGACCCTGGCCAACATCCTCGTACTGTCCCGGTGCTCGCTCATCCGGATAATCATAACCTGAAATCCATAACAAGAATTTCCCCAAACGGGTCCCCACAGGGGTTAGCAATTATGCTAGTACAAGTATTCAAGGCAAACCAATCGCTTACACGTTTCATAGTACATGCACCAATATCATTTCAAAAATCAAAACCAGACATGTCTTTTCCGGAAATAAACAGTCAATCACATTTGCCTAGGACCGGGACGAAGCCACAAATCCCACTCGAGGCCTCTAAGGACCCTCCCGAGCTGGCCATATTCATAAAACAAACCAAGCACCACACGTCACCTAGGACCGGGATGAAGCCACGAATCCCACTCGAGGCCTCTAAGGACCCTCCCGAGCTGGCTAGCGAATCAAACTCATGAATCGAGGACGAAGCCATAGATTCCCTCGAGGCCCCGTCGGACCCTCCCGAGGTGAGTAAAGCACACACAATATACATTACCATTTCACGTTAAGCATAAGGGTTTCCAAAAATACTTGCATTGAATAATAAGCGGCATGAACGAAGGAAAAACACCGGTGACCGATAGGAGCCGATAATCACGAACCTAGCGATACGAAGAACACAATCACAACCAATCCTAAATGAATACGGAATTGGAATACACCCGAAAACCCGCCTACGATTCATGTATGTTCGTATAGGAACAACGACGAGGGCGGACCACAACCAAACCCTCTCGATTACAAACTTACTACGAAATATACCATGAATCCGTAGGGAAACCAACAAAACCGACGAGATTAATCATGTACATCATGAGTTAATCTAACATACGGAACGAATCGGACAAAACATGAAAACCCCCTTCAATTTACCCAAAACAAGGTTTTTAGGAGTTTACCTTGAATAATGATGAAGAACACGATTAGAGGTTGATAATATACTCCAAAAACTCGAAGAAGATGATGGCTCGGAGTTGCAAAGCTTCAAATCGCCGGAAATGCCAAGAAAATCTCCTAGGAGTCGGATGGGGAGGAGAAGGAGTGGAAATGGCCGAAATCGGTCAACCCCTGGGTTTATAAACCCAGGCCTCGTTACGTACGTTAGCCACCACATGCTAACGTACGTAAGCCGTATTACGTACGTAAGCCGTAAGGGCCTTACGTACGTAACCAAAAAGCGAATCGCACTGGCCGAAATACACTAGGCGTTACGTACGTAACCAAAAGGGTGTTACGTACGTAACCAAAAAGCGTAATTACTGTTCAATTACACTAGGATGTTACGTACGTAACAAAAGGGTGTTACGTACGTAACATTCCTTTTGTGGAGTACAAGGCGAGAATGAAAGAGGGAGGTACCGAAAAAGAATCGAAATACAACGGTGAACAATTCACGATGGTACGGACGTTAGGGACCCAAAACGACGAACTTAAATGCCGAAGGAAAATATATTCCCGACTACTCAAAGGTTCGGAAAAACAATCAACAAACGAAATTTTCCCAAAAGTTTGGGAAAATTTACAAAACGGCCCAAACATCCGGAATGTACGACACATGGTCGAAACACCAAACAAAAGCTCACAACGCCCATAAAAACACGAGATGGATCTTTGGCAACCCCGAAACGGTGGTTCCAAATGACGATTACGATAATATCCGAAATAACAACATGAAACATCAAATCGAGTAAAACGAGTCCGAATCAAGCTCGAACGACAAAAAGTTCAATATTAAATATCCTCAAAATGTCGATACGGTTACAAGCGAGTTGCCAAGAACGAAAATGTACTAAAATGAGAATAATAAGAGAAGGGAAAAATGCGGATATTATACTCGAGGCCTCTAAGGACCCTGCCGAGCTGGCTAGCGAAACAAACTCAAACCACCCATAAGTTATCTTGACATCATACTCGCAAGTACCGATTCTCAGAGCCCTCTCCAGACCTACCCGATTAGATAACCATATGGTCAAATCATACACACTGGCTGTACTCGCAAGTACACGCCGCCGGAGGCCTCACAGGTCCCTACCCGGTCAAACATCAATCAAACATACCCATAAGTTATCGTGACATCGCACTCGCAAGTGGCAATTCTCGGAGCCCTCTCTAGACCTACCCGAATTGATAACCTTGTGGTCAAATCATACACACTGCATCGAGTTCACAACAACAAGGATATCCAAGTAATTCACCCAAAGGCAACAAACACAAATCACGACACCATTGTCAAATCACAACGCACCGAAATGAAGCAATATACGCACACATGCATTATCAATCGCAACCTCAACACCAACCATATCCATAAGATTCACATACTCGTTCACGAAACACACCAATCACAAAACACACACGGTTTTGAAAGAGGGCCTTTAACAAGGCTAACCAAATCTTTTGAAAGTTCAATTCAAACGACCAAAGAAACACATTTAGACGATCACCAATTATCATATCCACAAAACAAGAATTTTATAGACAAGGTACTTGCCTCGAAATTGGCACACAAGTATTCCAACAAACGCGGTTCAACCGGGAAGCTTCGAAACGCCCGATGCCATCGAAAAGGGAAGGCGACGACGAACAGAAGGGTTCAACACGGTTTCTTCATAAGAAACTCGACCCTAACATCATATAATCAAGAAATCAATGATCATACGAGGAAGAGTAATCGTAGAACGTCCGAAAACCCCTCTAAGACATTCTATCGGACACCTTCAAGGCGTCGATCAAGAACTCGACCAAAACAACGAATCGATACGATCCAACCATGGAATAACAAGGGAAATAATATAATATATCTAAATAATCATCAATCCATCACAATCCTAAGTTAAATCGGATCAAACGGACGAAATCCAACAAAATTCCCAATTTCTTCAAAACTAGATTTTTAAGAAATCTAACCTTGATTCGGTAGATCGGAGGAGGTTATGGGATGATTGATCGACGTTAGAAACTCAAGAACTTCGTGGATTGATAGTTGAACAACATCTCTTCATGTTCTCCAAGCCCCAGCAATGGAAAAGAAATTAGAGGAATTAGAAAAATGGGTGTAAACCCATCTGTTCGATCATATATATACTGCCCAGCAGCCTGCCGACCACATACGGCCGTAGCCGATCCGCCTTACGGCCGTAACCGGCCTTCGTCCGGATGCTGCCCAGCGCCTTACGGCCGTACCCGATCACACCTTACGGCCGTAAGCGACATTCGTCCGGAACCTGCCTAGCACCTTACGGCCGTATCCGGCACCTTACGGCCGTAACTCGGCCAGGCGGGTCACTGGCCCAAAATGTGCGGCCGTGACTCGGCTGTGGCCAACTCCGACGGCCCGGACGACCCCGAAACCCGAACCTGAATATGAAAAGAAGATACGGTTACAAAGTACTCGCAAAGATGAATCCAAGCTCTTAGAGAACACACGATTCCGACCATCCGAAGGCTTGAAATTCGACAACGGAAAGTAATTACCCCAAACTTTGGGAAATTACGAAAATGGCCCAAAACGTCCGAAATACACGATACACGATCGGAACACCAAGCCAAAGATCGCAACATGAATAATAACATTAAATGAACTTACGAGAAACTCGAAACAACAGTTTCGGACGATATTCGCACGAATCGAACTCAAGTGCGGAAAAGCCGATTAAGAACACGGAACTCAACAAAACGATACTGAAACGAACTCGGATGACAAAAAGTGCAGAATTAAATATTCTCGGAATGTCGAAACGGTCATGAGCGAGTCGTAAAAATGGACTCCCGCCGAAAAAAAGAAAATCACCGAAGTCCGAAATTGCGGGTATTACAGACGGATAGCAGTGAAATGGTGGATGTGTTTTTTGATGCCATTCTATTTTCTACAAAGTTCATTGTGCAAAGTATTTAGTCACATTATTTTGTTTCTCGAAAAATACTCCCACTAAAATAAAATACCCTCAATTTTACAATATTTGTAATTTTAGTGGACTAAGACCCCATTTTGCACAATTCCAAACTCAGCTTTGGCATGATGCCTAGAATTGAGCTACATTAAGTGGATAACTCTTTCTTGATTACATCGTATGTAACTCTTAGATCATACATATGGGATTTGGCATCTTATATCCAAGCATATTATAATCCCATCTTATGCCTTAAGGTTCAAAACCATTTGGAATTCTTAGTTCATTAAAACACATAGGTATCACTCTTACCCATCCTACCTTACTAAGATAATCTGAGCACCCAACTTCGGCATGACCTGCTCATGATGATCGAAGTCTTGATAGGTGTTTTAATTGAACGACATTAAAAAAAATTTAATGAAGGGTTTTATCCTATGTAGCATGTCTAAACATACATCGCATCACATACATGCATAAATTTAAACATACATAGCATCACATGACATAATAAACATAGGACCGTGTATAGCATGACCATAATCATAACCTGATTTTCATGAGCCAACATGAAAATAACAAAGGTCAATCTAAAGGGTATAATTGGTCTTCATTGATCTTCCAACTCCTTGGAACGTCATACGCGATCAACTGGCTCCTCGAGTCCGTCCTTCGTCTCCTTCACCACTCTCACCACCAGAATTCTGGATCTACTTCATATGGATCTCTTTGGCCCCATCAAGCCAAGGACATTGAGTGGAAGGAAGCATGCCTTAGCAGTAGTAGATAACTACTCCAGATATACATGGGTTGTTTTTCTCTATAAAAAGAGTGAAACATTATCAAAGCTACCTGAACTGCTGAGAAAAATTCACAATGAGAAATCTCTCTCAATCATAAAGATTAGATCAGACAAAGGTGGAGAATTTCTCAACAAGGCAATCATTGAATACAGTGATCATAATAGAATCCAGCACTGAATACAATTGAAAAAACTCAGCTGAAATTACCACAACTGAGATTAAAAGGCTAACTGTTTTAAACAGTGAGAAATCAGCTAAACTTGCTCATGTCAAATCTGAGTTTTCTAAACTGACACAGCTGAGTAATACACAAGCAGAGGAAATAACATCCTTGAAGGCATTTATAACCTTAGATGGTCTATGTATAAATCAGAGGCTGCTTTATTCAAAATCCGGCCTTGGATATGACCCCAACACTCTCTCCACTTCTAAAACTACTTTCATAAAGGGACAAACACTTGTTCAGACTGCTGAGCCTAGAAACAATCCTGCATTTCAAAATAGGCAGCAGCCCAGTCAAAAGTTTAGGCAGCAGCCAAGATTTATAAGGCAGCCACCTAGACAGGAGACTAGGCAATGGCCAAGGGAAGAAGCCGCAAAACATTATTCTGCTTATTATCAAAGATTCCCCAAAAACAGATTTTAAAATGGGAGAGGTAAATGGAAACCTCAAGGTTATCCAAAATTTCAAAATGACCAGGTGTGGAGACCCCAAAGATTTAATAAATGGTCTCAGCCAAGATTTAGGAATGGCCTACACTACAAATATTATGAGGCATATCCAGTATACAATCCTAATCAGGGATATAGATCTAGACACCACACACCTTATAGGGGTAATCAACATAATTTTTATAATCCAAGTAGAAAGTAATTCTCCAAAAAGCCCACTGACCCCAAAGGACCCACTCAAATTTGGGTACCTAAATATCTGCTTGTCTGATTGCAGAAAATATGGGAGGACTACTACCACATCTCCTAAAGTTCAACAGTAGGAGGTGAAGAATGGTTTGTAGACTCTGGATGCTCAAGGCACATGACAGGGAACAAGAAGATTCTTTCAGAATATGTGAAAGAAAGAGGTCCTGATATAACTTTTGGAGATAGCTCAAGTGGACAAACCAAAGGTTATGGGAAGCTGCACAGAGGAACATAATCATCACCAAAGTGTAATGTGTCAAAGGGCTCAAATACATTCTCCTAAGTATAAGCCAATTCTGTGATGAGAACAACCTAGTAGTCTTCACAAGATGGAAATGTATGGTGATTGATCTCCTGACTGGAGAAGTGAAGCTACAAGGATTCAGAAGAAGAGATGTCTATCTGATAGATTGGAAAATAGGAGCATCAAATATGTGTTTCTTATCGAAAACAATTGCTGAAAATAGATGGCTCTGGCACAAGAGACTATGTTACCTGAATTTCAAAGCCATCAACAAGATAAGTTCTCAAAAGCTGGTCAAAGGACTTCCAACATAAGTATTCAAGAAAGAGGCTCTCTGTGATGCATGCCAGAAGGGAAAGCAGACCAAAGCATCTTTCAAACCAGTTCAGCCTACCACTCTCACCACCAGAATTCTGGATCTACTTCATATGGATCTCTTTGGCCCCATCAAACCAAAGATATTGAGTGGAAGGAAGCATGCCTTAGCAGTAGTAGATGACTACTCCATATATACATGGGTTGTTTTTCTCTATAAAAAGAGTGAAACATTATCAAAGCTACCTAAACTACTGAGAAAAATTCAGAATAAGAAATCTCTCTCAATCATAAAGATCAGATCAGACAGAGGTGGAGAATTTTTCAACAAGGCAATCACTGAATACAGTGATCATAATGGAATCCAGCACTGAATACAATTGAAAAAACTCAGCTGAAATTACCACAGCTGAGATTAAGAGGCTAACTGTTTTAAACAGTGAGAAATCAGCTGCACTTGCTCATGTCAAATCTGAGTTTTCTAAACTGACACAGCTGAGTAATACACAAGCAAAGGAAATAACATCCTTGAAGGCATCTATAACCTTAGATGGTCTATGTATAAATCAGAGGCCGCTTTATTCAAAAGCAGGCCTTGAATATGACCCCAACACTCCCTCCACTTCTAAAACTACTTTCATAAAGGGAGAAACACTTGTTCAGACTGCTGAGCCTAGAAACAAACCTGCATTTCAAAATAGGCAGCAGCCCAGTCAAAAGTTTAGGCAGCAGCCAAGGTTTACAAGGCAGCCACCTAGACATGAGACTAGGCAATGGCCAAGGCAGAAGCAGCAGCAAGACACTATTCTGCTTATTATCAAAGACTCCCCAAAAACAGACTTTAAAATGGGAGAGGTAAATGGAAACCTCAAGGTTATCCAAATTTTCAAAATGACCAGGTGTGGAGACCCCAAAGATTTAATAAATGGTCTCAGCCAAGATTTAGGAATGGTCCACACAATAGATTTCATCTTACCATATTAGGACTCTTCCTAATATAATGAATCTATTAATATCAACTTAGTCCACTAAAAGGTTGATATTGCACTTCCTATCAAAATCCCAAATTATGAAATTAGGCTCCTTATTAAATATATTATTCCCGTGTTTAAGATATTGAATGTTCATTAATTAATTATAAGCTACTGACAGCTTTAATTAATTAATATCTTATCCAAGAGTAGTACCACTCGAACCTTATTATTATATCGGAATTAAATCCACCTGCAAGGTTTAATATAATAATCATTATCGAGCTCCTCAAGGGGACATCATCAACCCGCACGAGTCGGGACACGATTTCTGCTAATAATAATAACTGTCATATAAATAATATTATTTCCCAAGATACGAGGCTTCTTGAGTCGATCATTTTGACTCTCACCCATGGTAAATCAAAGCAATAAATATTATAAATACACAATTAAATATTATATACTTAGATTTAAGAAATAATAATTATTCGAGATTTATATTCTTCTTGCAGTCAGTACAGAAGACACTATCTCACCTCGATCTAGTTCAACATATGCAAATACGCTAATGTATGCTAATAGTCAATACCAACTAATCTCAAGCATACACTACAACCTTTTATATAATTTGTCTAATAATTATATAGGTTGTGAACTATTATATTATTTTATAAGGCACTAATAATGTGATCTTCCGTGTGACACCAATACACCACATTATCTACAATATAAAATAATTAGACATTCATTTGCATAACCATAACGTGAATAAATATGCAAAACATGTGATTAAATGTAATTAATATTCTCATAGGTAGTTACAGGGAAATAAGGTAATACAAGCGTAAAGTATGTTTTGCAGTATACAATCCTAACAGCCCTACAGGCAGGTCTGGGGATGAGCCGTAAAGAGGCTCGCGGGAATGATTTTTCTAAGTCCAAGGCTGCCGAGGGCCGGGGAATATCATCTGATCAACCCAAGACCCCCACCCGTCAAGATATATCAGGCCAGGCTGGCAATGTACAAGATGAATCAGTCCCTCTCGTTGTAACACCCCGATATGTTCAGGATAATTACAGCGCCGTAAATCCTTTGTATAAGAATTTACAAGGCTAATTTGATAAATACGGAAATAATACTAAAGTGTCATTAATAAAATGAAATTCAAACCCGTTCGACAATTCAAATAAGTTCATTATTACAAAATGTCAACAACATAAACGTACTCGAGTACTGAAAATAACTGGAAAACAAGACAACATAATCCACATCACTGAGCCACTTCATCGTCATGTCGGTACTGTGGCTGCTTCCCCGCTCCTCGGCTACCTGAACATTAAAACAAATGTCCACCCCCGAAGGGGTTAGCAAAACAATGCTAGTACAAGTATCATCATACATAAACTATCAATGCATCATAAAACATACAAAACGGACTTCCGTCACCGGAATCCAATGATGCGAATCCTCACGATTCCATCAACACAATATAGGGTAATCAAGCGATCCAGCGCCCTCAGTATAGATCCCCATGATGATCTTGTCGGACCAACGCATGGTGTAAAACCCGTCCAACAATCCAGCGCCCTCAGCATAGATCCCCATGATGATCCCGTCGGACCAACGCATGGTGGACATTCGATCCAGCGCCCTCAGCATAGATCCTCATGACCCCCCTCGGATCATTTACAATATAAACCATGCAATCATGCATACACATATGCAATTCAATATGTTCATCAACACGAACAATTAATAACAAATACCACGACAAATCAAAGAAAATAATCTCATACTTGACAATATGAACAAAACCGTATGCATGATCAAGGTTCCAATATAAACCAAACTCAATATACGATACTTGCCTCGAAAATGGCAAGAATAAAATACTCCAACGAATGTCACGCGTCCGTAGGCCACCGCCCCTCGATCGACCCCTATGCAAGGCTCGGACCTTGTTCAAAAAGAGATACAAGGAACTTAACATACTACTCGATACTAACGTACGATCACCGAATAACTTTTATTAGAATCGTAAAATAGTAACGTAAGGCCGGTTCGTGGTTAGTATACTAGATGAGAGCTGAACCGGAAATGATATTACACTTCAAGAGAGTTGAACGATCATTTCGGAGGTGAAGTGCCGATTTATGAGTTCAAGGATTTACAAGATATTAGAGATTTCGGGTTTAAATATGGGATTCAATTCCAAATTCTCATATGTTCGGCTATTATGATTTTACCACAAATGTTACTCAAGATGGAAAGCATGCCCAAGTATTACGCAAGGAAAATGATACTACGGTGATCCGGGTTGAGTTCAATGACATGGCCGATTCATCATCCTCAAGAACATGAATAATATTGTCAAAACAAATACCCTAATCAAACATGAATTTCATCGGTGGAACATCAAAGGAATTGATAGATTCTAACTAAAATCATGCTCATGATTCTAACGAGGTAAGGATACTACATCGTAAGGTTTTTATCCATCAAGGCTCGATCAACATTCTTAACAACGAGGGAAAAACAAGGTATAATCGGTTTCTAATCTTCAAAAATATGGTGCTGGACTCAAAAGATCTTTAACTAGTCTAATGATTTCCGAAGTAAGCTCAAAGCATAGCTAAAAACATAAATTCTAGCTTGGTGAATCGTAAAATACCTTAAACGGAAGAATAAGTTGGAATAACTTGATGAACTCTATGCCCAAAAGCTAGAACACCAATCCTCAAAGCTCCTTGTCTTCAATGGTGATGTTAGGAGGCTGGTATGCAGGATTTGGATGGAGGAAATAAATCTCAAAGTCTCAAAAATCGAGTATGCAAAGTGGTGAAAACTGAAAAATGAAGATGGGTGTTGTCCTATTTATAGAAAAGGGTTATTTGCGCGCGCTACTCCTTCATATTAGCATGCGCTAACGGGCTATTAGTCTACTGTCTCTGACGTGTCTCGGCATAGCGTACGCTAAACAGCCTTACGTGTACTAAAATCAACGATTAGCGTACGCTAACAACTATTTTTAGCGTGCGCTAACGACTGAACGAAGGTTCACTGACCTCACTGTACTAGACTTAGCGTGCGCTCGTCTCATAACATTAGCGTGCGCTAAGTACCGTTGACTCGACTTTTCCAAAATCCGTCCAGATACATCCCGACATGTCCCGACCAAGATCCACGGCTGATCTCACCTACCACCCTGTCATAATCAAGTTGACTACGTATAGCACGCGCTAAGGTTCATACACAATGTGCGCTACGAAACCAAATTAGCGTACGTTACGCCTTGTGGTTAGCGTGCGCTACTAGTGCAAAAATCACAAATTTTGAACACATTCATGAAATCATACGTTCAATAACACCGGATCATGAAATACTCTGGATAATACTCAGATCAAATACAACATATACAATGTCACAAAGTTCAAAATACATAATAGAATCTCGGGTATTACATCCTCTCTCCCTAAAAAGAAGTTTCGTCCCGAAACTTAAGATGAAAATAACTCCTGGTATCTAGTCTTCATACCATCCTCCGTTTCCCAAGTGGCCTCCTCGACTCCATGTCGTGACCATTGCACTTTAACCAAGGATATTAGTTTATTCCTTAATTGTTTGATCCTACTCTCAAGTATTCTGATTGGTCTCTCTTCGAAGGTGCCGTCATTAGCTATCTCGATTTCGCCAAAATCAATGATATGACTGGGATCTGGTATATATTTCCGTAACTGGGATACGTGAAACACATTGTGAACGTGACTCAGCGATGGCGGTAAGGCCAACCTGTATGCTAAATCCCCAACTCTCTCGAGGATCTCAAATGGTCCGATATATCTCGGACTTAGTTTTCCTTTCCTCCCAAAACGGAAAATTCCGCGGGTAGGAGAAACCTTCAACAGCACGTGATCCCCAATCTAAAATTCCAACGGGCGACGACGCACATCTCCATAAGACTTCTGTCGACTCTGGGCGGTCAACAGTCGTACCCAAATTAGAGCTACCTTCTCTTGAGTCTGAACTATCAACTCTGGTTTCGTCCCAATCAAGTCGGAGGAATCATCCCAACACAGGGGCGATCTACATCTTCTTCCGTACAACGCTTCAAACGGTGCCATCTTAATGGAAGCATGCCAACTATTGTTGTAGGTGAATTCAATCAAGGGCAAATGAACCTCCCAGTCGGTTGACCAGTCTAAAGCACAAGCTCTAAGCATGTCCTCTACTGTCTGTATAGTTATTTCGGAATGGCCGTCTGTCTTAGGATGATAAGGCGTGCTAAAGTTCAGCTCGGTTCCCAAAGCCCTGTGAACTGCCTTCCAAAAGTGCGACACGAAACGACCAACTCGGTCCGAAATAATGGTCTTTGGCGTTCCATGCAATCGGACTATCTCTGAAATAAATACTCGTGCCAATTTCTCGGGTCCCCACGTGTCTTTAATACCCAGGAAATGAGCCGACTTGGTTAGTCGATCAACTATAACCCAAATCATGTTCATTCCCGTCTTGATCCTTGGCATACTGGTGAGAAAGTCCATTGATATGTCCTCCAACTTCCACTCAGGGATTGTAAGTGGCTTCAACATTCCGGCAGGTCGCTGATGTTCAATCTTAACCTGATGACATGTTAAACATCTCGAAATGTATTCTGCTACGTCCTTCTTCATATTTCCCCACCAGAAATTTTGTTTTAGATCCTTATACATCTTACTGGTGCCCGGGTGAATAGAATAGGGCGCGATGTGAGCTTCCTTCAGAATGGTCTGTCTCAAGACATCATCATTGGGAATGCAAAGTCGATTCTGAAATCTCAGAATTCCATCGTCTTGAATCACGAATCCTGTGGCCTTCCCTTTCTTTACTTCGTCACATAACCGCAGAATTAGCGAATCATTCGGCTGCTTAGATTTGATTTCCTCGACTAATGATGAAGTTAGTTCCATCACGTATAGTTGCCCTTGGACTTTTCGTGACCACACTTAAATCCCTTCACGGATAAGTTCTCGTTGAATGCTGGTTTCGAACGTGAGCGCTTCCAACACTCGAAGAGAAATATGTTTACGGCTCAGTGCATCAGCTACCACGTTTGCTTTGCCTGAATGATAGAGGATTTCCAAATCGTAATCCTTGATCAATTCCAGCCACCTTCTCTGCCTCATGTTTAATTCCTTCTGATTGAAAATATACTTGAGGCTCTTATGATCTGTAAAGATCTGACAATGAGTGCCGTATAAATAATGTCGCCAAATTTTCAAAGCAAAGACCACAGCTGCTAACTCCAGATCATGAGTCGGGTAATTTACTTCGTACGGTTTCAACTGTCGAGAGGCATAGGCAATCACCCTATCCTTCTGCATCAACACACATCCCAGACCCTGATTTGAAGCGTCACTGTACACCATGAATCCCTCGTTTCCATCTGGCAACGCTAGTATAGGTGTTGTCGTCAGTCTCTTCTTAAGTTCATCAAAGCTAGTTTGGCATTTCTCATTCCACACGAATTTCTGAGTCTTCTGCAACAATTGAGTAAGCGGACGAACAATTTTGAAAAATACTTCTACCAAACGGCGATAATATCTAGCAAGTCTTAAGAAACTTCGGACTTCTTTCACGTTATTAGGAGATTCCCATTCCAAGATTGTTTCGACTTTCTTCGGGTCCACCTGAACTCCGTCTACTGATATCACATGCCCAAGGAAGGTTACTTCCCTAAGCCAGAACTCGCATTTAGAAAGTTTCGCATAAAGTTGTTCATTCCTCAAGGTGCTCAAAACAATACGCAAATGCTCAGCATGCTCCTCTGTGTCTTTCGAATAGATCAAGATGTCATCGATGAAGACTACCACAAATTTATCCAAGTATTCTAAGAATACCCGATTCATCAATTGCATAAATACCGCAGGAGCATTGGTAAGTCCAAATGGCATCACCACGAATTCATAATGCCCATACCGGGATCTGAAAGCAGATTTCGGTATGTCCGATTCCTTAATTATCAACTGATGGTATCCAGATCGCAAGTCAATCTTCGAGAATACCCTTACCCCTTGCAGTTGATCAAACAAATCGTCGATCCGAGGTATAGGATATTTCTTCTTGATCGTCACCTTGTTTAGCTCCCTGTAATCAATACATAATCGAAGGGATCCATCTTTCTTCCGGACAAAGAGAACGGTTGCTCCCCAAGGAGAGACGCTAGGTTGAATGTAACCCTTCTGCAATAATTCCTCAAGATGTTTCTTTAGTTTATACATCTCGATTGGCGCCATACGGTATGGTGCTCTAGAAATAGGTGCAGCTCCAGGTTCCAATTCGATATTAAATTCTACTTCTCTCCGCGGAGGTAAACTGGGTAGTTCGTCAGGGAATACGTCTGAGAATTCGTTTACCACTGGAATAGAGGAGAGCTCGACTCCTTCTTCTTTCTTCATGGCATAACACCAAAATCCGTGACAACCCTGCTTTAGAAATTTCACTGCTTTCATGGCTTTGATCAGTTTTCCTGAGCTTCCCGGTCTCCATCCTTTGAATAAATGTTCAGATCCGTCATCAGCAATGATAGAAATGACTCTCTTTCGGTAATTCAAAATAGCTCCATAACGGTTGATCCAATCGTCTTCGAGAATTAAATCGTCACCATGGATGTCGACTGCAATAAGATTTGATGGCCAATCTCTCCCTCCTATAGATACCGGAAAATCTCTAGTTTCTAGGGTTCCCACAAGTTTCTCTCCGCTCGGTAATCCCACCACATAAGGTTCACAATCATACAAGCACGAGATTTTCAAACGATTAACACAGTTCAAAGATATGAAAGAATGCGTAGCTCCTGAATCGAATATGACACTAACTGGTTGCAAAAGGATCTGAATCGTACCTGATGCAACAGCCGTGTTCTGATCGTCTGACTTCCTCATCTCGTAAATGTGCGGAGGAACGGACCCAGCGCTGGACGCCTCTCTTTTCCCAACATTCTGCTGCTGGAAACCACTCTGCCGTGTCTGGTTCACACTTGCATACTTCGGAACAGGTACAGGAGTGCGAGTACCAAAAGATCGAGTCGCATTTACACAAAATGTTGCGCGATGTCCTTCCTGTCCACACTCGAAGCAGGTCACAGCAGGTGCGTAACAATCACGTTGAACATGCCCTGTTTTGCCACAGTTATAACATTTCCTCCCTGCGTCTGAAATGGTTGGGGCTGCCCGGAACTTCTTTCCACCTCGAGAAGGATGCGGAGGCCTTCTGGATGAATGAAATGAGGACTGGCCCTTACGGGGCCCACTACTCTTGTTCTCCGTGAAGTTTCCAGACACTTTCTACTTCTTTGCTTCCGTTGATTTCTCTACTACCACCTCTTTCATATCGTAGGCCAGTGCTTTGTCCTGATACTGTCGCAAGGTGGTACATTCAAATCCAGACATATATTGCTGAATCTCCGGCCTCATCCGCATATCAAAATGAAAAATCCTCTCTGCCTCGGTCCTGACCAAGTGGCGCACATAAGTCAGCTGGTGATTAAAAGTCTTAATCACGTCTGTCACAGATGCCTCTAAATTTTGTGATGAAAAAAACTCCCGGATTCGAGCCTCTCTAACTGGGCGAGGACAATATTGCGCTTCTATCATTAATTTGAATTCCGTCCAGTCAGCATTATGATCATCAGGTCGAATGGCCTCCCACCAGTCGAAAGCCTCCCCAGTCAGGAGATACTGGGCGATCGGAACCTTTCTGTCATCGGGACAGTTAATCCCTGCAAAAATCTTCTCTAACTCCTTCAGCCAGTGATCCCAAGTAAGTGTCTCAGCAGAACCGTCAAATTTTGGAGGGTGCAATTTGACCACGTCAGTAAGCCATTTGTCTCCTCAATTATCCTTGTTGTGTTGCTGTCCCATCGCCGTCTGCATGCGGTCAACTACCTGAGCAAACTGGTTTATCTGAGCAACCACCTGTTGAAGCACTCCCGGCATATTAGGATTTGCGCTATTATTTGCCGATCCCTGCTGTCCTCCAGAATGGGAATCGGTTCGACTAGCCGATAATTCTGGGGTAGACGCTGAATCCTCCTGTCTCGCATTACCACGTCCGCGTCCACGACCACGTCCGCGTCCACGACCTCCCCTCAACATATTGTAAACACAAATACTCAATATCCAGGGCAAACTTTTCTAAAAGAAAGTCCGTCAATATTCACAAAACAGGAAATAAATAAAATGGTAGTATTTGAGATTAGGAGACTTACAACCACGGTCCACACGACGATGCTGGCTCAGCAGTGATGTTACAAACGACCCATAAATCAAATAACGTAAACAGACCCAACTAACCCGACTGCCAAGATATCCATGAATCTTAGCTCCGATACCATATTCTGTAACACCCCGATATGTTCGAGATAATTACAGCGCCGTAAATCCTTTGTATAACAATTTACAAGGCAAATTTGATAAATACGGAAATAATATTAAAGTGTCATTAATAAAAGGAAATTCAAACCCGTTCGACAATTCAAATAAGTTCATTATTACAAAATGTCAACAACATAAACGTACTCGAGTACTGAAAATAACCGGAAAACAAGACAACATAATCCACATCACTGAGCCACTTCATCGTCATGTCGGTACTGTGGCTGCTTCCCCGCTCCTCGGCTACCTGATCATCAAAACAAATGTCCACCCCCGAAGGGGTTAGCAAAACAATACTAGTACAAGTATCATCATACATAAATCATCAATGCATCATAAAACATACAAAACGGACTTCCGTCACCGGAATCCAACGATGCAAATCCTCACGATTCCATCAACACAATACAGGGTAATCCAGTGATCCAGCACCCTCAGTATAGATCCCCATAATGATCCCGTCGGACCAACGCATGGTGGACATTCGATCCAGCGCCCTCAGCATAGATCCTCATGACCCCCCTCGAATCATTTACAATATAAACCATGCAATCATGCATACGCATATGCACTTCAATATGTTCATCAACACGAACAATTAATAACGAATACCACGACAAATCAAAGAAAATAATCTCATACTTGACAATATGAACAAAACCGTATGCATGATCAAGGTTCCAATATAAACCAAACTCAATATATGATACTTGCCTCGAAAATGGCAAGAATAAAATACTCCAACGAATGTCACGTGTCTGTAGGCCACCTCCCCTCGATCGACCCATATGCAAGGCTCGGACCTTGTTCAAAAAGAGATGCAAGGAACTTAATATACGACTCGATACTAACGTACGATCACCGAATAACTTTTATTAGAATCGTAAAATAGTAACGTAAGTCCGATTCGTGGTTAGTATACTAGATGAGAGCTGAACCGGAAATGATATTACACTTCAAGAGAGTTGAACGATCATTTCGGAGGTGAAGTGCCGATGTTTATGAGTTCAAGGATTTACAAGATATTAGAGATTTCGGGTTTAAATATGGGATTCAATTCCAAATTCTCATATGTTCGGCTATTATGATTTTACCATAAATGTTACTCAAGATGGCAAGCATGCCCAAGTATTACGCAAGGAAAACGATACTACGGTGATCCGGGTTGAGTTCAATGACATGGCCGATTCATCATCCTCAAGAACATGAAGAATATTGTCAAAACAAATACCCTAAGCAAACATGAATTTCATCGGTGGAACATCAAAGGAATTCATAGATTCTAACTAAAATCATGCTCATGATTCCAATGAGGTAAGGATACTACATCCTAAGGTTTTTATCCATTAAGGCTCGATCAACATTCTTAACAACGAGGGAAAAACAAGGTATAATCGGTTTCTAATCTTCAAAAATATGGTGCTGGACTCAAAAGATCTTTAACTAGTCTAATGATTTCCGAAGCAAGCTCAAATCATAGCTAAGAACATAAATTCTAGCTTGGTGAATCGTAACATACCTTAAACGGAAGGATAAGTTGGAATAACTTGATGAACTCTATGCCCAAAAGCTAGAACACCAATCCTCAAAGCCCCTTGTCTTCAATGGTGATGTTAGGAGGCTGGTATGCAGGATTTGGATGGAGGAAATAAATCTCAAAGTCTCAAAAATCGAGTATGCAAAGTGGTGAAAACTGAAAAATGAAGATGGGTGCTGTCCTATTTATAGAAAAGGGTTATTTGCGCGCGCTACTCCTTCATATTAGCGTGCGCTAACGAGCTATTAGTCTACTGTCTCTGACGTGTCTCGGCATAGCGTATGCTAAACAGCCTTACGTGCGCTAAAATCAACGATTAGCGTACGCTAACAACTATTTTTAGCGTGCGCTAACGACTGAACGAAGATTCACTGACCTCACTGTACTAGACTTAGCGTGCACTAGTCTCATAACATTAGCGTGCGCTAAGTACCGTTGACTCGACTTTTCCAAAAGCCGTCCAGATACATCCTGACATGTCCCGACCAAGATCCACGGCTGATCTCACCTACCACCCTGTCATAATCAAGTTGACTACGTATAGCGCGCTCTAAGGTTCATACACAGCATGCGCTACGAAACCAAATTAGCGTACGTTACGCCTTGTGGTTAGCGTGCGCTACTAATGCAAAAATCACAAATTTTGAACACATTAATGAAATCATACGTTCAACAACACCGGATCATGAAATACTCTGGATAATACTCAGATCAAATACAACGTATACAATGTCACAAAGTTCAAAATACATAATAGAATCTCGGGTATTACACTCGTGACTACTGAAATTGCTGCACCAGACCAGTGTTTGGTATATTTTGAGTACTATTTTTATTAGTATTTTATGTATATAATTGTGTATTTTGTGTGATAATTTATAATTTTTACCATATATTTATATTATTTCATTTTGTTAGAATTTTCTATAATTTTGTGTCATTTTTGGATAATTAATTAGAATTATATTATATCTGCAGGTTAACCAGCCGGTACAAAACATATCAATTGGTTCAAAGGCGAAATTTTTCCAAAATCCGAACATAGACATGAGTGGTGTCATTCTATTCATCTCGTTGATACGATCGTTTTGAAATAACATTCACCCAAATCCATGTTCGTATGAAGAAGTTATGGCCGTTCGAAGTTTGGAGGACAATTGAACACGCGGACTAGTGATAACGTGCCACGTGTCAAAACCGGATTGGACAAGCTAAGTCAACCACAGAGTGACATCATCCATGACATCAGCATGCATGCATGTCATCCTACTCAGCTGACACGTCAGCAAAAGCGCCACGCCAGCATCGTCTAGCCAATCAGAACACGCCATGTGGCATCACACGTCAACAAAACACACGTCTGACACACGTCCGAGACAGCTGGACAATTTTGGCCAATCGCACCACCCGTGCGTGTTGCACATGCGCCAGTCCAGAATCGCCAATTTGGCGCGTGTGGCACACTCGCGCGTCAGAAAAAGCGCCACGTCAGCTGATGACGTGGCAGATCAGATGATATTATTGTGGGGTGATTTTCATATTTGTTTGGATGTGTATTATTGATGAGTGTTGTATTAAAATAATTACTGATAGGTTTATTTATTATTTAGTGTAAGTTTATTTTTTATTTAGTTGTATTAAAAAATTGTAAAATAGTATTATAAATAGGAGAGGGTGTTGAGAGGAAAAGGAGAGGAGAAGAAATAGAGAGATAATTTTGTAAGAGAGAGAATAAAAATTTTGTGTAATAAAATTATATTTGAGTAATAATATTATGAAATATTTATTTATTTGTGTTGTTATTATGAAATTATATTTGAGTAATAATATTATGAAATATAGACATAGTTATGATGAAGCAATGTTTATATTATTATTATTTATATAATAATTCCAACTAAATATTTTTAATGATTATGATTTTCGCTTCAATAAGGGAATATTTTTTCATCAATTATATCACGTAGTTTTGATAGTTATAAATTCTCCATTGCTTTGTGATTATTGATATTAGTTAATTTCTTTGATTATTTGTTTTCTATTAAATTGGATACATATAATGCTTAGAAATTACATTTTTCAAGCGAAGGAAAATCTATATTTGAATTATAATTTTGTACTTATTGTTAATTCTATGGGGAATAGTGAGACTGATTTCAGAATCTATTCCATGATTTTCTTGGAATTAAAATATAAAATACATAATAAATAGACATTGGTGGATTCTAAACCCTAGTAAATTATTTAAAATCAATTTATCTAAAATCTAGTTAAAAATTACTGTTATTTGTTGCAATTATTATAACCATTCAAAAATCAAATTATTTGGGACTATGTTAGAATTTAATATAATTTGGTTTAAAACGATAGGAATATTTTGACTTCACTATCATAGTCCTCCCTGTGGAATCGACCTTGCACCGCATATCTATATCGAACGAATCGTGCGCTTGCGAGTATTAGACAAAAGAATCAACAACAAGTTTTTGGCGTAGTTGTCGGGGAGGCGCAAACGAAGTATACGAAGACTGTCGTCACCAAGTTAGTTAAATTCTTCTACTAGTAATTTATTTTACTACTTTTCTTTATTATCATTATTTGTCTTTTTAATATTCGTTTTAGATCGTGTTAGTATAAATATTAGTTAGTAGTAGAATTTATTTTCTTTTTATGTTCAAAAATTCTGAAAAATAATAAAAACTTATAACAATAATATAAAATATAAGTAATAATAATAATAAAAAAAACTATTGTTCATTTTCGTAAAAATAATAAAAAAATAAAAAAAGTACAAAAATATATAAAAATCTAAAAAATCTGAAAAAGTTTAAAAAAAAATTGGAACTTATTTATATTTTTTTAAATCTGGAAAATAAAAAAAATTCAGAATTTAAGGTAATATTTTTGTATTAAAAAAATCAAAATATTTAATTTCAATTAGTAAATAAAAAAATAAAAAAATTTCTTGAGTATATCTATAAACTGTTTTTTATTTAAAAACTAAAATTGGAATATTATTTTCCATAATGAATAAAATCTGAATTATTTATTTGATTTTTAAAAATAAAACCGGCCAGTTTTATTAAAAAAAATTCATAAAAAATCTAAAAATAAAAAAAACAGATTAAGAACTAATAAATAATCTGGAATATATATAATAAAAAATTGTTATCTCTATTTCTGAACTTCGAATTTTTTAAAAAAAAAACAAAAACTTATTTTTTTAAAATAAATTACAATATTTTAATAAAAAGGGAAAATACTAAAAAAAATTAAAAACCTGAAAGTTTATAAAAAAACAGAAACGAAAATTGGTAATAAAAAAATTTATTGTTTGCATAAATAAAATAAAAGTTTGTAAAAATCTGAAAAAAAAAATCCCGTGAAAAAAATAAATAAATATATCTGGATATATATATATATTAGTTCAATATTATTAGTCTAAAAATATAATAAAATTATAATAAAGATAAAAAATATAAAAACTTAAAAACAATATAAAATATAAAAAATGAAAAAAAATTAGAATTCTTTTTAAATTTTAAAATAATTTATATCTTGTCTTTAGTTTAAATAGAATATTTTAGTGGTAAATTTATATTATGTTTTTAGTTGTTATTTTATATTTACAGTATTCTTAGACATTTAGTTTAATTGTAATATTTCTTGTCGTACAATTTAGTTTATCAACAGATATTGCTTCTATAGATCAATTAGTAAGTTTATTCATTTGGATTCTGTTACATCCTACAATATTCGTAATAATTATAATAATTATAATTATTATTAATAATAAGAAGAAGAAAATAAAAAAAACTCAAACAAAATTAAAACAATAAATCCTTTAAAAGATTCAACAATTATTTTAACAAGGGATTGATATTTTTCACTCACTACTTTGTTCGATTTGAATAGAGAAAAGCTAAATATCAATCTTGTACAAACTGATTTTGAAAACCGACTGAATTTTTGCAAAAAAGCCTCTGTTGTACATGCCGAAGAAAGTTGGATTTTAAGTGCGACCGTTGTGACGCCTCCAACGATCTGGAAGTTCGATCGACTATCATAATTTGGTTTGTATGCAAAGTTAAAAAAATCTGAAATATTGGTGAATGCAAGTTTGGAAACGAAATAATAAAGGTTGATTAACGAGAAGAAGATTGTCCTTTACTAAAATTGAAGTTCAACAAACAAAACTGATACCAAAAATGGACGAAATCGAAAATCGGAATAATCAAGTTGCAAAAGAGAAAACTTT
Organism: Orobanche coerulescens; assembly: GCA_033398695.1. Classification (NCBI taxonomy): domain Eukaryota; kingdom Viridiplantae; phylum Streptophyta; class Magnoliopsida; order Lamiales; family Orobanchaceae; genus Orobanche; species Orobanche coerulescens. The sequence goes on along the minus strand of CM065802.1, from coordinate 141,130,332 downwards.
AATAGAATATTTTTCTCCAGTAACTGCTAATTCTCCTTCTTGCATAGTGTTGCCTACAACTAATGCAACTCATTTCGAACTTAAACCATCAATAATTCAACTTCTTCCATCTTTTCACGATTTGGAAAGTGAAGATCCGTATATGCATGTCAAGGAATTTCTCGACATTTATTCTACTTTCCGATTCCAAAATTTCTCTGATGAATCTGTCAAACTTAGACTATTTCCATTTTCTCTCAAAGATGAAGCAACATTCTCGCTAAATTCTCTTTAAGCAAGAACATTACTAGTTGGGACCAACTAGTGAATAAATTTCTCGCAAAATTTTTTCCAATGTCCAAAACTGATAGTCTTAGAAGAGAAATATCAGAATTTTTCCAAATCAATGCATGGTGCAAAATTTCTTCACCTTATTGGAGATGAAGCTTGGAATGCACTAGAATATGTCAATTAATTCACAACAATGGAATTCACTCGACTCTAGAGCCAAATCGATGCATACAACCCCAAAAAAGTGGAATTTATGAGGTTAAACAAGATGTTGAAATAAAATCTATTATAGATGATTTAGTACGAAAAGTGGATGCGTTAGTCTTGAAGCAATCCATCAGCTCGTCAAACTCAAAAAATGACTTTTGCATTTCATGTGAGGAATCGTTTCATTCATCTCAATCTTGTCCCCCTGGTCCACAAAATCAAGAAATTTTTAATGAAGAAGTCAGTGTGTTACACTCATATGGAAAATCTTCGAATAGTCCATTTTCTCCAACTTATAATCCAAATTGGAAGAATCATCCAAATTTTTCCTGAAATCAGAACATGACTCCAATGAATCAAGGAGGACATCAAATGAACGTGTCAAATCAACAAAATATCCGTCCTAATCAATATCCTCCAAATACTTATCAGTATCCTTCTACAGTGCCAAAGAAACCATATTTGAAGATACGTTGCAACAATTCATGCAATCTACTCAACAAATGTTCCAATCAACTCAGCAAGCTGTACAATCAAACTCACATGCTATTTCTAAGCTTGAAACACAAATTGGTCAACTTGCAACATCTTTATCTGAAAGAAAAAAGGAAAATTTCCGAGTCAATCCATCCCTAATCCTAAAGGACAATATTGTTAGGAGTATGCCCTCGACTGCCACTCAGAGGAGTTTGAGTGAGGTCATTGTACTTGTTATTATGTAATTCATTATCATAAGGCAAATGGATGTTTCTTTACTTACTGGTAGTTACTGGCATTCCTAACTCGTAAATATACATATAGAAACTAGTCCGTGTATTTGAGAGCAAAACGTTCCACTCCTTATTAGATGAGGGGGTCGGCATTGGAAAGGTTTATAGCTCAAATACTTAATCATTCGCAAGTCGATGAAACTTGAATGGGCGTTAAGTTTATGTGAAGACTTGTATGACATGTTCTTTGACATGGAGATTGCCTGTCGAACACTAATGGTTAGTGGGAGCACACGTTATAGGTATGCTAATTGGATTAGTATACTCGAACTGACTCACCCTCGATTCGTCACAAGGATTTCACTCCGGGATAGTCAATGACAGAATCAAAAGGTTGTGATAGGTATTCGTAAAACTTCGACTTGAGGATTTAGTAGGGATGTGCTTGTGACATCAAGATTTTCATTAGAGTAGTTCGACCCTATAAACTGGAAGGCGGGGTCAACCTCGACGTGCATCTTGATGGGCAAGTAGCAGGTCCTACTGAATACCAAAATAGAATTCTTTCTCCTGTTAGTGTACGGGTTATATGTCCTATGCGGTTATTGGCAGATGAGATCATAAGTCTTTGGCCAAAGCATTGGAGCTAGTTGTATTGGATACACGAGAGCTCGATGATCTCGATTTGCATTAACGCATGCATATCGTCAAGTACAGATAGGGTTAGACTGACCGTGACCCTATAACTTGATCGGGACATTTGAAAGAAGGGTTCATACGTGTATTGGTATTCACGACAGAATGGTTCTTGAATGATCCCAATCATTCGTTCTCAGTTGGGGTACAGTGTAGGCCGCCAGGCTGGCTAGGTGGTGCTACTACTCTTTGGTTCCTCCCATTGCTGACTGAGGCGGACCTACCGAGTCGCGCAATAGGATTGACGACGAAATGGATCAAGTTAATTCTCTCATTATGAATATTAGATATTGGATATCTAAATTTGGGACATTGGATGCTTAAATTGATTTATTGGATAAATTAATTTACGGCCTAATGAATTAAATTAATTACTGGGTGATAAATATAATTCATGAATATAATTATATCTTGGATAAATTAATTATGTTATTATGTATTTGATATGATTAATTAATTGGATTAATTGATATATATAAATACAACGGAACGGAATCGGAGTTTATCTGTTTGGACTCACAGGAGTCCGAAATGAACCGAACTCGTCCGATTTCTACATGATCCACCCCCCACATTTCCACCCACCTTCCATTCGGACTCTTGTTCCACTCTTTAATGGATAATGATTGTCTTGGTGGGGTTTGATTCTCATTAGCATGAGTTGTTCATGTGGGGAGTTGAATAAAAGGAAAGAAGATACCATTCACTCATACACAAGTGGTTTCCAATGTGAGAGAGAGTAAGAGAGAGAGAGAGAGAGAGAGAGAGAGAGAGAGAGAGAGAGAGAGAGAGAGAGAGAGAGAGAAAACTTTTCCCAAATTCTTCATCATCTTCTCCAAGTCTTCTTCCATTTTTCTTCACAAGTTCTTGATTTTTCTTGGAGGAAAATTGAGAAATAAAAGAGAGAAAGTGAGTTATACACTTAGAGTGCTATAATCACAATTAACAGCTTCATCACTTAGCTCTAGCCGTATCCTTAGAGGATAGCAAGGTGATCGTCGTTCCGATCGTTTCTCCGGCGCGTGGCAAGTAGAGACGCGGTATTTTCGGCGTTGGATAATCCAAGAGCTTGGAGCGTATTGGATTCATAGAGATCAAGCAAAGCTCGGGGAATAGCTCAAGAGAAGGACACCATTTAATCAACGGACTACAAGGGTATGTTTCTCGTATCATCTTGTGCTTCGTTTTAATATTCATATATACGTAGCTCGATCGATCCTCGTAGGGATTTGGATCGAATTAATTTTTGTTTTACCGCTTCTGCTAGGCCTTCTTTTTAGGCACCGAATCCCAACATTGGTATCGGAGCGTAGGTCTTGCGATCGTATATACGATATTGGCATTTGGAATGCTTGATTAGATGGTGAATGATTTGGAATCATTTGTAGTCATAATTGTGGTATATGTTTTTCGTTCGTTCTAGTTGTATTTTTCGTAAGTTTATGTCTAAATATAAATCTTTAATTTCTGGGAAATATGATTTATATTGAAGATATGAATGTTGGAAAATATAGAAATTGGATATCTGGTCGAAAAACTAGCCCCAAATTGTCGTTGGAAGGCCCGGGAGTAAATCGGAAGAAGGGGGCCGCGGCCTAGGGCTGTTGCAGCCCAGATGGTGGTTTCTGGACTGGGGGCCGCGGCCCAGGGCTGCTGGGCAGCCCTACTTGCTGTCCGATGAGTTTTCGAGCGCGGTCCAGCCCCTTTTGGACCCGTTTCGGGCTTATTTTCTTCATGTATTCCTAAAAATTGATTTCCCACATTTTAAATTGGATTTAATATGATTAAAATGATATATGATATTTCATTTTATAAGGGAGAATTGATTTATTGGAATACTTGTGATCGACCGAATTATTTTGAACGTTTTCATATTACCGGTTGTGTGAATTGATTGAATCGATTCTATTTGTTGTTTATATGTTGATTAGATCAATGTATTTCTACGCTATCCATTTATGTAGTATTTATTTGATGAATGCTTTTGAATGGGAATGTGGTTCATGGACTTAGTTTTGAATCGTTCGGTTTTATTTGTAAAGGCCGTTTTGAGCCTATTTATTTTACTAAAATTATTTGTATCTAAGATGCAATTTTTCAATGTAAAATTTATATGTAATGACGAAGACCGGAGGAAGATCCATTTGAGAAGACGAAGACTCAAGACCGAAGACTTGTAATTAGATTACTAAGTTTTTTATTCTAGGAAAGGTCCATGAACTACATGTTGGTAGCAACTAAGTTGTGAATGGTTGTTCATATTGTATGAATGCACAAACGCGCTTAAATGGATTAATGTGCAAAGTGTACCGTTAATCGCGAAAATTCTCCCACGACAAATTATTAAGTTTATAAGGTTTCAAGGTTTTCCTTCCCTCCATCGAGTTTTCGGGAAATTGAAATCCAAACCGAATGTGCTATGCTTCCGAGTTATCAGAGTAGTCGTTTGGGGAGGATGGATAAATTACCGGGAGCGCATTGGATGCCTTTGGTTGGAGCAAATTTTATCCCTAGAAACCTGATAGGTTGCTGGATAAGATTCAATTGTGAAATTGATTTGTGTCGATGGTATAAACTTAACTTGTTCACGAACCATGGAAATCGTATAGGTTGAGGGGAGTGAACAAGGGGAAAAAGAAGATTGTATCATCCATTATATGGGTTGGTGTTGGCACCACTTTATGAAAATTAATAGACTAGAAACCTGTTTGGTTACCCTCTATTAAGATTTATAAAGAACTCGATCGCCACTATGAAGTAGAGCGAATGATACTTCCGGATTTCACATGGGAGTGTATTATTCCGATAAAAATAGTGGGAGTTGGGTAACAAGAATAGAAAAGACCTTAATCTTATACTCAGAACATAATTAAACAACTCACTAATTAATCTGTCGTACTTAATGCAGTCATAACTCTCAATATGACAATGAATCCACTCGCAATTCTACTCGAAAAGAACACCTTGAACGGACCTAACTTTGTGGATTGGCTCTGCAATCTGATGATAGTCCTCAGTATAGAGGCACTGGGATATGTCTTGGAGACGGATATTCCGGCGCCTCCGGTGCGGACAAGAGCCAATCAGGAAGAGATTGAAAACCACGAAAAGTGGGTTAAGGATGACGTAAAAGTCCGTGCTTACATGATGGCTTCTATGTCTAATGAGCTTCAGAGAGCTCATGAGAAAATGACTTCGCTGGCATTCTATCTCACTTAACCGAGCTTTATGGTGAGTACGAATCGCTAGATATGAGATATCCAAGCAACTGTTCGGTGCAAGGATGAAGGAAGATGAGAAGGCTGGGGACCACGTCCTCAAAATGATATCCATGATCGAGAGATTGGAGGCTCTTGATTTTAAGATGGATACTTCTCTTCAAACCGACCTTATCCTACAGTCTCTCCCTGATTTCTTCTCATAGTTTGTTATGAACTTCAACTGCAATGAGATTGCATGTAACTTAGCTGGGCTAATGAACAAACTCGTGACTGCTCAGTCTCAGATGAAGACTCCGTGGATGAAGGAGTCTGCCCTTGTGATTTCTTCTGGACCTCGGAGGTCTAAGAACACGAAGAAAAAGACCAAGAAGCAGACGGGGCCACAAGTCAAGGACTTCAAAGGTAAGGGCAAGGCCCCGATGGTTCCGAAGAACAAGAAAAAGAAGAACGCATGTCTCAAATGCGGTGAGCTGGGCCACTGGGCAAGAGACTGTCCGATTCTTCTTGGCACTTCAGGTACAGAACTTTTAGTTTTGGAAACGAATTGTTCTGCTACTGTATTTTCTACTTCTTGGATACTGGATTCTGGTGCTAGTTCTCATATATGTACCGTGAATCAGGATCTGGAACAAAGTAGGAAGCCTGGAGCTAGGGAAGTGATGGTCACTATGGGAAGCGGGCATAGTGTTAAGGCAACCGACATAGGATCACTTCTTTTGGATTTAGAACCCGGCTTTGTTTTTAGAAGATGTACTTGTTTAGCCCAAGGGGCATAAAAACATTGTATCCATTCCGATCATGGATCGGAAAGGCTTTTTCATTTTTCATTGGTGATGGTTCCTGCAAAATTTATTTCAGAAATAAACTAGTGGGCACTGCTACATTTTTAAATGGACTGTATCATCTAAACCTCAGTAATAAAGTTGTGAATACTATGACTAGGAAGCGTGGTAGGGATGAAACCAATCAAGTTTTGAAATGGCATCTTAGACTTGGTCATGTTGGTGATACCAAAGTTTACAAAATGGAAAAAGATGGACTTATGGGTCTATTGGGATCGGATCCGTTTCCTACTTGTGAATCTTGCCTTAAAGGCAAAATGACTAAGTCCCCCTTCACATGGACTTTTGAAAGAGCCGCTGATAAACTGGGATTAATCCATACCGATAGTATGTGGTGCTTTGGAAGCAGCACGTGACGGATATCAGTACTTCATTACATTTACAGATGATCATACTAGGTATGGTTACATATACTTAATGAAACCTAAATCCGAGGCCTTTGAGAAATTCCAGGAATTTAAGGCCCTAGTCGAGAAACAAACTAGAAATCATATCAAAGCACTTCGGTCAGACCGAGGTGGCGAGGATATGAGTACGGAGTTTAACAAGTTCCTGAAGGAACATGGAATAGTATCACAACTAACACCTCCAGGCACTCCTCAGTTAAATGGCGTGTCAGAAAGAAGGAACCAGACCTTGTTGGACATGGTCCGTTCCATGCTAGGCTATACTAACTTACCGATTTACATATAGGGGTATACACTCCTTACTGCTGCATATATCTTGAACAGATGTCTTTCCAAATCCGTTCCTAAAACTCCACATGAGATGTGGGAGGGCAGGAAACCAAGTCTTAATCACATTAGGATTTTGAGATGTCCCGCCTATGTCAAGAAGACTAAGGTGGACAAAATGGAAGCGAGGTCCGTTAGGAGACGTTTCATTGGATTCCTATCTGATATGATGGGTTATCTATTCTACATGCCCAAAGATCGAAAGATCATTGTTGCTTTGCATGCACACTTCCTGGAAGAAGAGTTCATTCAGGAAGGCGGAGCAGGTAGAAATATTTCTTTGGAAGAATACAATGAAACTCCTCAGGAGGCACCTGTGCAAGCAATTGGAACCGAACCTTCTGAAACACAAGTACAACCACCTCATAGGTATAGTAGGGTGTCTCAATTACCTGAGAGGTATAGTTATATGCACTTAGAGGAACTGGGTTTCCACGAGGTTCCAGGTGATAAACAAGAGACCGACCTGCGACCAATGACCTAGTAATGGTGGATGTAGACTCCATGAAATAGACTGTAGAAGTCTTCATGTAGTTGGGACCTTCGTTTTGACGAGGCATCCAAAGAGTTTGACTTCGTGCAAAATGAAGAGGAACCTTGTGTATACAAGAGGGTTAGTGGAAGCAAGATCGCATTCTTAGTACTATATGTAGATGACATTCTACTAATAGGAAATGATGTGGGAATGCTCAGTTCTGTGAAAGCTTGGCTTTCGAGTAATTTCTCCATGAAAGACTTGGGAGAAGAAACCTATATTATTGGGATTCGACTCTACAGGGATAGATGTAGATCGAAGAGAATGATAATTTTTTCCCAAGCCCTCTGTATAGATAAAATCTTAAAGAGATTTAAGATAGATTATTCTAAAAGAGGGTTCTTATCGATACGACATGGAATAAAACTCACCTTAAAGATGTGTCCTCATAGTGTGGAACAATGAAAGGAAATGAGTAATTTACCATATGCTTCGGAATTTGGGTAGCCTTATATATACTTTATTATGTACGAGACCTGACATTGCGCATGCTGGGAGCGTGGTAAGTAAGTTTCGGGCTAACCCAGTTAGGGAACATTAGACTGCCGTAAAAGAACGTTCTCAAGTACTTTAGAAAGACTAGAGACCTGGTTCTTAAATACGGTGGTGGAGAATTAAATATGGTGGGATTCACTGAATTGGACTTCCAAGGACAGAAAGACGATTCGATGTCTACTTCTGGCTACATATTCACTCTTAATGGAGAAGCAGTATTTTGGCATAGTGCCAAGTATAGCGCGACTGCTAATTCCACCTATTAGGCTGAGTATAAAGCGGCCTCGGAGGACTCCAAAGGAAGGATTTAGAAGTTACTGGGTAAACTTCACGTGACACCTTGTGCTGCACTGCCAGAGCGGTAGCACAGGCCTAGGAGCTGAGGTTTCACAACAGTACCAAACATATTGAGAGAAAGTATCATATCATAAGAGAATTTGTTCGCAAAGAGATACATTGTGCTGCATAGAGTAGACTCAGCCGACAACGTCGCTGATCCAATAACCAAGCCACTTCCTCAGATTAGCTTGGAGCGTCATCTGGAGAACATGGGTATTAGATACCATAGTGTTTGGCATTGGGTGCAAATGGGAGATTGTTAGGAGTATGCCCTCAAATGCCACTCAGGGGAGTTTGAGTGAGGGCATTGTACTTGTTATTATGTAATTCATTATCATAAGGCAAATGGATGTTTCTTTATTTACTGGTAGTTACTGGCATTCCTAACTCGTAAATATACATATAGAAACTAGTTCGTGTATTTGAGAGCAAAACGTTCCACTCTTTATTGGATGAGGGGGTCGGCACTGGAAAGGTTTATAGCTCAAATACTTAATCATTCGCAAGTCGATGAAACTTGACTGGGCGTTAAGTTTATGTGAAGACTTGTATAACGTGTTCTTTGACATGGAGAGTGCCTATTGAACACTAATGGTTAGTGGGAGCACACGTTATAGGTATGCTAATTGTATTAGTATACTCGAACCGACTCACCCTCGATTCGTCACACGGATTTCACTCCAGGATAGTCAATGACAAGATCGAAAGGTTGTGATAGGTCGTGAACCTTCAACTTGAGGATTTAGTAGGGATGTGCTTGTGACGTCAAGATTTTCATTAGAGTAGTTCGACCCTGTAAAACGGAAGGCGGGGGTCAACCTTGACGTGCATCTTGATGGGCAAGTAGCAGGTCCTGAATACCAAGATAGAATTCTTTCTCCTGTTAGTGAACGGGTTATATGTCCTATACGGTTATTTGCAGATGAGATCATAAGTCTTTGGCCAAAGCATTGGAGCTAGTTGTATTAGATACACGAGAGCTCGATGATCTGGATATGCATTAACGCATGCATAGCGTCAAGTACAGATAGGGTTTGACTGACCGTGACCCTATAACTTAATCGGGACATTTGAAAGAAGGATTTATACATATACTGGTATTCACGACAGAATGGTTCTTGAATGATCCCAATCATTCGCTCTCAGTTGGGGTACAGTGTAGGCCGCCAGACTAGCTAGGTGGTGCTACTACTCTTTGGTTCCTCCCATTTCTGACTGAGACGGACCTACCGAGTCGCGCAATAGGATTGACGATGGAATGAATCAAGCTAATTCTCTCATTATGAATATTAGATATTGGATATCTAAATTTAAGACATTGAATGTTTAAATTGATTTATTGGATAAATTAATTTACGGCCTAATGAATTAAATTAATTACTGGGTGATAAATATAATTCATGAATATAATTATTTCTTGGAGAAATTAATTATGTTATTATGTATTTGATATGATTAATTAATTTGATTAATTGATCGATATAAATACATCGGAACGGAATCGGAGTTTATCTTTTTAGACTCACGGGAGTCCGAAATGAACCAAACTCGTCTGATTTCTACATGGGCCGCCCCCCACATTTCCACCCACCTTCCATTTGGATTATTGTGCCATTTTTTAATGGATAATGATTGTCTTGGTGGGGTTTGATTCTCATTAGCATGAGTTGTTCATGTTGGGAGTTGAATAAAAGGAAAGAAAACACCATTCACTCATACACAAGTGGTTTCCAACGTGAGAGAGAGTAAGAGAGACAGAGAAAACTTTTCTCAAAGTCTTCATCATCTTCTGCAAGTCTTCTTCTATTTTTCTTCACAAGTTCTTGATTTTTCTTGGAGGAAAATTGAGAAATAAAAGAGAGAAAGTGAGTTATATACTTAGAGTGCTATAATCACAATTAAAAGCTTCACCACTTAGCTCTAGCTGTATCCTTATAGGATAGCAAGGTGATCGTCGTTCCGATCGTTTCTCCGGCGCGTGGCAAGTAGAGACGCGATATTTTCTGCGTTGGATCATCCAAGAGCTTGGAGTGGATTGGATTCGTAGAGATCAAGCAAAGCTCGGGGAATAGCTCAAGAGAAGGACACCATTTAATCAACGGACTACAAGGGTATGTTTCTCGTATCATCTTGTGCTTCGTTTTAATACTCGTATATACGTAGCTCGATCGATCCTCGTAGGGATTCGGATCGAATTAATTTTCGTTTTACCGCTTCCGCTGGGCCTTTGTTTTAAGCACCGAATCCCAACAAATATGAAGTAAACTCTTCTAATGCAGAAGTTCAGTCCATAACTACCCTTGGAAGTGGAAAATAAATACAAAAGCCTAGCTATGATCCGGAAGAAAAATCAAATGAACCACAAGTTTCAAAACCAAAAGATTCTAAGGAAAAACAAAAGCCTTATGTTCCAAAAGCTCCATTTCCTGAAAGACTAATTCCAAAAGATAAAAGTGCGAAATACAAAGATATATTATAAATATTTAAACAAGTTCGAATAAATATTCCATTCCTTGATGCTATTAAACAAGTGTCTGCTTATTCTAAGTTCTTGAAAGATCTTTGCACTGTAAAAAGAAGAACAAATGTTACAAGAAAGGCATTTTTAGCTGAACATGTTAGTTCAATAATCTAAAATAAAACTCCTGTTAAATATAAAGATCCTGGTAGTCCTACAATATCTTGTGTCATTGGAGATCACATCATTAAACGAGCCTTGCTTGATTTAGGAGCTAGTGTGAATTTATTACCATATTCTGTTTATACACAACTTGGATTAGGGGAGCTAAAATCAACATATGTGATACTCCAACTAGCTGATAGATCTATAAAAATACCTCGAGTAATCGTTGAGGATGTTCTGATTCAAGTAGATAAATTCTACTTTCCTGTTGATTTTATAGTCCTAGACACTGAACCTGTTGAGAATACAAGATCAAATCCCTGTCATTTTAGGAAGGCCATTTTTAGCTACTACAAATGTATTAATTAACTGTAGAAATGGCATCATAAAATTTTCTTTTGGAAATACGACTGTTGAATTAAATATGTTTAACATTTCTCAACAACATGATGATTATGATGATTTATGTGAGGTAAATATGATAGAGAGTATGAGTCCTTATTTCTTTCCAAAAATAGATGATGATGATCTTTTTGAAAGATGTCTTGCTCATTTTAGCTCAGATTTTGACATCGACAGTTCAATTAATGAAGTGAATTCTTTAATAGAGTTTATACCATTATTAGATAATGATAAATGGAAAGCTAAAACTGGACCACTTGAGAGTCAAATGAATAAAGAAGTACCTATTGAAGATTCAAAGATATAGCTCAATCCATTACCAGAGTCTCTAAATGTATTTTTAGGACCATCAGAAACCCTGCCTATCATCATAACATCTGATTTAGATGAAGAACAAGAAGATAAATTAATCAATGTCCTTAAAGAACATAAAGAAGCAATAGGCTGGACCATCTCCGATATTAAAGGTATTAGTCCTTCTATATGCATGCATCGAATTCACCTTGAACAAAATGCGAAAACATCCCGATAATTTCAAAGAAGACTAAATTCTAATTTGAAAGAAGTTGTAAGAGCTGAAATAATCAAACTCTTAGATGTAGGGATCATCTACCCTATTTATGACAGCTCTTGGGTTAGTCTTGTTTATATAGTTCCAAAGAAATCTGGCATAACTGTAATCACGAATGAAGAAAATGAACTTGTTCCAACCAGAATTCAAACTGGATGGAGAGTCTGTATTGATTACAGAAAATTAAACTCTGTTATAAGAAAAGATCACTTTCCACATCCTTTTATTGATCAAATTCTTGAAAGGTTAGCCGGTCATGCTTATTATTGTTTTCTTGATGGATATTCAGGCTATATCCAAATTCCCATTGCTCCTGAAGATCAAGAAAAAATCACTTTTACCTGTCCTTTCGGCACTGTTGCTTACCACCTGCTACTTTTCAGCGGTGTATGATGAGCATTTTCTCTGACATGGTTGAGCGGTTTTTAGAAATTTTTATGGATGATTTTTCTGTATTCGGGTCTAGCTTTGATGAATGTTTACACCACTTAACCCAAGTGTTGGTTAGGTGTAAGGAGAAAAATCTTGTCCTAAACTGGGAAAAATGTCATTTTATGGTTAAAAAAGGAATTGTCTTAGGACATGTGATTTCTGAAAAAGGAATTGAGGTGGACAAATCTAAAGTTGACTTAATATCCAGTTTTCCACCCCCACGAACGATTAAAGAAATTCGGTCATTCTTAGGCCATGCTGGTTTTTACCGTCGATTCATCAAAGATTTTAGCAAAATCTCAAGGCCATTATGTAATTTACTTTCAAAATACACACCTTTCGTATTTGATGATCATTGTCTAAAAGCTTTTAAGACACTCAAATCTATGTTGAGCTCTACACCTATCATCAAATCTCCAAACTGGAATCTTCCTTTTGAAATAATGTGTGATACGTCCAACTATGTCGTCGGTGTAGTATTGGGTCAAAGAGAAAATAAATTACCAAATGTAATATATTATGCAAGTAGAACTCTAAATGATGCCCAATTAAATTACTCTACAACTGAAAAATAATTGTTTGCAGTTATTTTTGCCTTAGACAAATTTCGGCCTTACTTGATTTTTACTCCGATCATGCTGCATTAAAATATCTTCTTTCTAAGAAAGATGCTAAACCTCGCTTGATCCGTTGGATTCTATTGTTACAAGAGTTTGACTTAGAAATTCGAGATAAAAAAGGTTCTGAAAATGTTGTTGCTGATCATTTATCTAGGCTAATCGTGAATTTTACTGATAAAGAATCTTCAATAATGAAACTTTCCCTGATGAACAACTCATGTCTGTTTCTCACATACCTTGGTATGCAGACATTGTCAATTACCTTGTCACTGGTAACATGCCATCTCATTGGAATAATCAAGATAAAACAAAATTTTTAAACGAAGTAAAAAAATTCTTTTGGGATGATCCATACTTGTTCAAATATTGTACTGATCAAATCATTAGGAGATGTGTGCCTGAACATGAACAATAAAATATCATTGCCTTTTGTCATGATCATGCACGTGGAGGTCATTTTAATTCAAAGAAAACAACTGCTAAAATTCTGCAATGTGGTTTTTCTTGGCCAACACTTTTTAAAGATACACATTCATATTGCAGCACATGTGATAGATGTCAAAGATTACGTCGAATTTCTAAAAGAAATATAATGCCTTTAAACCGAATTTTAATTATTGAAATATTTGATGTTTGGGGCATAGATTTTATGGGACATTTTCCAATTTATTTTGGAAATCTTTACATCCTTGTGGCCGTCGATTATGTTTCAAAATGTGTAGAAGCAATTGCTTGCAAAACAAAAGACCACAAAGTCGTGGTAAAAAATTTAAAAGAAAATATTTTTTCCAGATTTGGAACACCACGAGCAATTATAAGTGATGGAGGAAAATATTTATGTAACCAATGTTTGAATCATTTATTTAAAAAATATGGTGTTACACATAAAGTTGCTACTCCTTATCACCCTCAAACAAGTGGACAAGTTGAAATTTCAAACAGAGAAATCAAACATATTCTTGAAAAAACTATTAATCTTACAAGGAAAGATTGGTCTTTGCGATTGAATGATGCATTATGGGCTTACCGTACTGCTTTTAAAACTCCCATCGGAATGTCTCCATTTAGGCTTGTCTTTGGAAAACCATGTCATTTGCCTGTTGAATTAGAACATAGAGCATACTGGGCCATAAAACGATTAAATTTATCATTAAACTTAGCTGTAATTCATAGAAAACTTCAACTAAATGAATTGGAAGAAATCAAAAATGATGCTTACGATTGTGCAAGGAAATATAAGGACAAAATGAAATTTTTTCATGATAACCACATCTTGTGAAAAACTTTTTATCCTGGTCAAAAAGTCCTTTTTTTTAACTCTCGTTTGTTATTATTTCCAGGAAAGTTGCGTTCACGATGGTCTGGTCCATTTATTATTCGTACGGTCTATCCTCACGGAGCTGTAGAAATTGAAAATCCAAAAAATAGTAATATTTAAATGGTCAACGGTTAAAGCCATATTTGGAATTAAAATCTTTTGAGGTAGAAAAGGTTCTTCTTAAGGACCCCGATATTGTGAATTAATACTCCATTGTGTTTGTCCGGTCAAGTGGCGGATAATGGTACTCCGTGGATAGTAAATGTAACACCCCCAAGATATTCAAGGTATATTACAACGCCGTGGATCCCTACTTGGGACCCACCAGGCTAAACGACCAAACATACTCATCAACTTGCGGAATCAACATAATAACACCTCGTCATAAAGACACAAAACAAAATAATCCACCCGGTTCAACCGGTCAAACCCAACACAATCATCCAACACAAACATAATAGACAAACATTACAATCCGGACAAACCAAAGCTCCTAAGTACTCGAGTACTTCTATTAGTTTACAAATGGATAAACGCATCAAAGGAAAGAAAACCATAAAAACACACACATGCACAATCATCACGCCCGGCCATCATCCGCGTACTAGTCCAGCGCCCGATCGTCTCGATGAACCTGACCTGAAATTCATAAAATGAATTTCCCCAAAACGGGTCCCCAAAGGGGTTACCAATTACGCTAGTACAAGTAACCAAATGAACAACTTACACCTTACACATATAGTCAATGCATGCAGTAATGAAAACATCGGTTGAAACACACATTTCTGGAAATGCCATAATCCAAAACACATTTACAAAATGCACCGCAATTAACTGCACACCCACGCCTCTGTGGACCCCTACCGAGACCCCATCGGATCTAACCGGTAGTGGTTAAAAGCAACTCGTGGACCCACACCTCTGTGGACCCCTACAGAGACCTCGTCGGATCTAACCCGTAGTAAGCATACACACACACACGCGTTACTCATGCAATACTACCATGTTAAGATTGTAAGTTCATAAGGGTACTTGCCTCGATCAAAAGACGGTGACACGAACGGAAAAGGAAGAATCAAACATGACCGTTAGGAACCGGGGAAATCGAACCTAACGATTTGAAGAATACAATCACAACCATTTCTAAACGAATACGGAAATGGAATACACCCGAAAACCCGCCTACGATTCATGTATATTCGTGCAAGAACAACAACAAGGGCGGACCACAACCAAACCCTCTCGATCACGCAAATACCACCACGAAATATACCATGAATCCATAGGGAAAACAAGAGTACCAACAAGATTAATCATATTCATCATAAATTAATCAATAACACGGAACGAATAAAACAATAAAATCAAAACCCCCCAATTTACCCAAAAGTAGGGTTCTTAGAAGATTTACCTTGATTCGGACGGAGGAAGACGATTATGACGATGATAAATCACACTAAGAAGACAATACTCGATCTCCCAAGAATTTCCACGGGCAAAACTTGAAGAATCGCTCAAAAACTCTCTAAAACTCTCGCTGCGGACGGAAGGGAAGAGAAAGAAGAATGTCGCGAATGCAAGGTCAACTCAGGTTTATAAAACCTGACTTCATATTACGTACGTTAACATGCAGCGGTTAACGTACGTTATGCTCATTACGTACGTTACATACATGTGTTAGCGTGCGTAATGGCTCGGCAGAACAATCTGCCCAACTCGCTGATGCTGCTAGCGTACGCTACATCAGACAGCTAGCGTACGCTACAAGGAGGTCTTACATACGTAACACCAGCATGTTTACGTACGTAAGGATTCGACCAAATCCGGGCAGACTCACTGTCCAAAATACTGAGGGCCATAACGTACGTTACCACAAGGGTATAACATACGTTATGTGGGTATCGATAGCGCACGCTAAGAAGCATGCATAACGCACGTTATGCATGCAGCAGTTCAACACTGCTGAACAAAGTTAGCTGCACCGGGCGGTCCGAAAATGTAACGCAACACAAGGACAGAACCCAACGCATAGATACGAAATATTCACGACGGCGAAGCTGAAAGTTGCAGGAGAAATACAATTCCGACTACCGAGGAATCCGAGAAACGACAAGGAAAGTAAAATTCCCTAAACTTATAGCAAATTATAAAATGGCCCAGACGTCCGAAAAACATGATACGACGTCGGATCAATAAACCGAAACTCACAACACGAATAACTCAACCATACGAACTCGTGCAACCAAGGAAATTACAAAATCGAATGGGTTCTACGAGAATCGAACGTCCATACAATAGTACATGACATAAGACGGAATAATATCAAAACATCTCCGAAACTCGTCCAAATGGAGAAACTCCACGAATAAAATAGATTCAAAATGTCGAAACGGTTACAAGTGTGTCTCTAAAACAAAAAATACACCCAAAATGAGAATATCGGGAAAGGAAAAACGCAGATATTACATTCTACCCCTCTAAAAATAAGTTTCGTCCCGAAACTTAAGAAACAAACAACTCGAGGTACCTAGCACGCATGCTATCCTCGGTTTCCCAAGTTGCCTCCTTGACACCATGCCTCGACCACTGCACTTTGACCAAGGGAATGGTCTTATGCCTCAGCCGCTTCTCACGATGCTCCAAAATCTTCAAGGGGTGCTCCTCGAAGGTAATATCCTCGGCGATATCAATCTCACCATAATCGATTACGTGACTAGGATCCGGGATGTATTTCCTCAACTGGGAAACATGGAAAACACTATGAACGTGACTCAAGGCCGGAGGTAATGCCAACTGGTAGGCCAACTCGCCTACTCTCTCGAGAACCTCAAAGGGCCCAATAAACCTCGGGCTCAACTTTCCCTTCTTCCCGAAGTGGAAAACCATCTTCGTCGACGACACCTTTAGCAAAACGTGGTCCCCCACCTCGAATTCCAAAGGTCTATGATGAACATCATCATATGACTTCTGTCGACTCTGAGCAGTCAACATCCTCTCTCGAATCAATTCCACCTTCCGCCTCGTCTCCATAACGATATCCGGTTCGGTCCAAACCAAATCAGATGCCTCATTCCAACAAATCGGTGATCGACATCGCCGCCCATAAAGCGCCTCATATGGTGCCATCCAAATCGACGCGAGCCAACTATTGTTGTACGTGAATTCGATCAACGGTAAATGCTCTTCCCAGTTTCTGCTCCAATCGAGAGCACAAGCGCGTAACATATCCTCAAATTTCTGGATAGTGCGCTCCGACTGCCCATCCGACTGAGGGTGAAAAGAAATACTCAGACGCAAACGAGTACCCAACGCCTTATGCACTACCTACCAAAAGTGCGATACGAAACGACTATCCCGATCCGAAACAATAGACTTCGGAGTACCGTGCAGTCTCACAATCTGCGAAATAAACACCCGAGCCAGCTTTTCCGGACCGCAAGTATCCTTGATGCCCAGAAAATGTGCCGACTTGGTCAGACGATCCAAAATCACCCAAACCATGTTCATGCCCGATCTTGATCTCGGCAAACTCGTGATGTAGTCCATCGAAATATCTTCTCATTTTCATTCCGGGACGGAAAGCGACTGTAATAACCCAGACGGTCACTGATGCTCGATTTTGACCTGCTAACAAGTCAAACATCTCGCTACAAACCATGCGACCTCCTTCTTCATGTCATTCCACCAAAAATTCCTCTTCAGGTCTTTGTACATCTTACTCGATCCAGGATGAACAGAGTAAGGCGTAGCGTGGGCCTCTCGCAAAATACTCTGCCTCAATTCCAAGTCGTTCGGTACACAGATCCGACTCTGAAATCTCAACACACCATCCTCGTGAATCACAAATCCGGGAGACTTCCCCTTGAGAACATTTTCACGAATCTGAGAAATCATCGGATCCTCTAATTGCTTTAGTTTAATTTCATCGACCAACGACGACGAAATCTCTAAAGCGCAAAGTTGTTCGACCGCTCCTGGCAATAAAATCTCAACATCCAACTCTATCAAGACCCGCTGAAGCTCAGATTGAGACGTAAGGATCTCAATTGTCCTCAACGCAATCGGTTTCCGACTCAAGGCGTCGGCCACGATGTTCGCCTTGCTCGGATGATAAAGGATTTCGAGGTCATAATCCTTAATCAACTCCAACCACCTCCTCTGCCTCATATTCAACTCCCGCTGAGTAAATATATACTTCAGACTTTTATGATCGGTAAAAATCTGACATGCGGAGCCAAACAGATAGTGACGCCAAATCTTGAGCGCAAAGACAATTGCCGCTAACTCCAAATCGTGAGTAGGGTAGTTGAGCTCATACGGCCTCAACTGTCTCGATGCGTACACAATGGTCTTGCCGTGCTACATAAATATGCACCCGAGACCCTGGCCGAAGCATCACTATAAACAACAAAACCCTCGTTGCCACACGACAACGCTAACACTGGGGCTGAAGTTAAACGCCTCTTCAGCTCCTCAAAACTCGCCTGCCTCTCGTCATTCCAGACGAACGTCTCCGATTTTTGGAGCAACTGTATAAGTGGCCGAGCTAGTTTCGAGAAACCCTAGACGAATCTACGATAGTGGCCAGCCAATCCCAAGAAACTACGGACCTCCTTCACGTTCTTAGGCGGTACCCAATCCAACACTGCCTCGATCTTCTGCGGATCCACACGAACTCCCTCAGCTGAAATTACGTGACCTAGAAACATCATCTCCTTCAGCTAGAACTCACATTTCGAGAACTTTGCATAGAGTTGCTCGGTCCTCAAAATGTCTAACACCACTCACAGGTGATGCGCGTACTCCACCTCATTCCTCGAATAAATAAGGATATCGTCAATGAAGACGACGACACACTTATCCAAATACTCAATAAAGACCTTGTTCATCAACTGTATGAACACCGTCGGCGCGTTAGTTAACCCGAAAGGCATAACTACAAACTCATAGTTTTCGTATCTCGTCCGAAAAGCTGTTTTCGGAACATCGGACTCCTTCACCCGAAGCTGATAGTACCCCGACCTCAAGTCGATCTTTGATAATACCGCAACTCCCTGCAACTGATCGAACAAGTCATCAATCCTAGGCAAAGGATACTTGTTCTTGATGGTCACCTTGTTTAGTTCGCGATAGTCGATACACAAACGCAGTGAACCATCCTTCTTCCGCACAAATAGAACCGGTGCGCCCCAAGGCGAAGCGCTCGGTCGAATATACCCTAACTCAAGAAGCTCACTCAACTGCTTCTTCAACTCGGCCATCTCGGAAGGTGCCATGCGATACGGCGCCTTCGAAATTAGAGCCGCACCCGGCTCTAATTCGATAGCAAACTCTACCTCACGGTCCGGTGGCAAACCCGGTAACTCATCAAGAAAAACGTCAAAAAACTCACTAACAACTGGAGTAGATGAAAGCTCGACTCCACCACTCTCCGCCTTCAAGGCGTAGCACCGATAACCAGTACACCCATTCCGCAGGAGTCTCATCGCCTTCAAAGCGTTAATAACAAACTTCTGGTTTCCCCTCTTTCGCCCTGTGAACGAGTGCTCGGTGCCGTCTTCGGCTAACATAGTGATGATTCTCGTGTGGTAGTTCATGATCGCAGCATGCCGCTCGAGCCAATCATCCCCAAGAATCAAATCCTCACCCTCAATTCCCACGACAATAAGATTAGAGAGCCAAGCCCTCTCGCAAATAGACACAGAACAGTCTCGAACCTCCTGATCGCCAACGATCCTATCACTGCTAGGAAGCTTAACGATGAAAGGCTCACAATGCGTCAAACAGTCGAGACCCAAACGGCACACACACTCCAGAGATATGAACGAATGCGTAGCACTAGAATCGAAAAGCACACTGACAGGATGAGAATGAATATGAACGGTACATGTGGCTACGGTGGCAGCTGGATCATCGGCCCTCCTTATCTCATAAACACGAGGGTGGGCGGAGCCGACACTGGAAGCTCCCCCTCTAGCGGGCTGACCCCAACCCATCCCTCGATTAGCACTCGGCGGAGACTGAGAAGCAAACGATCCTTGATTCACACTTGGTTCCCTAGGCGCTGGAATGGAAGCCTGGGCACCAAGAATTCTCTCTCTCTCTCCTCACAAAAAGCAGCCTTATGGCCCGGCTGGCCACACCGATTACGTGTCAGCAAGGGGTTCGGACAAATACTACTGACGTGGCCCGGTCGGCCACAGTTAAATCACTTCACATCACGGGAAGGAGCACTGGTAGTTCCACGGGAACCCCCAGTAGAACGAACTAGACCACCACCGGCGGAAAAATTAGCAGACTGGGATTTCTGCTGACCCCCACCCTTGTGGCCCGAAAAACTACCGGCGGACTTCTGCTTCTTACTCTCGCGAGCCGCTTCACTAGCCGTCACAGACATATCGTAAGCAAGGGTTCTACTCTGATAATCCTTCAAGGTAGTGCAGATGAGCCCAGACATGTAGTCACGAATCGACAATTTCATCCGCCTGGAGAAGTGGAAGATCTTGTCGCTCTCCTCTCTAACCTGGGCCTTCACGAAGCCCAACTCCCGGTTAAAATCAGCAATAACCTGTAAAATAGGAATATCCCGAGGCTGAGCGTCAAAGAAAGCATGGACTCGAGCCTGTTTGACCGGCCACAGGTAATATTCGGTCTCCATCAGGTCCTTAAGCTCCTCCCATGTAGCAGCGCGGTCCCTGGGCTCAACGGCCTCCCACCAGTCAGTAGCATCCCCAGTGAGAAAATACTGGGCAATAGGGACCTTACGGTCCTCGGGACAGTTGGTGGCAATAAAAATCTTGGATATCTCCTTGATCCACCCCTCTCAGCCAATCGGGTCTGAGGCTCCCGAAAACTGAGGAGGATGCATCTTGATGACATCCTGAAGCCAACGGTCTGCTCCGTCCCGAGCAGCATGCGCCGGATTCGGATTTTGAACCCCTGGGCTATCGCCGCCATTTGGTTCACCATTTGTTGCATAACAGCTGCAACACCAAGGTCGGTGCCATCTTGAGTTGAAGCATGGCTATGATGGTCACCAGTACTGCCGGCTCCCGAAGAATGCGACGTGGCCGCCTCACCGGTTGCCCCACATCCCCGGCCGCGTCCACGACCACGACCATGGCCTCTTCCAGCATCCATACTGATGTTAAATAAGTAGCAAAAGCCATACGATGGTAAGTACGAGAAGAAAAAATAATCACAAATCAAGAATCGAATGTACGATACAAGGAAACTGTAACACCCCCGATATATTCAGGAATATTACAGTGCCGTAAATCCTTTACATAAGAATTTACAAGGCTAAATAAATGAAAAAATAATGACAGATACCAAATTATGAAATCACTGAAATAAAATACGACAGTTCTGGTTCAATACCGAAAATACAAATATCCAAATGAAGAATATTAATACATCACTAAAATCCAAACATCACAAATTACGACGTACTCGAGTACTTATTAAAATAACCAACAACAGATAATAAACGCGGCCGGAACATCACTCTGCACCCTCGTCGTCATGCAGCTCTAGTGGTTGTTTCCCCGCTCTCCTGGATCCTGAACATAAACAAATGTTCACCCCCGAAGGGGTTAGCATAACGATGCTAGTACAAGTACCACAACATATTATTCAACATCTCACGAATAATAATAATAACGTAAATGACAAAATACCAACGAGTCTTCTCCTACGAGAAACTCATGAATAACATAGACAAATGATAATCACAACATGATATCACAACATACACATGATAATTCCGACGATCTAGCGTTCACTGCCTAGAACCCACGATGATCCCGTCAGACCAACTCGTGGTGGAAAAACCCGTCCGATGATCCAGCGCACGCTAGCATAGATCCCCCGATGATCCTGTCGGACCAACACGAGGTGGACATACAACGACATATATGCACGACAATATGAATAACATCAATATGTAAAACAATTAAGGTACTTGCCTTGATTCGAAGACAAGAATATTACTTCCACGAAAAACGGAACACTTGAAGGTCGCCCCTTCGAGCAATAACGTAACAAGCTCGAACCTTAGACAGAAGAAATAATATCACTACGCCATAAATGGCCTTCAGCAACACCCAAAAAAGTGTGCTCAAAGGGGTAAAAAGTGTTGCTAAAAGCAAAAAAATATGCTACGGTAACACTTTTCCGAAATTTGGTGGTGTTACAAAAATGGCCGCTACCATAGGGGTCTATGCCAACACTTTTTAACTTTATGGCAACACATGGAAAATGTGTTGCTACAGACCCCAATACCAACACTTTTTACCTCTATAGCAATACTAATAAAAGTGTTACTGTTGACCAATGGCAACAACAATATCTCTGTAGCAACATCCATAAACGTGTTACTGTAGACCAATGGCAACACCAATAATCCCTACTGTAACACCAACTGCTGAAACACATTTTTGTTTTGGCAACACCCTTTTCCATTATTGTAACATTTATTTAGTGAACACTTTTTTGTTTTGGTAATAGTTTAAACCATAATAAAACCATTCAAATAAACTGTAATCAAATAACCTGTCAAAGTTTTACATAAACAAGGCTTTTCAAGCCATCCAAATAAACCACGACATTATCATCATTCGACATAAATAAACCAGTCAAAAGCTAAATTAAGTACCATAGAATAACTTAGTACCATCCAAAAGCTAACTTCAGTACCACCGCATTAATACCATGACAATCCGAAAAAAATCCGAAAGATAACGTAAATACTAAAAAAAACTTAAATCCGGATTCTGGCCAGCCAATTTTTTCATCATCTCTCGAAAGTTTTGGTCAAGTTTCTCTCTGACATGCACTGATCTGGAACGGACGTTGCACATGATGTTGAAGAAGACTTTGACTTCGATTCCTTGTTCTGAATAAGCCTCCCAATTCGCCAAGATGGGTTGTGTCCCTTGCCACCATGAACCAATTTATTAGCCACCTCAACACCTTCCTTTTCCAGAACATCGGCCTATAAAAAGAACGTATAGTCAGATTCATACTTGGTAAATACTAGAAAAACCGTCCCCTGATTTATTTAAAAGTTTCTACATGAATGATTAATACATAAAAAATTTATCAACAATAAAATAAGGTTTTAGTGTGGCAATTGAGTGGATTCATCGAAATTTTAATCAAATATCGTACATGTATCATTAATCAATGAATTGTCCAACCAATTAAGGCATACGCTATTATTTTCAATTGAAGAGCTCAGTCCAGATGATTTGTTTGGTCGACGTACGACAAAACTCCATAATCCACTAGAACTTCTAACCCAAAAGAATGACACTACTCAGCAAAGAGAATAATCAAAATAAAAATGATAAAAGTACCTGCTCACCAACTGGAGAATAATTTTATTAGCAACTGCTGCTTCTATCAGTTTCCATCTCGGAACTTTTACCATCTTTTCCTCTTGAATATTGTTGCTGCTCATCAACTGGGGATCTAAGGCCACTGACCTCTCCTTAGAAATTAAACAGAAGCCAGATAGAATAAGAAAATCAATTTAGGGACACAGATCTCTGTTGACCACTGTAGATAGTGTAGAATACAATATAATTACATCTAATGCATACCTACCACTACTTTGTAACAATTAAATGAATATGTAAGCCAAGAGTTCAACATGATTGTAACGATAATTTAAAAGATAAAAGTTAAGAGAGCTCTGCTTTCGCATCTTATTAAAGCAACAAGAAAAAAAAGGCATCTTGGTTTAATAAAAAGCAGTAAGAGTGAGCAAACAAATTGATTAATTTTTATGTTAAGAAAATAAGTTTCATTATGAAATCAGGAGAGATAACATGAGGACATAAACCTCAAAAAACACATGAATAATGCACATAAATACTGCATGATAATCTCTCAAAACGGAACAGGTAAACCTAAATAGACCAAATGACTTGCACCAATGGGAGGCAAGTCCTAAATGCAACTATTAGTCACTGATTGAAACAGAACAAACATCCAATTAAAGCTTTTGCCAAGAGAGAGAATTACCTTGCAAATAAGCTCCCCCTGGAATCCCTCAGCAATCAACAAATTGTTACGGACAGCCAATGTACTTACTTGAGTTTGAGTAAATCCTTCCAAAAAACTTCCAGAGTGTTTCTATAATAAGATAGTATAGAAAACTCTAGTATCCGAAAAAACATAACTGCATTTAACTTAAATGGCTCACCATATGATCAGTTAAGGGAGACGTACCTCTGAGGGAGCCACATGACCAAAGACATTAAGAACTTCAGTCTTTTTGGATCTTAGTGAAGACCAGTGCAAAATGGAAGAATGCGACACTAGGTAAACATCATGCTTCGAGGTCGACCAAACCAGGTTCCTCAACTACAATCGACAAAGACGTTTACGAAAAATTATTCCATATACCCAACAAGAATTCTTAAAAAGAAAGAGAAGGCCTACATGACAATAAATAGGTGCCTGGAAAAATTGAAATCTAAAAATTGTCCAAGACAGAATTGGAGACACAAAGCACGATTGGCACTACTATGCAACTTAACACAACTTTGGCACCTCACTTCCTTGAGGTGTTGCGATAACTACAGAGGTAAGCTGAATGTGACTATATATGAGAAGCTCCCATATGAAGCAACCTATACGGTCATAAAAATTTTCATATCATCACAGACATCATTTATCCCTTGTACATCGACTGGTTGCCTTTCCAGCGCTTGTGACGGACTTAGAATTGATCCTGGGACTAGAACTCACATTTGTAACTTGAGACACAATTTTTGAACTATTTTTCTGAGACTGTTTTATGTCTGATTTAGATGGATAAACTTCAATGCTTCTTTTCAAAATATCGGAATGACGGCCTTTGCATGGGAAAGAAAGACTCTGTGTCAAGCTAGGTTTTGTACCACGACCAAACACAACCGATGCTTTTGAAGTAGACTGATTCTTGGCCGATTTATTGTTCTTAGGGCCATTATTATTGACATTGTAATTTTTATCCGGATCAGACGTTTTATCCTTTCATAGAAATGGGGATGAGATGACTTTGGCCCCTGATGAATTAGGGCCCTCTTTGTCTGTTTTATCATCTTTACACACTTCATTTTCACCGGAAATTATCTCGTGAACATTACCTATATTGTTTTTGTTTACATCTATAGTGGATCCTTCTCCATTAGGATTCTGAGTGATGACCTTTCCTTCATCTTCAAGTGGAACCCCATTTTCAGACTCCATTTCGAAGAAAAAAACCCTAAATAAAATTAGAAAATGAGAAGTTATACCATCCTTTTTTGAAAAAAAAAATCCTATTAAAGAAGTGTGGACCATAAATTATTATGCGACAGAAAGGATGCCTAGAAAGTAAAGTTCCAAAAAGCAGAGGAGTTCAAGATTTTTCTGTGAGTGAACTCAATTTTCATTAGGACAATTCGTCAATCACTATTGGAGCATACGAAGAAACGAATAGAAAACACATACAACTAATCTAAAATACCAGAATCGCATCATCACATGAACACCAGAAGAAAATAACTCAAAAAAAAACAATCAACAAACGTAGAGCTTGGCGACTCCACTAACACTATGGAATCAACCTAAGAGCACAAAACCGAACCAAAACAATAGTAAAGTTCAATCTCAGTTATCTATATGCAAATACGAATCAAATTATATGAAGATTTTAGGGATGATACAACAATACCAAAACCCCGAAGCAAAGGCAGAAATCAAAGCAAAAATAAGGGTATTTGTTCGTAGCGCTCGATTACCTGGCGACAGAAATCCGAAGTCATCCATCTTCGAGTAGTAGCGCTCGATTACCTAGCGGGAGGCTTTGTTCGTACACGATCCATTTCAGATGATTGTTTTGGGCGGCGAAGGGTGTGACGGGCTAAATGGGAAATAAGGTAGTTTTGGCTAGGGTCTCGGAGGAAATGTAGCTTGCCCAGCTGATTTGGTAAAGAAGCAAAGAGACCACGTATAGTAAAGGGTCTCTTATTTCTTATACATTTGAGACCCGTTGAATCAAACAACGGGTTTCTTATTTTTTATACATTTGAGACCCGTTATCTTAAATAACTGGTCTGTAATTTATCTCACAAAAAAAAGCGGACCACTTTAATACATTAGAGACCTGTTATTTCTAATAGTGGGTCTCTTATATTAAAGAGACTCGTTGTCTTAACCAACGGGTCTATTAATAAGGGTTTCTTTTTTTTTTTTGTAGTAGTGAAAAGAGCTAAAAGCATGTGAATGACTGGTAAAGAGACCGCATATATTATACAACGGGCCTTTAATACGAATAAATAAAATAAACAACAGGTCTTTATTTCTTACAAATTAGAGACCCGTTGGATCAAACAACGGGTCTCTTATTTCTTACACATTAGAGACCCGTTACCTTAAATAACTGGTTTCTAATTTATCTCAAAAAAATAGTAGACCTTTTAACACATTAGAGACCTGTTATTTCTAATATTGGGTCTCTTATACTAAAGAGACCCGTTGTCTTAACCAACGGGTTTATTATCAAGGGTCTATTATCAACGGTAACACCGAATTTGGTGTTACCATAGATACTATGACAACACCAGTTACTATCAATTGTAATGCTAAAAAAAATTGTTAGCGTAGATCAATTTAAGGCATATATGCTAACACTTTTGCTTGTAACATCGAAATAAACGTTGCTGAAGGCCATTTGTGGCGTAGTGTATAGAGTTCATCTCATGTCGTACGAACATCTAACAATCAAAATTACGGTCGGAAGTTCATAAAATGTAACCTGCCTGAACTGCTTAACGTACGTTACGTATTCTGTGTAGCGTACGTTAATCCTACTCGTTAGCGCACGTAAACAACAAAGTCTAGCGTACGCTATATAAGTATCGGCAGTCCCTCTCTGATCAGCCGACTGACTCCTCTGATGATTTTAACGTACGTTACGTACCAAACGTTACGTACGTTAACTAAGCCCGATAGCGTACGTTAATATACATAGCTTAGCGTATGCTAAGCGTGCATGGCAGTTTCACTTCTGGGCAGATGACTGTTCTAACGGTGATGAAATTTACGAACTCCTCAGTGATTTACGTACGTTACTCGTCTACATATCATAAACTTATGAATAATCTTACGGATTCAATCATCTTTGAATTCAAGGATATGAATATCATCACAACTCGTACATTCAATCTCGATCATCATTCTCGTTTGAAGTTCGGTGATTTCAGGTTGATGCACTAGATTCCATTACCATTATCACATTCAGACTTCATCTTAAAGGTGAACTAACAATCCCAATGAAAAGATACAACCTAAGATGATTCTTTCTTAAGTCCTTATAACAAAAGTGATATCAACTCCAAGTTTACGATCAATATGGCAATGTTAATCATAAGGATAATCAATCTCAGAATATTCCTCTCATCATCTGACGTACTAGGATTCCAACTACGATGTTTTCAACGACGATATCATAAGCATAATCATTCCGAATTCTAAACATGATGTTTGTTTGAATAATTCATCAATGGAACTCAATATATTGGTAGCATGATCATCTTATTCTCAAGAACACGAATCTAAGGCTAGATAGAATTAACACACCTTAAGATGAAGAAAACACTGAGTCAAAAAGGTAGAATCCAACTCCGGTTGTTTGAATGTCAATCCAAGGTGCTTCTCCACTCCAACGATCAATCACAAGTGACATCCAATCTCCAATGATCGAGTAGAGGTGGTCTATGTGTGTTTAAGGAAGATATGAGGCTCTCTGGTCTCTCAAGAACGAAGGACAAGTGAAGAGAATGTAAACCAAGTAAAATGGGGTGCTGTCCCTTTTATAACATTTCTGTTCGTATGCTATTTAGCGCACGTTATCACAGTATCCTTAGCGCACGCTAACAAGCGTTGACTCCAAATCTGTCCAGGTTCGCCCGCGGGAATCTTATACGGACCCATGTACGGCTGGCGCATGTGCTAGCCGCCTACCTCAATAATTGACTGCCTAACGCACGCAATTCTTCATTCGTAGCGTGCGCTAGTTTTAGCCGATAACGCACGTTAAGCTACATTCTTAGCGTGCGTTATCACGAGTTTGCATGAGAAAATTTATATGTTGCTATACTCATGTACAAAGATACAAATATGAGAAATATCATACTCCAATTATCGAGATCACAATTCCGAATAATACAGGTTTCAACAACAGATCAAATACTCAATAATAAATCCGGATATTACATACTCTCCTACTAAAAAGGAGTTTCGTCTCAAAACTCAAGACGAAAATAACTATGGATATCTGGACTTCATGCTATCTTCCGTTTCCCAAGTGGCTTCTTCCACTCCGTGGCGTGACCACTGAACTTTGACCAAAGCGATTGGTTTGTTCCTCAACTGCTTAACTCGACTCTCGAGTATCCTGACCGGTCTTTCTTCAAACGTTCCATCCTGAGCGACTTCGATCTCGCCGAAATCAATGACATGACTAGGATCCGGTATATATCTCCATAACTGGGATACGTGGAACACGTTATGAACATGGCTTAATGACAGCGGTAATGCCAATCTGTATGCCAACTCTCCAACTCTCTCAAGGATCTCGAATGGTCCGATATATCTCGGACTCAGCTTTCCTTTTCTCCCAAAACAAAAGATTCCCTGAGTAGGAGAAACCTTTAAAAGTACATGGTCTCCAGTACTGAACTCCAATGGGCGACGGCGTACGTCTGTATAAGATTTATGTCGACTCTGGGCAGTCAACAGCCTTTCACGAATCAAAGCTATCTTCTCTCGAGTTTGCACGATCAACTCTGGTTCCGTTCCGATCAAATCTGATGAATCGTCCCAACATAGGGGCGATCTGCATCTTCTCCCGTATAATGCCTCAAACGGTGCCATCTTAATAGAAGCATGCCAACTATTGTTGTAGGTAAATTCAATCAACGGTAGATGAACTTCCCAATCAGTTGACCAATCTATGAACTGCTTGAATAGTCCTCTCGGATTGCCCTCAGCATATCTTCCACCGTTTGAATAGTCCTCTCGGATTGCCCATCTGTTTGCGGGTGATAAGCTGTGCTGAAGTTCAATTCGGTCCCCAAGGCTTTATGAACTGCTTTCCATAAATGAGACACAAAACGACCGTCTCGGTCAGAAAGAATGGTCTTCGGCATACCATGCAATCGGACTATCTCTGAAATAAGTACTCGTGCCAACCTCTCTGGTCCCCACGTGTCCTTGATGCCTAGAAAATGAGCTGATTTGGTTAAACGATCAACTATCATCCAAATCATGTTCATTCCTGACTTGGTTCTCGGCATACTAGTGATAAAGTCCATCGATATGTCCTCCCACTTCCATTCAGGAATCAGGAGCGGCTTCAGCATTCCGGCAGGTCGTTGATGCTCGATATTAACCTGCTGACAAGTCAAGCATTTTGAAACATAATCCGCTACATATTTCTTCATGTTGCCCCACCAAAAGTTATGCTTCAAGTCCTTATACATCTTACTGGTGCCTGGGTTGATAGAATAGGGCGAGCTGTGAGCTTCCTTCATAATCGTCTGTTTCAGAACATCGACATCGGGAACGCAAACTCGGTTCTGAAATCTCAAAACTCCATCATCATGAATTACGAATCCAGGGGCCTTTGCCTTGATCACTTCATCACGTAACCGAATCATCAGAGGATCATTTACTTTCTTAGATTTGATTTCTTCGGTTAACGATGAAGTTATTTCCATCACGCATAGTTGTCCTTGGACTCTTTGCAACCATACTTCAATTCCTTCTCGAATCATCTCTTGTTGAATGCTGAGCTGGGAGGTTAGAGTCTCCAGCATCTGAATAGAAACAGGCTTGCGGCTAAGTGCATCGGCCACTACATTTGCTTTGCCTGGATGATAAAGAATCTCCAAGTCATAGTCCTTAATAAGTTCCAGCCATCTTCTTTGCCACATGTTCAACTCTTTCTGACTGAAGATGTATTTGAGACTCTTGTGATCCATAAAGATCTGACAGTGAGTCCCGTACAGGTAATGTCTCCAGATTTTCATAGCAAAAACTACTGCTGCCAGCTCCAAATCATGCGTTGGGTAATTCACTTCGTAAGGATTCAGCTGTCGTGACGCATAAGCGATCACCTTATCATTCTGCATCAATACGCATCCGAGTCCTTGGTTCGAAGCATACTGTAAACTATAAATCCTCCAGTTCCCCGTGGGAGTGCTAAAATCGGTGCCGTCGTCAATCTCTTCTTCAATTCATCGAAGCTATTCTGGCACAACTCGTTCCACTCAAACTTTTGAGTTTTCTGCAGTAGTCGAGTAAGTAGGTGGGTAATTTTGGAAAACCCTTCCACGAACCGACGATAATATCCAGCAAGTCCTAAGAAACTCCGGATTTCTTTCACGTTCTTTGGAGGCTTCCAATCCATAACTGCTTCGATCTTCTGAGGATCTACTCGGACACCTTTAGCTGATACCACATGGCCGAGGAACATTACTTCCTTTAGCCAGAATTCACACTTAGAAAGTCTGGCGTACAATCGTTCATTTCTCAACAGGTCTAACACGATCGTAAATGCTGTGCATGCTCTTCCGGGCTCTTAGAATACACCAGAATGTCATCAATGAACACAACCACAAATTTATCCAAATATTCGATGAATACTCGGTTCATCAATTGCATGAATACAGCAGGTGCATTAGTGAGACCAAACGGCATCACTACAAACTCATAGTGTCCGTAGCGAGTTCTGAACGATGATTTCGGAACATCAGATTCCTTAATCCTCAGTTGATGATATCCTGATCTCAGATCGATTTTTGAAAACACTATTGCTCCTTGTAACTGGTCAAACAAATCATCAATCCGTGGCAACGGATACTTGTTCTTAATCGTCATCTTGTTCAGCTCTCGATAGTCAATACACAGTCGAAGCGATCCATCCTTCTTCCGGACAAAAAGAACTGGTGCTCCCCAGGGCGAAACGCTTGGCTGGATATAGCCTTTGTCCAGTAACTCCTCCAGTTGCTTTTTTAGTTCGTATATCTCAGTAGGTGCCATACGATACGGCGCCTTAGAAATTGGTGTAGTTCCGGGTTCCAGCTCAATGGTGAATTCTACATCCTGTCGTGGAGGTAGTCCAGGTAACTCGTCAGGAAATACATCTGGAAATTCGTTCACAACAGGAATGGATGAAAGTTCCACAATTTCGTCTTCTTTCTTCATTGCATAGCACCAGTATCCGGTACAGCCCTGTTTCAACAATTTGACAGCTTTCATTGCCTTGATCATCTTTCCTGAGCTTTCTACTTTCCATCCTTCAAATAGTATTTCGGAACCATCATCGGCGATCAGCGAGATATTCCTCTTTCGGTAGTTTACAATAGATCCATATCGATTAAGCCAATCATCTCCGAGTATCAGGTCGTCTCCTTGCATTTCTATCACAATCAGATTTGAGAGCCACTCTCTGCCTCCGAATGATATAGGGAAATCTCTAGTTTCTAAGTTTCCAACAATCCTCTCTCCGCTCGGTAAACCCACAACATAAGGTTCACAATTATGAAAACCAGAAATATTCAAACGATTTACACAAGACAGGGATATAAATGAATGCGTAGCTCCTGTATCAAATAAAACGCTAATTGGCTGGGAAAGGATCTGAACAAGCACTGATGCGGCAAAGATCCCGATCGTATGTTCTCCTCATCTCGCATGCACGTGGGGAACAGATCCGGCACTCGATGTACCCTTTCGGTCCCACTGTCCTCTGCCTCGTCCGCGGCTAAAATTCTGAGGCATCTGAACACTTTGCTGCGTCTGTTGGATACTAGCTTCCTTCTGAACTGGTTGTGGTGTACGGGCTCTAAAAGACTTTGCAACCTCTTCACAGAACACCGCACGATGTCCCTCTCGACCATAATAAAAACAAGTCACAGCAGGTAGGGGTCAATTCCGTCGATAGTGCCCCATCTGGGCACAGTTAAAGCATTTCCTGGTGATATCCGTCGTGGTTGATGCTGCTCCGAAGTTCCTTCCACTCTTAGATGGGTGCGGAGGTTTCTTGAAAGAATGAAAGGATGACTGGGCCTTGCGGGGCCCACTACTCTTATGCTCCGTGAATCTACCGGAGACTTTCTGCTTCTTGGACTCTGCCAACTTCTCCATTGCTGCTTCCTTGATTTCATATGCCAATGCTTTATCCTGGTATTGATGGAGAGTGGTACATTCAAAACCGAACATGTATCTCTCGATTTCTGGTTTCATTCTCATATCAAAATGGATCATCATTTCTGCATCTGTTCTGACCAGATGTCGAACAAATGCGAGCTGCTAGTTAAACGTCTTAATTGCCTGAGATACTGGAACATCTGAAGGCTGAGTGGAGAAAAACTCCCGAACTTTGGCTTCCCTCACGGGACGAGGGCAGTACTGAGCTTCCATCATCAATTTAAATTCTGTCCAGTCCGCATCATGATCTGCAGGCCGGATGGCTTCCCACCACTCGGATGCTTACCCTATCAAAAAGTACTGAGCAATAGAGGCTCTCCGGTCATCTAGGCAATTTATCGCGGCAAAAATTTTCTCCAATTCCTTCAACCAATGATCCCATGTGGGAGTCTCAGAAAAGCCGTCGAATTTGGGTGGTTGTATCTTTGCCACCTCTTGCATCCATCGGTCGCCTCGATTTTCCATGTGTGGGATACCTTTTTGTCGATCTCGCTGTTGTAACCCTACTGCCACCTGCATTCGGTCCACGACCTGGGCGAATTGAGTGATCTGGTTCACCACCTGACAAAGAATTTCGGGCACAGCAGGTTCCGGTTCATTATTAATAGATCTCTGTGGCTCGCCTGAGCTGTGGCTGGCCTGATTAGAATGCGAAGCTTCTCTTTCGGCATTCCTTCGTCCGCGTCCACGACCGCGACTACGTGTCCACCTCTCAACATACTGTAAGCATAAATACTCAATATACAGGAAACAATATCGTTCTGATGTTCAAGTATAAAGAGATACAATATGAAAAGGACGAGATAGAGTTTAGGAACTTACAACCACCGTTCGCACGAAGATGTAGGCAGTACAGTGATGTTATTCACGGCCGGTTACCTCAAAAGACGTATACGACCCCTATTTTAACCCAATGGCCAAGATATCCATAATCTTAGCTCCGATACCATATTCTGTAACACCCCCGATATACAGCGCCATAAATCCTTTACATAAGAATTTACAAGGCTAAATAAATGAAAAGACAATGACAGATACCAAATTATGAAATCACTGAAATAAGATTAGACAGTTCTGGTTCAATGCCAAAAATACAAATATCCAAATGAAGAATATTAATACATCACTAAAATCCAAACATCACAAATTACGACATACTCGAGTACTTATTAAAAAAACCAACAACAGATAATAAACCCGGCCGGAACATCACTCTACACCCTCGTCGTCATGCAGCTCTAATGGTTGTTTCCCCGCTCTTCTGGATCCTGAACATAAACAAATGTTCACCCACAAAGGGGTTAGCACAATGATGCTAGTACAAGTACCACAACATATTATTCAACATCTCACGAATAATAATAATAACGTAAATGACAAAATACCAACGAGTCTTCTCCTACGAGAAACTCATTAATAACATACACAAATGATAATCACAACATGATATCATAACATACACATGGTAATTCCTACGATCCAGCGTTCACTGCCTAGAACCCACGATGATCCCGTCAGACCAAGACGTGGTGGAAAAACCCGTCCGATGATCCAGCGCACGCTAGCATAGATCCCCCGATGATCCCGTCGGACCAACACGAGGTGGACATACAACAACGACATATATGCATGACAATATGTATAACATCAATATATAAAACAATTAAGGTACTTGCCTTGATTCGAAGACAAGAATATTACTTCCACGAAAAAAGGAACACTTGAAGGTCGTCCCTTCGATCAATCACGTAACAAGCTCGAACCTTAGACAGAAGAAATAATATAGTGTTCATCTCATGTCGTACGAACATCTAACAATCCAAATTACGGTCGGAAGTTCATAAAACGTAACCTACCTGAACTGCTTAACGTACGTTACGTATTCTGTGTAGCGTACGTTAATCCTACTCGTTAGCGCACGTAAACAACAAAGTCTAGCGTACGCTATATAATTATCGGCAGTCCCTCTCTGATCAGCCGACTGACTCCTCTGATGATTTTAACGTACGTTACGTACCAAACGTTGCGTATGTTAACTAAGCCCGATAGCGTACGTTAATCTACATAGCTTAGCGTACGCTAAGCGTGCATGGCAGTTTCACTTCTGGTCAGATGAATGTTCTAACGGTGATGAAACTTAAGAACTCCTCAGTGATTTACATACGTTACTCGTCTACATATCATAAACTTATGTATAATCTTACGGATTCAATCATCTTTGAATTCAAGGAAATGAATATCATCATAACTCTTACATTCAATCTCGATTATCATTCTCATTTGAAGTTCGGTGATCTCAGGTTGATGCACTAGATTCCATTACTATTATCACATTCAGACTTCATCTTAAAGGTGAACTAACAATCCCAATGAAAAGATACAACCTAAGATGATTCTTTCTTAAGTCATTATAACAAAAGTGATATCAACTCCAAGTTTACGATCAATATGGCAATGTTTATCATACGGATAATCAATCTCAGAATATTCCACTCATCATCTGACGTACTAGGATTCCAACTACGATGTTTTCAACGACGATATCATAAGCATAATCATTCCGACTTCTAAACATGATGTTTGTTTGAATAATTCATCAATGGAACTCAATATCTTGGTAGCATGATCATCTTATTCTAAAGAACACGAATCTAAGGCTGGACAGAATTAACATACCTTAAGATGAAGAAAACACCGAGTCAAAAAGGTAGAATCCAACTCCGATTGTTTGAATGTCAATCCAAGGTGCTTCTCCACTTCAACGATCAATCACAAGTGACATCCAATCTCCAATGATCGAGTAGAGGTGGTCTATGTGTGTTTAAGGAAGATATGAGGCTCTCTGGTCTCTCAAGAACGAAGGACAAGTGAAGAGAATGTAAACCAAGTAAAATGGGGTGATGTCCCTTTTATAACATTTCTGTCCGTATGTTATTTAGCGCACGCTATCACAGTATCCTTAGCGCACGCTAACAAACGTTGACTCCAAATCTGTCCAGGTTCGCCCGCGGGAATCTTATCCGGACCCATGTCCGGCTGGCGCTTGTGCTAGCCGCCTACCTCAATAATTGACTGCCTAACGCACGCAATTCTTCATTCGTAGCGTGCGCTAGTTTTAGCCGATAACGCACATTAAGCTACGTTCTTAGCGTGCGTTATCACGAGTTTGCATGAGAAAATTTATATGTTTCTATACTCATGTACAAAGATACAAATATGAGAAATATCATACTCCAATTATCGAGATCACAATTCCGAATAATACAGGTTTCAACAACAGATGAAATACTTAATAATAAATCCGGATATTACATAAACAAGGAATAGAGTAAGGAAAAATTTACGGGCACTGGAAGCACCGGAATCATGGCAGCGTGATGACGATGTGCAAAACGAAACACAACAAGACCCAATAAACCGACAAGCCTAGGTATCCATAAACCTAGGGCTCTGATACCATCTTCTGTAACACCCCCAAGATATTCAAGATATATTACAGTGCCATGGATCCCTACCTGGGACCCACCAGGCTAAACGACCAAACATACTCATCAACTTGCGGAATCAACATAATAACACCTCGTCATAAAGACACAAAACAAAATAATCCACCTGGTTCAACCGGTCAAACCCAACATAATCATCCAACACAAACATAATAGACAAACATTACAATCCGGACAAACCAAAGCTCCTAAGTACTCGAGTACTTATATTAGTTTACAAATGGATAAACACATCAAAGGAAAGAAAACCATAAAAACACACACATGCACAATCATCACGCCCGACCATCATCCGTGTACTAGTCCAGCGCCCGATCATCTCAATGAACCTGACCTGAAATTCATAAAATGAATTTCCCCAAAACGGGTCCCCAAAGGGGTTAGCAATTACGCTAGTACAAGTAACCAAATGAAAAACTTACACCTTACACATATAGTCAATGCATGAAGTCATGTAAACATCAGTTGAAACACACATTTTCGGAAATGCCATAATCCAAAACACATTTACAAAATGCACCACAATTAACCGCGGACCCACGCCTCTGTGGACCCCTACCGAGACCCTGTCGGATCTAACCCGTATTGAGCATACACACACGCGTTACTCATGCAATACTACCATGTTAAGATTATAAGTTCATAAGGGTACTTGCCTCAATCAAAAGACGATGACACGAATGAAAAAGGAAGAATCAAACACGACCGCTAGGAACCGGCAAAACCGAACCTAACAATTTGAAGAATACAATCACAACCATTTCTAAACGAATACGGAAATGGAATACACCCGAAAACCCGCCTATGATTCATGTATATTCGTGCAAGAACAACAACGAGGGCGGACCACAACCAAACCCTCTCGATCACGCAAATACCACGAAATATAGCATGAATCCATAGGGAAAACAAGAGTACCAACAAGATTAATCATATTCATCATAAATTATTCAACAACATGGAACGAATTGTGTTTGGATTCGGTGCCTAAATTGAAGGCCCAGCGGAAGCGGTAAAACAAAAATTAATTCAATCCGAATCCCTACGTGGATCGATCGAGCTATGTATATATGAATATATATAAACAAAATCACAAGAGATATTAGAAACTCACCCTTGTAGTCCGTTGATTAAATGGATTTCTTCTCTTGAGCTATTCTCCAAGCTTTAGTTGTTCTCCACGAATCCAATCCGCTCCAAGCTCTGGGATGATCCAATGCCGAAAGACCGCGTCTCTACTTGCCACGTGCCGGAGAAACGATCGGAACGACAATCACCCGATTAACCTCTAAGGTTACGGCTAGAATCAAGTGATGAAAACTTTTTATTTAAGATTATAATACTCTAAGTGCTTAATCTATTTCTCTCAATTAATCCTCACAATATTTCTCCAAGAAATATGAAGAAGAATGATAAGGAAAGATGAAGACTTGAAAAATGATTTTCTCTCTCTATTTCCCTCAATTCTCACGGATGGAATGGTGTGTAGGAGATAAGAGTAGTCTTCATTATATCCTTATTCAAATCCCCCAAAATCTCCTACTTTAGACAATATCACCAAGGGTTGAAATTTGTCCGCTTGATTGGTCACAAGTCTACAAAACTCCAAAGTGAAGACCAAGACAAATTGATGGAGTTGGTGATGGGGAGGCCATCTAGAAGGAATCGGACGAGTTCGATTCGTTTCGGACTCCCATGAGTCCAAATAGATAAACTCCGATTCCGTTCCGATGTATTTATATCGATTAATTAATCCAATTAATTAATCATATAAAATACATAATAACATAATTAATTTCTCCAAGAAATAATTATATTCATGAATTAAATTAATCGCCCGGTAATTTATTTAATTCATTAGGCTGTAATTAATTTATCCAATAATTCAATTTAGACATCCAATGCCCCAAATTAGATATCCAATATCTAATATTCATAATGAGAGATTAAGCTCGATTCATTCCGTCGTCAATCCTATTGCGCGACTCGGTAGGTCCGTCTCAGTCAGCAATGGGAGGAACCAATGAGTAGTAGCACCACCTAGCCAGCCTGGCAGCCTACACTGCACCCCCAACTGAGAACGAATGATTGGGATCATTCAAGAACCATTCTGTCGTGAATACCAGTATACGTATAAACCCTTCTTTCAAATGTCCCGATCAAGTTATAGGGTCCCGGTCAGTCAAACCCTATCTGTACTTGATGCTATGCATGCGTTAATGCAAATCAAGATCATCGAGGTCTCGTGTATCTAATACAACTAGCTTCAATGCTTTGGCCAACGACTTATGATCTCATCTGCCAATAACCGCATAGGACATATAACCCGCTCACTAACGGGAGAAAGAATTATATCTTGGCATTCAGTAGGACCTGCTACTTGCCCGTTAAGATGCACGTCGAGGTTGACCTCCACCTCCCGGTTTATAGGGTTGAACTACTCTAATGAAAATCTTAACATCACTAGCACATCCCTACTAAATCCTCAAGTCGAAGGTTCACGAATACCTATCACAACCTTTCGATTCCGTCATTGACTGTCCCGGAGTGAAATTCGTGTGACAAATCGAGGGTGAGTCGGTTCGAGTATACTAATCCAATTAGCATACCTATAACGTGTGATCCCACTAACCATTAGTGTTCGACAGGCACTCTCCATGTCAAAGAACACGTCATACAAATCTTCACATAAACTTAACGCCCAGTCAAGTTTCATCGACTTGCGAACGATTAAGTATTTGAGCTATAAACCTTTCCAGTGCCGACCCCTTTATCCAATAAGGAGTGGAACGTTTTGCTCTCAAATACACGGACTAGTTTCTATATGTATATTTACGAGTTAGGAATGCGAGTAACTACCAGTAAATAAAGAAACATCCATTGCGTTATATTAATGATTCACATAATTACAAGTACAATGCCCTCACTCAACATCCTCTGAGTGACATTCGAGGGCATACTCCTAACAATCTCCCACTTGCACTCAATGCCACACACTATGGTATCTAATACCCATGTTCTCCAGATGACGCTCCAAGCTAGTCTGAGAAAGTGGCTTGGTCAGTGGATCAGCGATGTTGTCGGACGAGTCTACTCTGTGCAGCACAATGTATCCCTTACGAGCAAATTCTCTTACGAGATGATACTTCCTCTCAATATATTTGGTGCTGTTGTGTCGGCTCCTTGGCTTGTGCTACAGCTCCGCCGTTGTCGCAGTATAGCGGAACAGGTAGCTCAGCACATGGTATCACTTGAAGTTCTCCCAGAAACTTCGTAATCCATAACCCTTCCTTGGAAGCCTCCGAGGCTGCTTGAGACTCAGCCTGACAGGTGGAATCAGCAGTCGCGCTTTTCTTGGCGCTACGCCAAGATACTGCTCCTCCATTAAGAGTAAATATGTAGCCAGAAGTAGACATCGAGTCGTCCTTCAGTCCTTGGAAGTCCGAATCAGTGAATCCCACCACATCCAATTCTCCACCACCATACATCAGAACCATATCTCTAGTCCTTCTTAAGTACTTGAGAACATTCTTTACGGCAGTCCAGTCTTCCCTACCTGGGTTTTCCTGAAACCTACTCACCACGCTTACAGCATGCGCAATGTCAGGTCTCGTACACAACATAGCATACATAAGGCTACCCACGACCGAGGCATATGGTATATTACTCATTTCCTATCATTGTTCCTCACTTTGAGGACATATCTTCAAGGAGAGTTTTATTCCATGTCGCATCGGTAGGAACCCTCTTTTAGAACCATCCATCTTGAATCGCTTTAAGATTTTATCTATATAGAGGGCTTGGGAAAGACCTATTATTCTCTTTGCTCTATCCCGGTAGAGTCGAATTCTAAGAATATAGGTTGCTTCTCCCAAGTCTTTCATGGAGAAATTACTCGAAAGCCAAGCTTTCACAGAACTGAGCATTCCCACATCATTTCCTATTAGTAGAATATCATCCACATATAGTACTAAGAATGCGATCTTGCTCCCACTAACCCTTTTGTATACACAAGGTTCCTCCACATTTTGCACGAAGTCAAACTCTTTGACCGCCTTGTTAAAACGAAGGTTCCAACTACGCGACACTTGCTTCAGTCCATAAATGGAACGCTGAAGCTTGCACACTTTCTGAATATCGACTTCGGACACAAAGCCTTTAGGCTGCTCTATATCGATTTCCCCCTCGAGGAATCCATTAAGGAAAGCCGTCTTTTTATCCATTTGCCATATCTCATAATCATGGTAGGCAGCTATAGCAAGCATCATGCGAATAGACTTGATCATGGATACAGGCGAGAAGGTATCGTGGTAATCAATCCCTTCTTTCTGGATATAACCCTTTGCCACAAGCCTGGCCTTATAGGCGTCAACCTTGCCATCACCATCAGTCTTTCTCTTGTAGATCCACTTGTTCCCAAAATGCACTATGCCCTTGGGGCGGTCTACTAGAGTCCAGACCTGATTGACATGCATCGAGTCTAACTCAGCTTCCATAGCTTCATGCCATTTCGCGGAGTTTACATCCACCATCGCTTGGTCATAGGTCGTTGGGTCGGTCTCTTGGCTATCACTTGGAATGGAGACCCATCTCCTCCAAGTGCACAAGCCCATACCTCTCAGGTAAATGAGACACCCTACTAGACCTACGAGGTGGTTATACTTGTGTTTTAGAAGGTTCGGTTCTAGTTTCTTGCACAGGTGTCTCCCGAGGAGTTTCATTGGATTCTTCTAAAGAAATACTTCTACCTGCTCCGCCTTCCTGAATGAACTCATCTTCCAGGAAGTGTGCTTGTAAAGAAACAATGATCTTTCGATCTTCGGGCATGTAGAATAGATATCCCATCATCCCAGACAGGAATCCAATAAAACGTCCCTTCGCGGACCTAGCTTCCAACTTCTCCACCTTAGTCTTCTTGACATAGGCGGGACATCCCCAAATCCTAATATAATTAAGACTTGGTTTACTGCCCTTCCACATCTCATGTGGAGTTTTAGGAACGGATTTGGAAGGACATCTGTTCAAGATGTAAGTGGCAGTCAGGAGTGTATACCCCCACAGGTAAATCGGTAAGTCAGTATAGCCCAGCATTGAACGGACCATGTTCAACAAGGTCCGGTTCCTTCTTTCTGACACACCAATTAACTGAGGAGTACCTAGAGGTGTTAGTTGTGAAACTATTCCATGTTCCTTCAGGAACTCATAAAACTCCGTACTTATATACTCGCCACCTCGGTTCGAACGAAGTACTTTGATATGATTACCAGTTTATTTTTCGACGAGGGCCTTGAATTCCTAGAATTTCTCAAAGGCCTCGGATTTATGTTTCATTAAGTATACATAACCATACCTAGTATGATCATTTGTAAACGTAATGAAATATTGATATCCATCACGTGCTGCTTCGAAAGCACCACATACGTCAGTATGGATTAATCCCAGTTTGTCAGCGGCTCTTTCAAAAGTCCCTGTGAATGGGGACTTAGTCATTTTGCCTTTAAGGCAAGATTCACAAGTAGGAAAGGGATCCGATCCCAATGGACCCATAAGTCCATCTTTTTCCATCTTGTAAATCTTGGTCTGACCAACATGACCAAGTCTAAGATGCCATTTCAAAACTTGATTGGTTTCATCCCTACCACGTTTCCTAGTCATGGTATTCACAACGACTTTGTTGCTGAGATTTAGATGATACAATCCATTTAACAATATAGCAGTGCCCACTAGTTTATTTCTGAAATAAATTTTGCAGGAACCATCACCAATGAAAAATAAAAAGCCTTTTCGGTCCATGACCGGAATGGATGCAATGTTTTGTGCCCCTTGGTCAAAACAAGTACATCTTCTAAAGTCAAAACAAAGCCGGATTCTAAACTCAAAATAAGTGATCCTATGTCGGTCGCCTCGACACTATGCCCGCTTCCGAATGTGATCATAACTTCTCCAGCTCCAAGCTTCCTACTTTGTTCCAAATCCTGATTCACTGTATAAATATGAGAACTAGCACCAGAATCCAGTATCCAGGAAGTAGAAAATACAGTAGCAAAACAATTTGTTTCCAAAACTAAAAGTTTTGTACCTGAAGTGCCATGAAGAATCGGACAGTCTCTAGCCCAGTGGCCCAGCTCACCACACTTAAGAGAAGCATCCTTCTTCTTCTTGTTCTTTGGAACCATCGGGGCCTTGCCATTTCCCTTGAAGTCCTTGACATGTGGTCCATTCTGCTTCTTGGTCTTTTTCTTCTTGTTCTTAGACCTTCGAGGTCCAGAAGAAATCACAAGAGCAGACTCCTTCATCCGCGGAGTCTTCATCTGAGACTGAGTGGTCACAAGTTTGTTCATTAGCCCAGCTAAATTACATGCAATCTCATTGCAGTTGAAGTTTATAACAAACTGTGAGAAGGAATCAGGGAGAGACTGCAGGATAAGGTCGGTTTGGAGAGAAGTATCCATTTTAAAATCAAGAGCCTCCAATCTCTCGATCATGGATATCATTTTGAGGATGTGTTCCCCAACCTTCTCACCTTCCATCATCTTTGCACCGAATAGTTGCTTGGATATCTCATATCTAGCAGTTCTGTTGTGCTCACCATAAAGCTTGGTTAAGTCAGATAGAATCTGCCTAGCAGAAGTCATTTTCTCATGAGCTCTCTGAATCTCATTAGACATGGAAGCCGTCATATAAGCACAGACTTTCACATCATCCTTAACCCACTTTTCGTGGTTTTCAATCTCTTCCTGATTGGCTCGGGTCCGCACTGGAGGCGCTGGAATGTCCGTCTCTAAGACGTATCCCAGTGCCTCTATACTGAGGACAATCATCAGATAGCGGAGCCAATACACAAGGTTTGGTCCCATCAAGGTGTTCTTTTCGAGTAGAATTGCGAGTGGATTCATTGTCATATTGAGAGTTATGTCTGCATTAAGTACGACAGATTAATTAGTGACTTGTTATATTATGATCTGAGTATAGAATTAAGGTCTTTTCTATTCTTGTTACCCAGCTCCCACTATTTTTATCGGAATAACACACTCCCATGTGAAAACCGAGAGTATCGTCGATCTACTTCATAGTGGTGATCGAGTTCTTTATAAATCTTAATAGAGGGCAACAGAACAGGTTTCTAGTCTATTAATTTTCATAAAGTGGTGTCCAACACCAACCCATCTAATGGATGATTCGATCTTCTTTTTCCCCTTGTTCACTCCCCTCAACCTATACGGTTTCTATGGTTCGTGAACAAGTTAAGTTTATACCATCGACGCAAATCAGTTTCACAATTAAATCTTATCCGGCAACCTATCAGGTTTCTAGGGATAAAATTTGCTCCAACCGAAGGCATCCAATGCGCTCCCGGTAATTTATCCGTCCTCCCCAACGACTACCCAGATAACTCGGAAGCATAACACATCTGGTTTGGATTTCAATTTCCCGAAAGCTCGATGGAGGGAAGGAAAACCTTGAAACCTTTTAAACTTAATAATTTGTCGTGGGAGAATTGTCGCGATTAATGTTACACTTTGCACATTAATTCATTTAAGCGCGTTTGTGGCATTCATACAAAATGAAACAACTATTCACAACCTAGTTGCTACGAACATGTGGTTCATGGACCGTTCCTAGAAAACAAAAACTCCGTAATCTAATTACAAATCTTCATTTTGAATCTTCGTCTTCTCGAAACGGATCTTCCTGCGGTCTTCGTCATTA
This sequence comes from Orobanche coerulescens, assembly GCA_033398695.1. Taxonomy (NCBI): domain Eukaryota; kingdom Viridiplantae; phylum Streptophyta; class Magnoliopsida; order Lamiales; family Orobanchaceae; genus Orobanche; species Orobanche coerulescens. The sequence goes on along the minus strand of CM065802.1, from coordinate 141,086,852 downwards.
CATATAAATTTTACATTGAAAATTGCATCCTAGATACAAATATTTCTAGTAAAATAAATAGGCTCAAAACAGCCTTTACAACCCAATCGAATAAAATGAACGATTCAAAACTAAGTCCACGAACCACATCCCCATTCAAAAGCATTAATCCAATAAATACTAAATAAATGGAAAGCGTAGAGATACATTCATCCAATAAAAAACATGAACCGATCCGATTCACATAATCGATAATATGAAAACGTTCAAAATAATTTGGTCAATCACAAGTATTCCAATAAATAAATTTACCCTTATAAAATGAAATACCATATATCATTTTAATCATATTAAATCCAATTTAAAATGTGGGAAATCATTTTTAAGAATACACGGAGAAAACAAGCCCGAAACGGATCCAAAATGGGCTGAACCGCGCCCGAAACACCACCAGGCAGCTTGCAGGGCTGCCCAGCAGCCCTGGGCCGCGGCCCCCTGAGCCTGGGCCGCGGCCCCCTCCTTCCAGACCCCTCCCGCACCCTCCAACGGCATTTCGGGGCTAGTTTTTCGACCGGATATCCAATATTTATATTTTCCAACATTCATATCTTCAATATAAATCACATTTCCAAGAAATTAAGATTTATATTTAGACATAAACTTACGAAAAATATAACTACAACGAACGTAAAACATATACCACGATTATGACTAAAATGATTCCAAATCATTTACCATGTAATCAAGCATTCCAAATGCTAATATCGTATATACGATCGCAAGACCTACTCTCCGATACCACTGTTGGGATTCAGTCCCTAAATCAAAAGGCCAGTGGAAGCGGTAAAACAAATATTAATTTGATAAGAATCCCTACGAGGATCGATCGAGCTACGTATATACGAATATATATAAACGAAATCACAAGAGATATTAGAAACTCACCCTTGTAGTCCGTTGATTAATTGGATTCCTTCTCTTGAGCTATTCCCCAAGCTTTAGTTGTTCTCCACGAATCTAATCCGCTCCAATCTCTTGGATTATCCAACGCCGAAAGATCGCGTCTCTACTTGCCACGCCCCGGAGAAACGACCGGAACGACAATCACCCGATTAACCTCTAAGGTTACGGATAGAATCAAGTGATGGAAACTTTATATTTAAGATTATAACACTCTAAGTGCTTAATCTATTTCTCTCAATTAATCCTCACAGTATTTCTCCAAGAAATATGAAGAAGAATGATAAGGAAAGATGAAGACTTAAAAAATGATTTTCTCTCTCTATTTCCCTCAATTCTCACGAATGGAATGGTGTGTAGGAGATAGGAGTAGTCTTCATTATATCCTTATTCAAATCCCCCAAAATCTCCTACTTTAGACAATATCACCAAGGGTTGATATTTGTACCCTTGATTGGTCACAAGTCTACAAAACTCCAAAGTGAAGACCAAGACCAATTGAGGGAGTAGGTGATGAAGAGGCCATCTAGAAGTAATCGGATGAGTTCGATTCGTTTCGGACTCCCGTGAGTCCAAACAGATAAACTCTGATTCCGTTCCGATGTATTTATATCGATTAATTAATCCAATTAATTAATCATATCAAATACATAATAACATAATTAATTTCTCCAAGAAATAATTATATTCATGAATTAAATTAATCACCCGGTAACTTATTTAATTCATTAGGCCGTAATTAATTTATCTAATAAATCAATTTCGACATCCAATGTCCCAAATTAGATATCCAATATCTAATATTCATAATGAGAGATTAAGCTCGATTCATTCCGTCGTCAATCCTATTGCGCGACTCGGTAGGTCCGTCTTAGTCAGCAATGGGAGGAACCAAAGAGTAGTACCACCACCTAGCCAGCCTGGCGGCCTACACTGTACCCCAACTGAGAACGAATGATTGGGATCATTCAAGAACCATTCTGTCGTGAATACCAGTATACGTATAAATCCTTCTTTCAAATGTCCTGATCATGTTATAGGGTCACGGTCAGTCAAACCCTATCTGTACTTGATGCTATGCATGCGTTAATGTAAATCGAGATCATCAAGCTCTCGTGTATCTAATACAACTAGCTTCAATGCTTTGCCAAAGACTTATGATCTCATCTGCCAATAACCGCATAGGACATATAACCCGCTCACTAACGGGAGAAAGAATTCTATCTTGGTATTCAGTAGGACCTGCTACTTGCCCGTTAGGATGCACGTCGAGGTTACTCTAATGAAAATCTTAACGTCACAAGCACATCCCTACTAAATACTCAAGTCGAAGGTTCACGAATACCTATCACAACCTTTCGATTCCGTCATTGATTGTCCCGGAGTGAAATCCGTGTGACGAATCGAGGGTGAGTCGGTTCGAGTATACTAATCTAATTATCATACCTATAACGTGTGCTCCCACTAACCATTAGTGTTCGACAGGCACTCTCCATGTCAAAGAACACGTCATACAAGTCTTCACATAAACTTAATGCCCAGTTAAGTTTCATCAACTTGCGAACGATTAAGTATTTGAGCTATAAACCTTTCCAGTGCCGACCCCTTTATCCAATAAGGAGTGGAACGTTTTGCTCTCAAATACACGGACTAGTTTCTATATGTATATTTACGAGTTAGGAATGCAGTAACTACCAGTAAATAAAGAAACATCCATTGCCTTATATTAATTATTTACATAATTACAAGTACAATGCCCTCACTCAACATCCTCTGAGTGGCATTCGACGACATACTCCTAACAAATCGAACAATAAAATCGAAAACCCCCAATTTACCCAAAAGTAGGGTTCTTAGAAGATTTACCTTGATTTGGATGGAGGAAGACGATTATGACAATAATAAATCACACTAGGAACACAATACTCGATCTCCCAAGAATTTCCACGGGCAAAACTTGAAGAATCGCTCAAAAACTCTCCAAAACTCTCGCTGCGGACGGAAGGGGAAAAAAGAAGAATGTCGCGAATGCAAGGTCAACTCAGGTTTATAAAACCTGACTTCACATTACGTACGTTAACATGCAGCGGTTAACATACGTTATGCTCATTACGTACGTTACACACAAGTGTTAGCGTATGTAATGGCTCGGCAGAACAATCTGCCCAAATTGCTGATGTCGCTAGCATGCGTTACATCAGACAGCTAGCGTGCGCTACAAGGAGGTCTTACATACGTAACACCAGCATGTTTACGTACGTAAGGACTCGGCCAAATCCGGGCAGACTCACTGTCCAAAATACTGAGGGCCATAACGTACGTTACCACAAGGGTATAACGTATGTTATGTGGGTATCGATAGAAAGGATGAGGTTGCTTATGAATAACGACATAACTTTTGATATTTGATTCATTATTGAAGCCAAAGTGAGAATAGCAGGTGAATTCATGGAAACACCAACTAGATTTTTACCAGGGCTTGGAAAAAGTTCATATGCCAAGAAACGACGAGCAAAGAAAATGGTCGTTTGCTACAAATGTGCTAGGTGGAACTATGATTCAAGATGTCGATCTTTAGGAATTCCTTCCACAAATAGAAAAGATAAAATTCAGTTCATCAAGGATGGTCTGAATATGGAGAATTTAGATGATATCGAAATTTCTATTGACACGCATCCTAGTGGACTCGTACATTATGGGATTCGATGTTTGTGGAATAAATTCAAACCAGAATATGAACAACATCTTGGGAATCTTACGTTAAAAGACCCTGTTTGCCAATTTGTAAGAAAATTGGATGGGAAGCTTCTCCCCGACTCATAAAAGGCGTTTAAGCCGTTCCTGAACATAAAATCAGATGAAGATGTGAGCCACAATCACAACTCATGTACATACACGTGAGTATCTTTACTTTCTGTCGTTTTTATTTTATATTTTCTAAATAAAAATTGTGATACGCAATAAATGCATTCATTATTATATTGAGTAGTTGAAGCGCAATTAACGCGGTCACAGATTTAATAAATCTTTTTACTTTATTTTGCATCTATAAATAAACATTGCATTTGTTTTTTTTTTCTGCATCCCTGAAACTTGTATTCTTTTCTCTCTAAAATAATTTTCTTTTTCAAAAAATGGAATCATCATCTTCCACAAAAAGATTTAACTCCATCTGAATTTTTGGTGGAGCTAGTCATTGGAAAGAGGCTTGCTTTACTGAAGCAGCCCACAACTTGGGTCGTACCTTAGGAGAAAAATGCATTCATGTAGTTTACGGAGGAGAAAGTCTAGGATTAATGGGACTTGCTGCTGCTTCTGCCTATATGGAATGAGTAAGTATTGGGAATCATTCCAAAATCTCTGGCTGAAAGTAAGGTCACTGGAGCAACCATTAGAGATGAGTTCAGAGCTGTGAATATGCAAGACCGCATAACTCACATGACAAATAATGTTGATGCCTTTATCACCCTCCCCGGTGGTTTTGGCACTCTTGAGGAACTTTTTCATGTAGTTACTAGAGCCCAGCTAAATGTTCATAAGAAACTAATAGGTCTGCTAAGTGTCAATGGTTTCTTCGATGGTTTACTATTTTTCATAGACTACTCTTCTGAAAAGGTTTTATTTCTGAGCGTGCTAAACGAATCATAGTCGTTGCTACAACACCAAAAGAGCTGATCAAAAAACTTATTGCATTTGTTCCTGAACCAGATACAGCTCTAGCTAATATTATTTGGATGGAAGATTTCACTTTGCGGAAACGCAAAATTGACGCATTCCTTTCCCTTTGATATCACACTTCATTTCTCTTGTTTTTTTTTGCGGGTGTAAAAATCGTGAAAATGATGGCAGCCTAAGGAGTTTCTTTTCGACCTCTTGACGTGCATCTATCCACGATTTATGTATTATTATTTCTATTCCTGTACTTTTTCTCGTGTGTTTTTAATAAAAACATTAATGGCAGCGTAAGACGACTCTTCGAACTTTCTTGAAGCACATCTAGGTTGTTTGTGTTATACTTCTGGGTATATAGTTTTTTTTGTTGTTGTTTTTCCACACTTATTTCTTGCATGTCTAATAAAGGCTTGAGCGAAGCGTCATCTTTCATAAACAGGGAAGCCTTCTTTAAACCCTTACTCCATTGTTCTTTTTACACAATAAGGATATTGTTTATCATTAAGTGTGGAGAAGGTGTATATCTATATCTATCTATATACATAAATATATATATATATGTATAATAATATAAAAAAAGAGGTTGGAAATCACGAACCATTTTCTTGAGAAAACAATAGTGAAAAAAATATTTTTGGGATATTTTACTGGTTTTGATAATGGATTTGGATGAAGGTGTATGAGATTCAGTACACAACACTCTTTTTGTGAGTTTTGAGCCTTAGAGCAATCCTTATATATACGCTCTATATTTTTTGTTGTGTGGTCAAACATTTTGTGTTCATTCTAGAACTTGCTCATTTATACATTCGAGACTACATTCATAAACTCTTGCATTAAGATGATAAAGGCAATTAGGATTAACCCCTTGTTGGCTTATATTTTCCCACCCATTACATTTTATCCTTAGAAGCTCCATTGAGCCTTAGCCTATTTATTTGATCAAGCACATTAATTTAGCCATTATCCATTCTTGTTGATGACTCATCCATTTGCACCATATAGTCAAAGATTTAATTGTGAACTAGATGTGTGACAAATAGGGACCGATGTTCATAAGAGTATTGTGGAGATGAAGAGCTTTCGTTGAAACAGAAAGGGTGTGAAGTACATTGGAGTATTGAATCGAATAAAAAAACAAATCTAAATAAAGGCCAAAAAAAAGAGAGAATGGCCAGAAAGAAAAATGCGGGAGGTCAAGTGCGAAAATCATCACTATGTATACATAAAATAGCACTTGAACTATACCTTAAGTGATACATAATTCCTTCCAGAAGATCCATTGCATACTTTTTCTTACACAGGAGTATGACCTTGCCAGATGAATATTCAATTACCATGTAGAGTACAGAATAGCTTGGGGATGATGGTTTAAAAGTTTTCGTTACAAAAGAGGGGATGTTGATTGTTATTTGTAGGATTTGTTACGCATCTAAATTCACAATTGATCTTGGCTAGCAAACCTCATAATTTTCCCTTATCCTACCCATACCCAAAGCCACGTTACAACCAAAAGAATGACCTTTTAATTTATGCAAGAGTTTATTTTTTAGTAGTGGAGATTTGATTTTTAACCAAACGTATGGTAATGATACGTTATGCTTTGATATGAGTGAACTCTTCTCGAATATCCCATATATATACTGGAGTGAAGAGTGACATCCACCGTGAGGGTATTGAATTTTTTTTGCATTCAATTCTCAATGAAGTTGTTAGAATTTGGTGCGACATCCTATTTTTCTCTGATCTCACTTGGGTCATGATCATTTGTTCTCTTTTGATATTGGTTTTGTCATGTTTTTTTCAGTATGAGTGTTATAACTCGGGTATAAGATTTGCCCAATGACGTGCAAAAGATAAGTGTGGGGGATTTTGTTTGGAATATTTTGAGTAATATTTTATTAGTGTTTTATGTATATAATTGTGTGTTTTATGTGATAGTTTGTCATTTTTACCATATATTTATATTATTTCATTTTGTTAGAATTTTCTATAATTTTGTGTCATTTTTGGATAATTAATTAGAATTATATTATATCTGCAGGTTAACCAGCCGATACAAAACATATCAATTGGTTCAAAGGCGAAATTTTTCTAGAATCCGAACATAGACATGAGTGGTCTCATTTTATTCGTCTCATCTATACGATCGTTTTGAAATAAAATTCACCCAAATCCGAGTTCGTATGAAGAAGTTATGACTTTTCGAAGTTTGTAGGACAATTAAACATGCGGACCGGTGATAACATGCCACGTGTCAGAACCAGATTGGACAAGCTAAGTCAACCACAGAGTGACATAATCCATGACGTTAGCATGGATGCATGTCATCCTACTCGGCTGCCATGTCAGCAAAAGCGCCACGCCAGCATCCTCTAGCTAATTGGAACACGCCACGTGGCATCACACGTCAACAAAACACACGCCTGACACACGTCCGAGACAGCTGGACAATTTTGGCCAGTCGCACCACCCACGCATGTTGCACACACGCCAGTCCAGAATCACCAATTTGGCGCGTGTGGCACACTCGCGCGTCAGAAAAAGCGCCACGTCAGCTGACGACATGGCAGATCAGATGATATTATTATGGGGTGATTTTCAGATTTGTTTGGATGTGTATTATTGATGATTGTTGTATTAAAATAATTAGTGATAGGTTTATTTATTATTTAGTGTAAGTTTATTTATTATTTACCTGTATTGAAAAATTGTAAAATAGTAGTATAATAGGAGAGGGTGTTGAAAGGAAAATGAGAGGAGAAAAAATAGAGAGATATTATTATAAGAGAGAGAAATAAAAATTTTGTATGATAAAATTATATTTGAGTAATAATATTATGAAATATTTATTTATTTGTGTTGTTATTATGAGTGAGTAATTTTCTTTTACTGGGGTTATGATGAAACCATGTCTATATTATTACTATTATTTATATAATAATTCCAACTAAATATTTTTAATGATTATGATTTTGCCTTCAATAGGGGAATATTATTTCATCAATTATATCACGTATTTTTTATAGTTATAAATTCCTCATTGCTTTGTAATTATTGATATTAGTTAATTTCTTTGATTATCTATTTTCCATTAAATTGGACACATATAATGCGTAGAAGTTACATTTTTCAAGCGAAGTAAAATCTATATTTGATTTATAATTTTGTACTTATTGTTAAATCTATAGGGAAATAGTGAGATTGATTTCAGAATCTATTCCCTGAATTTCTTGGAATTAAAATATAAAATAAATAATAAATAGACATTGGTGGATTCTAAACCCTAGTAAATTATTTAAAATCAATTTATCTAAAGTCTACTTAAAAATTACTGTTATTTGTTGCAATTATTATAACCATTCAAAAATCAAATTATTTGGGACTATGTTAGAATTTAATATAATTTGGTTTAAAACGATGGGAATATTTTTACTTCACTATCATAGTCCTCCTGTGGAATCGACCTTGCACCGCATATCTATATCGAACGAATCATGCGCTTGCGAGTATTAGACTAAAGAATCAACAACAACCAGCAGCCGGAGAAACCATCATATCCCATTAAGGAGAAATCAATCCCTCCGACTGAGGAAGATGCATCCTGCGCCGTCCGACAGAAGGATTCAGTCCCTTCTAAGGAACAGGCGGAAGCTGAGAGTTAACAGAATGAATCAGTCCCTCATGTACAATAGGCTACAGACACCAAAAAGAAGCAAGAGGAATCAATCCCTTCGATCTCCCAGACAGTAACACCGGCTGAACCGATGGAGGTTCCAACCACCGAGCAGGTATCAACTCCTATCCCTACAGGTTCACCAACTGGACCAGATGAGGACTTCCTAGCTGACCACAACCCTAAATAACCAAACCATAACATCGTCATCAAACATTTAGAAGAGCCTTCTGATTCAAAACTTGCTTATCCCCACTCTCCTCGCACCGAAGCAAGAATTGAGCAACTGCAGCAAATCAGTCGCCAAACTATCTTCTTACAGGATACTGTCAAAGCACTGTATGATGTAGGCAAGGAACTCGACTAGATGCAAGAAACTGCCCAGGATGAATTCCCCAAATTTCAAACAGTTGTGCGGGATGTTGAAGAAGCATTCTATCTCATGACGAACACTTTATGGCAGGCACTGAACCATTTTAAACAACACCAGGATCCTTAAGCATGAGCAGGAAAATCTGAGACTTGCGGAAGCCAAAACGGTTGTCTCCCTCGAGTACACCGGGTCCAGACTTACTACCCAAGACCATAAAATTGACGACCTTACTGCAGTGGTTGCCAGTCTGGTGGACTCATTGAAAGACATTAAATACAAGCAAACTGAATCAATGGATATTCTTCGGGATATTCGTGGTAAAGTCACAGAGCATGATAATACAAGAAAGAGGGAAGAGACCCGTGAGGCTGAAAGGAGATGGAGCCTGGAGAAAGAAGGGAGATGGAAGCAATACTGGATGACAATGTTGCTACAGCTTTCAGAAGACTGGCCGGACCTGGGTCAGGTAAAGGAGCAAGAGGATTTAGGTTAAATGCTGTAAGATCACGCCTACGAACCAGTCGTAAGTTAAGTTGTAATACACTTAGTCTTGTAGGATTTAAACTTTTAGAATTTGCCTGTGAGCAGTTCAAATTTTAGTCTAAGTCTCGAAGATTAGATCATTCACCAGAAGACTTGAAGACAGCCTTGTGTTTTCAAAGGGTCTTGGAATTATCAAAAAGGGGGATATTATTGGGAAAAATAATACCCCAAATATTTTGATAAATGCACCCTATAGCGTGTCCCTACACCACTGTAACACCCCCGATATATTCAGGAATATTACTGCGCCGTAAATCCTTTACATAATGATTTACAAGGCTGAAGAAATGAAAAGACAATAACAGATACCAACGTATGAAAGTAACTGAAATAAAATACAATAGTTCTGACCAATACTGAAAATACAGATGTCCAAAGGAAAAGTATTAATACATCATCAAATCCAAATCATCACAAACGACAACGTACTCGAGTACTTATTAAAACGATACAAACAACAGACAAATAAACTCGGCCGGAACATCACTCTGCACCCTCGTCGTCATGCAACTCCAGTGGTTGTTTCCCCGCTCTCCTGGATCCTGAACATAAACAAATGTTCACCCCCGAAGGGGTTAGCACAACGATGCTAGTACAAGTACCACAAAATATTATTCAACATCTCACGAAGAATAATAATAACATAAATGACAAAAGAACCAATGAGTCTTCTCCTGCGAGAAACTCAACAATAACATACACACATGATAATCACAACATGATATCACAACATACACATGGTAATTCCGATGATCTAACGTTCACTGCCTAGACCCCCCGATGATTCCGTCAAACCAACCCGAGGTGGAAAAACCCGTCCGATGATCCAGCGCACGCTAGCATAGATCCCCCGATGATCCCGTCGGACCAACACGAGGTGGACATACAATAACGACATACATGTACAACAATATGTATAACATCAATACATAAAACAATTAAGGTACTTGCCTCGATTCGAAGACAAGAATAATACTCCCACGAATAACAAAGCGTTTGAAGGTTGCTCCCTTCGATCAATCACGTTGCTAAGCTCAAACCTTAACAAAAGAAATAATATAGAATTCATCTCCCGTCGCACGAATGTTAACAATCTAATTTATAATCGGAAGTTCATAAATCGTAATCTGCCTGGCTTGCTTAACGCACGCTACATATCCTATGTAGCGTACGTTAAGGCTACTTGTTAGCGCACACAATAATACGAAGTCTAGCGTACGCTAACCATGAACTATCAGTACCTCACTGATCAGTCGATTGACTCGTCTGATGATATAATGCACGTTACGTTCCAAGCATAGCATACGTTAACTTATGCCCGATAGCGCATGTTAACTATAAAGCTTAGCGCACGCTAAACATGTATGACAGTTCTTCCCTGGGCAGTCGACTGTTCTAATTGTGATGAAACTTACGAAATCCTGAGTGTTTAATATACGTTATCTCCATGCATATTACGTTCATCTTATTACAAATGATCTCACGGATTCAAACATCTTCGAGATACAAGGATACGTATAATCATCGCAACACCATATTCCATCTTGATTACAATTCTCATGCGAAGTTTGGTGTTCTTAAGGTCGATGCACTAGATTCCAATATCATCATTACATCCCGATTTAACCATGAAGATGAACTAACAATTCCAACTTATAAGAAAGGATGCAAATCCTCTATGATTCTTTCCTAAGTCCATTTAACAAATGTGATAACAACTTTACGTCTACGACCAATATGGTAATGTCATCATATGGATAATCAATCTCAGAATATTTCTCTCATCATTCGACATGGTAAGATGCTAATCATGATGTTTCCAACGATGACATCTTAAGTATAAACATTCCAACTTATAAACATTATGTTGTTTGGATAATTTATCAATGGAACTCAATATCTTGATAGCATAATCCTCATATCCTTATTAACACGAATCCAAGGTAGGATATAGTATTAACGTACCTTAAGATGAAGAAAACACTGAATCAATAGGTAGACTTCAACCCCGGTTGCTTGTGTGTCACTCCAAAGTGAGTTTCTTCTTCAATGATCAAGTGTAAATACTCTCCAATCTTCAATGATCATGTAAGGAGGGTTTATAAGTGTTTAAGAAGTAGGGAAGGCTCTCTGGACTTTCCAAGATATGAAGAACGAGTGATAGAATCGTAAACCAAATGAAATGGGGTGTTGTCCCTTATATAAAGTTTCTATATGATAGCTGTTTTGCGCACGCTATCGTGCTGTCCTTAGCGCACGCTAATTAGCGTTGACTCCAAAACTGTCCAGGTTCATCCGAGGGAATCTTCACTACTACAAAAACAGCATTTAACAGCGGCATTTTAACAGCGGTTCTAAAAAAACCGCTGTTAAAATGAAGCGGCGACATTTTAACAGCGGTTTTCTTTGGAACCGCTGTTAAATCTGCATAAATTTGCAATATATTGAATATTAATATATTTTGTGATATATTAATATTAAAAATTATATTACATTATATAATAAAAATTATAATAAATACATGTTGTTTTATGAATTATATTATATTAAATGTGCAATATATTGAATATTAATATATTTTGTGATATAGTAATATTAAAAATTATATTATATTATATATTAAAATTATAATACATACATATTGTTTTATGAATTATATTATATTAAATATGCAATATATTGAATATTAATATATTTTGTTATATATTAATATTAAAATTATATAACATTATATATTAAAAATTATAATACATATTGTTTTGTGAATTATATTATATTAAATGTGCACGATATTTAATATTAATATATATAATATAATATAATTCTTCAAATATATTATAAATGTTGACTTATTAATATAACTTATTAATATTTAATATATGATACAAATTTATAATTTCAGCATGGCTATATACAATATATACATTATAATTTTTAATATGTAATAATTTTCATTATTTTATATTATTATTCTATAATAATAATTAATAATATAAATCATAAAAGTTTAATACTCAGTTCATCAAATTTTTTATATAATATACATTATACTTTAATGTATATAATAAAATTCTGAAAATATTAATATATATATATATATATATGTGTGTGTGTGTGTGTGGTTTATTGTACACTTATATAATATAGATCAACAAAAGTACAACAAATGACTTTGGCCCAGTGGTTGATACCACCTCCATCTTATGGAGGTCACAGGTTCAAATCCTCTGAGTTGCAGAAATGCAAATTTATTCATATATATGTGCTGGGTCGCTAGCGGGAGGCGGGTGGGCGGTCGGGTGCGGGGGATCTGGGCAGGGCAATATAATTTTTTTTATTCCAATAATTTTAACGGTTCAGAACCTGTTAAAAACTCGAACATTGTTAAATCTTGTTTTGTAGTAGTGCTTATCCGGACCCATGTCTGGCCGGCGCATGTGCTAGCCGCCTAGCTCAATAATTGACTGCCTAACGCACGCAATTCCTCATTCGTAGCGTATGTTAGTTTTAGCCGATAACGTACGTTAAGCTGCATTCTTAGCGTACGTTATCACGTGTTCGCATGAGAAAATTTACATGTTGTTATACTCATGTACATGGATACAAATATAGGAAATATCATACTCCAATTATTGAGATCACAATTCCGAATAATACAAGGTTCAACAACAGATGAAATACACAATAATAAATCCGGATATTACATACTCTCCTACTAAAAAGGAGTTTCGTCCCGAAACTCAAGGCGAAGATAACTCTGGATATCGGGACTTCATGCTATCTTCAGTTTCCCAAGTGGCTTCTTCCACTCCGTGGCGTGACCACTGAACTTTGACCAAAGCGATTGGTTTGTTCCTCAACTGCTTAACTCGATTCTCGAGTATCCTGACCGGTCTCTCTTCAAATATTCCATCCTGAGTGACTTCGATCTCGCCGCCAATGACATGACTAGGATCCGGTATATATCTCCGTAACTAGGATACGTGGAACACGTTATGAACATGGCTTAATGACGGCGGTAATGACAATCTGTATGCCAACTCTCCAACTCTCTCAAGGATCTCGAATGGTCCGATATATCTCGGACTCAACTTTCATTTTCTCCCAAAACGAAAGATTACCCAAGTAGGAGAAACTTTTAAAAGCGCGCGATCTCCAATATTGAATTCTAATGGACGACGGCGTACATCTGCATAAGATTTCTGTCTACTCTGGGCGGTCAACAGCCTTTCGCGAATCAAAGCTATCTTCTCTCGAGTTTGCACGATCAACTCTGGTTCCGTTACGATCAAATCTGATGAATCGTCCCAACATAGGGGCGATCTGCATCTTCTCCCGTATAATGCCTCAAACGGTGCCATCTTAATAGAAGCATGCCAACTATTGTTGTAGGTAAATTCAATCAACGGTAGATGAACTTCCCAGTCAGTTGACCAATCTAAGGCACAAGCCTTAAACATATCTTCCACTATTTGAATAGTCCTCTCGGATTGTCCATCTGTCTGCGGGTGATAAGCTGTGTTGAAGTTCAATTCGGTCCCCAAGGCTTTATGAACTGCTTTCCAAAAATGAGACACAAAACGACCGTCTCGGTCAGAAATAATGGTCTTCGGAGTACCATGCAATCGGACTATCTCTGAAATAAATACTCGTGCCAACCTCTCTGGTCCCCACGTGTCCTTAATGCCTAGAAAATTAGCTGGTTTGGTTAAACGATCAACTATCACCCAAATCATGTTCAGTCCTGTCTTGGTTGTCGGCATACTAGTGATAAAGTCCATTGATATGTCCTCACACTTCCATTCAGGAATCGGGAGCAGCTTCAGCATTCCAGCAGGTCGTTGATGCTCGATCTTAACCTGCTGACAAGTCAAATATTTTGAAACATAATTTGCTACATCTTTCTTCATGTTGCCCCACCAAAAGTTCTGCTTCAAGCCCTTATACATCTTACTGGTGCCTGGGTTGATAGAATAGGGCGTGCTGTGAGCTTCCTTCATAATCGTCTGTTTCAGAACATCGACATCGAGAACGCAAAGTCGGTTCTGAAATCTCAAAACTCCATCATCATGAATTACGAATCCGGGGGCCTTTCCCTTGATCACTTCATCACGTAACCGAATCATCAGAGGATCATCTACTTGCTTAGACTTGATTTCTTCGGTTAACGATGAAGTTATTTCCATCACGCACAGTTGTATTTGGACTCTTTGCAACCATACTTTAATTCCTTCTCGAATCATCTCTCGTTGAATGCTGAGCTGGGACGTCAGAGTCTCCAGCATCTGAATAGAAACAGGCTTGCGGCTAAGTACATCAGCCACTACATTTGCTTTGCCTGGATGATAAAGAATCTCCAAGTCATAGTCCTTAATAAGTTCCAGCCATCTTCTTTGCCGCATGTTCAACTCTTTCTGACTGAAGATGTATTTGAGACTCTTGTGATCCATAAAGATCTGACAGTGAGTCCCGTACAGGTAATGTGTAACACCCGAACCCGAAAAGGGCCAAAATGTAACATTATGGTGCCAATCAGAACATACTAACGCAGGCGGAAGACTTTATTATAAAATAAATACTGAGTCAAGCAAAACAACGAATTCCAAAGTATTATCTCGATAAAGTCTCAATGAAAGAAATAATCCAAAACATAAGTCTGAAATGAAATAAAATTTCAAAATACTAAGTCTTAAAAATACTCCATAAATGGGAATCTAAACATGGGTAGGTCCTCTAGCTCCTACTCTCATCACTCCTGCCCAGCACCCCGCTTATTACCTGCCGCAGAGAAAAGAAAAATGCGGCTGAGCTAACGCTCAGTGAATAGATATAAATAATGAAAGATAATAAGCATAAACGAAAGAATAGTGAATGAATCCAAGAGAACCTGCTGAACAAGATGTCGAGGAAATATGGAACAAATGATGAAGGAGTCAAAACTTAAACAAAAGGAAATATGGGACGGATGTCAAGCATAAACAAAGGAAAATGCCCAAGTAACAAACAAATAGCAAATCGTACAAAGGAGTCTAGCTCTCCACATGTACTAATGTGAAATGGGGTGTATTGCACACACACAAGTCCATTCACCAAATTCTAAACATAACTAAATACCTAGGATGCATCCATACGCTCCCTGCAAAACAGATATACATATGCCAAGTTCTAGACTAAGCATACATACAATATACACGGGCCAAGTGCGCTATATATAGCAATATAAACAAATGGGAATGCCGTGGACAAAGTCACACCTCCACAGATAGTGTCAATACCATTGGTGCATCAATGGAAGGTCATGGAACTCCCATGACTAGTTAAATAAATATGGGCAACATAAATAGGCAAATGGTGAATATAATAATCGTGAGGGACAATTTCTAATTGTCCACCAAGATGATGACTATGGAGATGAATATAGAATCAAGGAATAATCAAATGAATAACAAAGCAAATATGGATCAATGGCATCAAATAACAATCATCAGGAAAATAAGTCATGAGAAACTCTTACTGAAAAATGGCGGAATATTTGTACCTTAGGAAATGAAAGCAATAGGAAAATGAACACAAGGAAAGGTGGATCACTCCTCCTTCACTGAATCGACACGAAATATAATCATATATTACTTATGCATTCATTAAAGTCATAACGGATTCATTACTCAAAGTTACTTATTAATAGGTCAGGGATTTCACAAGTGAATCTGGTTCTATTTTCTTATGAAATTTAAAGCATAACAAATAAGGTTATGAGGTTTTATAATTTTTACTTGTGATTACCACATGAGTTAAGCACCTCCCCAAATTTTTCCAGATTTTATTTCTAAGTGCAAGTACCATTTCAAAAATCATTTTCTCAAACTTGTCCAAAAACTGCTCTGCAGGTATACCCCAAAAGTTTGCATTTATTTAACCCAGTTATACACATCAGAAAAATCTAAAAACATTATAGTGACTAATAAACATGTTATATGTTCTCCTTATAAAATTTGGGGTTCTCAATCGTTATAGTTTGTGAACTAAAAATCATATAAACAGACTGAAATCAGACTCAAGATTTCCAGATTCAACAACCGTTTTCTTATAAATTGTTTGGACGACCAATCAACCCCAATCGACTTCTAACCAATTGTGAAAGTTAGTAAACTCTCTGAATTATCTTCAGACTCAAGAATCATGCAAAAATCTGTTGTAAAACTCGAACTACGGTCCGTACAAGATAGGGTTATGAATCTGTCCAGAAAACAAATGCATCTCTACCACTTCCAACATGTTTAATCATACATATTATTGTATAAACACTTATAGATTGACACCAAAACACACACGTTAATGCATGACAAATAAGGTTAATGATTTACCTAGATCTGAATCAAGAGGATCAACAAGAAAGAAGATGGCGCTCACACAAACACCCAAAAGCTGCTACGAAAGCTTGAACACCAAAGTTGTGGCCCTAACTTGCAACTTCTTTGATTTTGTGGAGAGAAAATACTGGATTTAGGGTTGGTTTGTAATACCCCATTGTAATTCAGTCAGTATC
Organism: Orobanche coerulescens; assembly: GCA_033398695.1. Classification (NCBI taxonomy): domain Eukaryota; kingdom Viridiplantae; phylum Streptophyta; class Magnoliopsida; order Lamiales; family Orobanchaceae; genus Orobanche; species Orobanche coerulescens. Next base: position 141,070,103 of record CM065802.1, on the reverse strand, counting down.
ATTCAGTATTTATCGTTCAGTAATTGTCACTCAGTAAATTTCACTCATTAATGATCATTCATCGTTCATATTCATTCATGATATTCACCGTTCAGAGTAATTGTATCGTCATTCATCAGAAGAATCGTGCCGTGTTTATCATCATTGTCATATTCATAGTGGGTTGTGTGTGAGGAGTAGCGCATGCTATGAACTCTCTTTAGCGCGCGCTAATTGAATTTAGGTAGCGCACGCTACCTCCCAACACTAGCGCACGCTAATGTAGTTCAATGCAGGCAGTCCAGAAGGCACTGGACTGCAGTTGGGTTGCAAGTAGCGCACGCTACGAATGGTAAGTAGCGCGCGCTAGTAGGTCGGAGTAGCGCACGCTATGCAGTCTAGGTTGCGTGCGCTAAGGACGGATCAGGCAGAGTCCAGTAGCTACTGGACTGAGTTGGAATAATTCCTAGCGCACGCTACGAGTAGTTATTAGCGTACGCTAATAGGTGTCAGTAGCGCACGCTGTATATTGTGTGTAGCGCACGCTACCGCGATCAGATTAGAGAACATGAGGTTCTGGACTTCAGTACTGGGCATCAGATAAATCGTTAGCGCATGCTAACATTTTGAGTTAGCGCACGCTAAGTATACGGTTGTAGCGCAAGCTACAAAAGGTACGTAGCGCACGCTACCGTTGCGAACAGAGGGTTCTGGACTACCCAGTACACCCGTTAGTGCACGCTACGCACAGAAGCTAGCGCACGCTAACTGGGATTTGCTATATATTGGACAGTGCAGTCCATTTCGTCATTTCATCATCTCACTTCATTCCTTCGACGATTTTGGGCGATTTCGGGCGATTTGAAGAGTTTTCTTTGAGCTAAATCCACAAATCATCATCTTCAAGCTTATCATTCGGATTAATCATCATTTCATCATCCCCATCACATCAAATCAAGGTAATAATCTCTTGGATCTAGAATTTCGAATTTTTGGGTTTTCCTTCCGATTTCTTCGTGTAAGCTTGGATTGTTGTTGGAATATGTTAGATATGGGTTATCTACCTTGGATAAATGTATTCCTACGGATTTAATAACATGTATTTTGAATTTCATGTATTGTTGGGGTTTGATTCAAGAACACCTTGGAGTTGACTTTGATATTTGGGGGTTTTCGATTAGATGTTGTCGTTAACTCGTTTTGTGGATTCCTATGGGATTATTGATATCATTGGTGGTGTTTTGTTGGTTAGAAATACGCATTTTGGAGTTGGTTTCGACATATTCGGGATTGGATATTATCAAAGGATGTATGTTTGCTAAGTGTTTGTTTGAATGCCTCAATGAGTTCGGATATTGTTGTATCGACCTTTGAGTTAATCGTATTTCATGCTTGATACGTATATGGAGTGGATTATTGGTAATTGTGTCATTCAAGGTTGTTCGAGCGACCGACATCTCATTTTAAGGATATTGTTTGAGGAAGGACATTTCGACACCGGTATTGTGTAAATAAATTCTTACTCGGTTAAAAGGATATTCAATTCCTTATGTTGTTCATTCATACATGTAATTCACTCATAATATATCGTTCATGTCGAGACTTGTAATTATCAACTCATCATGTAACTCACGAGGAACGACGGTTCCAAAATCATTTCATTTGAAGCTATCACTCGTTGTATCATTATTTCATCTCGGTGAGTCGTTCTTGATCCTTATCGGATTTTATTCATTACTCCTCACCTTGGTCATTTTGTTCTGGTGATTTTCCGGAATTATATTGCATGACCAGTTGGCGCATGTGTGGAATTTTAGTCGGGCACATTATGGTCATGTGTATATACGGGACTCCGGACACATTGGACTGTGCGCATGGTAATGTGTATACGCAGGACTCCGGACACATTGAACCGTGAGACTAATTAGGCCAATAGCGGGTGTATATGCAGGACTCCGGACACTCGGCTATTTGTGCTATTACTCAGTTCATTCGGGCGTACATTGATGCTCATCATTCAACTTAATTCATTAATTCATTCATGTGATTATTGTATATTGTTCAACTCTTGAGGATTGTTGTTCTATGTAACTGACCCCGTTGGGGGATATTGTTTTCAGGTCATGGCAAGGCTAAGGCACGGGAAGAGAACGTTGACGGCGAGGAGTCCCAGTGATACTAGTAGGGGGCCCCAGTCCTTTTCATTCATTCGTGTTTTCTTCATTTTATTTCCGCTGCAGACTTCCGTTTGGATATTCATTTCATTCAGTGTTGTATATTTTATCTTCATATAAAATATACATGTATTCTGTATTATCTTGGGTGTATTGTAATGAAACTCCTCATCGGAGTAATTAATGATATATTGTGGTTTGGTACTGCAATTATATTATCTAATTCATTAATTTTCATTTGCCTGGTGGGTCCCAGTCGGGGGTCCACGACACTGTAATATCCGTCTAGTTTAGGGTGTTACAGAGTTGGTATCGGAGAGTGGTTTTGGATACTACCTTACGAGTCATGTCTCATTGAAATAATCGTTCATCAGACTAGTATCATTAGACTTTCGCGTCACGTGTGACCCGTGCAAGAGCCGAGCCCCTTAGACCAAAGAACAGTAAGATTTCTGACGTCATGGTATAATTTCTGGCAATAAGAATCACTCATTCCTCATTTTCATTTGTGATCATGTCAAACATGTTAACTCATTAATCACTCAGTTCATTTCACTGTTCAATTGTTGATCTTGAGGATCGTATCATTAACCTTGTTAACTTGTTCAAGATAATCATTTCAAGGATTTCATCAGATAATCTCGTCACTTCAGTTGATCATTCATGTAATCATTGTGTTTGAGCGCGTGTGCTCATTTTCATCGTTTCATAACGTAATCATAATGTGATATTCATGCGAGATATATAATCATCTTGTGACTTCCCACTTCAGGATGGAAAGAGCTGGCAGAGGACGTGGGGGAAGAGGCCGCGGTGCAGGCCGAACCCCAAGAACTCGTGTGAATACGCGTGCGAACGCGAGGAATAATGTTAATTCATCGAGCAGCGACGCCGCCACTCATTCTCCTGGAAATGATCATTCACTATCAGGGAGTCGTACCCGGGACACAGCTCATTCAGAGGGTGTTCGGGTTGACCCACTCGCTTTTATGAAGGGCATGATGGCCCAGATGACTCAAATGGCACGTCTCATGGAGACGATGCAGAACTCAGCTACTCAGAATCAACAGGATCCTCCACCGTCACCTCAGGGGCAGGAGAGGGGTGTGAGCAGTATTATTGGCGACATCTCTCGCCAGAGACCACCTACCTTTGAGGGCTCATCTGAGCCGGCGGATATTGTTCATTGGCTTGAGCATTTCGAGAAGTTATTTGCTATGGTGGATTGCCCCGAAGGGCATAAAGTTTCAGTTGCGGCTTACTATCTGGGTAAGAGCGCTCATTCGGGGTGGTTATCGTTGAAGCCCACCAACGGATCATGTACTTGGGATCAATTCAAGACTCTCATGATGGAGAGGTATTATCCGGACCCACTCAGAGAGGCCAAGTTATCGGAATTACTCACTCCCGACCTCTCAGCGGACGATGATCGCCATTGCCGAGAAATTTCAGGAGCTTCTCCCTTTCGCCTCGTCTATTATTCACTCCGAGGCGGACAAGATCAAGTATTTAAGCAAGAGGTTGAAGCCTCGTATGCGGATGCAGTTGCTTAATCACAATTGCACCACTCTGGCCAAATTCATTGAGAAAGCTCTTACTTACGAGCTTACTGCTAAAGAGATTGCTAAGCAATAACCTTCATCTGCTGGCAAGAAGTCTAAGAATCGAAACCAGCCTGAAGGCATTCAGGTAACTTTCAAGAAGCCTCGAGCGGGCTCTACTTTCACCGAGCGACCTCCTATGGTGCCCAGACCCGCAGAATCTCAGCCACGAGCGGCGAGTTCGGCCATTACCTGTTTCAACTGTGGAGAACAGGGTCATTACAGCACGAAGTGCTTGAGGCAAACCATCACGTGCAATAACTGTGGAATGGTGGGGCATAGGGCCCGTTTTTGCCGAAAGGACTCCAAACCTTCTCCGGTGTCATCTCAGGCCCCGAAACAGTAGGCGGTTCCGAATCAGGCTACTCATTCCGCGTCGTTTAAGATGACGGGAGCTAACAAAGGCGGAGCCCACAGCTATCAGACGGGAGCATCCGGTTCCGGAGCTGGCAAGCCCCGAATTTATGAGATGAAGAAAGCTGATGATCCCGAAGCCCGAATGATCTTAGGTACACTCGAAATTCTATCTCAACCTGTGTGTACCCTTTTTGATACTGGTGCATCGCATTCATTCATTTCTGAGTCGTGTTTGAGTAGACTACGTCTTGGTAGTGCTACTAGTTGTGAGCCTTATGTCATTGGTCTACCTGATGGTAGAAGAAATATTGGGAATCGTGAGATTAAGAATTGTCCGATTCAGTTTCATGGCCGTGATTGGTTGGCAAACCTAATCGTGGTAGATTTACCGAGAGACGATATCATCCTGGGTATTGATTGGATGGATCGGCACGATCCCATCATTAGTGTCCCTAAGCGTATGGTCACTATCATTTCAGACGATGGGGTCGAATGTGTATTTCAGGGAGGTAATCCCAGCTGTTCTGGGAGAGTCATCAACTTGATAAAAGCAGTGAAATTACTCAGTCAGGGGTGTGTCGGTTATTGGTGCTATATGACCAAGACCGAGAAACCATCAGTAATGTTGACGGATATTCCTATAGTGAGAGAATATGCTGATGTATTTCCAGACGAGTTACCTGGTTTGCCTCCACAGAGAGATGTGGAATTCACGATTGAGTTGGAGCCTGGTACGTCTCCAATATCAAAGGCACCGTACCGGATGGCCCCGACCGAAATGCAGGAGTTGAAGAATCAATTAGATGATTTGACCGAGATGGGTTATATTCGACCGAGTGCGTCCCCGTGGGGAGCACCAGTGTTATTTGTCAAGAAGAAGGATGGTTCGTTCCGCTTGTGTATTGATTATTGGGAATTGAACCGGGTGACGATCAAGAATAAATATCCTCTACCCCGTATCGATAATCTTTTGGATCAACTTCAGGGAGCTTCAGTATTTTCCAAGACCGACTTAAGATCTGGATATCATCAGTTGCAAATTCTAGAGTCGGATATCGCAAGGATGGCGTTCCGAACACGCTATGGTCATTATGAGTTTGTGGTAATGCCGTTTGGGTTAACTAATGCACCTGCAGTGTTCATGGAATTAATGAATCGAGTCTTCATCGACTATTTGGATCAGTTCGTGGTTGTTTTTATTGATGACATTCTAATTTATTCTCGTGATCGGGAAAAACACGAGTTTCACCTTCATCAGGTGCTCGACGTGTTGAGACGAGAGCAACTTTATGGAAAGTTTTCCAAATGTGAGTTCTGGATGTCTGAAGTGACATTTCTCGGACATGTAATTTCATCTGACGGAGTTCGTGTCGACCCTCAGAAGACGGAGGCGATCCGAGATTGGCAACCTCCGAAGAATGTTAAGGAAATACATATTTTCCTCGGATTAGCTGGTTATTATCGGCGATTTGTGGAGGGAGTTTCTAAAATTGCTCAACCCATAACGAACCTTTTACGGAAGGATAAGAAATACACGTGGTCCGACGCGTGTCAGCAGAATTTTGAGGAACTCAAGAGCCGATTAATTTCAGCACTTGTCCTTTCCTTACCGCAAGGGACAGAAGGATTTGTGGTTTATAGTGATGCGTCCGGACAGGGTCTCGGATGTGTACTCATGCATAACGGGAAAGTTTCTGCTTATGCTTCACGGCAATTGAGACCTTACGAGGTTAATTATCCAACACACGACCTGGAATTAGCAGCCGTGGTGATTGCATTGAAGATTTGGCGTCATTATCTTTATGGCGTTACCTGTCAGATATTCACCGATAATAAGAGTTTAAAGTATATATTTACTCAGAAGGAGTTAAATATGCGATAGAGACGGTGGTTGGAACTAATCAAAGATTATAATATTGAGATACTTTACCACCCGGGTAAGGCAAACGTGGTTGCCGATGCCTTGAGTCGTAAGTCCGTTCAGGAGCAAATGCTTGCTCGTTTAACAGTTCAAAAGAAGCTTCAGTAGGAATTCCTTAGACCCGAGATCGAGGTCTGGCTTCAGCGAGTGCAAGGGCAACTTTGCATGTTAGAGATTTCATCGCCACTTGAGGAGGCGATCAGGGAGAATCAGGGTTCGGACCCATTTTTGTTACGCATTCGAGATGAAGTGACTCAGGGTAAAGCCCCTGGATTTGTGGTCCACGAGGATGGACTTTTGCGATTTAAGAATCGGTTGTGCGTACCGGCGAATGACGAGTTGAAAAACTCGATTTTGAGAGAAGCTCATGCTACCCCTTATTCCGTTCATCCGGGGTCTAGCAAGATGTACAAAGACTTGAAACAAAATTACTGGTGGAGTAATATGAAACGAAAAGTCGTGGAATTTGTTTCGAGATGTTTAACCTGTCAGCAAGTCAAGATAGAACATCAGCGACCGGCGGGTATGCTAAAACCGCTCCCTATTCCAGAGTGGAAGTGGGAAGATATTTCGATGGACTTCATCACGTTTGCCGACGAGTCGTCGTGGCATGAATACAATTTGGGTAATTGTGGACCGCTTAACTAAATTATCTCATTTCCTTGAGATTAAGGATACGTGGGGTCCCGAGAGACTTGCCCAGTTGTTCATCAAAGAGATAGTGAGATTGCACGGTACTCCTAAGAGTATCGTTTCCGATCGTGACGGACGATTCGTGTCTCATTTTTGGAAATCAGTTCATCGTGCCATGGGAAATCAGCTTAATCTCAGCACAGCTTTTCATCCTCAGTCCGACGGACAATCAGAGAGGACTATTCAGACTTTGGGGGACATGTTGAGGGCATGTGTTCTCGATTGGAAAGATGATTGGGAAGCCCAACTACCGTTGATCGAGTTCACGTACAACAATAGTTGGCATGCTTCGATTAAGATGGCACCTTACGCGGCCTTGTACGGTCGTCGTTGTCGATCTCCTTTGTGTTGGGATGACTTATCAGAATCAATCGGCACCGAGCCCGATATGCTTATAGCCGCCCATGAGAAGGTAGCTTTGATCAGGAGTCGTTTGTTGACCGCTCAGAGTCGGCAGAAATCATACGCAGATAATCGTCGTCGACTGTTAGAGTTCGAGACGGGTGACCATGTTTTGGTCAATGTATCCCCGAGTCGAGGTATCTTCCATTTTGGGAAGAGGGGAAAGTTGAGTTCGAGATTCATTGGACCGTTTGAGATTTTGGATCGAATAGGCGAGCTAGCTTATCGATTGGCCTTACCTCCGGCGTTGAGCCGAATTCATAATGTTTTTCACGTCTCTCAGTTACGGAAGTATGTTGCGGACCCGAGTCACATACTTCAGTTCGACAAAATCAAGATCGCTGATGATCATTCGTATGAGGAGCGTCCTATACGAGTCTTAGAGCGGCGAATTAAACAGTTGAGGAACAAGACGATTCCTTTGGTTAAAATTCAGTGGTCTAGACACGGAGTCGAAGAGGATACTTGGGAAACCGAGAATAGTATGCGGGAGAGTTATCCCGAGTTGTTTGACCCTTAGTTTCGGGGTCGTAACTCTTTTAAGGGGGGTGTATGTAATACCCGGTTGTAATTCAGTCATTATCATTCAGTATTTATCGTTCATTAATTGTCACTCAGTAAATTTCACTCATTAATGATCATTCATCGTTCATATTCATTCATGATATTCACCGTTCAGAGTAATTGTATCATCATTCATCAGCAATCTAGTTGAAGAATCGTGCCGTGTTTATCATCATTGTCATATTCATAGTGGGCTGTGTGTGAGGAGTAGCGCACGCTATGAACTCTCTTTAGTGTGCACTAATTGAGTTCAGGTAGAGCACGCTACCTCCCAACACTAGCGCACGCTAATGTAGTTCAATGCAGGCAGTCCAGAAGGCACTGGACTGCAGTTGGGTTGCAAGTAGCGCACGCTATGAATGGTAAGTAGCGCGCGCTACTAGGTCGGAGTAGCGCACGCTATGCAGTCTAGGTTGCGTGCGCTAAGGACGGATCAGGCAGAGTCCAGTAGCTACTGAACTGAGTTGGAATAATTCCTAGCGCACGCTACGAGTAGTTAATAGCGTACGCTAATAGGTGTTAGTAGCGCACGCTGTATATTGTGTGTAGCGCGCGCTACCGCGATCAGATTAGAGAACAGGAGGTTCTGGACTTCAGTACTGGGCATTAGATAAATCGTTAGCGCACGCTAACATTTTGAGTTAGCGCACGCTAAGTATACGGTTGTAGCGCACGCTACAAAAGGTACGTATCGCACGCTATCGTTGCGAACAGAGGGTCCTGGACTACCCAGTACACCCATTAGCGCACGCTACGCACAGGAGCTAGCGCACGCTAACTGGGATTTGCTATATATTAGACAGTGCAGTCCATTTCATCATTTCATCATCTCACTTCATTCCTTCGGCGATTTTGGGCGATTTGAAGAGTTTTCTTCGAGCTGAATCCATAAATCATCATCTTCAAGCTTATCATTCGGATTAATCATCATTTCATCATCCCCATCACATCAAATCAAGGTAATAATCTCTTGGATCTAGAATTTCGGATTTTTGGGTTTTCCTTCCGATTTCTTCGTGTAAGCTTGGATTGTTGTTGGAATATGTTAGATATGGGTTATCTACCTTGGATAAATGTATTCCTACGGATTTAATAACATGTATTTCGGATTTCATGTATTGTTGGGGTTTGATTCAAGAACACCTTGGAGTTGACTTTGATATTTAGGGGTTTTCGATTAGATGTTGTCGTTAACTCATTTTGTGGATTCCTATGGGATTATTGATATCATTGGAGGTGTTTTGTTGGTTTGAAATACTCATTTTGGAGTTGGTTTCGACATATTCGGGATTGGATATTATCAAAGGATGTATGTTTGCTAAGTGTTTGTTTGAATGCCTCAATGAGTTCGGATATTGTTGTATCGACCTTTGAGTTAATCGCAATTCATGCTTGATATGTATATTGAGCGGATTATTGGTAATTGTGGCATTCAAAGTTTTTCGAGCGACCGACATCTCGTAATAAGGACATTGTTCGAGGAAGGACATTTCGACACCGGTATTGTGTAAGTAAATTCTTACTCGGTTAAAAATATATTCAATTCCTTATGTTGTTGTTCATTCATACATGTAATTCACTCATAATATATAGTTCATGTCGAGACTTGTAATTATCAACTCATCATGTAACTCACGAGGAACGACGGTTCCAAAATCATTTCATTTGAAGCTATCACTCGTTGTATCATTATTTTATCTCGGTGAGTCGTTCTTGATCCTTATCGGATTCTATTCATTACTTCTCACCTTGGTCATTTTGTTCTGGTGATTTTCCGGAATTATATTGCATGACCAGTTTGCGCATGTGTGGAATTTTAGTCGGGCACATTATGGTCATGTGTATATGCGGGACTCCGGACACATTGGACTGTACGCATGGTAATGTGTATACGCGGGACTCCGGACACATTGAATCGTGAGACTAATTAGGCCAATAGCTGGTGTATATACGGGACTCCGGACACTCGGCTATTTGTGCTATTACTCAGTTCATTCGGCGTACATTGATGCTCATCATTTAACTTAATTCATTAATTCATTCATGTGATTATTGTATATTGTTCAACTCTTGAGGATTGTTGTTCTGTGTAACTGACCCCATTGGGGGATATTGTTTTCAGGTCATGGCAAGGCTAAGGCACGAGAAGAGAACGTTGACGGCGAGGAGTCCCAGTGATTTTAGTAGGGGGCCCCAGTCCTTTTCATTCATTCGTGTTTTCTTCATTTTATTTCCGCTGCAGACTTCTGTTTGGATATTCATTTCATTCAGTGTTGTATATTTTATCTTCATATAAAATATACATGTATTCTGTATTATATTGAGTGTGTTGTAATGAAACTCCTCATCGGAGTAATTAATGATATATTGTGGTTCAATACTGCAATTATATTATTTAATTCATTAATTTTCATTTGCCTGGTGGGTCCCAGTCGGGGGTCCACGGTACTGTAATATCCGCCTAGTTTGGGGTGTTACAGAGTTATGTTTCAATATTTATAGGGAGAAGAGGAGGCTGAATATTGTGTGATAAGGAGGGAATGAAGCGTACAAATTATAAGGAAAAACCGTGTGAAGGAAAAGGAAAGCCGTGTATGTTTGTTTAGGCAAGGGATAAAATCATATCTTCTAAAAGAAATGATATACACATGAATATTTGGTCTTATCTTGCTGAAGTGTGTAAGTCAAAACGTATATATATGGAATAGACATGCATAGATTTCGGTTCTAGACAAAAACGTGTGTATGTTTTACAATAAAAAAAATGTGTCGTTTGTATCAATAGGATAGGCTAAGGAAAACGTAAAGTATTTTAGTTAAGCATAGATTAGGATAAATATTAATAATTTGTATTTTATTTCATAACATATAGTTTTAATTATTTATTAATCATAATATAAACTTAGGTAAAAATCAAATTAGTTATAAAAAATGTGAAACCAGATTTTAGGGTTTTACAACTCTTCCCCTCTAAAAAGAAAATTTCATCCGCGAAATTGAAATGAAATGATTAAACAAGAACATACCAAGTCACAGAAAGAAATGCGGGTAGCTAGCTCACATAGATTCTTCGGTCTCCGAAGTAGCTTCGCGCTCAGGATGATTCTTCCAAAGAATTTTGACAAACGGAATGACTTTGTTTCTCATGACTCTTTCCTGACGGTCTAAAATAGCCTCAGGTTCTTCAACAAATGATAAGTCATCACGGATCTGATCCAACGGATATGAAATCACATGAAGCGGATGATAATTGTAGCCTCTTAGAAGAGACACATGGAAAACATCATGCACATGAGATAGCTGAGGAGGTAACGCCAAACGATACGAAACTTCACCAACATGCTCTAAGATTTCAAACGGCCCGATGAAGCGCGGACTCAACTTCCCCTTAATACCAAAGCGTTTAACACCTCTGCACGGTAACACCTTAAGGAAAACATGATCCCCAACATTAAATGCTAGGTCCTTCCAATGACGATCTGCATAACTCTTTTGTCGTGCCCTTGCTTCTTTGAGTTTCTCCTTAGCAATGGCAACCTTCTCGTTAGTTATCTCAATAAATTCAGGACCTTCGATAAGTCTTTCCCCAACTTCGTTCCAACAGATAGGTGCTCTACACTTTCGTCCATACAATAGTTCAAACGGGGCACCTTTGATACTAGCATGCCAACTGCTGTTATAAGCAAACTCCACCAGACATAAGTATTCATCCCAATTACCCGTCCATTCAAGAGCACAAGACCTCAGCATATCTTCCAAAGACTGAATTGTCCGTTCAGTCTGACCATCTGTCTGAGGGTGAAAAGCCGTGCTAAACTTGAGTCTAGTTCCCCACGCCTTTTGCAAACCCTTCCAGAAACGAGAAGTAAAACGCGGATCTCTATCGGATACAATAGCTGCAGGTGTACCATATAGTCGAACAATCTCTTGTTGAAAAATTTCTGCCAACCTGCTAACTGAATAATCTTTACGAATAGGCAAAAAGTGAGCTGACTTGGTTAAACTATCAACCACAACCCAAATAGCATCATGCTTATTCTGTGTGCGAGGTAATCCTGTCACAAAGTCCATGGAAATTTGATCCCACTTCCAAGTAGGAATATCTAAAGGCTGTAAAAGACCACTAGGACGTTGATGCCCAATCTTCACTTGCTGACATGTCAAACACTTGGCCACAAATGTAGCCACATCCTGCTTCATCCCATTCCACCAGAAGTTCTGTTTCAAATCTCTATACATCTTGGTTGAACCAGGATGAATAGTGAACGGAGAGTTGTGTGCTTCAGACAACACAGCTTCCCGAATAGAAGAATCGTTAGGAACACAAAAACGATCACCAGACCATACAATTCCATCATCATCAACACGAAATTCCGTCTGTTTACCTTTCTCCAAGTTCTGAATTATAGACCACAATTCACCATCGGCTTTCTAAGCTTCCTAGTATAAGGTTAGGTTCAACCTTCAAACTCACCCAATAACCATCATACCCATGAACACATAGTTTTACCTCCATAAGTTCCAAGTCATTGATAATCTTTGGTGCAATATCAAGACTAGCCAGAATTCCAGACTTCCTACTAAGAGCATCAGCAACCACATTCGCCTTGCCTGGATGATACTGAATGTTCGCGTCGTAATCCTTGAGAAATTCCAACCAACGCCTCTGTCTCATATTCAGCTCCATCTGAGTAAAGATATACTTGAGGCTCTTATGATCAGTGAAGATGTCACATGTCTCTCTATAAAGATAATGCCTCCAAATTTTCAGGGCAAACACCACCGCTGCCAACTCTAAATCATGAGTGGGATAATTGGTCTCATAAGGTTTCAGCTGTCGTGATGTATAAGCGATAACCTTTCCATGTTGCATCAGTACACATCCAAGACCTTTCTTTGAAGCATCGCTATAGATTTGGTAACCACCAGATCCAGAAGGTAAACTAAGTATAGGAGCAGAAACCAATCTCTTCTTCAATTCCTCAAAACTCCTCTCCTGTTCTGTAACACCCCAAACTAGGCGGATATTACAGTGCCGTGGACCCCCGACTGGGACCCACCAGGCGAATGAAAAAGGATGAATTACACAGGGTAAATGTAGTACCGAACCACATTACAACATCAATTACTCTGATTAGGAGTTTCATACAACACACCCAGGATAAAATAGAATACATGTGCATCTTATGTGACGATAAAATACACAACACTGAATGAAACGAGTATTCAAACGGAAAGTCTGCAGCGGAATAAATAAAGGAAACATAAATGACTGAATAAGACTAGGGGCCCCTACTAGTATCACTTTGGACTCTCGCCGTCACCGTGCTCTCCCGTGCCTTAGCCTTACCATGACTGAAAACAAGATCCCCAACGGGTCGCCATACGTAACAACAATCCTCAAGGGTTGAAAATACACAATCATGATATATCTGAAATTATGAATTATCCTGTCGAACATATGCAATCAAACATGCTATATGAATCGACTATCAGTACGGCTCAAAGGAATGGCGCCATACTACGTCCGGGATGGAAATGTGTCCGTGCACAAGCCACCAACGAGTATCGATCGAATACACGTGTGGTCTTGTACCTAATCAGTCTCACGAAGCCATCAACTCGTGCACACCCAATGTGAGGCCACCAACCAACACACGACTATAATGTGCCCGACATGAAAATCCTACACATACCAACCGCACGCCAAGATGACCCTAATGCCACAATATGACAAAAGTGACAACGAAAATGAATAATGACTCACCAAGATTAAATGATGGTGAAATGAATGATAGCTCAATGAAATGGTCAACCGCTGCTCCTTATGACTGAGGTGATTAATTGACAATGACAAGTTTTGATACGGTTAATACAATGATGAATGAGTTACGATTATGAATGAACAACGACAAAAGGAATGAACATCCTTTTAACCGAGTAAGAATTAACTTACACAATACCGGTGACAATTATCCTTCCACGAACAACGTCCTAATTGAGATATCGGTCGCTCGAACAACCTTGAATTATACAATATCCAACAACTCGTTCAATATACGAATCAAACACGAATATAACGAACTCAAAACGTCGATACGATTAAACTAAGTTCATTGGGGCATTATATCGAATACGTTGTGGCCAAATTCCGATTGTTTACAATCAAATCTCAATGAACCACTATCAAATCCCCCAAGAGGTGTTTCAAACCAATAAACACCTTCCAAATGATCAATAATCCGAAATGAATATCCGAAAACGTGATTATAACGACAATTAATCGAAAACCCCCAATTTCAACTCGATAATCAAAGTGTTCTTGAATAATCATTCGATAATCCAATGAATCCTTATACAAACTCATAATCATATACATATCCCTTCATATAACATGATTAAAACGTCCAAAACATTATATCTCAAAACAAAATCGAAGTCCAAAGTGTCGAAGAAATTACCTCTTGAATATCCAATCACTTCGATCCGAAGAACACGAGTTTAATCGAGTATCCAAGCTTCCCAAATGATTGAAGGTGATGAAAAATACACACTCAAATGATAATTGATGAAGAAAACTCTCCCTCAAGCCTCTCTCTCGTAAAAGGTGGAAAAAATCGAAGGAATGAGTGAAATGCTCAAAAATGAATTTATAGGTTGACTACCTGCCGACACGGCCCGTGCCGATCGGCACGGCCGTGTCGCATACCGGCCGACAGTGGCCGACAGGACTCGACCGTGTCCGGCTTGACACGGTCGCGCGCGAGGGCCTCACCGACAAATGACCCGTCCGACAATGACTCGGCATGACTCGACTGCGCTGCACGACACGGTCGGGCGTGGCCGGGCGCATTTATTCTGGCCTATCCGGAAGGGTTCGACTCGGCCGTGCCAAACGACACGGTCGAGTCCTGTGGGCAGATACTTCGGCACCTTCCGGACGAGTACGGCACGGGCCGTGTCGGACGACACGACCGAGTCCGGTCGGCAGTGATCGGCCAAAAGCTGAAAAAATGAGCGGGTGAGCTAAAACGACCATAACTCTCTCGTCCGGACTCCGATTGACTCACCGTTTGAACCATTGGAAAGCTAACTCGATGCTCTATAATATTGCAAAGATTTAGAATTTTTAGAGTTACCAAAAATTAATGGTGATCTAACAAAGTCGAACTCATATGAGGAAAGTTGAAACAATGAACAATAACGATACACAACTCGAAGTTTTTCCGAACGGTGAACACGGTGAAATAACATGATTGATGAATGATTATAATTGAGTGAAAATACACCGAGTGACAATTACATCGATAATTACCGAATGAAAATGAATGAATTACAACCGGTATTACATACACCCTTAAAAGAGTTTCGTCCCGAAACTAAGGGTCAAACAACTCGGGATAACTCTCCCGCATATTCTTCTCGGTTTCCCAAGTGGCCTCTTCGACTCCGTGTCTAGACCACCGAATCTTAACCAAAGGAATCGTCTTATTTCTCAAGCTGTTTGATTCGCCGCTCTAAGACTCGTATAGGACGCTCCTCATATGAGTGGTCGTCGGCGATTTCGATTTCGTCAGGCTGAGATGTGACTCGGTCGGCAACATACTTACGCAATCGAGAGACATGAAACACATTATGAATTCGGCTCAACGCCGGAGGTAAAGCCAATCGATAAGCTAACTCGCCTACTCGATCCAAAATCTCAAACGGTCCAATGAATCTCGGACTCAACTTTCCCTCTTCCCAAAACGGAAGATACCACGACTGGGATACCTTGACCAACACATGGTCACTAGCCTCGAACTCTAATGGTCGACGACGGTTATCTGCATATGATTTCGTCGACTCGAGCGGTCAACAAACGACTCTTGATCAAAGCTACCTTTTCCCGGGCGGCTATAAGCATATCGGGCTCGGTGCCGATTGATTCTGACAAGTCATCCCAACACAAAGGAGAGCGACAACGACGACCGTACAAGGCCTCGTAAGGTGCCATCTTAATGGAAGCATGCCAACTATTATTATACGTGAACTCGATCAATGGTAGTTGGGCTTCCCAATCATCCTTCCAATCGAGGACGCAAGCTCTCAACATGTCCTCTAATGTCTGAATAGTCCTCTCTGATTGTCCGTCGGACTGAGGATGAAAGGCAGTACTGAGATTAAGCTGAGTTCCCATAGCACGATGAACTGATTTACAAAAATGTGACACAAAGCATCCGTCACGATCGGAAACGATACTTTTAGGAGTACCGTGTAGTCTCACAATCTCTTTGATGAATAGCTGGGCAAGTCTCTCGGGACCCCAAGTATCCTTAATCTCAAGAAAATGAGCTGATTTAGTTAAGCGGTCCACAATCACCCAGATCGTATTCATGCCACGACGACTCGTCGGCAAACTCGTGATGAAATCCATAGAAATGTCTTCCCATTTCCACTCTGGAATAGGGAGAGGTTTCAGCATACCCGCCGGTCGCTGATGTTCAATCTTGACTTGCTGGCAAGTTAAGCATCTCGAAACAAATTCCGCGACTTCTCGCTTCATATTACTCCACCAGTAATTTTGTTTCAAGTCTTTATACATCTTGCTAGACCCCGGGTGAACAGAATAAGGGGTAGCATGAGCTTCTCTCAAAATCGAGTTTTTCAACTCTTCATTCGCCGGTACGCACAACCGGTTCTTAAACCTCAAAAGTCCGTCCTCGTGGACCACGAATCCAGGGGCTTTCCCCTGAGTCACATCCTCACGGATGCGCAACAATGAAGGGTCTGAACTCTGATTCTCTCTGATTACCTCCTCAAGTGACGATGAAATCTCTAACATACAAAGTTGTCCCTGAATTCGCTGAAGCCAGACCTCGATCTCGGGTCTAAGGAATTCCTGCTGAAGCTCCTTCTGAACTGTTAAACGAGCAAGCATCTGCTCCTGAACGGACTTACGACTCAAGGCGTCGGCGACAACGTTCGCCTTGCCCGGGGGTAAAGGATCTCAATATCATAATCCTTGATTAGTTCTAACCACCGCCTCACGCATATTTAACTCCTTCGAGTAAATATATACTTTAAACTTTTATGATCGGTGAATATCGACAAGTAACGCCATAAAGATAATGACGCCAAATTTTCAAAGCAAACACCACTACGCTAGCTCAAGGTCGTGGGTCGGATAATTAATCTCGTAAGGTCTCAATTGTCGTGAAGCATAAGCAATAACCTTCCCATTCTCGCATGAGTACACATCCGAGACCCCGTCTGACGCATCACTATAAACCACAAATCCCTCCGTCCCCGTGGCAAGGAAAGTACAGTGCGACATTAATCGGCTCTTGAGTTCCTCAAAACTCCGCTGACACGCGCGTCGGACCACGTGTATTTCTTATCCTTCGCAAAGGTTCGTCAAGGGTTGAGCGATTTTAGAAAATCCCTCCACAAATCGCCGATAATAGCCCGCTAATCCGAGAAAACTTCGGATCTCCTTAACATTCTTCGGAGGTAACCGGTCTCGGATAGCCTCCGTCTTCGAGGGTCGACACGAACTCCGTCCGATGAAATTACATGTCCGAGAAAAGTCACTTGACATCCGTAACTCGCATTTGGAAAACTTTCCATAGAGTTGCTCTCGTCTCAACACGCCGAGAACTCGATGAAGATGAATCTCGTGTTCCTCTCGGTTACGAGAATAAATCAAAATGTCATCGATGAAGACAACAACAAATCGATCCAAAAAGTCGATGAAGACCCGATTCATTAGTTCCATGAATACGCAGTGCATTAGTTAGTCCGACGGCATAACTACGAACTCAAAATGACCATAGCGTGTTCGAACGCCGTCCTCGCGATATCCGACTCTCGAATCCGCGGTGATGATATCCAGATCTTAAGTCGATCTTGGAAAATACCGAAGCTCCTGAAGTTGATCAAAAGGTCATCGATACGGGGTAAAGGATACTTATTCTTGATTGTCACCCTATTCAACTCCCGATAATCGATACAAGCGAAAAGAACCATCCTTCTTTTTGACAAAGCGACCGGTGCTCCCCACGGAGACGCACTCGGTCGGATATAACCTTTCTCGAACAATTCTTCAAGTTGATTCTTCAACTCCCGCATTTGGTCGGGGCCATCCAAGACGGTGCCTTCGATATCGGAGACGTACTGTGCTCCAACTCGATCGTGAATTCCACATCTCTCTGTGGAGGTAAACCAGTAACTCGTCTGGAAATACATCGGCATATTCTCTCACAACCGAATATCCGACAACAATCGATGATTTTTCGGTTTTGGTCATATAGCACCAATAACCAACACATCCTGGAGTAACCGTCTCGCTTTCATCAAATTAATGACTTTACTGCAATGTAGGGATTACCTCCCTGAAAAACACATTCGACCCCATCATCTGAAATGATAGTGACCATACGCTTACGGACACTAATGATGGCATCATGACGATCCATCCAGTCAATACCCAAGATAACGTCGTCCCTTGGCAAATCTACTACGATTAGGTCCGCTGGCCATACACGACCATGAAACTGAATCGGACAATTCTGAATCTCACGATTACCGATAATTCGTCTACCATCAGGTAGGCCAATGACATAAGGCTCACAACTAGTAGCACTACCCAGACGTAGTCTACTCAAACATGACTCGGAAATGAATGAATGAGATGCACCAGTATCAAAAAGGGTACACACAGGTTGAGATAGAATATCGAGTGTACCTGAGATCATTCGGGCCTCGGGATCATCGGTCTTCTTCATCTCATAAATTCGGGGCTTGCCGGCCCCCGAACCGGACGCTCCCGTCTGATAGCTCTTGGCTCCGCCTTTAGCTCCTGTCGTCTTGAACGACGCTGACTGAGTGGCCTGATTCTGCACCGCTGAATGACCTGGGGCTTGAGATGACGCCGGAGTGGGTTTAGAGTCCCTACGGCAAAAACGGGCCCTATGCCCAGCATTCCCACAGTTGTGGCACGTGACAGACTGTTTCGGACACTTGGTGCTGAAATGACCCTGTTCCTCACAGTTGAAACAGGTGATGGCCGAACTGGCCGCTCGTGACTGAGATTCCGCGGGTTTAGACGTCGTGGGAGGTCGCTCAGAAAAAGTAGAGCCCGCACGTGGTTTCTTGAAAGTGGCCTGACTCCCGTCAGACTGATTACGGTTCTTGGACTTCTTGCTAGCAGACGAAGGTTGCTGCTTAGCAATTTCCTTAGCCGTAAGCTCGTAAGTAAGAGCCTTCTCAATGAACTCGGCCAGAGTGGCACAGTTATGATTAAGTAACTGAAGTCTCATACGGGGTTTCAGCCTCTTGTCAAATACTTGATCTTGTCCGCTTCGAGTGAATGATAGATGAGGCGAACGGAAGAAGTTCTGAAATTTTTCGGCGATGGCGAGAACATCATCATCCGCCGAAAGGTCGGGAGTGAGTAATTCCGACAACTTGGCCTCCCGAGTGGGGCCGGATAGTACCTCTCCATCATGAGAGTCTTGATCGATCCCAAGTACATGTTCCGTCTGTGGGCTTCAACGATAACCACCATGAATGAGCGCTCTTACCGAGATAGTAAGCCGCAACTGAAACTTTATGCCCTTCAGGGCAATCCACCATAGCAAATAACTTCTCAAAATGCTCAAGTCAATGAACAATATCCGCCGGCTCAGATGAGCCCTCAAAAGTAGGTGGTCGCTGGCGAGAGATATCGCTAATGATATTGCTTACACCCCTCTCTTGCCTCTGAGATGGCGGCGGAGGAGCCTGCTGATTTTGATTGACGGAGTTATGCATCGTCTCCATCAACTGAGCCATCTGGGTCATTTGGGCCATCATGCCCTGCAAAAATGCGAGTGGGTCAACCCGGACACCCTCTGACTGAGCCGTGTCCCGGGTACGACTCCCCGACAGTGAATGATCGCGTCCAGGTGAATGAGTGGCAGCATCGCTGCTTGATGAATTAGCATTATTCCTGGCATTTGCACGAGTATTTGCACGAGTTCTCGGGATTCGGCCCGCTCCACGGCCTCGTCCTCCACGTCCTCTGCCAGCCCTTTCCATACTGAAGTGGAAAGTCATATGATGATTATATATCTCGCATGAGTATCACATTATGATTACGTCATTAAATGATGAAAATGAGCATACGCTCTAACACAGTGTTTACATGAACGATTAATCGAGGTGACATGATGTCTGATGAAATTATTGAAATGATTATCTTGAACAAGTTAACAAGATTAATTATATGATCTTCCATATCAACAACCGAGTAATGAAATGAGTTGAGTGATTAATGAGTTAAAATGACCGTCCTGGTCAAAATGAAAATGATGTTTCAGGATTGTTAACTGATAAATTATGAGTGAATGATAATTGCCAGAAATTATACCATGGCGTTAGAAATCTTACAGTTCTTTCGGTCTGATTGGCTCGGCATCTGCACAGGTCACACGTGACGCGAAAGTCCAATGATACTAGTCTGATGACGATGATTTCAAATGAGACATGACTCGGAAGGTAGTATTCAAAACCACGCTCCGATACCAACTCTGTAACACCCCAAACTAGGCGGATATTACAGTGCCGTGGACCCCCGACTGGGACCCACCAGGCGAATGAAAAAGGATGAATTACACAGGGTAAATGTAGTACCGAACCACATTACAACATCAATTACTCCGATTAGGAGTTTCATACAACACACCCAGGATAAAATAGAATACATGTGCATCTTATGTGACGATAAAATACACAACACTGAATGAAACGAGTATTCAAACGGAAAGTCTGCAGCGGAATAAATAAAGGAAACATAAATGATCAATAAGACGGGCCCCTACTAGTATCACTGACTCTCGCCGTCACCGTGCTCTCCCGTGCCTTAGCCTTACCATGACTGAAACAAAGATCCCCAACGGGCCGGATTTACGTAACAACAATCCTCAAGGGTTGAAAATACACAATCATGATATATACGAAATTATGAATTATCTGTCGAACATATGCAATCAAACATGCTATATGAATCGACTATCGATGCGGCTCAAAGGAATGGCGCCACACTACGTCCGGATGGAAATGTGTCCGTGCACAAGCCACCAACGAGTATCGATCGAATACACGTGTGGTCTTGTACCTAATCGATCTCACGAAGCCATCAACTCGTGTGCACACCCAATGTGAGGCCACCAACCAACACACGACTATAATGTGCCCGACATGAAAATCCTACACATACCAACCGGCACGCCAGTATGACCCGGAATGCCACAATATGACAAAAGTGACAACGAAAATGAATAATGACTCACCAAGATTAAATGATGGTGAAATGAATGATAGCTCAATGAAATGGTCGGAACCGTCGTTCCTTATGACTGAGGTGATTAATTGACAATGACAAGTTTTGATACGGTTAATACAATGATGAATGAGTTACGATTATGAATGAACAACGACAAAAGGAATGAACATCCTTTTAACCGAGTAAGAATTAACTTACACAATACCGGTGACAATTATCCTTCCACGAACAACGTCCCAATTGAGATATCGGTCGCTCGAACAACCTTGAATTATACAATATCCAACAACTCGTTCAATATACGAATCAAACACGAATATAACGAACTCAAAACGTCGATACGATTAAACTAAGTTCATTGGGGCATTATATCGAATACGTTGTGGCCAAATTCCGATTGTTTACAATCAAATCTCAATGAACCACTATCAAATCCCCCAAGAGGTGTTTCAAACCAATAAACACCTTCCAAATGATCAATAATCCGAAATGAATATCCGAAAACGTGATTATAACGACAATTAATCGAAAACCCCCAATTTCAACTCGATAATCAAAGTGTTCTTGAATAATCATTCGATAATCCAATGAATCCTTATACAAACTCATAATCATATACATATCCCTTCATATAACATGATTAAAACGTCCAAAACATCATATCTCAACACAAAATCGAAGTCCAAAGTGTCAAGAAATTACCTCTTGAATATCCAATCACTTCGATCCGAAGAACACGAGTTTAATCGAGTATCCAAGCTTCCCAAATGATTGAAGGTGATGAAAATACACACTCAAATGATAATTGATGAAGAAAACTCTCCCTCAAGCCTCTCTCTCTCGTAAAGGTGGAAAAATCGAAGGAATGAGTGAAATGCTCAAAAATGAATTTATAGGGGTTGACTACCTGCCGGACACGGCCGTGCCGATCGGCACGGCCGTGTCGCATACCGGCCGACAGTGGCCGACAGGACTCGACCGTGTCCGGCTTGACATGGTCGCGGCGCGGAGGGCCTACCGGCGATGACCCGTCCGACGGCGACTTCGGCATGACTCGGCCGTGCAGGCGACACGGTCGGGCGTGGCCGGGCGACGATTCGCCTATCCGGAAGGGTTCGACTCGGCCGTGCCAAACGACACGGTCGAGTCACGTGGCAGATACTTCGGCACCTTCCGGACGAGTACGGCACGGGCCGTGTCGGACGACACGACCGAGTCCGGTCGGCAGTGATCGGCCAAAAGCTGAAAAAATGAGCGGGTGAGCTAAAACGACCATAACTCTCTCGTCCGGACTCCGATTGACTCACCGTTTGAACCATTGGAAAGATAACTCGATGCTCTATAATACTGCAAAGATTTAGAATTTTTAGAGTTACCAAAAATTAATGGTGATCTAACAAAGTCGAACTCATATGAGGAAAGTTGAAACAATGAACAATAACGATACACAACTCGAAGTTTTTCCGAACGGTGAACACGGTGAAATAACATGATTGATGAATGATTATAATTGAGTGAAAATACCCTGAGTGACAATTACAGACTGATAATTACTGAATGAAAATGAATGAATTACAACCGGGTATTACATACACCCCCCCTTAAAAGAGTTTCGTCCCCGAAACTAAGGGTCAAACAACTCGGGATAACTCTCCCGCATATTCTTCTCGGTTTCCCAAGTGGCCTCTTCGACTCCGTGTCTAGACCACTGAATCTTAACCAAAGGAATCGTCTTATTTCTCAACTGTTTGATTCGTCGCTCTAAGACTCGTATAGGACGCTCCTCATATGAGTGGTCGTCGGCGATTTCGATTTCGTCGAACTGCAGTATGTGACTCGGGTCGGAAACATACTTACGCAACTGAGAGACATGAAACACATTATGAATTCGGCTAAACGCCGGAGGTAAAGCCAATCTATAAGCTAACTCGCCTACTCGATCCGAAATCTCAAACGGTCTAATGAATCTCGGACTCAACTTTCCCCTCTTCCCAAAACGGAAGATACCACGACTCGGGGATACCTTGACCAACACATGGTCACTAGCCTCGAACTCTAATGGTCGACGACGGTTATCTGCATATGATTTCTGTCGACTCTGAGCGGTCAACAAACGACTCTTGATCAAAGCTACCTTTTCCCGGGCGGCTATAAGCATATCGGGCTCGGTGCCGATTGATTCTGACAAGTCATCCCAACACAAAGGAGAGCGACAACGACGACCGTACAAGGCCTCGTAAGGTGCCATCTTAATGGAAGCATGCCAACTATTATTATACGTGAACTCGATCAATGGTAGTTGGGCTTCCCAATCATCCTTCCAATCGAGGACGCAAGCTCTCAACATGTCCTCTAATGTCTGAATAGTCCTCTCTGATTGTCCGTCGGACTGAGGATGAAAGGCAGTACTGAGATTAAGCTGAGTTCCCATAGCACGATGAACTGATTTCCAAAAATGTGACACAAACCGTCCGTCACGATCGGAAACGATACTTTTAGGAGTACCGTGCAGTCTCACAATCTCTTTGATGAATAGCTGGGCAAGTCTCTCGGGACCCCAAGTATCCTTAATCTCAAGAAAATGAGCTGATTTAGTTAAGCGGTCCACAATCACCCAGATCGTATTCATGCCACGATGACTCGTCGGCAAACTCGTGATGAAATCCATAGAAATGTCTTCCCATTTCCACTCTGTAATATGGAGAGGTTTCACAATACCCGCCGGTCGCTGATGTTCAATCTTGACTTGCTGGCAAGTTAAGCATCTCGAAACAAATTCCGCGACTTCTCGCTTCATATTACTCCACCAGTAATTTTGTTTCAAGTCTTTATACATCTTGCTAGACCCCGGGTGAACAGAATAAGGGGTAGCATGAGCTTCTCTCAAAATCAAGTTTTTCAACTCTTCATTCGCCGGTACGCACAACCGGTTCTTAAACCTCAAAAGTCCGTCCTCGTGGACCACGAATCCAGGGGCTTTCCCGTGAGTCACATCCTCACGGATGCGCAACAATGAAGGGTCTGAACTCTGATTCTCTATGATTACCTCCTCAAGTGACGATGAAATCTCTAACATACAAAGTTGTCCACCGATTATTTGAAGCCGGACCTCGATCCGGGGTCTAAGGAATTCTGCCAAGCTCCTTCGAATCTTAAACGAGCAAGCATCTGCTCCTGAATGGACTTACGACTCAAGGCGTCGGCGACAACGTTCGCCTTGCCCGGGTGGTAAAGGATCTCAATATCATAATCCTTGATTAGTTCTAACCACCGCCTCTGTCGCATATTTAACTCCTTCTGAGTAAATATATACTTTAAACTTTTATGATCGGTGAATATCTGACAAGTAACGCCATAAAGATAATGACGCCAAATTTTCAAAGCAAACACCACGGCTGCTAGCTCAAGGTCGTGGGTCGGATAATTAATCTCGTAAGGTCTCAATTGTCGTGAAGCATAAGCAATAACCTTCCCATTCTGCCGTGTGAGGTTCATCCACAGAAGTATCCTTGATGGAATCTAGGAAACCCTCACAAACGTGTGAGATCAAGGTACGGGCTTTCAAAGAAGAGATGATTTTCATAGACTTAACAGGTCGAGAACCCTGATAAATGAATTCGGGATTACTGAGATCACCGATGATGACACGTTTGGCATGACAGTCAATCGTAGCTCGATGTTCCGTCAACCAATCTATGCCTAGAATGATATCGAAGTCGCACATCTCCAAAGGAAATAGATTGGCAGAACAAATTTTGTCGTCAAAACGTAAGGGACAGTTCTTAAATTCATGGCTAATAATTACTTGATTCTTCATAGGGGTGGATATAGATAAGGCATAGTCAAGTAATGTAGATGGATTGTAATATGATTAGCAAATGAAATAGATACCACATAATGAGTTGCACCAGTATCAAATAAGACAAAATCAGCTCGACCATACATATATAAGGTTCCCGTAACGGTACCTGGAATGAGGTAGTAGTACGAGTGTTCCCCATCTAAAAGATCAATAAACGAAACACCAAAGACAAGATTAGAGGTTAAGATCAAAATATAAAAGGAAACGGTTAAAGCAGAAGGAAGCCTAATGTCTACCCAATCCTCATAGGTCATAACCTAAGCTCTACAGGTCGAACCTAGGGCTCCGATACCATAATTGTAACACCCGAACCCGAAAAGGGCCAAAATGTAACATTATGGTGCCAATCAGAACATACTAACGCAAGAGGAAGACTTTATTATAAAATAAATACTGAGTCAAGCAAAACAACGACTTCTAAAGTATTATCTCGACAAAGTCTCAATGAAAGAAATAATCCAAAACATAAGTCTGAAATGAAATAAAATTCCAAAATACTAAGTCTTAAAAATACTCCATAAATGGGAATCTAACCATGGGTAGGTCCTCTAGCTCCTACTCTCATCACTCCTGCCCAGCACCCCACTTATTACCTGCCGCAGAGAAAAGAAAAATGCGGCTGAGCTAACGCTCAGTGAACAGATATAAATAATGAAATATAATAAGCATAAACGAAAGAATAGTGAATGAATCCAAGAGAACCTGCTGAACAAGATATCGAGGAAATATGGAACAAATGATGAAGGAGTCAAAACTTAAACAAAGGGAAATATGGGACGGATGTCAAACATAAACAAAGAAAAATGCCCAAGTAACAAACAAATAGCAAATCGTGCAAAGGAGTCTAGCTCTCCACATGTACTAATGTGAAATGGGGTGTATTGCACACACACAAGTCCATTCACCAAATTCTAAACATAACTAAATACCTAGGATGCATCCATACGCTCCCTGCAAAACAGATATACATATGCCAAGTTCTAGACTAAGCATACATACAATATACACGGGCCAAGTGCGCTATATATAGCAATATAAACAAATGGGAATGCCGTGGACAAAGTCACACCTCCACAGATAGTGTCAATACCATTGGTGTATCAATGGCAAGGTCATGGAACCCCCATGACTAGTTAAACAAATATGGGAAACATAAATAGGCAAATGATGTATATAATAATCGTGAGGGACAATTTCTAATTGTCCACCAAGATGATGACTATGGAGATGAATATAGCATCAAGGAATAATCAAACGAATAACAAAGCAAATATGGATCAATGGCATCAAATAACAATCATCAGGAAAATAAGTCATGAGAAACTCTTACTGAAAAAGGGCGGAATATATGTACCTTAGGAAATGAAAGCAATAGGAAAATGATCACAAGGAAAGGTGGATCACTCCTCCTTCACTGAATCTACATGAATTATAATTATATATTACTTATACGTTCATTAAAGTCATAACGGATTCATTACTCAAAGTTACTTAATAATAGGTCAGGGATTTCACAAGTGAATATGGTTCTGATTTCTTATGAATTTTAAAGCATAACAAATAAGGTTCTGAGGTTTTACAATTTTTACTTGTGATTACCACATGAGTTAAGCACCTCCCCAAATTTTTCCAGATTTTATTTCTATGTGAAAGTACCATTTCAAAAATCGTTTTCTCAAACCTGTCGAGAAACTGCTCTGCATGTATACCCCAAAAGTTTGCATTTATTTAACCTAGTTATACACATCAGAAAAATCTACAAAATTACAGTAACTAATAAATATGTTATAAGTTCTCCTGATAAAAGTTGGGGTTCTCAATCGTTATAGTTTGTGAATTAAAAATCATATAAATAGACTGAAATCAGACTCAAGATTTCCAGATTCAACAACCATTTTCTTATAAATTGTTTGGACGACCAAGTCAACCCCAATCGACTTCTAACCAATTGGGCCAGTTAGTAAACTCTCTGAACTTATCTTCAGACTCAAGAATCATGCAAAAATCTGTTGTAAAACTCGAGCTACGGTCCGTACAAGATAGGGTTATGAATCTGTCCAGAAAACAAATGCATCTCTACCACCTCCAACATGTTTAATCATACATATTATTGTATAAACACTTATAGATTGACACCAAAACGCACACGTTAATGCATGACAAAGAAGGTTAATGATTTACCTAGATCTGAATCAAGAGGATCGACAAGAAAGAAGATGGCGCTCACACAAACACCCAAAAGCTGCTACGAAAGCTTGAACACCAAAGCTGTGGCCCTAACTTGCAACTTCTTTGATTTTGTGGAGAGAAAATAATGGATTTAGGGCTGGTTATGTTTCAATATTTATAGGGAGAAGAGGAGGATGAATATTGTGTGATATGGAGGGAATGAAGCGTACAAATTATAAGGAAAAACCGTGTGAAGGAAAAGGAAAGCTGTGTATGTTTGTTTAGGCAAGGGATAAAATCATATCTTCTAAAAGAAAGGATATACACATGAATATTTGGTCTTATCTTGCTGAAATGTGTATGACAAAACGTATATATATGGAATAGACATGCATAGATTTCGGTTCTAGACAAAAATGTGTGTATGGTTTACAATAAATAAAATGTGTCGTTTGTATCAATAGGATAGGCTAAGGAAAACGTAAAGTATTTTAGTTAAGCATAGTTTAGGATAAATATTAATAATTTGTATTTTATTTCATAACATATAGTTTTAATTATTTATTAATCATAATATAAACTTAGGTAAAAATCAAATTAGTTATAAAAAATGTGAAACCAGATTTTAGGGTTTTATATAATGTCTCCAGATTTTCAAAGCAAAAACTACTGCTGCTAGCTCCAAATCATGCGTTGGGTAATTCACTTCATAAGGTTTCAGCTGTCGTGACGCATAAGCGATCACCTTATCATTCTGCATCAATACACATCTGAGTCCTTGGTTCGAAGCATCACTGTAAACTATAAATCCTCCAGTTCCCTGTGGGAGTGCTAAAATCGGTGCCGTCGTCAATCTCTTCTTCAATTCATCAAAGCTATTCTGGCACAACTCATTCCACTCAAACTTTTGAGTTTTCTGCAGTAGTCGAGTAAGTGGGCGGGTAATTTTGGAAAACCCTTCCACGAACCAACGATAATATCCAGCAAGTCCTAAGAAACTCCGGACTTCTTTCACGTTCTTTGGAGGCTTCCAATCCATAACTGCTTTGATCTTCTGAGGATCTACTCGGACTCCTTCAGCTGATACCACATAGCCGAGGAACATTACTTCCTTTAGCCAGAATTCACACTTAGAACATTTGGCGTACAATTGTTCATTACTCAACAGGTCTAACACAATCCGTAAATGCTGCGCATGCTCTTCCGGGCTCTTAGAATACAACAGAATGTCATCAATGAACACAACCACAAATTTATCCATATACTCGATGAACACTCGGTTCATCAATTGCATGAATATAGCAGGTGCGTTAGTGAGACCAAACGGCATCACTACAAACTCATAGTGTCCGTAGCGAGTTCTGAATGCTGATTTCGTAACATCAGATTCCTTAATCCTCAGGTGATGATATCCTGATCTCAGATCGATTTTTGAAAACATTGTTGCTCCTTGTAACTGGTCAAACAAATCATCAATCCGTGGCAATGGATACTTGTTCTTAATCGTCATCTTGTTCAGCTCTCGATAGTCAATACACAGTCGAAGCGATCCATCCTTCTTCCGGACAAAAAGAACTGGTGCTCCCCAGGACGAAACGCTTGGCTGGATATAGCCTTTGTCCAGTAACTCCTCCAGTTGCTTTTTCAGTTCGTACATCTCAGTAGGTGCCATACGATACGGTGCCTTAGAAATTGGTGTAGCTCCGGGTTCCAGCTCGATGGTGAATTCTACATCCCGTCGTGGAGGTAGTCCAGGTAACTCGTCAGGAAATACATCCGGAAATTCGTTCACAACAGGAATGGATGAAAGTTCCACAATTTTGTCTTCTTTCTTCATTGCATAGCACCAGTATCCGGTACAGCCCTGTTTCAACAATTTGACAGCTTTCATCGCCTTGATCATCTTTCCTTAGCTTTTTGGTTTCCATCCTTCAAACAGTATTTCGGAACCATCGTCAGTGATCAGCGAGATATTCCTCTTTCGGTAGCTTACAATAGATCCATATCGATTAAGCCAATCATCTCCGAGTATCAGGTCGTCTCCTAGCAGTTCTATCACAATCAGATCTGAGAGCCACTCTCTGTCTCTAAATGATACAGGGAAATCTCTAGTTTCTAAGTTTCCAACAATCCTCTCTCCGCTCGGTAAACCCACAACATAAGGTTCACAATTATGAAAACCACAAATATTCAAACGACTTACACAAGACAAGGATATAAATGAATGCGTAGCTCCTGTATCGAATAAAACGCTAAGCCGGTGGGAAAGGATCGAACAATACACGATGCGGCAATGAGATCACGATCGTCTGTTCTCCTTATCTCGTACAGATGTGGGGGAACAGATCCGGCACTCGATGTACCCTTTCGGTCCCACTGTCCTCTGCCTCGTCTGCGGCCAAAATTCTGAGGCATCTGATCACTTTGCTGCGTCTGTTGGATACTGGCTTCCTTCTGAACTGACTGTGGTGTTTGGGCTCTAAAAGACTTTGCAGCCTCTTCACAGAACACCGCACGATGTCCCTCTCGACCACACTCAAAACAAGTCACGGCAGGTAGGGGGCAATTCCGTCGATAGTGCCCTGTCTGGGAACAGTTAAATCATTTCCTGGTGACATCCGTCGTGGTTGATGCTGCTCCGAAGTTCTTTCCGCTCTTAGATGGGTGCGGAGGTTTCTTGAAAGAATGAAAGGATAACTAAGCCTTGCGGGGCCCACTACTCTTGTGCTCCGTGAAACTACCGGAGACTTTCTACTTCTTGGACTCTGCCAACTTCTCTATTGCTACTTCCTTGATTTCATACGCCAATGCTTTATCCTGGTATTGACAGAGAGTGGTACATTCAAAACCGGACATATACCTCTAGATTTCTGGTTTCATTCTCATATCAAAATGGATCATCATTTCTGCATCTGTTCTGACCAGATATTGAACAAATGCCAGCTGTTGGTTAAACGTCTTAATTGCCTGAGATACTGGCACATCTGAAGGCTGAGCGGAGAAAAACTCCTGAACTTTGGCTTCCCTCAAAGGACGAGGGCAGTACTGAGCTTCCATCATCAATTTAAATTCTGTCCAGTTCGCATCATGATCTGCAGGCTGGATGGCTTCCCACCACTCAGATGCTTCCCCTATCAGAAAGTACTGAGCAATAGAGGCTCTCCGGTCGTCTGGGCAATTAATCCCAGCAAAAATTTTCTCCAATTCCTTTAACCAATGATCCCAGGTGGGAGTCTCAGAAATACCGTCGAATTTAGGTGGTTGCATCTTCGCCACCTCTTGCAGCCATCGGTCGCCTCGATTTCCCATGTCTGGGATACCCTGATGTCGATCTCCCTGTTGTAACCCTACTGCCACTTGCATTCGGTCCACGACCTGGGCGAACTGAGTCATCTGGTTCACCACCTGACGAAGGATTTCGGGCACAGCAGGTTCCGATTCATTATTAATAGATCTCTGTGGCTCGCCTGAGCTGTGGCTGGCCTGATTAGAAGGCGAAGCTTCTCTTTCGGCATTCCTTCGTCCGCGTCCATGACCGCGACCACGACCACGTCCACCTCTCAACATACTGTAAGCATAAATACTCAATATACATGAAACACTATCGTTCTAATGTTCAAGTATAAAGAGATACAACATGTAAAGGACGAGATAGAGTTTAGGAACTTACAACCACCGCTCGCATGAAGACGTAGGCAGTACAGTGATGTTATTCGTGGCCGGTTACCTCAAAAGACATATATGACCCCTATTTTAACCCAATGGCCAATATATCCATAATCTTAGCTCCGATACCATATTCTGTAACATCCCTGATATATTCAGGAATATTACTGCGTCGTAAATCCTTTACATAAGGATTTACAAGGCTGAAGAAATGAAAAGACAATAAAAGATACCAACGTATGAAAGTAACTGAAATAAAATACAATAGTTCTGACCAATACTGAAAATAAAAATGTCCAAAGGAAAAGTATTAATACATCACCAAATCCAAATCATCACAAACGACGACGTACTCGAGTACTTATTAAAACGATACAAACAACAGATAAATAAACTCCGCCGGAACATCACTCTGCACCCTCGTCGTCATGCAACTCCAGTGGTTGTTTCCCCGCTCTCCTGGATCCTGAACATAAACAAATGTTCCTCCCGAAGGGGTTAGCACAACGATGTTAGTACAAGTACCACAACATATTATTCAACATCTCACGAAGAATAATAATAACATAAATGACAAAAGAACCAATGAGTCTTCTCCTGCGAGAAACTCAACAATAACATACACACATGATAATCACAACATGATATCACAACATACACATGGTAATTCCGACGATCCAGCGTTCACTGCCTAGATGTAATGCCCGGTTGTAATTCAGTCATTATCATTCAATAATTATCATTCAGTAATTGTCACTCAGTAATTTTCACTCATTAATGATCATTTGTCACTCATATTCAATCATTGTATTCATCGTTGAGAGTAATTGTATCGTGTATTAATCGTCATTCATCATCAATCTAGTTGGAGAATCGTGTGGTGTTTATCATCGTTGTCATTTTCATAGTGTGTTGTGTGTGAGGAGTAGCGCATGCTACGTACTCTCTTTAGCATGCGCTAATTGAGTACGGGTAGCGAACACTACCTCTCAATACTAGTGCACGCTAGTATGTTTCAAGCAGGCAGTCCAGAAGGCACTGGACTGCAGTTGGGTTATAAGTAGCGCACGCTACGAATGATAAGTAGCGCGCACTAGTAGGCTGGAGTAGCGGACGCTATGCAGCCGGTATAGCGCGCGCTAAGGACGGA
Source organism: Orobanche coerulescens (assembly GCA_033398695.1). Classification (NCBI taxonomy): domain Eukaryota; kingdom Viridiplantae; phylum Streptophyta; class Magnoliopsida; order Lamiales; family Orobanchaceae; genus Orobanche; species Orobanche coerulescens. The sequence goes on along the minus strand of CM065802.1, from coordinate 141,038,259 downwards.
TCAGGCAGAGTCCAGTGGCTACTGGACTGCTTTGGATAAATGCCTAGCGCAGGCTATGAGTGGTTTTAGCGTACGCAAATGGTGTAGTAGCGCGCGCTACCGAGATCAGATCAGAGAACAGGAGGTTCTGGACTCCAGTACTGGGCATCAGATAATTCGTTAACGCACGCTAACCTTTGGTGTTAACGCACGCTAATTAAAGGGGGTAGCGCACGCTACGAGAGGTACGTAGCGCACGCTACCGTTGCGATCAGAGGGTACTGGACTACCCAGTACACCCGTTAGCACACGCTACGCACAGGAGCTAGCGCACGCTAACTGGAATTTGCTATATATAGGACAGTCCAGTCCTTTAACGTCATTTGTCATTTCTCTTCAGTTCTTCGTCGGTTTTGAGCGATTCCGGGAATTTCAGAGAGTGTTCTTCGAGGTGTAATCATCAATCATCATATTCAAGTCTTTGAGTTGGATTAATCATCACTTCATCATCTCCATTACATCAAATCAAAGGTAATGATTTCTTGAACCTAGAATTTCGGATATTTGGGGTTTTCCTTCCGATTTCTTCGTTTGAACTTAGATTGTTGTTGGAATATATGAGATATGGTTTATCTACCTTGTATACGCGTATTCCTACGGGTTATTCGGTGTATATCTCGGATCTAATGGCTATTTGGGGATTTATTTCAAGAACCCTTGGGGTTGACTTCGGTTAATTTGGGGATTTTCCGATTGATGTTGTAGTAATCTTGAATTGTGGATTCCTATTGGATTATTGATGTCATTGATATTGTTTTGCTGGTTTGAATCAATCTTTTGGAAGTTGGTTTCGATAATTTGGGGGTGGTTGTAACCCACGGGTAGGATGTTTACTACGTATTCGTTAGAGTGCATCTTTGAGTTCGGATATTGTTGTATCAACGTTTGAGTTGGTTATAATCGTGGTTGATACGTATATTGAGCGTTTGTTGGTAATTGTCATTCAAGGTTGTTCGAGCGACCGACATTTCATTTAGGACGTTGTTCGTGGAAGGACATTGTTCACCGGTGTTGAGTAAGTTAATTCTTACCCAGTTAAAAGGATATTCACTCCTTTCGTTGTTGTTCATTCATACTCATAATTCATTCATAAAGTACTAACCGTATTGAGACTTGTAATTGTCATTTAATCACTTCACTCACGAGGAACGACGGTTCCAATCATTTCATTGAGTTGTCATTCATTTCACCATCATTTCATCTTGGTGAGTCATTATTGAATTTCGATGTCACTTTTGTTATATCGTGGCATTTCGGGTCATACTGGAGTGCCGGTTGGTATGTGTAGGATTTTCATGTCGGGCACATATAAAGTCATGTGTTGGTTGCTGGACTCACATTGGACTGTGCACACGAGACGATCACTTCGTGAGACTGATTAGGTACAAGACCACACGTGTATTCGATCGATACTAGTTGGTGGCTTGTACACGGACACATTTCCATCCCGGGCGTAGTGTGGCGCCATTCCTTGAGCCGTATTATCAGTTGATTCATATAGCATGTTTGATTGCATATGTTTTCAACAGGATTGTGATTATTCAACTCTTGAGGATTGTTGTTCTGTGTAACTGACCCCGTTGGGGGATATTGTTTTTCAGATCATGGCAAGGCAAAAGCACGGGGAGATCACGTTGACGACGAGGAGTCTCAGTGATACTAGTAGGGGGCCCCAGTCCTTTCATTCACCGTGTTTTCTTTATTTTATTTCCGCTGCAGATTTCCGTTTGGATATTGAGTTCATTCAGTGTTGTATATTTTATCTCCATATAAAATATACTTTTATTCGGTTATTGTCCTGGTGTATTGTACTTAAGCTCCTCATCGGAGTATTTGGTAATATAATGTGGTTCGGTACTACGATTATATTATTTAATTAATTAGTTTTCATTCGCCTGGTGGGTCCTAGTCGGGAGTCCACGGCACTGTAATATCCGCCTAGTTTGGGGTGTTACAGATTTGGTATTGGAGCGTGGTTTTGAATACTACCTTCCGAGTCATGTCTCATTTGAAATCATCATTCATCAGACTAGTATCATTGGACTTTCGCGTCACGTGTGACCTGTGCAAGAGCCGAGCCCTTCAGACCAAAGAACAGTAAGATTTCCTCATCTATCATTTTCATTTGTTATCAAGTTGATCATGTGAATTCATTAATCACTCAGTTCATTTCAGTGTTCAGTATTTGATCTTGAGGATCATATCATTAATCTTGTTAACTTGTTCAAGATATTCATTTCAAGAATTTCATCAGATAATCACGTCACATCAGTTGATCATTCATGTAATTATTGTGTTTGAGCGCGTATGCTCATTTTCATCATTTCATAATATAATCATAATGTGATATTCATGCGAGATATATAATTATCATATGACTTTCCACTTCAGTATGGAAAGAGTTGGCAGAGGACGCGGGGGAAGAGGCCGTGGTGTAGGCCGAAACCCGAGAGCTCGTGTGAATACACGCGCGAATGCTAGGAATAACGCTAACTCATCGAGCAGTGACGATGCCACTCGTTCACCTGGACGTGGACATAGCTCAGTTAGAAGGTGTTCGGGTTGATCCACTCGCTTTTATGCAGGGCATGATGGCCCAAATGACTAAGATGGCACAACTAATGGAGACAATGCATAACTCAACTACTCAAAATCAACAGGCTCCTCCGCCGCCACCTCAGAGGCAAGAGAGGGGTGTAAGCAATATAATTGGCGATATCTCTCGCCAGCGACCACCTACCTTCGAAGGCTCATCTGAGCCGGCATATATTGTTCATTGGCTTGAGCATTTCGAGAAGTTATTTTCTATGGTGGATTTCCCTGAAGGGCATAAAGTTTCAGTTGCGGCCTACTATCTTGGTAAGAGCGCTCATTCATGGTGGTTATCGTTGAAGCCCACCGACGGATCATGTACTTGGGATCAATTCAAAACTCTCATGATGGAGAGGTATTATCCAGCCCCACTCAGGGAGGCCAAGTTGTTAGAATTACTCACTCCCGACCTCTCAGCGGACGATGATGTTCTCGCCATCGCCGAGAAATTTCAGGAACTTCTTCCGTTCGCCTCATCTATCATTCACTCTGAGGCGGACAAGATCAAGTACTTCAGCAAGAGGTTGAAACCTCGTATGCGACTTCAGTTGCTTAATCATAATTGTACCACTCTGGCCGAATTCATTGAGAAAGCCCTTACTTACGAGCTTACTGCTAAGGAGATTGCTAAGCAACAACCTTCATCTGCTGGCAAGAAGTCTAAGAATCGTAATCAGTCTGACGGCAGTAAGTCCACCTTCAAGAAACCTCGTGCGGGCTCTACTTTTTCTGAGCAACCCCCTATGGCACCTAAACCCGCGGAATCTCAGTCACGAGCGGCCAGTTCGGCCATCACCTGTTTCAATTGTGAAGAACAGGGTCATTTCAGCACCAAGTGTCCGAGGCAGACTGTTACGTGCCACAACTGTGGGATTGCTGGGCATAGGGCCCGTTTTTGCCGAAGGGACTCAAAACCTACTCCGGCATCATCTTAGGCCCCAGGACATTCAACGGTGCAGAATTAGGCCATTCAGTCAGCGTCGTTCAAGACGACAGGAGCTAATAAAGGCGTAGCCAAGAGTTATCAGACGGGAGCATCCGGTTCGGGGGCCGGCAAGCCCCGAATTTATGAGATGAAGAAGACCGACGATCCAGAGGCCCGAATGATCTCAGGTACACTCGATATTCTATCTCAACCTGTGTGTACCCTTTTTGATACTGGTGCATCGCATTCATTCATTTCCGAGTCATGCTTGAGTAGACTACGTCTGGGTAGTGCTACTAGTTGTGAGCCTTATGTCATTGGTCTACCTGATGGTAGAAGAATTATCGGTAATCATGAGATTAAGGATTGTCCGATTCAGCTTCATGGCCGTGATTGGTTAGCAGACTTAATCGTGGTGGATTTACCGAGAGACGACGTCATCTTGGGTATTGATTGGATGGATCGTCACGATGCCGTCATTAGTGTCCGTAAGCGTATGGTCACTATTATTTCAGAGGATGGGGTCGAATGTGTATTTCAGGGAGGTAATCCCAGCTGTTCTGGGAGAGTCATTAACTTGATGAAAGCAGTGCGATTACTCAATCAGGGGTGTTTCGGTTATTAGTGCTATATGACCAAGATCGAGGAACCACCAGTAACGTTGACGGATATTCCTGTGGTGAGAGAATATGCTGATGTATTTACAGACGAGTTACCTGGTTTGCCTCCACAAAGAGATGTAGAATTCACGATTGAGTTGGAGCCCGGTACGTCCCCTATATCGAAGGCACCGTACCGGATGGCCCCGATCGAAATGTAGGAGTTGAAGAATCAATTAGAGGATTTGACCAAAAAGGGTTATATTCGACCGAGTGCGTCCCCGTGGGGAGCACCAGTGTTATTTGTCAAGAAGAAAGATGGTTCGTTCCGCTTGTGTATTGATTACCGGGAATTAAACCGAGTGACGATCAAGAATAAATATCCTCTACCCCGTATCGACGATCTTTTAGATTAACTTCAGGGAGCTTCAGTATTTTCCAAGATCGACTTAAGATAGAGAGTCGGATATCGCAAGAACGGCGTTCCGAACACGCTATGGTCATTACGAGTTTGTGGTTATGCCGTTTGGGTTGACTAATGCACCTGCGGTATTCATGTAGTTAATCAATCGGGTTTTCATCGACTATTTGGATCAATTCGTGGTTGTCTTTATTGATGACATTCTAATTTATTCTCGTGACCGGGAGGAGCACGAGTTTCATCTTCATCAGGTGCTCGACGTGTTGAGACGAGAACAACTTTATGGGAAGTTTTCCAAATGTGTGTTCTGGATGTCCGAAGTGACGTTTCTCGGACATGTAATTTCATCAGATGGAGTTCGTGTCGACCCTCAGAAGACGGAGGCTATCCGAGATTGGCTACCTCCAAAGAATGTTAAGGAAATCCGAAGCTTTCTCGGATTAGCCGGTTACTATCGGCGGTTTGTTGAAGGATTTTCTAAAATCGCTCAACCCATGACGAATCTTTTACGGAAAGATAAGAAATACACGTGGTCCGACGCGTGTCAACGGAGTTTTGAGGAACTCAAGAGCCGGTTTACTTCAGCACCTGTCTTTTCTTTACCGCAAGGGACAGAAGGATTTGTGGTTTATAGTGATGCGTCCGGATAGGGTCTCGGATGTGTACTCATGCAGAACGGGAAAGTTATTGCTTATGCTTCACGGCAATTGAGACCTTACGAGGTTAATTATCCGAACCACGACCTGGAATTAGCAGCCGTGGTGTTTGCATTGAAGATTTGGTGTCATTATCTTTATGGTGTTACCTATCAGATATTCACCGATCATAAGAGTTTAAAGTATATATTTACTCAGAAGGAGTTAAATATGCGACAGAGATGGTGGTTGGAACTAATCAAAGATTATGATATCGAGATCCTTTACCACCCGGGCAAGGCGAACGTTGTCGCCGACGCCTTGAGTCGTAAGTCCGTTCAGGAGCAGATGCTTGCTCGATTAACAGTTCAGAAGGAACTGCAGCAGGAATTTCTGAGACCCGAGATCGAGGTCTGGTTACAGCGAGTACAAGGGCAACTTTGTACGTTGGAGATTTCATCGCCACTTGAGGAGGCGATCAGGGAGAATCAGGGTTCGGACCCATTTCTATTACGCATTCGAGAGGATGTGACTCAGGGGAAAGCCCCCGGGTTTGTGGTCCACGAGGATGGACTTTTGCATTTTAAGAATCGGTTGTGTGTACCGGCGAATGACGAGTTGAAAAACTCGATTTTGAGAGAAGCTCATGCTACCCCTTATTCCATTCATCCGGGGTCTAGCAAGATGTATAAAGACTTGAAACAAAATTACTGGTGGAGTAATATGAAGCGAAAAGTCGCAGAATTTGTTTCGAGATGCTTAACCTGTCAACAAGTCAAGATTGAACATCAGCGACCGGCGGGTATGCTGAAACCGCTCCCTATTCCAAAATGGAAGTGGGAAGATATTTCTATGGACTTCATCACGAGTTTGTCGACGAGTCGTCGTGGCATGAATACAATCTGGGTGATTGTGGACCGCTTAACTAAATCAGCTCATTTCCTTGAGATTAAGGATACGTGGGGTCCCGAGAGACTTGCCCAGTTGTTTATCAAAGAGATAGTGAGATTGCATGGTACTCCTAAAAGTATCGTTTCCGATCGTGACGGACGATTCGTGTCTCATTTTTGGAAATCAGTTCATCGTGCTATGGGAACTCAGCTTAATCTTAGTACAACTTTTCATCCTCAGTCCGACGGACAATCAGAGAGGACTATTCAGACTTTGGAGGACATGTTGAGGGCAATGCGTCCTCGATTGGAAAGATGATTGGGAAGCCCAACTACCGTTGATCGAGTTCACGTACAATAACAGTTGGCATTCTTCGATTAAGATGGCACCTTACGAGGCCTTGTACGGTCGTCGTTGTCGATCTCCTTTGTGTTGGGATGACTTATCAAAATCAATCGGCACCGAGCCCGATATGCTTATAGTCGCCCGTGAGAAGGTAGCTTTGATCAGGAGTCGTTTGTTGACCGCTCAGAGTCGACAGAAATCTTATATAGATAATCGTCGTCGACCATTAGAGTTCGAGACCGGTGACCATGTTTTGGTCAAGGTATCCCCGAGTCGTGGTATCTTCCGTTTTGGGAAGAGGGGGAAGTTGAGTCCGAGATTCATTGGACCGTTTGAGATTTTGGATCGAGTAGGCGAGTTATCTTATCGATTGGCCCTACCTCCGGCGTTGAGACGAATTCATAATGTGTTTCACGTCTCTCAGTTACGGAAGTATGTTGCCAACCCAAGTCACATACTTCAGTTTGACGAAATCGAGATCGCCGATGATCATTCATATGATGAGCGTCCTATACAAGTATTAGAGCGGCGAATCAAACAGTTGAGGAACAAGACGATTCCTTTGGTAAAAATTCAGTGGTCTAGACACAGAGTAGAAGAGGCTACTTGGGAAACCGAGGATAGTATGCGGTAGAATTATCCCGAGTTGTTTGACCCTTAGTTTCGGGGACGAAACTCTTTTAAGGGGGGGTGTATGTAATACCCGGTTGTAATTCAGTCATTATCATTCAGTAATTATCATTCAGTAATTGTCACTCAGTAATTTTCACTCATTAATGATCATTTGTTACTCATATTCAATCATTGTATTCATCGTTGAGAGTAACTGTATCGTGTATTAATCGTCATTCATCATCAATCTAGTTGGAGAATCATGTGGTGTTTATCATCGTTGTCATTTTCATAGTGTGCTGTGTGTGAGGAGTAGCGCACGCTACATACTCTCTTTAGCGTGCGCTAATTGAGTACGGGTAGCGCACGCTACCTCTCAATACTAGTGCACGCTAGTATGTTTCAAGCAGGCAGTCCAGAAGGCACTGGACTGCAGTTGGGTTATAAGTAGTGCACGCTACGAATGATAAGTAGCGCGCGCTAGTAGGCTGGAGTAGCGCACGCTATGCAGCCGGTATAGCGCGCGCTAAGGACGGATCAGGCAGAGTCCAGTGGCTACTGGACTTCTTTAGATAAATGCCTAGCGCACGCTATGAGTGGTTTTAGCGTACGCAAACGGTATAGTAACGCACGCTAAATATTGTGTGTAGCGCGCGCTACCGATATCAGATCAGAGAACAGGAGGTTCTGGACTCCAGTACTGGGCATCAGATAATTCGTTAGCGCACGATAACCTTTGGTGTTAACGCACGCTAACCTTTGGTGTTAACGCACGCTAATTAAAGGGGGTAGTGCACGCTACGAGAGGTACGTATCGCATGCTACCGTTGCGATCAGAGGGTACTAGACTACCCAGTACACCCGTTAGCGCACGCTACGCACAGGAGCTAGCGCACGCTAACTGGAATTTTCTATATATAGGACAGTCCAATCCTTTAACGTCATTTGTCATTTCTCTTCGGTTCTTCGTCGGTTTTGAGCGATTCCGGGCGTTTTGGAGAGTGTTCTTCGAGGTGTAATCATCAATCATCATATTCAAGTCTTTGAGTTGGATTAATCATCACTTCATCATCTCCATTACATCAAATCAAAGGTAATGATTTCTTGAACCTAGAATTTCGGATATTTGGGGTTTTCCTTCCGATTTCTTCGTTTGAACTTAGATTGTTGGTGGAATATGTGATATATGGTTTATCTACCTTGTATACGCATATTCCTATGGGTTATTCGGTGTATATCTCGGATCTAATGGCTATTTGGGGATTTATTTCAAGAACCCTTGGGGTTGACTTCGGTTAATTTGGGGATTTTTCGATTGATGTTGTAGTAATCTTGAATTGTGGATTCCTATTGGATTATTGATGTCATTGATATTGTTTTGCTGGTTTGAATCAATCTTTTGGAAGTTGGTTTCGATAATTTGGGGGTGGTTGTAACCCACGGGTAGGATGTTTACTACGTATTCGTTAGAGTGCATATTTGAGTTCGGATATTGTTGTATCAACGTTTGAGTTGGTTATAATCGTGGTTGATACGTATATTGAGCGTTTGTTGGTAATTGTCATTCAAGGTTGTTCGAGCGACCGACATTTCATTTAGGACGTTGTTCGTGGAAGGACATTGTTCACCGGTGTTGAGTAAGTTAATTCTTACTCAGTTAAAAGGATATTCACTCCTTTCGTTGTTGTTCATTCATAGTCATAATTCATTCATACCGCGAGCTAAACAAGGTGACCATCAAGAACAAGTATCCTCTGCCGAGGATTGATGACTTTTTCGATCAGTTGCAGGGGGCTGCGGTATTCTCCAAGATCGACTTGAGATCGGGGTACTATCAGCTTCGGGTGAAGGAGTCCGACATTCCGAGAACAGATTTTCGAACGAGATACGGACACTATGAGTTTGTAGTTATGCCTTTCGGGTTAATTAATGCACTGGCAGTGTTCATGCACTTGATGAACAAGGTCTTTATCGAGTTTTTGGATAAGTGTGTCGTCGTCTTCATTGACGATATCCTTATCTATTCAAGGAACGAGGAGGAACAGGTGTATCATTTACGAGTAATGTTAGACATTTTGAGGACCGAGCAACTTTATGAAAAGTTCTCGAAATGTGAGTTCTGGCTGAAGGAAGTGATGTTTATAGGTCACGTGATTTCAGCCGAGGGTGTTCGTGTGGACCCGCATAAGATTTAGGCAGTGTTGGGTTGGGCACCGCCTAAAAACGTGAAGGAGGTCCGTAGTTTCTTGGGTTTAGCTGGCTACTACCGTAGGTTCATCGAGGGTTTCTCGAAACTTGCTCGACCACTTACACAGTTGCTCTAGAAGTCCGAGAAGTTCGTCTGGAATGACGAGAGGCAGTCGAGTTTTGAGGAGCTGAAGAGGCGTTTGACTTCAGCCCCGATTTTGGCGTTGCCATGTGGCAACGAGGGTTTTGTCGTTTATAGCGATGCTTCGGGTCAGGGTCTTGGGTGCGTGTTGATGCAGCACGGCAAGACTATTGCATTTGCGTCGAGGCAGTTGAGGCCGTATGAGCTTAACTACCCTACTCACGATTTGGAGTTAGCAGTAGTTGTTTTTGCGCTCAAGATTTGGTGTCACTATCTGTTTGGCTCTGCATGTCAGATTTTTACCGATCATAAAAGTCTGAAGTACATATTTACTCAGCGGGAGTTGAATATGAGGCAGAGGAGGTGGTTAGAGTTGATTAAGGATTATGAGCTCGAAATCCTTTATCATCCGGGCAAGGCGAACGTCGTGGCCGACGCCTTGAGTCGGAAACCAGTCTCGTTGCGGACACTTGAGATCCTTACGTCTCAAGCCGAGCTTCAGCGGGATTTGATTGAGTGGAGTGTTGAGATTTTGCCTGGAGCCGTAGGGCGACTTTGTGCTTTAGAGATTTCATCGTCTCTGATCGATGAAATTAAACTGAAACAGCTGGAGGATCCGATGATTATGCAAATCCGAGAGAATGTTCTTAAGGGAAAGTCTCCTGGGTTTGTGATTCATGAAGATGGGGTATTGAGATTCCAGAGTCGTCTTTGTGTGCCGAACGACTCGGAATTGAGGCAGAGTATTTTACGTGAGGCCCATGCTACGCCTTACTCCGTTCATCCTGGTTCGAGTAAGATGTACAAGGACCTGAGGAGAAATTTCTGGTGGAATTATATGAAGGAGGAGGTTGCACAGTTTGTAGCGAGATGTTTGACTTGCCAGCAGGTCAAAATCGAGCATCAGCGACCAGCCGGGTTATTGCAGTCACTTCCCGTTCCGGAATGGAAATGGGAAGACATATCGATGGATTTCATTACGAGTTTACCGAGATCAAGATCGGGCATGAATATGGTTTGGGTGATTGTTGATTGCCTGACCAAGTCGGCACATTTTCTGGGCATCAAGGATACTTGGGGCCCGGAGAAGTTGGCTCGTGTGTTTATTGCGCAGATTGTGAGGCTTCACGGTACTCCGAAGTCTATTGTTTTGGATCGTGGTGGCTATTTTGTATCGCATTTGTGGCAAGCCGTGCATAAGGCGTTGGGTACTCGTTTGCGTTTGAGTACCTCTTTTCATCCTCAGTCAGATGGACAGTCAGAACGCACTATCCAGACGTTCGAGGATATGTTGCGTGCTTGTGCTCTCGACTGGAGTAGCGACTGAGAGGAGCATTTTCCATTGATCGAATTTACGTACAACAATAGTTGGCACGCATCGATTCGGATGGCACAGTATGAGGCACTTTATGGGCGGCGTTGTCGATCACCGATTTGTTGGAACGAAGCGTCTGATTTAGTCGGGACCGAACCGGATATTGTTTTAGAGACGAGGCGGAAGGTGGATTTGATTCGAGAACGGATGTTGTCGTATGCCGACGTCCGTCGTCGACCTTTGGAATTCGAGGTGGGAGACCACGTTTTGCTAAAGGTTTCGCCGACGAGAGGAGTTTTTCGTTTCGGGAAGAAGGAGAAGTTGAGTCTGAGATTTATTGGGCCCTTTGAGATTCTCGAGCGAGTCGGTGAGTTGGCATACCGTTTGGCATTACCTCCGGCCTTGAGTCACATTCATAGCGTTTTCCATGTTTCCCAGCTGAGGAAATATGTTCTGGATCCTAGTCATATCAACGAATTTGGCGAGATCGATATTGCCGAGGACATTACCTTCGAGGAGCGTCCCTTGAAGATTTTGGAGCACCGTGAGAAGCGACTGAGGCATAAGACCATTCCTTTAGTCAAAGTGCAATGGTCGAGACATGGTGTCGAGGAAGCAACTTGGGAGACCGAGGATAGCATGCGTGCTAGGTACCCCGAGTTGTTTATTTCTTAAGTTTCGGGGCGAAACTTGTTTTTAGAGGGGTAGAATGTAATATCCGCATTTTTCCTTTCTCTTAATATTCTCATTTTGGTGTATTTTCTTTTTTGGCAACTTGCTTGTAACCGTATTGACATTTTGAGGATATTTATTATTGGACTTTTTGTCGTTCGAGCTTGTTTCGGACTCGTTTTACTCGATTCGGTGTTTTATGTTGTTTCCGTCGCTATTTCGGGTATCGTCGTTCGGAACCGCCGTTTCGGGGTTGCCGAGGATCTATCTCACGTTATTGAGCTTGTTGTGAGCTTTTGTTCGGTGTTTCGACCGCGTATTGTACATTTCGGATGTTTTGGGCCGTTTTGTAATTTCCTAAAGTGTTGGGAAAATTACGTTTATTGTTGTTTTCTGAACCTTTGGGTAGTCGGGAATATGTTTTCCTTCAACACTTAAGCTCGTCGTCTCGAGTCCTTTACGTTCGCACCATCGTGAATTGTTCACCGTTGTATTTCGATTCTTTTTCGGTACCTCCCTTGTCTATTTCTGGCCTGTACTTCCCAGAAAAGGATGTTACGTACGTAACACACCTTTTGGTTACATACGTAACGACCTAGTGTAAAATAGTACAGGCATTTCTGCCTTTTGGTTGCGTACGTAACACATCTTACGTACGTTAGCAATTGGTGGCTAACGTACGTAATGCATCCTGGGTTATAAACCCAGGAGTTGACCGATTTCGGTCATTTTTCATCCTTCTCCTCTCCTCCGACTCGTTGGCGATTTTCTTGGTGCTTTCCGGCAATTTGAAGCTTAGCAACTCCGAGCCATCATCTTCTTTGAGTTTTTGGAGTATATTATCAACATCTAATCATGTTCTTCGTCTTTAATTCGAGGTAAACTCCTAAAACCTTGTTTTGGGTAAATTGGGGGTTTTCACGGTTTTGTCCGATTCGTTCCGTATGATAGATTAATTCATGATGTATATGATTAATCTTGTTGATATTGTTGGTTTTCCTACGGATTCATGGTATATTTCATGGTATTTTTGTAATCGAGAGGGTTTGGTTGTGGTCCGCCCTCGTTGTTGTTTTTATACGAGTATACATGAATCGTAGGCGGGTTTTCGGGTGTATTCCAATTCCGTATTCGTTTAGGATTAGTTGTGATTGTGTTCTTCGAATCGTTAGGTTCGTGATTGACGGTTCCTAGCGTTCGTCGGTGTTTTTCCTTCCGTTCGTTGCGTCGTCAATTATTCAAGGCAAGTAATTCTTGGAAACCTTTATGCTTAACGTGAAATGGTAATGTATATTGTGTGTGCTTTGCTCTCCTCGGGAGGGTTCGACGGGGCCTCGAGGAAATCTATGGCTTCGTCCTGGATTCATGAGTTTGTTTCGCTAGCCAGCTCGGGAGGGTCCTTAGAGGCCTCGAGTGGGATTCGTGGCTTCGTCCCGGTCCTAGGTGACGTGTGTGCTTGATTTGTTTTATGAATGTGTCCAGCTCGGGAGGGTCCTTAGAGTCCTCGAGTGGGATTCGTGGCTTCGTCCCGGTCCTAGGCAAATTGATTGACTGTTTGTTTCCGGAAAAGACATGTCTGGTTTTGGTTTTCGCAATGATTTTGGTGCATGCACTATGAAATGTGTAAGCGATTGGTTTGCCTTGATTACTTGTACTAGCGTAATTGCTAACCCCTCTGGGGACCCGTTGTGGGGAAATTCTTGTTATGGATTTCAGGTTATGATCATCCGGACGAGCGAGCACTGGGACAGTACGAGGATGTTGGCCAGGGTCGTTGACATATGCATTTGAGTCCTTTTATTTCCGTTATTCCATTCGATATGGTTGTTGTCCACTTTTGAAACTTATAGATTGTACTCGCGAGTACTTAGGCTTTTTCTCTTCGGATTATGATTTGTATTCGTCAAGTTATTTATGTTTGCCACTGTTGATTATTCCGTCGGTTGTACTGGGCGTGTTAATTGATTTTCAACTGGATGATTTGTGTTTTTACTGTGGTAAGTTGTGTCTAGCCTGGTGGGTCCCATGTAGGGGTCCACGACACTGTAATATACCTTGAATATCTTGGGGGTGTTACAGAAAATGGGCCATAATCCGGATCCTAAATCTAAAGAAAGAAGTGCCGACGGCATGCTAAAGAAATACAAGGTGCACCACTAAAGGCGTGGGCTAATGTGAGGACCGAAAGGTAAAACATCACATCCGAATTATGACCAAAAGTGGGCCATAAACCGGATCCTAGAAACTAAAATGCCAGCAGCCCGCTAGAAAATACAAGGTGCACCACTAAGAAAAAGTGGGCTAATGTTTGGGCTCATAGCAATAAATCAAGCGGTAAAATATTACCTAAATATAAAAGAAGGATAGCCAAACTGGTCCATCCGTATAAGAGAGAGGAGAAACGAAGGAGCAGTATCATATGTATAAGTCTGAATACCGAGGGACGACATGCCAAGATCAGAGAGATAATCAGCCGGTCTATTGCCCTCCCGGAAAATGTGAATGACTCTGTACTGAATGTCTCGGAGAATATGTCGGATACGCATAAGGGTGTGACGAACCTGCCAAGAGACCCAACGGCCAGACGAAAGCAGGGTCACCACAGCAGCAGCATCAAGCTCAATCCAAAACATGTCTCAATCTATGGGAAGCCAAAATCAGTCCAAAAGCAAGCGCCTGGATCTCTGCATCAAAGCTCGAAGAGGACTGAAAAGAGGAGTGGAAAGCAAGGAGTAGCTCTCCGTGATGATCTCTAATCAGACCCCCACCACCAGCAATCTGAGTATCTC